>JAUDYJ010000001.1:306983058-309383058 GCA_030761175.1 Masticophis lateralis | reverse complement strand
TGTTTCATTAAAAGTTATAGTTAAATATTAACACCACATTTAATATATTTAATGTTACATATTAAAATATTAATACATTTAAAATATTAACAAATTACAATATATTAATTCCTGTTGCTTCATAACAGTTTGGGATGGTAGGCACAGAATTTTGAAACCATGTTATAGGCACTGCCCTCAAATGGCTGCCACTGTGAGTGTTTCCAGTCGCAAAACATTAATTTTATGTTTTAATAGGTGGTCATGGCAATAGGCGGTCAGAATGGGTGTGACTAACAAAAAACAACTTTATTTGATTGTTTATTAAATTTAGAGGCCATTTCTAAAATGACTTGGGGCATCTTATATTTAAAAAAAATAGAAAGCAAAGATAGAAAACAAAAGAATGATCATATGCATCTAGACAAACCACAATCTATATATCATGAAACACAACCAGCAGGCCTCCACAACTACTGTATCCCAAGACCTGGGATAACAGCCAAGTTTTTAAAGAACTTCTGGAAGGTCATCAGGATGGCAGGCACACATATCTGGGGGAGCATGGTTCCACTGCGATAGAGAAGGGTCACTTTCTGGATCCTGACGGAGGGTATTATTTCATCAAGAGGATCCAAAGCACTTTCCCATTTTAACTGGATTAACAAAAATCATGGGATATAGGAGATTCCTCAAATAATATAGCCCCATGCCATGAAGGGTATTACAGATAATAAACAGCACTTTGAATTCCACCTGGAGGCCCACTGGCAACTAATGCAGTTTGAAGAGAGTGGTACAGGGGTGAAATCCAGCAGATTCTGACAGGTTCTTGAGAACCGGTAGCAGAAATTTTGAGTAATTCAAAGAATCGGCAAATGCCACCTTTGGCTGGCCCCAGAGTGGGGTGGGCATGGAGATTTTGCAATATCCTTCCCCCAGGAATGAGGAGGGAATGGGGATTTTGCAATATCCTTACCAAGCCACGCCTACCAAGCCACACCACGCCTACCAAGCCACCCCCACAGAACCAGTAGTATAAAAATTCGTATTTCATCACTGGAGTGGTATAATGAGGCATGCCCAACACTACCTATACCACTCTGTTCTGGACCAGCTGCAGTTTCCAAGGTACCTTGAAGGGCAGCTTCATGTACAGCATATTGCAATTATCCAGAAGCTTCCCATATCCCTAGCTTCCAAGGTAATTCAATTTACCTTTCCTTTCACAGGAAGCAAGTACATTCTCAAATAAGATATCTGCTTTGGCCACCTATTATTTTATTTATTGAGAAAGCTGATTGAGTATTTGAAGGAGTTGGGTATATTATTAGAAATACAAATTAGGGTTAAGGTAAGTGGTTGACCTGACATTTGCCAGCTGCCCATTTATTTATTTTCTAATTTAAAAAAATAAAAATAATTACATGGGGAAAGAATTTGGCAGGGGGTATGGGAGATTTGGAGGGCATGTGGTGCTTATTTATTTTATTTATTTAATTAGTCATATTTCTATGCTGCCCACTCTCCAAGGACTCTGGGCGGCTTACACCAAAGACAGTATACTAAATAGCGTATTGCCCCCAACAATCTGGGTCCTCATTTTACTCACCTCAGAAGGATGGAAGGCTGAGTCAACCTTGAGCCAGTGAGATTTGATCCACTGATCTGCTGAACTAGCAGTCAGCTGAAGTAGTTGCAGTACTGCACTCTAACCACTGCGCCACCTCAGCTCCTCGGCTTATGTATGCCATACTGGAAAATTAGACTCTAAATCCAAGAACAGACAACACTTAGGTCATCATTTTTCCAAAGTAGTTTGGTGGGCCAATGTCAATGTGATCTCATAAGGGTGCAGTTGGGGATTTTTATGCATTGTGTGTGTGTTACTGTGAATGTGAATTTCAGGTAGATCTTTGCAAATCTTTGAAATTTATTTACAACTTTACAAAAGCTTTTTCTCTGATTATTTTTTTTTTAACATTGGAGGAAAATTACATCTGATGGATTTGTCTATTTGTTGCCAAGTGTAACACAATCGTCCAGAAAATGCCATTCGGCTTTCATTTTCAATCAAAAGCTGAAAATTGTTATGTAGCCTGAATGCACTTATTCTGACATCCCTATTTAAATTAAGTTTAAATGTAAGTTAAAAGAACACAAATATATTTCATTTTTGTCCTCGCCACTTTTGGATACTCCTAAAACACCGTACTCTGGCTGCAGCCTTCATGGCAACCACAAGATGACAGTACAGAATTAGAGTTTTCAGTATTTGCTATCTAGCAGGCATCCAGATGTTTGCAACCCAGATAGAGTAGTCCTAGGATAAACCCTGTCACATGTTCTCAATGATTAAATGAGTTTCTTTTTGTCTTATAGTATCAGAAAGTATCTTATTTTTTCTGCTGAAGAAACTTTTGAGTAAGGATTAAATCATAGCAAGAGCCTGGCAATAGTAATAACAGTTCTTTGTTGATGTGGGCAGCTATAGAAATCAAATAAATGCATATTATAAATAAATTGTTTTTTATAATCTTAAACTTTGACAGATGGTAAAGTCAAAATGGTGACCACAACAGTGCAATCAAAGCTGCCAAAGTATCATGCATTACACATGAAAAACAGGCAGACTTTCAATTGGGCTGCTTTGGCCACTATTTTAATTTCTTTTACCATGATTATGTGTATCTCCTGCTTTGATATGTTACTACTGATCAAATAAAGAGCAAAAATAATTACTAAGAATGATATTAAATATGAGGTAATAATGTATAATAGATTTTATTTTTAAATAATTGTGTAAATCTTTAGTTTGTGTCAGGTCTCAAGTACCAACAACAACATGTGAAGTTGCTTAAGAGTGGTTTATCTATAGACTTAGATAAGATTCTATAGAATCTTGCCGAATTAAAGCAACTATTTGCATAACCACAAATATAATCTGGGAATAGTTAAGGAGACCTGTTTTAATTCTCTTTCTGAGGGTTAAATATTCCAAGCTCCGCTGCCTCTTTGCCTACTGGAAAGCAGCCCCTCCCTCCTGAGAATCCAGACTACAGTCCATCACAGTTTGACTACATGTAGTTACCAGAAATAAACCAGTAGCTAAGGATATTGTTATACTTACTTTTTTTTTTTTAGTTTCCCTGTGCTATGATGGCATCCATTATGGATCCCATTCTTCCTTGTCTCTATTTCTAACTGAAGATGGATTTCAAACTTACAATTTCTCCATTTCTAACCTAATGTGCAGTGGTTAGAGTGCAGCACTGCAGGCTACTTTGGCTGACTGCTAGCTGCAATTCAGCAGTTCAGATCTCACCAGCTCAAGGTTGACTCAGCCTTCCATCCTTCTGAGGTCGGTAAAATGAGGACCCAGATTGTTGGGGGCAGTATAGAGAGGGCTGTAAAAGCACCATGAAGCGGTATACAAGTTTAAGTGCTATTGCTTTTGCATTACGTTGGCTCTCTTTTTATTATATGTATAATTATTAAAATTCTAAATTATTAAATTATGTAATGACCATTAATTCACTGTTGTTCCAGGGAAAAATTCTTGTTGGGACACGAAATGCTGAAATCATAGAAGTTGGAGAGAAAAATGCTGCCTGTAACATTCTGATTAATGGGCACATGGATGGGCCTATCTGGGGATTGGCAACCCACCCGTCTCGTGATCTTTTTCTTTCTGCCGCAGAAGATGGAACAGTCAGACTTTGGGATATTGCTGACAAAGTAGGTGTAAAAATGGCATCTAAGAAGTTACAGTAAATTATTTATTAACTTCTGTGTCATTCCTCTCGCCGAAGCGATTCTAGGTGGCTTGGTATTTAAATAAATGATACATTTTTCAACTTGACTTTGTAAAGCATTACCAGGAATTAAGCTAATATTTATAGAAAAAGAAAGCATTGTGTCATTTAACATGCTATTCTAATTTTAATTTTATTTTTTGAAACTATTGCAGAAAATGGTGAACAAAGTCAATTTGGGCTATGCAGCACGTACCGTATCATACAGCCCGGAAGGTGACATGGTAGCAATTGGCATGAAAAATGGAGAATTTATTATCCTATTAGTGAACTCTCTGAAGATATGGGGGAAGAAAAGAGACAGACGATCTGCCATCCAAGACATCAGGTGAGAAATCATATACAGTATCTCTCATTTGCCCCAGGAACAGATGTAACATCTGCACTTGGGTTTTATTACTGGATATGATGCTTATCCCGATATGGTGCTATTGCATTTCATTCATCTATTAATGGCTTAGCAGATGGAGAATTCTAGCACCACCATTCACCATTTCCAAGAAGGAGAAACTGAACTGAATCCCCTTTGCTTTGCAGTCAGCAGCAGTAATAAAGGTGTACGTGCAAGCAGAAGAAAATAAAAGATCCTGAAGCATGAAAATGACTTGCATAGGGTGAATTAGAATAATTTTCAGTATGCAGCAGAATAGATTCAAACAGCAGTTTAACATCTTGAGTTTTTTAGATGAGTTATTTGGTAAATTAGAATGAATTTAAAACTTGTTTTTCCCTACATAGGTTCAGCCCAGATGCCCATTACTTAGCAGTGGGTTCAAGTGAAAACGCAGTTGACTTTTATGACCTGACCCTGGGGCCTCCTCTTAACAGAGCCAGCTACTGCAAAGACATCCCAAGCTTTGTTATTCAAATGGACTTTTCTGCAGATAGCTGTTATCTTCAGGTAAGGAAATAATGTGGATTTTTTGTCGTGCAGTTTTTTTTCATTTATATCATGAACATTTTTTTAAAGGTTATATGTTAGATATTTTGACCCCAGTATAAATTTGTAAGAGTTTGGTCTTGAGACAGCTATTTCCTATTGTTTTCAACCAGATCGTCAACAGCTGAAGTAGAAAGTAGAAGCAGAATTTTAATACATTTGTAAAAGTTAAAGTTGGAAGTCTTTAGAGATTTCAAAGTCATACAAAACTCATAAATGCTACTCCTTAAAATGTCTTATTTTAGAATTATTTGGGGTTTCTCCCATCAACTTTCTTATATAGTTCTGGACCTTCAGTTTTTGTAACATGTTGGTAATACAACTTAAGAATGCAAAGTCTTTCTTATAGATTACATATATTTATTAGAATACTTAGAAAGTTTATATTTCCCTCTATGTGTTCTTAAAGGTGTCTACTGGGTCTTACAAAAGGCAAGTTTATGAAGTGCCTTCAGGAAAACAACTTCTGGATCAAACTGTGATTGATAGAATAACATGGGCCACTTGGACCAGGTAGATCAATAGTTCACTGTTTAAAATATGACATATCATTTCCCACTGAAAACATAAACCTATATACTTTCTGCATATAGGTAGGCTGCATAGTACTTTATAGTACAAACTATAAAGTGATACCAGATTGCATTTAACGGGAGCATTTAAATTCAATTAATGCAAGGTTAACAGATTTAATAGATTAACAGAGTTGGAAGGGTCCTTATAGATCATCTAGTCCAACCCCCTGCTCAAGCAGGAGACCCTACACCGTTTCTGACAAATGGCAGTCGCATCTTTTCTTGAAAATCTCAAGTGATGTAGCTCCCACAACTTCCGAAGGCAAGCTGTTCCATTGGTTGATTGTTTTCACTGTCAGAAAGTTCCTCCTCATTTCTAGGTTGAATCTCTACTTGGTCAGTTTCCATCCATTATTCCTTGTCTGACCTTCAGGTGGTTTGGAAAACAGCCCCCTCCTCTCTGTGGCAACCCCTCAAGTATTGGAAGACCGCTATCATTGGAAGACCGCTATCTCTACACTAGACTAGCCATGCCCAGTTCATGTAACCGTTCTTCATATGTTTTAGTCTCCAGTCTCCTAATCATCCTGGTTGCTCTCCTCTGCACTTTTTCTAGAGTCTCAACATCTTCTTTATAGTGTGGTGACCAAAACTGGATGCAGTATTCTAGGTGTGGTCTTACTAGGGTTTTATAGAGTGATATTAGTACCTCAGTTGATCTTGATTGTATCCCTCTGTTAATGCAATTTAGGATTGCATTGGCTTTTTTAGCTGCCGCTGCACACTGCTGGCTCATATTTAGCTGATTGTCCACTAAGACTCCAAGATCCCTTTCACAGGGAACATCCTCTTGGTTCTTTTCTCTTCTCTCTATTTCAGCATTCTAGGAGATGAAGTTGTTGGAATCTGGTCCCGGCATGCTGAGAAAGCGGATGTAAATTGTGCCTGTGTTTCTCACTCGGGAATTAGCCTTGTAACAGGCGATGATTTTGGCATGGTCAAGTTGTTCGACTTCCCTTGTCCTGAGAAGTTTGTAAGAGCTTTTTCTTTCCTTCAATCACCAGTCTTTTGATAACTGAATTTGAAAGCCACCATGATGTTCTCAGAAATATTAAGTGACACTGTTTGAACTCTGCCTGTTTTTAAAAGTCTGTTGCAGAGAGAAAATTGATTGTTCTATCATGGCCACCAACATTTTTTTAATCCTACCATTATAGTTATACCATATTATACCATGTGGAGATCCCAAAAGGGTATAAATACAAATTTAGTTCTTATTGTCCCTTCATAAAGAATTGAGCAACAACCCAATTTTGCCTTCCCGTTCTGCCAAAACAACCCAAGAAAACTTGTATAAAGCAGTGAAAGGGGACAAAAGAAAAAAAGCATATACACCTGCTATGGAACTATGTTGAATTTATCTTTTTAGACATAAAATTATCCTCCAGAAAGAGATGTTATATTTAATGTGGTAGCAGGAATAGTTTTGTAGTGGTGGAGCAATAGAAAGAGAAGGAATTAAGTAATGAGCCCTGATTAATAATGATTTCAATAAAGTCAAGGTGTTTTTAAAATAGTGTTAAACTAACAGGAAGTTTTCTGTTTATTGAAGGCAAAACATAAAAGATTTTTAGGTCATTCGGCTCATGTGACCAATATTCGCTTTACAAGTGGTGACAGATATGTTGTCAGTGCTGGTGGAGATGATAGCAGGTATGTTAATCTTCATTTGAACATGAAAAAGAGACAAAATTGAATCAATATATTTTCTGCTCTTTCTGAAACTGCACTCAAGTAATTATTGAATTAGCAGAAACTTATGTAATAATTGCTGGTATTCAAAATTTTTGATATGTACCGTATTTTTGGGAGTATAAGACACACCGGGGTATAAGACGCAGCTTAGTTTTTGGGAAGGAAAATAGGAAAAAAAAATCTGCCTACCAGATACTCATCTGACTAGCGCCCTTAGTCTGGTCAGCTTCAGCACATTAGTTTGCTGGTTTTATCCCCTGCTTGGGGATAAAAAACAGCTTCTAAAGCACAACTGATCTTTGGAGAGAGAAGCAGGCAAACCACGGAGATCGCTTCACTCGCTAGCATCTCCTTAGGCTGAAAAAAAGCTTCACAGCTGAGACTTGGAGGGAGCATGCAAAGCAGGGAAGTGGAGATTGCTTCACTCATTAGGGCTGAAAAAAAGCTTCGAAAAAGCTACATTCAGAGTATAAGACATACTGAAATCTTCAGCCTCTTTTAGAAGGGAGAAAAGTGTGTCTTATACTGTGAAAAATAGGGTATTTTGAACTAACATTTTCCCTTTTGAAACTCATTAATCCTTAACATGTCTTGTTCTTTTTTCCTTCCCTTCTGTTTAAAAACCCAGTATATTTGTCTGGAAATGTGTCCATATGCCTCATTAATAGACATGGAGACCTCCAGTGGATGGGATTGAGACATGAAGTTACTAGCGCACGACGGCTGCGAAGAGAGTTCTCCAGTGCCCCTTATGCTTCAAGAAATGGTGCTGATAAAGACAGGTAGTGATCTGTCTGTCTGACTAGAGTCTATCAGAAGCATGAACTACTACAAATATTTTGAAATTAATCATATTTCTAGCATATCTGATAGCCTATATCTCTTTCCCACTCACTGCCAGATATTGAAATACTTCGATAAAGAAGGAGTTTGGACTCAGTCTACAGTGCCCCAATAAAATTGTGGCTTATACTCAAGATATATTATTTCTGATCTAAAACTGTACAGTATATTGATGCATTTACTTTCATCATGGATGTTTAAATACTGGGTACTAATAATCATCAGATGAATTCTTATTTTATTACTGAAAAGCAAACTATTGTGCTGGTCTTAAAACTTTTTTTTAAGTGAAAATAAAATTAAAAAAAAAAAAAGAGTGGACCTCAAAAAGATTTCCTTAGTTTTCCCAACTTTCAACCAATCAACCCACCCATTCCTTAAGAATTTTTTGCTTCCAGGACCTACATAATTGTATTGATTTTGAAGTCTGAATTGTAATCCTATTGGGTGACTGCAAATAGACCTGTAGGAGCCCATTCTTCAAGGCAGATTTACTGTTTTTGTATCATTTGAGCATTACGTAAATTGTGTGAGCAGAATCACATTTGCTCACGTTTTGAGTGCCTTGCCCGAAACCTAGAAGATCTAACTCCATTTTTTGCCTTGTGAATAAATGTGTTATCAGTGAATGAGCAAGTAATTGTTTGCAAAGCAGTGCTGAACAAAACAGTATTTAGTTCATTTTAGTGTTCAGGTATATGGAAGGTATCGACTGTCAACAGTTGCAAAGAAAAAAAATCAATAGCAATAGGAATTATTTCGTCCATATTCCTTGCATTTCTGGATGAAAACTTTGTAAATTCAAAGTGAAATCAGTAATTCAATTGTATTTTATAGTGTTTTTTTAAACAGAAGAAATAAGAATAGTTAAATTTCTTGTTCTTCGATTCAGAACCAGTTCATACATGCATCTTCCCATCATTTTTACCCTCAGAACACATTCGTGATTGTTTCTGAATGAAAATGTACCTACTAATAGAAAAATTACAAAGTAGTTAATTAAGGGATTTTAAAAACTTCTGTTCTGGAATCAAAATATAACTTCAGCATAATCATGTAGGCTGAAAACATTGGCAAATGAGAACCAAAACATTTTTGTAACTATAAATCCTTCCTACTAGGGGAGAATTAAATCTTCTCTGTGAAAATGGATTCCATTGTAAAGTAGATTTTTACTGTCTGACTTTGAAACAATAATATTCATTTTAAGAAGTAAAACTAGAAACACACCTGCCCTGTTGATTGGTCAGTTAAAAGTGTTTTATATAAAAAAAAACAGCAAAGAAAGTTTTTACAGCTCCCCTTCACAATTCTTATTTTTTTAATATAAAAAAAACCACAACTGCATACCATTTCTCATTGCAAAAATCCCAAAGTCATTTACAAAGAAATGAAAACTATATTACCAAGAATTCCGAACCAAAATATACCTTCAGGCAATTGAAAAAAACAAATATTAGGTGAGTTAATGATCCAGAATTGCTATCATAAAAAGAATCAGATGCCTAACATATGTCAGGATATTTACACATTTAGCTAATCTGGGATTCCAGAACAGTTACCTTTAAGTTTAATGTTCAATACAGAGCATCCCAGATAACATGGCATCTAAATGAACCTGATTACTTAAATAAGAATTCTCTTCTCCTGTTTGAATACTTGAAAGCATATGTAATAATACTGAGAAGAGTGGAGGGCATGCTACAACAATATATTCTCAATTTATACCTTTAAATTACAGATAATAAGTTTTAGTTTGGGGTCCCATAATGTCCGTCAACCCAAGCATTGTACCTGCTTTCCATAGCATGCCAAGGGTTCCTCTTCCACTTTTTTTTTTTTTTTTTTTTGCCCTAAATAGGAGCCAGTTTGGTGTAGTGATTAAGGCAACAGGCTAGAAACCAGGAGACTGTGAGTTCTAGTTCCACTTGAGCCACAAAGCCAGGTGAGAGACCTTGGACTAGACATTTTCTCTCAGCCCCCAGAAATAGGCCATGGCAAACCACTTCTAAAAAACCTTGTGAAGAAACTGCAGGGACTAGTTCTGGCAGTTGTCCAGAGTCAAAACTGACTCAAATGCACACACACAACTCACCCACCCCAAGTATATGTTATTATTTCTTATTTGAATGGGTTTTTTGATAATAGTAAATAGTAAACTCACTGCAGGCCTTTTCCTTTTATGAGTTTTTCAGCAATCCTTCTCCATCTGACGAAAAACAACACAGTCTTTTTCTTTTAATTGTGTAAAGAACCAGTCAAAGTGGGAATCTCCAAGGTTTGAGGAGTTTTAAGGGTGGCTGTCATGACTACAATCTAACTTCTCCCAACTGAGAGAAAAAGGCATTTCCTTGAATCACAGACCCTATGAGTTTTATTTGGTGATAAACAGCACATTAAATTGCACCCCGAGGCCAACGAGTAACTAGTGTTGCTCAAAAAATAGTGGAGACATAATATGCATACTATGAAATATCTATCACCTCTTCTGCCACACTACATTCTGGAAGCTGTAGCTTCTGAGTGATTTTCAAAGGCAGACCCTTGTAGAGTGCATCGCGGTAGTTCAACTGAGTTCAGGAACATGCTGGATAGAAACTCAGTTTACTAGTGCATCTCTTCAAATATGCTTTCAGGGGAGGGGAATCCATGGATATTCCAAACACAAGAGGAAAAACAACACAATTCTAGCTGTAGAAGCTGTACTTGTGGTTTAGGATTTTGTGACTGCTCTCTCCTTGTGGGAGAAGAGCGTTGTATTATTTTACCCAACTACAGCCTTCAAAATACCAGTCCTTTTACTAAACAGAGTTTGATGAAACTAAACATGCAATTTTTTTGTGTTACAATTTAAAGAGACTACAAATCCACCCTCTTAAGGAGTTAGCTATTAAGAAACCATAAACTAATTTACTCCCCTTTCCCTTCTACATTAACATTTTCCATATATTTGAAGGTTTTTATTTTGATTCCTGTATAATCACGTACAAGGTTTACCTTTACCAAACATAATCATGCAATTTTAATGGCATAAGGTAAACCGAAGCCATACAAAACCTAAATATGACAACTTCCAATCTTAACAGTGGGATCATTGTGAGAAATTCAATTTCTAGTGATTCTTTTGCTTGCGAATTTTGACCTGAAAATGTTCTGCAATGTGTCATGAATACCTGAACCTATGAACTTCAGCCTATATGTATAACCCTGAAAATGATAGAGGATTCTTTGTATAAATGTTTTTTTATTCTAGGCTTTGCTTCCTCCTATCTTGGTTTATCCAGTCACTGTGAAATGAGCAAACCAAATCCAAGTGTTCTTATTTTTTTGAGTCCTAGATGTAAACCTTGGTTTTGAAATGTATATTTTTAATACTAAAAGATACTAGAGGATAAACCAAGAAGCATGCTTTAATGGTTCAGTTAGGACTAATTTGCATGTTTTCTTGGCTAATGCATATATAACGTTCCCAGTGTTTTCCTGAAATGTTTAATAGGTGCTATAAGTTGGATATTTCCTTCTTCTCTAAGAGGAAATTATTACTACTTTGTAGTAAAAGGAGAATGTTGCATTTAGGAAGAATGCAATGTAATGTTTATTATGTACTTTTCAAATTTCTGCATATATTATTGCATAGAGTTACTACTAAGGAATCTATTACAGTGATGAACTGTGTAAGTTTTAGGGTGAGATGGGGGGTGGGGCATCAGGCATATGCCATATTACAACCTTGTTTAGAAAATGAATTGGTTTTAAAACCAGCTTCATATGAGCCGTAGAGGACTGTTACAGTATTCCAGGGGTAAAAAATTACAGTCCCATTTAATATGTTGAACTATGCCAATGGATTATTTTAAGATATATTTCTTGACTGTGAAACTACATTTCTTACCCTGGGTACCCCTATAAACAGCTTTAAATAAAGTTATGTTTGTTTGTGGTTGACTTTAATATGACATGAAATTTTATCAGTTTATTTAAATCCTTTCTTTTTAACAGTAAGGGAGGTATTCCCCTGTATTGTTGAACCTTCTTGCTAGTGAGAAAAGCTCTTAAATGCATATAAAAAGCAGGTTGAAAATTTCCATTCAAGTCACTACACATATTACATTACATATCTGTAAACCCTGAATATAGTAAATGTTGAATATTACTTTTTGCTAACAAAGACTGTGTAATGTGGAGACAATTGCTATGGCTATTGTCAACATCCTATAAGACAAGCAAATTACAAACTATAATTTTGGGTGAAAATATCTTACTGATATAAAATAACAACCAAGCTCAGAAAGCACCAAGGACCCCACATTTCAATCCTGAGCTACTAATATTCTCCTTTATTGATAAAATGAAAGACCAGATCATAGTCTTTATGAATATAATATGCATTTCATTCAACCATTCTATTTTCTACCAAGCGAACATACAAAAAATAAAAGTTTGAGTCTCCTATTTGTAGTAGTAACTAGACTGTCCAGTGACCAATACTTATCTATTCAAAATGCATTGTCATGTTTTTCTTAACAGGTGTAAAAATCCTTGTTGGAAGAGATGTGTCTAAAGCAGTAATGGCTAACTTTTTCCGGACTGAGTGCCCAAAGTGCTCACGAACCCCCAAAATGCAATGTGCAAGCGGCCCAGCACATGTGCCCCACCCCATGCATGCACGCAGCCCCCTACGCATGCGATCATCCCACTGCATGTGCCCTGCCCCCACACATTCGCGTGTGCCCCCCCGCATGCACCCCATGCATGCATGTACGGCCCCTCACATGCACCCTACCCCCACAGGTCTAGCAGAGACCTGAAGACCAGATGGCTAGCGATGGCCCATATGCAATCAGAAAGGGCATTGTGTGCCACCTCTGGCATGCATGCCATAGGTTCGCCATCACGGGTCTAAAGAAGGGGGGGGGATTAAGAAGCCACAGGAAAACAACTTTTGCTAGAAAGAAATATCCAATCTTGAAAAAAATAAAGGTTTGGCTGGATCACAGCCTTTTGTTTCACAGATAAACAATTTATCCCTTGAAACCAACTCCCTGCCCAGAGTTTATGAATTCCCTAGCAACTATTTGTGCACCTTTAGGGATACTGATTTTATAAGTATATAAAGTTTATAATTGAAAGATGGAATATGTCCCCAAGCAGAAGAAAGTCACACTGTATATTACAAATGCCCCAGAATCCAAGTACTGTAAATATATTTGTTGTTATTGTAGAGATTTATTAAGGCTAAATGGAAGAACTGATGGTATCTGTTACTGCCTACCCAACCAGGAGACAAATGTTTTCCAAAAACAAATGGCACACATCTTTCAAATTGCAAGTTGAAGTAGTAAAGATGGGGACTTTTAATTATGTGGACTTTACTCAGTATCTGAGTTTAGGTTAGTGAAATATGCCAAGAACAAAAACATTTTCAAGAAATATAAGGGAAATACAAGGGAAAACAAATATACCAGCTGCTCAGTGGAAATGATCAAAGGGAAACTACCTAAGTTCAGTCTTTTCCAATAAGTGAATTTGTGTTTCACCAGGCAATTATGAAGGGCAGAATGAATGAATGAACAGAATTGAAGCTTTGAAACTGATAAAAATATCAGCAGGGAATATATTGTGAACTAACAAAAAGCTCTAGGACCAGATAAATTAGATCCCTTGGTACTGAAGGAGCTT
Source organism: Masticophis lateralis (assembly GCA_030761175.1). Taxonomy (NCBI): domain Eukaryota; kingdom Metazoa; phylum Chordata; class Lepidosauria; order Squamata; family Colubridae; genus Masticophis; species Masticophis lateralis. The sequence goes on along the minus strand of JAUDYJ010000001.1, from coordinate 309,369,532 downwards.
GTTGATGTTACATATTATCTTTGGAAACACCTGGAGAATAGGAGTTTCAGACAAATGGAGGCCAATTTTTATGCCTATCTTTGAAAACTATGTATGGGGGGAGGGGAGGAAGATGTCGGTAACTAAATATCAATGTGACACCTTGATTCTAGAACAGATTCTAAAAAGACCAATTTGAAGATACCCTATAAACTGTGGTAATTTATAACCAGCATGATTTTGTCATTAGCAATTGTTTTCAGACTGAATTTGTCCCATTATTTTTTGACTGGGTAAGTTCCTTCAGATGTTGGGGGGTGCTCTGAGCATTGATCAATGTTTCCTCATCAAACTAGAATGAAATTTCAAGAGGGATGTCACAAATTTCAGTCTACAATCCTGTGTTTTCAACGTTTTTATAAATGTCTTGCAAAGAGAAATTTTAAAAATGCTCATTAAATTTAGCGATGGCACAAATCTCAAGAAGTAGAATTTATCAAGATCTTGATCATTTAGCTGAAAATAACCGAATCGAAATAATAGAAATAGAAATAAAATGTACACTGGATTGGGGAAATTCCTGGTTTGGCAACAGTACTTGTTATTGGAATAGGAAGTGATTACAGGAATTTTTAGCTTTGACAAAACAAAACTGAGGCAGAATATATAACATTCTTAGAACACTTGAAAAACCTTGTTTACAATAAACCAAGACTTATTACTTATTGTTCCAGAATGGAGATGATTTTTTTAAAAAAATCAAATTACAGGAAGGCAAATTCCAATGGATTGTTAAAATAAACTTTCTAAATATGAAGCCGGTCTGAACTAGAAACAATTACCAAGATGATAGTTCCCATTCATGTCACTATTAGCCATCTGTCAGTGATGCTTCAATTTGGATTCCAGTCTTCAATAAGGAAGTTGAACTTGGTGGGCCTGCACTGCACCTTCCAGCCCTACAATGTTTTCCACTTCTAAGAGATTTGGAGCTTTTATCATCACTAAGACAATATACTTTTGCTACTAACGGAAAGCTGTTGCAAGTGGGGAGACCAGTCTTTAAAAATTTATATAGTAGTAATAAGTCATCCTTTAACTTTTCAAAATACATAATTCTCATTAAAATTGCTCATAGACAATATGAAGTGCAATATATGTATTATACCAAATATACATGTCTCAAACTGTCTTTTGGCAATACTGAAATACATCAAACACAGCATTCAGCTTTCTTGAGAACCTTCATTTTAGTTCCAAAATTTCAAATTGGACCCAAACTGGCCATGAATATTATTCAATATGCTAAGAATTTTGGGACCCATTTTTTAAAATTAAATCCCAACTTGCATTAAATCATGTACAGAGTATATTTTAAAAATGTCTTGGCGCTATCAATACTCTCCACACTTTCAAGATTGTTTTTATTTTACCGTAAATATCCGATTGTGCTGTCATCCTTTGAGTCCTGGAACAATTGTAATGATCTAAACAGAACTATCAGTGGGTTAAATGCAAAATTTATTTACTTACTGCTTCTATCTTCCACACAGCTCAATTTGGGATTATATCCAGAAGGAGGTAACTTTTAATTGGTACTTAAGTTTAAATTGACTCATGGTTCTGTGTATGGAATTAAATAGATTGTGAGGTACACTGTTGTAAAACCTATCACTTACTGAATGTTTTCTTATACTCTATTTGATAGCATTTGCTATTTGTCCAAAATTACTAATTTAGCTTTCATGGAAGAATGGAGAAAATAAGCAGTCTTAATTGATGTATGTTATGTTTTATACTTTGTTGTACATTCTTATTTTGTGAACAGCAGAATCCTACAATTGCAGGAGGATATAAGCCTGGTAAATAAATAAATATTAACTACACAGCAAGCAATCTTGCACAATCCTTGATAATCAGAGTTAATAATTACTCATCTATTTTTAAGAATCAGATCAAGTGTAAAAACGGGTGAGCCAAATAAAATTGTCAAGCAATGCAAACCACTGTAAAAAAGGAAGAAAACACTGTTAACAACTGGCAAGGTAAAATGTGGTTGGTAACTAAATAAACTGGCGTGAAATATGCTTAGTTTATATATTTTTTAAATCTTAGCTGTAGAGAATATGAAAAGAGATGCTCTCTTTCTCATCTGCTCATAGTAAGCATTTGTGGCTGTTTTAAAACTTTCAGATAACTTGTACTGAGGCAATAGAATGGGCAGCCTTACATTCATTAAAGGTATTTTAGATCAAGATATGAAATGGTAGGCAATGCAATTAAAAGTTGAGAAATATTTTTATCTGAAATTGGATTATTGTTTCCATAGGAAGAGGCAAGATAAAGTGATCATAATGTGATACTATATAATGGAGAAAGCAGCTTTATGAACCCTTTAAACATCCATAAGCCTGTAGAGATGTCATCTACAGTGTGATTTGAACTTCATATAAATCACATTAATAATTAATTAGTAACACAAGTTAAATTAGTAACACACACACAAAATATTTTTGTGAGGGGGATTGTTGTAAAATTTCGTAGAATGTTTTATTGAACATATTCAACTAACTTTCACTACCTTTGCTGGATTTTTTCTTTACAGTAATTGTTAGTATATACTTCAGCAGCAGTGAGTCAACAAAACATTTTCTGAATCTCTTAGTAAATTCTGCACATTGGCATGGAAATACATACAACTTCAAGTTGTTGTTTTTGGGCTGTCTTGCACTGCTTGCTTCAGACCCTAATGTCTAAAATCTAGGCTTTTGACAACCATTCCAATAAAGAAAACGTCTTCTATTTCAGCTATTCTGTCATAGATTTGTGTATGCAGAATTTCAGTTGTGCGTCATGATCCACATTTACTTAAATTTCTGTTTGGCTTCATTTGTACATTTTGTTGATATGGTCCCGAAATTATTAGCTCATCAACTATGAATTGTCTGATTCCTATGGCTGCAAAGAAGCCTCAAATCACGATATTCCCATTACTATTCTTCATGTCTCAGGTGAGGTTCTTTTGTTAACATGCATTTTTTATTTTTTTTTCAAACATCAATTTCTCATTGATGCAAAAACAATCATGTTGTTCCACAGACACATGTGCTTAAAACAAGTAGCAGTGAAAAGCAGTCGTTTCCCCCTTGGTATCCTCCAAGAAACATTATTCTTTTTCGGGGCTTATTTTTATAGTGGCCTGCAAATTTTTGACATTAATCTGGAGTACTCTACAACATTCCCAGAATATTGTACATCTTGCTCTTAGGGTTGATTGTATTGGACATCTATTGGAACATGTAACAATGGTATAATATTTTCTTCATTTATATATTATCTACTTAAACAGTGGAACCAGAATATACGATCATGATTTTGTAACCCTTTCCAGCCTCACACATGTTCACAATTTGTTCTGAGGTCTATGGATAGTTCTTTTAACCGGGGTATGATTTAGATCTACAAACTTGTGATGCTACTCAATAGTAGTAACCACATGCTTTTTTATAGGGTGGAGTTCTTCAAACTCGAGTTTAAATATCATCTAATTGACTGGACAGCTTAGAATAATTAAAAACCCAAATTATTTTTAGAAACAGATTAAAAAATAACTATCTCACACTTAGGTAGTAACAATTGAACACAAAATACACAATACAATGTCACACAATGCCCTGGCCCAATAAAAGGTAAAATGGATGTAATTTAAAACACATTAATGTTACCATTTAATCTTTTAATGCTATAACCAAAGAGCCCAACAGAATTTTGGCTGTAAGATTTCATAAACTTCTAATAAGTGTACTTTCTAATGCTAAATAAGCCTGATAGAATGTGTACCTTTATAGTGGCCTTATCATGTTGCAACTTTCCTGGGAATTATATTCATTTTACTGATGTCTAAAACTGAGTATGGATGCAACAGAGCTCTTGATAAATTGCAGCTAAGGGAATACAATTGCCTGGAGGACTGTGTGCTCCCACAGCCTCTGCAACAAATCACCTTCTGTTAACGCTTCCCTTAACATGACTACAACTAATTGGGAGTATTTGTACCATATCAAAGGCTACAATATGCCAATTTGAGACTTGGGGATCCTTTAGGAGACTGGATAGAGCTGCTTTTTTAAAAAAAACAAGGGCAAGCAATGAGTTATACTAATTGCTATTATAGAAGTTGGAGCCTTTTCTATACCATTAGTGAATGACAATCTGCATCACACAGTCCCTGGAATACCTTAGACTTAGAATAATTTTATCGTCAGTTTAAATGTACACTAATCAGTATCCATAGGACTGCAGTCCTAATTATCCAGTTTTAATTTCCGATCTGAAATATAGTTCCATGAGAAAGAGGGTTGCTTTTAGCTTCCATAGTGATTTCTGTTTTGAATATAGTCATTAAATTAAGAAATGAGAAGTCAGGGTTAAGAAAAGTTAAGTTAAGAAAAGTGTCAGGGTTCCGACCATTGCCTTAACGCAATTAAGAGTCTGAAGCAATCTGGCAATAAAAATCCAGTCTTATTAGGAGCACCATGTCAGCATTATGTAGGTGAAGCCAACTCTGACTTCAGTCCCTTCACGCCCTGTTTCCCACTCCCCTCAAAGTGTGTCACCCAGTCACATTCTCCAATGAGGTAATTTCGCAGGTTGCAGAAGTCACTCCCTTCTAGGCATTGCTGGTATCCATGGAGATGGCCTTGACTTGCTCAGCCAGAATGCATCTTGTTATGGCTGAGGAATAAATTCCTCAGTGCAGCTGCAAGGCGCGATTTCCGATCCCGTTGCTTATGGCAACTTGGGAGCAAATCATATAGTCATATAGTTAAGGAATTATAGAAATATAGTCATTAAGAAAAGAAAGTCAAAAGAAGAGTTTGTGGGGAGAGAATGGTGCCTGTCATTTCATATGAAAAGAGAACTTTCAAGAAAAAGCGTTCTTCTAAGAGCATGTATGAGTTATTCTAGATAGCTTATGACCTATTTTTCAAGGAAAACTCTTACTTTTTCAGTAGTAAAAAAAGACAATAGGCCAACGTGTAGAACAAAATGCTTGTCTTGGTTATTTTAATTAAGGATTAAAGTAAATTTCCTCTTTCCTACAGACAATTTTACAGTAAAAATATGTAAAACAAGTTATTAAATATACAACAGTTGAAAATTACATATTTCAAGTGTGTAATCAATTTCATTTTATGAAACAATACATATTCAAAGCCCGGAGTAGGTGGTAAAGTTTTACAGCCTCTTTTACCATCAGCCAGCATCCTGCCACCACCATAGTACAATGAGGAAAATTAGAATGGCGATCTCTGAATTATTCACTGAAAGATAAATACAGAAAATTAGCATTCTCTCATTTAAATGGTATTCTCTAAAAATCATCTTTCAAATGTGTCAAAATTGAGTTTCACACATACACATTGTTTCAATATACACATTGTTCAGTAAACAATGAATGATCTTGATTTAGGGGAGTTAGTCATCAATCCCTTGTCATGGACAGATCATTCGCTCCTTCAGCTGGACTTTCACACCGCTTCCCTTCATCGCAGGGAGATGGAACCGACTAGGTGGTTCCGTCCCAGGCGCCTGATGGACCCGGAGAGGTTCCTGACAGAGCTTGGGCCATTCCCAGAGACTCTGGCTCACAACTCGGCTAAAGACCTGGTAGCTGCCTGGGATAGGGCGGCTGCTGGATCTTTGGACCGCATCGTGCCTTTGCGGCCTCTGACCTGGTGCCAATCTCAATTAGCTCCTTGGTTCTCCGAGGAGCTGAAGGGGATAAAGCGCCGGAAAAGACGCCTAGAGAGAGAGTGGAGGGCCAGCCGCACTGAATCTGACCGGACACTGGTAAGATCTCATATTAAGACTTACCTAGTGGCAATAAGAGTGGCGAAACATAATTATTTCTCCACTCTTATTGCATCTGCAGAGAACCGCCCAGCCGCCCTGTTTAGGGTGACCCGCTCCCTACTGCAGATGGGAACACAGGATGACCTCTTGCAGGGTAGAGCTGAGGAATTTGTGCAGTATCTGCATGATAAAATCGCTCAGATTCGGGATGGCCTGGACTCCAATTGGGTAGCCTCAGATGGGATGACGGGTGGATCTTGAGAATGTTATCTGGGAGGAGTTTGACCCTGTGGCTCCCGAGGACGTGGTCAGGATTTTGGGGAGACTAAATGCCACCACATGTTTATTGGACCCGTGTCCCTCCTGGTTGGTACTGGCCTCCCGGGAGGTTACATGAGGCTGACTCCAGGCTATTATTAATGCTTCTTTGAGTGAGGATGTCTTCCCGGCCGCCTTGAAAGAGGCAGTGGTGACGCTCCTCCTCAAGAAGCCTTCCCTGGACCCGGCTATTTTAGCTAATTACCGTCCGGTCTCCAACCTTCGCTTCACGGCGAAGGTTGTTGAGAGAGTAGTGGTGCGACAGCTCCCTCGATACCTGAATGAAGCTGTCTATCTGGATCCGTGCCAGTCAGGTTTCAGGGCGGGTTACAGCACAGAAACGGCATTGATCACGTTGGTTGATGATCTCTGGAGGTCTTGGGACAGGAGCTACTTCCCAGTCCTGGTCCTCCTTGATCTCTCAGCGGCTTTTGATACCATCGATCATGGTATCATGCTGCGTCGGTTAGGGGGTTTAAGAGTGGGAGGCACCGGGATGCGGTGGTTCTCCTCCTTTCTCACTGACTGTACGCAGTCCGTGTTAATGGGGGGGCAGAGGTCGACCTCGAGGCACCTCACTTATGGGGTGCCGCAAGGGTCGGTTCTCTCGCCCCTCTTGTTCAACATTTATGTGAAGCCGCTGGACGAGATCATCTGTGGTTTGGGGGTGAAGTGTCAACTATGCTGATGACACGCAGTTGTACATTTCTACCCTGAACCACCCCAATGATGCCCTTGCCGTGATGTCCCGTTGCCTGGAAGCTATACGGATCTGGATGGGGAGAAACAGGCTCAGACTCAACCCTTCCAAGACAGAGTGGCTGTGGCTTCTGGCGCCCCGATTTAGCCAATTGGTACCATCTTTGGCTATTGGGGATGAGATCTTACCCCTCTCAGAGAGGGCTCGCAACTTGGGTGTCCTCCTGGATGCACGGCTGTCTTTAGACGATCATATGACGGCCGTGGCCAGGGGGGCCTTTGATCAGGTCCTCCTGATTTCCCAGTTGCGTCCCTTTCTGGATCGGGACGCCTTACGCACAGTCACTCACGCCCTTGTCACTTCCCGTCTGGACTACTGTAATGCTCTCTACACGGGGCTCCCCTTGAGGAGCACCTGGAGGCTCCAACTGGTCCAGAATGTGGTCGCACGAGTGGTTATGGGAGCGACTCGTCGCTCCCGGGTAATTCCCCTCTTGTGCGAGCTGCATTGGCTTCCGGTGGTCTTCCAGGTACGTTTCAAGGTGTTGGTCACCATCTTCAAAGCGCTCCATGGCTTAGGACCGGGTTATCTACAGGACCACCTTCTGCCACTGAATATCTCCTATCGCCCGATACGCTCTCACAGAAAGGGCCTCCTCAGGGTACCGTCAGCCAGACAATGTCGGTGGGCGACCCCCAGGGGGAGAGCCTTCTCTGTGGGAACTCCTGCCTTATGGAATGAACTGCCCCCGGATTTAAGAAAGATTCCCGACCTCTGCACCTTCCGTCGGGCTCTGAAGACTCTGTTGTTTCACCAAGCCGGACTGACTGAATAGATTAATTTTAGTGGGTTTTAAATTAGTTTTAATGGGGTTTTAATAAGGGGTTTTAATAACGGCCAAATAGCTTTAACTTATTTTAGTAATTTTAATTTTTGTGTGGATTGTTTTAATATGACTGTGAACCTCCCTGAGTCCCTCGGGAGAAGGGCGGTATAGAAATGCAATAAACACAACTCAACTCAACTCAACAATAAAGAACTGTACTTACATAGGTTTTATGCCTGACTGTACATTTTCATGTTCTATGAAGACATGTAATTACAGATAGTAAAAAGAATTAGTTACCTAGTTTGTGTTCGAGTCCATTTCAAGGCATGACGTGGTGGTACAGAAACAGAAGGGTGGTAGTATGTGCAATCCACTCTGGTACACTGTGTGTTAAACCTGCAGTGCTAACAAGATAAATGAAAGGCTTAAAAACTGCTTTCAAGTATTGAATTTGGCTTGTTTTAATTTATTTAGTGTATGCTTTTTCTTTAAAAATTATGCAATTCCTCAAAGGGATCATTCAAGTATCTAAACTGAGCCAACTGAACCAAAGTTGGAAAATTTCTATGACTTTTTTTTTTTGAGTTAACTCCTAAGTTAGATAAAAAATGCATTTGATGCAAACTTCTATTTGTGGCATCACTGATTGTGCATTCACATGCAAAAGCAATCACTGAAGCTGCAAATCTTAATATGCAAAAGCTCTATCCTAGAGTTTAACAGAAAATTGTACTACTAGAAGTAACAAAATGCTGAATTTGAAAAATATAAATTTTATGGGAAATATATTGTCTTAAAGAAAAGATCCTGTATAATAAAAGAATACCAAACATGAGAAATTTTGCGTAGGATGTTACAAGCTAACAAATTGTTATTGCTTATTATGTTTGCCAGTTTTTCTAAACACAGAATACCACCTTGGTTTCCTGGTGCTGGTGCTGATTTCTACTTTACAGATTCTAGCCTTCATTATCAAAATGCCGCATATTATATATAATCTGTAAATTTAAGATCTTAATACACAGACTAATGTTTCATGTGTCTCTTCTCTTTTCCATACTTAATATATCTTTCATCACCACCAGCATAACTTTCCTCTCTCCACACATTGTTTTGTGTATTTCGTGTCTTACGTGCACATTGTCCATTTGTCTTGTTTCGATCATTCTTCCCTTCTCAAATTTCATCACCCATTTTTCTTCATTGCCCCATCTATTTCTTTCAGATTCTCACACACATGTGCAGACAAGAGACGTATACACACACACACACACACACACACACACACACACACACACACAGTACTAAATATCCTATTTTATATAAAATGCCCTGGGTTCAAAGTGAAAGTACTAAGAGAAAACAGCAGATACTTCAATTTGAGCCTGTGTTTCCAAATTTTCTCTGCATAGATATATAACTCAATCTACGATACTTACTTTGGGATGGTAAAAAGGACATTCCATTTTCTTACACGCAGGGAAAAAGCGGCAAAGCTGGCTAGTAGAAGATGCTACTGGGGCTGGAGCTGGAACTGTTAAACCAATTAATGAGAAAGGAACAGCTATTCCCAAGTTATTCCAAAATTTGGTATTTAATTAAATATTTAATTAAAGAATTGCGAGTATTGCCCTATATGTATGTAATTTTAATTGGTGGCTCTTACTATTCCCAATGTATAATTATGGAAGATCCCACAGCTGAAGTTGCTGGATTTTGACCTAGTCACTGGCTGGGTAGGAGGTCATTATGGAATTCAATAGGCACAGCTGTGTTTTCCAAAAAGTAAAAAATAATAGATTTCCTGCCAGTTTTATGAATAAGTCATGAGAAAGAGTGGCATGAATAATGCTGTGCCCAAGATTGCTTTAGAAAGGGGGGAATCTTAGCATTCCATGCATACAGAGCAATTCTTGCTGAGGACTGAAGCTGGCCTCCTCACACTGCAGAAATGAAGAAAGAGGGGCTCCCATTTATGCCCTATCCCAAGTTATGATCAGTATTTGATGAGCAAGGCATTGGAACTGGACCCACATCCTCCACTCCTTTTGCCATACTAGATATGACCAGACAGCTCAAACCAATCGGAATTTAGTGGCTGTTCTTAAGCAGCAGTTTTATTTTGGCAATACAACAAGCTGTTTTAAAGTCTATGAGGCTTTGGATTTGAGTTTGCTATCACTGGCATATTCTAAGCCACGCTCATTTTTTAAAAATATTAAAATAATGTTACCTTGTTTAGGAGGTGGTTGCGGTGCCCGTCGACTGGCATGAGTATAAGGACAATCTGGTTTGGTGCATTTGGCATCATATTTACAGTTTGGATGGATGAATAAACATTTGTCAGCAAACTTACAGCTTGGAAAGACTCTGAAATATGAATGTAAAACACTTATTCCTTCAGAACAAGCTTGCCAAGATGCACCCTTTCAAAATTGCTTATGCTTACTTATGCAGAATGCAGTTTTACATAAAACATGAGAATACAGTTTTCAGGTTCAAGTCAAGCCAAGAAAGATATCAGTGGGGATTAAAAAAAACAATCCTCAAGCTCCAAAAACTTCAATTAAAATTTGACAGAAGTCAGGAAAAAAAAAAGTAGCAGAAAACATTCGCATGTGTAGAGGCTAAACCAAAATGTATAGTTTGGTTGTTCTATGTGTGTACGAATGTGCAAACTCTCCAAGTGCCAAATGACTCCCCCCCAAAATGCCAAAGGCCCAAAGGATTCCCAAGGACTTTGGATTTTGTTCAAGATATTTGTATATCAGCCAGAGCCCCTCTGTGAGGGAGATGGGCAGTTTCAATATTTGATAAATAAGTACCCAATTATACCATAAGGTCCTTCACCAGTGTGAAAAAAGAAAAGAATCTTCACATTTACGATTAATAAATTTAATTTCCAAGATTAAGAAATAGAGAGCAGGCAATCTATCACTAATCTGAACCATAACAGCCACAACCATGAAAAATGAAAGAAAATGAAGACTGTAAAAATTTCAATGTAAGAACTGGGTAAAAGAGGCTGCGGTGCCTTCTGATATTCAGCAATTCCCTAGAACTAGGTTGATAGAGAAACACAAACACACTCACATACAATGACAGTGTTATGCATTTTCACCCCAGCCTTCCAATGTAGAAATGGAGAAAAAATAATGATTGATCACTGATTCAGATTACTGATTCAGATTACTAAAATATAAATGCTTTGACAGATTAAAAATCTCTATCTGAACTCCTATCTTTTACCCAAATAAAAATCATGCCAAAAGTCTTTCTTCCCACACAACCTGCTATCTTGCTGCTCCCACTTCTTCACTCTGATAATTCTTTATTGAAATTTAGGCCATAAACTCTTGGGCAATAGCTTTCCTTTATTCCTTACGTTAGCAGAAAGCTCCATAAAATATGAGTGTTATCCTTATATCCAGAGTTCCATCAAATGAGTTAGGGTCACTCAGAACTGATTGCCAAAATAGTGTTTCTCTCTTCCATCTGAACTCTTCCCACAATGCAGGAGAGTCAAAGTGGAAAAAATGTATTTCTTTTAAATTTCAAAAACCTGGCACAGCTCTAGGCTCCTTTCCACAACTATCAATTAAATATGAGGAGTAATAACTATAGCATAAAATAACCAAACGAATCACCAGAATGTGCAACATTTGCCTAACATAAGTAGATAAATGTCCATCTTTTTCTGTTAAGAATTTAACACTTTACGTTCAGAATTTCCAATCTTGTTTTGGCCTTGTTTAAGCTATAGTTGTTCAGCTGATGTAATACTGGGAAACTAATACAGTGCAAATTCCCCCTTTTGTGAGCTTGTTTTTCTTTATGTAGCAAACATAGTAGTGACTACCCGTCAATTCAAGTCAAGTTGTTTATGCCTAGTAATGACAAATATTCGATAACATCAAGATGGAAGCTACAGTATATATAGGTAATGACCAATTATCATCCAATCCTGTTTATCCTTTTAGCTATTGGCTGCAGCCATGATTCATGGCAATGAAATTTAGTTTTAGCACAAACATCTTCTCCTCATTGGTGCTGGTGATGCAACAAACTTCTTTTGTGCTAACCTGGGTGCCTGAAAGCTAGGAAAGCAAGTTAGGTGAAGCTCCGTTGAGAAGTTCAGGGCCACTTACTTGCATGGCAGTGTAGGATGATGGAAGGCACATTCATCTCCGTTTTTGCAGGCAGGCCAGTATTTGCAGCGCTCAGGTACTTTCTCCATCTTCTGTAAGATGCCTATTTCTTCCATCTCTACTGTGAGTAATAGCAAAATTAGACATCTGGATCATAGAAGAGAAATTTGATCAAAACTTGATCAAAAAACTATTTAGATATACACAATTTAGAATTAAATTCAGAAAAGTGGAAATATCCACAAAGACAGAATACGTTTGCCACTAAGCAATTTTTATAACTCTCAAATTGACTGAACCAAGAACAGCCAGGATTGGTTGAAAGATGTTATAAAATTCATTCATTCATTCATTCATTCATTCATTCATTCATTCATTCATTCACTCACTCACTCACTCACTCACTTTGCCTTGAAAAAAAGCCTCATGAACAGTAGCTGTTTTGCCAGACCAGACAACACCAGACACACCTCTTAAAACAGTGGGAGGAAGAAGATGGAGGTCAGAGGGGAATAGCAATAGCACAGCAAAGGATACAGTGGAGAGGAAGAAAGCATGATAGGAATAGCAATAACACTTAGACTTATATATCACTTCACAGTGCTTTACAGACTCTCTAAGGAGTTTTCAGAGTCAGCATATTGCCCCCCAATAATCTGGGTCCTCATTTTACCCACCTCGGAAGGAAGGCTGAAATCAACCTTGAGCCTGGTGAGATATGAACTGCCAAATTGCAGATAGCCGGCAGGCAGCAGAAATAGCTGCAGTACTGCATTCTAACCACTGCGCCACTGCAGAATGGTGAAGTGCAGGGCAGCAGAGGTGAAAGGGTCAGTGGAGTGCAGGGTGGCAGAGACAGTGGAAACGAGGGCAGTAGAAACAGTGGGACACGGGGCAACAAAGATAGCAGCAGGGTGGTGGAACATACGGTGGCCAAAAGGGCAGAGATAGGGGGAGATACGTGGGGAGAGTTGAAGCAGAGACAGGGACGAGAAGCATGAAGTCCTGACCTAATGACCAACCTGGACTACGATGCTTCTGTTGTTAAGCAATTTTGTCAAGTGATGCTTTGCCTAGCATCCACCTCTTTTAGCAATGGAAATTCTGGTACCAATTAGGGTCAATAAGCAAGGACTACTTGTAGCATAAAAAAATAGACAACATGGCCCTGATGTGTCACTATTTGAGAAGCAGAATTTTCAAGTGTCCCTGTAATTGTATGTGGGAAAGTTTGCCCTTGCTAAAGTGGGCAACGCTGTAGCTCCAGAATAAAATAGAATTCGCTCAGCTAGTTGTGATTCCTATCTGGTTTCCCCAGGAGGCCAACAAATTCCAGACATCTCTCCAAGCAACTATGTTTTCAGAAGTCTTCAAAAATGCAATTAAGGAGATGGTGAACTGAATATCTAAGGCTTCCAGAGACCAAGGGCCATCGTTGAAAAACCTCAAACATGAGGTCCCCATAGATGGCATACAATTTTGAGCCCATCAGGATCAAACTCCAGGCTGCGAGCAGAGTTAGTTTGCAATACTGCATTCTAACCACTGCACCACCAGGGCTCTTTGAAATGAGGATTCGTTGGTGCTTTCTAAACTTGGTTGTTTTCTTGCAGGCGTTTCATTACCCAAACTAGGTAACATCATCAGTGCAAATCAGCTCTGATTTGGAAATGAAATATTTGCAAAGTTTGGGTAATGAAACATCTGCAAGAAAACAACCAACTCAGAAAGCATCAATGACCCCTCAGAAAAGGTAGTTTTGGAGACATTTAAACTCTGAGCTACATAGGGCTTTAAAGAAAACCAGTATCTTGAATTATGCTTGACTGACCAGCATAGCTCTGTGGTCCCAATGTTACATGCTGGATGGGTACTCACATTATTACTTGGGTTGCTACATGTTGAACCAGCTGAAGGTTCTGAATGATTGTCAGGGGTAGCCCTATGCAAATTACACTAGCTTAGCCTTGAAGTGACAAGAGAGTAAGTGATCAAAAGCAAATCTTCCTGTTCCAAAAAGGGCTGCTACTAATACACAAGATGTAATTGTGCATCCCCACACCCATAACCTCTACTAGCTGTTCAAGCAGGGACCATGAGTTCAGGAGAATGTCCAGATTGTGAGCAAGCTTGGTGTAGGGGAATATAATTCTATCAAGAGACATGATGGACTATGTCTGGAAAAAGCTGACTTAAGAATCCAGACGTTGCATATTGCTAGGATCCGTTTTATCCACCTCCTTACAGGTTCCAGGCATAAGGCCAGGTCTTCTGGCACAATTCCTGCTCAATCAGGGTAGAGATATATGACTGGGTACCATCTGCACACTGATGATATTTCATCTCAGGCTGATGGCTAACCTAGCAGACTTGACTTCTATCTGCCCTTTAACACTGACTGAGTGAAACTGTCTGTCTTGACCCAGTCTAAATCCGAAGAGCTATCTGCTCTAGCTCAACCTGTGAAATGTCTCAGGAGACACCAAGCCAAGGAATCACATGAGGCTGATCAAATACATGCACCACTAGGACAACTGGAGCAATCAGATGCGGATGATGTAATGCCTCCTAGCCCCCATACACAGTCAGTAGAGAGGAGAGCAGAAACTTCCAAGCAAGGGAGTACATTTCTTAGTGACAGCTGATTCCAACCTGATTTAAGAAGCAGCTCTGATCTACGTTCTCTTTGCTGGAAACAATGTCTGATCTCTTTTGCAAGATTCCTATGAATTCTGTTTGTTTAAGAAACCTTGAACCTCTGACCTCTAGATGGCTCACAACACTGATCTGGTTCTTAGAACCCTGATTTGGATTTGGACTATTCTTCTGCATGTTCCTATTAAAAGCAAACTCTTCAGGCAAACTTTAGTTTGTGATTGAAACCTGAAGCAGGATACTAACTGCTGGGGGGGACAAAAGATCCACTGCAAAGTAGTGCCTCTCACAGCCTCTTAAACTGGCCCAGTATACCATAGCCAGTTGATACATGAAGAACTACCAAGAGATCAAGTAGGATCACATTTCTCTCTCCCTTGCTCCACCAAAGATTATCAACCAGAACCACCAATGAGGTTTCAGTCCCATATCTCTGGCCTGGAGTTCCTCAGTAAACCAAGGAAATTACTTAGATCAATGGTCATAGAGGCCACTTAGGAAGAATCGTGTCAGATAACACAATTAACCCTTTATTCCAGGGGTCAGCAAGCCACGCAGAATTGTCCACCAGCACTTTGGAGAACTTTCCAAATGCCCTTTGGAAATCAATAGGGACAATTTGGCACCTGAGATAACCTTATTAAATACAGAGATCCTCCTCCCTGCAGAGATCGATAGCAGCAACAAATTCCATCAAAGCCTCCCTGAAGTAAGCTGACCATGAAAAGAACTGATGGAGAATTCTCCCACATCCCATTCTCCCATATCAGGTTCAGTTCTAACAGATCTAACACATCTAACAGATCTAACGCATATGGGTGTTGGGACCATGAATTCCAAGAACAAGTACATGATTGTGATGGTGGCTATGGAATTGCATTGTTGCTTCCTAATAAACTCAATTTGAAATCTCCCAAGGCCAGAAGTCTAGGGAGTTGCAGCTATCATCCTGATGATGCAGTTAAGTAACTTAGATAAGAGAAACGGTGCACAGCAGGGAAGTCAATAAGCAGTAGCAATCCTAGCTTGTCCCTAAAGCTGATAGCATCTCATATCCAGTTAACTGCAGGACAATGTATCTTGTCACCTGTAGAGTAATCCTAATGACAATCCATTCCTTCTCTTCTAGCATGGATCTGTGCTAGATGCAACTGCTGAAACCTGGCTGGGCAAAACCCTGAAATGAATGTATCCTTGCCCCCATGCAGGTCTCAGTAATTCAAGCAGGTGTATATTCATCCACCATGAGGTTAAGGATGAGATTTATTACAGACAGATCTGGCATTCAAAGACAGCCAGAGCTTAGACAATAACAAGATCTTGCTACTTAATTCTTGAGATAAGGAGTATAGAAACTGGGACTGGCCTTCAACCCCCCTTCAACAGTGCTGTTTCCTAATTACTTTCAGGCAGAGTAGATGAATAAAATCTATGTTCTTTTAGACTTAAAACGTTCTGTAAAAAATAATATATCCTAAAAAATTTGGCTTAGATGTTAGTCATTGAATTCCTGCCTCTAGTTTAGTTTTCAATTGCCCGAAGATATTTTGCAATCAAGTTACCATAAAGACTTTATCAATGAGGATGAGAATGTTACCATCTGTGCTGTCCAGCTGTCTGGATATAATGTGCATCTGTTGTGTGCGAAGGTTTCTTAATCCCTTGCTCGCTGTTGGTTTGGATGGAATAGGCCTAACTCCCTCCATAAGATTCAATTCTTCCTCTTCTTGATCGGATAAGTATCCCGGAGGGCTGGGGACTCCATCCAAAGTGACTATAAACTTGGGACTAGCAGGCTTATCTGACAGCACAAGCTGCTCTCTATAATAAAATGATAAAAATTGTTTAAGTTACTAAAACAAGAACAAAAGAATGCTAATTGTTATCAACAATTCAAGTTGAAGATGGCTTGATGACATATAATCACTCAAACATAATTCATAACAATCAATATAGCATAATTATTTATAAAATACTTTTTAAGACCTAAAAGATTTCATGGATTAAACCACTTTTCCTCAAAATGTACAACACCTTTAAAAGGTAAATGACATTTGGGTCTCATATCCTTAGTTTGTGCAAAGAAGGAAGTCTACCCACTCTTCATAATTTTGTTCTGAGCATGCCTCTTGACTAGAATAGCCATCCATCCAACCACCTATCACTGGGCAGTGAATTCTTCTGAGCTACAGAATTAATAGGGAAAATATTTCATTGTGTTCAGAGCACAAGCCACAACCACAAGTCCTTAGTTCTGGAGCCTAACATTCATTTTGTGCCACACACTATAAGGTAAAGGTAAAGGTTCCCCTTGCACATATGTGCTAGTCGTTCCCGACTCTAGGGGGTGGTGCTCATCTCCGTTTCAAAGCTGAAGAGCCAGTGCTGTCCGAAGATGTCTCCATGGTCATGTGGCCGGTATGACTAAACACCAAAGGCGCACGGAACACTGTTACCTTTCCACCAAAGGTGGTCCCTATTTTTCTACTTGCATTTTTTATGTGTCTTTGAACTGCTAGGTTGGCAGAAGCTGGGACAAGTAATGGGAGCTCACTCCGTTATGCAGCGCTAGGGATTCGAACCGCTGAACTGCCAATCTTTCGATCGACAAGCTCAGTGTTTTAGCCACTGAGCTACAGCATCCCTACGCCACACACTATAGTACGTGAATTATTGGCATAGACTAATCAGGGGCTTAAGAAAACATATGAAAAAAATCTACCACAATCTGCTTTGTCTCTAAAGTGTGCTACTTTCACAGTTAAAACAAGCAAAGGCCATATTCTTTATATATGCTGTATGAAAGTGCCCAGTTTCCAAGTTTATCTCTCTACTGAACCAAAAGGAGTGATTTTTTTTTTTACCGTGTCTGAATGAGCCGTCCTGAAAGTGCTTGTAAGGCATCTGTAGTTCTGTTCCCCACTTCCAGGTTTCTGGGTATGGTGACCTCCTCAGACAGCTTGGGCTTCTTCAAAATAAATGATCTTGTATCTGTGTGGATCACTGATTCCAAGTCATAATAATCTAAACCAGAGAAAATGGCAAATGACTCATAGAGCCTTGAAATCAACAACATATTATAAATGGAGAGTAATCATGAAGCTACTCAATGAAGGGAAATCATGACTACTGATCATCAAAAAATGGCAAACTACTCTCTGCTGAGCAGCAAAGCTATTCAAACAGCCAATGATTCTGCAGTTTGTATACTTTCTTCTGGCCCTGGCAGCTTCTTAACACAGCAGCCCTAAAGAAAGAATAAGTCTACACATGCTATGCAAAGCCCAACAGTAATGATGCGTTGTAAAGCCTATAATAATAATTTTTAAAAATTTCATAAGACGTTCAATTGGCAATTTCTGCTGCAGCAGAAATTTTATCTACTAAAAAAATTTCAGAAAATAAATTTTATGTATGAAAATGTATGAATATGAAAATATAAGAGAATGCTTAAAAATACCAGCTACAACTAACCAGTTTTTTGTAATATGTCTTCAGTGCCCGGCTCAATCTGGAGACGGGAAAAGAGTTGCCTCTGTTGGGTTCCTAAAATAAATTAAGAATGCAAATGAAGTTTCCTTCCTCCTCAATTCAACTTAGGGAACAACACCATAGTAACTTTCCCCATTTTTGGCAACTTATTTAATTCAACATTTTCTGCATTTATCTCTATGAAACTGTTTGAATGAAATCTCTCCCAAATTTGGTAGGAAGCTGAATGTAGACACTAGGCTTGCACCCTATCTCTATTTTCATAACTGCATCTCACTAAATTCAGGACATTACACTGATTTTTTTAAAGTTTTTAAAAAAGACTAGATAAATTCATGGAGAAGGCTAATCATTAAATTTACAGTAAAAGCACACAAATCCGTGTATTTCTGGACCACGCTTTATACAATTCTATCTATCTTTTGTATTAAGCTATAATTTTAAATAAATCTGGCAAAATATTTATTTTCACATGCACCATTCCCTAATAAACATATTTTGCATTTATTTTTCAAGATGAGAATTGTACTTCAGAAACTGAGGAATAACTACATCTCTCAATTCCTATGAATCAGGCTAGTTCCCTTAAACATATGGCAAGAATCCCCAACTGCCAGGCCATGGACCGGTGCTGGTCGGCTGCCTGTTGGAAACGAGCCCCATAAGCAGCAAGCAAGTGCACGCAGGTTATTTGCACGTGTGGGATTAGATTGCATGCATGAAACCATTCCTCCCCCCTCACCACACTGCTGGTACACAAAGCTAAAAAGGTCGGGGACTACTGACATATGGTACAAACTCATTTCCTCCCCATCCCATTTCCATGCTCAGAAACATTATTAGGAGAAGGGAAGGGGATTGTCTTAAAATTCTCAGAACAGTGATGCTCTGCAATGAGAAACAACATGCAAGATTACATGGATTTTTGAGATCTAAAGAAGCTTCTTTTATATTCTCCAATATACATATAAAATTCATTTGGCACCTCCTGTGTTTCTGTGCTTATCTGAGTATGCGTGAATTATTCTGGATGTGAGAAAAAGGTTGAAATATCTTCCTTCAAAGAGTGCATCAGACAAGGTTCTGCTACAATATCTCACTATCTAAGTATAATTGAGTATAATTACACTATCTAAGTATAATTTCTGATCATTTGAGTCTACGGTGGCTGAGAGAAAAATGAATTATTCCTGTAAAAATCATAACCTAAGTAACACCATATTTAACCTTCATATAACCTGATTTATGTAACCTGTGAATAGGACATGCATAAGCATTATATTCTGGGAAGGATAAGGGAACTGCGATGCTTGTTTTGAGGAAATAGATGTTTTGGTACATTCTAAGTTGGGTCAGGCTGACCTAAGATCTATTGAAAAAGAGGAAGAGACTAAATGATCAATTAAGAAAACAATACTAATAATTATGAAAACGTATGTCTTTTGGAGGGGAACTCCAGGGCGGAACATGTGAAGAAAGCCAAAATGTTATATAAGACCTGAAAACAATACCGGGGGGGCGGGCGCGGGCGGGGGTGTTTGAATTGTATTGCTGAACATCGAAAATTGTATTTAAACCATGTAATCAAAGTGGTCCGACGTTCTCTCTCTTTCATGGGAGAACCCTTTTGCAAAAGCCTGAAAAATATGTGTGTGTGTGTGTGTGTGTGTGTGTGTGTGTATGTCTGTGTAAGTTTTCACGGGTATATATGTGTGTACAGGTAATATCTCGGGTTTCTTCCCGTGTAATTGCAAACATATCTTTAGAAGGATTGCAGTGACGTTTCGATGAAATCACATTCATCATCTTCTGGCTGATGTTCTCGGTTTGGTACACCTTTGCCTCTTTTCAAAGAAAAATGTCAGTTAAGATCACACAGTTTGCCCATAAGCACCAAACCGAGAACATCAGCCAGAAGATGATGAATGTGATTTCATCAAAACGTCGCTGCAATCCTTCTAAAGATATATTTGCAATTACACGGGAAGAAACCCGAGATATTACCTGTATATACACACACACACACACACACACACACACACACACATCTTTGGTTATTCGGGTCTTCTCCTGTGTAAAATTGGAAGTGTCTTGGCGACGTTTCGACGAAGTCTCATTCGTCATCTTCAGGCTGGTGTTCTCAGTTTCGTGCACGAAACCGAGCACGAAACTGCTCGACGAATGAGACTTCGTCGAAACGTCGCCAAGACACTTCCAATTTTTCACAGGAGAAGACCCGAATAACCAAAGACCTACAAACACCTGTGAAAACCTCAGAAAATATATATATATATGTATTTAATAAATCTGCTTTTTACTTGTTCATGGTCTCTGTTTCACTTTTTATGAGGTTTGCTTTTTTTAAAAAAAAATCTCTCAGTGGCATATTCAACACTACCTGGAATTCTTCCTAATGTCTGTTCTCTTGGTTCTTCTTCTTGCATCTGAGAGTTTACTCTGCTTGGCTGAGTCTGGTCATGAATTACTTCAAGGAGGGCTTCTTCATGGGAAGTTCGAGTTCTGGGAGCCACAGGAACTGTCTGCTTTGGTGGGACTTTCCATAAACCAAAACCATATGTTATATAAAGAAGCAAACAATGACAGGTATTTTATCCCAAATTGTGATCTTCTAAAAATTCTGCTAATTTTAACTCCAAAATACAGTTCCTAACTAGGAAAACTACTATTTTCAAGGTACTTTCAATTTTCAATATAAAATATTGGGCTATCCAATGTGCACATGCACATTGTGCTGTGGAATCAATCAGGTAATTTGCAATTTTGACCCAGCATCCCTCATTATTGAGTCAGTCTTCCATCCTTCCGAGGTGGGTAAAATGAGGACCCAGATTGTTGGGGAGCAATATACTGATTCTGTAAACCGCTTAGAGAGGGCTGTAAAGCATTATGAAGTGGTATATAAGTCCAGATGCTATTGCTATTATTGGCTAAGCAGGCAGGGATTACTAGGAAATGCCACTGTTCACCCAGCATACTAATTGATTCATGGTTAGGGGAGATAACCTTTGTAGAAATACTCTACGTTACTAACTTAGAGAGGTTATATTAGGTCCAAACAGATTTAAGTCTGGTTTTGAGAACTTCTTTACCAAGGGCAGTTGGTAAGACTCCTTAATGACCCCTTAGTATTCACCCCCACCCTGGCAGGCTCACAGCTAGAGAAAAGGGTAATAAAAAAGAAAGAAAATAAAAAATATATATAACAAGTGGAGAAGAAAAAGAAAAAATCTCCCAGTCGGTTTGCAGAACTAAAAACATGGCTATAAGAAACTCAGTCATCCAGCAAATAAACAGTGAATCTGTTGCCTGGAGAAAGATATAGGTGGGTTGTTCATGATAGGCAATTACAACAGCTGCTTCTTTAAGCTCCCTTCTTTCCAAAAGCCTCAGAGGCCTTTCCTCTAGACAACCTTAATTATCTTTACCACTGCAATGTAGTTCTTTAAGCTGCGAGTAACTTTTGAAAATCTTTGGTCAAAAGCGGAAGACAGACAACCAATGTATAAATTATATATTGAAGATACGAGAATAGATCAGCACTAGGAATTTATATATCAAATTTGTAATAGTTTAATTTTTATGACCAAAGAATCTGGGAAATAATATAGGTTTCATAAGCTTTAACATAAATACATTTCTGAAAAAATATGTTCTATTTATCTATTTTATAAACAAACTAGAACCGTTGTTTCCATGTAACAAGTTTTGTTTTGCTCCCATTTGTTTTATGCCAACTTACAAGCACATTTTTGCTTGTAAAAGGGCTATTATGGATAATGGATATGGGCTAAAAAAAAATTCAAAAGGATAGTCACGTTAATCTGCTGCAGCAAAAAGCCTGCATCACTCTAAATCAAAACAAACTCATTTTGCTCTAAGTTATCTTTTCACCAGATGTGCAAAGTATCATTCTATATTCACACTTGCATAGAAATCATTAACAAATTGATCTACCTGTAGCATAATTAGTTGTCTTTGTCACTGATTCCTGAGCTTCAGAAATAGCTTTCAATATTAAATTCTTATTAGCTTGTTTGGAGGGTGGCAGTGAAGGCCTAGATGGTCAAAATAAAACAGATACAAGGGTGTTAAATTAATAGTTCTATTTTTATTATATATTTAATTTTTGCCATATTTCATTTTCAAAAAAAAAAAAGAAAAAAAAAGAAATTGAAATCCATGGAGATACATTAATAGTCACCCAATTCAATGATGGCTAAATGGTGGCCACTTTTTCTCCCCCTCACGGAGATACTTTTATTCATCTGTGCACATCTCTCAACCTTGCAAAAGATGCTACATTTCCCAGCCACTTTGTAAACTGAACTATTATCAGCAAATTCCAGTATAGATGGACACCTGCTTTCTGTTGAACCAGAATATATGAATCTAAATGTGCCCTACAGGATCATACCAGAGGCCTGCTTGGACTTTATTCCTGTCTAAAATAAAGCTACCGGTTATATAAATGGTAGTATAATTAGAAAATATGTATTTTGGTTTTTTTTTAAAGAGAGATCACTACCTTCTTTCAGGTTTTGCAGGCACAGAGACACTGCTGGAGATGCCTCCCAGTCGCAGACCGTAGTCATCTTCCTCTTCTTCTTCCTCTCCATCATTACTGAACCGTTTCACTTTGACTACTGAACTTACAACTGGGAGTTTCCTCTTCCTCAATGTTTCTTCCTGCAGGTAATAGGATAACATTTTATTTGATAAATCTGATCTGCCAGTGAACAATTTTTCCAGGCCAGGGTAACTTCCATGTCCATAATACTCTGAAGATTTATGTAAAAGAATTCCTGTCTGTTTAAGAGTCAAACACTTTTTATTTCTTTCCTTTTTTTATTTCCTTTATGCAAACTACTAAGGGATCCATACAGCAGGACAAAATAAATGAACATCATACAATAATATGTTCTGAGGGCAGTTTTAGGGGAGATACATAGTAGACAACATTGTCTATTTAAGTATGTTTTCATGTGTGCACATGTGGGTATGTATGTGTGTAAGGAGAGGGAGAGGGAGAGAGAGAAAGGGAGGGAGGGAGAGAGTGCAATTATTATACATTTACTATAGACATAAAGAGCACAAAGTGGCTTAAAACAACAAAAAATGCCACAAAACCAAACTAATATATTTAAGCAACCTTTTCAAGAGGTTGCTTAAATATATTAGTTTTTCTAATATATTTAGAAAAACTAATATATTTATTATATTAATAATAGAAAAATTGAAAAACCCAATCCAATTTTTAAAATATAATGGTATAAACAATAGAGGCTTTACTTTCACATTGATTGCAGCATGGGAATAGGATGTTGGCTCCCCCATAAAACTGTGTTAGAGCACTGCACACCAGAACAACTAGACACAAGAACAGTTTTTTCCCCAACACCATCACTCTGCTAAACAACTAATTCCCTCAGCACTGCCAAACTAGTTACTAAGTCTGCACTACTATTAATCTTCTCATCGTTCCTATCACCCATCGTTCCTATCTCCCACTTATGACTGTATGACTTAACCTTTTTGTTGGTGTCCTTAAGATTTATATTGACTGTTTTCCTATGACTATCATTAAGTATTATACCTTATGATTCTTGATGAATGTATCTTTTCTTTTATGTACACCGAGAGCATATGCACCAAGACCAATTCCTTGTGTGTCCAATCACACTTGGCCGATAAAGAATTCTATTACCTATTAGCTATTGAAAGCTGCTCTCCATAAACTGGTGGAATCATGGCTAAATTTGAGAGATTTCAAAAGTTTTAAAGAAGCTTAAACATTTGCCTTCAACATCTGTATGCCTGAAAATATTTTTGCACCTTGAGAACTCCAAAATGCAAAAATGGTTGGAGGTTTTTTTTTATCCCACTCACCTCGTGGTGAGGATTTTCTGAGGTAAGAGCAGTGGTGGGATTCAGCCAGTTCGCACCACTTCAGGAGAACCGGTTAACTTTCTGAGCAGTTTGGTGAACTGGTTGTTGGAAGAAATCATTAGGGCAGAGAACCAGTTGTTAAATTATTTGAATCCCACCACTGGGTAAGGGCAAGGATGTTTATGAGTTATATGTAGCCTTGGCTTAGTTTTTGCTCCCTTTAAAAAAAAACAGTGGTAACCACCATCAATGTGGTTATTGCTGGCCCTGATCAGGTAAAAAAAGTCAGGACAAGACTTTCAAATAAAATCAGATTTGGACAGAGTAAAGCTATGTCCAAACTTTCATTTATTTATTTATTTTGAAGCGGAAAAAAATTCTAGTTTTGTTTTGCATAATAAGCAATAGAGTAACAGTAGAGTAAAAATAATGATAGACTAGATTATATTTCGGGCAGGGGAGATGTTTATTGATTTTGTTTAGATAATTAAATATTTCTGTTCTACCTGTCATATATTCTATCGCAAGGCAGCATGTAAAATGAAAATTTCTTATTCAGGATAATAATCAATTCACATTTGGAATACAGATTCTGTATATTTATTTTATACCCTCACCTACCTAATGTTGCTTCCATACAAAATATCGCAATGAAGGAACATTCAGATTCACAGAAGCATTGCTTGATATTCTAGCTATTTTTCCATTAATATTTTTGATTCAATTTTTATCTATGGAGATTTTAAGTCATCCAGGTCATGATTATCCCAAAGGCATTTTTTCAAAAGGCAATTAGATTTTCTTTTACAAAAGGCAACTGGACTTTTGGACTGGAAAGTGAATCAAAGAACTGATTATCTTTCAGAACTGAAGAAGCTTCTTGTATGAGAAGCAAAACATCTTCAAGGAAAAACAAAGAAAGTCCAGTTGCCTTTTGAAAAGGCAATTTCAAAAGGTTCAACTTATTAAGTAGTGTTCTCCAACTATAATCTGAGCACACATTTAACAATTATGGATATTTTAGTTTGGTGTATCTGGAGGGCAACAATTTTGTTTCAAAGGCTTAGAATCTCTGAGCTTAATAATTCTCTGTAGATCAATTAGTTCAATTCTCTATCCTATACTTTGATATATCACAGCTTATATTTAAAACAATGCCAAATAATTGGCAAGAAGACAAATTATCTTTCCATTAACTCTTTCTTTTCTGCTGTTTTATCTTTCCAGATTTTAAGGTAATAACTAGATTTCATTATAAGAAGACATGGACATTTATATACATATACATATATACATATATATACTTTCACACACACACACATCACATATGTAGTATATTATATAGTATATATTATGTATATGTATATATGTATAGGTGTAGGTATATATATATGTATGTATATAGCTTATATATGTGTGCTATGTATGTGTATGAGTAGATATATACTTTCTTTTGAGAGCAGGCAACGGAATTTCATTTTTAATGTGTGCCAGTGTGCTCACACTGTAAAAATACATTACTTTGCTGGACTTTAAAAATTCAGCAGATCTATATCACCTTTTTTCTTTAAGGAATTAATATAAGCATATAACTTGTTTTCCCCAAAATAAGACATCCCCTGATAATAAGCCCAATCAGGCTTTTGAGCGCATGGCAATAAGGCCAAACGCATATTTCAGGGTTCAAAAAAATATAAGACAGGGTCTTATTTTTGGGGAAACGGTATATAATTTCTGCATTTGATCTCCATGGCAGAGCAATGCAGTATACTGAGGAAAGAGGTAACATCCAAGATAAGACTGCTCACTTTATTTTGTAGAACAGGATTTGAACAATAATTTGAATGAGACTTCCTCGTTCAAACTAATCACAATCACTATTACTTAAAGTCAAGAACTATAAATGTGGTGCTCAGTGCTAGGGATGATGTAACATGTATGCTGACTAAAACACAAATTATAATAGTTTGTGATAACTCACATCCAATTTTTAAAAATGCAGATACTGAAAATATCTAAAATGGCAATAAGATAACATTGAATACATTTGAATTTTATCTAGGGTTCCAAAATTCCCAGAAATCTTAGTGGATGATTTATTATCTATCTGAACAAGTTACAATGGAGAGGAGAAAAGATAAGAATTAGGAAAGATAAGAGCCAGCAAAAGATTGTATATGTGCTTTTGTGTATGAATCATAAAATACAGCTTACGTAGCAAGCTTTTAGATCAGAACCCTACAGAACATGAAGAAAATCTTCCCCCTAGCATATTTCAAATATTTACATGTATATATTAACAAACCAAAAGGCTAGAAATGTTCTTTTCTAAAGAAAGCTAACTAGTAGAATTCTCAAATTCAAAATCAGTGTCTCTATTCAGTGTGAAATATATAACGTCAGTTATCTTAAAAAGCTCTATCGATATCCTAGTCATTTGTTCATTATCAATGCCTCCTAAAAAACTTGAAAACATGGTGACATCTGCTCATACATCAAGCAGGTACAGAAGTCTTCAGTAACAGTATATTCTTAATGCAAGAAAGGCAGTAATAATTATCATCCTGGCAGACCAAAACAATACGAGGTTAACTTGCTTTGGTAAAAGCTATTAAGAGAATTTGTTTTGAAAAAATACAGAAATCATTTATTTTATGAACGAAGTGCTGCTGCTTGTATTTTGTGCTAGGATTCCATTCCTACAATGAAATTTGATTCCTAAAAACGTATTACCCTATCTATAACAAGTGAAACCTGACAATCTGACAGATCACATAGTAGACTCACAAGTAGTTCCTTTTCAAATAAATCAGCAGTTCCAATTTTTTCCTTTATGTGAAGATTACATTGGCATCAAATGTTTTTAGGATTTCCATATAAGACAGCTGTTATAGCAACATAGTGTTTGGGGATACCGGTGGCCTTAAAATCTCTGAAGGACCCCACACACTTAAAAAAAATATTTTAAAAGATTTGCAAAACCTCACAGGATTTTAATAAAAAGAAACAGAACCACTCTCACATGATTTGGTCATTAAATTTTGTGGGAAGGGGACTTCTACTATGGAATACTTACAGTCCCATCAGGGACTATCCAAATGGGAACATTTGAGAATATGACACTATTATGTGCTGGATGACTTTTGTAAAAGGCCCAAAAGGCTTACAATCTAAATTTGATAGAGGAAGAAACATTAGAAAGGGAGAGGCAAGGGGATCAAGAGATGAATATTGTTTATTAATTTTTAGATTTGTTTCTCAGTGTTTCAACCTGATGTACAAAGATGAAAATATATGACAGAAAAATAAGGCAAAGTACAGACTGTAAATGGCAACAATCAGCAACCAGAAAATACACAGTAGACAGTAGCAAACACAAGTATCAGCTAGGAGACCCTAATTAAAAATACTCATGAAATGAAGCAAACTGAGATGGAAGCTTCAACCCCAAAGCTGATACACCTTCCTCATACTAATTCCACAGTTTAACAACTGCATCTCTGTGAATGGAAATGCCTTAGAAATTAAATAGAGATTGCACAGATGAACAAATAAATATACAATATGTAGACAGATTCAGTTTTATACAGAGGAATAGTCTCTAAGAAAAGTCAGGCCCACGCTATTTAAGCTAAAGCCTTTAACTGAAGCTGGAATAGATCAATAACCAATGAAATTTGTGGACTGCCAAGACTAGAATACCAACTACACCTGTTTCTTGAGATGGTGATGCATGCTTAGTTATATCCCAATCTGAATCACCGTAATAGTTTTGACACTCCAACTAGCCCATAATGATGGGACTGGTCAAAGGAGTTAAATTACAGTTCCATTCACTTTTAGTCTGTTTCTGAGGCTATGATAAAGCCATTTATTATTAGCCATTTGTTATGATTAAAACCATCAGGAAAAACTCTTTTTCTACAATATTACCTCACATCTTCTGAGATTGTAAGAAAAGGCCTTCTTGGGGGCATCTTCAGGCTTATCCTTGCCATCTGAGATTAAGCTAGCATCCCCTTTCTTCTTTCCCTCCCAAGCTAAAATTCTGATTTAGGATCAGAATTCTTTATACAATTGCTAGGAAAGCTTCTGCAACTGTCAGATGAATGTGGCTTGAAGAAAGAATGGTTTCCTGAGTTCTCTGGAATATTTTTCACATGCCTGGCTGGCAATGTTCAGTAGCACGTTTTCCATTCAAAGAGGAGCGGCAGCTATGCCTATTTTTTTATATGCATTATACTTCCCATCTAAAGCATCAATATGATGTGCAAGATTCCATTTTATCCTCACAACAACCCTGTGAGGTAGGCTGAGAAACAGTGATTCATAAGGCTGCTTGGGAATGCAGCAGTGCACAAAAATAGTAAAAAAATATAAAGAACTCAACTCAGATGTCCCAACAAGAGTCTAAAACTCTAATTATATATATCACATTGGCTAAGAATTGTCCACTCTTGACTGACTGTACTCCATGGTCTTTTAGGAAAGTATTATCATGGGAAGAATTTCCTAATGGCAGAATGTATGAAACCATTTGATTTATTATTAATCAGCAGAGTTTCTCATGCTGGAATTGTAAAAGCATTGGTCCCAACCAAGCCAATGGCCAGAAGAATAAAATTACAACATCTATTTGCCCTTTTAGACAAAAACACATACCCACGGACACTTTTCACCTCTAATCCATAAAGCAACTAGAGCCTAGATGCCACAAAGTTTACATGCCAGTCATGAGATATTTTTGACCAACATTGCTATGTTTAGAACAGAAGACTTCAGGTATCCATGGAGATCTCTGTTTGTTGAGTACATGTTAAATACTGGCATAGCTTGGACTCACATACTTACCTCACTGCTAATTTTATCAGCATTCCCTTTTGAAGGGGGCTGGTAACTCTCGGCCAAGCTGTCAAATGCATCTGGATCACAAAGCTGGATGGTTTCCTGTGACCTATCACCCTGAACATTAAGCTGCTTGCCAGTCTGCAGGTTGCTTGATTGTGGCAACCTCTGCAAGTGAACATTGCCTTCGGCATTTCGACTAGCGGGTGGACGATAGATTTCAACGGTTGGGCGTGAAGAACCATATGTTACTGTAACCAGAGGCTTCTTCCGAGGTAACCGATTCTCCTGTATAAAATTCAGATCTTCATCAATGAGATCATCTGGCTCAGGCTTAATGTCAATCACAGCTTCCAAGGAGGATAACTCCCGTAAAGGTTTTACAGTTGACATTAACGGGGATGGTGACCCATCATGACTGGGCTGCCTGTTGAGAAAGGGGGTGATTAACTTTGTCTGCCATCTTTTAAGAAACAGCTTTGCAATAAGGATAATGACAAAGCCAATAGCAAAATAGGCACAAATATAATTCACAAATTCTGTACATAATTTGTTCACGTTAGCTACTGATATGGAGTAAAAGGGCAACAATCTAATCTACAAATAGCTTTTCTTTGATTTAACATTAGGAGGATTCTCCATTTTTCAATTATTTCCAACTACTCTCACAACTATAGCAATAGCACTTAGACTTATATACCACTTCATAGTGCTTTTACAGCCCCCTCTAACCGGGTCACAGAGTCAGCATATTGCCCCCAACAATCTGGGCCCTCATTTTACCCACCTCAGAAGGATGGAAGGCTGAGTCAACCTTGACCCGGTGAGATATGAACTGCCAAACAGCAGCTAGCAGTCAGCTGAAGTAGCCTGCAGTACTGCACTCTAAGCACTGTGCCACCTCGGCTCTTTTATGATATTTGCAGAGGCAGGTTCCACTGAACTTAATTTATTCTAAGGATGCAATGACTAATATAGTACTTTCTGATGCTTCCTTGGAACTTGCCAGGTCAAATATATTCCTATGTTTCTTTTAATTGAAAAAAAAAAGATAAAAACAAAAACTAAGCAAGTAGCAGAGTTAAAAAGTAACATAAAATGTGATGAGTAGGTGAGGGGGGAAACAAAGCAAATAAAAAATTTCACACTTGAGAATATACATATATATGAACATAAATATGTATGTAATTTTAAGGAGAAATACAAGAAAGGCAGCTGTCCTACTGTATCTTCTATCCATAACAAAATTTCTAAAGATGAAAATAAACGTTGAGGAGAACCATTCATAGCATTTCTAATAAATACTGAACAGGGTTAATCTGTAGGACTTTCAAAACATTCAATTGAAATTTCAAACAGATTATTAGTTTTCCAGTGATTTCTGGTATTTGGTAAATCAATATTTTATGTTGCATAAATTTGTGTCTTAGAACATATGGATAATAAATCAGTAACAGAATTCATTATGAAAACTTCTGACTGATTTTCTCAATTTCTTCCAAAATTTTCTATTAGAAAAAGCGGTCTAGTTAAGCATAGCCTTAAGCATAATTGATACCAATATACTTAAGTATAACTGATACCAATTCCAGCATAATTTAGAAATTGTACTATATAGTATAATTTTAGCAGTATAGACTGCTACATATGGATTATCTTTGTAGTGAATTTTTGATAACCTTGTAAAAGAAGTTTAAAGAAATTCTGACACGGTCAATACATTCAAATGCTACCAGATTTCAAGATAACCTTCTGTGCTTAACCTATGAAACTGTATAATGCTGATTAGATTTCCTGGCTTTACGTGAAATATTGTATCAATGTGAAAGACAGATTGTGAATTTTAGCTAATTTCACTCTACCCAAAAGAGGCATAGAAATAAATACTGGTAGTCATTGTTTAGTGATGACAATTGATATTGGCAACTCGGTTATTAAGTGAAGCATAGAAATCATGTGACCACATCTGTGTTTATGAATTTACACAGAATAATGTGCATCAACTGACTGTAATAGCAAACACATGACTAAGAGACATGCTGTAGCCATCCTGTATGGTCATTGGTCACAAAGGTATTTTTAATCAGAGTCATAAGTTTGAACAATCACTTATCGAGGCAGTCACTAAGTCACTATAATGGTCAAGTTCTTCTCTTCGTTACATTAAGGATTTCAGCTGAAATCCATTCCCAAATTAAGGTGCTTATGTGAAGAATTTATATCCATCCATCCATCCATCCATCCATCTACCTATCTATCTATCTACGAACACACACAAACACACACACATAAAATCATATTAAATGACTAATAGCTAATTGATATTAATTCCCCATAAAACAAATCATTTAATAATAGCTGAACTGGAAAGAGAACGTAGGGGGAGAACAAAACTTGATAAAGTTGAGGTACAGAGATAATTGGATAGGAAGGAAATAAAATAAATGTGTTAAAATGTGTTTTAAAAATAATGACATCCATTACTAAATAATAAATTATCTTCAGGCTTCTTTTATTTATCCATTTGCATTTTTATCCATTTACCTTATATCTTCCACTATTTTCAGTGAATTTAATACTCCTATTCAGGTTATTGGGGGAGGAGAAAACACTCATAAATACAAGACCCACGCACAGACACAGACATGTAAATGGATTTTATTGGCTTTCTTTAAAGAAAGCCATGAGAAGCTTTAACCCAGTCCTTTGTTCATAAATGTGGTCATAGCCAGAAAGAGATACAGGTAAGCTGGGGAATAAACATGAACTACCTGGAAAAGCAGACATGATGCTCAAGAGCAATTTCACCAATCAGAATGGGCAAACCCCTCTTCCCAGGATTCTTTCTGCCTTTCTTTTTGAGTGCCCAAATTGTTATTCAAACCTTTTGAATTTTCAAACCGTCAAATGTGCCAAGTGCCGGTTAAGAAATCTAGCCTTCAAGACAAGTGTACACTTAGTTGCACCACTTTAGATTATCTGAGTAATCCTTCCATCAGTACTTTATCATAGACCAACATCCTTATAATGCAGACGCGCACCTCAATTTAAACTAAACAGCTAACCATGATTTATGGATTACTCATGTGCTGTTATTTCCCATTTTTCCACTCTTGCACCTCAGATCCTTTTTTATTCCCTCTTATTTCCAATTTCAAAGAAAGCCATCCGTCTGTTTTCAAGATTGTACATTTAATTTCAAAGTATGTTTGCAGTCCTGAAGCATATACAAGTTATTTTATGCATGAATCATTGATTTCTGGATTGGCTGCAACCTAAAATAATGTTTGTCACTAAATAAGAACAGAGGGTAAATACACAAGGGGAGAAAACACAAACACAAAGCTTCAGTTATCTGGGGCATTATACTTGAGGGAATCTAAGTAACATTAGCTATTCTTAAGACTACTTCATGATGTTATGATGTAGCTGAGATCTCAACCACAAATGTTGTGATGTTCAATACTGTTTATCTGCAATGTATCATTAGCTCCTAATAACTCAGTGAGAATCTTACCGAAGAGCAGCAGCTCTCTGTTCCTGAGAACTAGTAGAAACTCGGAAGTCAATTCTTTCAGGCCGAGAACTTGAGACTGTAAGAGGCTGTAGGATTTCTTCTCCGGTCCTCTCCTCACTCCCACCTGATGCACTTTTGCCAGAAGAGAGACTGCTCTCAAAAATGTTAGATTCAGAAGATTTTAGGTTTGTAGGCTCTAGGAAAAGAAGTAAAATTGGTTTCACCTCAAAATTAAGGATGGTATTTATACAGAACTACAAATTTCCTTCCACTGTGGATTCAGTAAAAATATACATTCTCTTATTCATACAAGAAACATTTTTTCAAATTCACATAACACTTTTTATTACTCTTCTTGCCTAAACCTTTGTAACCTTGCCTAAATAAATTTATGAATACTTTTTAAGGAATGCCAAAAATTTATATGAAAGTATGTGCACAAAGATTCTTTTCACAAGTTATCTCAAAGATGGCATGTAGCTTTTACTTACCTGTAGTTACAGACCGAAGCTTATCTAAGACACCATGAAGCCTGAAAAATAAGAAAATATTTTAGTACATTTTAAATTACAACAAATAAACTCAAGACCCCAGAGTTACATGCAGTTGCTGAAGGCCAGGAGAAGCTGTCACCAAACTGTATTTTCTATTATAAACTGGGAAAAGGGGTCACCATATTATTTGTAATTACAAGATATTTTAAGTTTATATGAAATCAAATCTAAGTTCATTCTGACCTTTTTTTTAATCCTAAACCTGCCTACTTTCTGGAATATGTCTCCAAGTGTACCATACAAAGATGAAATATGGTTCCCAGCTGCTCAAAACATGCACACTTCTTGCTTTAAATAAAATTTCTAAAGGCACTGTAAAAAGGCTTTTAAAAGATAATTTATGTTTAAATTAGAAACTAATACTTCAATAATCTTGTGTTGTCCTATACATCTTCAAACAGATTTACAGAAAGAAAGTCTGTAAGCTTTGATTTTAAGCTCCAAAATCATTATACTTCCTCTGCCTACCTGGTTAAGATTTATTTTTCTAACCCATGAAAGTAAGTAGATTGCTGTCCATTGCACTGCATCCTTTTCAGACTAGCGTGGGAAATAGAAAATATTTAGGACAGAAATAAAGCAACTAAACTATTAAAAAGGAAGAAACCTGTATCTTCTCTAGTGCAAACTGTATGGTCCCTGGAGGAAGAGGTTTATCTTGTTTTTGCAAGTATCATTTTTTTCTTGAGCATGCAAATTATAATATCCCCATTCAGAAAAAAATATTTTTGGTGTACAGTTTTCAAAGATAATCTAAGAAAAAAATATTTCAGAATAAGAATTCTTAATGTAAAGATTTTCTGTTCCTAGAAGAAAACATTTCATACTCAACATGTTTCCATTTTTCAATTCTTTGCAGCAGAACAATAAGCAAAAAATGACCTGCAGAGGAGGTCTCTACAGAAGGAAAAAGTAGAAAAAATGTTTTCCTCTTTCTTCTCCACATTGCTTTTCATCTTTAAGGATTATTTTTTGCAATGCTGTAGTGCTGCACTATTTTTGTGCCTTATAATAAGCACATATATTGGTACATGGAACAGATGGAAGATACATACCATACAGTAAATCTCACAGTGTTGTTTCCTAGAAAAAGGGAAAGATCCTCTGTCATCTGTTCCTGGCTCTTCTTATTGGCCACCATGACCATAATATAATCCGGCAGTTCTTCATCTGATTTAAAAAATAGAGAATAAATCTAAAAATTAAATGTTAAAGCAGCAACTATAGAGTTTTATTTACTTAATCTCCCAGTCAGTTAATCAAACTATTTTCCCATCTTCCTTCTAAGTCTATGAATGTGATGCACAGAGACCATTAAGAAAAACTTGGTCTTCAACTTTCAGGGAACAATGGTGAATTGAAGTCAACTCCATAACAGCAGAGCTGACAGCCATGGCGAGAAAAGGAATTGATGAATGGATCACTTCCTTGGAACTCCTGTCCTGATCAAGAAGGCTAGGATTACCCACAGACTTCTTTCCAGTTTTTACAGCTCAGAGAGTCTGGGTAAAATCACCTTGCCTAAACCACAGTTCGACACCTTCAAATGAATCCTGGATTTTCCTACTTTCTCTCAACTACTATAGGAGTTGCTTATTAATGATTTCCTAGTTGTTAAGAATCTTCTGAAGGGCAAGTTTTATCACATTGGGTGAAATTCCTTCTATCTGGTATTTTATTGGATAAAAAAAGTTTCATCTAAATTTAAGGTTTTAAAAAAAACTTTACAAAACAGCAAAAGGAGGATTAGAATGTTGACTCTGGAACAGTTCTAGATAGACTTCAAAGAATATTTCCTATGCTTATGGGGTATTTAAATTTTTGTAAAAGAATATCTGAATACTGTGAAATAAATTGTAAGAAATCTTCCTGTTGGAGTTTTGCTGATTGGAAAATAAATATATGATAAGAGGGGAATTTGAAAGTTGACTAGAGGGAACCAGAAAGAATTAAAGATTACAATTAAAGAGAGCCATTAATACAATGGGGCAATATTATTCAACTATAGAAATTAAGGCTGCCTGGGAACAATGTACAGTCTCTCAGAAATTATCTACAAGTTTGTCTTAAAAAAAATAGATATAAGAGGCAGCTAAATTTTGTGAATATCAAAAATCCATCAAATGCTGATGGGCCAATTGCCCACAATGTATTCTTTGTAAATATAATTCAATGTAATTCATTTAAATTTTATATATTATAACTTGGTTGATACTAGTAGCTTTAGATACTCTTACTTTGATGTAATTTTAGATGCTATCATATTTAATATAATTTTAGTGCTTACATTATAATTTAATTTAGGCTGTATTTTGAACCTCAATTATAGATGTTAGCTGGGTTGTTTTAGAAATGTATTTTAATTCAGTCTTAAACTTTATTTTGTTTAGCATCTGTATTGGTATATGACTGCAATAAACTGAATTGAATTGGATGTGAAAGGATATATAAGAAAAACAAATTTTACTGTATAAAACAGAGACTAATGTTACTTTGACTATAAATTTGAAAATGCCAGAGGAGTACAAGAGTGATATGGAAAAGAATGCCACAATGGATTTACATTTGCAACCAGTTGACATCTTACTAACTAAAAGGGACATATAAATAATAAATCAGAAGAATGATTTGGAAAGTTTCTTATTTTGGATTTATGAAAGGGGTGTGTTAAACTACTGAAGCTGTTCCTGATAATAGACAAAGAGAAAATGATAAGAAATTAATTTTGATGGGATTAAAAAGCAAGCTTTATAAAAGTAAACAGTAGTAATATAAAGTGAATTTATTTGACCAGGGTTAAAATGTTGTGGTTCCCGGTAGCTCTTAATTGAAATTCTTTTTGATTAGGACTGAATTAGGCGAAAGATCTATTTAAAAAGAAAGAAAATAATCCTTCTGCTTTATTTCTAAGAGAAAGTGATAAGTACAAATAAAAAAATGGATTTATTTGATCAAGATCAAAACGTGTTATTAATTTTTGTCAGCTCTTTCTTAATAAACTTTGGCTGATTAGAACTAAACAATGAGATTTTTTATAATTGGATTATTGGTAAGATATGAGGTAAGGGAAGAAGAGGTATCTTCTTTATTGAAATAGTAGAGGAGCCATTAAGCTACTGAAGATGTTTAAACTTATTAGGAGGGAGAGGGGAGCCAACTTTTATATATCTTTTCTCTTATTTTCTTTTTCTTATCTGCACTTTTTTCTTTTCTTTTTTATATTTTTATTAGTTTGTATTAGTATTTTATCTTTGTATTGTAAATTTTAATGAAGTTATTATTTTAAAAAATTGCTCTTCAAATAATAGTTGGACCATTTTTCCACATCAATCTGTCTGCCAAATAAGACCATTATATGAAGCCTTTCTCAAGTGTCACACTTTTTTAATGGTAGCTTTTCCAACTGGAATACTTTCCATTTTTTGTTTTCCTACGCTTTTAAAAACAGATGCTAACGTTAGCATCTCAATACCCAACACTCCCTTTTGAAAAGAATGCTGCTAACATAGGTTTACATGTTTTTTTTAATTTTCTATTTTTATAATTATTTTCTAGCTGCCCTAGAAAACAGATTTATGGAAGAGGAAGATACAAATCAGGCAAATAGCTAAACAGCCTACATATCAATATAATATTTTGTATATTTTCTATTTTTACAGCTAAAAGTACTATCAAACTTACCAACGTAAGCTCCTAGTTCCTGTAGCTTTCCCTTTATAGCACTCTATATGTACAGGAGAAAAGGAGAAAAAAACAAAAGAATTCTTATTTTCAAACTATTAATATTCTGAAATTGTTTCAAACATCTCAAAAATGAAATGTTAATTTTTTTTCAAGGGATCACATGGATAGCAAAACATTTTTAAAAACTTTATAAAGTATTATATTAATGCATGTGATAGGGCTGTACATGTTCCAAAAAATTTTCAGAAGTGCTCTAGTCTAGGCCTTGCAACTTTTTGCTATTTATTAAAGTATACCAAATTTTTTTGGGACTTCAGTGCAAGCCTGAAAAAAAAGGTGCAGTTGTTTTAGAGTTGGATTAACTTTAATGAGTATACTTCTTAAATCTGTCTATTTTTTCCCACACTTGCACTAAAGCCTGAAAAGAGCAAGTTGTTTTAATGAACA
Source organism: Masticophis lateralis (assembly GCA_030761175.1). Taxonomy (NCBI): domain Eukaryota; kingdom Metazoa; phylum Chordata; class Lepidosauria; order Squamata; family Colubridae; genus Masticophis; species Masticophis lateralis. Next base: position 309,332,601 of record JAUDYJ010000001.1, on the reverse strand, counting down.
GCAATGATACACTATGCTCAAGAAGTCTTAAAGCACTTCTTCCCAGTTATTTTTATAAAAATGCACAACAATGCCAGTTGTAGAGAACAGGTTCCTCACTTGAAAAACTCATCTAAAATGCAGCACAAAGGAGATTAATAGAGGATAACAAGGCAGGGCAATAATTCATAAGATTCAATCTGCATGCAACGTGAGGTGGTTTTTTAAAGGATGTATTTAAGGAGGAGATATACTATGAAAGCATTTAAATTAAATGTTTTCCTTTTTGGCTCAAAGATGATCTAATGAACATACTGACCTAGTTTACACATCACATTATGATATAATGTCTGCAAGGATTTGGCTTAACATGATGCATAAATTAAACTCCTATACTGATCTATACTATAATAAATTATAAAAGTAGAGAAATATAATAATAAAGTTTTAATGGAGTTCTATGTTCATAGACTGCTATATTGCATATGATAATCAGATTATTTTATAAACTGATACAATATTTTGGAGATATAGTATATTTCAGCTGAGTATCCTTAAGGTTAGGAAAAATTTAGGAGATATGTAAAGATTAAAACCAATTATAAAATAGTCAAATTACATGATGATTAGGCTTTAATAAATCAAGCTTTAAAATATGAACTATAGGAAATATATAGAAATGGGGTGAGAAGGAAAAATTAAAAACAAAATTGATTCTCAGCTGCCAAAGAAGATAATCACTTGTTATCTATAAATTAAAGGTTCTGCAAATGAGATAAAGTTTATGATATAAGCAGCTGATGGCCAAGTCCCAGACTAAACAGACCAATGCCAAGAGAGATTACAAAATTTCTGAGTTTCAAAGAGCTCCACCAGCCAAGTGAGAGCCTCCCTGATTAATGATTATATATAATTATCAGCAAGGAAGGAACGAAACAAATATCCTAGATAAAACGTAAATGCCAAATGCAAATGTAGATCTCATCCTTGGATTGCTCAATATCTCTCACAGATTCTGCAGTGTAGAACTGTTCATTTTGGATTATATAGAAGGGCGAAGTTAAATATAATTTTGCCTTAACATTGTGTCTAACAACTCTATATGCAACATCCAGAACCTGTGCACAATGTATCCAGAGTGGATCATGGTATGCAGACATCTCCAACCACCTCTTCCTAGAATTGCATTTGTAACCCTTGAAATATATTGAGTTCACACTGCTGAATTTCTGTGGGGGGAAAGGCCTCATACAAGGCAAAAGATCTCGGACCCATCCCTAAATCTAAAATTGAATACACATATAAAAAAGCACAACTTTCCAGCTCTACCCCTTCAAGTGACATCATCACATCTTCAGAAAGCCTTATGTGGTCTATCAGCAGGTTAGAAACCATAGTTTAAACTAAGATGGAACATCTTAATGACAAACTGCATATATGTTTGCTTTTCATTTATCTTCTTTGCGCCACCATCACTGAGGTGTGGTGGTAAATAGGAAAGGTGCTAATTTATATTTATTTCCTCTTGACTTCAAATACAGAGCCAAAAGCAACTACTAAAATCAAGGTCACTAAGGGCAATATTATGTGCCCTTCTAGAAATTCTGAATATTTATACAGCGGTCTTTGTCCAATGGGATTAACCAGCAAGTAAATATGCAGACAAATGCATTATTATTGTTACCCATTCTGTAGGTCTTGCCTAGCATCTTTGGTCATGTAGAAGACAACCCACATTTTGCTTTATGCAGACATAAATCTGCAATACTAAAAGCATATAACCTATATAATCCACATATTTAGGTCACATTTCAAGGAGAAATAAAACCTCCATTTAATTATATATATTTTAACTGTTCTGAAAACACAACTCCAGCATAGGATTATATGATTTAAAAATGAGAAGTAGGTCATGCTCCTGGCACATCTTGCATAAAAGTAAATCTCAACTGACTGCACATAGGCTTTCTTTCAAGTAATCCAAGTCAATTGGTCTGAGATGGGTGGTTATAGAAATTGAATAAATAAATCATGCAAAGAATCCCACTGTTAACATATTTTTTCCTGACAAAAATTTCCACCCCTAAAACAGGACATTCTACACACCTACTCAAATTAAGTGCTTGAGAAATTACCCACAGTTATGCTTTCAGATACTACAATACAATAGTATCTGAAATTTAATGCCTGCAAAGTTACAGGTAATCCTTGAGTTAACGAATGTAATGGAGTCTGCCAGTTACATTCCTAATCTGAGTATTCGTTGGAGTGAATCATGTAAATTCTTTTGGGAACAGCACACTGCAGCATCCCCATGGTCACATGATCAAAATTCAGGTACTTGGCAACTGGCATGTATTTATGGCACTTGTGCTGTCCCAGGGTCGTGTGATCACCATTTGCAATCTTTCCAGCTGGCAAAATCAATGAAGGAAGCCAGGTCCTCTTAACAACTGCATTCATTTAACAACAAATGTGTGGCAATAAAGGTCATAAAGAGCCTGGGTAGCTCAGCAGACTAATGCATTGTGATTAACTCCAGCTGTCTGCAATTACTGTAAGTTTGAATCTCACCAGGCTCAAGATTGACTCAGCCTTCCATCCTTTCTAAGGTAGGTAAATTGAGGTCCCAGTTTGTGGGGGCAATAAGCTGACTTTGTATAAATATACAAAAGTATGAAGGCTATTGCTTAAGGCATTGTAAACCGCCCTGAGTCTTCGGAGAAGGGCGGCATATAAATCAAATGAAAAATAAATAAATAAATAAATAAATAAATAAAATGGGGTGCAAATCACTTAACACCTTGTTAAGTTAGTTTGTTTAGCAACAGAAATTTTGGACTCAATTATGGTAGTAAGACGAGTCTACTTGTGTTCTGATTTCTACGCTATTCACTTTATTAACAATTGAAGACTGTTAAAATCTAGTTTTTCCCTCAGATGCTGGATCAGGAGAGGAAGTGAGCTCAGAACATGCAGGTTTATGATGGAATTCTTATGGCCGCCAAGCCAAAAAGGTTGAGGACTGCTGCTTTAAGGTACTAAAGAATGGTGCTATGGTTGCGTTTCTACATCCTCTGAAGCATTTTTTGAAGATCAAGTCCAAAGCATTGCACAATCCTAAAACTTAGTTACTTAATATGAAGTTAATTTCAAGCAAACAGCTTTCATAATGTTTTATAAGCTGACAAGTGGGATCTGTACAACTGAACTGAAATACAAATTTTTACTTTTGCAGAACCAAGTAAACTAATCACTTTCTTGATTGAGCCACATATTCTAAATTATCTGTTCATTAAATGTTTTTGTTAGATAAAATTTTGCTGAGCAAGAGACAAAATTAAACATCAATTCCTGCAGCTACTAAGATATCATGCTAGAGAAAAATAGTACAAGAAAAAATAGAGGTAATCCTTGAGTTATGACAGTTCACTTAGTGACTGTTCAAAGTTACTCGATAATCCATTCCCCAAGTATTTACGATACAGTTCCGAAATTATGAATGTTGCAGCACCACGGCAGTCGTTCATCCTTATGAACAACTGCAAAGGCACTTCAAAATTCACCTGCCTATTCTCCCCCTAGCTCCCCACAATTGTTTCCCCCCTTCCATCCTGCCACGCTGGATAATTTTGCTTCCAGCATTCAATCAGCTTGCAAGCGTTTTGTACACTGAGAGCGAAATGTTCTGAGGGCCGTGATGTCGCACAACTTCAGGCCACCACTCTCTCGAAGAGCAGATGGATGCGATTTCGCCGCCTCAAAGCAGCCCGTCAGCTTGTAAACGTTTTGTGAAGAAACTGGAAGTTTTTGGGAGCCATGATCTTGCATGGCAGAGAGGCTGAAAAGGAGACAGCTTGCTAGATCTTTACAAGATAAGTGACCCAGAGTGGCAGGATGAGGAGGGGGAAGCAATTGTGGGGAGCATGAGGTATCTCAGTGGCTCAGGGAAAGCCTTGGAAGGTCTTAAGCAGGTGGCCTGTTCCATTACTAGCCCCCCCCACCCATGGCCTTCCCCACCCTGAGATACTCATGTGCACTTAATGACCTGCATTTTCGATTAGTGAATGTGGAGTCAAAAGCAGAGAGTTCTCATGTTCATTTTACATGATTCACTCCAACAAATACTCAGATTAGGAATGTAACTGGCAGACTCCATTACATTCGTTAACTCAAGGATTACCTGTAACTTTGCAGGCATTAAATTGAACAAAAGGAGCAAGATTTTAAGGCACATTTGTTTGAGCATAAAATAAACAAAGAAAGTCTTTGCCATTTCTTACCAAGTAAACTTAGTTTCACTACATGGACTATTTTGTTCTTTAACAATAAACCTAATCAAAGGATCCCTGCTTCCAGGTTACTATAGTAACCATGCCAAGAGGATTTCTGTACCTTTAGGAATTGCATAGAAGAGAAAATTATGCTAGGTAATTGGAGAAAATGAAGTACAGCTTTTCTTGTCACAACAGCATTATGACATAAATTCTGGCATGTGACAAAATCAAAAGCTTTATTTTGACTAGAAATATATCTCTTCACTATTTTTCTACATAGCTACATTTATATCAACAGAAGTATTTTCCAAATCAGTACTAATATGTGTGGATTTCCAATATACAAAACATTTTTAAACAAAGAGCAGAGTTTATATATGTATATAGACATTGGTTATCCATTCAAATTTTTTATGAATAATGATTGTATTTCGATCTGAAATTAAAAAAACAAAATAATTAAAAAACTTATAACTTGCTCATTTATCTGGAACAACTATAGTCCTATAAACATTTAAGCCTATTCACAAACTTTTACAAGCACTGAGAACCACAAGCATGTGAGTACAGTTGATTGTGCAGTGACCAATACCCTACAACCTCCTTCCTTTTTCATTTTCTAACTTCCTGTCAAGCACAAGAGCTGAAGATCTGCGCTTTCATTTGTTTGAACACACAGCCATCTCACTATACAGTATAATGAAGAACTAGATTCAAGTAAATATGAGTACAGTGCCTTCCTTGCACAATCCATGGAAATTTAAAAGTAAAAAGGCAAAGCTTGTGCAGTGGAAAGAACAAATACATGCACCCCAATCCCTTTTGCCTTTATATTTGAAAGAATTTGTGGAATGGGCTTCATTTTTACATCAAAATAAGAGTTTTCTTGGAATAATATAAGAAGAAAGTTCCAAATTATTTAGGAAGAAATTTAGGAAGATTCTTGATTAAGACTGTTGATGGGAAGGAGCACTTTCCTAAACTGAAGTCAGTCTTGTTGAGCAACACAAGATTTAATAAATTTAAGAACTGTCCTGAATCAAACCACAAGTCTATCTGATCAAACATTCTGTTCTCATAATAAATCGTCAATCATATGCCTTGAAAAAGCCAGCAAACAAGACAATACTCACCTGCTTGTGCTCCCCAGCCAATGATACTGTCAGGCATATTGCTTCTGATATTAAAAGTACATAACCACAATCATACTAATAAGCACTGATTAGCTTTATCTCTCCTCCATGAATTTGACCATAGTATTCTCTTTCCACAACTCTTCAAATTTATAGATAGCACTGCTTCTTGCAGTGATTATGAGTGAAGCAATTCTTTCATACATTGTTTTTCATAATATTTACTAAAGACCTGTTCATTACTCAAGGCTGCAAATGATACTGTAGGCTAATATTATGAGAAAAACTGTCCTTGATAACTCTTCTTGCACCATAAACAATTCAGTGTATTTCTTCTTTTTAGTAAATATTATTAAAAACAAAATATATCATTTAGTAATGTGATGATATTGCTTGAAAATCTGTTTATGCCTTTTGCTGAAAGAAGTCTAGTATATCTTATCTTTAAAACTATTTCTTTAAATTATCCCAAATATTTTTCTTTTCTTTCTAGTGCAGTTGTTCCATACCTTTCATTACCTGGAGCACCTCTTCTGCAGGTTTTTTTTTTCCAATTTGAGGACAGGCAATTTGGATCAAAATTGTATCTATTATGACCACAACATTCGATCCAATAGACTTTAAGACTGTGCTGCACGTTACTTACTTTAGTTCCTTCACTTTGAGTGAACTGACAAGTCAAAAATGCATGGACAGATGCACATTGATTTATTAGATTATATACCACTTTTCATTCAGGAGAATGGCATGATACACAGTACTTACTCCTCACAACTATGAGGTGTGTTAAACTAAGAAAGACTGACTGACCCCAAGTTACAGGAGTACCCGGGGATTTGGGCAGGGAGACAGAATAGATACGTTTATTAAGAAAGACATTGACTAGATATAAAGAGAGAGGAGATTACAGAATTAAAATTGATGAACGTGCATCAACGTGAATCGATAGCTACAGCTTTTAAAATACTTGCCGATTCCTGCTATTCTAATTTTTGCGTACAAAACTATATTTTAATCGACCTTGTAGCAGCAGTCAGCTTGTGGCGCCCATCAATTTCAAGGGATGAAGCGAGGAGGTGACCCTCGGAGAATGTCTATGGAGATTCTCAGTCATCCGGGTCATGGTTATCCCAAAGGTGCTTTCCAGTTGCCTCTTGAAAAAGCACCTTTGGGTTAAACCTCGGAGGCAACCCCCGAAAAGAAGCCGACGCGCCGCAACCGGTTTCGGACAAAGCAACTTTCGGCCCTGCCATTGGTTGCGGGGAGAATGAAACTGGGGGGGGGGGGGGGGGGAAGAGAGCGAGTCGGGGCCCATGCGGAAAAAGAAATGTGGGGGAGGGGTAAGCGCTTCACCCCCCCCCACCAAATTTTCTTCGCCCGCCTTCCCCTGGGGGGGGGGGGAGTGTCCCCTGCAGCCCTCATCGCCCTATGCCACCACACCGAGCTTCACGTCTCTCACCCGAATCTTCCGGCTGATCTCGGTGCCGATTTCCATGGCCACCGACACGGCCAAAGGCTTCCAGTCCCGACTCTTCCCGAAACCAGCTAGGCCCGACCCCAATCCAGCTACAGGCTGGAAGACACAGAGAGAGAGAGAGGTGGAGAGGCAGAAAAAGAGTCCGGACAAAACCCAAGCAGGCCTCCGCCGACAGCGCCTCCTTTTGATAACGAGGCGGTAGTGGCGGTAGTAAGGAAAGAAAGCTCCTCCTTGCGGGCTTCACTGGACTCTTAGCCGAAGCGGAGCGTCCGCTTTGAGGAAGAAGGCGGCGGAGGCAACACTAGTACTAGCGCGCCCTTCACAAGAAGCTTTTCTGGGCTGATGCTTTTCTCTGGAGAGGCAACTGGCTTGTGGGTTGATTGCGCAACCTGTCCATGTCTCCTGGTGAATTAAAAGCACATTTGTCAGCCAAGCAGCCACCTTGAGTGGGTTGTTATGGCAACATTCGCCACAAAGGGTGTATCAGGGGAGGTTGATCGAAGCCCATTTGCCAAAGGAAAAGAGCAGAGTCGAATATTTTAGATTGAGAGGCATTGTAAATACCATTTTTAATAACATGCAATTTGTCCAGGTTTGAGAACTATATTTCCTTCTTGCATTTATTGTACATGTCATTCCATAATGTTCTGTAGGAGCACTTGAAACTTTTAACTCAGTTTGTGGGTGTGTCTTTTTCACTTCATATTTATAAAAAAATTTTTGTATTTCAATAAAACTGAAATAAAACACATCAGTGTATTTGATGCTAATTTTAAAATAAGCAAAAAGTCCTGTGGCAACTTAAAAATTCTAACTATTCATTATGGAGTATTAAAAAATGTATTACAGATAGTCCTTGATTTAAGATCACAATTGGGACCAGCAAGGTCCCAATTAAGTGAATCACATCCAGTTTTACAATGTTTTTACCACAAGTGAATCACTGCAGTTATTAAATGAATGGTCATTAACCGAATTCAGCTTCCCCCATTGACTTTGCTTATCAGAAGCCAACAGGAAAGGTCGCAAATAGTGGTCAGATGACCTTAATGTAAATACATGCCAGTTACCAAATGCCCAAATGATATGACTGCAAGGATGTTCCAATGGTTGTACGTCACTTTTTTGAGTGCCACTATAACTTCGAAAGGTCGCTAAATGAATGTATTTATGAACTTGTATGAAATGTGTGTTGTTCTGGTGACAACACACATTTTCTTACAATAGGGCTGTATTAGAACTTGTACCTCCGCATCTATGATGAATGGACAACAGTTACAAATAATTTCCTTTTTTGATTAATCTTACTGTGATCTAAGGTATTTCTTTTTGATTGCTTCCTTAGGTTATCTCACTGAAAAGGATGCAGTGGAGATGAAGGGACCGGACAATTAGTACATTTGATGGAGGGAAAATCAAAACAAGAGCAGTCTATAAAGACATTGTTTTTCTGTTATATCTATTAAGACCAAATCGGAAATTATCACTGAAGAGAGGAGTCATACAGAAGATTTATATAGTGGAGTATTGATTCTGACTTTTTATCAAGAATGATTATACTACTCAGATTTTTAGTTATGCAAACAATGGGTTGAAATTTAAACTAAAACATATTTTCAAAGACTTAAAAGGTTACAAAGCACTGAAATACTTAGAACTATTCTAAGGAAGGAACAATGCAAAAAGAGCAAAACATCCATTCTGAGTATAATAATCTTGTAACAATGATACAGATCATAAAGAAATGTTGACTTCTAGAAGTGTCCCAGTCAGTACTTTCAATAAGTTTTCATACTCTGCATGTAATGATATAAAAAGCCTTTTTTTCCTAATGTGACTAATATGTGTTTTTTCTTCATATTTATCTGCAAGAGGGCAGTTAGATATTTTTACACTGTTATCAGCTGACAAATTACAATTATTTTTGCTTCAGATTACAGACATTTTAAAATGCACCCACTGATCCATCTATAGTATATTGACAGTAAACGTAATTTAAGGAGAAGATTAAAATATTTTTCAGAACTGTAAAAATAAAACCAATGCATTTGGAAAGTCTGACTTTAATCAGAAAAGCTTAGCATAATAAAAAAACTGATCAGCTGCTATTTATTGTAAACCCCATATATATTTCTGCAATGGCCTTTTAGCCAAAGCAGCAGCTGTTCCATTGCTGACATTCTTGCTGCTAAACGTTCCAACTTTCTAAGGTAATGACTGCAAATGTACATAGTCTTCTCTTTGATGAGTGAAACTGATGTCTGCCACTGTTTATATTTGATTTTTTTCCAAAGCACCTTTCACATTAATTTTTAATTACATTTCACTACTTTTCTGTGTTCACTGATCCTACAAAGGGCACTCTTATTTACATTAGGTTTCATAGAGTCACATAAATGCAATATCGTTTATACACTTTCTTGATTGATAAAATTGATGATTGAGGAAATTGCCTAACTTTTTCTCAGTTCCCTACTATATGGCCCCTTCCCCTCATCTATTTTATAGACTATATCGGGGATGGGCAATTAATTTTCCCAAGGGACCACATGAGAAACTAGGACTGTTGTGGAGGGCATCAGAAGTGGGGAGCTCGACAAGAAGAGCCAAAGGGCCGTGTGTGGCCCATGGGCCGGAAAATGCCCACGTTTTAGATTAATTCTAGATTTTACAGTGGCTCTTGGATTTCCAGAAAAGGACTTTTGGTATACATTGAGAAGGAAGGACAGAAAACTTAAATTCCACAAAACATTTTGTAACTTTGGGTCCAAGTCACCATGCTTGCATGATAACCCATGATACGTCTCACTATTCACATAGCACAAATAACTGAAAACCAAAGTACATACTATAGATAAATGTCTACTTTGTCAACCTGTTTGAGCAAAGAAAAAAATGCTTCCAGAAGGGATGTATGAAGAATAAAAATAAAGGAAGGACTTAACCTTTTTTTTATTCCTCAGTTTCTTGCTTTCAATTGGCCACAAGTGGCCAGTGTTCCCATCAGATATTAACTTAGAGAAAAACAAAGAGTAAGGTTCTCTTATTTTATGAACTATTGACCCCATTCACTCTTGTGATAGCAGCTTGACTCCAACAATGCTGAATTAATTCAGCATTGCCAGAAAGAAGAAATTTGAGGTCTTCCCTGTTACAGATGGAAAAGGACAAGGAGATGAAACCAGAACTTTAGAAACTAAACGGATCTGTTTTAATCAATTCTTTGCTCTGATTCATACAGTTAATATAAGATTCTGTCACCTAGCCATTTGTCTATTACTCAGCATTATGGGAAGTAAATCTTATTGAATTTAATTGACTTTTTTTCTTTTCTTTTTTATCCCCAGTGACTGCCTAGACAAGTCCCTGCAGTTTTCTTGGCAAGATTTTTGGAAGTAGTTTGCCATTGCCTCCTTTCTAGGGCCAAGGAAGATTGTAACTGACCCAATCCCAACCAGCTGGCTTTGAGCCTACAGCAGGAGTGGCTTTGTGTATGGGTCTAATTGAACTAAGTAAGTTAGAGCAGTTGGTGTAGCAGTTAAAAATGCTGGGCTAGAAATCAAGAGATTTCTTGATAACCACTACACCAAACTGGCTCTAATTGGACTTAGTCCTGAATAAATATACACAAGTTCCGTGTGCATGATCATTTTTGGTCAGACTCCTGCCCCCTTTGCTGGGTCCTCCAATCTCTAGACTTTATAGTCATGGAAGGAAAAATAGGTTAAAATGCATCAGGTCACAGTAAATGTTTTTCGTATTTGATATCATGAGAAATCATCTCTAGATTGCACATAACAGAATATAAATATGCTCTTGTAGGTCCTGAAAGAATCATTGGGGTTTGAATCATTTTAAAATACTGGGAGATTATTTAAAGCCATAAAAAGAAAAGCTTGGCTAGAGCATGTACCACAGATTAACAATGGTATTAGCTGGTTTAACGAGATATTTACATGGAGAGCCAAGAAAAACTGTAAAAGATAAAAATATTTATTAAAACGTGGAAAGGATACCCAAGCAAGAACAACAAGAAGCACAAAAATTAGCAAATAAGTATAAACTGGCATTGAAGCATTATTGAATTGAATACTGCATTTGGCCAAGTGTGATTAGACATACATGAAATTTGTCTCTGATGCAGAAGCTTTTAATGTACATGCGAAGCAACAGAATAATGATAATCATCATTATCATTGTATCAATGAGGGGGGAGTAAGAAGGATAATAATGATAAATAATAATGCTATAACCATACTTGGGTGTATACTTATATAGACATTAGATAGCACTGTAAGAATTACATTTTTATATTTTGAAAATCTTAGATTAATAGAAACAGTGAAATAGCCAGATAAATGATTGGACTGTTAGGTAACACAGGCCTGAAAATGTTACCAAAGAAGGACTGACTATTTTCTAAGTTAATGATGGTGTTTACATTGGTATTCACTGTTGAATGCATTGGACAGATATATGTCTATGATCGAGTTGCAGTAGAGAGGAAACTGGGTAGAGCAGTCCTATATTTCATCAAAGAGAAATAGAAAAAACACTCTTATAAATTTGCACTATCTGCACACTTATACACACATTAAATATAATTGCATTTTCCCTATCAAAATCTTGTATTATTCCAATTTAAATAGTGGCTTCATCTCCAACTTGTTTTCTTTTTCCAGGAGGGGAATTAAATTTGCTTCTCATAGTATTGCCCCTTTGGAGCAATTTATCTTTGCTACTGCTTTTAAAACGGCAGGAAATTTGGAGATTATGATAAATGCAAACTATTATCTTAGCCATCTTTCCTGTTTCTCAGACACGAGGAAGTGATATGATGCTTCTGAATTAATTAGGCCAATGCTGTTAAGTTATAATGCTTGGAGTTGAAAATCGGATTTTTGGAATTTGTGGATTGAACGAAAGGGACAAAAGAAAACCAAGTCATTATATGTGTCACTGATTATAAAAAGGCCTTTCATTGTGTTGATCACATCAAGCTGTGGAATGTGAATACTGTAGAAAAACAGGAATCCCAGTATATCTCATTGTCTTCATGTGAAACTTATATACAGGTCAGGAAGCCACAATATGTACAGAACATGGTGTAACAGACTGGCTCCAGCTGGCAAAGGAGTGAGATATTCTCCCCTTATGTATTCAACCTATGTGCTGACTATATATTAAGGTAAACTGGATTGGAATGAGGTGAGTGTGGTATTAAAATTAGAGGAAGAACCATCAACAATCTGTGCTATGCTGATGACACTACTTCGATAGCCAAAAATGCAAAGCATCTGCAAGCTATAACAATAAAAGTAAAGAAGAATCGTGAACAAAATGGGACATTAAATGTTATTCTGTTAAACATAAAGAAGAGAAAACTAATGACAACAGGTAGTCCTAGGATTCAAATAAAGATATAGTGAATTCTAAATAGATATTTTCTGCCTTTTAGGCTTAACTATCAACAGTAAAGGAATAGGCAGATAAGAAAATACTAGGGACAGCCAAGAAAGCCAACAAATGGATCATTGAACAAATCAATCCAGAGTTCTTCATCAAGGCACAAATAACCTAGCGGAAATTATCATATTTCAGATACATTATGCAAAGACCTAGTTCTATGGAGAAGGTTGTAACACTTGGAAAAGTGGCAGAAAAGAGAAGAGAATCACCAGCAGTTAAGCGGATAGACTCAATTACAGTAGTGATGGTTGCACTGCTGGAAAACCAAGTCAGGAACAGATCATTATGGAGAAAATATATGTGATTGCTATGAGCCAAAATTGATTTGAAAGCAGATAATCAAAATGTTCCTATTGATGAAAACTTGCCTCCCTCCTTTTCTTGGTTCTTCACTTCCAGCTAGTTACCTTGGTACTTTGCCCCTTTCCCCTCGTAGCAGAACGGCTTATAACAGAATTCTCTGAAGATGTCAGCCTAGAGTATAGCAATTGTATAAAAATGGCTATTCCTATGCCAGGTATCACAAAAAACAGATTGAAAATAAAACTACTAATTTTGCAATGTCCTTGAATCAATGAATGTTATGTCACATCCAGAATACTATTTATAGTTCTGGTCTACCCTAATAATCATTAGGATAATGCCAGTTGGTTTGGCTATATCTTGAGTATATCACAAGAACAACCAAATCTATTGCTCCCTCATTCATGCTGACCCTGTGCTCTTTAAACTAGAATTTCTAATTTAGAGAGTGCTTTTCAAGCCAACATACTATTGGCTTGATCCTCCCATGTGTAGACTGACACAGCTAGGAGGCTTTTGTTAATCAGCATGACAGTGGATGTCCACAAAAAAAAGTTTTCCCTTTCCTTGAAAGGCTATGATCAAGGGCCATTCAGTGCAGCTGATTGAAAGGTGATATAGAATAATTAAAACTGTTCCTCCTGTAATGCATAATTAACTTAAGAATTCATTGCCACAAAATGTAGTGATGGCTGGTAAGTCACATGGCTTTAAAAGGGAATTAAAGAATAGGTCTCCATTAGGCGCAGCATGCTTCCAAATACCAGCTTTCAAGGGAACAATGGTGGGTAGGGGATAGATCTCCAGCTCCTGCTTGCAAGGGCTTTAGAGCATCTAGTTAGCCAAATGCTGGTCTAAAATGATAAGCAGACCTATTATACTCCTATGCACATCGTCACAAAGCACTAGGAAAAGCACATAGCATGAAATAAAGATAATAATGAGGGGGCATCAGGGACTGACTGGGACTTTATTTTGTTTCTACCCATCCTTTCTAGTCAAGTAGGAAGGGCATACTCCAAATTCCATATGGGATTTCAGCAGCATCTATTCTATCATGGCACCTGCCCTCTGGAAGCTCATCCTTTTTGGAAATCAGGTGGGTGTTGATCAGGCATGGCTGGATGATGTGCTTCCTTAGATCAGTAACACTACCCTATAAACGCAGACAGAAGAAATGAGAAACAGAATACCCAGGAATAACTCTGCCATGGCAGAAGTTTTCTTCAGATGTAATTCGGGAGACCAGAGTGTAAGTTTGTCAATGAAACTTGTCAATTGCCTGAATAGAAGCTAGCAAAGAACCACACATTAAGAGGTGTCAATCACTCGTGTAGTTTGTTATTCATCGTCGTCGTCGTTGTTTGTTTTTTTTTACTCGCGCAACGCCGCTCTGGACTATAGAGGCGGCCGGGTAAAAACCGAAGACAATTCATGGGGCACGAGTTTTCCCGGGCAAAAAAAAAAAAGGCTTTGTTTCTTGCTTGCAGCGGGCGAAGGCGACGAAAAAGAACGGCAAGTTAGGGACGGCCGTGTGCCTTCGGCATCTCCCGTTCGTGCTTTGCCAGCTCCCCGCCTCCGCCTCCCCTCCACTCCACTCCTTCCAGCCAGGGCAGCGGCAGCAGCTGTCCCATTGCTGACATTCCCCCTGCCGAGCATTCCAGGCCTCTGAGGTAATGGGGCTTCAAACACAGAGGGCTGTACTTTAATGACCACACCGTATCCTTCCGCATGGCTGGAGCCAATGGGAACGCCTCCAAAAGGGGAACGAGGAAGGAAAGGGCGGGGGGAGGAGGGGGGGAGGAAAAGAGGCGGGGGGGGGAGGGGAAATCCTTGAGCGCTCGGAAAAAAAGCTCTCCTTGTGCTCCCGCAGCCTTCCTCTGTCAAGAGAAGCTGGCTGGCGAAGGGGGCGGCCCGCCTTGATTCTCCCTCCTTCTTCCTAACTTTTCGCCGAGTGGAATGATATCCAGACTCAATTTTGGGGTATTGTTGTTGTTGTTGGGAGGCAGGAAGTGAGGCGCGTTCGCACTCTTGAGCGCCCGGGAGGAGAACCGAAGGCGGCTCGCTTTAGACAGGACCTTCCTTCCTCTCTTCCACCCGGCCTTCCCGAAGGAATAACCCGTGAAATGGCTTCGTCTGAAGCGCTCTCGGGATTTTGCAGCTAAAGGAGACCTCTTTTTTTTTTGCCTTGGATTTTCGCAACAGGTAAAGTGAGCCAGCCGGTGACGACGGCGGTGCTGGGCAAAGGATATTGGGGATGGGGGTGGGGATGGAGGGATTGCCTTGGGATGTTTTATTTTAAGATGGTAACGTTTCCAAAGTAGGATTCGTAGTTTCTTCACTTACTTTGGGGAAAGTCCCCATTCGGACTCCGGCAAGGTTGCAGTAAAGAATAAAATGGCAAGTGGATTCTCTTCTTGACATAATTAGGAGAGGGCGGGGAAAGGAGGTTATTTCACAGTAAAATCAGTCTTGGATGGCAAAGTGGTTCGCGACATGCTGTGTAAGTAAATTAATTTTATTTGATTAACTGTTTTTTTGTCCTTACCTTTTCCTTTCTCGCTGCCTGTTACTCCTTTTAATCTCTATCTGGTTGAATCTGATTAAACCATGTAACAACATTCCAAAATAAATTTGTGTCTTTATCTGCCTAATATATCTCACAAACGACAGAAAAAAATGAAGCATCTTTGTGTAGAAAACTAACCTGAGTTATGTATGCAGATATTTTCCTAGACAGTTATAGTGCTTTGTATTCCCAGTGGTCTCTTATTAATTCTAATGCCAAGCACCAGTGAGAGGAAAAAACTAATCTTCAGTGTTTGATAGGATGCATTTGATTTGTGGATTAAGGTTACAATGGTTTGAGACCATCTTCTATATTGGCACATCCATTCTTAACAAAATAACATTAACATTTTCTCTTGTTCTTTTGCTTTAAAATGTATTGTACTGGAATGAACATTTAACATAAATATGCCCCCACCCTTTTATTTTTGAAAAAAATATGTAAACTGAAGAAGGGAGATTTATCATTTTTCTGTTCATATATGATACTTCCCACTTGTTTTAGTAATGTATGGAATCCTTATGCAATCCAATCTGAAAATAAGTTATATGGAAAATATTGCTGGTTATACTTTGCATATTGAAATAAATAGGATAAAATAGATTCTTTTGAAGAATTCTAGGGCTGCTTTGATTTCAACATACATTTCATTGGATTTACTAGTCTGTGTACCCTAACTATGCAGAATGGAGAGTATTTGAAATAGGCGAATATGGCAAGGTCTAATATGACAGCAGCTGGTAGCAGAAAATAACAGCTGCTAAACAAAACTGGTTGTGCTGTGTTAGCAAGAATTGTGCTTGGCTAGCGTGGAAACTTGTTGAATAGGATTGAAGCATGATACCTTCTCCACCCATCCGCTGGCATTTTCTAATTGACTTGCTGTAATATGACTGAATTCTCTGGGGCTCATTTTTGGAAAGTTACAAATATTAGGAAGATATATTTTAAAATGTTCTGGCCCTCTGATTTTTCTGAAGTGTAAAAATAGGATTCATTGTCAGGAAAATTAACTTTTTAAAAATATTTCTAAGTCAAATGTTGATATGTTTATACAAAAACATTAGTCTAATAAAGAATGAATCCAACAGAAGATGAAACATAGTGCACAATTCAGCCAAAAGTAAGTGTTATATGGCAATACATTGGATTCAGTGAAAGATAGGTAAAGACTGATCTTGTCCATACTCATTCAAAAGTGAGTCCCAATAATTTAAAATAGATCTTAGTATCATATTAAATGTGATACAACTATAGGCTTAAACATGTACTTAATGTTTCTAAATGAGAATATTAGAGCTATAAGTATTTGTTGGAATATGTAATATGTTGGAATATGTAATATGGTATAAGGAATAATTGAAGAAGCTTTAGAATTTCATGCATTAATATTGTATATGTGGTTAAAGAAGTATGGTGAAATGTCAAACTTCAGGCATATTTCTGAGAGAGCTTATTTAATATATAATTAAAACAACTTGTAGAATGTTGCAATACGGTACTTGCATCTAGGCAGAATATATAGTTTGCACTGTACTGAGGTTGAAAATGAATACGATGGGAAATGACAGAAGTTTAAAAGATGAACATGGTTTCATTTTTAATATAGTAGTAGGAACAGAGTCGGAGGACTATCATTTATACATCCAATTGTAATACTTCTAAGGTCAGTATTGGAGCTTCTGATAGTTAACAGTACTGAGGGTTATTACTGGAATGGATCCGTGTCCTGGTCATCTTGAATAAGAAATAAACAAATTGTAACATTTCCTGTAATGAGATAAAAAATGTAACTTTCCCTAGTAATAGCATTAGTAGTGTTCACAAAGGATTGAGATTCAGCAGTGTAGTAGCAAACTGTCTTCAACAGACTATAGTAAACAAACAAGTTGGACTGTTCAAGAGTACTCCAGGGACATCATCAGGATAAATCTCACACCTGATTAACAGGTCATGATGAGTTTTTTTCAGTTGCATTCATGGAATTGAATGAAACCTAGATAATTCCATGAAAGCAACTGAAAAAAGTTCATCATGACCTGTTAATCAGGTGTGAGATTCATCCTGATGATATCCCTAGAGTACTCTTGAGCAGTCCAACTTGTTTGTTGTCTGGTTGAAGACATTTCAGCTTCAAGTATATTTTCTACTTGCAAGATCTCATATATTTTTATTGCTTTTCTTTGGAAATTAAAAAAAAACCTTTCATGAATACTATAAGGAAAGGTGTGATAGTTGCAAATATGTCCCATGGTTGAAAGCGCTAAATTTCACTTCCTTAAAATAATCTTGCTCTATAATAGTCATACATGTAGTTGCCCTTGATTGAATGAGTTGTGAATTACGGAAGTAACATAGTAGTACAATGTTACTACTTCATGAATAAAATGAAATTTCTAGATTATGTTTTCAGGTTTAGCATAACATTAATAGTTAAGGTTCATATATCACACTAGGTATAATGTAACTTATTTACATCATCAGAACACTAATATAAACATATGTATGTAATATAATGTAATTACAATACATTAACCTGAATAGTTTAGCATAGAGATACACAATTGGACCCTCCCAAAAGCCTTGGATATGACACATAGGGATCTCTCTTATATTAGGAGTAAAATGATTATTTTAATAAAGATTCAATTATGATAAATATTATTAATAAAAATACTTAATGCAATTAAATATACATTTAATTTAATTTTGTCCATCAGTACTTTTGACAGTATGGCCTCTGACACAGCATCAATGATCAGGTGAGATCTCTGACCACAAACATTGTTTGTTGGATGTGAGGGAGATGTTGCTTTATGGAGCACTGGAAATATTTTTGTTTTTATGTGCTATGTTGTTTCAGGTGTGTGTGTGTGTGTGTGTGTGTGTGTGTAGTATAGTTTATAAAAAACATGTTATGGCTTAGTGATTCTTGTGAGTGCAGTCAATTCCTTATTGAAGACATTATATTTTGGCATAGGATTATCTGTGAATCATACTGAACAATGTCCTAGTGTTAATATTCTTTATGTTGTAATGTCGAGGAACATGCAGAATTAATGGTGTATTTTTCTGTGTAGTTTAATTATTGAAATATGTGCAATATGTTCATCTATTGCTGATATTGCTATGATTTTATTCATTATAGGTTGGTGCTAGTAAAGATTTATAATAAATCTTTCTAATACAAGATTTTCCGGGTGTTTGTTTATTACTGAAGTGTTCTATCCAGCTTACAATGAAACACACTCAAAAAGAAAACAAACAAATTAAAACATACACAAATAAAAATAGAAATAAAGACCATCATACTATGGCCATGGAAAGGCAGTTGTCAGAAGCAATATAAATTAAAATATAATTAAAAGGCTTGGAAAAATAAAAAATGTATTCAGTTCAAAAGAATGCTAATGTGGGTATTAGTCAAACTTCTTTGGGGAAGGTATTCTATAAATAGGGTGACATCACAAAAATGCTTTTTTTTTGTAGGAGCTCATCTCACCTCCCTTGGTGGTGGTGCCTGAAAAAAGACCTCATTAGAAGATCTTAAGGTTCAGGTAGCTACATATGGAAGAAAGTGCTCCTTCAGATAATCTGGTCTTAAGCCTTTTATGGTTTTAAAGATGAAAAACAGCAATTTGAATTGGGCCCAGAACAAACTGGCAAGCAGTGTAGATGTCAACGTACTGGCATAATAGATGCATATCACCCAATCTCAGTGAGCATGTAAGCTGCTCTACTTTGAACCAATTGAAGTTTCTGGAGAATATTCAGAAGCAGCCTCTTAATGCATTGTAATAATCCAATTGAGAAATTGAACATGAATAACTGTTGCAAGACCATTATTTTCCAGGTAAAAGAAGAGCAACAGAGATGATTAGTTGCCTGGAGGCTAAAACATACGTAGAATGGTTGCAGGAATTAGATATGTTTGATTAATGAAAAGAAGAGAGTAGGGGTGACATTATAGCATTGGCAACCTTCAGTCTCAAAAGACTATGGTATCATGCTCTGGAAGGCGGTCCTAAAACAGCATCTGGTGTGACTAAAAAGGTCAATTTGAGTGTGGCAATCCCTTCCACACTGAGGGCAGATATATTCTGTCCCCTGCCCAGCCCCCAGATTTCTCTCTGCCTCAGCCTGCCGAAAAAGTATCTTTTCGAATTGGAGAAGACCATGCTGTGTCTTTAGCCCCCAAACTGAACGATCAGAGGTCAAGGTTTCCCAGTCATTAATGTCCATTCCCAAGGCCTTTAGAACCCTCTTGCAAATATCCTTATATCACAGCTGTGGTCTCCCTCTAAGGCACTTTCCCTGCACTAATTCTCCATACAGGAGATCTTTCGGAATCTGACCATCAGCCATTCTCACGACATGCCCAAGCCAGTGTAGACATCACTGTTTCAATAGCGTATACATGCTAGAAATTCCAGCATGCTCCAAGACTGCGCTATTTGAAACTTTGTCATGCCAGGTAATGCAAGGATACGTCGGAGACAGCGCATATGAAAGGTGTTCAATTTTCTCTCTTGCTGTGCGTAAAGGGTCCAAAACTCAGTGCAGTACAAGAGTGTGCTCAGGACACAGGCTTTATAGACCTGGATCTTTGTATGTTCAGTCAGCTTCTTATTGAGCCATATTCTCTTTGTAAGTCTGGAGAATGTGGTGGCTGCTTTACCAATACATTTATTCAGCTCAGTATCTAAAGAGAGGATATTGAATATGGTTGAACCGAGGTACACGAAGTCATGAATGATCTCCAGTTCTTGTGCAGAGATTGTAATACAGGGAGATAAATCCACGTCTTGACCCATGACACGACCTATGTCTTTTTCAGGCTGATTGTTTAGTTTAGTTTAGTTTAGTTTATTTGAATTTATATACCGCCCTTCTCCTTGCGGACTCAGGGCGGTGTACAGCCAATTAAGAACGAACATACAAAAATTAAGATATTCATAAAATAATAATACTAGTGGCCATAAAATTTAAAAACTAACTTCATATTTAAAATACGGCTCTAAAATGCTAAAATGTTATAGGAATCAGGCTAGGCCGGCGAGCTGAAAGAGATGGGTTTTTAAAGCCCGCCGAAAGGTTGGGAGGTCAGAGATTGTTCTTAACTCCGGAGGCAGATCATTCCAAAGGGTGGGTGCTGCCACAGAGAAGGCTCTCCCCCTGGGGGTCGCCAGCCAGCATTGTCTGGCTGACGGCACCCTGAGGAGGCCTTCTCTGTGGGAGCGAACCGGCCGGTGGGAGGCAATTGGCGGCAGAAGGCGGTCCCATAAGTACCCTGGCCCTAAGCCATGGAGCGCTTTAAAGGTGATTACCAACACCTTGAAGCGCACCCGAAAGTCCACCGGCAGCCAATGCAGCTCGCGCAGGAGAGGTGTCACATGGGAGCGTCCCGTCGCTCCCATAATCCCCCGCGCGGCCGCATTCTGCACCAGTTGGAGCCTCCGGGTGCACCCCAAGGGGAGCCCCATGTAGAGAGCATTACAGTAGTCCAGACGGGAAGTGACAAGAGCATGAGTGACCGTGTGTAGGGAGTCCCGATCTAGAAAGGGTCGCAGCTGGCGAATCAGGCGGACCTGATAAAAAGCCCCCCTGGCCACGGCCGTTGTATGATCCTCTAAAGATAGCCGCGAGTCCAGGAGGACGCCCAAGTTGCGAACCCTTTCCGTGGGGGCCAATGACTCGCCCCCAATAACCAGCGATGGAGTCAGCTGGCTATATCGGGACGCCGGCAGCCACAGCCACTCGGTCTTGGAGGGGTTTAGTCGAAGCCTAATCGCCCAGCTGGGCGATTATCTGATGACGCGATAAGAGCGGCAAATTAATTAGACTTGGCCGCTTTTATCGCCACTATGTAAGTCTTAATATGAGCTCTTACTAGTGTCAAGTCAGATTCGGAGCGGCTGGCCCTCCAACCACTCTCTAGGCATCTTTTCCGGCGCTTCATCTCCCTCAGCTCCCCTGAGGGAGGAGCTGAGCTAAGGAGCTAAGTGGGTTCGGCACCGGGTCAGAGGCCGCAAAGGCACGACACGGTCCAAGGCCCCACCGGCCGCTCTATTCCAGGCAGCCACCAGGTCCTCGGCCGAGTCGTGTGTCAGTGTCTCAGGAAATGGCCCAAGGGCCCAATGGCCCTTTGTTAGCCCAAAGTCTTGACAGGCCTTGCTAAAACAGTCCATAAATTGTCTTCGGCAGTAAGTGAGCAGTAATGGCAGCGAAGAGGAAATCTTGTAAGCATTTCAGCTGGACTTTAGACTTTGCTCTTAATCTAGAAAGATTAAAGAGTTTTCCGTCTGATCTAGTCCAGAGATAGATACCCTCTGATAGCAGTTTCTCAATATCTAAGGGGTTACCACAAAGAAGAGAGGGTCAACCTATTCTCCAAAGCACTTGAAAGCAGAACAAGAAGCAATGGGTGGAAACTAATCAAGGAGAGAACAAAGCTAGAAATAAAGAGAAATTTCCTGACAGAACAATTAATCTGTGGAACAGCTTGCCTTTAGAATTTGTGGATGCTCCATCACTGGAGGTTTTTAAGAAGAGATTGGACAACCACGTCTGAAATGGTATAGGATCTGTTTTGGCAGGGTTTGGACTAGAAGACCTCCATGATCCCTTCCAGTTATTCTGTTATATTAGAAAGATGATAAGTCAGCTGCAATTGGTAAATCAGAAGAAAGGCACTCCATGCTGCTGAGGCCACCTGAGCCTCAACTAAATGACACATTTACAACTATCCCTAAACTGCAAACCTATTCTTTTAGCATGAGTACAGACCATTTTAGTACCAGAGGAGCATCATTCAACTGGACAGATACTACACCCATCTATTTTGTCTAGAGTCTCATCTTGTTGATCCTCATATAATTGGCTACCCTTACACGGCACTGTTTATTATGTACTGCATATTACATCATCTCAGCTCAGATCTCCAGATAGCTACTTCCAGCATCTTCCCATAGATGTTAAAAAGCATAGAAAATAACATGGGACCATAAGTGAGGCCAAAACCCAAATGCTATGAGTCAGAAGAATAACCTCATAGCACCTTCTTCTGGAAATGGCCATCCAAGTAGGAGTAACACCAGAGTCACCTGTTGAGAGGGGCAGCCATAGGAATGGGATAAATAAAGCTTCTGCATCTTAATTCAGTTAGCCAGCCCAGGAGGATACCATGGTCAGTAGTATTAAAAGCTGCTGACAGGTCTAACAGCATCAACTGAGTCACACTCAGCTTGTCCTTTTCCTAACACAGTTCACAGGATAACTTTACACCAGTTTCTATTCAGAACCACCAATTCCTTCTCAGGTTGCACGCATTCTACTTTGACTAAGAAAATAATCATAATAATAACAACTGAGCCAGAGGTGGTATTCACTTACCTTCACTACCGGTTTGCAAATGTGAGCACACACAGAGCCTTCCACGCATGTGCAGAGCGTCAAAAACGGGATGTGATGATGTCCAGGTGGGTGGGTGGAGCCTTCTGCCACCACTACCAGTTCACCCAACCGGTTAGAACCGGCTGAATACCATCACTGAACCCAATCCGCAGTATTGTTTTCAGTAACAGTGGGATCTCTTAAGATACAATAAACCTCCCAAACTTTCTTCCTTAACTTACCTAGGTAAGAAACTGAATTTTCTTGAGTAGTGACCTTACTAAACTTTGGCTAAACATATTTTTATTGATAGATTTAAACAATTCATATAGTTGCCCATTTCACAGTGACACTAAATGGTAAAAATCAAGTAAAAACACAATATAAAATGAATACCCAGAATGAACAGTGTATAAGGACTAAAATCATCCTATGTCTAGTCCAAAGACTGGAACTCAAATTCTAAACCCTACTTAATCTTCTAATCCAAAACCCTGAGACAACGGTTACATCTCTAGTGCCTTATGAAAGACCAACAGGGTCAAGATCATTCTCAATCTGTAGGCTAACGTTGTTCCAAGGGCAGGTGCTGTGGCAGAGAAACAGGCCTCATAATATGTCGCTACTGAATAGAAGAGCTCTGGAGCATGGCTGCTTTGCTAGTTTTGATGGCATGAGCAGAGATAATTGAAGCAAGCAGTCCCACAAATAATGTGGGCCTCTGTTCTGTAGAGTTTTATGGGTAATCATCAGCTCCTAAAACTGCACCCAGAAGCCTTCCGGGAGCCACTGCAGCTCACAGAACAGAGTAGTACATGAGCATATTGTGAAACTCTCAAAACTGCCTGCCTTACTGCATTCTGGACTAGTTGTAGCGTCCAAATTCTTTTCAAGGGCAACTCGGTTTAGAGTGCATTACAGTAGTCCAACCTCCTAACCCAGAAAACAGCACAATTGCTGCTCAAGAAGAACTTCTTTTTCAGTAGGAGCTTTGAGTCCAGGAAGGCTCAAAAATTGCTCATCCAGATCCCCAGAGCCTCCAGACATTAGGAAAAACCCTCAACAACATTATTTGGCTCATCCGAGGCAGATATGTATAATTGTCAATGTAGGGTCGAGGAGGGGGTTAGAGCTTGTGTGGTTGATGGTTATAATATCGGTACTGTAGGTGGGAGGGGCAGATATGGTGGGAGCAGGGGGCCACATCAGGTTATGGGAGTGCGTCCCCGCTGTTTGCAAGCGGTGGTGCGCTCCGGCCCCCAATGCTCTTCCAGTTCCCTTGGATGCACAGACTCTCGGGCCCAGGGCTCTCGGCTGATGCTGTGCAACGCCAGGTCCGTGGTAAATAAAGCCCCCCTCATTTGTGATCTTATTCAGGAGGGGGGCGCGGACCTGGCGGGTATTACGGAGACCTGGTTGGGCCAAGAGGGGGGGGTCCCCCTTGTTGATATGTGCCCACCAGGGTTTCGTGCATTTCATCAGCCAAGGCCATAGGGGAGGGGCGGGGGAGTGGCGGTTGTTATAAACGAGGGCCTTGTCCCGAGGGAGACCATTGTTCCTCAGACGGCTGGCTGTGAGTCCCTCCTTGTGAAGTGGGGTCATAAGGTGCAGTTGGGTCTGCTAGTCACGTACCTGGCTCCCTGCCACGTGGCAGCGGCCCTGCCCGAGCTGCTCGACGTTATTGCCACGGTGGCGGTTGAGACCCCCAGGCTTATGGTCATGGGGGATTTTAACCTGCCATCAGTCGGAGAGACGTCTGAGATGGCTCGGGAGTTCATGGCTTCCATGACGGCTATGGACCTGACCCAGTTAATTCATGGCCCTACTCACGTGGGGGGAAACACGCTGGACCTGGTTTTTGTCTCTGGACAATGGTTGAGTGATCTTGAGATAGGGGATATAGTGATTGAACCCTTGTCATGGTCAGATCACTCTCTCCTTTGGCTAGACCTTCGAACCGCCGCACCTCGCTGCAGGGAGGCGGAACCGGTGAGGTGGTTCCCCCGCCCCAGGTGCCTGATGGATCCTGATAGGTTCCAGACGGAGCTTGGGCCATTTCCCAAGTCTCTGGCACACGGCTCGGCCGAAGACTTGGTGGCCGCCTGGGATGAGGCGGCTGCCGAGGCTTTGAACCGGGTCGTGCCTTTGCGGCCTCTGACCCGGCGCCGATCTCACCTGGCTCCTTGGTATACTGAGGAGCTGAGGGAGATGAAGCGCCGGAAAAGACGCCTAGAGAGCAGTTGGAGGGTCAGTCGTTCTGAATCTGACTGGACACTGGTAAGAGCTCATATTAAGACTTACCTAGTGGCAATAAAAGTGGAGAAGAGGAGTTACTTCTCCGCTCTTATTGCGTCATCAGATAATCGCCCAGCCACCCTGTTTAGGGTGACCCGCTCCTTGCTACAACAAGGGGCGCAGGAGGACCCCTTGGAGGGTAGAGCTGAGGATTTTGTTCAATATCTGTATGACAAAACCGCCCAGATTCGGAACAGCTGGACTCTAACCCCGAATGGGTAGATCCAGGGGAGGTGACTGGGACAGGTCTTGAGACTATTATATGGGAAGAGTTTGACTCTGTGACTCCAGAAAACGTGGACAGGATACTGAGCAGTCTGAGCGCAGCCACATGTTTATTGGACCCGTGTCCCTCTTGGTTGGTGCTGGCCTCCCGGGAGGTGGCACGAGGCTGGCTCCAGGGGATTATAAATGCTTCTTTGAGTGAGGGTGTCTTCCCCGCCGCGTTGAAGGAAGCGGTGGTGAGACCCCTCCTCAAGAAGCCTTCCCTGGACCCGGCAATGTTGGTAAATTATTGTCCCGTCTCCAACCTTCGCTTTGTTGCGAAGGTTGTTGAGAGTGTGGTGGCGCGACAACTGCCTCAGTACCTGGATGAATCGACCTATGTAGATCCGTTCCAGTCGGGCTTCAGGTCCGGGTACAGCACGGAGACGGCATTGGTCGCGTTGGTAGATGATCTCTGGAGGGCTCGGGACAGGGGTTGCTCCTCTGTCCTGGTCCTATTAGACCTCTCAGCGGCTTTTGATACCATCGACCATGGTATCATGCTGCACCGGTAGGAGGGGCTGGGAGTGGGGGGCACTGTATTGCGGTGGTTCTCCTCCTTTCTCTCCAACCGGTCGCAGTCTGTGTTGTCAGGGGGGCAGAGGTTGACCCCGAGGCCCCTTGTATGTGGGGTGCCGCAAGGATCGGTCCTCTCGCCCCTTCTGTTCAACATTTATATGAAGCCGCTGGGTGAGATCATCCGTGGTTTTGGGGTGAAGTACCATCAGTACGCTGACGACACTCAGTTGTACATCTCCACCCCAAACCACCCCAATGATGCCCTCGAAGTGATGTCCCGGTG
Organism: Masticophis lateralis; assembly: GCA_030761175.1. NCBI lineage: Eukaryota > Metazoa > Chordata > Lepidosauria > Squamata > Colubridae > Masticophis > Masticophis lateralis. The sequence goes on along the minus strand of JAUDYJ010000001.1, from coordinate 309,306,641 downwards.
CCTGGAGGCCGTACGGATCTGGATGGGGAGGAACAGACTCAGGCTCAACCCTTCCAAGACCGAGTGGCTGTGGTTTCCGATATCCCGATATAGTCAGTTGGTGCCATCTCTGACTATTGGGGGCGAGTCATTAGCCCCCACGGATGAGGTTCGCAATTTGGGTGTCCTCCTGGAGTCACAGCTGTCTTTAGAAGGGCATATGGCGGCCGTGGCTGGGAGGAGTTTTTATCAGGTTCACCTGATTCGCCAGTTGCGTCCCTTTCTAGATCGGGATGCATTACGCACGGTCACTCATGCCCTCGTCACCTCACGCCTGGACTACTGTAATGCTCTCTACATGGGGCTCCCCTTGAGGAGCACCCGGAGGCTCCAACTGGTCCAGAATGCGGCCACGTGGGTGGTGATGGGAGCGATGTGGCGCTCCCATGTGACTCCCCTCCTGCGCGAGCTGCACTGGCTTCCAGTGGTCTTCCGGGTGCGGTTCAAGGTTTTGGTTACCATCTTCAAAGCGCTCCATGGCTTAGGACCAGGGTATCTTCGGGACCGCCTTCTGCCACAAACAGCCTCTCACCGACCAGTCCGCTCCCATAGAGATGGTCTCCTTAGGGTGCCGTCGGTCAAACAGTGTCGACTGGCGGCCCCCAGGGGGAGAGCCTTCTCTGTGGGGGCACCTACCATCTGGAACGAGCTCCCCCCGAGATAAGGAACTTACATGACCTGGGTACTTTTCGCCGCGCCTTGAAAACATTTTTATTTGAACAAGCTGGGCTGACTTAACCTCCTTTTTTGGGTTTTTAAATTTTATAATCATAATTGGACTTTTAAACTGTTGAGCCAAATTATTTAATTTGTTTTTAATGATTTTTTAACTTTTGTATTTATTATATCTTATTCTGGCTGTTCACTGCCCTGAGTCCCGTCCGGGAGTAGGGCGGTATATAAATTTAATAAATAAATAAATAAATAATAATAATAATAATAATAATAATAATAATAATAATAATAATAATAATATTGGTGATGCCTGTGATGCTTCACCCTGTGTCTAAAGGTGACTTCGCTCAGTGGCTTCATGTAGAGATTTTAAAAAAAGTTGGGAGAGGATAAAGCCATAAGAAACCCCATGAAGCAGAGTCTTAGGTTAAGTCTTTCCATACCCTTTCTCATCATCATAAATGGAACTGCCGTGGGGAGAAGAGGAAACCATTATAATACTGTACCTTTTATAGGAAATACAGGCACATCCTGGTCATTCAAACTGATTGCAGAATTCTTTGCCCTGGTAAAAATCTTCTGAAAACCAGAGTATGTTGATAAGTATCATGCAAAAGTGGTATTCAGTCGGCTCAGACCCGTTTGCCTGAACCGGTAGTGGAAATCATGGGTCAGCCCGCCCATGCGCCCCCCTGGCCTGGCTCTATGCCATCCTATTATGCACATTTTTGAGGCTGGATGCATGCGTGGACATGCACATGCTCACATTTGTGAACCGGTAGGGAAAGTAAGTGAATACCCCCCTTGGTATCATGGTCTCTTTTTCACCATAATTGACAATCTGTTTATGTTGGAGAAGAAGGCTGAGTAGCTTTAAGCTTAGGACAGGATGTTCACATCTATTCCACTTTCTATTGAAAGAAAGAACCATTGAAACAATGTAGTTGTTCGGAATTTTGAAGTAATGCCTTTTTAGAAGAGCCCTGCTGAAGGCCCCTGCATTTTGGAACAATGTCCTGATACAGGTGGCTGCAATAGCTGAATAAACTGAATAAATTATAGCAAATTACAGTTATGGTCACTATTTTATTGTTTCAGCAGGTTTCTTTTAACGTACATGTTGCTTTTGTTTTGTGTTTGTTGATGAATTTTGTATACCATCCAGAATCATGTTGAATTGGGCAGATATAAAATGTTCCAAATAAATAAATTAATAATCACGAAATATTATGGAAATAGTAAGTGTCCTTAATGTTGGGATCAATCAGAGGTTTCCATTTAGCCTACTTCATGTTATATATTTTGGTTTATTTCTTGCTTTTTAAACCTATAACGTACATATACAGTACATAAAATATAGACAAGAACAGACAGATCTCTGTCCTTCCAAAGCACAGGGCTTTCCAGAATGATTTTGAAAGTTGTCACATGATCACATTATACTATATGAAATCATTCTTATATTACTTCAGAAAGCCTGGAGTATGTTTTTTTAAAAATGTGTGGGTAAGAACAATAGGAACTGGGTAGTAATATAGTGAGACTACTGAAGTAAGCAAAGTTGGGGCATCTGTTCAGATGGTTTTTTTAAAAAAGTTTTTGAGAGGATGGCTTATTTTATTGCATTTGTTTTCTTGGTCTGTGAAACCAGAATTAAGTTTTACACACTATTTATTTTGTTCTTCAACTGAAAATATATAGGAAATTTTATCACCATTTCTCAGTGCTAATACTTCGGGATATGAGTGTGGGAACTTCATGAAGTTTATAACCCACAATACTATATTAAATGCTTTATGCTGAGGTGTTTTATATTTCTGTTAAACAACCTGTGACCCATTGGATAATCCTTTCATAGACATTTCCTTACCTAAACAGAGAAATAGAATGACCATGAGCAGGCAAAAGGGAGTGGGAGCATTAGCAATTATCACTTTCCTGCTGGCTTCTACGTTTTTATCACCTCCTGTTGGCTTCTCCATTGATATTGCTTGTGAAAAGTTGGCAGGGAGCATAAGAAATCAAACCTCCTCCTTGACTTGATCCACAGCACTGTATGCCACTTTGCTGGGGAAACCATGAGAAAAACTACCCCTGCTCCCCACCTGGGCCTGTTCCCAAGAGCCCTCTCCCTACAGGGAGGAAGAGGGAGCCCCATCAATTACCAACCCACCTCAGCCTATCTTGCCAACAGCATCCAAGTCACTTCCTTGTCCTTTCCTCATCACCCACTGCTATTAAAAGAGATTGCCAGGATCCATGACTCCTACAGGAATGAAATTTGGAAAAGTTGTGGCTGCTTAAGCGCCACAATGCCAATAGACTACATTTCTCAGAAACCCATAGACTGTGTGGCACAAGGTAAGATGAGAGGGCTATATCCCTGCCTTCTTTCCTACCTCCCTAATCCCCGCAAGCAATCAGCTGATTGGGGTTGGCTATTTTGGAACTGAGGTTGAAACTTGAATTCTGTAAGTTAGTTCATTTGAATTATCTTGGTTCAATAATTGTTGCCCTATAACTTCTGAATTCTCCCAGTTGAATGGTACAAACAGACTTGAAGGTTTAGTATTATATAAATAAACATGTACCGTAATTTCTATTTAGATTTGATTGCCAAAGTTGGTTATAAATTTGGTTATACAATGTTTATAACTCTCAACTAATTATTAGAAAAATTAGCATTATATCCCAGAAAAATGTGAGAGGCCTGTTAACATGATGTGGGAAGATTGCAGTTCAAATTTTCTCTAAACTGTGAATTTACGAGATGTGGTCTTACCTTTAATCTTTTTTCTCTTTTTTGCTATTTGTTTGAAATGAATAACATTTCTTGTAAGGATGTTAGGGAATGTTTATGGAGGTGCTAATTAAGTAGTTGGGGAATGTTAGATAAAAAGTAATTATACCATAGTGAATAATGTGTGGCCGCTTTAAATTGGTCTTATAAGTTATTAAAATGTGAAAATACCTCCGAGTCTTGTTTTAATTAACTCAGTTTCTCCCCCTTTCTTTCAGAATTTTTGTGGATGTTTCCTTTATTCAGAACTTGGAAGAAAACCTGCCACTTTTTAATGGCTGCTGCTGCCGCTGCTGGATGATCTTAATAGAAGAGAAAATATTGCCGGATGGTTTTCTGTAGCTTTTTGTGAATGAGTGAAGGAAGAAATGCCTCTACCTTTTGGGCTGAAGTTGAAACGAACTCGACGCTATACAGTATCTAGCAAGAGCTGTTTGGTAGCCCGTATTCATCTTCTTAACAATGAGTTTGTGGAGTTCACACTATCGGTGGAAAGCACTGGGCAGGAAAGTCTGGAGGCTGTGGCACAGAGACTTGAACTTCGAGAGGTAGGAAAGGTGGCTGTTGGCATCTCCATCTTGGAATATAAGAGGATTAAAAATTGTAATAGGTCAGCTTAAGTTTTACATTTGCCCTATTACTATTACTATTGTCTGCTGCCCACAATATGTAGTTATTCAAGTGTATTGAACAAACAGCAATCTTGTCACCTGTCACACGATTATTTTTGACTGAAACTAGCAGGAAGTAGCAGAAAATATTTTATATAAAAAACAAAGCAGGTATTCAGTCAGTGATGCAGAGTTCCTCCATCATTTTTCTGCACAATGGCTTCTCCAGCATTAATATTTGGTTTTAATATTGTTCGCTGCCCAGAGTCAATTGGATTGAGATGAGCAGCTATATAAATTGAATAAGTAAATAAAGCATTTACCTAAAAAAACCTGGATTGTGCAAATTTAAAAAAATATCTCTACAAGTGTGCCCGCATGTAGGATGTAGCAAGGCTGTAAAGAATATTTACTAAGAACAAATTGCGCTATAAATACCTGAGAGATTATATTTAGATTGCCTGGAGTAGTAAGGTTACCGTCTAGAAACAGACAATATGAAAAACAAGCAGAAAAATAGAAACAAACATATTCTTTACTTTAGCAAGAGCAATTTCATTGAAATGAAGTAATGCCTAGAGACATTACCTGTATAGTGATTATAATATATATCTATCAAGATTCTGCTTCATATTTACACTCTCCACTGAACATCACTGTCATGGTTGTTTGTACTGTTCTGAGTTCGTTAAAAAGCCTAGTTATTATCAATACATAATTATTAATCCAACAGTTTGACAAAATGTTGTGCTAATATCCCATTAGTATCCCATTCAGTTTTCCAACCAATGAGCCAGCTATATTTTTTTCAGCATATTCAACTCCCAATCTGAACAGATTACAGACTGATGTTGTTAACACCAAATGTGTTCAACACAACAGGTGGCTCATTAGGTTTATTTGCCTCTGAACCTTTTTTTATTTTTGTAAGAGTAAATTTTAGAGTTATCTCTCTCTTGTTTTTCAAAACATTATTTTTCATTAGCTAATTAGCTAATTTAGGACAAGTGTAGTTTGATTTTAATTCATGGATAATAATGTAGAAGCCTGGATGACTTTCAATTCTTTACATTAAGAACGGGACTTTTCATTGTTCCTTCATTCTTAGATTGTCCAGGAGGAAGTGACGTTGATTCAAAAATAAAAGGTCTCATTTAGATCTCTTTACAAGGCTGAGCAGGAGTTCCTTGGTGTGGCACAATAATTTTGTTACAAACTAATACATGGACCAGGTCAATGGTATTTGGGAAAATAAATACTATTGGTTTCCAGACAGGAAGCTTTCTCTGCATATAAATGTTTTCCATACTGGAAAAAATGAATCTTAGGCAGCCTTGCTCAATACATAGTGAAATTGGAGGGCAATCTGATTCTACTGCAGAAGTTAGTATCCATATTTTCCATTGGACAGGTTAATAATTCCTTACTTTCCTCTGTTTTTTCCCCAAGCAGCTCAGTTCAGCTTTCACGATTGTTAGGTAGCTCTGTTGTATCAGAAAAATATAACATTGGGCTAAAAGATGGTGCTAGGCCATTGTGAGCTTATTGTTTTAGTGTGGATTTGAATTTGAACTTCACAAATTCTAGTACAATAGTCTAATTGTTATCCTGTTAAAAATCAGATTTAGGATATTAAAACCAGACGACAAAATTTTAAAGGATTCCCCTCCTCCACCGCAATAAGCATTCTTGCAGAGATTGTTTTGGAAACAAAGTATGGACAGGCTAGGCAAGAGAAATAGGCACTATGCAAACATGTAAGCAACATTCCTCAGAATATTCATTGCAAACAGAAAATATGTCTGTCATCTAACTAAGTTCATTTTAACAAGCTTTCGGTTTTAATCTCCCCCACTACATTCAAAAGACATTTTGATCATCTTCCAAGTCTTGGATATTTCTGAGGAAAACTTTCCATATCAGTATCTATACACTAAACTCTTGTGTCTGTAACCTTTAAGTAGGTGAAACTATATACCATAGACCAACAATTTTTGAACCAAAGTATTTCAAATGGGCTTACAAAATTGTCCAAAAACTAGAATCCACGATACCTGTATAATTGAAATTTGGTACATTTTATGACATAAAATTATAATAAAAAAATTTATGCTAATACAAAAAGGCATTAAATATTTCCTGTGTACAACTTCTGATGATTGACTGTGCTATACAGTTCAGCATAGCTTTACTTTCAAGGCAGATACAACTCTGAATATATTCCTGAATTCTTTCTTTCTTTCTTTATTTATTCGATTTATATGCCGCCCTTCTCCGGAGATTCAGGGCGGCTTACAATGCGTTAAGCAATAGCCTTTATACTTTTGAATATACCTGCTTAGTAGGGCTTTCGGCCCACCACTAAGTGGTGTTCTTCTAACAGAGTCATCTTATTGCCCCCACAATCCAGGTCCTCATTTTACCTACCTCGAAAGGATGGAAGGCTGAGTCAACCTTGAGCCTGGTGAGATTTGAACTTGCAGTAATTGCAGATAGCTGGCAACTAAGTGCTACTTTAACAGCACTTGTCCACTGCACCACCAGGCTCTTTCTTAAAACCTTTTCCAGTGAAGGCAGTACATTAGAAGCTTTTGCCATTGTTGAAGTCATTGTAAGGAAATATCTCTGAAACAATGATCCAACAAGTTCATTGGGTTGTCTAGTTTTATACTATGACCAGATATCTTGCCTGTTTGAGGGGATTTGTTTTTAAATTACATTTTATTTCTACTTTATCCTAAGGAGCTTAGGAAAGCATACCTTTAAAATACAAGGTAGATTAGGCTGAAGGAGAATCTTTGGCTTAAGGTCATTCAGTAAATTTCATGACTTAATAACTAGGTTTACACATTCTGCTAAATTTTGATTTGTTTGAAACATATACACTACATATCTTCACACATAATACTGATTCTTAAACCATTATTGACAACTGCAGCTGGATTAACATATCATTTTATGACAAACAGGAAGACACTATAGTGAAGTTTTAGGAGCCCCCTTGGAAGATGCATAGAAAATGGAAGACAGTGGGGGCATGGATAATGTCCTTGGAATGAACATTGAAATACTAAATAAGCAGGGGAGGCTACAAATAGGACAAGTTGTCGAGTGGCTTCTTTTTCTTTCAGGTTGCAACCTAACTAAGGAAATCAACATGACATCAATGATGATCCCTTCCAAAACCCTACTCTTTAATTTCAGAACACTAACTGATAAAAGGACTATTATCTATGATTTAAACCTTGATGAAAACAGCTGAACTAAAGACCTGATTGACAGAAGAAGTGAAAATTCATCCTTCCCATCTTTGTCTACTTGAGCTATTCTGTTATACAAAAGACCAATAATGAAAGATAGAGGGATAGCTTGGTCATGGTCTACATCAGTGTTTCTCAACCTCAGCAATTTTGTAGATGTGTGGACTTCACCTCCCAGAATTGACCAATTGGTGGATTCTGGGAATTTAATCCACATATCTTAAAAGTTGCTGAGGTTGAAAAAAACTGGTCTACAAACATTCTATCTCACTGACAAAATGCTTGACATTCTGCCATTTTTCTGCCATTTCATGCATGCTAATGAGTTTGGATATAGATTCTGTTAGTGAAAAATCTGAAGCATTTTGTGATAGTATTCATGCAAGTTGATCTTGTTTAGCTTACAACTAAAATATTGTATTCTCTGACTGGAAGAGAGTTTACTGTTCTACTTTGAATAGTTGCACTTTATATTCCATATCCCTACCTTTTTAAAAACAAAAATATGTTACAAAGACAGTCCTAAACTTACGACCTAATGATTGTTTGCAGTCACAATGACCTTGGAATGGATGTTTTTGGCCCATAAAGGGCCATCAAGGAAAGGAAGGGTTTTTTCCTGTGGTAATACTAAGATACATTTATTTATCCAAACATATGAAATGATTTTATAGCATTTGTCTGCAATTTATAGATTTTGTTACAACCCAGTTTGATGGAGGATTGTTTTATTTTGATTATAGTACTCATATCTTTGATGAATGATGAATGACATACTAGAAATGAAATAAGAAATATAAACCATGTTTATCAGTAAATAGGATGTAATCTAAATCATGACTGATATATTGGGATGTCGAGATGGTCTCTTGCCTTGGCACATTTTTAGTAAATATATATAATGTGAACTTGCAAATCTTAGTATTTCTAGGTACCGGTTAAAATTTCTCTTCAAAACATAACATTTGAAATATGAAGAGGACATTATATAACACATTCTATTGTATGGTTATATTTCTTATTTCTAGATTTGTATTCTCTGTTTTGAACTTTGGTTCAGGTTATTAAAAAATAGGTCACAAATTAGTCAAGAAAATTCTTTTTTGTCTTTGTGGTTTATTTTGTTACAAGTGTTTATTAGGAGATTTAAAAAATAGTCTGGGAGCAGATATTTCTAGCAGGCCCAGTAATGTGGACTATTTATATCCCATGCTACATGTTTCTAATTAGTTGGAAAAGTTAATAGCCTTATAAGTAAGTGAGCCACTGAGTCCTGACATTTTTGAACTACTGCTTAAAGTAATTTGCATTATGCAATCATAAATGCTTGCTTCTAGAATACTAGGACTACAGTACATCACATATAATCCGTACTGAAAGATAAACAGATTCCTGTGGTCATTTGAACTTAAAAGTTAGTTGTAGGAATTGAGGGTTTTCCCCCCTTGCCTTGTCTTTGCTAATCCTCCTTCATCTGAGGCTGCTTGAGTCAATCCCCAGCAGCTGGTGTTTTGCATTACTTTTGTAAAGCAATTTGTTATATAGTTTCAGTTTCTAGATGGTGCGAAAATATCTTAACCATACTTGGAAATATTTTATGTTCCCAGTTTCAAGAAACATAACTTAAAATATCCATCTAGTTTAAGTCTTCTTAGTTATCAAGATTAAGTAAATCCATTGTAACAGCCTTAATACCATTATCAAAGAATGAGTCAGTACAATATTGTGCTATATGTAAAGCACATTTAAACATACACATTTTTGTTGCTTGTTTCCTACAATTATTACCTCTTAACCTTTGTCCAGAACCTGGTGTCTATTTTTTTTGTTTATGTGAAGTTTGCCTTGTGTGACAATTCAAAGTAGTGCTGAAGAAATGACTCTTCAACCAGTTTTTGCCTTTATGACCATTGCAGAGTCCATCAGTCACACTGTCATTCACATGCTTTACAACCAGCAGGCAATTTCACTAAGCAAAAATTGTAAGCTCAGGCATGGTTCACTTAGTGATTGCATCACTTTACTTCATAATCAAAGGAGAAGTAAGGTGTAAGCCTAGCCATGGTCACATGCTTTTCAGCTGAGTGACCAAGTTGCTAGTCCCAGTAGTGCTCACTAAGCAAGGATTAGTTGCAATAAGGTAGAGAGGTGTGTATCTTGCTTACATGTGCAGTCAGTTTGTAATTGTAATAGATTATGATCCCTGCTTGAATAATTGACTATCTTAATGCAGAGCAAGTGTGGATACACATAAACTCTACAGCACAGGTGTCAAACTCACGGCATCATGTTGCCATCACATGATGTTTCACAATGTTTTTCCCATTCACGGAGCTGGCCTGTGTGTGATGCATCTGGCCCAGGGCCACCAGGTTGACACCCCTGCTCTACAGGTCCTAGGTATGGGTGAGAAATGCTAAAAAAGATACTGCATATCATTTAGGTGAATTCAAGAAATGAGTGAAATCAAATAGAGTGTAGAAAGTTACAGATTAAGTTGGGTTTGCAAACTTTGCAGTACCACCATGTCTCAAAATGGCAAAGGAATCCATGTGAAAAGAAATGCACCTGTCCTCATTAATTTTCAATCTGTATAGCAAATGAAACAATTATAGAAACCTGCCACCTAACAAAACAGAATCAGTTTGGTGTAATAGTTAAGGCATCATGCTAGAAACCAAGAGAGAGAGAGTTCTAATCCTGCTTTAGGCATGGAGCCAGCTGGGTAACCTTGGACCAGTCACTCTCACTCAGCCCTAGGAAGCAGCCAATGGCAAACCACTTCTGAAATATTGCCAAGAAAACTATCGAGATTTTCCAGGCAGTTGTCTAGAGTCAAAAACCGGCACAAAAAACAAACATTTTCCATTTGAAGTGAGAAAGCAAGTAAATTCAGAACCATACCACTCAATGGAAAGGATCAGCCTGCCAGTCTGTACAACTTCTGAAATTCAAGTTGTGCTATTCTCTTCCCTTCTCCCCTCCCTTACCTTGGAACAATATCTGTTCTTTACAGCAACAGCTATGTGAGATACTGACCTGTCAAAGCAGAGTGGGAACAAACTCTGGCAGTGATTTGGTTCCTGCTGTGTATGCTATATAATCCCTGCAGCATTGTGCCAGAGCCCTTCTATGTCATCTTCCTAACAGTGATTCAGCCATGAGCAGTCAGCTTGGGCTTCCATGGCTAGATCTCCATGGATCCACATTGAACCTGTGTCAGTTCAGATTCCTATTCTGCCTGGAGAAATGCCCGTCTAGGTTGATTGGGAGCAAATTCTGGTAATTACCTTGTACTCCAAAACATTTTTGGCACCCCTCCTTAAATCTGTTCATGCACATTGCCCATTAAAAATGTTTGTACAAGGCTGATATAAACATAAGACAGTTATAAGCATCATTCCTTTTACCCACTTGACAGAGTAGTGATTTTTTCAGCTGCACTCATTGAAGTACAGCTCCTAGTGCCCCAGCTTGCCAATTATGGGGAATGCTAAAGAATTTGTAAGATATTCTTCTCACACTGATAAAGAGTCTGCAGGTATTAAAACAGGAAACACATGCAGACTTCTTCATGGAAGAAGCAAGTTTCCAGCCCACTGCATTGAAACAAACATGAAAAAATGAACAAGTGTTTTGCTTGTTTCAATTGCTTCTATGTAAGTATCTTACTTCAAAGTAATCACTGGAATTTTGGGGTTATAACTTTTAACCTTCCTTCCAATAAACATACTTCACAGAACTCTGAGATTGTTTCTTGAATTAACTATTTTGAAGCAACCAAGAAAGAAGTTTGACACAGTTATAGTTTCAGCATTAAGTGGAGAGCCATAAACCTTAATCCCTTCATGCTGATTACTGAACTACTTATATCTATAGAAAGTTCTGAAGTGGAAGAAGGATTTCACACAGATCTTGATAACAAACTAGCTGTTAGTGTCATGAAGCAAGAAAATTTTTCATGTACTTTCTTTTTTGGAGGAGGAAGATTCAGGTCAATTAGAGCACCTGAAGTTATACAATCATATTACTGGCAATGAGGTGGTGATTTACATGAGGTAATTGTTTACGTAGCTATGGTATAATGTTTGCCCATTTTAGGTTTGGTTAAATTGCGAATTCATTTCAACAGGATTTAAGTATACTGGTTGGTGTAGTTGTATATGCAAAAATATTCATTAACTTGACAGATTAGCAGAATGCTAAGAATCATGCTAATTTTCAAAGTATTATATACATTTATCCTTGATTTTGAAAGACCTAGAACTAAGAAGAAATTTGTGGACAGAACAATTAATGACTTGCCTACAGAAATTTTCTGCTGCTTCCTGATTAAGGAGAAGGTTGGACTAGAAGACCTCCATGGTCCCTTCTAACCCTGTTATTCTGTTATTTTGACATATTTCCTTAAGGAATAAATAACATAGTGCTACTAGCTTTTCCACATTGTTTTTTCCTGTATTCATGTATTTTGCACTAGTTCAGTCCATTGTTGAGCATCCCAATTGGTGGATGTCCAACTGAAAATCCATGCCATTTGTTGAGCAGATAAGAAAAATTGCAATTAATGGAACATAATTATGTAAAAATCTGTCTAGGGTTCATTTACTTCCTGGAAATTGAATGAAGAGTAACTTGTTAAAATTAAGAAATCTTACAATAGCATTATTCTTGAATGCTTAAAATATTTCTAATGTTATGTCAGCTTTCTGTAGGACTGGTATATGTCTTTTGCTAATGTTAGCAGTTTTAGGCATGATTAAAATGTTATTGCCTTTTAATATACTTCACACTGCAGGATTCTTAAATGCAATTAGAGCACCTGAAGCAAAACATACAATTGCAGCTATGCATGTGTACCGGAGAGAGCGTATTTTATTCATGTGGAAACTCCTATGAATTATCTAAGCATACAAAATTGATACTTTTATAGTTCTAGATTGCTATAGAGAGAAATGAGTATGTATTATGTCTATTTTATAAAGACAAAGATTTTTTTAAAAAGGGAGTTTTTTCAAATGATAAAGATCTGTGTTTGAGCTGATTTGTTTTACATGATGATCATGCTGCATATGTAAACATGAATTAAAGATATACATTATTCTATGCTGATTTTTTAGACTTGTTTATTGTATATAAAGGAGTAAATGAACAATTTCTACTATTTGTGATATACCTTCTTTTATTTTTTTTTAACATGTAACACAGTTCCTTTTCATATTTTTCTTTTAGATTACCTATTTTAGCCTTTGGTATTTCAACAAGCAGAACCAGCGCAGGTGGATAGACTTGGACAAGCCTCTCAAAAAACAACTGGATAAATATGCATTGGAGCCAACTGTATTTTTTGGTGTGGTGTTTTATGTGCCTTCTGTCTCTCAACTTCAGCAGGAAATTACCAGGTGAATCTTGTAAGCTTGCATAGAATAATTCTAAATATAAAGTAATTAATTTTTACATGACCCTATTGTATCTGATATCAGTTGTTTCCATATATCTTTACTATGGATTAGTCCTCCTGGATCTGAACAAAAATCTTTCTGATTAATATATTATTTATTTAATGGAGAGTGGATTTTAGCTCAGATAAACACAAATAGATTTCCTTTGGTAGGAAATAAAAGCTGTTACCCTACTAAGCTGCTGAGTGAAGTCTCAGATTTGATGTTGAAGTTCTTGGTTGCTTTTTGTCCTAGAAAATAGGAGAAAATACACTGGGATGGCACCCTTTGGGAAGCACTGATTTACACTCCATGGGACAATTTAAGAATCCAGAGTAGGATTTACTTAGAGGTGTCAAATATTGAATGTGAACAAGCATTTGACTGGTCTTTTTTTATTTTGTTACATTTTGCATAACTTTGTCACTGAACATTATCAATTTCATGGATGCTCCTTTCATAAAAGGAGAAAGGAAGTTGATTGAGTTAACCAACAGTACCAACATTTGAAGTCTCTATTTCACAAGCATAGTCATCCATCATGTGATTTGATGTGCACACAGTTCACACTAAAAAATCTTGGAAGTATGATTGAATTGAAGCAATTTACCATGGAGAAGTGGGCCACTATTCCTACTGAATAGTGAGAGATGATTACGGTTTGTAGGAAATTATCTTATATACTGGGTGAAACACTGTGACATCAGGCAGCAATGTTTGAATCAAGGTGTTTCAAATGGGCTAAATTACAGAATGTTTAAAAAATCTGGGATTCATTATTCCTGTGGGATTGAAATTTGGAAAAGTTGTGGCTGCTTTTAGCATTGTCATGCCATAGTGTTATTTCCAGTGCTCCCTGCTAGCTTTTCAAAATAAAGGCTTATGGGGAAGCTGGCAGGTAGTCTGAAGTCCCAGGCCAGTAAGTAAGTGGCTGCTGCCAAGTGGGGAAGGGAATGAGTGGATGCACAGATGTGGCACTCTGCAGGTCAGAGAAGATGTGTGAAAAGTGCCATTCAACTTGGGACGTTTATTCTGGGGTGTATAAGAAGTGTCATATAGGTTGGGGAAGATATGCAAGAGACAGCATGGTTTGGGGAGGTTGAGTGAGGTGTATAAATGGTGCCCTGTTGCTTGGGGAGATTGCACAGTAATACTGTGCGAGTTAGAGAAATAGTATGTGGGTGTGAAGAAGGACATGAGGGTTAGGGATGCATGAATAAATTAGTAAATAAATATCTCTGAAGGATTATGCAACAGGCCATGAATTGTCCAGTTGCCAGTAAATATGATAGAAGTAACCAAATCTATAGGAGTTATTTTTCTTACTAACATACTGTATGTTGAAGAGACTTCAGCATCAAATCTGGGACATCCTTCACTAGTTTAGATTATATAACAATTTTATAGAATAGTAGGCCTTGTGTGACTATTTTCTTTACTTAGTTCAAGCTCAGACATGAAATCTGAATCTGTTGGAAGAATTTAATAGTATACTAATGGATTTAAGTGATGCTTCTTCTCTAACAGATAAATTTTAATGAAAGGTGGAATTAGATAAGGCTTAAAAATGGAAGTCCAAAGAAAGAAATGGTAATGTAGGCTAATGTGTAAGTTACTTGAAGTTTAATGACATTATCAGAAGAAAAGGGAATATGTGGACAAGTGAGGATCTATGAGTAGAGAAAAAAATTGCTGCACTGAGATCTTTGTATGTGAGTTAAGAATTTAATATAAGATGGAGATCATTACCTTAATAGTTCCACTTGTTTAAGTTGGTTTCTGCAAAGTCACACTGCTGATTCCAAATTTACTAATTTGGACACTAGTTCTCTTGAATCTCATATACTGATTTTTCTTATTATCTGCTGCTTGATTTTTTTTAATGGAAAAACTGTGCACTGAATCTGGAATTTCTGCACATACCTCTCCACTAAATTACAATGCCTGGCCTACCATATACCATATCATATGCATATATCAGTTTATATGATATCACTTTATTTATATACCCTGTTTTTCCCATACATTGAAAGTGTTATACATACTTCTTGTTCCATATAATCATATCAGCAAAATAGATAATTTCAGGCCCCAATTTGCTTATAATCTAAACTGTTGATAGCTGAGAGGTAGAGGCATCTTTGTGTAGGCATATAGGTATGTACATATATATCGCACAATGTTTTTGACTATATGCATTTTCATGAATCGGAGGCATGTGAAAAAACATTTTTCCCCATAGATACCAGTATTACCTACAACTAAAGAAAGACATCTTGGAAGGAAACATACCTTGCACGTTTGAACAAGCAATTCATCTTGCTGGCTTAGCTGTTCAAGGTAATTTCCACACTTGCAATCCTGTTTAGCTTATTTAGGAGGAAGGAATTTGTATTACTGCTTGAATGACAGTGCCAGAAGGTCACAAAAGCTGGTCGCATGACTCTGGGGCACTGCAGGTGTCATAAATATGAACTAGTTGCCAAGCTTTTGAATTTTGATCATGTAACCATGGGGATGCTACAAAGTTGTAAGTATGAAAAACGATCTTAAGTCACTTTTTTCAGTACCATGTTAATTTTGAACTGTCACTAAATGAACTGTTGTAAGTTGAGGATTACCTGTATATGGTACTACTCTTAAAGACTTCCTGTAAACTTCAGAATGTAGCTGTCTTTGCAGGGGTGAAATGCTACCAGTTCGCTCCAGTCAGGGCGAACCAGTAGCGATAAAAACTACCAGTTCGGGCGAACCAGTAGTAAAAAAACCCCGGCAGTTGAACTGACAGTTTAAAAAGCTATCGGTTCCTTCAAACCGGAATTTCTGGTGATCAGTGTGCCGTGCAGTTTAGCTTAGCTAGAAAACAGGATTTCCTGCTTTCTAGCAAAGCTAAATCATGTGGCACAGCTGATCCCCCCCCCTTGCTGTTCTACTTACCTTCCCAAGCCTTCTTTTGGTATGTACTGTGCATGCGTGCAGCACGCAGCAAAAGGAGGTTTGGAAGGTAAGTAGAACAGCAAGGGGGGGATAGCTGTGCCGCGTGATTTAGCTAAATCACTTGGCACAGCTGATCCCCCCCCTTGCTGTTCTACTTACCTTCCCAAGCCTTCTTTTGGTGTGTACTGTGCATGCGTGCAGCACGCAGCAAAAGGAGGTTTGGAAGGTAAGTAGAACAGCAAGGGGGGGATAGCTGTGCGCGTGATTTAGCTAAATCACTTGGCACAGCTGATCCCCCCCTTGCTGTTCCACTTACCTTTGCAAGCCTCCTTTTGGCATGTACTACGCATGTGCATGTGTTTGGTACTCAGTGTGCATGCACATGCAGCACACGTTTAGCGCAGCGCGCATGCACAGCCAACGAACAGGTAGCAAACCGGTTCGGATTTCACTACTGTGTCTTTGGTACTAATAGGAATGTTCCAACATAATCATATAATATCAACATTATGGATCCTCTACTAGTTGCCAATTTGTTTCTTACTGCAGTTTAGGGGAAAGTTATACTTTCCTATGCAAATCAGGAATTGATTATTATTGAGACTGCTTCCTCCTGGCAGAATTTGCCCATGCCAAGATATGCAGGTTGAGAAAGCTTGCTAAGAGTTCCCTCCTCATGAATCACAGCAGGAGAGTTTGAAGCAGTCATTTTTCTCTGCCAGACCTCCATCCTGTGGAACCAACTTTTTCAAGAAATAAGATCAGCTTCCTTACTTTTAGAAAACATGAAAAAATGGTTCCTTAAGGTTTTGGAGAATATAGATAAAAGTATTTATCTGGAGTACCTGTGGGCATTCTTTATTGTTTTTTGTTGTTATTATTGAGTGAAATATACATGTTTTAAGTATCTATGGGTTTGTTTGTTTTTTTGTTAAAGAGTTTTGTAAGTTGCATATATTTATTTGACTGAAGCAGCAAAAACACTTGTATGACTGAATAAACAAACAAACAAATAAATATTCCATCTGGGCTGCAAAAATCTTGATGATCACTAGATGTCAGATTATGGAATTCTTTTTGTATCTCTTTGCCACCATCTAGTGGTTATCTCTGCTATGAGTCAGTGAGCTTTAGTTTGAGAATGGCATGTTCTCAAGCTGCTCAGTCACCTGGTACCTCACATAATTTTAATAATAATACAACTGATTACAAAGCTAGACTTGATTGAGTTGCTAAATTAGTCCACTGATCATTATGTAAAAAATACGATACACTTTTATCCGAAAAGTCATGGGAGCACAAAGTGGAAAAAGTTATTGAAAATGAGATAGTGAAAATCCTGTGGGACTTTAGAATACAGACGGATTGTCATTTGGAACATAACACGCCAGATATCAGAGTTGTTGAGGGCCGAAGCGTACAGTTTATTGACATCGCTGTACCAGGAGATGCCAGAATTGAAGAAAAAGAACTGGAAAAAAATCATGAAATATCGTGACCTGGCCATTGAAACTACACGGCTATGGATGAAACATGTAACAGTGATACCCATTGTCATCGGAGTACTTGGTACCATGTTGAAGAATTTTACAACACATTAAGAAACTGCAGCTTCCTGCAATAACACCAGCGGAACTGCAAAAAACTGTGCTACTCGGAACATCATATATTTTAAGAAGATACTTGGTTTATACCTAGGACTCTGGCAGCAACCTGTATCAACATTAGCACCAGTCAATCGTATTTGTGACACATTTTTAAATGTTCAGTTGACTGAGTTTCATGTTTAATGAATAAAAGAGAGAATGTTGCAAGTATGCCCTGATTCTGATCTTTGAAATATTGGATGCATGAAGATTCCTATTAATCAGTAATATTTTTGCATGGATGGTATATATTATAGAAGAGATTGGCAAAAAAAGATGAATTGTTGGCATGGTAATGGGGAGCCATGAATATTCATTTTATTTTCTGTCATACTTTACATGCTCAGAGCAATAACATTGTGCTATATAGAATGTTAATTTTGTCAGTGTAATAGAAGAAATGCATCACAATAATTTATTGTGATTTATGACAAACATTCTGCCTTTCGTATTTACCCCAGCTGACTCTCAAATCATAGTGATTCAGTAAATAATTACTTAATTGCACATGTATATCATGAAATAATTTAGCTTTCTACACTTCTGTTTCTAGATAAGAAAACAGGAAGTTGTAAAATATCCATTTGTGTTGTTTATATGACTTCTGGGGGTTTGGATAGGAATTTTCTCTATGCATGCAATAATTATAATTATAATAACTATTGCTCATCTCTCAAATAATGCTTTGTTATTAACAGAATTTCTTTCCAACAGAATTGTATGTTAAGTATTTCATTTCTGCCTGTTTCCTTTTAATTCCTCAGCTGATTTTGGGGATTATGACCAATATGAATCACAAGAATTTCTACAGAGATTTGCCTTGTTTCCTGTGGTAAGGATGATCAGGTTTCTCTTGCCTTTCTCTCATATTTAGTAACATTTAAAAGACAGATTTAAAAAAAAAATAAAATCAGTCCTGCATGCTGTTACAAGTAGTCCTTGACTTATGACCACAATTGAGCCCAAAATTTCTGTTACTGAGCAAGACGGTTGTTAAGTGAATTGTGTTGATTTTATGACATTTCTTGCCACAGTTGTTAATATCATACTTGTTAAGTGAATCATGACCAAGGGGGTTGTTTTAATGATTATAAGTGTGAAAAACAATAATAAATCAATTTTTGTTGTAAATTCAAATATTCACAAAACAAACTAGTTAAATTAGTCAAGAACTAATGTACATCCAGCTTGGAATATATATAAAAAATCTTTCCAAAAAACTATGTGACTTGGGACATTTGAAATGTGAAAGATAGATTAACACAGATCAAACTATTCAATATAGATCCCAACTGAATTCATTTAAATATCAGAATGGCGAAATAAAAAATGATTAGGTTTTCCTGATTTCAAACAATGGATATAAATTTATTATTTTTTGCATGTTTATATAAGTCAGATTAAATATTATTATTTATATTGGTACCGTCAATACTTGCTCAATTTATTTGTTTTCTGTGGATATTTCAACTAAGTTATTTACTGTGAATGTTTTAATTATTGATCTTATATAAATTGCTATGAGTGTATTGGTTTGATGACATACATACTGTATATAAATATCTGAAAGAAAGGCAGATGGAGTAGTATATGTTCGTATTTTTAATTAACACCTGACAACAAAATGAGTTTAGGATGTCAACAATGGATAGAGGAATAAACACAATGCTTTGTTTTCCATTTTTAAGGGCTGGTTGCAAGATGAGAAGATGTTAGAAGAAGCAACTCAAAAAGTGGCATTACTCCACCAAAAATATAGGTATTGGTTCTGAATTTATGACATTGTTTCAAGTCTGAAAGTCTGCCAGATGATTGCATACTGAATTGTTGGTATAAAATAGGGATTTGTTTAAATTAGGATTGATGATGAGAAATTTAGTTTCTATGTCAACAGAAATCAGCTGTGTTAACACAAAGTCCTCTTCTGGCCCAGTGATTGAATCTGGTGAATCTATTTATCATTCTTTTGAAGTAATAACTACAAAAAAAAAAACCCACTGTAAGCTTACAGTAAGTTTAACATGTATTTTAAACTGTGATCCTGACGAATGTAGGGGGCAAAAAGTATTTCATCTTTTCAGCATCGTTGCCCTGCTTGATGTGGTTCTTAGGCTACTGAAAACCCCTGTTTATTAATAGCTGTAAACATTTAATACTTTCCATTGATCAGAAAGTCATGATGAATAGTGATAATCAATTCTGGTTTAAAGGGAAACAGTTCATAAGATATGGTGAACCACTGTATGTGTGTGTGTGTACATATACATCTGAGTCTTCGTTGATCTGGTTTATTGTGTTAGAGAAAAATCACATTTTTGAAGCAATTTATGTACTTTAAGCGATATACACTTCCAAAAAGTATTGCTGATACAGACAGAAACTAAGTGTTTCAAGTTTTTTTTTTCCTTCTTTTGAAGGGGCCTCACACCACCTGATGCAGAGATGTTATATATGCAAGAAGTAGAGAGAATGGAAGGTTATGGTGAAGAGACCTATCCTGCTAAGGTAAAAGTTAACTTTACTGAAGGTCTGTGCAGTCAATGTTGCACAAATATGATAATTAACTTCCCTGCATTTTTAATTTTCTTTTAAAGGTATCCTTTCATCTTGTTATAACACAGTTAATGTTTTTTGTTAAAACCTTTAGCACAAACACCTAGATGTCAATCCAGAAATAGGATTGGAGTTTCTATTTAGAATGCAAAATATTACATTGAAAATATTTTGGATTTCATGTTAACCAATAAATATAGCAAGCATAATCTTGTAATAAGTAAAAATTGTATTCTATATAAACACAATGAGTTCAGTACATTGACAATTTTGTGCCATCAGTGTGCAACTTACAGTTAGAAGAAGCTGTGCAGGATCTTCCAGGAAGTAGTAATGTACTGGATGAGGGCAAACAAGCTGAAGCTAAACTTAGATCATGTGTTCTCAAGCCCAGGAATTAAGTAGGTGACTTATTCTGGAGTAGGTAGTTTATCCTCTGTGGAACAGGTTCATTGTTTGGGGACTAATCTTAATTCCCAATTGTCACTAGAGGCATCATTGGTCTCAGTGGTAATGAAAAGATAAACCTAATTTTCGCTGGTTGCAGGGTACAACCCTTTTGCACTAGGGTAGTCTAGCCTCAGTCATCTATCCTCTATCCTTTAATAACTTAAGATTTAGATTACTGTAATTTCCTTTTCTGGGCTATCTTTGAAGACAGCGTGGAAACTGCAGTTATACAAAGCATAAGTGTCTGATTGCTAAATGGATTGGTGAATGAGATTGTACAAGACTGGTCCTAAAAACATTGCACTCATTGCCAGAAGGTTCCATAGTTGCATTTTTTTTAAAATTTGATTTATATGCCGCCCTTCTCCGGAGACTCAGGGCAGCTTACAGTGCTTTAAGCAATAGCCTTCATACTTCTGTATATTTATACAAAGTCAGCTTATTGCCCCCACAAACTGGGTCCTCAGTTTACCCACCTTAGAAAGGATGGAAGGCTGAGTCGACCTTGAGCCTGGCTAAGATTGAACTCGCAGAAATTGCAGGCAGCTGGTTCTTAATTGCTGCCTTTAGTAGGAGGCATTAGCCCCCTACGCTACTCAGGCTCTTTGAGGTGCTGACATTAGTTTGTAAAATCCAAATAGATGAGAATCCCAATATTAAAATAGCACTTAGCAATAAGACTTATATATGGCTTCATAGTGCTTTAAGGCCCTCTCTAGGTGGTTTACAGAGTCAGCATATTGCCTCCAACAATTCTCATTTTACTGACCTTGGAAGGATGGAAAGCTGAGTCAACCTCGAGCCAGTGAAAATTGAACTGCTGGCAGTAGCAGAATTAGCCTGCAATTTTGCATTCTAAGCACTGTAGTACCATGGCTCAGGCCTCCGTGAGCTTCTCTGGGGCTATAAAATCATTCTACAGAAGACTTCCCAGTAGCCCCACAATTTGATTTGGTTTACAGTGTGCTGAATTTTTTCAGTGGTAGTATCTCAATTAAGGAAGTGTCTTGAAAGGGAAATTTGGATGACTAAAGGCTGTCTTCATTTAGGTGACAATTAAACATATATCCTTTCAGTTTGGCAGATAGAAAATTACAGTAAGTCTGGGATCTGTGGTTTTTGGATTTCATATTATAGAGGCTATATGAACATATCATTCCAGTATTATGCTTAGGAGGATGACCAATGTTTTGGTATGCAAATATGACAACTACTATTTCTGGGCATGAACAGCATGCAATCCGAAGTGTCCCAATAGTTTATAGAATACTTGTGTAATCCTACAGGGATTGAATATATTAATTTTTAAAATTATCTTTTAATTAATTTTTCTATTATTTGCAGGGTTATTGGTTAATCATTTACTTAATGTTATTTATGTTGCTCTTTGATAAATTACTGATAAGAATAATATTTTTGTAATAACTGAATGTCGAAAGCATTAATTATTTAGGGAATTTTAGGAGATGTGATGTATAAGAAAACAAAGCTATTTCCTTATTCTAGGAAGCAGTGCCCTCAATAATATCCTCGAATGATCCCTTTTTTATTAGATAATCAGGTTAACATGTTGGCATATCATTTTTGCAATATAATTTAAATTTTCATCTAGCTGTGGCTGAATGGTTGCTGTACTAACATTAACAACTCATTTTTTTCATTTTCTTTATCTAGGATAGCCAAGGAAGTGATATATTCATCGGAGCTTGTCTTGATGGAATTTTTGTCAAGCATAAAAATGGTCGGCCACCAGTAATATTTAGGTGAGTTTTTTTCCCAAGCAAGATGGGAAGTGTGATGTTTCATAATCATAACAATTTCTAGGTATTAGAGCTAAGTAAGAACATATTGCCAGTGCTAAAGCCATATAGAATATAAAGCTAATGAGACCTGTACTCTGATTAATTGACATGCCATCAAGTCACATAAATAGTTTTCCTCCATAATAATCTGTGCCTAAGATGGTATTTCAGGTCTTTCAACAATGCACTCATCAACAGTGTAAGGGAGTCTATCTGCCTTGCAGATATTCCTCTTCTTCTCTTTCCCTCCACCTTTCCCAGCATTAGAGCCTTTCTCCAGAGACCTAGTTCTTCACATAATGTGTCTGAAGTAGGATAACTTGGACCTGATTAGTTGTGTGTCAAGTGAGAACTCTGGGTTGATTTGTTTGTTTCCTTTGCTGTCTATTGTATTCTCAGGGATCTTTTCTATAAAGCACCAATACTCTTCCTATCCTATTCCTAGCTCATTTCCCCTTCCAAGTTAGTAGACAGGGTTCCAAATTCAAGGGGTAAGTTTGACTTTAAATTGGCTGCCTTCAATGAGAAGCTCTTCCTGAAATTGGGGAATCCCTAGCTGAGAAAGTCTCAGGAAGAACACAGAAGGCATAAGGTTCCAAGCACAGCTGGACAGGAGGATTGAGATCCAAAGTCTTCTAACTCTTGTCTGCTTTTTCCTCCCACATTCCTATTTTACCCACATCAATACGTAACTTAAAAGGCTCACAAAGAGAGATTTGAGGACACAGCTATGATAGAATAACTTTACTAATACAAAAGCCTTTAGTAATAAATACAATCAGCCATTACAAACTCTAGGACTTAAATGGTATTTGCAGCAGCAGTCTCCAGATTCAAATAGTACATCAGTTTTCCCACCCTTAGATTGTAATGAATCAGAGGCACTTGTTTCTCAATAGAAGAAGTAGTTGGCAGTGGTACATTGCTTCTGGTTTCAGGCCACTAGCTGCCATTTCTTCTGGCCAGCTCTAGTTGCTGACCAGAAGAAATGGCAGGGTACCAAATAATAATCCTTCTTCCCTGTTTGTGATTATGTAGGACTCTGGTGTATAAGATCTTTGTCCCCGACCTCAGGTGGTGTTAGTTCAGCTTTTGCAATCCCTTGTGTGGCGATTAAAGCAAAAGCAAGCAACTTGATTATAGCTTTGAAGTTGAAATATGGAACGGAACTAACAACTTCTGCAAATGTGTAATAATAGCAAATCAATATATTTTTTGCACAGAGAACTACAACAACGTGTGAAAATTATGGGTGCTTAAGTTTCTGTCATTATTCTTTTCATATGCAGGTGGCATGACATTGCTAATATGACCCACAACAAATCTTTTTTTGCATTAGAATTAGCCAATAAAGAAGAGACAATCCAGTTCCAAACTGTGAGTTTTTATTTTGATACTTTTTAAACAATTGCGATACAAGGAAGAAATCAGATTCTCTGTAAATGAGAATATATATATAGATATGTCTGTGTATGACATATGAGTCTGTGTGCATGTGGGAGAGAAAGTTTGTGTATCTGAAGGATGATGGTCTTTTAATTTTTTATACTCTCTTGCTATTAGAACAAATATTACCATAAATTAAATAATCTATTAGCAGCCAACATATTTGGACAGAAACAATCCTCTTCTCCCTACCAATATACATATACATATACTTGTCATATGTTCTGTACTTTATCATCATAGCATTCAGTAAATTAAAATATACTTATTTAAATCTCTCTCAGGAGAACTCCAGGCACTGCTTGTATGTTCTTTAAGAGGATGTTTCTAAGACAGATTTTTATAATGAAATAATTCTGTTTTATTCAGAGATATAGATAGCATCATATTTTTTCTACCTTTTGGTCTATTTTTTTCTCTTTATTTATAAAGTTCTTGCCAGAAATCAGGTAGGTCTGGTTATGGCAAAACATGATTTGCTATTATTATTTCTCTCTGTTTGGCTAATATTGCATTATTGATAGTGAAATACTGCTATATTTTATATTTTTAAAACAATTTTATCAGTTCAACTGCATTTTTAAATATGGTTTATCATAATCCTACATTTATATGATAAAAGATACATGCCTATTTTGTAAAGGAAGAAGATCCTGCATCTGTTTCCTGTTTTGATAGCCATTATTCCTATCTGTGTGTGAAGTAACTCTCACAGATATAATAACTGTTTTGTAATGAATTCTGAGGAAGCCCAATATAAGCTTACATTGCGACAATAGTATTGTACTTGTGGTATATGACTTGAATTGGCTTTGAGCTTGTTGCATTTGATTGTTCATATGTGGGGATCATAAAGAAAGCATCTCTAGAGACGGCAGGCTTGTGTACTGGGTGGGATTTTGCTTGTCTCTGCTGTGCATGACCTTTATGCTGGACCGACCCCAGAACCTGCTTTGTTTCACATGTATCTTTTCTGTTTGACAGGAAGATATGGAAACAGCAAAATATGTGTGGAGGATGTGTGTGGCCAGACACAAATTTTACAGATTAAATAAATGTAGCCTGTAAGTACCATATCTTTTAGCTTTTTAACTGCATTTGATTTTTATAAATAGTGAACTTACTTTTTTTTTGAAAGCATATTCCTGATGCTGGGACTTAATTATCTTAGACATTTTGCTTTCAGCCTTCTCTGTGGGCACCTTCCATCTGGGAACGAGCTCCCCCTGGAGATACGAAGGATCCCGGACCTGCGCACGTTTCGACATGCTCTCAAAACATTTTTATTTCAGCAGGCTGGCCTGGCCTAACTCTTCCTTTTAAATTTTTTAAATTGTTAATCTGTTTTGTAATCGGGTGTTTTAAATTGTTTCGGCCAAAATATTTAATAATTTTAATGGGTTTTAATGTTTGTACTATCTGTTTTTTATCCTGGCTGTCCACCTCCCTGAGTCCCCCTAGGAGTAGGACGGTATATAAATGTGATAGATAGATAGATAGATAGATAGATAGATAGATAGATAGATAGATAGATAGATAGATAGATAGATAGATGGTGCTGGCAGCCGTGTATGGTGAAAAAGGTTTTCTTGCTGCAGGTTCTGACTAAATGGATTGAACTGTGAGAAAATATTACTAGCACATTCTAGAACTATTGTAGAAGAACTAGTGTTTGAATTTGCAGTGCTATACAGTATATGATTATAGTATATCTTATAGGCATCTCAACGCTTATAACATCTATAAGCGTTGAGATGCCTATAAAATTATCAGATGGCTTTCCTAGAATCTCAGAATTTAAAAATACAATTGAAAGAAATGTCATGTGTTGTGAATGCTCGAACACTTGATGTTTTTAAGAAGAGATTGGACAACCATTTGTCTAAAATGGTATAAATACCTGCTCAGGTATTTTGTACCTGAGCAGGGGGTTGGACTAGAAGAACTTCAAGGTCCCTTACAACTCTTGTTATTCTGTCATTGGAAATAAATTCTATCAGCTCCAAAGATACAGTAGATTTCTAAATGAACATACATGTATGTATTAAATTAATGAAATCAGAAGATAATCACAGCAGTATCTGTTTCCCAGTTGACAGTTTGTGCACTATTTTAATTTGCCATACTTCTAGCAAGCCCTTTATAGATTTAAAGAGAATGATGGATCATGTTGTTGATCCATTCTTCATTTTATGTCCTTTATGAAGAAGAGCCAAGTATAGTGCACTTTGGGTGAGAACATTCTTGCTCTCTGACTTCTTTACCTCTTCAGAGACAAACACTGATGAAAAGATATTAGCTTGCCTACTTTGGGGAAAAGACATACAGTACTGGAAACATTTGCCTTAGATCAGGGTTAGGCAGAAGCTAGACAGTTGAATCAGTATAGAATTTGAATTAGCAGACAGTTTCCTTTCAGACAGCCTAGTTTGAGAACAAAAACACCTTTTTCTAGAGCATGGCTTAGCCCAGAGGTCTTCAAACTTGGCAGCTTTAAAACTTGTGGACTTCAACTCCCACAAGTCTTAAAGCTGCCAAGTTTGAAGACCTCTGGCTTAGCCTCTGTAGGAGATGACAAGCAGTAAGCTTTGCTGGTCCCTTAGCCTACCGTGATCAACTGCCTATCTATATAGGATTCCCTTCTAGAAGAAGTAAAAAAAAAAAATAACGTCTTCAGGACAGTTGCTTTGCAATAAACTAAAGGAATCAAAATGTACATGAAAGAATCAATGGATTTTAAAATATCTCTGGAAGATTATTGTAGAATATCTCAGCAGAAGATTGCATCAGACAAAATAACTTCTGAAATAGAGGCATTAGGGACAGCTGAGAATGATTAGATTATATAGTAACATACTTAATGATCCTTTCTCAGGTGTATATTTGTCTGAAAATAACATAGGATATAGAGATGAAAATTCCAAGCTTGCAATTTTGAAAAAAAACCCCAGTGACTATTACAATTGTGCTTCTTAATGAATGTACCAGAGATGAAATTATTCAGGAAGGCCACCAGTATAAGAAAATAAACTGGGGAAAGTTTTTTTAAGACACTATGCAAACTGTCTTACAAAACAGAATTATAGCCAAGCTTTTATCAGAATTGTTGATAAAAATGGGAATTTACATTCAAGCTTATAATTTTGAAGCCACTTTGAGATAATTTCTGCTGTTCAGGATATGAATGAAACTCTGGCATACTTGAGGAGGACTCCTCCTGAGGAGTAAAAGGAACTATCGTGGAAACTAAAACAAGCAGATACAGACAGAAAAGACAAAGGAGGATTCAAACAGAAGCAAGAACAGAAGGGAAAATATAACAAAACAAACTCTTTATATTGACCAGTTAAAGGTCTAGAATAGTATACAAAACTTGAACTTGTATTAGAAATTAAGAATATATATTTCAGGCATAATTGATATTTTAAAACATATATATTTTATTCAGTGGAGAGGAGTCAGAGAGCAGGAAAATATTTCCCCACTTATATTGGAAAGGATTGCTCTCTTGATAACCCTGTTGATTCATTCTTGATCTAAGAATGAGATCTGTTTATGAGAATGAAGGGGGGGGGGATTGGTTAGGAAGGAAAAATTAGTTATTAAAAATCTAGGAATCAATCTAGAGGGAAGACTTTTTGGATGAGGATGGATATGACTAGGTCTGGAAATTTGAGAGGGGAAAAAAAGTAGAAACAAGATTGTCTCTCTTTATGTTCCAAAGAGTTCAGTGAATTAGGAAGGCTTCTGCCTAAATCACATCAGAATATTATCTTGTACTTCTGGATTAAAAGAAATGCTTCAGCTGCTTTTGCCTAGATAATGATTCCTGCATTTCTCCATCAGGTTAATCTTTTTTACAGAATGTGTTTTTAAGACACATCTTCTTTTCGGAAGAATGTTAAAAAAACATATAAACAAAAAAAAAAAAGATTCAATTCACTCCCAAATGGAAATTTGCCACACATTTGAGGGCCAGAATAAGAACATTGCAAAGTAAAAAAAAACCTTAGTAAGCTTTTTATTTATGGCAGTCAAATTTGTTGTTTTTAAACAATGAATATAAGTGATAGATATTTATTTATTTATTTTTATTTATTTTGCAATTTATATGCCGCCATTCTCCCAAGGGATTCAGGACAGCTTACAAAAACAGCATTTCAGTACAAATCACAATAAAATTTAAAATCACAACCCGATTAAAACAATGTAAAATTATACCAATGTACCCCCAGAACGGATCAGTTAAGTTGGTGAAAGAGCCACGTCTTCAGTTCACGATGGAAGGAAAGGAGATTGGGGGCTGTCCTGAGCTCGGTGGGTAAATCATTCCAGTGGGTCGGGGCTCCCACAGAGAATGCTGTCCTCCTGGGGGCCGTCAGCCGGCATTGTCCGGCCGATGGCACCCTGAGGAGGCCCACTCTGTGAGAGCGCATGGGACAGTGGGAGAGTGGCTGGAGATGGTCCTGCAAGTACCCCAGGCCTAAGCCATGAAGGGCTTTATAGGTAAGCACCAGCACCTTGAAATGAATCCGGAACGCCACCGGCAGCCAGTGCAGTTCGTGCAGGAGAGGTGTTACACCGGAGTATCGAGAGGCCCCCGTAATTACCTGCGCGGCCGCATTCTGGACTAGTGGAGCCTCCGGATGAATCCCAAGGGCAGCCCCATGTAGAGGGTGTTACACTAGTCCAACCTTGAGGTAACAAGGGCATGAGTGACCGTGGCGAGGGCATCTCAGTCTAGGAAAGGGTGCAACTGGCGCACAAGACGTACCTGTGCGAAGGCCCCCCTGGTTATGGCTATCAGATGATCATCCAAGGACAGCCGAGAGTCCAGAAGGACACCCAGATTGCGAACCCTGTCGGAGGGAGTAATAATCTCCCCCCCCCGATCGTTAAAGTTGGAACCTCCAGATCCCGAGATGCTGGCATCCATAGCCACTCAGTCTTGGAGGGGTTGAGTCTGAGTCTGTTCCTCCCCATCCAGACCCGCACTGCCTCCAGGCAATGGGACATCATGGAAAGGGCATCACTAGGGTGGTCAAGAGTGGAGATGTAAAGCTGGGTATCATCAGCATATTGATGATATCTCACTCCAAACCACGAATGATCTCACCCAGCGGTTTCATATAGATGTTAAAGAGCAGGGGGGAGAGAACCGATCCCTGGGGCACCCCACAAGTGAGGGGCCTCCGGGAGGATCCCTGACCCCCCGCCCAAATAGACTGCAAGCGACCAGAGAGGTAGGAGGAGAACCACCGCAAAACAGTGCCTCCCACCCCTATCTCCTCAAGCCGCTGCAGCAAGATATCATGGTTGATGGTATCGAAAGCCGCTGAGAGGTTAAGAAGGACCAGGATGGAGGAACAACCCCCATCCCTGGCCCACCAGAGATCATTTACTAGTGCGACCAATGCCGTTTCCATGCTGTGACCATGTCTGAAGCCCGATTGGTAAGGATCGAGGTAGTCTGTTTCCTCCAGGAATTGAGGGAACTGCTGTGTCATCACGGACTCGACAACCTTTGCTAAAAAGTGAAGGTTGGAGACTAGACGATAGTTGTTAAGAACCTCAGGGTCCAGGCTAGGCTTCTTAAGGACAGGCCGAACCACTGCCTCTTTGAGTGCAGCGGGAAAGACCCCTTCCCTTAACGAAGCATTGGCAACAGCCTGGATCCAGTCTCCAGTCACCTCTCTGGCTGCAGAAACAAGCCAGGAGGGACAAGGGTCCAATAAACACGTGGAAGACCCCAGCCGACCCATAATCCTGTCCATGTCATCCAACGAAACAGGCTCAAACTCAACCCAAATGTCCTCGAAGATATCCTCGAAACAGTTTGTAATAAACATTATGGGCATGTTAAAAATGTGCCAGTATATTTTTGAAATTCATTTTTTTTAAAATGTAAATGAAGAAGAAAGAAGTCTGCTTCAAAGAATAGCCAAGAAATGGAAATGGAGCTATGGGGAGAGCCATGTTAACAGATGTGATGCCTATTATAGAGCTTTTTCTTTTCCTTTTAAAACCTAAAACCCTCCATATTGTAAATAATCAAGCATCTTTGCAAAACTTCTTAGTTCCAGAAAACCATAACTTCATAGTCTTTAGCTATTTTTTTTCCATTTTTTGCACTTTCCTTTTAGAAACATTTTAAAACTTTTGCAGAGAGAGGGGACTCATCTATTTTAAGCCATAAAGTGTAAAAGAAAGAGAAGGAAGATTAATTGTGCTAGCCAAAATTACCAGAATTTCAGTGTTGACCCTGGACAGTCTGAGGGTTGCAAAATGAGACTATGGGGGTGCTTTTGCTCTAGCTGCATACAGTCACTCTATTTTGTATGTAATCAATGTTCAATGTTAATTATGAAAAAAAGAAATTTGTTCATGAAAGATGATGCTGAGCTTCAGATCATGAACAGGATTCATAAAATCTTAATATGTTAGATGTACTCATGCTTTGCTTCTCAGAATAAATGTGTAAGCAAATAAAGCTCTTTTCAGCCTAATGTTGGAGTTGGGATTTAAACATGTACAGTACTTGAATTATTTTATAGGAGATGTTTTTGTCTCCTGGTTTGCTTAATGTACACAGCTGTCTAATTTTCCCCTAGAGATGAGGATGCAAAATAGTTCTGCCTTGTTATCAGGAAAACTATATAAACATGTCCATGAAGTTACCAGGAGTTGTTCAGCTCAAGGGAGGTTTTTTTACCTGTCAGGTAAATTAGGAATTCATATTTTAAAACAGCAGTGATCATTCTTTTCCTTTTAACTCAGGCCTAGTAGT
This sequence comes from Masticophis lateralis, assembly GCA_030761175.1. NCBI lineage: Eukaryota > Metazoa > Chordata > Lepidosauria > Squamata > Colubridae > Masticophis > Masticophis lateralis. The sequence goes on along the minus strand of JAUDYJ010000001.1, from coordinate 309,276,194 downwards.
TAAAATCAGAGAACATGGGTTCCCATAGCTATTTAACAGAACCCTTCTTCTATAAAAACAAGTTTATGTTTGCTGCCTAAGAAGAGTTGGGTCTTAAATAAGGAGAGATGTTACCATCAAGAAACCAACTTAACCTATTATGATGTCACATTTGTTTATAGCAACATCCATTTTCTTAATGAGCTATTTCATTGCCTCTGTTTTGTCTGCATGTACCTTGTCTTTAGAGACTCCCCAGATCCTTCGCCTGAGGAAGGCTCTCAGAAATCTTTCCTCATTCTTGCCTTTCCACGCTTTCCAATTCTTTCTCGTCCTTCTCTGCCCAAAGGGTGAGCCAAAACACAAAACCTTTCTTTCTTTCTTCTTGCCTCCTGCACACTTTGCATGCCTAGTATTTATTTATAGTGCTCCCATATTTATTTGTGCACCCACAGTGACGTGGTTTAAAGAAGCCATCCCTCTGGACCTTGATTTCCAATAAATATACCATCTCCCTATCTGTCTGTGCCCTACACATATGAAGAATGTGGGTGTGGGTGTGGGTATGTAAGATTTGTCATTTTGTTTCAGAATAAAAATGTTAGGTTGGTGTTTACAAGAATAGGTAAACATTGTTGATAAGCCAATGATTTCTGTCACAAGGACAATTAATACAGAATACAAGATACGCAAAAAGAAATCATTTGGGGGAGCCCTTAACAACATATTACTCCTTTTGTATGTAGGAACAGAGCTGAGTCGGAGAAAGTTCAAAAGCCATAATTTCTGTTAGAATGCAACCATCCACATATCTTGAGCTGTAATCAATTTTAGCCATGGTGTGAATGATCTATAAACAAGACCAGTAGGTTTTAGGTGAACAACTATAGCTCCTATTTTCAATTCCTGGCATGTTCTTTTCTTTATAATGGCACTTGTCATTCATCTCTTTGGACTGGTTAGATATTTGGGAATGGCACAAAAAGAAACCATAAGCCACAAAAATGACCCTTGCTAAAGTATACTTGCTATAAGTTAGACAACAAATAAACTATATCTTAACCATGATTTGCTGCCTTAAAACAATCTATATAATTTTCACAGACCCCATCCACATATTGTACTGCTAGTACATACTGTACACAATGTTAGGAACTTGCTTATCTCTGGAGGAAGGGAGAGAAACCAACCGATAGTCAACCACTGTGTGAGACTAGGTTAAAGCTGCCGTGCCTAAAGATATGGAGGCATGTAAGCAGGGTGCACAAAAGCCAGGAATCTTTGTCTGAAAGATTCCTTAAAGGAGGTAGGTAAGAAGGAACTAAGCTGTTAAGGAAAAAGGACAAATGTCACGTCAACCAGACAAAAGAAGCTGGGCCTGAGCACATTGAAAACCCTTTCCCAAATCCCATCAACACATATCAGACTTGTAAATTAACAAGGCAAGAGTAGTTGTCAGACTTGTCAATTCAAGGGGGATAAAAGGGATCCTGAAGCCCTCCCATTCTTTGAGTTGTCTTTGCATCCAGACTTGGTGGTTTCTGATTCTCTGGCTAGTGCCTGCCAGCCTAGTTGAGAAGGTCATAGGTAAAGGTGGATGGATATAAGTGTGGATGAATGTGTGTGTAGAGCAAATATGAAGGTGGCTATTTTCCAGGGCTCTGAGTAAAGGTGAATGACTGCACGTTGAACTTGGGAGTGCATGTAACAACTGTCTCACCTGCCTTAATAAAAAAAAACTATGTTTCACATTTGAACATGGATCTAGTTTCCTTCCAGGTGATGAATTTGAGCACTGCTAATCAAAAAGCATGTATCTCCTCCTCCTCTTTGGATTTTTTAATAGAGAAAAACACATTGAAATCAATGGCGTAAAAAATCTTAAAAGATGATACCTGCTATTTTTGTTCACTTAAATCACAGGTTTTAGAGTAACATTGTTTTATTTTTCAAATGCTACAACAGGCTATGTGGAGCATTATATGAAATTCATATATATCTTACTATAGATTAGTAATAGATTGGTCCATGTGTAGTCTATGTTGATTCGATTTCTCTGGGCTATGGTGTGTCAATCAATGCAGGCATGGCTTTCTTCAAAAGCGGGTATCATATCTTGCCATGCATGCTGCTCTGTCCACGTTTGCCAGAATGTCTTGTTCTCTGCTTGATAAAACTACATATAGCATTGACAAAAATAAATCTCACTTCCCCATCATTTAGTCTATCAACAAACAAAGAAAAGAGGAAGATTATTTTGAAGTTTGCTTAGAAATTCACTGGTTATGATTAATCACATAACTTGTAGTTAAGTTGTAACTGAATTAGCTACAGTTCAGGTAGGTGAACTCTGCTGATGGCTAAGCAATATTTATTATTTCTTTACTTTTTATACCACCCATCTATTCAATAATGTGACAATATTGTTTTGTATATCATTTTTCATAGTCTGTTGCATTTCTGAAAATTTAAATGGTTTTGCCCCCAGTAGTCTAATACGAACAAATGAAATATTGCTGTGTTATCTGATGAGTATTCATAGTCTTTTTGACTGCCACTGGAGGAGATGCTTATACTAACATACATTATTTTGAACTGATGCAATACGCTTCCAGCTATGGATGATTAAATCTACATACAGTATGTAACGTGATGGGAGAAGAATCATTTTATGAATTTGAATTGTTGCAAACTACTGTCATAAAGACACTTATTCCCACTAAGCATACCGAAATCTATGAATATGCATGAATAGGACTTCACTGTGATTGATGTCACTACAAAGTATGTGTTATGTCATTATGTTTTGTAGACAAGCTCAGACAGTGACAGTGAATCCAGTTAGAAGGCGATCATCCTCCAGGTTGTCTCTGGTAAGCATGCCATTCCTGACCTCTTCCTTATTCCTTGAATTTAACCTGTTGAAAACCATAGTTGGTCAGTTACTTCAATGAAGTACATTGAGAGATTATAATAAAATCTGGCAATAAATTAGACAAATGCTAAATGTTGTAACAGTATCCTCTGTTATAAAAGCTAAGCATATCACACAATATTTTAGTATTACACATTTTATCTTAAGTATATGCATATTCCTCTGCCTGTGTACTGAAATGTAATATACCCAAACACTTTTCAATTATTTTCTCACTGCTTAAAAATATTTTGCTCAAAACTCCATATAATACTAAATTAAAGGAGAAACCACACTAAGTTCTTTCAAGATATCATATTCACCTGAATAATTTAGATTAGCCATAGGACTAAACACTTCAAGAGGCTTAAGTAGGTAATCCATTCTGTTGACAATATAATATTGCTTCAATCGGATAGGAAAAAATATATAAAAATTACCAAATTTCACAATATTCTCTTTAATATATTTTCAAGTGTCATTTATATTAGTGAAGCTAAGAATTTAGCAAGTATCTAACTTATAAATTAATAAATTTCCAATTTAAATCTGTAAATGCTGAAGAAAAACTAAAGAATAAACGGGTATTATTCTCTTCTTTTTGAAAAATCCACTTCAGTATAACTTAATATATTTTACAACAATGAATGGGTTCCTATAAGTTGCTTTTTCTGGGAAGTAAATCACACCCACTTCCTAAAATCACACATAACTGTGATTCATTATCCAGCCAATTTTGAATTAGGCTTTCTTGGCAATGCAAGCTGAAGGACACTGCTAATGTACTGATTTTGTTGACTAATCCAGGTTTTTCATTGCAGAGCAAATCTATAATAAAACGGTAACCTGAATGCATATTTGTTATTTAGTTATAAAAAGTATTGGCAGCCCAATGGCTTCTATCCAATGGCTCTGGGTGGAATCAACTGGAGTGAAAGGTGCTGCAGTACATTTTATATAAAATTCATATTTATATATTTGGTTGTACAGATATCCTGATTCAGTTTTGTTTTACAGGCTAGGAGCTCTGATATGTAACAGCTCCTTCATCTCTGTAAAACTTTCTTGTACTTTTAATAATTTTTGTACTTCTTGTACTTCTATAATAACCAGAATTGATGTTCTTGTGCTCAGACTTAAAGTGCATGCGGATGTTAGAACTGTAGTAAACTTTCTTTCTAATGGTTATCTATGTTTGCTTACTTCAAGCAGCCCAAACCACAGCCTTATATGATGCCTCCACCACCTCAGTTACACTACAATGGACACTACCCAGAACCATATGCATCCTCGCAAGGTAAAATTTCAGCATTTTTAGGAAACACTTCACAAAAGAACAAAATTGGAAAATGTGAAAAACATTTGGAGGAGGTTATTGAGGAACCATTAATAGTTAATGGTAAACAGTTCTTGGTATATAGGTAGTCCTCGACTTATGACCCCAATTGAGCCCAAAATTTATGTTAAATGAAACATTTGTTAAGGGAATTTTGTGCCATTTTACGACCTTTCTTGCCACTGTTGTTAAGTGAATCATTGCACTTGTTAAATTAATAACGTTGTTAAGTGAATCTGGCTTCCCCATTGACTTTGCTTGTCAGAAGATCATAAAAGCTGATCACATGACCTCTGGACACTGCAGCTGTCATAAATATGAATCCGTTGAAAAGCATCCAAATTTTGATTACGTGACCGAGGAGATGCTACAATTGTTGTAAGTGTGAAAAGCCGTCATAAGTCACTTTTTTCAGTGCCATTATAACTTTGAATGGTCGCTAAGTTCACTAGTTGAGGACTACCTGTAATCAGTGGTTGGATTCACATAAAGATATAAAGCAGTATGTAAATTCAACAACTGTGGCTTATTCACTAAACTGTGGTTAAACAAAACATGGCTTAGAACATGCAAATTGCTTAGCACCTGACTAAGGAACTGATTATATGACTCTAATGTAAGAAGAGAAGATATTGCCTTGTCCCAAATCAAATTGTTTGTTTCATTAGGTTGGTTGTTGACACTGGCAGCACCTTTCAAGTTCTCCAATTTAAAAAATCCATCATGTGCTAGCTTGTAGATATTATAGGAAGAGAGCCATGTTTTCTATTGTGACAAAAAAAATCTGGAGGAGTCTGCCTTTTGTGACTGCAGCCCATGAAATTCTTTGCCTTTTAATAAAATGTGTTAGTTAGAAATGTTACTACCAGACTCCTCCTGATCATGTGCTGTCTGCATCCTTAAGCTGAAGGCTCAGGAGTTTGAACCTGGGTCTTTTTACAAAATATATATTCTACCACCGAGTGTTTCTTTTTACTGCATATTACCTTAAGTTTCCAGATGGAAAATACACCAGCATTTTTATAAGAGCAAAATAGAACCAGTGAACTTTATAATTAATAGCCATACTATTCATGTTTTAGAGGGACAGTAAGAACTAATTACTAAAAACTTGTTCAGCTGGTATGCAGGGAGGATAATTTTTCATTAGAACAACAGCATTCACTCATACATATCCTTCTGGAAGCTATGTGCCAAAGTTGTATGCCATTATGAGTACTATATTTGCAACAATTAGGTTTGAAAAAGGTGTCCTAATGTTGCCAACAAAAAGTCTTTAAGCAATTTTACTGTGTTCTTCTGTAGAAAAAGGCACTCTGTGTGACTAATTACAATATAAGGAGACTGTTGGGAAGAAAATATCAACTGGAGACCACTGCTTTTCATTTGCTGTTCTCTCTCACACAGGGAGGGAGGGAAACTACTTCAGGTTTTCTTTCTCAGGAGAGGAAGGCTGGGGAGGGGGGGGAGTGAGCAGACAAAATATTGTAGGTGAATCTGCAATATTGGTTTTATTTCAAAATCTATATTTCATTAAGTAGAAGCTGCTTTTGCCAGTGGGCTGGAATTAGATGTCTTGCACTTTAAGTATTTTAATACTGACAAGGAAGTTGTCATTTACTTACCCATGAAGGCATGGCTTTATTTTTAATTTTAAAAATATATTGGTGAAGTGAAGGAATGGAATTATGATAGCAACTGGGATTTTTTTTTTGTCTCTTTCTACCATTGTGTGGGTATAAATAGATGCCAACATTTATATTCCAGATAATCTCTATGGGACGAACCAGAATGGCTATTACTGCCATTCTCAGACTAGCTTGGACAGAGCGCCACATGACTACAATGGCAGAATCCGCAATGGTAGTGTCTACAGTGCTCACAGCACAAATTCCTTGAATAATCTGCAGCACTACATGCAGCCATCACCCATGTCCTCCAACCCGAGCATTACTGGCAGCGATGTCCTCCATTCAGATTATGTCCCATCGCATCGACATAGTGCCCTAATACCACCTTCTTATCGGCCTACCCCAGATTATGAGACTGTGATGAAGCAACTAAACCGAGGAATGATGAATTCAGACAAACAGAGTCATTCCATGAGAAACCTTAACATAGGCAATTCATACGCTTACAGTAGGCCTGATGCCCTGGTGTACAGCCAGCCTGAAATCCGAGAACATGCTAACTTTGCTTCCCCCCATTCTGGTCATTACCCGTTTAATCTGAATTACAGCTTCCACAGCCAGTCCTCATATCCATATCCCGCTGAAAGGCGCTTGGTGGTTGGAGCTGTGAGCGTTCCTGAGCTAACAAATGTTCAATTGCAAGCCCAAGAATATCCGGCACCCAATATCATGAAGACTCAAGTATACCGCCCTCCTCCTCCTTATCCTTATCCACGACCTGCTAACAGCACACCAGACCTATCCAGACACTTCTACAGCAGCAATAGCAATCCTGATCTCATCACCCGACGGGTCCATCACTCCGTCCAGACGTTCCAGGAAGACAGCCTTCCAGTTGCCCATTCCCTTCAGGAAGTGAGTGAGCCTTTGACATCAGCCCGGCATGCTCAGTTGCAGAAGAGAAACAGCATTGAAATTGCTGGCCTGGCGCACAGTTTTGAGGCCATGAGGATTAAAGAGAGAACCATGTCAGCCTCAACTGCAGATGTGGTTCAGCCAAAGGCGATCCCTTCTGGGTCAGAGACTTCGGTATTCCAAGAAAGGGCAAAGCAAGAAGAAATTGAGGAGCAAGAAGACCATGTGAATTATGGGCATAAGAAATCTCTTTCAGATGCAACTATGCTCATTCATAGCAGCGAGGAAGAGGAAGAATGTGAAGATGAAAGCAAGGCTAATCCAGCTCTGCCATTCATCAATGGAAAACCCCAGCTTCCTTCCCTAATGGCATGTTATCCGACGGAATCTTTATTGAACTACCCTTATAGTACCGTTGCTTCATCTCCTGGTCCTTTACATATACATGAGCCAAAATTGCACATTACAGAGACTGACAAGAGGGTTAAAGATGTGAGTCCCTCACACATCATGTGTGACTCTCACTTGCTAAGGAGAGGAGATGGGCTGTTAACTCCATCTGTGTCAGAGTCTGACTTAACCATTTCTGCCCGGTATAGAGTGCGGAAGGATTCCGTAAAGAAGAGACCAGTGTCTGAATTACTGTCAGGGAAGAAGAATATTGTAGAAGGGCTGCCTCCTTTAGGGGTGAGTTTTCTCAAGACCGTCTTCTTTTTCTCTTTTTATGTCATATTTGAAAAGCTCAAATATGATCACACAGGAAACCAGTGGCATCATAAGTATATGTCTCTATTGGGTTTGTCTATTGACAGCGCAGCAATGAACATGGGACTGAAAGTATGAAAAGAATAGGTTTATTTTCAAGCTATGGTCCCTTTCATGACCTGGAGAAAACTAGTATACACATATTAACTTTATGGAGATCTCGTGTTAAAACTCACATAGAAGTAGATCCATATGACTTTTTTAATGGTCCTACATCTCAGATATAGCTGTTATGATTCCCTCAGTATTTCATGAAAAGCTTGTTATGTAAGTTTATGTCATGTTATGGCATGTCATATCAAATCCTACTGAAATGTATTATACATTCCATAGACAGACAGACAGATACATACAGACACATACACATATACACATATATACATATATGCATATACGAGACATGGTGACTCAACAGTAAATAATGCTGTTAGCTTGTTACCTGGAAAGCTGACAACCTGGGTTCGAGATCCAAGTGCCCTACAATGGGGTGAACTCCCATTCCTACTCCAGCTCCTGTTCACCTACCAATTCAAAAACATGCAAATGTGAGTAGATTAATAGCTACCAATTTGGTGGGAAGGTATAACAATATTCCATGTGCCTTGGCCACATGATCACAGATAATGTCTTCAGGCAACACTCGCTCCCTCAGCCAAGAAATGGAGATGAGCACCGCCCCCTAGAGTCAAATATGACTGGAAAGTGGAAACCTTTACCTTTATTTCATGTATAGCTATATTATGATTCATGAATTCGTGAAGAGGAATTATATGTCTACACAAACACAGAGCCCTAGGGTATCAGCCTTGAATGGGGAACTGTTTATATTCTTGTTCAGCTTCAAAGTTTGGACCACTGCACTTTAAGCCTCATCTAACATACAGGGTTATTTCCTTATTTATATAGGAAAGGGTTTATATCTGCTTCTCTTTGAGTTCCGTGGGGGGTGGGGCGGGGGGAGGGGGGGAAGCAAGATTTTAACCATTCTGAAGTTGTAACTGTCCTGCCCTAATTCTCAATTGTTTCTCTTACTGTTCAGGAAAGTCCACTTTCTTGGGCAAGTCTTTATTAATACTGTGAAATTTCAAAAACGTAAGGATGAAATAAAGACAGGAAACATGGAAAGAATGTTCCTGGCTATCATTATCTGTAGAATTGTATTGGCCAGAGGCCCTTTCTTAGTGTGTGTGTGGGGGGGGAAAAGGTGAAGTATTTCTCAAGTTGTATACCAATTTTGTTGCTCCTCCAGCAATGCAGTTTGTCTCTGGTTTCTATCACAATATATCTTGAAAGATTTGTCTTCTTCCAACAGGTCATGAAAAAGAACAGAGCTGAAGCTAAAAAAATAGGACCTTTGAAGTTAGCGGCTCTGAATGGACTAACATTATCTCGTCTTCCTCTGCCAAGTGAGGGGAAGGAAGAATCTCCCAGAGCAACAAATGATGAACGGGTTGGTTTGATGTTTGCTTAGGATTGTAACTGTGTATTGAAAATTCATCTCCAGTGTTTAGCTATTCAAGCTTAGCTATCCAAATCCATTTTGGATACAAGAACAGTATTAGGATTAGTCATCAGCCTGTCAATCATCAGTTTCTTTTAATTGCTTAGGGTACATATATATTTTGAAGCTGGATTTATTTATTTTAGTTAGTTATCTATGTACTACTAAAACTCTCTTGCAAAACAGTGTGTCATAGGGCAACAATTTTTGAACTAACATGCCTCAAATGGGCTAACATATAAAATGTGTCCAAAATACAGAACATGACTCTCAAAAGAATAAAATTTAGAAAAGTTGTGACTGGTTTACTGTTGCTGCTGCTATACTGCCGTTGCGATTACGTGAAAGATCATTACGTGATCTTTCATTTTGAACGTTCTGTGAGTTTCAGCCGGTTTCACTCCCTCACCTACCCAGCAGCAACCACATATCTGCTGGCAGGGCAGGGGAGGGGGAATTTGCGATAGTCTCTGCCAGATTCCCACAGGGAAACTCAGTGGGGAAACTGCCAGGAAATTGGACATTTCTCCTACTCCTACTGCTTTTTTGCCCCCCCTTTGTTATTCTATTTCTCTGTTTAGATAAAGAAATATATCTGAAAAGATGACCAAGGCACAGTTTGTATAGTTCTGTGATGATTAACCTATGGCACGCATGCCAGAGGTGGCACATAGCGCCTTCTCTGTGGGCACCCGAGCTGTCGCCCAGCTCAGCTCCACTGTGCATGTGCATGTGCCTTCCGCCAGCCAGCTGGTCTTCGGGTCTTTGCCGCGCATGCATGGAGGATGGGATGCATGCAGGGTGGCCACAGGGGCATGCATGGGGGCTCATGTGGGGGGGGGGGGCATGGGTGCATTGTATTTTGGGGATTTGGGCACACACACACACACACTTTGGGCACTTGGTCTGGAAAAGGTTAGCCATCATGGGTATAGTTTCTTCATTAGAAATGGTTCAAAAATATTTACTTACCATGATATTTCTTTCCTAGAACAGGGGTCCTCAACTCCCGGGCCACAGCCTACTACTGGGCCTTGAGCTGTTCAGAACTGGGCAGTGGAAATGGTGGGAAACCGTGTGCATGCACATCACTTGTGCGAGCAACAGGTGATCGTGTGTGTGCACACTCCATTTGTTTGAGCAGTGGGCGCGTGTGTCTGCTGCTTATGCAAATGGAGCTGCAAGCAGGCATACTTGCCTGCTGCACACATAGGACCATCCTCTCCTCCCCCTGCGCCAGTCTGCAAAGCAGAAAAGTCTGTCCTAGACAGCCTCCATACAGCAAACAGTTGTTAAAAGAAATGGGAGATAGCAACCATTATATTATTTAATCTTTTGAGATTGGTTCCTTGTTCTATATGTCTAAAGAGTAGAGTCAGTGGCCCTAAATACACTTCAGGATCTGTTCCATGATGACATTGAGCTTTCCAAATTATCCTTGGCTTCATTGCATTTCTTGGCTGCAGTCCCCATCTGCGGTGATCTTGGAGCCCAAGATTTTATTTGCACATGCATCTTAATTATTTAATTTGTTTTGGTATGTTTGCCAGTATTTGTAACAATGAGAAGAAACATACAACTTTTTTAAATATGTTACAAACCATTGAGAAACTTGGCTTAAGGGGAAAAGCAAGAATGTTTTAGACAAACTCAGATAATGTAAAATGAGAAGTTATATATTAATTGTTTTTTTAAAATAACCCATATTTTTACACTACCATATATTTATTGAGGGAAAAATCTCTAGTATAATTCCATCTGTTTTTCTGTATTTTTAGTTTAAAGGTTTGGAGCAACGGTTAGACCAAGGGATGGTGTTTACGGAATATGAACGGATTCAGAAGAAAAGGCTTGTAGAAGGCGACTGTTCAATAGCCTGTCTCCCAGAAAATGCAGAAAGGAACCGATTCCAGGATGTGCTTCCTTATGATGACACCAGAGTTGAGCTGGTCCCTACTAAGGAAAATAATACGGGCTATATCAATGCATCACACATTAAGGTAGAGTTAGAAATAAGATGTGTATTCATAAACAGTTCTTCCACTTAAATTTCAGAAACTTCTTTCCCAATATTTGAGATTGTACTCAACATATATATACATTAATATAATTACTTGATAATGATAAAAGATTTTCAGGCCTACATAGTAAGAAAGCATAGATTGGGGAGTTGTTGTTGGCACTGTATATGATTAAGAATGTAAATGTAAAATGATTTCTTAGCTTTAGCTTCACTCTGAAATCCACTGAAAAAAGGCATTTCCCCTCCCCCTGAAGAAATGGCCCTAGAAAGTATCTTTTTATCATTCTGATCGGTATGGAGGGAACCATCTTTAAAGGAAAGAGTAAACATTTATTTAGTTCCATTCTTAGCATTTAGGCTTTTTTGTTTCTGGGATTAAATGCATAAATTAAAGAAGATGGCTGGGGTTTTTTTTCCCCTTTTCTTTGCATTCTGGACCAGTATCTTTTCATAATCTTGGCATCTATATCCTATTTTTTATTCTACAGGTTTGTGTCGGAGGCATGGAGTGGGATTATATTGCAACCCAAGGTCCTTTGCAGAATACATGCCAAGATTTCTGGCAGATGGTATGGGAACAAGGGGTTGCTATTATAACCATGGTGACAGCAGAAGAGGTAAATCTATCTTCCTGAATCATACCTCAGCCCTCAAAAATATAATTTTGAAATGAATGTATGGGTCAGCCTTTGGTTTAAGCTGATTTTTGTCTTGACTGGATTTCAGAAAATGATGTAGAGAACTAATATGGAAAATCATTCAAAACCAATACATACTTTACCCAGTTTGGTGCCTTTTAAATGTTTAAGGACTCTAACTGCTAGAATTGTCAGCCTGCCTTTTTCTATCTGAAAATATGAGAAGTTGCATTCCAAAATATCTGTAGTACATCAAATTTTTGACATCAAAACGCCAGGTCTGTGGCTAACAAAGCCCCCCTCATTTGTGACCTAATTCAAGAGGGGAAAGCGGACCTGGCAGGTATTACAGAGACCTGGTTGGGCAATGAAGGGGGGGTCCCCTCGTAGAAATGTGCCCACCAGGTTTCCGCGCATTCCATCAGCTAAGAATTTGAGGCAGGGATGGAGGTGTGGCGGTCATTATAAAGGAAGGTCTTGACCCTAGGGAAGTCACTGTCCCTCAGACAACCGGATGTGAGTCCCTCCTCGTGAAGTGGGGTTATGGTTTACAGATGGGCCTGTTGATTGTGTACCTGGCTCCCTGCCACGTATCAGCAGCCCTGCCTGAACTCCTCAACGTAATAGCCGAGGTGGCAGTTGAGACTCCTAGCTACTGGTTATGGGAGATTTCAACCTGCCATCCATTGGTGAAACGTCTGAAGAGGTTCAGGAGTTTATGGCTTCCATGACGGCCATGGACCTGACCCAATTAGTTAATGGCCCTACTCACACGGGGGGACACACTCTGGATTTGATCTTTATCTCTGACCAGTGGTTGAATGGTCTAGATATAGGGGATATAGTCATCAAACCCTTGTCATGGTCAGACCATTCTCTCCTTAAGCTTGACCTTCTGACCACTTCAACCCACCGCAGGGAGGCGGAATCAATTAAATGTTTCCGCCCCAGGCACCATATGGATCCTGATAGGTTCCAGATGGAGCTTGGGCCATTTCCTGAGACCTTGGCTCATGACTCGGCTGAAGACCTAGTGGCGTCCTGGGATAGGATGGGCGCTGGTGCTTTAGACCGGGTCGTGCCTTTGTGGCCTCTGACCCGGCGTTGGACCTACGCAGGTCCTTGGTTCTCTGATGAGTTGAGGGGGATGAAACGCCGGAAAAGACGCCTAGAGAGCAGGTGGAGGACCAGCCATTCTGAATCCGACCGAACACTAGTGAGATCTTACATTAAGACCTACTTAGTGGTGATAAAAGCGGCAAATGTAACTATTTTTCCGCTCTTATTGCATCGGCAGATAATCGCCCAGCCGCCTTGTTTAGGGTTACCTGCTCTCTACTCCAGCTGAGAGCCCGGGAAGACCCTCTGCAAGGACGAGCTGAGGATTTTGCACAATATCTGCACGATAAAATCACTCAAATTCGGGAAGGCTTGGACTCTAACTGGGTTAATTTGGATGAAATGATGAGGGCAGATCTTGAGAACATTATCTGGGATGAGTTTGATACTGTGACTCCTGAGGACGTGGACAGGTTACTGGGGAAGCTGAATGCGACCACATGTTTATTGGACCCGTGCCCTTCCTGGCTAGTGCTGGCTACCCGGGAGGTTACATGTAGCTGGCTCCAGAGAATTATTAACGCTTCTCTGAGCGAGGAATTCTTACCTCCCGCCTTGAAAGAGGTGGTGGTGAGACCCCTCCTTAAGAAGCCCTCTCTGGATCCGGCTGTTTTAGCAAACTACCGTCCAGTCTCCAATCTTCGCTTTTTAGCAAAGGTTGTTGAAAGCGTGGTGGCACGACAGCTCCCACAGTACCTGGATGAAACTGTCTATCTAGACTCGTTCCAGTCCAGCTTCAGGCCTGGATACAGCACAGAAACAGCATTGGTTGCATTGGTTGATGATCTTTGGAGAGCTCGGGATAAGGGATGTTCCTCTATCCTGGTCCTATTAGATCTCTCAGCAGCTTTTGATACCATTGATCATGGTATCATGCTGCACTGGTTGGAGGGGCTGGGAATGGGAAGCACCGTATTACAGTGGTTCTCATCCTACCTCTCTGACAGGTCGCAGTCAGTGTTGACAGGTGGACAGAGATCGACCTCGAGGCCCCTTACTTGTGGGGTGCCACAGGGGTCGGTCCTCTTGCCTCTCCTGTTCAACATTTATGTGAAACTGTTGGGGGAGATCATCTGTGGTTTTGGGGTGCAAAGTCATCTGTACGCTGATGACACTCAACTGTACATCTCCACCACAAACCACCCCAATGATGCCCTTGAAGTGATGTCCCGGTGCCTTGAGGCCGTACGGGTCTGGATGGGGAGAAACAGGCTTCGATTCAACCCTTCCAAGATTGAGTAGCTGTGGCTACCGGCGTCCCGGTACAGCCAGTTAGTCCCATCACTAATTATTGGGGATGAGTCATTGACCCCCGCAGAGAAAGCTCGCAATTTAGGCATCCTCCTGGATGCACGACTGTCTAGAAGATCATATAACAGCCGTGGTCAGAGGAGCTTTCTATCAGGTTTGCCTGATTCGCCAATTGCGTCCCTTTCTAGACCGGGACTCATTACGCACAGTCACTCAAGCCCTCGTCATTTCCCGACTTGACTACTGCAATGCTCTCTACATGGGGCTCCCCTTGAAGTGCACCCGGAAGCTCCAACTGGTCCAGAATGCGGCTGCGCGAGTAATTATGGGAGCAACATGGTGCTCACATGTAACACCTCTTCTACGCAAGCTGCATTGGCTTCCGGTGACCTTCCGAGTGCGCTTCAAGGTGTTGGTTCTTACCTTAAAGTGCTCCATGGCTTAGGACCTGAGTACTTACAAAACCACCTGCTGCAACTGATAACCTCCCACCAACCAATACGCTCTCATAGAGTAGGCCTACTCATAGTACCATCATTAAAACAATGTCGTCTAGTAGTTCCAAGGAAGAGAGCCTTCTCTGTGGAGGCACCTACGCTTTGGAACAAAATACCACCTGGAATAAGAATAATCCCAGATCTTCGCACTTTCCGACGTGCCCAGAAGACCTTTCTGTTTCAACAAGCAGGGCTAGCATAAACATCTAAATTCTATGCCAAGGTCTCAGTAGATACACCAAGTTGACTCAATTTATTATTTACTGTTTAATATATATATAAAATATGTATATGAAATCTTAATCTGTTCACCGCCCTGAGTCCTTTGGGAGAGGGGCGGTATAGAAATTCAATAAATAAATAAATAAATAAATAAATTGGAATGCAGCTGATTTAGGAATCAACAATAGACATTCGGATGTCTCCTGATCATTGTATCTCATTGACCAGTGCAACTCTCAGCCCAATTTGGATTACAAGGCATTTGAAAAGATACCTTGAAGATTAAGGGGTGAAGAATTAGTGAACTCCTTGGCCAAAAGTAATCATTAATAATATATTAAAAATAAGTCTTGTGGAACATTCTGCAGCGACCTCTTTATTCTTTTGCTGATTAGACATTGTATTTGCAGGAAGGCGGCCGAGAGAAAAGTTTCCGATACTGGCCACGACTTGGTTCAAGGCACAACACAGTGACCTATGGGAGATTCAAGATCACCACTCGCTTCCGGACAGATTCTGGTTGCTATGCCACTACAGGTTTGAAGATCAAACACCTCCTCACAGGACAAGAGAGAACAGTTTGGCATCTTCAGTATACTGACTGGCCAGAGCATGGCTGCCCAGAAGACACAAAAGGGTTTCTGTGTATGTGCTTGCCTTTTTTAAAATATATACTTACTGTTCATTTTCTATTATTTCTTCTATTTTGTGAAAGTATATGATGTAGGAAACCTGCTGAAACAAAATAGGTCTGGGGCTGATAATCGCCTGCATGGAAAACAAAATCTGTAGGTTACTTTCAATTTAAATTTTTAAAAGGCCTGCCTGTAAAGCTGGAGATATGGGGGATATCTAAAGAAAACCTTGTTTTGTTCTAAAGTTTTGCCTTACAGCTATGGCTCCCCAGGCCATGTATGAAGTCTAAATGCACATCTTCCACTATGTGCATGGTGATCTGAGTGCTGTTGTGTACAATTGTAAGGTTAATCTATCCCAACATCACCCCTGAAATACATTGTAAAAATACTGAAATCTTGTAAGGTTTAACGTTCTTACAAGATTTCAACCTCTTTTTGTATGTGTGTGTGTGAGAGAGAGAGTGTGGGGGGGGGCGGGGAGAGAAAAGGCAATTTATGTGGTATGTGGACACCAATAGTTGTTTAGGCTCTGAGCTAAAATGGAGTTTACTGCAATATGAAAGAATCATTATGCATTTTGTATGTTATTCTTAATCTCTCTTCCTCCCACATTGCCATAAAGATAACTGAGCACACTTTTGTTTTCATTTCTGCTGTTTTGTTCTGTTTGGAACTTTAGTAATTTACTCATTTAAAAAATTGGGTCATTAGGTTTTAATCACAGTTTCACCTAAGAGAACATGAGAAATTGTTGTTAAGGAGACACAAGTAAATTCATCTCATTTCAGAAGGGAAGGTTGTAGAGAGCAAGCAAAGCTGAAATTTACTGAAATATACCAACATTTCATTGAAAAAAAGTTTATTGTAAGTTATTTAAATTCCTAGTTAGAAAGCAAAATATTTAAACAGAATGTATGTTTATTTATATATTACTTTGTGCTGAATACAGGTAGTCCTTGTCTTATGATTGATCACGTAGCAACCGTTGAAAGTTGCAGCAGACACATCTGGGTGGTACTTTTAACTTGGATCACATGATCATATTTTGTGTGTTCAGCAGTCAGTCTGCATTTACTTCTATTTGCAGCATTTGCAATCAGGTGACTGTTATTAATACTATTTCGTTAGAAACCTGCATTTACTTTTGGTTTCTGGCAAAACCCCCCAACCCATTGGGGAAAATTGGATCTCTTAATGATTGCGGTGTTGGCTTAATGACCACCGCAAAGAATGTCATCATGTCACATGATGACCTGTTGAATGACCAGTATGACCTACAACAGGTTATTCAAAGGCCTCAATCACAGTCATAACTTGAGGATTACCTGTAGCTATATATTCCAGGTGAGTGTTAGTTGCAGCACTGCTAAATTCTCTCTTGAATCAAAGTCAATCTAAATGATTTGATGGATAAATTTTTGCAGTTTTATTGATTGCAATATAGAAGTGTTTTGAAGTATCTTTTTTTCAGGATGTTTTGCATCAATTTATCCAGATCTACAGCCCTGATATTTTCTTAAGATCTCTTATCCAACTACTAAGCTCATTTTTAATTTTTGAACTCAAAAGTTGAATAGTTCAATACATATTTGGAATTTGGATGTACATTTTTCTTTCTACAAAGACCAAAAAATACATCAGTGTTATCTAATTTAAATATTTTTCCCTTTCTTCTTTTCCTCTGGATCCAATAGCATACTTAGAAGAGATACAATCAGTACGGCGTCATACCAACAGTACTGCAGACCCTGCAATTCCCAATCCTCCTCTACTGGTGCACTGCAGTGCTGGTGTAGGAAGAACTGGAGTGGTCATCCTATCAGAGATCATGATTGCCTGTCTGGAGCACAATGAGGTAATTCCTTAATTTTTAAACTAGGAATTATGGGAGTCAATGGGAATACCCTTGAGGAGATGCCCATTGAGAAAGCCCACTAAAGATTATTTCATGGAGTAATGATCCTCACAATCCGCCAACCTTCTTTCATGATTGAAGTAACTACTGGACAAACAGTAATGTGCTTGTCTCCATGTTAGATTGGAAATTACAAAGTTAGGGATCAAAAATCTGTTCAAATCAAAATCCACAAAAACTAACACAGACCTGTCAAACTGGCAGCCCATGGGCTGGATATGGCTTGTGCAGACCATGCTCACCCGGGCTCAGCAAAGGCAAAAATCATCCCAATACATCACAATCTGGTCCGTGATGTGATTGGATTTGACACCCCTGAACTAGCATGGTTTTTTCCAGGAAGATATTCCTAAATACCCTTGTCAAAGCAGTGTCTAAAAAGAATGTCTTGTCATTTTCTTCCTCTTCTGTTTCTTTTCATTCTGATATTTAATGACTTGTCAAACAAGTGTCTATGTAGTTGTCAGCTGTTCAGGGTAGTCCAGACAAAAAATCAAAACCACAAATGCTAACATTGCCTTTGTTATATTGTCACAGAAGCAGAATCCTGCAAGTCTGAAATCACTTTCCCTCTCCTTTACTTTTCCGAGAACTAGAGAGGGGCCCTTCTCCATCCTCATTCCTTCTGTAGGCTGAGATGTCTTTTGTCTGATCATCGCCTAGGCTGCGGCAGCTCCTCCTGCTGTTCTTCCCAGATTATTCTCACAGTTCATTACATCAATTGTGGCTTATTATCACCACTTAAATAATTTTCCAACTTGTGTGTATGTCTTTTTAGGCACTGGATATCCCAAGAATGCTAGAAATGCTGAGGCAGCAAAGGATGATGATGGTGCAAACCCTAAGCCAATACACGTTTGTTTATGGAGTTCTCATCCAATTTCTTAAGAGTTCGAGGCTTATATAGGTTTTCTCCACTCAAGCTTCAAAAGTCTACTTCTTTGCAAGAGTTTACAAAAGCAGAAATTTGCCTTCCAGGACTACATGAAGTTTGAAAATTCTGTATGCAACTGGACATTGCTTTGGCAGAGTTCACGTTGAAGTAGAAAGGAATGTGTGTGGGGAATGGTTTGAAATGGGAATGATTCATTGTGTTCTTCCAATGAAACAGTTTCATGGTAGGCATACAACTGCTGATCCTAGTAAGACATTACTACACCATACTGAAAATCACGGTGGTTACATTTTTATGAATGGAAAGCTATACTGATGTATACTTGTAGATAGACTGTGGTGAAAGAAGTGTGCCCTGCCTATACAGTAGTCATAAATGGCATCATTGTGCTTGAGTTTTTTAAATTTCAATCTGTGTGTGAATGTTTGTGTGTGTGTGTTGATTTTTATATTGCAACCAGCATCACCAACAAGCCATTAAAGGAAGCACTTAAGACAGAGAGTGTTGTGCTTTTTGTTTTGTTTCTTGCCAGAAGTGGGGCATTCATCTAGAAACTGCAGGCTACAGACAGCATGCAATAAAAGAAATTGAGTGTTTGGCTTAAGATTTGTGACAAGAAAAGAGTTAAATGGAAGATGGTAACGGCTGGTGAAGTTTGTGGTACATTAAACAAGTAGTTGGCAAATCTTTGGAGGGAAAAGAAAGAAAATGAGATGATAAAAGCGAGGACAAAATTTACAGCTACTACTGTGTTACCCCCCCCCCCCCAGTAGAAAATGATTGTTGACTCACATTCTAGGTCAAAAAGTACAGTAAAAGAAAAAGGTTATCTTAGGAAATCCTATGTAGTTCCTCAAAACTTCAGAAAGTAATTATTAATGAAGTGTAGCACCAGAATGACTTCTTTAAGGAACAGTTTGTTACTTCGGGTTGAAATCAAGTTGAATACAGATGAATATTTAAACACTTGTTTAAATATTTAATTTATCTAGAGAAACAGTATGTTTATCTGCTTAGCCTGCAAATTTCATTTTAGGAAAAGGTTTTGAATGTGGAGTGAGTACAACAGAATTTGATTTAAAGTGGAATGTGGCTATTGGTCTGCATAATTTAGCAAAGTGGTGGTAAAATTGCCTTTGTTAATAATTCCCTATCAAGAAAGTAAAAAAGAAAACAAAAGGGATAAATGTTTTTTAGAGTCACCAAATTTATTTCTCTTTTTCTCTGGATAACATCTCCAAAGCAGACTCTCCAATAACATTATGCTAACATTAGAAAGTCTGGATATTCTTAAAGCAGAAATGACTGATGGAAAGTGTACATATGAAAAGCAAAAAAAGTTATGTATTTTCCAGTATGCTGTATAATGTGCCAAAGAGAATGAAAGGGAGGGAAGGATGGATGCATCAATGCTTTAGGTAGCTGTACAACACAGTAAGCACAGTATGATACTTTGAACAACATGGGAGCTATTTCTTCAAAGCAGTACTATTTGTCCTTTTGAGATTATTGTATTTTGTTAAGCCAGAAGTCAAACTGATCTGTGGTGCAGACTCTAAGAAATATTTCTTTTACACATAAGTTATGTCTATTCTTGCATTATACATTCTTCGGCTGAGATGTCAAAATGTATTTCTGTGATGTCTAGATTATTTGATTGATCTTCATGGCAAAAAGAACAAACAGAAAAATCAGATGGGTTGGTACCAATGGATGCTAATTTCCAGTGTGCAGTCTCAATGTTCCTTCTTTTTTCACCACTTGGGAGCTGTGTATATGAATTGGTTTTCCATGCAGCTTTTACCAGGTGATAGTAGCAGTTTTTGGAAATGATCCATTTAAAATGTTGGCTTTTGCCTATCTTCCTTGAACCAGCATCTCATTTTGGAAACACTATCTTCTTTAAAAGAGCTTTTCAAAAAGTTAGGATATCCGGCATGAACTTTTGATGGCGGGATGGGGCCATGCATTAGGGAGGGCCGAAGATACATTTGGAAGCATTGGTGGCTACAATACCATACAATAATTGCAGAATGATGTTCCTAAAGCATTCACTTTAATTTTTGAAATGCAGTAGTCCAAGTCTATAAAGGTATGTTCCAAATCATTTTTGAAAATTGAAAATTTAATTTTTAAGGCTTGGTTAAATTCTATCTTTTGGCTCTCCAATGTTCTGTGAAAAAATATTCTGTGTAAGTTTTCTGATGAAACTGTTTGCTGTTTATTTGGGTCTGTCTTATGCAGCACGAGGTAGAAAGGGAGAAGTAGAATTTTAATATTATGGATGAACTTATTTATGAGGTGAGTTGAAACAACAGTGGGTCTGAGAGCTCAAGGATTCTGCTCTTGTCTGTTTCTCTGGTGGAATGTCTTCTAACTAACAGTTATACTTGGTAGGGGTGGGGTGCAAGAAAGAATAAAATGATTTCTCTGTTCTGCGCTTGAATGGCGTTAATTATCATGCACTATAGAGCAAAATGAACTGCAAAGTGAAGTCATCCTCTAAATAACTAAATTATATGCATTTTGCTAACTTCCGTGTGAACAGTGATAGACCGTTGCAAGCAACATGATTTATATGGTTGCCTTGCTGTCTGTGATTGTATGTGGTTTGTAGTTCTTAAAGCTAAGCTCAAGATCAGACTTATAAGCTATTACACTTACAAGCAAACATCTTAGATGACCTATTCCAGTGTAGTGAAGGAAAGAGTGAAAAAAATCTCAGTGGCACAATATTGCACTGTCCAATCTAGGTACAATCCAGAGAACTATAGAGGATTACCCCTTTCTCTGTGAAGCATACTCTTTTCCTTCCTAATCTGCAAAATACAATTTGTGGGTCAAATTACTGCAGATAAACTCTAACATTACTATGAGCAGGAGGGGAAATATTTTGTAGAATGTAAAAAACTGGAAAGAGAGAAGAATGCTCTCTGAGTTGAGGCTCTTGTTGCTACAATACTGTAGGGACCAGTTTCTTTGCCTTTCTCTAGCCTTTTGGGGGTATCAACTTCTTTCCAACTCAATTGTTGCTCTATTCTGAATGTATCCTTTGGGCATAATTTTCTTTAAACTGCATTTTATGTTTTGAACAAACTACTAAATGAACTAATATGTTGTTTGGCCAAAATCACTGTTGACATGATGCTGTGTTATGCAATGAAGTGCCATTGTGATTTTTTTTCTTCAAAGAAGTTCCAAGGTGCTAAATAAAATAACATTTGCTTTAATATAGATGAAACAAATCACATAGTTGTGGTTACTGTATTATAATGCATGTCTTTTTAAAATTCCACTATATTTTGTCCTCATTTTTTGAGCACAGACTGAGAAAAGAAATTATGCCTAAATATATATCGAGAGAAGTTATATGCCATTTTATTTTATTGGAACCATCTTTAATCATATGAACGGAGTTTGAAACAATCTAAAATGAACTTCCAGGTTCCAGAATAAAAATGAGCAGATAGGTTTACTAAAATATGTTCCTATTAAATCTTCATAAACTCTACAAAAATAACCAAACCTGGTCATACTTTTTTTACAGACAAAATACATAAAATCAACAATATAAAGCTTTCTTTGTGATGTTGTTTTCTTGTATTCATCATGGACCCAAAACATATCCGACCTCATTTGTTGAATTACTGTGAGACAATTTGCATTCATAGGCTACTACAGTGGTATGGAATTTATTTTGAATTATTCAGTTCTGTGCTGTTTCTGCCAAGAAACTACTTGGGAAAGAAAAATGAGAGCCAGTTTGGTCTAGTCAAGTGGTTAAGATACCAGGTTAGAAGCCAGAAGACTGTGAGTTCTAGCTCCGCCTTTGGCATGAAAGTTGGCCTAATGATTTTGGCCCAGTCACTCTCTCTCAGCCCAGTGTTGTTGTGGGGAAAAGAAGAGGAGGAGGAGGAGGAGGAGGAAATATGTTCTCTTTTATTTATAAAAATAATAAAGGCAGGTTTTAAAAAATCTAAATCTAAATGAAGAGTGCTGTACATTCCCATGCCAGTAGAGTCCTTTCAAGGGACTGAACAGCACTTGTTGGAAAAAAAAAACTGCAGTACATCATGAACATCCATTCATTCATGTCCTACCATACTAGAGACACCTGGGTTGAAGTCCAAGAAAACAGCTCCCATGCTGTTCTTCTAATGTATGAAGATGTAGAGCTTGAAGTTAGTTTGGGGCAGAAGAATTGATATTGCATGGTGGTGTATCTTGAAACAGATGCCTCAACATCACACTAGCCTTAAGCAATTAAATCTATGCAAGGGAAAGAATGGTTTTTACACAATTTCTCCTCTTCTTTTTTACATCAGTATACAAGGATTTTTGCAGTACCTTCCTTGAATAATAGCGTGTCTCAAAATTGAAGTATTATTTTTTAATGTCAAGCTAAAGTGTTTTTTACACATAAGATTTGCTTTGTCTCTATCAAGTGTAAAAATGTATAATTGCTGCAGCTTTAAATCATGTACAATTGAGATGGGTTTTTAAAACAATGTGCAGATTATATTTGATAGAAAGGGTTGTTTTTCTCTGATATGTAATATATGTGAAATGAATTATATTATAGTCTATTTTTGCCATGAAAATAAATATTCAAAGCGCTTCAAACATGAGTTGTTCCATAACTTTATTGAATATTGATCTTTTTGTACATAAATAGAAATAAATTACTGAATACAATATAAAACTCAATCCATTTCATAATCCAAAACAGGATACCTTCAAATATGTTGCATAGAATTGTTTATTATGAAGATTCCCAATGGTGTATTGCACGACATTTTAGATCAAGTATTTAGTTGCAGGCATTCATACTACAGAACTAATATCCTTTAATACTGGTAAAGACTGAAGAAAACAATGTTATTTTCTAGGAACTCTGTGCTGGTATGGAACTCATGATCAGTTCTGTTTCTACTGTGTTATGTTTGAACACAAAGAATAAAGAATTTAGGCAAATAATATTGCAAATAGCTTCCTTCAGTGGAGATTTAACAATGCTGTAAAGCTTAAAACATAAATTTTAACTCTTTGTTTTGGAGACAAACACATTTAAAAAAAATAGTGTTAATATCTTACAAGATTAAAGTTATTACCTAATATTACAAATCCTATGCAGGAAGTTGAAGCCTTGCAAGATTTTGACCATTTGATCCATGGGTGTTGCAGGAGCCAAATTGTCGGGATTAATAAAAAGAGATTTGGTTCAAGGCCCCACTGAACTGTGAAGCTCAATAGGGTGCCCACTTTTTTTGTTGCTTCTTTGTCACAAGGTTGTCATGCAAAAATTATTTTGAAAGGACTCACATAAATTGCTTTGAGCTTCCTAGAGGAAAACATGTGATACAAGAAGTTAAATAAGTATTAGAAAATTATATACAGTGCTTGACACTACATTGGGAAGAAACTGGAATATGTCCCAGAAGAAAACATTGAAGGCACTGGTTATGTTTAGACTGAAAAAGAAAGGACAGGGAGAATGCTGGACATCAGGAAAAATTTCTAAATGGTAATGATTTAGCAATGGAATAGAGTACCTCAGAAGGTACTCCTGCTGGATGTTATAATAGATAACCTGCTGGCAATAGATTTCTATACAGAGCAGATTAGACTACATCAGGCATGCCCAACCTTTTGGCTTGCCTGAGCTGCATTGAGTGAAGAGGAATTCCCTTGGATGGCATATAAAATATAGATATAAGATATAGAGAATGCATAACAAACATGCCTTATTTTGGGTGGAGGGTCTTATGGGGCTGCATACTAGCTGTCCAGGGCCAAATGTGACACACCTGGACTAGATGATCTTCAAAGTATCCACCAACCCTTACAATCTAATACTAAAAAACAAATTACGAGTCATCAGGAGACTCGATAAAGCATCATGTTGTCCTTAAGACAATCTAGGTCTAGGGGTGTCAAACTTGCATTGTCACGGCGGCGTCAGGTGACATAACTTTTTTCCCCTTTGCTAAACTCAATGTGGGTGTGATCAGCGCATGACGCATCTGGCCCAGGGGCCGATAGTTTGACAGCCCTGATCTAGGCAGAATATGAAAATACCACCAAACCTGTTCAAAATCTCTCAATTGATGGCCCTGCTTTAGTCAAGATTTGTAGACACCGAGAGTTTAATTATTCAAAATCCATCTTCACATAGCTAACCAAGTGAGAAATGTTGGGGCTAATCTAAGTTCTTTGTCCTGCAATAACAGCTTGAGGATTGGAGGGGGGCAGATAGATTGTCACCAGAGAATTTCCTTACCTTACAGGGCAAATTCTGATCCACAAGCACACTCAATTTATTTTTTATTTTTAGCAATAGCAAATAAGCAGAACCATTTACAATAAAAAAATGGATAGAGTTTGGAGCATGTTTGTGATGAGAGCACCTGCTGCTCCCAATTGTTCGTTTTTAAGCTTTCTAATAGAAAGTTTTCCCAAATAGATAGAGGGATTTTCAAAATATCCTTAACTGGACAGGGTAATGATTTCTAAGCATGTTTTGTTTGTCTCATTTAATACCTTATTAAAATTTTACTCCTCCCTCCCTCTCTGGGTCTGAGATGATGCAGATTTCCCCTCATTTGAGATAGGAAATCATAAGCATGTAAGCCCTGTAGGATGAAAGGCACCGCTGCAAAACATTTTTGAATTATTTAGGGAAGAGGTTTCTCCTCAGCAAACCAATTTATAACTTAAAGCACCCCAACACTTCCATTTTTTAATAAGTTGCAGCTCTCAAATTACTTGCCCCTTTGAGTGACAAACACAAAATTTCAACCAACACCTCTCATCTTTAACATAGCATCCTGGTATTATATATATATATTTTCAAAGTATCTGCATTTAATGAAGTAAGCAACCGGGAAAGTTTTTCTTTTAAAAGGGGGGGGGGGATGCTAAACAGCTTGTTAATGACTATTATTTTGGGATTTTTTCAACTGAGATGATTATTTGTTAATGACTATTTTTGGAGTCCTTCAGTTGAGGTGATTATTAGTATAGAATAGAATTCTTTATTGACCAAGTGTGATTGGACACACAAGGAATTTGTCTTGGTGCATACGCTCTCAGTGTACATAAAAGAAGATACATTCATCAAGAATCTAATTCAAGAAAGAATTAGTAGTTCTAAAGTGGGTATATGTTCCTACGGTAAAATTAGCACTTCAAAGTTCATTTGAGAAAACAGCTGCTTTCCAAACAGAAAGCAGATTTCTAAATATAAGATTTACAGAATTAAATTTTGTCAACTCAGCACATTCATATGTCTGAGTCTGACATCAATGCCAGCTGGGTTCAATATGGTCACATAATTTTCTTACCCTTCACTCAACCTCTTTTCACCCAAAACCAGCTAGCTATATCGATTCCATCCAGCTGCAGAAGATGTATGAGAAAAGACAAAGACCATTTAAGCTCCTTTGCCAAGAGACAAGTTTCAGTGTCTTTCTTTCCTAAAGTTTCCATTTAAGCTAGTTTGGGTAAGAAATCTACCAACTTTAGAAAACCATATTACCATTTTCTGTTTTATCATTTCCATTTGCTTTTCAATCATGACATTTGCTTATCAGTCTGTGGACAGCTACATTTTAAAAAATCTATAAAGCTTTTGACTGAAAAGAGAGTAAACAACTATTTTCTTGTGCTATCAGTAGGTGGACACTTTTCATAATTCATTCAACAAAGGGTACTAGAGCAGTAGTGTGTGTCATTACTGGATGCTTTCTAGACAAAAAAATAGTTGCTGACGGTTCTTTGCCACAAGACCCAAGAGAAGCAGGAACAAAATGTAACTCTTTGCAGCCCACCTTCAAATAGACCCCTTACCACCATGATGTCATACAGCAGCATCCATAGGGAAGTGTCAAACTGATTAGCCTATTGAAAGCATTACACTATTTTGATAGAAGCCTCGTTCCTTTTATTCATATATTATAGTGTTGTATGCATGTACATAGGTACACTTGTGTGATTCTGCTTTTGTCTGGTTGTGCTATCTCTCTTCCTGATACTTTTGAGTGGAAATTAAAATCTAACAACTGGCGTTCTCAAGGTCTTCACGCCCTATTTTGTGTAATGGGAACTTTATTATGGAGTCTACTTGGAGAGGGTTACCAATTACACAATGAAACACACTGCTTGCATTTGGACTATTGTCTAAAAGGTTTGAGTGATCAGTATATTAACCATCCTTGATATAGAACTAATATCATCATGCAAACAGCAGTGAATTCGTTTTATCCTTCCAACTGCAAGCAAAAGACATCAGACAACTAGTTAACACTATGCCTGTGTGATCATCCGTTGTTAGTAAGTCAGAGGCCCTGTCAACTGATCCATGCTTTAAAAGATAAATTGATGAATCCTTCCTCTGAATACTGTATTGCAGGGATGCTTCTCCATTAAAATCAGACAAAACAATCCCAGTTCACTAAACAGCAAGCTGTACCAGATATCTGCACAGATATAAGTAATGATTCAATCTGGGTGTGTAACTATTTGGAAAAGAATTCAGAAGGGTAGGCATAATTATTTACAGTTTTTACTCCTGCAGATTTTATATTCATTTATTATAAATGTATTTTGATAAATATACTGTCTTGAAAATAAACATTATGCCCCAAACTACATGCCTAGTCTTTTCTGCAATTAATAAGGTTACACATGACAATTTTGTCTATTACTTCTTACAATATTTCAGTGCCCAGTTCAAAAAAGTCTGACTTCTAAAATTTCAAGCCCATTTGCAGTAGCATCCAAATAAAAAATATTAAAAGTCTGATTTGCTAGCATTTTATTTAATTTTCAAAGTTCAGATCTCTGCACTGCTGACTAGATGAACTGCCCCGTTTGGTGCTTTGCTGCTAGTTGTTTATTCCTGGGCCCTGACCAAAGAGATAGGTTCTGTCATGTTTTCTTTCAGTTCATCAACTTCTTTCAAATATTCGCTTGTTTCAAAGTCAGCATTACATGTGGTTGAATTGCATGTTGGTGGCAATGGACAAGTATTATCTGGAGTTTCATCAGTTTTCATGGACAGGGGATTCAGCTCAATGTTCAGTAATTCCTTGATATCCTGAGAAATTTTATCCTGGTCTTCCACTTTCTGGAATTCATCATTGTGTACAGTGGGGTCACTTGTTATTAAATCCTCTGCATTTAACAGCTCTTCACTTTCTGACACTTTGCTCTGGGATATACTGGTAAATTGAAGGTGCTCTGCTGATTCATTCTGTAAATGCCTATATGCATCGGACACTCCTGCAGAATTTTCCTCCCTGTTGCAACCTAAGTCTACTTTTAGAATCTCCAGCAGGTGGCGCATTTTCTTCTAAGATAGGACAAAAAGATTAGACAACAGTAATTAAAAATATGCCTTATAACAAAAAATTAGAAAATTAAAAAATCCATCAAGAAATTAATTGAACATTTTCAGAAATCAGTTAGGTTAGCCAGGAAGTAAGAGTTAATATGAAAGAAATGCCTACTTTCTTGAAGGGTATAGCAAACTTGAACATTCTTAAGAGTTGTATGGTTTGCTTGTTTGTTTATTCATTTATATGAAAATAAATTCAGAAAGATTGGGGAGGGGAGAGGCTGCATAAAAGACAGAGAAAGGAAAGGGAGTTCCTGCAGATTTTACTCTGCTAGTTGTTGCCTACTATAGGGGGTAGTGTTCATGCCCGTTTCGAGGCCATAAGCCAGCACTGTCCAAAGATGTTTTGGGGATCATCTGGCCAGCATGACCTTATGGAGCACTGTTTCCTCCTCATCAAAGTAGTTCCTATTTATCTACTCGCATTTGCATACTTTCAAATTGCTAGGCGGGCAGAAGCTAGGTGAAGATGGACAGTCACCCCATCATCAAGCAACAAGCCCAGTGTCTTAACCACTGACCCACTGCACCGCCCATAAAAGGCATAAAAATATCTTAATTTAATTTATTAAACTAGTTTGCAATCCAATATCCAGCAACTCTTGGTGACTCCAACTATCAAAGTAAAAACATTAAAACTTATCAAAGAAAGAAGCATAAAAGATAGCAAGGACAACAGACTGGATCGTAATGAAGCAAGGAATCTTACTCTCCCTCACCAAAAGCTTTAGTTTAGGCTTTCTTTTTTATTTATTTATTTTTTTGTAGTAAAGTTTTATTTTTTAAACACACAAACAAACATACAATGAATCTTTTATGAACAGAATATTGGTCTGGTTTTAAATTTATACAAATTTTTGTTCATCTTTAACATAATTTTATATATAATACATTTCATTTCTAAGTTTTGACTTTAGTAATTCATTATTTATTATTTATTATTAGTAATAATAATAAATAATAAATAATTTAGTAATTCATTATTTATTATTATTAATCCAGTTATAATTTCACTAATTAATTAACCATATTCCATAAAAGTTCAATTAAGTATCAGCCTTACTCCAACATCCCTAAATTTATAACATAATAGTTCTCAATTATTTTCTTAAATTCTTTTGTTCCAATCTAAAATAATTTTTTCTTTGTCAACTATTCCAAATAGTACACTTCAATATTTTTATAACGTTTTTATAAGATTTTATAACATTTTTATAGAAACCAGTTAAATATATCTAATTAATTCATAATCCAATATTATTTCAGCTTTCTGTTTATTCCATCCTCTTTTTTTTGTTTTCCCCCCTTTTTCTTTTTCTGTTTTTTCCATTGTTTAACCCAATGTAAATTTTAAAGTTCTCCTTTTTATTATTACTAACCATATAATCATTTAATTTTCCATAATCAATCTCCTTGTCTTTGCCTTCTTCTTTATTATCAATCTTTTCCTTGGTTCTCATTAGTTGTTTCTTTGTCAGCTTGAATGTATCCTAAGTCAATTTTTTGGTCATCAAGTTTCAATTTTCCATGCAACATTGTAGTCATTTCCCTTATTTCCATTTTCAATGATAGGTACATCGTTATCATTTCCTTCAGTTCCTGTGCCATTTTGTTCTTTCTAAATTGATATTGTTCCAATTGAAGTTATGTTATAGTACTCTTTTTTTTTCTCCAAGCCACAATGCTTGTGAACAAACAAAATCTCCTTAAAATTTCTCACATGCTGTTATCTCTTTCAAAGTTCAAGTTTTTTTCCTTTTTCTTTTTCTAAAACAAAAGTTCTATGTTATAATGATTTTTTTTCTCCTGAAGATGGTTCTCTACAATCCAAAATTACAATTTACGAGCTTAAAAGGCATCCATTTTGGTTGCAGTCTGTTTTAATAGTTCAATTTAGAGTCATTAACCAGTCCTTTCTATTACAGGGTTTTCTTCATTTTTTTTTTTAACTCCCTTTAAATTTTCAAAATTGAAAAAGATTTTTTTTGGGCTCTTGATTTTTCTAGTTCTTTTTTTCTTAAAGTTCTCCAAGTATTTTAAATCCAAGACAAACAAATTTCTAGTCGGGTTCTGTTACTTTATAACTTCCTCCTTAATCTTCTTCTTCCGTCCTTTCCCACGCCTATTAGCTGCTGTTCTGACCCCAGAACATTTACAATTGTTTAAAAATCCTTTTTTTTCTTTTCTGCCTATGAGTTAGATATCACTCACCCGGCAGCAATATTCCACTCAATTCTCCACTTCTGCACATCGCTTAATCCGGTTGCCCCAGCTTGCTGGCAGTCGTAATGGCTGCCGCCCCCCGCTGCAGAGTCAGAGAGAATTTCCTCTGATCTCCAAGGAACTTGCATGTTCCTCTTGGTCTTCCGAGGTGCCTCTTTCTTCTCTGTCCCTGCAGGACAGATCTGGTCCAATGACCCCTTTGCAGCGGTTCGTCAGCCTGGGATTTTGCGGATCTCATGAGAGCCCGTTAATCCCCAACTGTCTCACCGCGACGCTTCTGGTCGAGTCATAGTTAAGGCTTTCTAAACCACAACAGAGTGGAGGCCATTTAGATCTTTGGGGGGAACTTTATTCCAGAAATCAGATGCTGCTACAAAGAAGGGGCACTTCCAGGGTCCTGATAAGCGGCACTGTTTAATTGGAAGAAGCTGGTGTGTGTCAAATAAAGAATTCTCTAAAATCAAATCAGCTGGG
Organism: Masticophis lateralis; assembly: GCA_030761175.1. Classification (NCBI taxonomy): domain Eukaryota; kingdom Metazoa; phylum Chordata; class Lepidosauria; order Squamata; family Colubridae; genus Masticophis; species Masticophis lateralis. Next base: position 309,245,861 of record JAUDYJ010000001.1, on the reverse strand, counting down.
AAGGTACTATAGGAGACAGGCACTTCCTCAAGTAAGTAGGCAGAGTGCCATGCAGGGCTTTATAATGACTAGCACTTTGAACTGCATCTGGAAGCAAACTATCAACCATTCTTCCATGGGCATGCCTAAGTATGAATATCATTGCTCATGCCACTGCATTCCCACCAGTTTTGGTTTCCGTGTTGTCTTAGTAGAGACTAGTCTAGGCAGAGCATGTTGCAGTAATCAAACTATGAGCTGAATAGTAATAAGTGACTGTGTGAAGAGCTCCCCATTCTAGGAAAGGGCACAACTGGCACACCAGATGGTTGTGCAAAAGCCCTCATAACCACAGCTGCCACATGCTTTTCAAGTAGCAGCTGAAAGTCCAGGAAGCTTCATATACACATGACATTGATTCAAGAAATATTATTATTAAATGAGCAACATATTCCTACATTTATCATTTTGCATAAGTGACAAATGAAAGTAGAGAATATATCACATATAAACATGATATGATAGTTTAATCCACTAACCATTCAGGATTACACTTATCAGTTTATCAACTCTGGCTTGCTTGGGCAAGATATAATCTTGGAACCAAGTTTGATTCCTGATGACTACTTGAACTTACCCATGCTGTTAATATTTATTTATTTAATTTATTTGTCAAATATATATAGCCATCCATCTCACAAAAAATGAGTCCCGGAGGCATATAATTATCATTGCACATTTTTTGCCGCCTTCTGCAGTGTTTTTTTTTTTTGACTTCCCAGTCTAATCTACAGCTGTAAGGTGCTTGAGCGTTTGTCTCTATCAGCACTGATCAAATCTAACCTCTTTCAAGGTCAGTTGTCTCGGTTTGCAAACATGGTTTGGATGCCATAAGCCAAATACATGAAGCACCCCTGACTGCTTCATGTATTTACTTATGTGGAGGAAGGACCAAAGAAGCAACTGATAGTAATAAATGAATTAACTAAATGATTTTTCAGAGGGTACTTTCATAAATGAGGAAGCCTGCCTAAATACAAAAATATATATTTAGAAAATCAGAAACACATATTCTTCAGCAAACACTGATTTGATCATTTTCAGAAGTAATTTTTAGTACTCTTAAAATGATCTCTCATATACGCAGTATACCTTATTTAGATGGTTCTTGTTTAGTTCTATGTGACGTTCAAACAATTTTTCCAAAGCCCTGTAAAAAGCAAAAATATTGGAAAAGTGTTATACAGGATTTTTTTTTTCAAAAGAAAATTATTAAGAATAATCAACTCCAAGATGTTAACTCGTTTTTTAAAAATAGAAACAAAATAATTCTCCCACTTAATTTTTTTAATCTTTGGTCTTCTGTTCGTCGGCTGCAGCTGTCCTGCTTTCACTGTGTAGTTTCTTTCATATCTTTCCTTTTTCACGTTCATATTTTCTCAAATCTATTCTTGAAATTACCAAATGGCCTGCCCAGATTTCAGATCCTTTTATCACCTTGTATCTTCCATTGATTCTTCCAATCTTTCACTAGAAGCCATCAAACCAGCCATGCTTCTAGACTTACATTTATTTCTTTGCTGGACATGTACATGAATAGATTGGTGTTTAAGCCACACCTTCAAAACCAACAGACTTTCCCCAACTAGACAGTTGCTAGTTACCCCTCATTTATTCTTGGATCTCTGAATGGCCTGGTCACTTTTTGTTCACTGTTTCATCTTATTCCCATCTACCCATTCATGTCACCAGTAAAATATTTTCCCCCCTCTGGACTGTATTTATTCAGAATTTTACACACTTCTCACCCCAAACCCATCTCTCATTCTTCCTTTATTTACCATTTACCAATGCTTCACTGCAAAAAGATAAAATAAAATGTAGGAACTTTAAATATATCCAACCTGTTGGAAAATAACCCAAGCTTCAGAATTTCATCTGTTATGTCCTGAATAAAATTTAGATATCTCAGTTCTTCTTCTCTAAACAGAAAACATAAAAACTACTTTTAGTCTCGAAATGAAAACACTGAACAAGCACTTTAGCTGCTACCAACCAATTCCCATTTATAAACTTGGATCATAAATACTAACATCAATAAAGGAAGACAAACTAATATGTTTGGTGGATTATTTCACCTCAAAGTCTTCTCAGGAGTGAACTTCTTCTACTTCCTCCACTGCTGATTTGTCCTCTATAAACCAGCAGTGTCTGCTAGTACAAATTTGTACCTTTTTATACAGGGGATCTTCCTGCCGCATTTGAAACAACCTCAGCTGTCTGTGCACCAGAATAGCTCCCTAATACATTCTCACTGACCTGAAGATACTGCATTCATAGCAGAAGGCTAATATGCAATTCACACTTCAATTAACAGTTGTATGAACAATATCCTCTTCTGCAGGATTAATAGGAATGTGCAATTTCTTCCCAAACCGGATTTTATATATATATATATATATACACACACACACACACACACACATATATATATATACACACACACACACACACACACACACACACACACACACACACACACACACATATATATATATATATATATATATACACACACACATACATACACACACACACACACACACACACACACACACAATGAACTAACTATCTGTATTTGGATTGCAGGATCTAAGTCTTGAATTAGTTTTATTATATTTAGTTGTCAAGCTAAGCAGCATTTACTTTTTGTTTTTGTAAAAAAAGCCATGTTTAACAAAAGAAAACATTGAAATAGCATTAGCACTTAAGACTTATGTACCACTTCATAGTGCTTTACAGCCCTCTCTAAGACGTTTACAGAGTCAGCCTATTGCCTCCATCTGAGTTCTCATTTTACCGACCTCAGAAGGATGGAAGGTTGAGTCAGCCTTGAGCCCTGTCAGGACAAACTTCTGGCAGTGAGCTAGCCTGCAATACTGCATTCTAAGCACTGTGCCACCACGACTCATTTTAAGAGTTATCTAAACACAAACAAATTAATGTAATACATACCATGTTTCCCCGAAACTAGGACATGTCCGGACATGTCCATGAGCCTGGATAGCTCAGCAGACTAATGCATTGTGCATTGTGATTAACTCCAGCTGTCTGCAATTACTGTAATTTCGAATCTCACCAGGCTCAAGGTTGACTCAGCCTTCCATCCTTTCTAAGGTAGGTAAATTGAGGACCCAGTTTGTGGGGGCAATAAGCTGACTTTGTATAAAAATATACAAAAGTATGAAGGCTATTGCTTAACGCATTGTAAGCCACCCTGAGTCTCCGGAGAAGGGCGGCATATAAATCAAATTAAATTTTTTTTTAAAAAAATAAGCCCAATTGAGATTTTGAGCGCATGCACTAAAATAAGCCCCCCTAAAAATAAGCCCCCCCAAAAATGCTTAGACACATGCGCAGCTGCCATGCAAACAGCACGATGTGAGGAAGTGAGGCCAGAGAGGGGGTAAAGGAGGGAGAACATGCCCCACACGTCCCTGCCATCCACGCAGAACAGTCTCGTGGAAACCCTAGCTCGCACGCCCCTTCTCTTAGTGGTGAGCGGGATGCACCGCTGCCACTCAGGAGAAGAAGAGAGAGAGGAGGCGCTGCAAGAAAGACTATTTCTGATGTGGCTTTAATGTTTTTGACACCCCCCCCCCCATGCTTCCTTTCTTTGAACTTCAGATTTGCTGGGAATAGAAAAGGTTTGGGAAAACAGATGACTTTACATGAATGCGATCCCATATGAGATGCAATGAGGTTTATGTTGCATTCCTTTTGTCTCAGTGTAATATTGTTCTCAACAATATTAAGTGTAAGATCTGTAACTGCCACTAAGTATGACAGATAGGCAGAAGACTACCAGAGCACATTTGCCAAAATAAGTTCCTTAATTTTACAGCACGTGGATAGATTCAGTCATAGTTTCAATTGGGAAATGGACAGCATCCCAGATCAAGCTAAATCCAAAAAATATTAAAGAATGCTAAATGCTTGGTATTCAGACAAGTCAGAAAAAATATGACCAGAATATCTCTTGCTAGCAATCAATGCCCAGATAAGCAGGTATTAATACCAGCCCAACAATCAAACAGTAAACAAGTTTAATCAAGGAATTATCAAAACAACATCATTAACACTGACAAAGAAAGCCATTTTATATATAATCAGGGAGCAAACCCCATTCCCTTCTAGTACTGAAGATGTTACCTAGTCTTATAATGAAACATCTGCAAACAACAATGAAGGTCAGAGAACACCAAGGACTCATTTTCTCGTATCTTGCTTGTAGGTTTTCCTACTTACTTAGCCCATAAATAAGCAACATATCCCTTTCTTTCCTCCCTTGCATTCTCATAACATTTTCATATAAATAGGAAGGGAACTGTTTCACATAGCATTTCATGGATTTTCCATAATGTAGCTTTGGGCCCCAATGCTAGAAAATAAATAAAAGAAATGCAGAAGAAATGGAAGTAATTTTGATTTAAATCCATTAACCAAACCAGGTTGTGGAGTCTTGTGTCCTTAAACATGTGAACGTTGTGGTTATATCAGATTGTTCAATATGGTTATATGTGTCAAAATGGTATTAAGGGGTGGGTAGGAGAAGGAAGGAAACAGGATCAGTGATATAAAAATAATCCGGTAATTTTTCATTGTGCAACAATTTTGCAACTGACGTACATAGGTCCAATTGTAATTTGGTATCATCTCACTTAAAATGTCAACTTCATTAATGTTTTGCACTTATATAACATAGAAATTAATGAGTTACTTACTCAGCTTGGATTTTCCTCATGGTTGGGGACTCAACAGAACATGGAGAAATTGCTCTAAACCATAAGGAGGAAGAAACAGTGCAAATCAGACCCAGAAGGCAGAATACTATGAAAATGTACATTGTTTCATATAAGGCTATGCTCAAATTGATCGCTATGCCTAAAGGAGGAAAGTGCACACTGTGATCATTCTTATTTTTGAATTTTACTCAACTTGTCCTCCCCAATGAAGGCGAGGGAGTAAATAAAATCACATAACCACTTTTAGAATTATTAAATGGATATTACCCAGTAACTCTCACTGTGTTGTGAAAGAGGGAGAGAAAATAATATATTTTATTTTAATATAAAATAAACTGTTAATCAAACTTAAACCTGTCAATCTACATAGTGGGCAAAGGCAAGTAAAATGCAGGAAACTCAAACCCTGGGCAACCAATCAGGAGCAGGAAGATGTTTATTTTTTCTCTCTTGAGTTGTTAAAAAAGGAGAGAGGAACATTTTGCCCTTGCAATTTTATCTTTGTCTTCTATACCAATAGGATAGATCCTGGGCAGTGAACAAGTAAACAACAATAAAACCACAAAACGTAAGAAATAAAACAGTCAACAAAAAGCAACCCTGCAAATAACAGAACATTCCAGCATATTCTTAATGCATGCAAACAGATAGTAGGGTCAATGTATCTCTGGTGGAGAAGTCTTCCAAATTGTGTGGATTGCTACTAAGAAGGTTTGCTGTTTTCTCCAGTGCCCTCTGCATTTCTCAGCATCTCCCTTCTAGAATTTGTTGGGGATGGGCAAGTTGGTGCTTACTGATATATACCTATATGGTATATAGGTTTTAAAGATGATAATCAGCAATCCGAATTGGGCCCAGTGTCTTTCTAGCAATCAGTGCTGCAATTTGCCATCCTTGTCTCAGCCTGAGGTGGAACTATAGAAGTTCAGCATACCAGTGACAACTTACCCTGAATAGATCACATCTCCTACTAGTTACATTGAGATGTAGAGCAAACTGGAGAAAGCATCAAGTTTTGTGTGACCCACACTGTTGCTTCCAGAAACCCGTGTTCTTCCACACACTCCCATTATCTCCAACTGCAGCTGCCTGCTCAGGTTGCAGCAGGATCACCATAAAACAGGTATCTTAAACACATAACTTTGATAGGTTCTCCAGAAGAATACCAGCATATGGAAAGCTGGTGAAAACAAACCTTCTAATTTCCATATACTATATATTCTACATACTGATATTCCATATACCCTCCACAAAGGCATTTCTAACCCTTTCTTAAAAATGGAGATTCTGAATTTTGGCTTTAAACAAATATATATTTACCCATCTTTCACCTGAAGTAAACACCTGTTCATAGATGGTGGGTTAATCATCCAGTTACATTCAAGAAAGATTTTATCACATTCTCATGAGTTGCTAATTCATTATTTATTAATCAAAATAAATATTATGGTTCAAACAAAAATTTCTCATTACATTTTTACTTTATTTGCTCTGTTTCTGAAATTTTGTTTGAAGGGAAAGATGCATATTTGTACTTAGAGAACTTCATACCGTTCTAAACCTCACGAAATTCATCATTCTGCACTTCTGGAAAGTTGCAGTGTGTGTCAAAAAATAAAAAAGGAAAAAGATCTAAATATTGCTTACCTTGGAGAGGATAACCGGGAAATAGTTTTCATTTCATCAGACTTCTGTTCATTAGAAAACCTGGGATCTTCTCCCTGTAAATAAAGAATACATTTTTGTTATTGATACAAAATTCATTTGTACAGGTAGTCCTCGACTTATGATCGCAATTGAGCCCAACATTTCTGTTGTTAAACAAGACATTTCTCAAGCCATTTGTTAACCTTTTAGGAACTGCCGAAAGGACTATGATGTAGACAGGAGATAAGTGGTATCATATCCACCCCCCCCTCTGTTGAGAGAGGGCTGCTCAGTTTTAACATAGATGGCCTCTTTAACCCCTCTTTCAAACCAATGGTTCTCTCTGTTCAGAATGTGAATTTTGTGGCCTTCAAAAGTGTGACCTTTGTCTTTCAAATGCATGGACTGCTGAATCTTGTCCTGATGGGTAGGAGAACATATTAGCAGTTCCAAGAACCCATTCCATACCCATTTGCACGCTGTTTCAGGTGACCCGAGAGTACAGATAAATCCCCAAATTGCCTCAACAACTCTCAGAGTTAAAGACTGACTTACAGAGTGCTAACTACCAGATAACTCCAAGAAGTATATATATTCCATTCCCCACCATTCAATCAGAACTGAAGAAACATTTTGGATGAGAAGCAAAACACCTTCAAGAAAACAAAGGAAGTCCAGTTGCCTTTTGAAAAGTACTTTTCAGACCAGAATGTGAGAGGAAATTTGAGTGCCTATGTGTAGTGGGAGAACCTCTAGTTGGGTGGGGTGGGTGGATGGGTGGTGTAGAAACTATTACTGCCTGTTCCAGCCATCCAAACCACCGAACAATTCTGATCGATTGCTATGCAAACCACTACCTTTTGGTCACGCTTTCATGAAGGTTAAGTCACTAATGAATGGAATTCAATACGGCACATCTATTTGTTTTTAACCCAGCTTGTTATGCAAACCTTTTTATAGACAAAAATGCAGGAAATTTTTTAAAAAGTATATAAAATAGTAATGTAAACATGGTTATTACTACTATATTATTAAACTAAAAGTGCATTAAAATGTTTTCATTAAAATAGAATTGGATAAATGTAATCTTGCTGGAACACTGCTGAGAAGACCTAGTTACACAGTCAGCAAATTCTACAAATCCTAACAGAAAGTCAGCAAGCAGCATCCTAATGATAAACATATAGGCAGATTATTAAATATTTAAAAGATTAGAAACAACACTTTGAACTAAGCTGGAAACCCAAGGACAACAACTATGAGGGTATAATTATTTATCCTTCTGCCCCACAATAACAATTGAAGTGGCCTCATTCTTCAAAAATTGAAGTGTTCTAGTTATGGTTCTAGTTATATAATTCCCTTGTAATAATCTAGCAAAGGAAAAGGCATGACATTAATTTTTCTTAGTAAGGTTGAAACTAATGTACCAAACCAAAGTGAAATAAAAGGCACTTCTGCTAGAGCATCCATTGTGTTTCTATAGAAAACATCAAATCCAAAAAACATCCAAGCCACAAATGAGACCTTTTAGTAGGTCAGTGCAACCACTTTCAATATGGAATGTAACTGGGGGTGAAATCCAGCAGGTTCTGGCGAACCGGTAGCAGAAATTTTGAGTAGTTCGGAGAACCAGCAAATACCACCTCTGGCTGGCTCCAGAGTGGGGTGGGAATGGAGATTTTGCAATATCTTTCCCCCAGGAGTGGGGAGGGAATGGGGATTTTGCAGTATCCTTCCCCTGGAATGGGGTGGGAATGGAGATTTTGTAGTATCCTTCCCCTGCCATGCCCAAGCCACACCACACCACGCCCACCAAGCCACACTCACAGAACCAGTAGTAAAAAATTTGGATTTCACCACTGAATGTAACCAACTACCCAGAGCAACAGACTTCTTTTTATGAATGGCCTGGTGACTAGAGCAGAAACAAACACAAACAGATCATTTGAATTACCTCCTTCGTGATTGTCTGAAAACTAGGCAAATTCTTTTTTTCAGCTGCTTCAGGCTCAGCTTGAAAACTACAAAATACAATGATCTTATGTCATTTTTGCAGAAACAATACTTCATATACTATTTTGAGTATCTATGGGGCAGAGCATATTACTATGAAAATCATAATCATAAAAAATGATTATGATTATGATTTTTTATGATCATAATCATAAAAAATGATTATCAGAGTGTTAATGCTTATAGATGCTATACCCATCATTTGTGGCTATTCATGAGGTAGCAGACAAATGGCCCACGGGAAGGAAAACTATACAAGGAACTGATAATACATCTGCTTGTATAAATCTTTTTTAATAAAGAAACTGTGATAAAGATATAAAAGATATGGAATATTAATAGTACTATAGAATAACTATGGCACCTCTGAATTAAGAGTATTCCCAAAGGGCCTAAGTCCTTCTAATCATGCCACAATCATTTCATTGCTTGGCATTAAATACAATGATGTTGAAGGGACTCTTAATTTGCTATAGAATCCCAGTTCTAAAGAAGACAGTGAATTGATAGCACTTAATAAACCTTTAGCATGAGAAAAATAAGTATTATATTCGGAGGAGATTTAATTAAGGCAGAAGACATCTATTCTGTATTATTTATATCTTTGAAAAAGATGCTTACTCCCTTGCAACTGTGCTGCCTTTTAATATCCTCTATTAATATAAATGGAAATGAAGTAAAATATATGGGAGATCTGTGTTTGGCACCTAAATTACATGTATTAATGAATATAATTCTGTTAATATTTGTGGCACTATACTGTACACCTTTAACACAAAATATAGATACCTTCCTGTTGGAGCTTCTAGTATCAAATCCAATTTTTTGTTGAACTTTAGCTGTACATATACTAATAAATTCAAATTGAAATATACTACTTGCAATTAAAATGGTAAATCTGACTTTCAAGACAAGAATCAGGGCAGTCCTAACAATATTGGTCTTGATTTTTCAGGAGTCTGGTTCAAACATCTTTTAAACATAAATTCAAAAGTGATTTTGATTAGATTACATTGTCTGTGTCTCAGTTTATTATCCTGTTTCTTTTATTATGAACACTCCAACCCCTTTTGCCAGAGCCAAGTAATTTCTGCTTACTACTCTGGAATAAAACTTACTACTGTAGCTGTACTTCCATGTCAGAAAATAGATACATCTGGTAGAACATTATTAAGCAATATAAAAAAGTTCATAAATATGCTTGGATACAGACTTGCTGGAGGGCATGGAACAACTATTTTCTCCTAATTACTAATTCCTCTTTTCCTGCTATTCCAGAGTTTTGGAAAATCCTCTGGATAAGTCCTGGAGGTGATGCTATCATCCTACAGAAAATTCCCAATGGAAATCATGATTCCATTTACAAATGGAGGAAGCTTTTCTATTTGTAGATAGGCATTTTAGCATCCAGCCCAATCACCCCTGCATATTCTATGAAAAATAAAGTTAAGTAGGATCAAATTATTCATATAGATATGAATCTACAATATGACAATGGGACATCTCTGCAAATGTAAATACACCAACAAGCTGTGCACAATAACTAAAATATAGGTGATGAGCAGACACATGGGCTCCTAATACCTACAATGGCTCTTTGGAAATCTAATTTTCCATGAAGGTAGACTTATGTCATTTGAAAGGGGTGTTTTTTTTAAAAGAGAGGAATGAAATGAAGCAAATACGAGATCTTTGTTAATTGTTCATTGCCTCATTTTTAATTTTACCACATGTTTATTCTGTGGTAATAGTCACAGGACGAACTGTCTTGATGTACTACTAGAGGATATTTTTCATCCATTTACTTCTTGGCGATGTTACACAAACACACTCACACATTACTGCCCACCCATCAAGTTTAGCTTTCCATTGTTAAATATGAACATGAAGCAGCAATTCAATGCACCACAGAGGAGGTTCGTGCAATGCCTATAATACGACTTCCTTAAGAAAGTTCTTCACCTGCTTATTTCAGTTTGTGTTTCTGCTTCTATCTGTTGCCTTAGATTCTCCCTTACTTTCCGTCTCGCTGGGGTGTAATATCTGTACTGTGAAAGAAAGGATTTTGCATCCGACTTTAAAGTCCTTGGAGTGAATGGCTGCTGACCATTGGTAAAATGTTGGGAATGCTTATCCAGGAGATCCCCACTGCATGCTCTGGAGTCGGGAGTTTGGGCTTTTGAAGAATGCTTGCTTGCTGTAGTGTCAGAAGAACTGCAGGAAACTCTAGAATGTAATTTTTGTAGGCTTGAAATGCAGGAATCTGAGCTTTCAATTGATAAGCTGGAGATTTTCGGACCAACTTTTTTGTTATTTTTATCTTTCCTTTGAAAGACTGCGTTTCGCTTCTCTGGAGTCGATAGAGGGTCTGACCCATACTTCTGTTCACATGATGGCCTTACGAGTTCCTTGTCTTCTGGTTCTGATGAATCCTGTGTCGGGGTGGGCTGGAAAGACATAAAAACCACAGGCCATTTGATCGGTCTTTTTCATGAAAAGCAGACGAAGAATAAATACCAAATGAATACTATTCTCTGCCATTTGTTTGCCTCATAATGAAGTGCTTATAAAAAAAATACAGAGCTATTGATTGGACTCTGTTTAGGCTGAGACATTCCCTTTGGCCCCACAAACTGACAAAGACTTTCTACCTCAGGGGCTTTGGACTTGCCAGGTTGATTGTTCTTTTGCCCTGGGATATGGCTCGGTATTTTGTTTCCTTTTTGCTGAAATAAAACGTCAGTGACAAGAAAAAAAACCCATCCAAGCACCTGCCACACAGCAGTATAAACCAATGGAATTAATATTAAAATTACAACTTGGTTTCTGTGCTATCCCCATAATTGTTTCAATTACTCAAATATCTGCTTTTGCAAACAGCACTTAATTTTCTGTTTGTTTTATTTCATAATTTCCATAAAGTTTCTCCATTGGTTGGTTATGCCCTTATTTGTCAACCAGCCTGGGGTCTACTGTAACTGTTGTGGAATTTCCTTCCAGATTCGATAAAGGCACAGCCAGATAGAATTGCGCGGAACTATTCTTTTATTTGCAACCAAGGGCCAATAACCAGTTACAGCCCATGAATAAAAAGACAGAAATTCATAAAATGGCTTCTCTATCTGTCCTGCAGAGGAGCAAGGTCCTCTGGGGATGGCAACAGAAAGCTGTACACCACAGCAAGAACATGACAATGGAACTGAGGACAGGCACAAGAGAAAGGTCAGCTAGGGGCAGCTGTAGTGGTGGCAGCAGCAGGGACCAATTGTAAATGCACTGGTGCCCCCCCCCCTCAAATTTTTATCATGTGACCATGAGGGCACTGTATGGTCATAAATTTGAGGACTGGTTCATTTTTCTCTGCTGCTGTAACTTCAAATGACTGCTGAATGAATGGACGTTGAGCAAGGACTACCTGTACAATTACATTTTCCTCTGGTCTAACACAGCCTTGAAAATGGATTCGGAAGATATTTTTAAAAACAGAAAGAAACTATTAAAAATACTGAAGAGAAATCAAAATTCAAAACACCCAGTAGAAGGGTGTTTTGAATTTTGATTTCTCTTCAATATTTTCAATAGTTTCTTTGTGTTTTTAAAAACATCTTCAGAGTCCACTTTCTTCATCAGAAGGGGAAAAAGTTTAAGATTATAAACTACGTGTACTCTGGGCATTATAAAGTCAGCACTGTCTTGCTGAATAACTAACCCAGGCAGCATATAAAGCAAAAGGTAATTCTGCACAGAAATATAGCTATTAAGTTATTCTTTGAACCATGTAGTGTTATGCAAAGCATTAAGACTGAAATGTCATGAGCAAAAGAAATTAAAGCTCGGAGATGAAAGAAAATGTAACTAAATCTAATATATGCCAATGCTATTCATTATAGATTTCCATATTTTCTATCTTTGAAAACCAGTTTACTATGCATTTGTTTTTTAAGCTGCTGTATTGATATTCTAAAGCAAAACAAAAAATTACATTCAATTGCCAGTTAATAAAACACTGTAAGAAGCCGTATAAAGTTAAAGATACAAGAACCACTCTTTAGCAGTTCTTTCTCTTGACATCATTGATTTTTATGTATTCATTTACAACCCAGCATGCTACTGTGGAAAGGCATTACAAAAGTTGGCTGCAGATAAAACTAGCAAGTCAGCAGACTTGAAGCTTTTGACAGACTATGAAATGGAAACAAAGTCATATAAATTCTCCAAAGCAATAAACCTGAACAAGGCACATTTTCTATTCCCAGGGATTCTTTGTAACGCTTATAATGTATATCAGAGTATGAACCAGGAGAAAGATATACATGGAACAATTAACCTTCAACAATACACATGTATATGTGTTTTTCACACAAATTCCCAAAGCAGCGGAGGTGCTATTAAATAACCCTGACAGCTCAAAACAAATGGCAAAGCTTTCTAGTTTTAACTTTCTGCTGAAACACTGAAATAAAATCATGAAAAACACTGCTGTCTGCACAAAATTTATTTATTTATTAATCAAATTGATATAGACGCCCATCTCACCAAAGGCAACTCTGGGTGATGCCACAAACAGATAAAATCACATAGGAAAACAACAAAATAATATATATAAAAATCACTTTAAAAGATAAGTATTATAAAAACAGATATATGCAGTATGTCTTGCTGAAGACACTGAGCTTGTCGATCAGAAAGGTCGGCAGTTCGGCGGTTTGAATCCCTAGTACAGATCTCCTGCATGAGCAGGGGGTTGGACTAGATGATCTCCAAGGTCCTTTCCAACTTTGTTATAGTTACTGAAGAATCTTGTAACACCTATTTAATTTTGGTGAATCAGAATAAACCAAAGACACACGGTTTTTTTTAAATTGCAAATTGTTTGCCTGTAGCATGCCTAAGAATTCAAGACAGGAATCAAAATATGAACATCAGGAAAATTCAGTTAAATCTGTAGCACATCTGTGCATTGACTCAAATGTTACTGTTGTTACATAATGCTAAATGTTGTCATAAGAAGGTTAAGTTGCTCATCTCTTTGTAGTCACAAAGAAAAGATGATAGCTTTTGTTTCTATTTTAGATTAATCCCAGTTTATCATATTACATCAGCTCAACTAAATGGTAGTTAATGTTAAACATATTTGGTGAAAAATCCAGCATCAAACTGAAGTGTTGATCCAGAAAACTATATTTCTTTATGTATGATTAAGAAATAAAGTAATATTGACATAACTTAAGATCACACATTTCTATCCACTGCATGTTCATAATACTCTATAAAGCAGGGATCTCCAAGCTTGGCCACTTTAAGACTTGTGGACTTCAACTCCCAGAATTCCCCAGCCAGCATGTTGGCTGGGGAATTCTGGGAGTTGAACTCCACAAGTCTTAAAGTGGCCAAGCTTGGAGACTCCTGCTATAAAGCACATCCATATATTGTAGCAATTATTTTGCAATATTTTATTCTTTATGATCCATTTCATAATCCCAGCACCCAAAATATCATTAACAGCCTTTATAAAGATGAATGTAATCTCTTTCTGTCTTATCTATTTTAACAGCTGTCTACTTAAAATAAAATGCTTTTGTTTTTCAAAGATAATGCACAACACAATGAACATTTTTGAAAAATACTCCTGCAGTCCACATTTCATTTTCTATAGGACTCTGCAGCATTAATGTATATATGTTTTATGATTGTGAGCCAAATTATTAACAGGAGAGCATACTGGAAGGAAAAGAAATACATTAAAATTCCATGACAAATTCAATGATGCTAAAAATGGAATATTTAATAGAAAATCAAATAATAAAATAACTTAAAATTAAAGTTTATAACAAGGGAAAATATAAGCAACTATTAGTATGGCAGGCTTTACTAAGTAATAAAATCTATACTTTCCATAGGTATATGGACTATTTTTGGTTCTGTCACTGAATATGAATAAAAGATCACTACAAACATCTTTCTCCAACTTCTAGGTCTGAGCTGGAAGAGAAAGTCAAAGGCGTGTACTGTAATAACAACATATCTAATAAAAAAGATGACTAGCTCTGAATTGTTGGTAGTAATATATATTGGAAGACTTTTATAAGAACAAGGACTGGAGAAAGCATTGGCCAGACTTGCTTCTAAGAGACAAGCTCTACCATCAATCATGGCAGAAACGCACTCCGTAGCTCCTGATTTGGCATTCATGAATTTTGACACAATAAGGAAACTTGGCCACCCATCTTGCAAGCTAATTTCTTTTGTCTATCCCATATGAAAATACTGACTGCCTTTTTCTGGTGAAAAGGTTCTTGGGTTTGTAGAAAAAGGAACTAGCAAAAAAAGAAAATTTATGGTAAAGGGCATTACAGGTGAAAACTAGGTATTGCGACAAAGGAAGAAAAAGCCAAGTCAAGGAAGAATTAACACAGATTACATTACACAGAAATACAGGTAGTCCTCAATTTACAACAGTTGTTTAGTGACCATTAAAAGTTACAGTGGTGCTGAAAAAAGTGACTTTTGACCATTTTTCATACTTATGACAACAGCAGTATCCCCTTGGTTACATAATCAAAATTTGGATGCACGGCAACTGGTTCACAATTATGATGGTTGCAGTGTCCAAGGCTCACCTTCTGCGACCTTCTAACAAGGAAAGTCAACGGGGAAGCCAGATTCACTTAACAACCATATTACTAACTTAATAACTGCAATAATTCACTTAACAGCTTGGACAAAATGGGGCAAAACTTAATAAATGTTTCACTTAAGAACATTAATTTTGGGCTCAATTGTAGTCATACATTGAAGACGACCTATGCCACCAAATTGAGAAATACCCCAGTAACTATTCAACAGTGCAAATAAAAAAAAAGGAAAAGGAAACCAACAAAAAAAAAATGTCTCTTTCCTACCACACTATGATACTCACAAAGCTGTAAGTACCTTTTAATGAAGAAAAAGTTTACTACCATGAGAAAGGAAGGTTCTACTTTTCAAAAGGAGGTTGCCCACCTCTGTATCACCCAATAAAGAGATTTTAAAGTTCTAGTTGCCATCAGCCATGAAATACTGGAAGGAATAAAAAGGAAAGACCAAACAAAAATCACTTTTTAGAGATCATTTCAAGCTCTGCAATCAATCTCTTTAAATAGTCTGTCTGCTAGGAATTTTACACATCAGAAAGCTGTAACAAATCTGTTAAGCAAGCCTATGCTATCACCCCAAGCATAGAGAGCTGGATACAGATCACTTTTGGCCTAGTTTCATAGGCAAAGGGTTTAAAAGAATCTGCCTTCTTTTTCCTAAGATATATAATGTACAGATTTTTTTTAAGGTGGCAGAAATACAGCAGTTTCCCTTCTAGAATATTTAAAAATATTCCAGTCCAGCCCGTGATTCAGTCACACTCTTTTCACTTGCTGAAGGCTACATCCTTCTGCTGAAACAGGATAATACAGAAACTAGCGCTTCAATTTAGGGAGAATGCAACCATCTTTTTCTTTCCCCCAATGGCTCATTTTATGCTCCATTAATAGATCTTCAGAACAGACTCTGGATTTTAAAACAACAAGCCTCCTCACCGACATCTTTTATCCCTCAGCTGGCTCTAACTGACTACAACGGAGAGGAGAATGTAACTGCCCCACTTACTTGTTTAATGCAGTTCCAAGAAGGGGAAATTACCCCTGTGGGCTGAAATCATTAGAATTGAAGTAGGGTATTCCTCAAAGAACTATATTCCTCAAAGGCAAGAATTTCTTTCACCTCTGATATTGACTCTGATTTGGATTTTATTATCCAAACAAGCTTGTCAGAAAAAAAAAAATGAAATACCATGCCACCTATTTAGATTTTACTCCAGATTTTATTTTCAATTTAAAAAGAGACTGACAATCTGATCAATCTACTATTCACACACTGCCACTCTCAGAATCTGATGAATTTGTTAGTCATGAAATCATAAGAACAGGGTCATCAGACACTCAGAAGCCCCTTATGGATGATCCAGAAGAGAGTGAACCTTCAACTTCAAGTGCTGCATTACAAAGGTAGAAGATACATCATAGTAGTCCCTACGCTTCATAACTATATTCATCATCAGCTTGTTGCAAGAAACCTGGCTTCCACCTGATTGGGCACTAAATGAATATACAGCTTACTTCCTAATGCTGTAGCTGGGAAAGATAGAGGTAGACCTAAAGGTGGCTTAGGTATATTGATCAGCTTTCCATGGCAAATAGCCAGATGCACACTCTGGCACCAGCCTGTATCTCACAAAGCTTAACATCCTGAATCAGGAAGGACCTGGATCTCAGTTCAATGTCATGTTTTCCCTTCAGCAGTTCTGGGTAAAAGATATATCCATTCTGTCCCTGAGACTCAGAACAAGTCAAAACTATCCAACGTGTTCTTCTGCATTGCCTGTTTTATATAGAACCTGCAAATGCTTTCATTTCCCCGCTCCTGACTTTCCCCAATCAACAATATTAGCAATCTCTACTTTCCGGTAATGGACATCAACCCTGAAATAACGTTTAGGATTGTCAGGTTTTGTATAGGAGCAAGCAAAACCAGGCAAGGCATAATTAAGAGCAACTGAACCTGTCTGAGATAGCCCAAAATGGTTCAAGCTCTGCATTAACTGCTAGTTGCTTTTTAACTTTTTTTTTTAATGCTTTGGTGCATACATATCATGTCAGATATTTTATTGTATTCTCAGGTTCGAAAGGGATTTGTAATATAAGTTTATAATCCACAAATCCAAAAATGTTATAATCAATAACATTATTCCAAAAGGAATAATGTTATTGATTATAACATTTTTAAAATTTGTATTTTATGTTGCTCAGGGGTGAAATGCTTCCGGTTCGGACTAGATTGCCCGATCCGGTAGCGATGGTGGTGGGTGGTTCAGAGAAAATCCCTGCGTCCCCCCCCCCATGCCCAGCTGAGCCGTAAGTTCATTAGAGGCTGTTTTTTAAACTTTAAAAGCATTTTTTCTACAACCTCTTAGGCTGAAAAAACGTCAAAGAGGTTGTAGAAAAAAAAATGTTTTTAAAAGCCTCTGGCAATCGCAGCTGAGTTGCCTGATTGTCAGAGGCTTTTAAAAGTATTTTTTTCTACAACCTCTTCGACATTTTTTCAGCCTAAGAAGTTGTAGAAAAAATGCTTTTAAAAGTAAAAAAAAAAAAAAGTTGGCCATGCCCACCCAGTCACATTATCTCCCCCCCACCAAGCCACACCCACAGAACTGATAGTAACAAATTTTAGATTTCACCCCTGATGTTGCTATTTTAAAATTTCTATAGACAGGTTTGCTAATTTTAATTTCTTATCTCTTTTGTGACTTGTATGAAGCCTGAGCTATCTTCTTAGCACTTTTTGATTTAATATTGTCTTTTAGCTTAAATTCTGTGTTTGTATGTACCTTTTCTATTACTTTAATACAATTTAGTTTTGGATGTTTGAACACCAATTCTTCTGTACTGGTTAATGACCACAATAAAACTATTTACTACTCTTACGTTAGTTTTAACTAATAAGAACGAAGGTTTTTAGCATAGAAGCTTTTTCCATTTTCTATGTATTGCTTCTCTTTTGTTTATTTTTGGATGTTCTGGATATTTGAGAACCATTGTCTTCTTTCTTTCCGCTTGTTAATGACCACAATAAAGTTATTTGAATTTATTTATTTCTCCATAATGTGTTTCTCTGAAAATAAGACCCTGTCTTATATTTTTTGGAACCCCAAAATAAGCACTTGGCCTTATTTTCAGGGAGGTCTTATAATTTTGGTGTGTATGGAGCAAGATGGGGCTCCTTTTGCTGTCTTATTTCCAGCTCTGTGTTTAAATATTTTCAGGGAGGGCTTATTTTCGGGTGGAGGCTTATTTACCGCATGTGCTCAAAAGCCCGATTGGGCTTATTATCAGGGGATATCTTATTTTCGGGGAAACAAGGTACATATCATGGCTGTACCAAGTTTGACAATAGAAGGGCAACTCTGTGTACAAATATTCTCCCTTATTGATTTGACAATAGAGTATCTCCAGATTAGGGATCCTCAACATTGCCATTGCAGAGCAATTGGGCTATTCATAAGAACATCAATCACATATCTTAAAAAGAAGAGTTGAGACTGAGTCTAATAATCATATTCTCCATTACCTATAAGTTTACCACGGAAGAGAAAGAGCACAACGTTAGCTTTTCCATCCAACAAGATGAATACATATACAACACAGTGATACTATGGGCCAATTATCCATATTATAGGAGATAACTGATTAACATTTAGAGACAATCAGAACAAGAATAATGTTTGACAGTTACGATTTGAAAGCCATTTTCTGTTTGCTTGGTCTTACCTGGCATATTCCTTTTAAAATTTTGAAAAAAAGTTTCACCAATAGATACATATTGCAAATCCTGCATTAGCATGATAAAATCAGTAGTGATTTTTTATTCAAGTAAATAAAACTTGAATAAAATTTTATTCAAGAGTTCTTTATTCAACAATCCAAAATGACAAAAACTTTGATGAATGACAATAACGGTAACCAAATGAGTCTCAGATATTTGACATTTCTTCCTTTTATTTCAAAATATAACAAAACAAAGCAAAAACAACAGCATACTGTATTACCCATCACCATCAGTCATGAATAACTTTTCTAAATAGGGTGATTATCTGGGAAACTTATCATTCACTGTCAGCTACCAAGCAGTCATGCAAGAATTGGCCAACTAATGATCAACATTATATAGCAGCTTGAAGCCAAATACGCTGTTATGCATATTTTAAAATGAAAATGAATCCCACCATTTACAGTACTCTCCCTGTTTCTGCTATGCAAATAATATTCTAGCTGTCTATTAGAGATCATTCTCCTAACTAGTGTTATTCTATGCAGTGCTAGTCAACAATTGGTCTATTTGAGCAATTTATTTCTCCATTCAGTTTCTTTCTTTTTCTATATAGCTGGGAAGATACATGAATATAAACAGCTAACTTTCATTTATAATCTAAACCTGCCTTCTCCAACCAAGTTATACTTAGGACCATAATTTTAAGATTAAAAATACTGACTGAGAAATTTAGAAGATGGAATTTCAGCACATTTTAGAGGAAACAGATTGGAAAAAGGATGAAGTAAATAATATTTACAACAATTAGGACACAAATAAAAGAAAGCTATTTCTTTTTATGTTTCAGATTACAATAAGTAGCAATCATGTGCAGATAGTTCTTAACTTTCAACCGTTTGTTCCGTGACCATTCCAAGTTAAGGGGGTGCTGTATGAATGGTACTTATACCTGATCCCAGAAATTATGGCCACTGCAGTACCTCCACAGTGATATGCTTGGCAGCCCACCTTCACTTAGGACCAGAAGAGGTGTCAACTCCCTCCCACTTGCCTATCTCCCCTCCATCTCTCTTTTGGCCACCCTGCATAGTGAAACTCATCAGCAATGGTAGCGGCACTGAGGCTGAAATAGAGACCAGGGAAGTTCAGTAGTCTCAGCCAGATGCTAACACTCCCAGACCTCTACTTCAGCCCTAGCACTGCTACCATAGAGTGCAGTCTCAAGCCCCACACCATAGCTCAAAGCCTCTGCTGAACTCTACTTGCCCTGCCATCCTGTGGTTCACTCATCCTGCTGTGCTTGCTGCCCTGTAAAGCAGATGCTGGCCATGTCAGGACACTTTCCTGAGACTGCTCATGCTGTTCTCCAAATTGCACAGGCCATTCTCATGATACTGCAGTGAAGTTTCTCAGACTTTCTGAAGCATTGTGAGAATGGCCCTATGCAAGGCAGTTTGGCATGCCTTGTCAACAGGAGAAGGCAAAGGTCAGATGACAGCAATAGAAGTGGCAGGGCCAGCAAGGGTGCCAAAGCACTTCATAACAGAGAATCTAGTCCCAATTACTAGTCTAATTCAAGGATTATAGGTATTTATAGCAAGCCTATTTCTTAAATGCAGGTAAACTGAAAACAGGTATTATAGCCTTATTTTGCTAGAGAGTATCACATGTGATTTAAAATTTTGAGTGTGTGTGTGTGTAGGATATTCCTTATTGATGCTAGACAAAAATGGAAGGATGAATTAAATTTCAACTTTCTCATTCTGAAGCAGATGAATGGTAAGGAGAAAATCATATAGAACAAACTCCAGTCTGTTAAACCTTTTAATTATTATTCTCCCCTCCAGCAGATGAAAAGGATAGCAGAAGTGCAATTAAATAAAGGTGACATATCTTGTAAACAGGCGTGAATCATGTATAAAAATGTATAGAATATTAACACTTTTTTTTCCAATTTACAAGTTGATATAGGGGAAGTCCAGAACGAATCTAAACCTAGAAAATGAGAGAAACAGCACTGGGCATTTTTGTCCTATTCATCACAAATTTAAATCATAGGAATAAAAATTACAGGAATTACACTACAATATGGTCTTGCTTATCCTTAAAAGGAAGTATTGGTATTTAGTAAAATATTTTTTGGTGTCTGTAATTTATTTAGTAGAATACTGCTATAAAACAATACTAAAATCTGGAAGGAATCTTCCAATATTAATAGTGAAAAAGGAACAAGAGAATAAATATACCTACTTTTCTATAGGTAACAGACAGCAGTCTTCTACTCTCCCTGGAACTTGATCGGGATACCTGTTGAGATGAAATCATCTCCTTCTCACATTTTTCTACCTCTATCTTCAATTTCTCTCTTCGTTGCTGATCTGAAACTTAAGAGAAAAATATTAGCCAAGGTTAAAATACTACGATTAAAGGGATTTTGTTTATTAAAAAAAGGTTTGCTATGTTTGTGCAGACAAAGGTAGAAATGGTTTTCAACTAATGTCATGTTTTTAGTAGCAATAGATATGATATCTTATTCTTAAATGCATATATAAAAAGGTCTATATTATGATAAATCAACATAATTTTATTCTATTTAATGGCCCAAATCCAAAGTAAGAGCATCACTTTAAATTTGAATTAAAATTAGTAAATTAGGGATTAGTTACAATGAGAATGCCCGACTGATTTTCTATATCAGTTTTTTTTACTGCTTTTCTATAATGATACAAATAAGATAAGATGATAAAATAAGGTAAGAGAAGAGAAGAACAGTTAAGATTATTCTCTTTGGTCAACTAACTTTGCATGACTTGGCATCAGAATGTGGTACATATTTCAGAGAAGGCAGAATTTGTTGTGCTTCATTTTCTGTTTTTGTTAATTTAGTTATTTGCAGCACATTTGTCCAACATTTCTCCAACCTATCCAGATTGTTTTGAATTTTCTTTCTATTTCCTAGGCAATATCCCACTCAGTATTGTAACATCTACGAATTTAATAAACATGATCTGCTCCAGAATTTTCCCAGTTAGCAATGTTAGACTGATCAATCTGTCATTTCCTGGATCTTCCAGTATCACATCTTAAAATAATTTTTATTGCCCTTTATTAACCACGGGGGGGAAAAAACCAGAAAGTAAAAGAAACAAGAAAAGAAAAATACATATTAAAATAAATATACATAAAACAAAAAGCTAAGTTCTTAGACAGCAAATTATTGATCTTTCCATAACATCAAGGCTCATTGTTCTTTTCTTGAAGAAAAGTATATTTTCTTTCCTCCAGTCATCTGGCATTTTAATCAAGATCTCAATAATACAAAGGTTCAGCCAGACTATAATGAATTTCTTCAGTACACTACGATGCAATTCATCTGCTTGTGAATATTTAATTTAAAGAGGTATTTCCTCAACATGTTTCCTCAATCTCAATCTTCAATTTTGCCTTTCCATCCTAGCTTTCCTATCTTCACAATATAGTCTGAATTATGAATGAAATGGAGCCTGTCCATTCCATTCGTAACCCGAGGATTTGTGGGAGTGAATCTCAGACTTGAACGTGACATTCCCTCCTTTTGCCCATTCATTCACTATTGCTTAACGCATTGTAAGCCACCCTGAGTCTCCGGAGAAGGGCGGCATATAAATCAAATTTAAAAAAAATGTGTGGCTTGTTAAGTACACATAAGGTATTTCAGGCTGGGGAAGGCCATGGGGGGGAGTGTTTCCTAGTGATGGAACAGGCCATCTGCTTAAGACCACCCAAGGCTTCTCCAACCCACTGAAATACCTATGTTCCCCACAATTGCTCCCCCCACCCCAATCTGCTGTGCTTGGTCACTTACCATACAAAGATCTAGTAAACTCTCTTCTCCAGCCTCTCAGCTGTGTGTGCCCCTCCAATGCCCCATTTAGTCCTGCGCATGCCTCACCTGGCACATTGCAGGCCAAAATGGAGGTCTGGAGGGATGGGCCTGTCCCTCTGACACTCTGTTTAGGCCTCTGCAATGCCAGGGTAAAGTCTGTGCAGGCCTAAATGGAGCTCCATTTTGGCTGGAAAAATGCCAGCCAAGCCTGCCATATAATAGCATAGCATAGCATACTCTTACTAGACAGAGTCTGAACCATGCTGAATTGAAATATCACAGTTCAGGGTATTGAACTGTGATATTTAAGCCATCTGTCATGGTTTATTGTGTTTATCCATTGATAGATAGCATTCACCAGACTGCTGCACATTTCAAATCAACATAAAAATTTGAAGATGAGAAGAAGTGAGAGAAAATAATGAATAATGATATGAAATATAATTTTCATGGTATGCTTTTTAATATTATTAACAAAACAAAGAAAATACTTACATTTTATGCTGTTTAACCTGCTTTTTGGTAATGAACAGTCTATAGCAGCTGAAAATAAACAACACAAACTGAATAAAAAAGTAATTTGTCACAAGACTGCTTGATATGAGCTATCGATATGTATCTATGAAATGAAACTTTTTATAATTGAAGCTCTTAACAGTTTGTCCATGCTTTTAATATATTCTTATTTTATTAACTACTTACTTATATAGCTATCTACTTTCCTACTGTACTTGTATGCTACTCATTCCTGAGGCTACAGAATGCTAATAAATTGTTGTTTTTTTTTAAAAAAAACCTCCAAACCCACCAATCCACACACAATACAGATCCAATTTGCATATTATAAAACTCCTTTTCCTGTGCCAACTTGAAGAAAAAAGTTGTTACAAGTTTCCTGAAACTCAGAAAGAATGAAATAAACAAAAGCTCCACTGGGAAAGAGAACAGGGACAGCATTGGTAAAACTCACTTCCAAGGCCTTGTCAGATGTCAATCCTACAAGGAGGGGACCTGTAATAGCTAATCAATATAAAATATGATCAGACAATAAATGAATTCCAGAGAAGGAAGTATTTCAAATAATGAGCCATGTAGGACCTTAGAGATGAAATTTTGGGGCCTACTGTTTCTAAGACTATGCCATCTTTAGTGCTTGATGGAATCACACTGCCCAAATAGATCCAAAGTGTAATTTGTGGTACTCTTCGATTCACAACTCTTGCTTGAGGAGAGGTAATAGTCGTGGTTAAGAGGGTCTTTGTACAACTCTGGACTGTGCATCAGTTGTGCCCAATCCTGGATGGGGAGGTTTGGCTCACATTCATTCATGCCCTAGTCACCTCCATTCTTTACTACTGTAATCCACTTTGCACGCGGCTGTCCTTGAAGAATTATTTAGAAGTTTCAGCTGGTGCAAAATGCAGCAGTACAGGCAGTTATATATGCTCCTAAAACCTGTCATATTAAACCTCTGGTCTGTGATCTGCATTGATTGCCAGTTTGTTTCGGGGCCAATGCAAAGTGCTGGTTTCAACTTTTAAAGGCCTTCATGGCATGGGACTGGGTTATCTAATTAGACACACTGCCTGTGTCTAATTATATCAGCCCAGCCCGTTAGATCTAGCAGAGAAGGCATGCTGCAGATGCCATCTGCCAGGATCTTACATTTGGCAGATCCTAGTGGGTCTTCTTTGCTATGGCACCTGTTTTATTGAACTTCCCCCTCCCCCAGATATAATGCTTTTAATGCATTAAAAAACATCTTTTAATGTTCCAGAAATTCTTCAAGACCTGGTTATGCCATCAAGTCTGAGAACCAGAGTATATAAAATCTGGGAATCAATCAATCAATAGTATCACGCAGATATAATAGTGATAGAAGAGAATATTTGTAACTCAGGGTTGAACTATGGGGTCCTTGCTAAGCATTGATTATGTTACCTAGTGGGTTAATGAAACATCTGTAAGAAAACAACCAAGCTCAGACAGCACCAAGGACCCCACAGACATAATGCTACACTATGGTCAGCCATGAAAATAGGAAGGAAAACATCCAGAAATGTTAATATGCTGAAATTTGAAAAAAAAAAATTCAATTTTCTGTCACACACACACCCCTTTAAAAATATAAAGGACAAAACTTATTTTATCTTTATATCTGTGTGTGTGTGTATATATAGTATCTTTATAGAGGCTAACAATGCAAGAATGCCATGGTATCTTGAATATGGGCTATTATCTGCCTTCAGGTAAAACTTCTGGTTTTCATCTAACACTCTATATATTCCATAATAACATATAATTTTATGATTTTTCTCACCTTAGGAGAGCTTACACTGGAGAAAACATGTATACTGGAGGAAGTAAAAAAAGTATACTGAGCTGGATCAGCAACATGTTAGTTAGACCTATCAGCTCTGGGTTTCATCTGAACTAGTCTTAGGAACTCAGTCTTAGAAAATATTTAATAGTTTTAAAAATATAATTATGTCCAAAGACCATCTCTGCCAAGCTTTCATTAGTTACTGTAAGGCCCCTAGATCTTTTAGTATTGGCAATAAGGCTTCCTGATCATTTGGCCCAATTTCAAATTAAAACAGTCAGGCCCCTAATGTTAGAGACGAAGAGACCAACTGCCATCTGGTTACCGGTACTTTCCTGCCAAGACATCAGCATCGATGCAAGCAAAGAGACAGAGAATATAAATCCTATCTTATTTACTGAACACATTCCTTTCCTTAACCACCTCAAGCAGCAGCCATCAGAAGAAGAGATGAGGTAGAGGTCTTCTCTACAAGTCTAATTTGGCCTAACTCCTATCTGTCTTTTCCCAGAACCATCACTTGCAGTTCAATTATAGAATCATTAGGTATCAGAAGTTGGAAATGTCCTGATTTCACGCAGACTTCAGCATAATTTAGCTCTCTGAATGCTTTAGTTCTGCTTGTGAACTGTAACGATGGTGTAAGAGGAAATAATGAACCGAAGTGGAAGCTTAGACAAAAGCAGCTATGCCACTGGGATTTCTAACTCTGCCTTTATCATCTGTAGCCCCCAACTACTGTGGATCAATAGTGCCCTGAATGTATTTTCCTCTTAACTCCACTGATCTATTTCTTTTGCTTACTAATATAGTCAACTAAATAAACTTGGATGCTGACAGAAATGGCTTATTTAAAAGTAGTAAGTAAATGCTACGATTTCCAGGCAAATTTCAGCCTGGAATTATCAAGTATCAATATAATTTAATGAGCGCATAGGGCCATAGGCAAATTACTTGGTTTATAATGATATTCCATGTCTCTGTAGAACAAAGGAAACTATTCTGATCAAATTACATATTTGCCTTTTCTTCTTCAATATAGCTCATTTTCCCATCTGACATTATCTAATGCAATGTGGAGTATTACCTTGTAAACATAAATTACCTCAAAGTATCTTGGATAATAAATGTCCTGTTGCACAGAAAAAATGAGATCCCATTTACATATTTGTAATTTAAACTGCTTTTCCAGCCATAAAACAACCTCATTAGCAAATACTTGTCTTAAAAAGCTACTTTAAGAAGAATAGTGGGTCAAGGGATGATCATAAAATAGAAAATACGGTATTTTGTTTTGAACCCAAAACAATCCATTACATTCCAAAACGTCTATTGAACCGTGTTGGGCCACCCGTGGTTCAATCAAAATATAATCCAGAACGTTTGGGTTGTTCTAATTCAAATAAAACAGAAGACAGATGAGATGATAATGATATTTTAATATAGCAGGTCACTCCAGAAGACCCTGAGTGGTTTGCGAAAGATACTATATTAAAGCAAGTAGGTTAAGGCTGCTCTGTGTAACTTCTCACTCTCTCCTCAGCAGTTGTCAACTTGGCATAACTGCCTGGTCCCTTCTCTTCTCTCAATAAGCCATTGCTGATGCCAAAGAGGGACATAACCTACCAACCTACCTCTATTCCAATATTCCCGGTGAGAAAGTTTACTCTCATTCGGACAAAAGTAAAAAGGTAAAAAATATGATATCAGATCTGAGTACTATCCAAACAAAGAAAAGATGAAAACTCTTTATGTTTTGCCTAAGAGAGAAATACTTCTAATCCTTTACATAGAATAGGCAAAAGAAATAGATGCAAGACACTGGTTTTCTATAAAGACTACTTAAATCTGATACATAGCTTCTTAGGTTTTCTACAATAAAATGTACTCGTTAGAGGTTCTTGACTCTTCTGTGCCATTTTGTTTTTAGCAAAGCCCAAACACCTTAAACATACATATTTCAGTGTGGCCATGAACCAAAAAAATAATTTTATGTATGAAACATTTTATGTATTCTTAGGGTCCAGTACCTTGATGCACCCTCTTGTGACAGCTACCAATTTATTTAGTTAACTCTTACAGAGTTAGAACACATATCTACTGACCAGGGGGAAAAGCCTCACTGAACTCAAGGAAATTTAGTTCTGAATAGACCTCTATAGACCTCTATGACAAAATATTACTTTTGTCTTATTCTGTAATCTCTTTATTAAAAGAGATGAAAAGATCCCTCTGCTAAATATTAATAAGGATACACTACCACTTTGGAGAATAAATATCTGATCAATGATCCAGGAAGTGGCATATTATGAAATAATTATTTTATATAATTATTATCTGAAACCTTCAAACTTTCATTAGTATTGGGTAGTATACTTCCTATCTTTAGCTTTTATGTCTGTTGCATTTTTAGTGAGAAAATAGTATGTACTCAAGATTCATAAGTATTTCTGATTAAATTAGAAATGCAATCATTAGAGTGCTGATAAATAAAGATATTGGCATTTTTCCAACTTCTAAATGATATCCATTAATCCCAATGCTTGTTTTTTTAAAAATATAGATAAAAGAAAAACTGCCTTTGGAAGCACTCCACAAAAAGATGTGGAAATTATAATCATAATCACAACAATAAATTAAACTTGTATGCCACCAAGCTCTCAATGATTCAGGAGAAAACACAGTGCTATAAAGTTTTGGACAACAAAATGATCTCTCTCATTTTAGTTTAAAAAAAAATATTGCAAGGGCACATATGATCTGCATCTCCAACCAAATTTTCTTAAAGAGTATGTCTGTTGCAAATTCTTATTTTCTGATAACAGAATATTTATAATACTTTATCCTTTTGTTGCCTTTATAAAGTTTGAAATAATATATTGTGTGGCTCAAGCCCATCTGTGACCTTTAGGACCAGATGGACATTTGAATCTGATCTCTAGGGTCCTAGTCAGACATTCTTACTACCATACCGTATGAGTATTATAAAAAATGCTTGAAAATAATTCAAGTATCAGTGTTTTTACCTTTGGCTGAAAGTATTTTATTGTAGTGAACAGCCATATGATCCCTGATGAGGTACTGATTACTGAGTCTGCGGGAGGAGGAGTCAATGCAGAAAGCTATCAAAATAAAACATATTTGAGCATTAGGATAAAATGCCAATAATTTTGATCCAAATTGCAGATACAAGAAAAAAATTGAAAATGTGAATAAAGGTGGCATTAAAATGAAATGAATGTGACTGTAACTTTGTTGCTGGTATCCTTATACTGACTGTGATTTGCTTATTTGTACCTTATGACTATCATTAAGCGTTGTACCTTATGATTCTTGACGAATGTATCTTTTCTTTTATGTACACTGAGAGCATAGGCACCGAGACAAATTCCTTGTGTGTCCAATCACACTTGGCCAATAAAAAATTCTATTCTGTTCTATTCTAAATAGCACAGTACACCTGGATATTGTTGTATATGTTTTTTCTTGGAATGAATAAACTGTCTAAAAAAGGGAGAATGATGGTGTTCTTGTCCAAAGCCCATTCATGAGAAAGCAGTGATGATCTAGCCACAGGATCTACATAATTATTTCAAAAATTAAAAATAAATTTAAACCTTTCTGCCACAAATTGAAATTGTCCAAAGCAACAGTAGTTAAAACATTTGAAGTACTTAAAACATAGAACTGAGATTAAGTTGTACTAAAGGAAACTAAACATACTTAAGCTAAACCAATTTATTCTATATAAAAGGTGCTTATTTTATAATGGGAATATTTATTTTGTTAAGCCTTATTTAAAATGGTCTGAGAAATGATTGGGAATACTTGATACCATAGTATTGCTTACAGGTATAGGTATAGGTTTGAAAGATTCTAGAAAACCCTCTGTGAAAGCATTACATTTAAAAAAAGTTTAAGTTACTACTCCTATTTTTTTTCAACTTAACATTAAAAAAAAATTAGATAGTTTTATGCTGTAAAGATAATGATCTTTCATTAAGCACATCTATTTCTTGCTATGAATTAATTTAGATTAAACAGGGTGTCGTTTCTTCCAGATCCTTTAATTCTTTAGATATCAGTGAGCTTCAGCTTATTTGCTGGGATCATAGATTCCAAGAGGTCGGGGGACTGCTATCAGCAGGCTTATTCAATGGTCTTGCTCTCTTTGTTTCTTAATACCATCAGCGTTCATAGCCTGTGCTAAGACAGCAATTCCAACAACTAAATAAATCATATATTAAATAAATAAGCAGACTAAAATCAACCCTCACAAAGGACTGAGAATTCTTCTGTTACTGAGCCATGAACAAGATGAGCTCTAATCACAGAGCCATTTCAGCAATGCTTCTGCCAGGAAAAGTTTATGTCTTAATAGTCAGTGGAGCAGCACATATCCATGCATATGAAATTAGCATGAGACCCTCAAAACAGCTACTCCAAGAATAGACCCATTATGAAGTCAATGTGATCACTCTGAGGTAAAGAGGCTTAAGGACTTCAGCTTGAAAGTTCTGACAATTTCATGCCAATGAAGACAGAAAGCACTTGATGGGGCAAGTGGTAAAAGAATTTACTTAATTTTTCATAGAATAAATATGGCAATTTTAATTCACCATGTTTTGAAAACAGAAGCTAAATAAAGAACTATGATAATACTTAATGCACATTTTTTTGAATTATTACGTTACATGGTTTTCAAAAATATTTAGTTATGCTTCTTTAATAGTTTTCTCTAGATTGAAAGTTGTATTACTTATTGCTAAAACCAAGAACAAGATAGCTAAATATCTTCCTTAAATAACACTATTAGGTTTAGATTTAATTTCTTGGTTAAAGCATAACTGATTATATTATTACATTCTGTCAAACGAATGCTTAAATAATAGATTTGTAGCAGTGTACATCTAGTGTGGTTTCCAAATAAATTCACATCACATAAATTACTTACCATTACTTTTTGTACTTAAGTGTCCTTTGAATGGGCTTGCTAGTCCATACCTTGGAATGGTCAGATAATCAATTACTGAAATAAAAAAAGAAAAAAACCCAAGTGTAGATTGTTGTAATTACCTATTGTTAAAAATCTGGAGTTGTAGGATTTTTTTTTTTAAATCCTTCTTCAATATTTTGCTATCAAGAAAGTAGATTCATTAATGGAGAATGCTGTGCTTTCATAGGCTTAAGTAGCAGATGGTACTTAAGTTTAGATTGCGATGAAAGCAAATGGCATAATTTTTCCTTTTTTATATAGACTGCTTACTATATTTACTATAACTTTAACAACTTTATTATGGTGCAAAACAACACAGAAGCAACCAATGCAGTCTTTGCTAAAGTTTTTTTCAGCAACAAATCTTTAAAGTTTAACACTAAAATTCACAGAAAATGTAATAGCTCAACAATTAAAGAAACATTATTCTGAGAGTGGTTCTGGCCTAAGATCAGAATAATGTTTGTTAGTTTGTCACTAGTTAAACCAGCCCTGTGGGATCACTAGAATATACTGACAAAAGAGCAGAACAAAAGCTATATAAAAATGAATCTATTCAGCTCTTGAAAATTTTATTAGGAAGAAGGACAAAATGGGACTTACAATAAAAAAATACCATTGTATCTTTTCTTACTTCTCATATACTCCTGGCTGAACTGCTTGGGAAGAGCTCCCTTTGTTTAAATGCTATAAAAGAACTTCTTGGGATGTTTGCACAACTGAAGTTCCTGTTTCTCGGTAACTCTAATTGAGTTTTACTTTAGATGTCACTCATTAGCTTACTTTGCTAATAGAGTGATGCAAAAAGCTACGAAGACTATAAGTAGTCCTTACCAAATACCTCGTTTTATGACTATTCAAAGTTATGATAGTGTAAAAACAAACCCAAAGCTTTGCGACCAAACTTCCTGTTTATGATCATTGCAACACTTTGCAGCCATTTGATGGCAACTGGCACACATTTATTACTGTTGCAAAGTCTTGTGGTCATGCCATTTGTGGGATTCACAACTGGCTTCCCAGAAGCAGAATTAATAGAGAAGATAGAAGTAAAATCACAAATCAAAGTCATGTGATAATTCACTTAACAACAGAATGGAGAGTGATGGTGTAACTCCATCTCAGTCACATGATTTTCTGTGCTTGGCAACAGGTCCCAATTGTGGTTGCTAAGCAAGAACTACCTGTTTTTTTATTCTCTGAGCAGAAAGTTCTACTGCTGTACATTTGCACCTGGATAATATTAATGAGAATGGCTTTCTCATTAATATTTTTAAAGTAGTATTTCCTCAATCTGTGTTACATTTGCTTAGTAGGAAAGACAGACCATTATGGAGATCTTCCACTATTTATTTATTTAAAACATTTATATGATCACCCATCTTTCAGACAATTTTGGGAAGCTTTCAATAAAATGGAATGCAAGTACCGTATTTTCCGGCGTATAAGACGACTGGGCGTATAAGACGACCCCCAACTTTTCCTGTAAAAATATAGGGTTTGGGCTATACTTGCTGTATAAGACGACCCCTCTTCCAACGCACACCAAATAAAAATTAAAAAACATCAACTGGCTCACCCACAATGTAAAAGCAGCTGTGCTAGACCCAAAATGGCCCCTGCAATAAGCCGGAACCTCACACAGCCACAAAAAGCCCAAAAAAACAACTTTTACATTGTGGGTTTACACACACAAAATTCCACATACAGCTTTGTGAGATTTTGTGTGTTTGTGTAGTTAGAGTGAAACACTACAGAAACACATTAAATCTCAGAAAGTTGCACACATTTTATTTTATTTTTATTTATTTTTATTTTTATTATTTTTATTTTTATATGAAAGCTAAATTTAAAACTTCCTAGCCTAAAACTTAGACCTAGCCTTTAAATGCTAGGTCTAAAAAAGAACAACTAAAAAACCCCCCAATTAACTATTTTTTTTAAAGCTCCCAAAGGGGGAAAAAACTTACCCAATAGAACAGGGGTCTCCAACCTTGGCAACTTTAAGACTTGTAGACTTCAACTCCCAGAATTCCTCAGCCAGCTTTGCTTTGCTGGCTGAGTAATTCTGGGAGTTGAAGTCCACAAGTTGCTTGCATCAGCAAGCAACTAAATCTCCCTGCCTGCAATCAAGCAGGCAGGGAGATTTAGTTGCTTGCTGATGCAATGGATTGCAGGCAAGGCAAGGCAAGGCAAGCGTTGTGGCTAGCAGCTAAGGTAAGCAAGCTGGAGAGGGGGGGGGGGATTTTTGCTACGGAGCAATTAGCAGGCAAAAATTAGCAGCTGGGATGGCCAGCGTTGTGTAAAAGGAAAGTTTTTCCCTTTTACAGGAGGCTTGCGTGTAACTCAGCTGATTAGCGGCAACTCAGCAGGCAATTCAGCTTGGCTCCTTAGAGCCATTTAAGGCTTGTCAAAGCCTTTCAGGCTGGTCTGCCTGGTTACAGGAGACCGACACCCGGCGTATAAGACGACCCCCAACTTTTGAGAAGATTTTTGTGTGTTAGAAAGTCGTCTTATACGCCGGAAAATACGGTACATCCTCTTTTGCATGAGAAAGCTAAGACAGTACAGAAAGATTCTTTCATTCTACAAAGACTTATAATATGTCTTTAGGAAATTAGAACATCCATTAAGCAGTAGTTATTTATCTTTCAGGATATGTTTTACAGATGCTCTGGTATCAAGAAATTATTTCTAAAGATGAACAAGACTACAAATGCATGGATAAGATAGTATGTTCTTGGTTCAACAGACTTCAGACACAATGGACAATTTTTTAATATGAATTGCATCTTCTCCCGTTTCATGGATTAATGTCAGGAGCTGACCATTAAAATGTATCTACTAAATTGAAATGTTACTGCAAAATCCCTTTTACATCAACTGCATAATTATACAAATGACACAAAGTGATGTAAATGAAATACATTTAGACGTAACACCACACTCAGATTTCATGGACATCACTCTTGAATGATCATTAAATCAAGGTTTTAATGTAATAGTATAAAATTCAGAAATATAAAAATTATGGTCCACCATCATTTTTTTATTATCTCACTCATGTCTTGTTTTCCTCCGGACTGGACTAATGTGTGTTACATAAAGTTGCCTCCAAAAATGATCAGGAAGTTGCAACTGGTCCAGAATGTAGTAGCACAGGTAGATAGGGATGCATCTTGTTATGCTCATGTTGCACCACAAGCTGCACTAGCTTTCAATAAAACTTCTCTATGTGATTCAATTTAATTTCCTTTTAAAGCCCTACCAGGCTACTTGAGGAGCCATCTTCTCTCAAGAATATCTGCCCAGCCTACATGTTCCGGATTCCTTCTTCTAAATCTTGTCATCTTATGATGTCTAGGAAGTGTGCTTTTTCTGTAGTTACCTCTAATTTCTGCAACAATCTCTCCCTCACCAAAATATAACAAGCCCCAAGTCATCTTGCCCTTAAGAATATCCTTGAGCCGTGTCCTGGGAATTAAGAGCCAATTGAGTGCAAGATCCCTTTTCATAGTTCTGTATATCTTTATCTACCTATCTACCTACCTACCTACCTATCTATAATGTGTATGCACACACACATTACACAACTCACTTAGCTACCTTAGCTTAGCAATTGAAATTTTTGAGCTCAATTGTGGTCGTAAATTGACTGACATTTTTGATAGTTGCAGTGTCCCAGGGTCATATGATCTCCTCTTGCAACTTTCTGACAAGCAAAGTCAATGAGGAAACCAGATTCACTTAACAATGTTATTAATTTAAAAATTGTAGTAAGTCACTTAATGACTGTGGCAAGAAAGGCTGTAAAATGGGGCAAAACTCACTTAACAAGTATCTTCCTTAGCCACAGAAACTTTGAGCTCAACTGTGATAATAAATCAAAGACTATCTGTATCTCATCTTTCCTCAGTTGATCTGCAGCAAGCAATGCAAAAGATGGAGGGACTGTTGTCCAGTGACAACAGCGCACAGGTGCATGCAGTCTTTAAAATCGTGCTTGCTGGTGCCAAGTTCCTGCCATTAGTAGTGGATTAGCAAGACAGAAAAAATGTCTGATTTAGGATAGGGAATTCCACCCCGCCCCCAATGGTCTAGCAATTTTTCTGTTGCTCCGCCCCTCTGGGAAGTTTTGAAGTATTTGTAGCAGGACTACCCAATTCTATCAGTTTTGTCCTCTATGCCATCTGTATGGTAAACTCACAAGATTCGTTTTTCTTACGATGCACATGTACAAATCCGAATTATACTGGTGTTTCTCTGTGCCATATAATATGTGTGGGTATATTCTCTCTTTCTCTCCTTTCTTTCTTCTTCCTTCCTTTCTTTTTCTTCCTTTCTTTCTTTCTCCCTCCCTCTTTTTCTTTCTTCCCCTTCCTTTCTAGTTTAGTTAGTTTACTTTACTTTACTTTAGTCTAGTTTAGTTTAGTCATGTTTATGTAGTGTATATTGGAGGTGGAGACCCTTTGAGAGCTGTATGCCAAAAAAAATCATTTTAATGTATGGAAATTAGTGTATGTTCAAGTGACAATAAAGCTTTTATTACATTCTATTATCCTAATAATTCTTAATTCCATTCCATTCCAGTGGGAACCTTTTGAGAGCTGTATGCCACGAAATTTCATTTTAATGTACGCCGTTTAGTGGACATTTAAAGTGACAATAAAGTTATTTTAAGTCTTAAATCAACTGCTGCTGTTGTGCAGATGACCAGGCCGGCTCCTCGTCCCTTCCCTGCTGGGGTTATCCGGAGCAGGCCAAGCGCGTTCGGGAAAGCTTTTGCAACCCCGCTTTCCCCTCCCGTCCTTCTAAGAACCTGGACCGGCCCATTCTGGAACAGCTGCGGAGCCGGAGAAGCAGTGCATGCTGGGCCACAGAACCTCCCCAGCCGACGCGAGAAGGAGAAAACGCGCGAGGAAGACCCGCTCCCAGAGAAGCGTTTGCTCCTACGGGATGCCGGAATCTGGATGTTAGTCGCCAACCCACAGACCAAGAGCCCTACCTACCCCGACCGCAGCGAGCGGAGAACTCTAAAACAAGAAGCCGCCGGGCAGCGGTACCAATCGGGACCTAAAAAGTGAACCTTCGGGCGCCCTCCTCCCCGGCGCTTCGGGAGCAGATCCCAACCCCACTCGGTCCCTGCGCGCTACCTGGGCTGCTCCGCCAGCTCCTGCGCTCGCCGCTTTCGTCCATCTTGACTCCCATGTTCCCGGCCTAGAGCCGGCTCCTTGCCCCTAGGGCCGGCTCCCGGCCGGCTCTTTCCGTCTCCCTCCTCCCTCTCTGCGCAGGCAAAAGCAAAGCAAAGCAAGAGGCGGGCCTTAGCCGGCGGCGGGGTTGCTATAGCCACCGTCGCTCGCTTCGCAGCCAGGCGGTTTTAAGGATTAAGAAAGGCGGAGAAAGGTCGGGGAAGATGGGTAGAAAAACCGACGTACTCCCGGGGCACATGGTCTCTGGGAGATACTCTCAAATCTTTCTCGCCCGGCGTGGCGTGACGACCTGACCGAATAGAGAGCAGCCGAATTTCCCGTCCTTAATTGTCAGCAGCAGGGACAGAGGTCGGATTTGCGGTGTCTGGAGGACACCGGGTTGGAAGAAGCTGTCGAAAAAGGAGGAAGGTTAAAGAAGGGGAAGTGAGAAAAAGGATCAAAAGCTGCTGCTTCGATTTGTCGTCTTATCTTATACTTGCGAATAAAGCCTTACGTCCTCCAATTATTATTACTATGAGTCTTCTCATCGTTCCTATCACCCATCTCCTCCCACTAATGACTACATGATTGTAACTTTGTTCCTTGTATCCTTATGATTTATATTGATATTGTTTCCTAGTATGATTTGATTGTTTATTTGTACCCTATCACTATCATTAAGTGTTATGACCTTATGATTCTTGATGAATGTATCTTTTCTTTTTATGTTCACTGAGAGCATATACATCAAAGACAAATTCCTTGTGTGTCCTCACCCTTGGCCAATAAAGAATTCTATTCTATTCTATTCTATTCTATTCTATTCTATTCTATTCTATTCTATTCTATTCTATTCTATTCTATTCTATTCTATGGGATGTTTTTAAAATGGTTGTCTTAAATGTTAAGCATCATGTGTATAAAACCCCACTGAGCACAAGCAAGGTTAATCTCGATATATGTATATATATATATATATATATATATATATATATATATATATATATATATTTATTAAAGAAAGCTGGACAATATTTGTAAGGGCTATGCCTGCTGGATGGAAGGCATGAGGACAAAAAGGACACAGATGTGTTTATGTGCACTTATCTGGTGCAAGAGTCATTGGCTATAGTTGGCATTGCTTTTAAGAAAACTTGCTTCAAATGGTACGAGAAAGCAGTGTTGCCTGATGCTGAGGCAGATCACATTTGAATTCACATCACAGGTGAATCAAATCCAAAATGCCTTTCTGCACGATAAAAAATGAAAGTATATACAGTGCAGTTTTGGATCTTAGACATGCCAATTTACTTGGAGCACTATTATGAAAGGACAGAAAGAGGTAGGATAATAAGATGTCAGTAGAAACTTTTTTAATTTGCTAAGAAGTCTACTCCCTCTCATATTCATTTCAGTACATTTGTGGTGGGGTGGGAGGAGAGTTAGTTTTGATTTTGTGTTTCCAGCTATTATTGCTTAACACATTTTGGTAATATGGGAGACAATATAGCAATGCCTGTTCATACATGAACAGGCATTGCTATAGTGCATGTAATGTGGAAATGGAATGTAAGAGAAGCTTGTCCTAAATTAAATTAGGAATTCCAGGTTCAATGAATTTTAGCTTCAATGAAGTCTCTTTAAATGAACATTTTATTTGTAGGTGCAATTGTTTTCATCCCTGAAAGATCATAAGGTGCCCCTACTGTATTCATACAGTGACAGAGCAGGAATGTTAACAATTTTTCTGCTTATATGAATTCTCAAGATACAGTGTAACTTATAACAATAAAACAATGTAAAATATTAAATACAACTTAAAATCTATTAAAATCCATATAATTAAACTATAACAGTTAAAAACTTGGTAGATAAATATATCTTGTGACACTCATGATCTGTAAGGTTGAAATCTTAATGGAGCTTATCTATTTCAGGGCTGAATTGCTCCCAGTTTAGACCGGATCGCCCAATCCGGTAGCGATGGAGGCGGGTGGTTCGGAGAACAGGTAGCAAAAATCCTTGCCTCTCCCCCCCCCCCCCACCATTGCCCAGCTGACCTGCACAATCATTGGAGGGTCAGCTGGAATCATCAGAGGCTTTTAAAAGGCTGAAGAGGTTGAAGAGCTTCAACCTCGGCTGAAGAAGTTGTAGAAAAAATGGTTTTAAAAGTAAAAAAAAGCCTCTGCCGATCAGGCAAGTCAGTTGGTATCATCAGAGGCTTTAAAAGCATTTTCAAGCCAAAGAGGTTGAAGAAAAAATGGTTTTAAAAGTAAAAAAAAAACAATTCGGCCATGCCCGCTCAGTCATATTACCTCCTACCACCAAGACATACCCACAGCACCAGTAATAACAAATTTTACATTTCACCACTGATTTATTTGCTTTGTTCATTCTATCACTTTCTTCCATCATGGAACTCAAGGTAATTTTCAGAGAATCTCCTTTAAAAATACTGAGTATTATTGTATGATGTGCTTTTAGATCGTGCATTCTTAAAATAATAGTGTTGAATTACAACCACGGAAGCCCAGCTCCATCTTGTTGTAGAAACTTAATTGGATGATTTTAGGCCAGTGATAACGAATCAGCCCAAGAGTCCTCCTAGGGTTATTGGGGAGAAAAACTGGAAAAGAATTTAATGTATATCACTTGGTGCTTCTGAAGGAAAGGCAAATAGTAATCAGATAAATTCCAAATATGGTGGGTGGTAGAAAGAATTCTTCCCATTGATCTCAGTAAGGCAGCAAAAACAGTATCTTGACATGGTGTAAAGTTTGATTTTCATCATAGATGTATCACGGGTAAGGAAGTTCTAGATGGCATGCATTTACACTGTGTGTAACCCTCACCATGTCCCCTCCCTATTTTTATCAATTCCCACTGGCAAAGTGAAGTTGGAGTTTTGTTGGAATAGTTTCATAGTTGTGTTGATCTAGCTGCCTGTAAATGGATATTGCTACATCCTAACAATCAGAGAATCTTCAGGTTAGGATTCCTCTGCTGAGTAGCAGTTATGTCAACATTTGGTCTGAACAGTTACTTTGCATATAATGTAGAGGTAAAATAAATGAAGAATTCTATAGAATTCAGGTGGTTTTATTGGTTCTATAATTCTAATAATGGCTTTGTTTTACTGTTATTTTAATTTACTAAGAGCAAGTTCCAGAAATGTCAGAAAGTGATATGATTTATTGACATTCCACAAATGAACAGAGGCCTAATTTTAATCACACAGTGCATTTTTTAAAAGTCCCTGACTATTCCGTTACTGGGCAACATATCTCTATTATCTTAGGAATCTACTAAGTTCTACTTCTTCCTTTCTGTCAATAGCCACTATTCATTAGAATTTCTCTTGTTCCAGAATTCTGGCCCACTCACACTTAACGTTTTTCAGCAGAATGACAGCAGGTTGAATAGCAGCTTCTTTAACTCCTTTCACTTATTTGACTCCTTTCAAAGTCAATGAATGCATGTATGGAATGGTTTTTAGATTAATCTTAGTTTACTTATGGAAGAAGCGGGAAGTTTAATGCGTTATCCATGTTATTTGCTCAAAAGCAAGCTAATGAATTCATTATGATCTTACCTTGACTATTGTACTGATATCTTTATTTTACAATAAATTAAAACTGTATACTCTATTAATATGCATTCCTACAAAATAATAATACACAAAGTCTAAGGAAGCCAATTATTTACCACAAAATTGACTTAACTTTTCTAATATCTGGAGATAATTATAAATTATTTGGAAGAATCTATCTGATGTCCCAGAACCTGGAAGCTGAGTTAAAATGGCAATAATTTATTACAGACCTCAGTGAGTGGAATGTAAAAACCTCTATTTGCCTCTGGATTTCCCATTGAAATAGATCATTTTCCCATTTTCTTTTGTATAAGCATATTAGAGTGGGGTTAAAGACATGAGAAATTTCTGCTATACTTTATTTATATTTGAAATGCCAGCATTAAATAACACCAGTGCTAATTAGCAGCATTATGAGACCCAATCAAGCTGTGAGTTTGATTTTAGTTATCCAAGCCAAAAATTCTGAGTTTATGTCTTGTGCAATATGACTCCAGCCTTATGTTTCATATGCAAAAGCTTGTTTTTTAATTAACCATTAAGAAAATGTATGTCCCTAAAGAATGATTGCATGTTTTGAATGTTTCAAATCATAAAGTAATAGCCTGTTGTTGTTTTTTTTTATAAAAAGGCCTTTGTGGCACTACAAAATCAATAAATTTATGGTATGATTCATTTGAATTTCTTTGAATTTAAAAATACATTCCTCTGATTTCTCATTGCAAGTGAACACAGTCTTAATTATAGCATGTATTGATAAATCTAGATCTAAGCAGTCTTCTCCAAAGAGAGAAGATAAGAGGGGGGAACCTGTAAATACGAAGGTCAAAATGTACATGTACATACAACACATTTTGTGATATTGTAGGTACTTTGGATATAGAAAAAGCAAAGGCTTGCTGAACCAGAGAGATTCCATGTTGGAATGGAATGTAACCTTTGTAGGCACATAGTATTTTTATTTATTTATATTTCATATCTTTTAACCACCTATCTCCCTCAGAGAAGGGCTCAGTTGGATGCAAAAGAACAGAATTCCTATGGCAAGTGTTTAGGCAACAACAGAAGTTCTGGTAAACAGAGCAGTTCTCAACGAACAGAGTAGGTTAGAAGTTGCTCCTAAATAGTGTCCATGCTGGTGAATCCAATCAAAGCTGGGAACACTCTTAGGGTTCAAGACATGCTGAACACCATTGCTCTGCTGCAGTGGTGAAATTTAAAATTTGTTACTACTGGTTCTGTGGATGTGGCTTGGTGATGGTGGTGAGGTAATGTGACTCGGTGGGCATGGCCAACTTTTTTTTTTTTACTTTTAAAACCATTTTTTCTACAACCTCTTCAGCCAAAGACACTGTTAAAAAATGCTTTTAAAAGGCTCTGATGATCAGGCAACTCAGCTGGGATTGACTTTTTAAAAGGAAAAAAAAGCCTCTGAGGATCAAGCAACTCAGTTGCGATCATCAGAGGCTTTTAAAAGCATTTTTTCTACAATCTCTTTGGCCAAAGAGGTTGTAGAAGAAATGCTTTGAAAAGCCTCTGACGATCCTAGCTGAGCTGCGCGATCATCAGAGGCTTTTGTTTTTACTTTTAAAAGCATTTTTTTGGCCAAAGAGGTTGTAGAAAAAATGCTTTTAAAAATAATTTTAAAAAGCCTCTGATTATTGCACAGCTCAGCTGGGCATGGGGGGGGGGGCAGGAATTTTTGCTACTGGTTCTCCAAACCCCTGCCGCCATTGCTTCCAGATCGGGCAATCCAGTCTGAACTGGAAGCATTTCACCCCTTCTCTTCTCTCTGTTGCACATGGCAGGCTCTGGGGCTGGGCAATATTTCCAGCTCCAATTTCTTTTCCTTTGAGAATAGAGGCACCTGCTGTAGGTGGATCAACCAGGTGGATCAACCTCAAGTTCTCAAAGTTTCCTTAGGCTGAGTTCCAACCATCTCTCCTGGAGCAGATCCCCTGTCTGAGGCTCATCTGAATGAGAGCAGGCCATGACAATTTGTTAGTCTGAAAAGATGCTATCAGAATTCTTCTGATTTTTTTGCCAGACTAATAGAGGTCTCATAACAAAATAGCTGAGCTATGATTAACCTATGCAGATGTACCTATAGACTGTTGTTTTCTGTAGTGAATGTGTCTACTGGAGAAAAAGGAGCAGAGAAAAGAGGGAAAGCCCTTCCCCAAACCAATGTGCATTGTTGTGATTCTATACCCCTTTGACTTAAAAGTCTGGTTTATAGGATATCCTTTGCTACAAACTCAAGCAGGACTTGGAGAAAAAGATCTTTTAAGGTACAATCTGAATGTAATCTTATAGTGTTTTCTGAAATATCACACAAGCAGACTTTAGGAGAAGCTATGTTATTAGGAATGTGGTGGCTCACTGGGTAAGATGCTGAGCTTGTCTATCAAAAGGTCGACAGTTCAGCGATTCAAATCGCTAGTGCCACATAATGGGGTGAGCTACCATTACCTGTCCCAGTTTCTGCTAACCTAGCAGTTTGAAAGCACATAAAAAATGCAAGTAGAAAAATAGGGACCACCTTTGGTGGGAAGGTAACAGCATTCCTTGCATGCCAATCACATGACCACGGAGACGTCTTCGAACAGCGCTGGCTCTTCGGCTTTGAAATGGAGATGAGCACCACCTCCTAGAGTTGAATGACTAGCACGTATGTGCGAGGGGAACCTTTACCTTTGCCTTTTATGTTATTAGAGGACATAGGATGAAGAACAGGAAATTATTCAGTGAATTATTGCAACAAACACATCAAAACATCCATGAGCATTAAAACATATTCATTTTGACATAAATTTTTATGAATATGAACCTCCTTGACAAAAGTAGACAGAGGCCCTAGAAGCTTATGTTACTGTTATTTAATAACAATTATACACTGTAGAGGTCTATGAAAATTATTCCAGGACACTACATCCCTGATGTCCTTGTACTAAGTTTTAGTCAGTCTATACACGGAAAATGTTAATCTGTTTATTTGGACTTTTTCATTCTATAATCCTCTTTGCTCAGTATTTACTTTATGAAGAGATGGGATTGAACTGCAGAAGATTGTTAAGAAAACTTCTTGCGGCTCTTTGCTCGTGTGGGCACTTCACAAGTACCAAACTTTATCTTTAGTGACACATTTCAAAAAGTAAACTTTATTTTATTTTCTTTTTTAAAAAGTTTTTATTGAACAAACAAACATACGTATACAAACATACACATATTGACAAACTTAACATGAAAACATTTTAAATATTAAAAACACGTCCTACGACTTAGACACTAAAGTTGGAGTAGTAGCTTCGGTATTTGTATGTCTATATATATAAGTATCATTCAATATTCTATATGTCTACATATTTACATATATATATCATTCATTGTATGACAGTATTTATATAACGATATTTAATTTTATTTCCCTAGTTTATGTCCTTGGGTGGTATTCCCTTTGTTCATGTTCCTTTTCTCTAGCCAATCATACCATTTTTGCCAAATTAAGTAATAATCTGAGTCCTCTTTTTCCTGTATCTCTTTGGTAAGTCTGTCCATCTCCGCACATTCCATTGTTTTTTTGTATCATTCTTTCCTCTTGATGGCATATCTTCCAATTTCCATGACTGTGCGAAAGCGATCCTAGCTGCTGTAAGAATATATAATATCAAGTATTGTATTTCTTTTTTATAGTCTTTTGTCAGTATGTCTAATAAGTATGTTTCTGGTCGTAGTGGAATTTTCTGGGCAGTGGTTTCTTCCAGTTGTTTTTGAAAAAGTAAACTTTATTTTTAATAGTCTTGATATATGTTCGTAATTACCTAAATATTTGTTCACTAGCTATATACTGGGTTTATGTTAAGCAAAAGATATTCCATCCAGATAATACTCTGTAGAGAAACTTGGGAACTTTTTGCCTAGCT
This sequence comes from Masticophis lateralis, assembly GCA_030761175.1. NCBI lineage: Eukaryota > Metazoa > Chordata > Lepidosauria > Squamata > Colubridae > Masticophis > Masticophis lateralis. Next base: position 309,203,167 of record JAUDYJ010000001.1, on the reverse strand, counting down.
AATTTGCAATGTGAAAACTCAATGAATAAATACCAGCTTTTGGGTTGTTTCAGGACATTGGACAGCTACAAGGTTTATTCTTTGGATATTTTGAATAATATGCATCAACTATTTCTGGTTAAGTCATATGAATCATAAAATTCCCTATAACCAAATTTGTAACTGTACACATTCATTGTTGAATGTATGAGTCAAGTAATTCTGAAGAATGAACCTCATGTCTGCATATTTAGTGAAAACTAATTGCCTCTTATCTGTTGACAAAATGGTGGCAGGATTAAATAAGACTTTGATTAATGTCTGGTAAATTATAGTGTAGTATAGTTATTAAATTGTAGAACTGGGATTAGAGAAATCCAGATTCAAGACCTCACTATGTGACTTTCTGTCAATTACTTTCTCATCTTCCAACCAATTTCAGTTGCAAAATTAGAATTAGAAGAGTCTCCCCATTTATATAGCCTTGAGTGCCAAGAGAATAAACAGGATATATAATATTAAATAAAAATTAACACTTTTTCCCCTAAGGTTTCTCTCTCCCCCCATCATGTGCAAAATAAAGACACATATTCTCATGCATCTTCACATAGTCTTGCATGTCAGTTTCAGAATAATAGAGGAAGTCTAAAATACCATAAAAATGTCTTTCATTGGAGAAAGCATCATAGCTCAGCAATAAAAGATGTGGGTTTTTTTCAGAGTGCCAAATTTTGTATTTAGCATCCTCAAATACATGTCTTAAACCTCAAAGAACAACAGCCAGCTTGTACGAATTAGAGGCAAGATGAATTATGTGGTGATAAAATCTTAAATTTGGTTTCCTTATATAAAATGAAAATACATGCTTTATTTGCTCCAGTTCACCGCAGTACCCAGTTGATCTCAACCAATTAAACAGGATTAGATCTGGTTGAAAGGGATATTACAAGAAAAGTCCACAATTGCAAATTAGACCGGGAAATTGAAAAAAAAAATAGTCTAGAAGAAGCTATGGTAATTTCTATCATATTAACAGGAGTTGAACTTGAATAAGATTCTATTCAATCTATATTTAAATAAAATTAAAATTAATTTGGTTTAATTATGTATTTAGTACCGTTCTTCACTATTGAAAAATTACAATTGAGTAACAAGTTTTAGAATTATTTGAAGGCCATACCCAAGAGTTCTAAGGGCTATACACAGTCCCATTTTATGCCTAAGGAGTAAACCTTGCTGAATTGGGTATGACTGACTGTACAATGGCTTCCCATGTTTCTATTTTGCTTTCATGACTATATTCCTGAATAATTTTGCTGGCAGTAATATAGACAGCAATTTGCATGAAGAATTTTGGACTTTTGTCTCATGAATAGCTCTACTACTCAAGTGAGATGATGCTTCAGCTAGAAATGTTGATCTAGAAAAGCAGTATAATACTGTCCATGAATAAGGTGGAATCAAAGATGATTTACAAGAAATCTTTCGAGGACCCATTGCTAAATGGGCCTAATTTTGGAATATCACTTCCTCTTCATAATTTAAGGAAAGAATAAGCTTGGATTCTCCTTCCAACTGCAGTCAAAGATATTGTACTATGACTAAAACATCTGAATAATTATGTTTTCCATTACATCGAATCTGTGTGATTGTAAAGCCAACAACCTCTTTAGATATCAAAGGCATTTTTCTCTAATCAGAAGAAAACACTCTCTATCTTGAAACCATGTTACCTTTATATCTTACAGAACAAACTCATAAATCATTCCTTCCATTAATTGTTATTCCCTACATTACTGTTAGCAAGACAATTCAGTGTCTCACCTAACAAATTTTTTTTCCATTGTATACCACAAACAGGCTAATATGGAGGCCATAATTAAAAGGGAGAACAGACATTGATAAACACATGTGAGTCTTTCTACAATATAACTATAATTTCAGGAGCATATTTTTACCTCACAAAACCAATAACATGCCACTTTAAATTGTGCTATCACTGTGTCTTATCATCATCATCTAACAGTATACAAAATTTGGAAAGATTCCAAAGATTCCGGGGTAAGATAAGCTTAATATTTTTGTTTCTTTTCCATCCTTTGTCTTTGAAGATAGCATCCCAATGTAAAATAATATTTATTGCAGAGGTTGACATTTATAAATTGGTCATTCCACAGCATGTCTGTCTCAAGTCTAAATTGTCAAGCAACTGATTCAAATGAGACATCAGTCATCCACTCTGGGATTTATACTTATAGCATGGCTAATTAATTAACATCAATAAGCTGAAATATTAAGGGGATTTTTGTTTGAACTTTCCATAGTTGTTTCCTTCTGTTCAGTGTATCTCTCACTATATACCTAAATTCATATGTGCCTATTTGTTAAGATAGAAAAATTCAAATATCTTGGGATCAATATGTATAGAATAGTTTGTGGACTCTACTGCACTTAAGTGTGAAATAGCTGTTAACTCAAGAAGATATCAGCTTAGACAATGATTCAAAAGATATAAGCTTTTAATTTAATATGCTTACAAATTATATAAAACATCTTAGTTGCTGACTAGTTAAAACACCCTGAAAGAAAACAGATAGATACCAAGGAGACTTGCAGAAATAAGGCAAAGGAGAATTAGCTAATTAATACCCAAACAATTCAAATCAACAGTCTGCATCAACAACTTTTGCCCTGGTTAGACTGCACTAGATAGTTATTTTGTTACAGTTGGGGTTCAAATATTTCCCTACAAATTTTGCATATTACAAATATTTCTAATATAAATTGAACAATGTCTGGCCAAACAGTAATTTATATTCAGGATGAACAACAAAGCAGTCATTAAAATATTCAAAGTAGACATCAGTGGTTTATGAATAAGGATGACTATATCAAGGTATATTTTTATGACCTCTCCTTGGACTTACTTAGCATATATATACAATTTATTTTATCTCTTTTTTCCTAGATGAACCAGCTATCTAGATAGCACCGAACCAGTAATACTCTCTTTATATACATCAATTACATTGAGTGCTTCTCTTTATACAGCTAAAACAACCCCATCCATGTACAAGAAGGAAATGTCAGTATGGTTCAGGGAATATTTGCAAAAGGTGCAAGACAAACATTAAAAAATGGGAATAAATCATCTTTAGATAGGACCTCTTTTCTAAAAGGTAGTTATATGAAGACTATACCTAACAGTGCTGATAAAGGGTGAAATGGAAAACATGGGTGAACGGAGAATACAATGGTGTAATCAAGGTAACAGCCAATTTATATAAAAGAGTGCTACCCAGAAACATTTTATGGCAATTCCCACTTGTATACTTTGAACACTCACATGATTTGCTTTCATGGTTCCCCATTTACATGTGCATATTCAACTTGTGCAAGGAAAGAAATCAACCTTTGAGGCATAAATTGCATACAGGGCTAAGCAACCACAGAGTCTCAAAGGAACTCAAGACTGTCTCATTTTTCTGTCTGGCAAATGTAGCCCCAGAAGATTGTTGTGACTTTAGTACCAGCTGATCTCCCTTGGGGACACCTTGGTGCCAATCTGTCTTTGACCAGAAGCTAGTCCCAGAGTGGAAGGAAAAAGGCAGAATGAACAACAGTGGAACTTGGAAAGAAAAGAAGAGCAGACAAACATTTACTGCTTTAAAATTCTTAATGGATGGGAAATGTGATAGCATGAAGCATTTCTTAAGGGTAAAAATTTAGATATCTACTTAATTTTTAAATTAAATGTTCTATAAGTTCTTGTTTCTGCTTATTATTAATACTAATATATTTGTTCCTCCCCCCCCCCCGCTTCCATTCAGATATCAGATTTTTGGCAGGCTGTCTGGGTAGGTCCATGCAGTTTTCTTGGCAAGATTTTTCGGAAGTGGTTTGCCATTGCCAGCTTCTTAGGACTGAAAGAAAGTGACTGGCTCAAAATCACTCCAGTGGCTTTGTGCCTAAGGCAAAATTAGAACTCACGGTCTCCCAGTTTATAGCCTGATGTCTTGGGCTAAAAGTTCAAACCGGCTCTCCAATAGATTTGCAAGGCCACCTAATTGTCAAAATGTACCAGAGGCTTCCTCAATGCTCCTCGAGACTTGTGCTTCCATCCTAACTGGGGTGACCTCTTGTTTACCTCATTCTTGACCTGTGTTACAAAAATGGACAAATGTGCTGTTTAAAAAAGCTTGCAACTGGTCAGAAAAATGTATTCCAAATCCTTTTCCTGTCTATCTACTATTTTTGTTTGAAAAAGGGATTAAAAGAATGTGGAGAGAAATGAACCAATGTAGTAAATTAACCATGATAATTAATTTTGCAATGTTACACACATTTACTTGGGCCCTACTGAATAGTCATGACATTTATTTCCAAGTAAGTACCTGCCCAGATCCAGGCTATGCAAGTACAGGATGTCCTTGACTTACGATCGCAATGGAGTCCAAAATTTATGTTGTTGTGTGAGACATTTGTTAAGTGAAGTTTGCCTCATTTTACGACCTTCCTTGCCACAGTTGTTAAGTGAATCACTGCAGTTGATAAGTCAGTACCCTGGTTCTTAAATGAATGAATCTGGTTTCCCCATTGCCTTTGCTTGTCAGAAAGTTACAAAAGTTGATCACATGGCTTTGGAACACAGCAACCGTCATAAATATGAACCAACTGCCAAGCATCTGCATTTTGATCACATGGTTATGGGGATGTGAAAAACGGTCATAAGTCATAACTTTTTTCAGTGGCGTTGTAGCTTTGAATGATCACTAAATGAACTGTTGTAAGTAGAGGATTACCTGCGTCTCAGGAGAAACTTAATTTCTACAGCACCAATTTCCAGGGTGATGCTAAGTCCTACTTTCATATGTGACTTTACCTATATTTTTTCTATTTCTATATTTATCTATACTTTCTCTATACATGAAACCATTGGGTACTCTTTTGAAATTTTGACACCAGTAAGGAACTCAGGAGAGTTCACTTAGCTTCACTCCGATTGCTGAGACTCAAGCTCCTGTTTGTTCCACTTTCTAACCCATGTCACCCTTCGCATCTTCTCCGCACCTATGTTAGACTTCTAACAAACTAGTTAGATTTCGCGCCTCGTGGCCTTTTAGCTTATTTGTTTGCACCACCACTACAGGGAGGAGGAAAGAGTAACATGGCGTCATTCGTCTGGACCACCATGCCAAAACGTGTGTCTACTTTGTGGTTCATTGTACCATGCGAACACAGCCGATATCCACATCGAGCAATGTAGTTGTAAAGTTCTCGACCGCTCCGTCCTAGGTCTCATCTCCGTCTCCTTCTCCTAGTATTATTATTATTATTTACACGACAATGCGAAATCACAGCTGCCAATCCCTTTAGCCGGTTTGGCTTCGTACCCATCGAGTTTGTGGCAGCTCTGAAGTCTGTCCCCCACCTTTCCCCCCACCCCGCCACCCCCACCCTCGAAGCGGCATCGCTGCTTAAAACCGCTTCTCCAAGCCAGCCAAGCGCGTCTCCGCTGCAAAACTCCACCTAACAACACCGCAATGCAATCTCCTCCTCCAGGCGAGAAAGCGAGCCAGTAAGTAGCCAGCCACCATCGACGCCCCCCCCCCCCCCCCCCAATAATGCAATCGGAGCGCGCCACCCTCTTTCCCCTTTGGCTCCCGAGGCCACCGACGCTCCGGCCCCTTCTTGGCAGCCCCCTTTTTCTCTGCCAAGCGAGGTCCGTCCGCGGGACTCTTGTGAGCGGCTGGCTGGACCAAAGGCGAAGAAGCGGCGAGTCTGTGTTTCCTTCTCCGCCTAGTTCGCGCTTCCTCCTCCTCCTCCTCCTCCTGCCGCCGCCGCTGCATTTATATAGGATGAGCTCCTGCGCCCTCCCACAAGCCATGCGGCTGCAACTCCCTTCGGCGAGCGGATGACTTTTTTTTCTTTCCCCCCGGTTCCAAGCTCTGCCCGGTCTCGCGCGTCGTGCACGGCTTCTCGGTTCCTCTCCGGCAACTGCTGGTGGTGGTGGGGCGGAGATGAGCTTGTTCCATGCGTTCTCCAGATGTCTTAGCAGCCCACAGCAGCCTGGCTGGCAGGCGAAGCTCGCCTGAGTGGCTGACTGGCGCGATTCCCGGGCACTCTCGGCTCTGCATCTGGGCTGAACGACGCGTTCACGTGTGCGCCGCCAGCCCAATGTGTAATGCTGCAGTGGGCAACCGAGGAGCATCTGCAAAAGGACAGGAGGACCCAGTTCTTGGAGCCCAGATAAAACCAGGAAGCGCCTTGAATCAGACTTCTCTCTTTTTCTCCCGGGTTATTTTTGCCGTTCTCTGTTATTCCAAAGCTCACTTTGGCATTTGCCACCGTTGCCACTTGCTCTTCAGAACTACACTCCCTTCTCCCCTTCCCCGTTTTCACGTGTATTTTATCTTTGCCTGGCAACCACTACTTTATTTTTCCCTTCCTCTCTTGAAAGGCGCCGTCTTCCCTCTGACCTGAAATTAATTTGTTTGTTGGCTGCAGCTCTGAGGGCAGGAAAAAAAAAATTGGGAATTTATTTAATCCTTCCCTTCTCCTTGTGCAAAGGAAGCAATGAAATTTCCAATCGAGACTCCAAGAAAACAGGTGAACTGGGATCCTCAAGGTTGGTGTTGCTTTTTCACTTTTTTTTTCAGTAAACAAACAAATAAGTAAATACATGCAGTGTTTCTCGCTGTCCGCCTTCGCAGCTGTATTTGTGCTTGTTATTAACCCACCCATCTGATGCATGAGAGAGAAGAGATTTGGCTGAGATTTGGGGGAAAGCTTTGTTGTTAATTGGAGCTCTGCCCTTCTCTCCCCCACTTGTCTTAGAAGGTGATCAGTGTTACTACTGTGTTGGGGACTGCAGGGTTGAGGGGTGGAGAGGTGGAGAGGGAAAAACTTGTCTAAGCAAACCAAAACAGAAAACAAAAATGTGACATCACTTTTCTGCCCCCCCCCCACACACACACATACTATTTATAGTCCTTCTGATACAGACTTGTCTTGGGATAAAAGGTCTAGTGGGAGGGAGATTCTTTTATCTGGATGCTGGCTTCTTTGTCACTTCTGGTGATCTTTGTCTCCAGTAAACAGAGCAGTAGACAGACCGAGAGAAGAGCCATTCTTGCTTCCTCAATGACAAATGTCTCTTGGCAGCTAGATGGGATGAAATCTGACTGCAGTGGACTCCCGTTGGGGTGCCCTGATGATACAACAATGCTTAGGAGAGACTAGACAGTCAAAATGTTTTTCATCCCCCTTAACAATGGAGTAGCTCTCTCCAAGCTTGGTGGATGAGTGGGCTTAATTCTGGGCTCAAGAGGAAGTGGGGGAAAAAAGTGGAGGGGTAAATATATAGAAGGAGGCTAATATGTGTCTCTCGCCTGGGTTCTGCTCTGTAAAACAGTTGGGAGTTGTTTAAAACACACCAGTTTGCATGCCTGTGCATGCACACTTAACACAAATGCTTGTTTTTAGCTTAAATGTATATTTTGGTTTTTGTTTTTGTTTTTCCCTGCAGAAAGTGGTAGACATTATCTCTGTGGATGCGTAAGGATCGCTTCATGATTCAGTCTAGGCTGAATGTCTAGGATTTTAACAACAGCAACAGCAGATGCTAAGATGTTTGCAGTCCTAGGAAGACTGACAGATTTATATGTTTTCTGAAAGACTGGGCTTGGCTCCCTTTTTTTTACCATGCCTTTCTCACCCTTTGTTTAACTTGTCAATATGCTGAAATGGACAAAATACCCAATTTTGTGTTGTCTTCAGACATAGCAATGGATTTCGTAGCAAAAGAACCGAATCACATAAATATTCCAGATATCTGAATTTGAAATAGACAAAGAAAGTACATTTGTTTCCAGTTTCATAGTAACTTATTTTCACCTTAAAACATGATGAAATTGACGCTGATTCTAACATCATTATTGGGAGTGGGGAGGGGACACAAGGGAATTTGCTATTTTCATTTGCTACATTTTGTTGTTGCAAAATAAATAAAATTAAGTATATCATCTCTCAACACTGTTGGTGGTAGTGATGTCCTCTGTTCTGCCAAAGACCAATTAATCAATTTTTGAATAGTAGGGCTTCTCAAGCTCAACAAGTGGTGGATTCCAATTGCATTAAAAAGTTGAGATAGTAAGTAAATATTCCTATAATGTGATTATTTCTCTAATGTGTGACCGAGTCCATTCCCATATCTATGCTGCTGCCATGTATTTAGTTATGAAGTAATTAAAAAAAAAAGCAGGCCATATGAATGAAGTTCTTCTGCTAACACAAAATGCAAACAACTTTAGGTTCCTTTCTTATAGGAATAGTGATATTTTTGCTAGTTTTCTGTCAAGTCACCCAAGAACTCTTTGTAAGAATTAAATGTCTGCCACATGAAAACAGAACCAATTAAATAGATCTGTAGCCAGTTGTCACCAGTGATCTGAGACATATCTGTCAGACTGTACTCTAAATAACATCTTGAAAAAAAATGTAAGAAGTAGAGGGGGTTCTTTTGTGTGTGTTTTTTGAAACCATTCATGGTGTTACCTTTAAATAATTTTGAATTATGCCCATTGCCTTCTCTGGTGAAACCAGATGTTCTGGGACAAAAGAATGGGTCAGTTCAGAGTCATGATAATGGTTTAGACCTTGCTTCTTCTTATATGGGCAGATGCCAGCCCAAACCCTCATGGGCACCTGATTCTGGCTTGAGTTCATTGTTGACGGAGTTGCAACACAAAGCTCTGTTTCAGTTTAAGGTGATCTAATACTCTTGCAGTAGTACAGAAGAGCTGCTTTTATTTTTTTTACTGCACGAATGAGACATTTTTTATATGACTAAGATAATAATCATTAATAGGATAGCAGAAACAACTTATGTTATTTTCTCCCTTTTTCTGAGCCTCTAGAAAGCTGTTTTATGCAACTGGGAGCAGGGAGGATTTATGAAAACTGTTAGAAAAGATGCAGGGGATCAGAAGAGGGTACTCCCCATTTTCAGTGGCAGAATCTTTGACAAGAATTTTTCTTGTCAAAAAAAAGTAAATGTTTCATTTGTAAAAAGAACACTGGGTTTAACCCATGAAATGAGAAAAAAATTCAATGTTTAATACAAACTTACCCTGACATTTTTTTTAATGGAAATGCTTGGATTACTAGCCCTAGGTTTAATCTTAGCTTGAAATCAATATGATGTAAGTCCTGATTAACTGCAATGGGTTTGTTCTACATATGGGTATATTGGGGTCCAATTCTATGTTCTTTAATATGATATATAGACAATAGCATAGATTTAGCTTTGAAAATAGTTACATAATTGGAGTCATAATTTTTCAATCTAATTAATGTGTACTTAAAATCTCAAACTTCACAAATCATTTGAATGTGAGTAATTATAAGAGTTTTCTTAAAGTAAGAAGACTGAGTTTCTGATTTAAAAAGTGTACCACATTGGTTTATTTGTCTATGTTCAGTACATTTAGATAGTCACAATTATGGGACAATATATCATATCAGATACTTTGGGATAGCATTAAACATAATTACCAACTGTTAATCTGATTTGGTATCCCTCGTTAGATGGAGCAATGCAAGTCATACTGCATTTCTGATATGATGTTAAAACACCCAAATAGAATGAACAACTCTGAATGTTGATGTTTTATGGGCTCAGCTACTCTAGTTTTCTGACTGTGTGTTATGAAATTTATGCTATTCTACTATTTTAATATGGCAAATCATAGGTTGTTTGATATATCCACAAAATGTTTAAAATATTTTAAGTTTTAATGTTCAATAATTGCAAGATATATACTCATGTTAAAATTAATATTTTTAAATTAATTATTAGCTGTTTCATTTTTTTCCATATGTAAATGGAATGTGATACTCATGAAATTTAATTGTTCAGCTTTTACTGAGTTCCAGAATGAATATGTATTTATTTCTGAAATTTACTGTATATAGCTGCCCATCTCACAAACTTTTTATATATATTGGGTAACAGATTTGTGTTTTTCTCAATGTAATTGGGAATAGTGCTCCAGGCATGGTATATAAAATATTAGTTGATGACAGTTACACTTTTACACAATTGACATGAATAGAAATAGGGATGTTACAAGGTAAGAAAGGGAAAATTCTTAAATCAACTGACTGAAATGTAGAGAAAAATATTTTTCTAAGTTTAATTTGAGAATTCTCCATCCCTGATTTGGTGTTTTGGATTTCTGTAAAAGGTTATGGTTGTATATCCTGAGAATATAAGATACATAAGGTTGCTATGGTAACACCAGTTATTTGTTGGGGAGAATGAGTCTTCAGCCTTAAAAAAAGTTATTGGGATTGAAAAACCAGTCTACTCATTCACCAGCAGCACCAAGTACAAGTACAAGGATATTGTATATCCTTTTGTTTTGGGGAAGCCGTATGATAGGACTGGATATACATACATCCATAAAGCATTACAGTTTTCACAGAAAACTAGTTTATGGTAGAAAGCCCCATACAACCTTATGTCCTACTGAACACAGTGATAATAACATCAGCTACATGCATAAAATGAACGAAAATGCCTTAAACTAAATCAGATCGTTGTTCCATGAAACCTTGCTCCTGAAGACTTTTTTATCCTGCCTGGAGATGTCACAGAATTACATCAGACATTGAGATGATAGAGATACTGCAGCTGGCCCAGTGAATTACTGTAAAGAGAAGTTATGTGAACCAGGAAGCAACACTACATGCATTAGCATCCAATCCCCTTTTTCTTGGTAGAATCATGCCCAATTATGAGAGGAACATGGCTATAATGTTAGTGATATTTTCTCTTTTGCCCCCATAATGAATGAATGCTCTCAAATTACAGTTGCATTTGCTAGAAATTACCTCAAAACTAACTTATTTTCATTAATGTCTCCTTACATCCAAGGAAGCTTATTAAAAATCTAATCAGAATGCCCACATGAGATAAGAATTGATAGGATAAGAAATAAGGCAGGTTTGAAAAAAAGGAGGACTGCAGTAGTGCTTAGTTAGGAGCTGATATACATCCAATGGACAGAATTTGAGTAACTCCTGAGTGGAGAAGATATAGATTTGTGCACCAATATGGGAACTGCACAATGGACACATCTGGGGCATAGTGAAAAATGTCTAACAGCAACACAGTTTGGAAAGTAGTTATTACTGTTTATCATTGCATTGATTTCTCTATCTACAATACTGAACAAGTTATGTCATGACTATCGAACATCAAAAATATATTCCAAGCTATCCCACCTTCTTTACATGACTTTCCAACCTCCTTTACATGGCTGTCCCATCTCCTTTACATAGAAAAACTTCATCTGAAATGGAATCACTGCTCAACACTGTTTGAATATATAGCCAAGATATTGCAATGGAGTTTGGACTGGACTAAATGCATCACACTCAACATCACCAGGGGAAAAATTGTGAAAATTGAGGGAATCAATTATAATAACATAAAGAGACTGGATGAAGATGATCACTACAAATATGTGGGCATCTTTCAACCTGATGACATCAAGCATACTAGCATACTGATGTCAAGAAGAATGTTAGTAAATACTTAAAGAGAGTGAAGAAGATCTTAAAAATCCAAACTGAGTGATGGAAATACAATCAAGGTGATTTTTATCTGGATAATTAGATATACAGCTGAAAAAATTCATTCAAGTTGAATTAGAAATGCTGGATAGGAAGAGCAGAAAAATTATGACAAGTTCTTCATCCATGCAGCAATCTTGATGGAGTCTATTTATCAAGGATCATAGGTGACAAGAATGTTGCACGTACAGAAGACAATTGAATAAGAAAAAAGGCCATTGGAAGAATAACTAAGGATAGTGAAGTAGATGAATTGAAAGTAAAACACCACAAAGGTTTATTGAATATCAGAGAGACCAAACTGGCCTATAAAAAAGACTAGATGAAGAATAGAAAAGAAGCATGGTCAGTACATTAAAAAAAAAAAACCCGTACCAAGTAGCAAGGCCCCAAAATGGCTAAGAGTAGGAAAGTTGAAGAAACAGACAGCTAGGCTAATTCTGGCTACGCAAGACCAACTCTTAAGAAGAAATGCATATAAAGCCAGAATTGTGATGATAGCAACAGACAGCAAATGGCATCTCTGCAGAGAAACTGAAGAAACAATGGATCACCTAGTTAGCTACTACAAGAAGATCACACAGGCTGGCTATAAACAATGGCACGACAAAGTAGCAACAATGGTACACTGGAATAGCTTCAAGAAATACCATGGTCTACAAGCAAGAACTGTGGGACCACAGAATAGACAAAATAATAGAAAATAAAGAAACTAAAGTGCTCTGGGACTTTAGAATTCAAACTGACAAGCATCTGCCACACAATACCTCAGACTTAATAATGTTAAGAAAGACAAAAGCATTTGTTTACTGGACATTGCAATGCCCAGGCACAGCAGAATAGAAGAGAAAGAACTGGAGAAAATCACAAAATGCAAAGACTTGCAAATAGAAGTAGAACAATTGTAGCAAAAAGAAAGCAAAGATAATAACAATAGTAATAGACATCTTGGGTGCAATTCCAAAACATTTGTAACATCATTTGAGCATCTGACAATCCATACCTGTTGTTGAAATGATAAATGCATCCCTTTACATGGCCACCATCCTTGGATTTGAATATTCCATACTGGGCACTAATTTTTAACCAATCTTATATAGTATCTGAAATGTATATTGTTTACTTTGTTTCTGCAAAGAAGGACAAAAAAGTGGGATATTGTATACATTTGAAGAAGAGCTGAATTGTTATGAATTGGAACACATACTCATTTTCTTTTACATGTATGCACATATTCGTCGGTATTATATTCACTGTCATATGCAATGTAATATTCTTAAATTAGTTTTATAACTCTAAAACTAAACCTTGAACAGATTCCTCAGAAATCAGGTATGCCTAATTGTGAGCAATAGTAAACAACCTGGCAGACCTTCAACATTATCTGAGTACATCAGTTTAGCCTGAGGATTGTAGTATAGTGGATGTTCATTACGAGCAGTGTGCCCTTGATAATATGAGGTCCAGCATACTAAACAGGGCAACCTGAACAAATGCCCAAAATATCAGCATGGTCAGTGAGATTGCTGGAGATCTCAGTGTTAGATTTCTTCACTTTTTTCCCTTCATGACTCTTGATGCCTAAATTACTTGTAAGGCAGTTCCAGATCTCACGTATTTGTTGTCGTGCCAAAAGAAATAGGCCAATTTTTATATTTTTATTTTGTTACTCATGAGGTCTCAGGTCACAGAAATAAATGAGAGAAGTTACACATTGACCATGTCATAATAACTGTGCATCTGTTGTTTACCAATAATTCAAAGTGACCTCCCTCCTTACTGGCAATTCTACTTTGGGGGTAGAAATTGAAGTATAGAATTGGTGACAGGTGCTAAGCAAGACCCCTTTGTAATCTGAGGAAAGGACCAACTAGTTCAAATGCCATAGATATTACTGCCTTCTATAAAATCTTCTATTATTTATTTTCTGCAGCTGGGGACATGTTTTGCCCTCTTGCCTCTTCTGTAGCAGTGAGGCTAAGGGTTTAATGTAATGGATAAATCCCAAAATGTTCATATGTCTGGGGTTTGTATGGAGTGGACCAATTTCTTGCAAACAATCAATCAAGTTGGTGTGTTAGCTTTTTTTAACTCGAACAACTGCAGAGTAAATTGCTCATCATTCTCTTACTTGAAATTTATCTCTATGCAAGAGTTGTGAATAACTCCATCAAGTTGTCCATTTATTAACCACAGATTTGGACATTATTCTGTTCTATTAATCCCTTGTCTACATTTGGATAAAAGCAAAGTTTGGAGGAGGGTTATGAGGGTTACTTGTTGTGAAGCAACAAGTGGTGCTACTATAGTGATGCCATCCCACAGGACTCTTCTAGGTATAAAATACTCTGATTTAAGGGAGCAGGGTAGAGCTCATATCCCAGAAGAACTGACTCAGACGTCGTCTCTTCTGGGAAGGTAAGCAGAAAACTGTAATTCTTATAAAGAGATATCTGAATTACTTTTTAAAAGTACTATTTGCTAATTTCCCTCGAACTTTCCTTGAAGACTCTCAGTGCGATTCACATAAAAATGACAGACTTGAGCTCTAGGATGTTTTCCACGAGGAGGGCTCATAAATCTTTCCTTAGATTAATTTGTAAGAAGGTCTCAAAAACTATTTTTCCAAACTCACTTTTCCCAACTCCAAAACATCCAAAAATTCTAAATCGGGATTGTCATTTGCTCAGGGTAATCACAACCTATTTGGAAAATTCTAGCTTGGAGAAAGCCCTTATAAATTATTATTTTTGGAAAAGCAATTAGAAAGGGAAAGAAACCTACCAACTTCATTCACTTGTTTGAGTTAACAAAGTTTCATTGTCACTGCTATGGTGGATGCAGTAATAGCTGCATTTTAATTAGTTTATAAAAGGTTGTGAGGTATTCTTACTGCAGTGACTGGCATCTGGAGCCCCCAGTATAAACAAGTTGTTGCACAAAAGTCGTGTTCTTGAAACCAAAATCCTACGGAAGCTGGTTGTTGTACGTGCTAAACTGTTTGTTCTCTTGCGTGGAGCAGCGGAATCGGATTCACTGAATGGCTGCAAAATGTGTTCCCTGATGGCTTGTGCTGATGTAGAAAAATTGTAGAACTACTTGGCAAGCAATACAACATCTATAACTGGCCCTACTTTATTCAAATTTCAAGAAGCTATAGCTCAGCTTATTTAACATTGTTGCTCTGTGGACGTGAATTGGCAGAAGCTATGACACCAGTATCAATACAGGAAAAGAACAAAATGGTCTACTGAAAAGTCTCTTCAAATAAAAAGAAAAAAATGCTCTGTTTGAGACCAGGTATTTTTAAAAGATTAAGACATTGCAAGGATATTTAAGATTCAGGAACTTGGCTTGTGTTTGAACAATTCAGTTCTTGCCAGTTTTGAAGATGCTGGAAACATAGAATGCTATATGAATCATCATAATCAACAATCATCAACTATCCATCATCATCATCATCTTGTATAGTGCCTGACACTCAGTTTGGATGTTGAAATATCAGAACTTGATTTGTGTTTTTATAAAGCAATTTTGTGTTTCAAAAAAATTGCAAAATTTTGAAATTTCAAAAATTGAAAAATAATACAAAGTATAGGTTTTGTTTCATCTAAAATATGAGTGGTTGAACATTTTGCTGAACTAATAGGCTGTACTCAGCTTTGGATTTAGCTCCCTAAATGCACGAGAGCATAAATGTATCCTGTCTGCAACTTGTTAATGCAGCCATGCCTTTCTCAGGGATTATATAGCTGCTTTAATGAGTTTACAGTTTGCAGTTTAAAGTACCTTTTCTAAATTTATTCTGGAGCATTATTGCAGATTTATTAAGTAATTAATAAAACTGACTAGGCAAATGAAATTGATCTTAAGAACATTATTATTATTATAAGATTTAAATGATGCATGTATTTTGTAGAACCCAAGATGGTGCACGTAATGCTCTTGCTTCTATTCTCCTCACAACCACCACCTTATGTTTGGCTGAAGTAACTGGCTGTCAGAACTGCTACTTCATGCCTGCGTTCTGCTATTGCTCGGTATCAGTCTGCCATGAATTCTAAGGGAGGGAGCTGGTTGGGAGAGGAGGGAAGGAGTTGTACCTCCCTGAGACATGACTTCAAGGTCGGACCCCTGGGAATGGAACCCACCTGTATACCAGCTGACTTTCAAAGTGACCATTCTGAAAATATCTTCTTTGAAATTGATTGGGCAATGAGGGCCAGCAATGGGAAGTACCTAAGAGTGGGAAAGTTACACTTGGGGATTTTGGCATACAAATTTCAGTTTGCTCTACTGTCTTTCACTTGACGTTTAGTAAACCATACCTTTCTCAACAAAGTTAAGGATCATTCTTGCTTAAAGGTTCAAGTTGAGGCAGAGATTACACTGGCCTAAAATTATTTAGCTGGTTTTCATGCCTAAGAGGGAGCTTATATCTCTTAATGGTTTCCATGTTCCAATCTAGCATCTTACCCTTAATTACCATCTCTCCCTCCACCTCTTTCTCTTTCTCATACTATGAAAATGTTCTCAAAGGTAATGTAATTATTTCTTATTTCCTATTAGCACAACTCACCATCTTCGTGAGAAAATAGTATTTCAGGAGGGAGTCTTTTTTTTTTTGTTTCCACCGTGCAGCTTTTATGTATCTATGTGCCATATCATTAAACATTTCAAAAGATGGACAACCTCATTTGGCACTGAATATCCCTAGATTGCTGAGTCATATATTGTGTATATGTGCATGTGGACTGACTTGCCCACCAGAAGGAGTCTGATAGCAATTTTTTGAACTGTAGCTTGCAAAAGCTTATGCGTTTTTTATAAAATTGGAAAAGTTGGATAAAGTGCTACCAGAAGCTTTCCGATTGTTTTGCAACCATGAACTAACACAGCTTTCCTCCTCACCCACCTTAATTCCTCTTCTCATCTCTACCTCCTTCCCAGTATCTTTGAACAAGCTCATTGATTGATTTGATTGATTGATTGATTACATTTCTATACCGCCCTTCTCCCGAAGGACTCAGTGTAGTTTACAGCCATATTAAAACAACCCAACACAAAAATTAAAACTATTAAAATAATTTAAAACAGTTTGGCCATGACTTAAAACCCCTTGTTAAAACCCCTTTAAAACCAATTAAAACCCATTTAAAATTTATCTATTCGGTCAGGCTGGCTTGATGGAACAAAAAAGTCTTCAGAGCCCGACGGAAGGCGCAGAGGTCGGGAATCCTTCTTATATCCGGGGGCAGTTCATTCCATAGGGCAGGAGCCCCCACAGAGAAGGCTCTCCCTCTGGGGAGACATTGTCTGGCTGACGGCACCCTGAGGAGGCCCTCTCTGTGGGAGCGTATCGGACGGTGGGAGATATTTGGTGGCAGAAGGCGATCCTGTAGATATCCTGGTCCTAAGCCATGGAGCGCTTTGAAAATGGTGACTAGCACCTTGAAATGCACCCGGAAGACCACTGGGAGCCAGTGCAGCTCGCGCAAGAGGGGTGTTACCCAGGAGCAATGAGTCGCTCCCATAACCACTCGTGCGGCTGCGTGAGAGAAAAGAAGAAACAAATGAAGCTTCTTCCCAGGGACTCTCTTTGAAGATTGTTGATTTCTCTCCCACTGGAAGAAATCAGCAATTTTGAACAGAGCATCTTGGACTTTGGTGTTTTCTAGCACTCTTGTTGAAAATTGTCAGCATTCTAGTATTACTGACAAATAGTAACAAATTGTAAATTGTTATGTATCAGCTCAATGAGCAGGTGGGAAAGATACTGCCTACTCTGTTATCAAAGCTAATTCTTTGTTATTGTTCAAAGAGTTTATACAAGTATTTTTCATAATTAATATGTCCTCCAAATCAGGGGTCTCCAAGCTTGGCACCTTTAAACCTGGCGGACTTCAACTCCCAAAATTCCCCAGCCAACTTTGGATTAGGGTTAGCAACCCTAACCCAAAGTTGGCTGGGGAATTCTGGGAGTTGAAGTCTGCCAGGCTTAAAGTTGCCAAGGTTGGAGACCTCTGTTCCAAATCAAGCTTCACTCTTTATATCACATGGATCCATTCAAGTTCCACAGTCTTCAGCTGTGGAATTTTTTGGAGGTCTTCCATTCAAGTATTAACTAGGTCTGTTACTGTTTATTATCTTTTAAAATGAGCCCAAATTGGCTAGATGTAGCCACTTGTTGAGACTCATACTGAATAGGAGTCTTAAAAAAAAGAAAAACAAATCCTCAAAATGTAGACAGTTTAAGCCTCAAAGAAGCCAATGATATCTCAGAATTAAAAAGTCAGTGAAGTAAAACCAACCATATATAACTAACATTTTCAACATGTTCAAATTCCTTTCATTTAAATCTTTATGGCTGTGCTTTAGTGCCAGGATTAATTAATTATTTATTTATTTATTTATTTATTTATTTATTTATTTATTTATTTATTTAAATTTGTATACCTCCCGAAGGACTCAGGGCGGTGGACAGCCAAGGTTAAAATACATACAATATAAAAGTTAAGATAGTTTAAAATATAATTAAATCATTTGGCCTCCCAATTTAAAACCCCTCATCTATAAAATTTAAAATTAACCCATTAAAATCCTTTTAGGATTAGAGGCATAATCACTGGGATTGCAAGCAATCCAAAGATTTTTGAAACTGGAATACAACAAACAGGCACCATTACTTGTTTTAGAAAAAAACTCTGCTTGGTGGCCTACAAATTAATTGATCTTCAAAAACATGGTGAGATAAAATGCACATTATGTTAAGAACTTTATTTCAAACTGTAGAAGCTTCATATGTGTGTAAAATATATCTCTATATCTGAAATTAGGGTTACAGATTGGAATTGCACTGTAAGAGAGAACTTAAAATTTCCTTTCCTATTTTAATTATCTTCAAAAATGAATTTGCTTTGCAATGAAAGAACCCCTTGGTGTCTAATCAGACCATTGTAGACTCTGGTATACGCTGGTTTTTCTCAGGATTGTAAATCTAGAATTGGATTAGCAGTCATAAACTGGATGGTATGTCCTGCCCCTCCTGACAGGCCAAGATATATATCAAAACTCTAACCTAAATGCTAGTATGCATTTAATGTAACATGTGGTTGGCCTATAGCCATTCATATAGCATTAGTATAGTATTGCAAACGTCTTAGAATTTGGAGACCAGCAACTTCACATAATGCTGATGTTATCATTTCTTCGTGACTTCTATGCAGCGCCGTTCCTGTGTTCATCCAGAAGCATGTTAGATTTTCAGAAAGTGCTCTCCAGGGTGCTGTAGCCTTTCTCTAGGCTGGCAAGACCTGCCAGCTCAGTAAAGTGCGGTAGAAGAAAAGGGAGAAAAAGGAACAGTTCCTGCTTCAGCATGCAGATGTTTAGTAGCAATTTGTGCTATAATGTAAAGTCTGCCCTTGTAGCGTTCTCCCATTTGTTCGTCTCTCAAGTGACACTTATAAAACGTCCACCTGAGCAAGCCTTACAGTATGTTCTTTGTTTTGCTTGTAGTAAGGATATTTGAGTCCCCCCCTCTCTCTTTATCTCTCTCTCTCCCTCCCCACTCCCACTCCTTCTCTCCCTCCCTCTCTCCCCAGTTATCCCTGACCATTCTATAAATTCGGAGGTGCTTGACATGGTCCATGTTAAGTTGTCACTTGAACAGTGTCATCTGACGGGGCTCCAAAGTGTGCCTTTTCTATTACAGTGCATGTGCTATTTCTCCCCTTCCCCTCTCCCCCAAGATCTGGCTGGTCCCAAGCATGCCATTAGACTTTAAGACTAGTACTGGGCTAGGAAGAATCCATGGTGTATGTGTGTGTGTGTGTATGACTGTGTGATGTCATGTTTTATTCCCAATGTGGTATACTGGATTTGTTTTTTTTTAATTGTTGCATTTATTTTATCCCTGCTAGCCATCCAGAGTTGCTCTGTAAGTGGGTGGCCATATAAATTGAAGGAAGGAAGGAAGGAAGGAATATTGCTGCTGTTGTCCTTGGCAACTCATTGTTACACATTTTGCTATGACAAATTTATGGAAAGCTCTTAATCTGAGTGCTTTCAGAATTTAAGGAAATAATTATGTCACCTATTACCAAAATACTATTTCTCGACTGCAGCGGGCGTTGTGACCAATATTTTATAGGAAGAGCTAGAAGGAATTATAGAAATGGCTAGTTAAGATAGTAAGTCCAATTCCCTGTTCAATAATTCTTTATTAAATTTGTTTGCACATCTTGCTGTAAGATGACTCTCTTATTTGCATTTAAATCTGAATTAAAGCATTTCTAACAAGTGTTTGTCCTCCATTGGTAGAATATCCATCGGTACTTGGTTCCAATTTGTTCTTACAAAGTTTTTGCTAACATTAAATTGGTAGCAAAATCTGTCTTTCTGTTATTTAAAGCATTGTTCTATATTGCTATATTCTGTATTTCTCTGTATATTGAGAGAAAACAGGTCTTTTGTATGACTCTTATTCAGCTATTTAAAATTTGCCATTTAATTCTCCTAGGTCACTTTTTCTTAAGGCTAAATCTTTCTCTTCGTAGGGCTTACATTTTCTGTTCTTTGATTATCCTTGCTGATCTTCTCTGAAGCTGTTTCAGTTTATCCGAATCTTTCTTAAATTGTAAAGTTGGGAACATGACATAGTTTTTGGGAACAGGTCTGATAAATATAGATTAATAGGGTGTGTCAAAAATAGATAAGAAATTGAATATTTACTTATCCCTAGAAAACCTGATTAAAATGCAAGGGGTAGACAATTAGATAATATTTTTAGAAGAGCAAACACTGATAAAGAACTTTGATGGGAATTTTGTAATCCATTCATCATCCATCATATACAGTATTGAATACCATGACATTCAATACTGTATTTGGTCACCTTTTTCAGTCCTTATTTAACCTGTTCTGATTAATTTCAGGAAAGCTACTGCATCTTTGCTGTGATTCTAAATTTGTGCAACTCCTTATTGTTAATTTGTCCTTATATTAAAAAATCTGTTAACTTACTCTTCAGAAATACATTTTATGAATTCTATCTCCAGAACCGTGTTTTCAGAAAGCTAGTGTTAATGACACCATGATATACTGGTTTTTTTAAAAAAAAATTGTTCTATATGTTGCATACAGATTCAGCTGATTGATCAGTCATGAACTTTGAAACAATCATTATGAATAATGAAACAACTTGAATAATAAAACAACTTCTAATTGGCAAACATAGTTAAGCATATAAGGAGTTATCATAACAACCATATTTTGTGTATGGATGACATGGGGTCAGCATTTAATGATTATTTGGTATAATCACTTCGTTCTCTGCACCTTTAGGCCTATTGAGTACCAGCTGTTGTGCACTGAAGGGGGTATCAGCTTCATGTCCTATTTGTGCATTTACAGAGACATTTGAGTAGCTGCTTTTGGCAACTGACAGATGGAAGAGGTGGTTTTTTTTAAAAAATCTGGCTCTTCTTGGATTCCCATATAATTGGGAGTGTTCTGTTGAATAAGAGAAGGATAGGACTAAAACCTAAATTAGATTAAATACATTAAAGGCTGGAACATGCATATGTATTATTTGGTCTCTTCTCATTTGAGTATCTCCATTGAGACTGGTGATTTTGATCCAAACTGAGTGGTATGAAAGTTCTGTCATATTTTCTTATGCATGATACTTCACACTTCAGACAGATATGTAGTAATGAATTAGCTTGTGTTTCCTTATGATACAAAGGCTATCTGTCTGCCTGCCTATCTATCTGTTGGTCTGTCTATCCATTCATCTACAGTATCTCCTTGCTTACTGTTATTGTTTGAATTACTGTTTTCCACAAAAACAGTAAAAAAATCTGCAAAATAGTTTTGTTTTAAACTCTACTTTAAGCTAATTAGGACCTCTTTTAGTCCAAGAAATATTAATTATGGGAGATTCAATTATAGCTATGACAGCTGTCCAAAAATTAAATAGAAGTGTTTTATGAGACACTAGATGATAAAGTACAGAAATAGTTCATCAAAACATTGTTTTAATGTGGCAATTTAAAGTATTCATCTGAAATATCTCTTGACTGATGTGACATTTAAGCTTTGTTGCCACATGGATCTCTTGGCTCCAAAGAGGAGAATCATACAACAAAAAGTATCTTTGTTACACGAGTCTATCCAGACCTTACATGATACTATCTTTTGGGGAATGAAAATGATTTCTTTGAAAAGATAAAATTATTAGGAAATACTTAGCTAGCTGTAGAGTCACTGAATATGTTCGGGGAAAAAACAGTAAATGCATGGATAGACAAAAGAGGCCCTGTCATAAAACTTGAACTGTTATTTTGGATTTTTTGTATTTAAATCTAATGGAAAAGGTTTTTTTCTCTCTCCATGCTTTAAATAGATATTTTGCATCCTGTCCTCATTTAATGACTACAATCACCATAATCTTTTAATGACCCCATAAACCCTTGCAGGGTGGAGTCTGGGCAACTCAATGGAGCTGAGTTTTTACTGATGGATGCCCTTCCTGCTGCCAAAGCAGAGCTATATTCAGCAAATATATTCTCATCATGCCCAGAGAAAGAAATAACTGTCTCTTTACCTAGGATCGAACTCACAGCCTCTTGATTGTGAGGCGAGAGCTCCACCTCTAGGCCACTGCACCATTCATTTAGTGACCACAATGTGTTCCTTAAATTAGAAGCAGAAAGGTTGCACAATGAAAGAAAAAGCGAGAGAATGACACTGTAAAGATTATTGCTTGCTGCCGTCTCATTCAGATGAATTTTCTGTGCCTGTGTCCTGTGCATGACCCATTTTTCTTTTTGTAGTCCCCTCATAGGTAAGAGAGGTTGCTTTAAAAAGCTATCTCTTCCTGAGCTGATTTTCTAAAAAAGTGCTAATCTCAACTTGATAGGCTCTGCTCTATGACCTTAATTGATTGATTAGAATGGTGCCTGAAACTGATCAGACCTTAATCATTTTTACATTGATGGCTTTTGTTGTCAGATGCCTAAAATTTGGTCATAGATGCACACATTGGTTGGAAAATGATTTTTTAAAAAAATACTGTCATATTTGTGAACGGTTGCTAAATGAGGTAGCTACTAAGAGAGAAGTGGCTGTACACCTACTTACCTTTTAGATAGCTTGTCAAAGCTTGCTCACCATCATAACTAAGTCATATTAAGGCACACTGGTGTATTTCAGTTTGACATAATGTAATGGGCAAAATAAGCCAATTTTGATTTAATTGACAAACCATGCTTAAGAGACTATGGTTTAGCAAGATGCATAAATCAAGTCTATATATTGATATATAATTGTCAATCCAGAATCTGTGGAAGGTTTGGGGACTCTGAAAACTATTGTTTTGATCTATAAATTTGGTTAGGTTCAGTGGTGGGATTGAGCCAGTTTGCACCACTTCGGGAGAACCGGTTGTTAACTTTCTGAGCAGTTTTTGTGAACTGGTTGTTGGAAGAAATCATTAAGGCAAAGAATCGGTTGTTAAATTATTTGAATCCCACCACTGGTTAGTTTTGCTTCCATGCAAAATAACAAGAATTGTGCTTGGATAGGTCTCAGATCCACTAAGCTGAGCCCTCAAGTCCCAGTTTCAATGTTGCCTGGAAAAACCAAATGATCATTTTGCACAAGGTGTTTATGGCAGAGAGCACATAGAGGACTTTGGCATTTAAAGTTCCAAAGTCTTACATCATTGGGGACTTCCATTCTTTGCTCAGATGGATTAGTAATAAAACACAATTTGCACATTTGGGGTTCAGGGTTGCTTATTTTCAGAGAGAACGTTAACCAAATGTATTGGTACTAATAGCAGTATTTGTTGCAAAGTGCTGACATATTACTGAATTTAGCAGTACTAACACTGCATTAGAGAATTCACTTCAGGGAAATGGAGCAGCTGTTCTTTTAGTTTATCTAGATGAACTGTATCTTCTCACCGTTATGGGGCTATTAAAGTGCAAATGATCTCATCATGGCAGAAGGAAAAAGTTTCTTCCCACTGCCTTCAGATGTAGCTTGGTTTGCAGTGCAATTATTCTAGAATCAGGAAATTCTATGACATAACTTGTTGCATTTCCTATTGCCACAATTCAGTAATTTTTAAAAGCAGATTTGATTCTGTAGCAGGCATTTTAATCGGATCTTTAACTATCAATTTGCAAACATAATGATAGAGTGGAAATGGAGCTAAGACAAGTGGGCATTAGCACCTTTCTTTTTCAGCATCAATTAAAAAGCTAAACTAACCAAATTATATCCCTTTAGGTTTTTAGTCTCTGGTTCTTTTTTATTTTATGTATTTTTATTTTATTGCTTTACTTTTTTCGTACATATTATTTCTTGTATTAGGTACTGTTTCTATGTCAGCAGTCTCCTGAGAATTCAAGTTAGTGAATTCAAGTTAGTGAATATATAGTTTCTTCTAATCCGATCCATACAGCAACCCATTGGGATAGATTGTTTTAGGAATAAAGCTGGTGAGGCAGGGACTGGCAATTTTCAAGTTAGAGAGAACCACCATGTCAACCTAGATCAGGTTTCTGTAAATAAAAAAAAAAATCACAGCCAGAAGAGGCTCTATAGTAGTAGTTTCAGCAACAACATGGGTTCTCATTTTACTAATCTCGGAAGGATGATGTCTGAGTCAATCTTGAACCTTTCAGAATCAAACTACTGGCTATTACATTCTAACCATTGTGCCACCAATTTTAGGCTCCATCAATAGATGCATAGTTTCCAAAATAAGGAAAATAATACTTCTGCCATAGTCTGCTTTGATCAGATCTTACTTTGAGAACTGTTGTAGTTCTAGTTACTACGCATGGATTGGGTCATTGCAAGTTTAACTTAAATTCAGGTGATCAGGGGGCTGGAAAGTTGGTGGTGGTGGTGAGACTGAAAGAAAAAGAACTTTGAGTGGAAACAGTAGAGGAAGGTATAAGACCTATTTTGAGGTGTATGAAGGGATATCACTTAAAAAAAAGTAAAAACCTGTTTGGTGTCATAAAGAAGATACAGAAAAAGGTCAAGTTACAGGATTTTTTTTTTTGTCAAAAAACTCTTCCTATCCGCAAGAGTAATTTTAACAGTGGAACCAGTGATTAACAGAGCTGATAAGTTCCTCCTTTTTTGGATATATGTGCAAGGTGGGGGCAAAATGGCAAAAAGAGTTTTGCAGTGCAGGCCCCACTTCCTTTGTATATCCATGCACCGATATACATACAGGCTGGCATCGTAAAGCTGCATTCACCATAATGCTGGTTTGACTCCATTTTGTTCCTAGAGGCTGCTGAAATTTTCAAACAGAAGCTGGGCATCCACCTGATGCTTAGAGGCCTGCACTGAACAAGGGGTTGGATTTAATTGCCCTAGCGCACAATTCTGATTCTATTATACCTTTGTTGTTGTAGATCACTACTGTATTACATGGCTTTTGTAAAAGTGTCCCATCCATAGAATTGGCCTAATCCATATCTGCTTAAGCTTCAGTTATAGTTCCATATTTTTCACTGGGACCAGTATTTAATGATCTTTAAGTCCAGCTGATACTTTAGTTTTAATATCTCTGTCTTTAGCAGCAGCTTTTTATAGTTTTAATATATGATTATTTTTATGAATGTATTATTTTACTTACTTTATGTAGATAAATAATTCCTAAAACACCCAAACTAAAATGAACTAAGCTGGTAAGGCTACAGAAACTGACATTTCAAATGGCTTGTTTCTAGCTCCTTAATGTTTCAATACAGCATTCTCTCTAAACAAACAGGAACATACCTCTCCCCAGTGTCATCATCTGTGGCATAACACCTGGCAAAATCTCCTTAGAGGCATGACAATCTGCCAATTTAAAGTGTGTGTTGCATAAACTGAGATTTGTTATCATGTTTAATGAGAGAGTTTAAAACCTATTTCACTAAGGCTTAACAAACAAACTCCAAGTAGAGAAAGCTGAACTGGAAAAGCAGATTCTTAAGAAACATTTTCTAGAAACGAGGCTAATGAAAATCTATTTTTTGGATTCAGAAAAAGTGGAAAGCACAAGTTCTGTGTGTTGGTTAGGACCATGCAATAATCTGAATTAGAAGAGGAAAGAATCACATAGGTGTCTAGATATTAGCCCTTGGAAGTTCCTTAAACATGAGTTCACGGAAATTGGGTGACCAATAATTTAGATAAATTAATAAAATAAAAAAGTCCTTTCCTGGGATCCTACAGTCAGTCTAGAGCAGTGGTGAGTTTCAAAATTTTTTACTACCGGATTTGTGGGTGTGGCTTGATGGCATGGCTTGGTAGGCATGACATGGCTTGGTGGGTGTGGCAGGGGAAGGATACTGTAAAATCTCCATTCCCTCCCCAATCCAGGGGAAGGTTACTGCAATATCCCCATTTCCTCCCTATCAGCTGGGACTCGGGAGGCAGAGAATAGATGGGGGCAGGGCCAATCAGAATTTTTACTATTAGTTCTCTGAACTACTCAAAATTTCCATTACTGGTTCTCCAGAACTGGTCAGAACCTGCTGAAACCCATCTCTGCTGTAACTCCATTTAACCAGTTTAGCTCATTTTCCCTAACAATAGAAATAATCCCAAATTGGACAAGCAGCTTCCTAGCTTCTCCAGAACTGGCCAGCAAATCGATTTCCTAGGATTTCCCACTTTGTAGCCCCCAACCTCTGTACACATTTTTGTTTTTTCAAAATTGGTCAGAACCTGCTGAAACCCACCTCTGATCTAGAGGGCTCATATTGAAGACAACTGTGTATGTGGTAACTCTTTTTCCATGGAGGTAGACTTGGTCTGGAATACTTCATTATCTTGGCATATTCTTCATAAAGCTAAGAAAAAAGAAAAAAAAATAGTGACCGTAACAGAATAATACATTCTGGAAAATAAGAAAAACATTCACCTGCATTCTAGAAAGTTCTTTGGGCATGCAGCTGTGCTCGTGTGAACTGTGTATAGATCTTATAATAAGCACTTTGTGGAGATAGAATTTTCTATTTATGATGGTTAGCCCTCTCCCAAGACCTCCAATTTAATTTAGATACTTGGTTACTTGCTAATCTACCCAAGCATACCCAATAGTGAACCTCCAGTGGAGAACATACTGCTTCTTGGTGTTACTGATATGTAGAATCTAGGGAATTGCTTTAGATTGAGTAGTTCATTTAGTTCAATATTGTTGACACTGAGTAGTAGAAGTCTTTTTAGAGCCCAACTTGAAGATGCCAAGGGCAGAATTTGTTGTCTGCTTCCATTCTTATTGGGCCTATGCATTGCTTACAGTTGGTTGCAATTTTCTTTTTTTAAAAATACTTTTTATTGAATATTTTTTAATACAAACAAACCTACAAACAAAAAACAAACAAAAATAGATATTTACATCTTATTTTCAACATCTTTGCATCAGTAATCTATATTTATACATTTTCTCTTTCTTATCTTAATCTATCTCTTATACATATATTCCTAGTAAATCATGTATTTATATTCTCTTAATCTAAATATTTTATTTACTTTTAACATAAACAGGTACCTAGTTTCCTTTCCACAATGTGTATCTTCCCATTTATTTCCATATTTCTCCACCTAATTTAACCATTGTTTAGTTTTCTTTTGCCCCCCCTTTTTTCTTTTCCCCTTTCTCCTCCAACCATTTATACCATTTCTCCCAGACTAAATAATAATCTGTTTCATCTTTTTCTTGTATCTCCTTTGTGAGCTTATCCATTTCCGCACATTCCATAATTTTTCTAATCATCTTGTCTTCTGATGGTATGTCATGGTTTTTCCAGTTTGGGGCGAAAACTATTTGTGCTGCTGTCAATATGTGAATAATTAAGTATCTTATTTCTTTTTCCTGTCAGAAGGAAAAACAATTTTGGTTGCAATTTTCTATGACCGAAAAGTGTTCCTTACTTCAGGTTTTACTATGATGTGCCCAAAATTTGTAAATGTTGATACAGTACTACTTACATGATCAGGATATTTTACTGAGTACTACTTATTAGTAATGGGTGAAATCTAAGTAATGTTTGAGTAATGTTTTAATTTATTTATTTCATATCTCCAAACAGCCACAAAATTTAGCAATGGAAGTATCTTTTAGTCCAACTCTTTTACCTGTTGTAAGATTGGTTATATAATTTATACTTTTGTGAATAAAGATCGTTTGGAATATATATATATATTTACAGATTGGAAGCGTTTGTTTTATACTGGTTATTACCACAGTTCACCTCACATGATATGCTTAGTAATCACTCTACTGTATGAGGAAGACAGGCCTGCTGTTCCTGTATATAAATAAATACCAAAGCTGAGTTCATCTGTTTATTTTCAAGATACAAAGACTTAAATGAAATTTGGGAATAATGAGTACTATTTTCTTTTATTACAAGTAACTGAGGAATAGTTACTGACAGGTAGGATCATTGGTCAATGAGCTGTAATCTGCCATGGATTAGGAATGTGATCTAACATGTACAAAATTAAACTCAGACTTTAGAGACTGTTTTACTCCTAGTTCTGAAGGAATATCATTATTCAGACTGTAGGTAATAGTTTCTGTCCTAATATACTGAGAAAAATGTTTTAATTTTCATTAATTTGGATCATTTTCAGTTGGAAAAATGAAATCCATTTTTCCAACTGAAACAAACAGTAGAATCTCCATTCATTGAGAGAACTAAGTTGCTCCTTATTCCCCATCATGTTATCCTCCCTATATCTGTGCATGTTATTTTAGGTTTTCTGAAAATAGAGAAATAGGCAGAGGCAAAACTAAGCCTCATAAACCTAAATAGGAATATATAATTTTTAAAAATTCGTGTCATTTCAAATTCAAAACACCTCATTTTGGGATTGGAAGGTCCATAACAGCTGTTTTTTTGTGTGGAATGAGCTGCTTTGATGATTTTGAAAGGATTTTGAGCTTGAAATGGGTTGTTTTATACTCAGAATAGTTAAAAAGATTTTGTAGACCTCTGCTGTTGTATCTCTTGTTTACTTTTAGTTGAAGAACCATCTACAGTAGTACTAGTATTTATAAAGATTCTTTTTGCATAGTGCTTAAAACATCAGTCCTCCTATATTTTCACTTTGGGGCAGGCTGAACTTGATAGGGCAACTCCATGCAAATATTTTTGCTTATTTTTAACTATTATACCACACTAGTTCTTGAGGGCAGCTTTAAGAATTTTGGCTTCAGATCTAGGGCATTTATTCCAAGTCTGTGATAGAAACAACATGGCTATACTGGCACTTTGCATTATTTTTCAGCTAACAGTTAATTAGAAAATTGTCTCTTAATTTGTGGGAAAACAGTCTGAGCTATGGTCACTCCCCATCTTTGGTGATTAATTGCCACTTCCCAGGAGGTGGAATTTCAATGTGTGTGCGGGTGTAGTTTCTCTAGTCCAATTCCCATTTGAAAACCTTGCAGCCAGTTAGTTTCCTCAGAAAATGTTTGTTAATTCTCTAATGCCAGACTGTATGCATTATCCATACCAAGGATTTATTATGGAGGTACTGAAGCCACCTAGTCTGCTTCATATTGTGTAGGAATTAACATGGAGAATTTTCCATGAACTTGAAAAGCTATTATCATTAACAATAACTATGTTTATATAACAGCAGCTGAAAATATAAAAAGATTATAACTTCATGACACAACCAATTATTTATATATAGGAATTGGCATGTTCAGTCTTTAGTTAGGCTAGTAAACATCTCAGGTTTGGATAAGGCAGTGTGGGAAATTATTGAACCATTATTGTGATTCAGTGTAACACAGCTACAGAAAAAGCCAGGATACCATATACAGATTTAACACAACAATTTTGTTTTCTATTTCAGTGATTGTGCCGGCAACTGTTCCCTCAGGTTGTGTGCCTGTGACCAATAAGACTAATATACCCCAGCCAGCACCACGACTCTCTATTTCGTCTCCTCGGGCAACTGTGATTGCCACTATGGAAACCCCCTCACAGGGTTTGCAGACAGTCATGAAGTGGAAAACAGTGGTAGCCATTTTCTTTGTGGTAGTGGGCTATCTGGTTACAGGAGGTCTTGTGTTTCGTGCTTTGGAACAGCCAGAAGAAAGCAGTCAGAAAACCAGAATTGCCAATGATAAAGCAGAATTCCTTCAAGAGAACAACTGTGTATCCCAGCAGGAGTTGGAGGCATTGATTAAGGTGAGAACATCAGAACGGATACCACATATTGGGAAATTTACTTTTAATAAATCTAAATGAGGTATAGTAAAAAAAAATGTTTCCTGTGCTGCATGTTTTTCTCCCTCTTCTGTTTTGTTGCTATGAGAAGGAGCTCCAAAGTCTCTGTTTTTGATTTTAAGAGAAGAGCTGATGTCTCTGGTAAATGTTGTTTAAATATGGCTACCTAACCATTTGAGATTGAAGATTCCTTTTGAACCCTGTGCAACTTATTAGGAGCTGCACATGGGTCTGGCAAAGAGAGAGAGAGAGAGAGAGACTATGGAAAAGGCAATCAGAAAACTTTCTTGGATGCTAAATCCACATGGTTTCTTTTTCACTTTCTGCTTCTCCCACACTAATAGTGCCTCATGCTCACATTCTAATTGCAGCAGATATCGTATTGTTCTGTTTACCATTTTAACTTTGTGAAAGTAGCAATAATGGCTTGGAAAATTATCTGCATCAGGATGTCCTGAGAGGAAGAAAAGCATGCAGGATAGAACTTTCCCTCTTCATCAACTGGCAGAATCCTATGTCCCCTGCAGTGATAGATAGAGCAAGTTTTTGGAGTGAGCAACTATACATCTGATGAGTTAAAAAGAAATAGTGGGAATGGTATGGCTGAGAAAAAGAATACTGGAAATTGTATAAGGCTGACTACAATGTGAATAGTACAATAGGGCGAAGTTATACTGTTGTCCAAGAATCATTGAGTTGAAAGGACTATTTAGACCATTAAGTCCAATTCCCAGATCAATGAAGGAAGCTAGGTTCATATATTCATGCAGATGGCTCTCTAGCTTTGTCTTGAGGATATTCTCTACATGCAGGGAAACTCCACCTGATTGCTCTGTTGAACTGCTTTATTAGGAAAATTATAAAATCTAAAAACCTTTGGTTTTATACCTGTATGCAAAAAAATCTCTGGTCAAAATGTTTTTTCAGCAAGGCACTAATATGAAATATACCTCCAAATTAACAATGAAGTGCTTACAGAAAAGAAAAAATAAATACTATGGAATGGCCTTCATAGTCCCTAGATTTGAACAGTGCTGAATGTCTATGGGAAGCTCTCAAACATGCAGAAAAGCCTAAGAATATTTTTGTGTCAGAAAAGTTATGCAAATAGGGTGAAAATTTCTGCAGATGGGGAAAATGATCCAGAACTAAAAGTAGAAAGATTACAGGAAATGTTGGGAAACTGTTATTTCTGACCAAGGATATATTACTGTAAAGCAGGCTTGATACGTCACATGCTGGCCACGCCCACACCTGATTTAGCAAAGGGGGGAGAAGTCCCAATATGTCACGTGACGCTGCCATGACAGTGTGAGTTTGACACCCCTGCTGTAAAGGTGTCCAAATTTCTCACCTGTCATATTTGTTGTTTTTTCATTCTGAATCTGTAAACAACTGCACCTAAATAATACGTTTTCATATTTGCAGAAATAATTGGTACAGGTTGTGTCAGCCTCTTTTCACTTAAGAATTAATTGAAACATATTATTTGACTAGGAGTTCCTAAATATAAGTGACCCAGAGTTACATTCTGTAAGATAGGCAGCTGAATAATGGAATAAAGAAATTAATATACATATACAGCTTCATAAGCTATTTCACTTCTATGGATGCAAATTTGAAGCTAAAAAAAGAAAAAAAGAAAAACAGTTAGCAGAATGATCATACATTACTAATCAAAGAACACTGCTGAGGCTCTGAAGCTAATAGTACCAACCCTGAATGTAACTAGCTTAATATATCTAGCAAAACATGATTCTTAAATTTGCAGCTATCTTTTTAGCTGGCTCTTAAATCGGAATTAAAAAGTCTATAGAGATTCAACTGAATGAAAATTTCCAGTTTAATCTCTGGATCTGAATTCAGCACATTGGAAGCAATCTAAGACAATTATGATCTGACAGTAACATTCAGATCATATAAAATATATTTCATCATCTTGCTACAAGGACTTTAATTTCTGAATTAAAGTTGATTACAGTTACTGCACATTAGGCCAGTACAACTGACAAAACAAAAACACAAAAAAACATCTCAAAAACAAAGACATATTAATTAAAATGAGTGTTTTATATAGAGAGGAAAGAAGAACGAAAAACGTATATCTTGTATATATTTCATAAACAATATATATGTGTATATTTCACCCTATTTTAAATTGTGAAGAAATACTGACAATGTTTGTTTACTTGTTTCTAATCTATACTAAACAATGCTGCAGTCCGAATTGTTATTTAATTGGTCCTCTGAGTGACATTTGGTCTTCTGAGAGAAATTGCTCAGATCTGAGTTTGCTGCCAAAAGAGGAATATGACATAACCTTTACAATAGCTTAAGTGCAATTATTATACGTCAGCATTATAAGATGCTTATAGTAGGAAATAAAGCATGGAAAATGACTTCATACTGAGTAATGTACATTGCATTTGCCTGCAATACATGTTTTACATTTTCTGTTAAAGGCAATCTATCATTTTTTTTTCTTAAGTCAGTTGTACATTCAGTTTAAAAGGGAAATGTTCAGTTTAAACTGAACATATATTCAGTTTATGTATGCTTATTTTTCCTTCCAGACAAAGGGCGAATATAACCCTTGAAATAAAGCAGAGGTCTGGCATGAACGTTCTACCCCAAGCCATTCAGAGTCTGCAAAAGAGCCTCAGTTAGAGGCATTTCTGCTATATTCATAGTAGCTGTTAGAAATAATTATCATGGTTAATGACCCTGAGTTTATTTTTGGATCATTATAAACATTAATAAAAATGATCATAGTGGCATTGTCCCAAACTCTATAACATCTTCTGGAAGTTGCACCAGAAGATAGGAGATAACATTCCCAAATATTGGGAAAGAAGAGATGAAGATGAGAGAGGAAAAACAAGATCTCTCTCTCCCTCTCTCTCCTCTCTTTCACACACACACACACACACACAGAGAGAGAGAGAGAGAGAGAGACAAAGAGAAAGAAAAGAAGAAAGAGAATGAAAACAGAGAATAATTTAAAATACCGATTTTGAATTTTGTGAAAGAAGACATTTAGATAGATGGTTGTTTGACCTTTTGCCATTCTTTGAGAGCTTACAAAGGTTTACATGGGAATACCTCTTCAGTGTTTTCCTTGAATGAAAGAGAAAATGGAAAGTAACAAAACAACTGAAACATGGAAAGAGATCCATGTTGCTATTAAAGTATTGGCTTATGCCTATGTCTTGGGCAAAGCAGTCATTACCCATAAGAATTGCCTGTCTATACTAACTCGGGAGATAGGAACTTTGACTAAAAATGACAAATCAGAGAAGGATGTATCCTTAATGTGGATTTCCAAGATATCCAAGACAAAAGGGACACAGTGGCTCAGTGGCTACCGTGTTTCGAGCTTGTCGATCGAAAGGTTGGCAGTTCAGCGGTTTGAATCCCTAGTGCTGCATAACGGGGTGAACTCCCGTTACTTGTCCCAGCTTCTGCCAACCTAGCAGTTTGAAAGCACATAAAAAATGCAAGTAGAAAAATAGGGGCCACCTTTGGTGGGAAGGTAACAGCATTCCGTGCACCTTTAGCATTTAGTCATGCCAGCCACATGACCACGGAGACGCTTTCGGACAGCGCTGGTTCTTTGGCTTTGAAATGGAGATGAGCACCACCCTCTAGAGTCGGAAACGACTAGCACGCATGTGCAAGGGGAACCTTTACCTTTACCTAACATCTTAAAGTTGTACAATTGGAAAAGGCTATTTAGGCCACTGAGTAAGCCCCCTGCTCAGGGCTGGAATCCAATGAAAGCCAGAACAAATGTGTAGCGAGACTCAGCTTGATCATATCCAGCTAAAGAAGCCAATGACCTTTCCAGATAATTGTTCCTGATCCCCCCTCCCCTTGCATTATTGTATCCTAAACTGTATACAGTATTGTGATTCTGCTTTGGGCCAAGCATGGGGCATTTTATCCTGTCCTTTCTCCTCAGTCTGTTAAAGAATGAACTTTTTGCTAATGAAAAGGCAGGCTGTTTCATTGTAAAAGCCAGGTATTCTAAACAAGCTACAGCTCAGGGGAATTCACTTTTGTCCTAAGACATTTTAGGGACCCTCGTGGGAACAGTTTTTGGAAAAGTAAAATGTCAGAAAGTGTAAGTTTCTGGAATGGATTTTAGACAAGTAAAGAGGCAAATGAGAGTAGCTGCTAAAAATAGATAAGAAGCAGAAATTCTATATATAAAATGACCCCCAAACTGGCCATCTGGGAGAAATGTGTGGAATGAATAGGATTTAAAGAATCAATCACTTTGCAATTTATATCGATATGGATTTTTAAAATTAGGGTCTCTTTGTAATGGGCATAGCAACATTTGCCATTGCACCAGGTACTGTCTGCCTAAGGAAAACAAAAGTTTAAAAGAATAAAGTTAAGAGATGGAAGAACATTTTCCTCACATGATGATCTAAATCATCATGCATTTATTGTTCCATTTAAGTAAGAGTTTTCTTCACATCCTGGAGTTTGCTTTCAATGTTCAGTTCTACCTGTTAATGGTCCTCAGCAAGTCAGTATAAAATTCTTTGAATCTACTAATGAACATACATTGAACTGTTCCCATATATAGCATGTCAGATTTTAGCATACTTCTTTTAGTTCATTAAAGGTGAACCAAGAAGAAAAATATTCCAAAACAGATTTAAAGAATGTGTGTTCATTGTACATTCTCATTTGTGGTAATACTGGGGTCTTGCTAATTAGTAAGTCTTGGCTACAGTTGTTGAGCTTTTTGTGTATTCTTAACAGATCTTAACAGATTAATAGAGTTGGAAACAGTGGTCGGTTGCCTCCGGTTCGGACCGGTTCTATAGAACCGGTAGTAAAAATGGCAGGAGGCTCCACCCACTGACCCTGACATCATCAGAAGTGATCTGTGCATGCGCAGAAGCTTCTGTGCATGCACAGAAGCAAGGCGCGAGCAAAGTGAGTGTGCATGCACGATCCCATTGTGAACTAGTAGTAAAGGTAAGTGGAACCCACCCCTGGTTGGAAGGGACCTTGTAGGTCATCTAGTCCAACCCCCTGCCCAGGCAGGAGACCCTACACCATTTCTGACAAATGGCAGTCCAATCCCTTCTTGAGATAAGAGTGAGAAGATTCTACATAGGACAATCTTGTGTTTCCCTCCAGTATCTGAAAACTTCAGTACTTCACTTTATATAAATGCAAATGTTTCCTAGATAAACATACATTTTGGTATTATTTTCAGTCTTGATGTGCTGCAGTGACAGTTTCTTTCAGTAACCTGGAACAATAGCTACTGAAACATTAGCAGAGTATGTAGGTAAATCATTTTTCCAAGGGCCTACTTTTTCCTGGACAAATCTTTTGATTCTCTTAGTCATTTACTTCCTACAGTCAACTTGGAGTTTTGATCATCTGTTGCTAATATCCTGCCCAACACATGCATTTATTAGAAGCCCTTAATAAAACCACCAATGTGCTCTTTTTTCTGGTGGGATTATTTTATCCTTGCTGAGTGAGTCACTTCATGTTTTAGCCTGTCTCACTCAGCCTGGCTAGGTGGCTCAGTGCTAAGACGCTGAGCTTGTTGATCAGAAAGGTCGGCAGTTTGGCAGTTCGAATCCCTAGTATAGGTCTCCTGTGTGAGCAGTTGGTTGGACTTGATGACCTCCTAGGTCCCTTCCAACTCTGTTAACTGTTATAGTTAGTTGTCTGCTATTGCCATGCCATTTCATCTTAACATGGAACCACAATTGCTACATGGACTCCTTGTTCATTTCATGCATGAGAATCCATTTGTGAAACGAATATAAAAAACATTTCGCAAGAAAAGGTAAAAGCGCAGAGTTCTTGACCTGGGAGAAGAGCTTTATGTTAGTTCCTGGCCAAAAGAAAAACAAGATAAAAAATAAATTGCATTGCTAATGTGGGTAGGAAAGTTGAGGTGCAACCTGAAATGTCTGTTACATAACCTTTTGAAAGATAATTGGTAGTAGTATAACTCTTGATTCATTTTTTTTACAAATTTCAATAGCAATAAAGTCTTGTCTAGATTAATGAAATATGGTGCACATGGAACTAAATTTGAAGACAATGAAAGAACTTCTGTTGGCAGCATTTTCTGTTATGGATTTGTGAACCAAATATTTATACCAGCCAAGTAGTCTCATAAATGTCACTTGATGATAACTAAATGCAGAATGCCATTAAATTGTGCACAGCTTTAATAGGTCACCATTTGTTTACTTGTTTTCACACCAACAGAAGTAATGTGGGCAATTAATCGGTCACAAAGGAAGAAAGTATTTTTTCTGCATACTTTGTCTTCTTTGTGCATTGTTTCCTTTGCTTGGGACAAAAAAAAAAGCTTTTGGAGAATTTGAGTTTTCTAGATTACTGAGGACTATGCAGAAGAAAATGGCTTAGAAATCAGAGGCCCAAGGGAGAAAAGCCTGGATAGCAGGGGCATCCAGAGAGGAGGCCAACAATGTCAGAATTGGGGGGGGGGGCAACAGGTGTGTGTGAGTGAAACCCTATCTTGTTTTGTGTGTGCAATGCATGATAGTTATTTAAAAAAGAGGTGAATTTTCAGTTTTCATGTTTCACCCTCCGTTTTATCAATATCGACACTTATTCAAATTAGCATTCAAAGAGAATATATAACTGGCATGCATGTGATTCAAGACTTATTAATCGGTTGCATTTCTACCTTCAAATGGGAAAATAAATCTCTTGGGAATACCAGATTCCTGTTTCTTGAATTCTGAATGCACCTTATAATATTACATATACTTGTAGTTGGGAAGCAGTCAGCAATATGTTGACTTGCAAGGTAGTCTCTAGAGTATCTGGATTGTCTTCCTATATACATGAGAAGGAAGCAAAAATGAATGCAAAATTATATTGATTTGTTATGTATCATGGGAAAGTTGGCAGAATTATGCTTGCAAAGGATGAGAAGCAGCAGTGAGCAAAATTTGAAAAGTGCAACACTTTGTGCTATGCAAAGAGTGTGCAAACCAGATTTCTGTTTTTCAGGTTACTGAGTAATGTATGAATATGAGGGGAAAAGTTTATTGTTATCTTGTCAATTTAGAAGAAATAGATAAGGAAGCCAAGAGTTTTGAATTATGGAATGTTTTGCATGACTATGTTGAATATAATAAGAATGTTATATGGTAGAAAGAAAGTGTGATAATTAAATGTGTTGGAAATGCTGAACAGAGAATAAGATAAGAATATGTGATATTTCCTTTATTGTGGTTACAGATAAAAGTATGTTATCTTATGCTTTTAAGCATAAGATGCTTGTAGCGATTGTAGATGTGTGTTGATTGAGGACATAAATGCACATGCATTTTCATGAAGCTGTGTTGTATACCAAGATTGAACTATTTGCAGAAATGTTAGATCACATGACAAACTGAGGAGTGAAAATCAAAGTATCAAAGTAGCTGAGAGAGAAAATGGAGCAAATAATTCTGTGTTGCATATAAAAGCTGAAACGTTAGAGCAGAATTAATTTTTGTATCATGGTGCAAATGCTGGTAAAAAAGTAATGTGTGATGTATTGTGGGGAATGAATGTTTCAAAAGATGCAAAATTTGCCATGCATGAGGAGATAGTTTTGCCCACTTTGTTAGAAGTGATTTACAAATTACAGATTCCAAAAATTGCTTCCCACATGGAAGTATATTAGAGTTTATAATCTTAACAATGGTGAAGGTCACCATATAAGAGAAGGTTTGAATAGGAAAGTTGACATAAGGAGAATACACAAGATAGTATGCATCTTAAATACTTACACAGGTAAGTTCTTTTCTTTGGCTTCTGTATCTTGCAAAATGCAGCATCTTGCATCTTCTTGAGATGTGTCCATGTCAATTAGTGTATTACTGGGAACCCATGGTGTTTGAAGGGATCTATTGTATTTTATACGTAAAAGAGTTAGAGCTATACAACTCCAATGGACTCTGGGAGAAGCTTTGACTCAGTGATAGAGGAATACGGCTTTGCATGTAGAAATTGTGTGAGACATCTTGGATCAGAGAGGCCAAGCAGTAGACAATGGATAATTTTTTTATTGCCTGGAACTTTAGAGAAAAGAATAGGCAGCAAGCACCGTCAATCTTGCATTTGGAAGACAAGATATTTTGTTCAGTTACAATATATTCTGCTCTCAATTTGCTTCTTTTTTTTTTTTTTGTAGCGGGTTATGAATGCTACCAGTGCAGGAGTCAACCCTGTTGGAGATTCTTCTAATAGCAGCAGCCATTGGGACCTTGGAAGTGCCTTTTTCTTTGCAGGAACTGTCATTACTACTATAGGTATCTATGTATGCATATTTATAATTTATATTTCTGAATGATTCTGTCTTGGTATGACCAGATATGGGGAAAACGGGCTTTACTGTGTATAGCCTATCAAGTACTACTTTCAGAGGTCTGAAGTATGGAGCCCAATCATAGTCTAAATCAATCAATAAAAGGCACCACCGCAAATAAAATGAATTAATCAGGAAGAAAACTATAGAATATTTTAACAGATGTATCAACCAACATTGAATAATAGCCAATAGCCAAAGAGGGCAAAGTAAGGAGATTCCCGAGGACATGGCATAACACAACACATGTCTTGAAAGAATAATGGGAATGACTCAGCTGACAAAGAAAACAAAAAGATTTAAAGTAGGTTTATTTGACTGTTAGCTGCCTTAGTTGTTACCTTTGCTGTATTTCTTCAGATGGAATACGAACAGTCAACAGAGGTTACTGCAAGCCTTCATTCTGTTTCGTGCAAGTGCACACTTAACACACACACACAAGCCATATTGCCTAGTTTACTTTTGAAAATTATAGAAAGCAGCATTTTTTTTTTACAAAGCCAAAGCTGACTTCTGCTTCCTCTGTTTACCAGACTGGAAAAAAAATGCTAGTATTTTCTGCTGAAATGGCTCTTATAATTCAGCCCCACTATTTAAGACTAGCAAGTGGTTGTTCTGGAACTAGAACCAAACTGTGGTTCATTTGAGATACAGAAGGGCTGCTGTTGCATGATGCTGTTTAGCCTTTTCATGCAATAATAGTTTTGGGTTTTTTTTGGTGTTCCTCACCAGTTGAATTAGAACCTTGTTCACTGGCAGATTTTTGCAATTTTAGAATAGCTATACTTAAATGGTGGTAAAAAAAATGTCTCTTAAAAAAGGATGCATGCAGGCACACCCCTCTTTGAAGTGAGTTGACAACAAGAGCAAAGGAAGATCTACCAGTGAATGGGGACTGCGTTTTAAATGCAGGAGAGGCATTCTCCCAACTGACAGATTTAATGGTGAATAAACATTCCAGATCTGGAGCTGCAGGCTTACTAAGCAAATAAATGTAAGGAGCACCCAGCTGGGTTGGAGCAAAGGTCTATCAAGCTGAACATCTGGTTCCCTACAGTGATCAACCAGCTGCACCCAGGATAGCAGCAAAGTTATTCACATATTATAATTATAGAGGAATTCAGAAATAAATGACTTCAACCCGTATTGAAGCAAAGCTTGCTGATTATCTGTGCAGCAGTCCTGTTTGTCCTGGTTGCAAATTTGGGTCTTCCTTTGATGAGCTGGCTGGAGCATTCTGGCAGTTGAAATCCTCCAGGCTTAAAGTTACCAAGGTTGGAGACCCCTGAGCTGCGTGGTCATCTAGATTTTTGAAACCCAAATACAGCAAGTCTAATTTTTATATACATCTCTGTTACTCTTCCCCCCC
Source organism: Masticophis lateralis (assembly GCA_030761175.1). NCBI lineage: Eukaryota > Metazoa > Chordata > Lepidosauria > Squamata > Colubridae > Masticophis > Masticophis lateralis. The sequence continues at coordinate 309,163,533 of JAUDYJ010000001.1, read as the reverse complement.
CCCCCACACCCCCAAATGCTACTAGAGAATAATGATGAATGTTATAACTGCAAAATCATTTCTGGATATTTTTTACAGCATTTGCATGTTTAGTGCTTATATTTCCAAACCAAACATAGGCAACCAATCTTTAATAATAGCTGGCTTGGGGATTTTTACAGATTGCAGTATGTATTTTAAGTTATAAAATATTGATTACAGCTTAAAGTTTTTAAAGAGCGCAACCAAACATTAAATCCAAATCTTGAATGTAAAGATATGTATTGTCTCATATTTAACAGTTCAACTTGTACCTCCTGTTTAGCCTGTTCACAATTTGCTATGAATATTTTGCTTTAGTTTTGTTTATTGAATGTGAATTTTTAAAAAGCTACCAGCCATTACTATTACTTTATAGCAAGCTAAGTTCCATCTTCTGTTGAAGTTCCAATTGATATTAAACATTTATGAACCCATCGTTGTAAGTATATCATTATAAAGTGCTAGAAATTTTGCCATATAGCTCATTAACCATAGACACAGGTACACAAATCCCAATCTGTTTTATTTTGTCAGCAGGGACACAGTCTATAATCCCCACTTTCCCCTTCATTTAGTCTTCTGGAGCGTATAGCTATATTGTGCATCTTAAATGTGTTTAAAAGCTTATCTGTAAAGATAAACTGAAAATATATGAAAATGAAATAAAAGCAGGTACAAGGATTAATATCATGCTCATAATATATTTTACTTAAATTGTTGGCAAAACAAATAATTAAATAAAGCACGTACACTTATAATTGTAATAGTCAAATTCCTGGCCTGAATAAGGGGGGAGGGGGAATATGAAGCAGTTAAATAAAATAAATAAATAAATAAATAAATAAAAAATAAAATTAAAAAAGTTAATATACAGGTCTCATCCCATGTTTAATCTTGGCTTCTACTGTAGTATCACATGACAAGCTGATGCTTGAATTTCCATGATACTGTGTCCTAAGACAGGATTAAGTTAGTTTTAGATAGTTGAGGTTTTACTTAAAACAACAACAATGGCCTGAGCAGTGTGTTCTGAAGTCATAGAAATGAACAGCAATGCATTATGAAGTCACACAGAAATAGATAGCAATGCATTTTTTCTGTTTTTTTAATGGAACCTATTAGTTATAGGGTTATAGCAGTGTTTTTCAAAATTGGCATTTTTAACATAGGTGTATTTAAACTCTCCAAATTCCTCAGCTAAAAGTCGGCATCTCTTTTAGCTAGATTATATGATTTGGACAAGGGATAGATGGGGAACTCATCAAATTTGCAGACGACACCAACTGGCAGGAATAGTTAACACTCCAGAAGATAGGCTTAAGATACAGAAGGATCTTGACAGACTTGAACATTGGGCACTATATAACAAAATGAAATTCAGTGGTGAAAAAAGTAAGGTTCTACATTTAGGCAAGAAAAATAAAATGCACAAGTACAGTATATGTGGTACCTTGCTCGATAGTAGTAACTGTGAGAGGTATTCCTCCTCACAATCTTCAGAAGAGAATGCTCACAACCAACTTCTTTTTTCTCAACAGGTTATGGAAATATTGCCCCAAGCACAGAAGGCGGAAAAATTTTCTGTATTTTGTATGCCATCTTTGGGATCCCGCTTTTTGGCTTTCTGTTAGCTGGCATAGGTGACCAGCTTGGAACCATCTTTGGGAAGGGCATTGCACGAGTCGAAAAGGTCTTTCGAGTAAGACTGAGATGTTTATTTTTCCCCCTTTTTTCTCTTTTAGTTCTGAATTTTAATGGCAAAGCATCTGTGCTTCTGAAAAATGTGGTTTAATGGGACCCAGTGATGCCACCTGTCTCATAGATACATTTTTACCATTTAGGAAAAGCATTGTTATAAAAGTTACAGAATTCTTAGCTAGGTAGTGCTGAGGGACTTTTAGGGAAAAAAAATAATGAATGTGTGAGTTGCAATAGAACATAGGCAGTTCTGTGTTTTGCCAGAGGGCATTCCTTCCAAGTATCTCTGACAAGCCCAATAGGCTGCCAGGTAACCTTAAATTAAATCTAACATATACATGCTGTTAAAAATCTACTTTGTCACTTCCTACTTCTTTCTTTGGCATATTTCTTGACTCCTAAGGGATGATTCTCTTTGTAATTAACTCAATTCATATCTTCTTTTTCATATTGTTTGATAACTTTACAGAAGAAGCTGAGATTTAGATCAGAAAGAGAATTAATTTATTCTGTGCAACTTGTTATCCCTGAACAGTGTGTCTGTGTATGTTTGATGATTTAATCTAGAGCCATCCCAGTTCATATTAATTGCAGTGGAAGTGAAAACTACTCACTTTCTAAAGTGCTTCAATCAGCAGATGGGAATCATCCAACTTCTGGATTTTTCTTCCTTTCGATACCCTCAAAATGACAGTAGCATTCTAAGGTGTAAAACTAGTTTAATATCGTTTTCTTTGAATGCAGATTTTCTTTGTGTAGGAAGATTTTATCTGAAATAATCTTCAGTCATGCAAATGACCACAGTTTACCTTTACTCTACCTCCAATCTGAAATTATATGAGCCCTGAAAAAAATATTTACTTCATCTGCAGTTTTGTAGTTTTTGTATGAGAGGAAAAGGCAGGAAAGATAGGAATCAATCAAAAAACCTTTCATTACTATATAATCTCTATTTAGCTTTCCCTAAACTATATAGTTTAAGCAGTGTTCTTCAGCTTTGGCAAACTGAAGATGTGTGGAGTTCAACTTGCAGAATTCTGCAGAAATCAGTGTGGAGTTGAAGTCCATTCTGGGTTGGTGACTAGGACCAGAGATTTAGTCTTCTGAGCTTTTGGACTTGTGCTGGAGCCCGTTCTCAGGGAATTTTTCTCTATCAGAATGTTCTAGACCAGGGGTGTCAAACTCGCATCATCATGTGACGTATTGGACTTTTTCCCTCTTCACTAAACCGAGCGGGGCCAGCACATGACACATCCGGCTCACGGCCCTTGAGTTTGACATTCCTATTCTAGACTATTCACCAACCCAGATTGGATCCTGCACTTGTTTCACTTGTTCGGATCTCCTCAATTGAATATTTCATATTTGAAGCATCTTCTCTATGCATGGATGTATGTTTCTATGTTTTTATTTGTGAAAGGAGGCAGGAAGAGAACAACAATATAGTATGACACTTCATTTCATCAATGTTCTGTAACAGCCTTCTGTAAGCCAATATTGTCCGAGTATTTTGGGATTATATCGCTAGAATTCTCAGCCAGCATGGCAACAGCTGATTGTGAATAGTGGGAGTTGGACTTCCAACATATCTGGAATACATCAAGTTAGGGAAAGCTAATTTTAAAGTTGCTCTATCCCAACGCACTTTATCTGAAACCAGTCCTGCTATTATTGGAAGTACTGCATGCACAGAAAAGAAGAGTGAATCCCACACTGAGCAAGAAAAAAAAATCCTTTAGTTTTATGCTAATATATTGATGACTAATATCATTACTAATACTATACTATGCAGGATAAACTTTTATACTGCTAAACTTCTATATATGAGGACCCGGATTGTGGGGCAATAAGATGACTTTGCATAAAAAAGAACACCGCTTAGGGGGGGCCGAAAACCCTACTAAGCAGGTATATACAAAAGTATGAAGGCTATTGCATAATGCATTGTAAGCTGCCCTGAGTCTCCGGAGATGGGCGGCATATAAATTGAACTAATAAATAAATAAATAAATAAATAAATAAATAAACAAACAAACTGTTGAGGATAACTATATTATATTAATCATTCAAGGGCAGGGTATGCAACTCCCTTGGTGAATAATAAAATCATCAACCTGCAATTGATAATGGAGCTATAGGATGGCTGTGGTGTTGTGCCTTTAGGGATGAGCATGGACCCCTTTTGGATGTGGGGTTGGCTGTTCATTTGGTGTAGATTTCAGAAGTGGGTTGAATAAATGGTTTGATGAATGTAGATGTGTAGTAACCTTTTGAAGCAGCTTCATAAAACTTTGCAAACTGTGTGGCCTTTTGCAGAAATGCAGATGTGCCATTATGTCTCATGTGTAGGAACTGGATTTCTGTTCAGGCACTGTGGGGGATACTGGCCCTTATATGATGTAAAGCATTTCAGTAAAGAAAAGCATATTGTCCCCATGCCTTGATGAGCCAGACTATATTTTTTTCTGTAGGTCCTATCCAGGTAAATTGTGCTGCCCTTTTTTGGATCTAAAGTGCATATTTCTGCAATGCAGAGTAAATGATGCATGCATACTGTATGAAAACTCATTCTTTTCTGAAGTATGAAATCATGAATGACTAATCATTTTGTCATACTTTGATTCAAGTATACACACACATGGACTTCCGGTGGCGCCTTCCTCGTTGGCGGCGGGCTTTCCATGCCCGCCGGTCTCTCGGTGCGTTAGAGCCGCCTTACAGCTGGCAGGCGGCTCGAAAAACCTGCTCCTTGCCGGGAGGAGCAGGGAGAGCTTCTGGGGGTGAGGTTGAGCCTCCTTGAGCCCCCCAGGAAATTTTTTCTTGTCCTGGGGAGGGCTCAGAGGGATGGCTCCCTCCATACCCCCAGGGTACGCTCCGCGCCGAGAGGATCCTCCGCTAATTACCTAATTAGCGGAGCCAGACGCTGGGAGCAACACCACAATTGAAATGATAATTGGAGCAAGCTGGAAAAGAGAGAAGAAAAATTTAAGCAAGTATGGATTTTTTTCAACGGATTTTTTTGGAAGAGGAGGGGGGGAAGGGGGAAGGAGAGAAAGAAAAATTAAAGTTTTTAAGATGGCGACTGGCTCTGCTTGAAGGGAAGTGATAGCGGAAATGGAGCGCAGAGTTTAGTCCTGAAAGACTTTGAAAAGAATGTTTTGTCACAGATAAAGAACTTAAAGGAACAGAGGCTGATTTAAATAGATTTCTTCTGTTTTTTTTTCTTTTCTTTTTTCTATTGAAGTAAGAAGGATTTTTTTTTCTTTTTGGTCCTTTTTAAAAGTAAAGATGCCTAAACTTAAAGGAAGGGGGGGCTCCCCTTTGCATCAGATGAATAAAGTTGAAATGTCTCATTTGCAGAGATTTACAGAACAGGAGTTAAAAGAGTTAATTACAAGGTCCTTAGTGTGGTAGATAAGATAAAAGGTTCACAGAAGGATCTCGAGGAACTGGTTTCTGGGAAATATGACCAACTAAATCAAATTATTGCTCAAGTAGCTTCAGATTTTTCAACTGCGGTGGCTGCAATGGGGAAGAAAGTGATTGAGATGAGTAGTAAATTTGAATCTCAGATACAAGAGTTACAAGCGAAACTTCTGGAAGCAGAGGCCAAAAACCATAATATTCAGAATGATGTTATTATGCTTCAAATTAAGGCTATGGAATCTGCAATTAGACTAAGAGGGATAAAAGAAAACAACAGAGAAAACTTAAAAACAACTTGTGCAAAGGCCTTTGCAGAATTATTAAAGCTACAAGATGAATTAATCTTGGGTTCTATAGCGAAAGTTTACAGAGTTAACTCACGTTTGGCTAAACAAAGGAATCTGCCTAGAGATGTCGTAGTTTACTTCACTGACAAAAGACTGAGAGATGATATTTTACAAAAGTCTTATTCTGATAGAGTGCAGGTAGCAGGTACACAAATCAGGATCTTCAAAGAGCTACCATCGAAGGTCGTAAAGGACAGGAAAGATTTTGATTTTTTGGTCAAGGAACTGAAGAGAAGTAATATCCCATTCAGATGGGATTTTCCAGTTGGTATAATTTTTAGATATCAAGGTGTGAGACATTGTTTGAATACTATTGAAAAAGCAGAATATTTTTATCAAAATATCTTTAAGGGAGCACCGAAATATCTCAAGAATAAAAAGTCAAAAACAGAATTTACAAAATGTGAACAGAAAGAAGAAAATCAAAGTGTGTTAAAAGTAAAAGGAGAATTTGGTGGTTGTCCAGAGGATTCTATTACGGATTTTTCTGATGAGAAAACTGAACACCTCAGTGTCCTTGGGGGATTACAGGACCTTGAACTGCTGGAGGAAGATTTAAAAAACAAAGTTTTACTTCGAGATGACCAGCAGCAGAGGTCCAATACTCTTCAAGACATGGGGGGTGATGCTAATCAACAGGAACTAGATTTCAATGAAGAAATCCGACTGGAAACCACAGGTGATAAATTTAAAGAGCATCGTGAATTGTTTGATACTGAATCAGAAAGCATTGAAAGATTTGGAAAAAATGGATTATAAAAATTCTTTTAAGAAGTACAACAATTTGTTAAAAGTTCATTCTGAGTTGGACTAACTTTAAATTCATATATTAAAATGGATTATAAAAATTTTTACTATGAAGTTTATCCTGGATTGGACATGATATCCTGAGTTCTGATAGATTGCTGCAAAATTAGCAGCGATCACTGGTTACCCCAATTATATATTTTTTGTGGAACTTATCTTCTAGGAGAAGACTATGAAATTGAAAATATCTTATAACCCGAAGGATTGAATTGCAAAGGGTGGCAGGATTTGAAATAATTTTAAAGGAACATCTGGGAATGCAGCTCTTAGTTGGTTTTTTCTTCTCCTTTTTTTTTTTCAAGACTTGAACGTTAAGGCTGCAAAAGCCTATTTTTAGGTATAGTATAAGTTAGCTTGAATGAATTTTCCTAGAGGTGTGAATATCTTCGTGGTTGGATTTTATCCATATAAAGTCACTCGGGCGGTTGTGTGGAGAAATGTTTTATTTTGCTGATGGGGGCAGCGGCAAGATAAAGATTATTGAAGCAGGATTTATGTGAGGAAATATGTTTGACATCAATCAAGTTGAAGAGAAGATTGAAATTTGGATTATAGAGACTGAGAAATGAATTGAATAAAAGATAATTTTCTTTATGACATAACTGTATGATTATAACTATATATGCATATATATTTCTTATGTTTTATGTTTTTGGGGATTTTTCTTTAGTTAAGGGGTGTAGTTAGGATAGAATTATAATGGTGTTCTTTATTATAATGACTATCAATGGTTTTTTTTATTATAATATTGTTTAAATATATTAATGTCTGGTTTTTTGTTTGTTTTTTTTTACTTTTTTTCCCTCTTTCCTTCTTTCTCTTTCTCTTCCTCTTTCGAAATTTGTTTAATTTAGAATTTGAATATTTAATAATCTTTTTCTTTTTCCCTTGTTCTAAATTTTGTTCTTTTTAACTTGTAGCGGAAGTCAGGGGGCGGGGATAGGGAGGGAAGGGGCTGGGGTTGAGGGAGGATGGGAGGGGTTGGGGAGGGGGATTGGGCAGGGGGGGTGAAAATGGAAAAATTTCTGTATTGTAAAACCTTTTCAATAAAAAAAAAGTATACACACATATGAAATATATTTCCATTTCCATTCTTCTTTTTCTACTTCTGCTTCTATTTTTTCTTAAAGAGCAATTGTTACGTTTTTGTAAAATTTAAGGTTTAGCAGCCACTCATTCTTCTCTTTGGACTATTGCAAACTTTACCACTAGGAAGTTTGACAGTGGGGGAAATACTGTGATTTCATATACACAGTTGTGAGATTAAAACTTGTACAGTATTGCATATTTCTCGTGTTTACAGTCTGTTTTTCAATTTGTAATGAATGGATGGTTTTTAATATGATATTGCCAGGCAGCAATTTATTTTGTGTCAGTTTGTGAAACCAGTGCCCTGAAACCCACAAATGATGATCATTTTCTTTTTGCAGAAGAAACAAGTGAGTCAGACAAAGATTCGTGTGATCTCTACCATTCTTTTCATCCTGGCCGGATGCGTTGTTTTTGTCACCATTCCTGCTGTCAGTTTCAAATATATTGAAGAATGGTCAGCCCTGGACTCTTTTTATTTTGTCGTCGTCACTTTGACCACAGTTGGTTTTGGGGATTTTGTGGCAGGTGAGACATTCCATCAATTGATTGCTTGATTGCTTGATTAACTGCAGTGAACTACGGTATGTCCCATTTTTCAAGAGACAAATTTTACTAGCCTGCCTTACAAATAGCATGTTAAATTTGTAGGCATGAAAACTACAATATTAACCCATAAACATGTGCTTTTGTCAATTAAGTGAAGGTGTATGCTTTCAAACTGGAAACTGAAAGCATATGATTGTTTTGAAATTATTTTTTCTAGCCAGTAAGAAGGAAAAAAGTGACAGGGGAAGGGGAATTACATTTGTGCTATTGCGGGTTTCTGTACTGAAAACAACATATAGGATAGAATGTGATATGATTCAATTTGAGTCAGAGGTTATTCTAATCCTCTTATTTCTATTGCCATTTAGTTTCCATTTCTTTCACTTGGTTGCCCATGAGTGCCACAAACTGTCCATTCAGTTACTGTCCCAACACTGAAGGTGGGAAATAATGAGAAAAATTAACAAATATCCTTGGTGTTTTGACTGTTGTACTGGGGGAATTATACACATACAAGTTATCCTTTTCCCCCCAGTGAAATGCTAGTAAATACTGGCTAGATTACTCATTATGAGTGAGATTCCAAATATTAACAGTAAAAGGACTTTTCAGAAGCAAATGTCCATATCTTCTGTAAGAAATAAGATTGGTAACATAAGAACCAGGAAGTCTCATGTTAAAGAACGCTATTTTCTCAATAAAGATAAGGTGCCTTTTAAGACCATCAAAATAAAGGCCAATTTTCATGGACTAGGAAAGGCAGGAGAACATAAACTTTGGCGTAAACATCTATAAAAGGAGTGATTTTTGTGTACTATAAGGAACACATTTCTGTGTATATGACTTGTCTCCTGTCTGCAATAATAAAGACAGCAGACAGACAGATAGACAGACAAAAATGTGTTCAGCCTGGAAAACCAATCTCTAAGGATGGAATACTGGAAGAGATTTACAGTTGTGCATGTGTAAAATTCAATGGCCTGTGACTGCTAAATTTGCTCATTTACTCCTGCCAAAATTACGGGAGGACAGACTTTGCCTAAAGAATATGATATAGGCTCTCTTGCAATGCCACTAACTGTAGATTAAATCACCAGTGCCCTGCTCCAGTATATGTACCAAGTGTCAATCCCAGTCGATTTATTAGGACATGTCAGTTAACTCAACAGGTGGTTGAGTTAGCTGATATGTCCTAATCATCAACCAATAACTGATGGTTCCATATCAGTCACCACCCAAGGCCTTGTAGCTATTGATATTTGATGCCAATCACTAGCAGTCCTATTTGAAATATAAAATAGGAATGTGGACAGGTATACTGCCTTCCTTGCTCAGTGTGAGCCAAGTCCTAAAGATTCCCATTGATTTTTCTTGCATAAAGTTATAATTGACCTGATAATTGAGAAAGTTGCAAGATGGACATTCTCTCTTCAAATGTCACAGAAGAGTTTGGACTTGGATAGCTTTATACTTTTGTCATAATTGTGAGACCATGTTCAGTGATCCTGTCGAATAGGTGGTCTATCTCCTCTGACAGGAGAAGGGTTCTATGCAAACTCATGCAACTGATTTTTACTTGTAACTCAGGATGTGGCTGAAATGAAAGAGGCTTTGTTGAATAGTATAAAGAGAGACTATAAAATGAAATATTGGACTAAAGTCATTGATTCATGGGACCCATAGACTATCAACATTCATCTAGATCTGTTTATTTAACTGTGGGAAATCCAAGGAGCAAATGAATGGCAGAACATGGTAAGGGAAGACATCACTATTCTTATTTTTCCACCTACTTCTTCCAACCAAATATTAGAGAATTCAGAAGTCACAGTAGTCTTTAATGGTTACTGGCCAGAATTCCGCAAGTTAACTAAGTAGTAATGAAAACAATTACACAATTTCTATTTCAAACAAAATAAAATTGCCATAAAATTATATCTGGGTCATTGAGGTTGACAAAGGAATGTCTAGTTTTACAGATAACCAAATATTGACATATTCAAGGAAACAAAATCATGGCAGTCTAGTAAAAGTAACTGTACATAAAATAAATACTAACTGTCTGGTTGCTTTCCTGGTAGAGAGTTAAATGTCCTCATAGAAGGCACAATATAAGAGATGATAGAAAGCATAATATAACAAGATATATGAGTTCAAGAAATCCTTCTCCATAAGGGCATGATTTTAACTTGTCAGAGATTTGTTTTTATATTTTCCTTTGAGAACAGCTGTTGTGAGGATAATAAAACATGCTAATGTTAGTTCTCTTTATAGTTTAGAGACAGTTGTTTGATTTAAAGTATCTTGTTGGCCTGAAACCTGACTTGATTATTCAGAAATACATTCCTGGGTTGGGCAGATTGATCTAATTGGGCTTCCAAATCTCTGGCACATTGCTTGGGAGCAGTAAATGATCACAGGCCACAATCAGAACCCATAGTTGTACAGGCTTTGTAAGGATGTTCTTTAGTCTGTTGATTTGTAATTGTCCCCAGTGAGTAAAAAACTACATCTTCAAGCAATAACAATTAGTTCACATAGATATTTAGCAATTCCTGTAACTACAGATTTAAATTGGCTCACAAATACATGGCCTGCAATATTTTATATCAACTAAAGCTTCTAAATGATCTTCAGGGACACCCTTGAGGAGAGGATGTTAGCGAATGCATGAATGACTGTCATCTAGAGTTGCTACTCTAGGAATGGTTGCAACTGTACTTGAACAGAAGCCATTCTAGCCACATTTGCCACCTGCTCAGCAAAGCACCGCTATGAGTCTAGAGAGCCTGCAAATTGTGTGCTACCTTGGAGCAGGAGAGTACAATTCTATTCAGAAACAAAGATGAAATTTTCCTGAAATGGTTAGGTTCACAAACTCAAAGCCACTTAGTTTTAGAGAAGCCCAGTCAGAGTCTATTCCTCTCAGTCTAAACCCTGACAGCTTCTAAGCATTGGATTGTACTTTTACCATCAATCACTTTTCAGCTTGAGAACAGAATGTATAAGTGGATATCATCGGCATATTGATTATATTGAACTTCAGGCTGACAGGTACCTTATCTTGAAATTAGAAAGAATAAAGAGAAGAAAGCTCCCTGAGGCATTCCATCGAATGGAGGTGTCTAGGCAGATGGAACAGTATTTATTTATTTTATTTATTTGTTTAAATTTGTATACCGCCCTTCTCCTTGCGGACTCAGGGCGGTGAACAGCCAAATAAAAATAGTACACAAAAGTTAAACAATTTCTTAAAAAAGCATATAACTTTGGCTAAAAATTAAAACCATTAACCATTAAATATTTAAAATACCCAACCCTATAATACAGATCTTAAAAATTCAGCGGGGTCAGGCTAGACCAGCAAGCTGAAAGAGATGAGTTTTCAGGGCCCGACGAAAAGTCCGGAGGTCAGCAATTGTTCTCAGTTTTGGAGGAAGATCGTTCCAGAGGGTAGGGGCTGACACAGGGAAGGCCCTCCCCCTGGGGGTCGCCAGCCGGCATTGTCTGGCTGACGGCACCCTGAGGAGACCCTCTCTGTGGGAACGCACCGGCCGGTGGGAGGCTATTGGCGGCAGAAGGCGGTCCCGTAAGTACCCTGGTCCTAAGCCATGGAGCGCTTTAAAGGTGGTCACCAACATCTTGAAACGCACTCAGAAGTCCACCGGTAGCCAATGCAGCTCGCGCAGGAGAGGTGTCACATGGGAGCGTCCCGTCGCTCCCATAATCCCCCGCGTGGCCGCATTCCGCACTAGTTGGAGCCTCCGGGTGCACCCCAAGGGGAGCCCCATGTAGAGAGCATTGCAGTAGTCCAGGCGAGAGGTGACGAGTGCCTGAGTGACTGTGCGTAGGGAGTCCCGATCTAGAAAGGGCCGCAACTGGCGTATCAGGCGAACCTGATAGAAAGCTCCCCTGGCCACAGCTGTCGTGTGATCCTCCAAAGACAGCCGTGGGTCCAGGAGGACGCCCAAGTTGCGCACCCTTTCCGTGGGGGCCAATGATTCGCCCCCAATAACCAGCGATGGTGTCAGCTGGCTATATCGGGATGCCGGCAGCCACAGCCACTCGGTCTTGGAGGGGTTGAGTCGAAGCCTGTTTCTCCCCATCCAGGCCCGCACGGCTTCAAGGCACTGGGACATCACTTCCACGGCATCGTTGGGGTGGTCTGGGGTGGAAATGTACAGCTGCGTATCATCAGCGTACTGATGGAACTCCACCCCAAAACCACGGATGATCTCACCCAGCGGCTTTACATAAATGTTGAACAGGAGGGGCGAGAGGACCGATCCCTGCGGCACCCACACACTAGGCGCCTCGGGGTCGACCGCTGCCCCCCTGTCAACACAGATTGTGACTGGTCGGAGAGGTAGGAGGAGAACCACCATAAAACGGTGCCTCCCACCCCCAGTCCCTCCAACCGGCACAACATGATACCATGGTCGATGATATCAAAAGCCGCTGAGAGGTCTAATAACACCAGGATAGAGGAATAACCCCTACCCCGGGCCCGCCAGAGATCATCCACCAATGCGACCAATGCCATTTCAGTGCTGTATCCAGGCCTGAAGCCGGACTGGAGCGGGTCTAAATAGACAGCTTCATCCAGGTACCGAGGGAGCTGCCATGCAACCACACTCTCAACAACCTTCGCTAAAAAGGGAAGGTTGGAGACTGGGCGGTAATTAGCCAAAATAGCCAGGTCCAGGGAGGGCTTCTTGAGGAGGGGCCTCACCACCGCCTCCTTCAAGGCAGCCGGTAGGGCACCCTCATGCAAAGAAGCATTTATGATCTCCTGCGGCCAGCCTCGTGTAACCTCCCGGGAGGCCAGCACCAACCAGGAGGGACACGGGTCCAATAAACATGTGGTTGCATTCAGTCTCCCCAAGGTCCTGTCCACGTCCTCGGAAGCCACAGGATCGAATTCAGCCCAGATAACGCTCTCAAGACCTGCCTCAGTCACCTCGCCCGAACTAACCCAGTCGGCGGCCAAGTCATCCCGAATCTGAGTTATTTTGTCATCCAGATATTGAACAAAATCCTCAGCACGACCCTGCAAGGGATCCTCCCGCGCTCCCGAATGAAGGAGGGAGCGGGTCACCCTAAACAGGGCGGCTGGGCGATTATCTGATGATGCGATAAGGGTGGCAAAATAGTTAGATTTTGCCGCTTTTATCGCCACTAAGTAAGTCTTAATGTGAGCTCTTACTAGCGTCAAGTCAGATTCAGAGCGACTGGCCCTCCAACCGCTCTCTAGGCGTCTTCTCCGGCGTTTCATCTCCCTCAGCTCCTCGGTAAACCAAGGAGATAAGTGAGTTCGGCGCCGGGTCAGAGGCCGCGAAGGCATGACACGGTCCAAGGCCCCACCGGTTGCCCTATTCCAGGCAGCCACCAGATCCTCAGGCGAGTCGTGTGTCATTGTCTCAGGAAATGGCCCAAGCTCCGTCTGGAACCTATCAGGATCCATCAGGCGCCTGGGGCAGAACCACCTAGTCGGTGAGGTGCAGCGGTCTGAAAGTCGAGTCGAAGGAGCGAGTGGTCAGTCCATGACAAGGGCTCCATAACTATATCCCCAATATCTAGAGCACTCAACCACTGACCAGAGACAAAAACTAGATCCAGGGTGCGTTCACCAACGTGGGTCGGGCCCTGAATTACCTGGGTCAGGTCCATGGCCGTCATGGAAGCCATGAACTCCCGGGCTAACTCAGATGTTTCACCGATAGATGGCAGGTTGAAATCCCCCATGACCATAAGCCTAGGGGTATCAACTGCCACTTCGGCTACAACATTGAGAAGCTCGGGCAGGGTCGTTGCCACATATTCCCCTGCTCCAATCTCTTGGAGAAGACAACCATGGTCAATGGCATCAAAAACTGTTAAGAGATTAAGAAGAACCAGAAGGTTGTGCTTTCTTGATCTAGTCTTTCCATAAGTCATCCACAAATATAAGGTAAAGATAAAGGTTCCCCTCGCACATATGTGCTAGTCGTTCCCTACTCTAAGGGCGGTGCTCATCTCTGTTTCAAAGCTGAAGAACCAGCGCTGTCTGAAGACGTCTCCGTGGTCATGTGGCTGGCATGACTAAATGCCAAAGGTGCACAGAACACTGTTACCTATCCACCATAGTGGGTCCCTATTTTTCTACTTGCATTTTTATGTGCTTTCGAACTGCTAGGTTGGCAGAAACTAGGAGAAGTAATGGGAGCTAACCCCGTTTTCCGGCACTAGGGATTCAAACCACTGAACTGCCGACTTTTTGATTGACAAGCTCAGCATGTTAGCCACTGAGCCACCACATCCCTTATCCACAAGTATAGCCAGGTAAAATTGTCTAAAATAAAATGGGAGAAGACTTCTTGAGCAGGAGCAAACTACAGCCTCCTTTACAGTGGAAGGAGACACCCCTTTGCTCAGAGAAGCATTAATTACTGCTTACAATCCAGTTTCCTGCCACAGATGCCACTTTCCAGCAAATGCCATTTCACTACAATCAAATCTAGGACTTTTATTCTGGATGCCCTTTTATTAAGTGTGTAATTAAAGTCTTGAGTGAACGACAAACAAGATCCTTGAGAAAGTCTCCAAACTCTGAAAACTAACAGGATCTATCAGGCATTGGCCTCTTGGGCCCAGCTGCATCAACAAGGTCTCTCATGTGATTTCTATGGATCGTCTCTTTTGATGCCTGCAGAGTCTCATGGTTGACCGCAGCAACCTCCTCCTCATTTAGGGAGTGTCCTGCTCTAGAAATCCAATCAAAAACTGAGAAAAGATTGATCTGACAAAATGTGTTTCTTGACACATCCGTGCTGATCTCTCAAATTTATCACATTTTTTATATTGCTCACAAATATATCTTTTTACAATCTGCTTTAGAAGATCCAACTTATTACCTGAATGATTCCACATGAGATATTTATAGGCTGGCTATAAATAGCCAGGCTATTTATAGACTGGCTATGGCCAGTCAAGGCAATGAATTTAAGTGAATGTCTGGGCTAAATGTGACTGGAGTCAAGGTAACTGCTTGTGACAGGAGTGAAGGCAATCGATTACGAAAACCATAAAATAAGCAAGCTCTGTAGTGGAATTATTTTTCATTTGCAGTGTTTCTGTTTAAAGCTATGGACTTTGAAGGCACTCCTTTCCACTTTCTCAACAAGATGCTATACACTTTTATTTAGATAACCAGGAAGAAATCTGCATCTCCTACCCTGCACAACATCCCATTTGTAAGATTCTGAAGGAGAAATAGAATTAATGTGGTACCCATGTATTTATGGTGATCTGAAAGTTGTGAAAGTTACTCTGCTGTCTGACATACAGAATAATACTGGCCCATGGCAAAATAATTTAAGCACTAATGAAATTAATGATTAAAATAATGATTCAGAAACATCATGAAGAATAGTTCCATGTTTCCTTTAAAAACACTGTTTATAAAGTATGAACTATCTTGATGGCACAGTGGGAGAGAGCAGTACAAAAACTAAATTTGATTTAATTTACATTTAAGTGTAACTAAAATAATTAGCTATCTTGATTGTTCCCCAGGCAAATATTGTATGATTATATGATTGTCTTAACTGCTATGTATACTATGACGGTAGTTTTTGAAGGATCTCATCTAAAGCTTTCAGGAATTAGATGTGGTTTTTGAGGCTTGGGCTATATACTCCTGCAGTAGATCATTGACGTTGCAAATTTAAAGCAGAGTAAACTTCTTTATGTTTATCAATTTGGAAAGGAATTTGTACTGTTAATTTGTGGGCAGCAGGGAAGAAAAATGACAATCAAACACAAAAATATTGCACTGGTTTAGCTGGAAAGTAGTAGCATTTATTTTATAATGTCTGCTTATTCTGTGCAACAGATCATGATTAACTCTTTAGTGATTCTCCCCTGGAACCTGTGATACATGATCAGAAGAACATCATCAGCTCATAAAAACAAGGGCACAGCTGCTTGCCCTTTGTTATATCTTGACAGCTGTAAAGCTATAACAATACATCTGTTGAAAGATAATTGAAACCAGAAGCAATATTTGAGTCTTTGCCAACCTTTCTATGCTTGGATTTCTATGTGAATCTTAAATCATTGTGAGCATGCTCATACGCAGGCTACTTAGAATGCACCTTAAAAGATTCATTGCAGTGTTTCAAATTGCTAACAGGCTGTAAAAATGCATAAGGTCAGGGAAGTAGAAGATGGAAGACTAAACAACATTATAACAATAAAATTGAGTTCCCTGTGTTGGCTGTATTTAAATAAGAGACATTAACAGTATGCATTCACTCACATAAAAATAAATTCCATGTTCTCTTGACAAGAATCTGGAGTTGATATAGAGTAGAATGGATATAGTGGTGCTAAGTGATAGCAATATCAGGAAGAAGTATGAGAAGCTGAAGAAGTATCTGAAGGAGGAATTGAGATGATGTGAAAAGGGCCAAGATGATCCCAGGGTGTGGTAAGGTCACTTGGAATTTGTGACATCTGAACTTGGACAGAGGCTCCAGGAACAGCATCAGGACTCTCTGTCCAGAAAAGTGTATTGCTAGGAGCAGCTAAGATACTGTGCAGAACCTCCAAACTCTCAGGCCTTTGGTAGAGGACCCAAAATTTTAGGAAGACATATGCAACCCATAAGGGTGAGAAGGGAATTTGGGGGCCCCGGAGGGGACGCAGTGGCTCAGTGGCTAAGATGTTGAGCTTGTTGATCAAAAGGTCAGCAGTTCAGTGGTTCAAATCCCTAGTGAGTAACGGGGTGAATAACACGTAATGGGGTGAGCTCCTGTTACTTGTCCCAGCTTCTGCCAACCTAGCAGTTTGAAAGCACGTAAAAAATGTAAGTAGAAAAATAGGGACCACCTTTGGTGGGAAGGTAACAGCGTTCCATGCGCCTTTGGCATTTAGTCATGCCGGCTACATGACCATGGAGACATCTTTGGACAGTGCTGGCTCTTCAGCTTTGAAATGGAGATGAGCACCACCCCCTAGAATCAGGAACGACTAGCACATACCTTAGCAGTTGGGCCCATTGAATTCAAAGGGACTTGCTCCCTGATGAATAAATGCAACACTGTAAGGCACGCTTTTCCAGTGAGTAAAACTTATTGCCTTAAAACATACATAGGACTGTACTGCAAATAGCATTTTGGGGCAGGGGGCATGGCTTTAAAGAGAACACACACTGCAAAACATTGTGTTGATAACTAGCTTGTATTCTATAAAAAAATGAAAATTATCACAAAAAAGGTGGAAGGCAGATTAATGAGTCTTAATATTTAGCTATAAATAACATGAATATATTGATAGCTGAAAACTTGTATCTGATTATATATTCATGAGCAAAAAGCTTTTGTCATAAACACGAGTGTTAAAACAGTGAATTTATTCTGATCATTTATTATTTCATTTTTGTAATAATTTTATTAAAGTTTACAAATACAAAGGTAAACAATTAATACAAAACAGAATTAAAAATAAAAATAAAAAAAAACATACAAAGAAATGACTCCTTCTTCCCTCAAGACAAGTGCAAACAACTTCCATAACTTCCATAACTTCCATCACCTTCTCTGTTATTTCAGTGAAATGTCTCCTCTCCCCATTTCTTATCTCTTATCAATAAACAAATTATAAATCGATATGCTAAATATCTTTATGTGTTGTCAGGATGGTATGAACATATTGTGAACATGCATATTGAGGTGAGTTAGCCAAGAGTCTTGGTCAAATATTGAAAATAATGTGGATTGGGAACATGGAAATGAAACAGTGTAGTTTCACTTTTAAGATATGTTTTGTATCTACATATCTAAATGTTTTCTTGTGGTTATAGTTGTTGCCATCATCATTGTCATCATCGTTGTCTTACCACCTTAGGAGGAAATGCAGAAATCCCTTACCGGGAGTGGTACAAACCCTTGGTATGGTTCTGGATCCTTGTGGGCCTTGCATATTTTGCTGCTGTCCTCAGCATGATTGGAGACTGGTTGCGGGTTATTTCAAAGAAGACTAAAGAGGAGGTAACTATTGACAAGTAGTTTATATTGCAGGATGTTTTGTGTCATGTTATAACAGCTTTCGGGTTTGAAGTTTACTCTATCAGTACTCAATACAGCACATAACAAATTTGTGAAAAAATATCCAATATCTTAAAAAATAAAATAAAATAATACAAATAAATTTAAAAACAACATTAAAATAATTAGTTGTTTATTAAAACTTTATAAAGAAGTTTATGGGCTGTAGATCATCTCTAATTTTGAATAGTAAAAGCTGTACTCTGAAATTGTCATTTATTGGGTAGACAAATTCTAATTGAATTCAATTAAACTAGACATTCATATTTTTTTCATCTCATGAGAATTTGCTATATTGGAGTAATTCTTGCTTTTTAAAAGCTGCTATTTTTTTAAAAAAACAACCAACTAATCATGAAGCTATAACTCTCAATCAGCTAGTAAGTAATGTTATCTTTAAATTTTTGAGATGTTACAAAAGGACTATATTTCTCAAAGAAAGGCTGAATGAAAATGCTTAAGAGTTAGAAGACGTATTATAGTCATTGTTTAATTCTCATGCCCTTACAGACTCTGAAACTTTAGGAGAGTTGTGTCTGTAACATATTATCTTTGTTGAGTCAAAACCCATGATTTTATATTGCCAATGTAAAAAAAATAATCAAAAACTAAATTTGAAGAATATAAAAGAAATTTGGAAAAGAGAATTGAATGCTTCTATATTGCCCAATCAATGGCCTCAGGTTTTGAGCAGTGTTAAATATATTTGTTACAGCCTAAAATGCAGTAAAAATTCTCTTTAGAGAACAATTGGCTCTGATCCTTTTTATGTTAGTGATGTAATAAAATTGAGAGTACATTTGTTATGGGTTATGTGCTTGCAATTCTTTGTTGGCTAGTTATTATTATTATGGTGAACCAAGTTCTTTTAAATCAGTTAAAGATTGAAACTGTTTATATTTGTTAAATTAGACTGGTTTCAGTGTAAAGAATTTAACATATATTGAGCATGGACTCTTGTGAAAAAGTGATTATATGCTTATGGAAAAATGCTGATATTCTTGTAAATTGGCTTTACAAAATTAGTCAGTTCTTAGACTTTCAACCAACTTTGTACTAAAGGAGAGCCAAGATGAACAATATAATTCTGTATGGCCTATATTTATTTGAATCCTAATAAAAATACATATTGGTTTGTGTGTATGTAAATGTATGTATGTGTGTGAATGAATAGTATGAACTCAAATCAAACTTAGATGTTTGACATCCCACTTTAGAGCTAAGGGAGAGTGACTGGCCCAAAGTCAGCTTTTGTCACTAAGAGATTAGAACTTGAGTCTAAGTATTCATAGTCCAGATATATTGAATATTAATAGTCACACACAGACCCAAAATTAAATTCAATTTAGGTGGTGAAGGAGGAGGTTTTTAGTTTAATTTAGGTGCTTTTATTTTTATTTTTTTAATTCCCCATTACTTTACATGCTATTAATATATAAATATTTGTTTATTATATAGGAAATTAATGTGTATTTGGAAAACTGAATAACAAATAAAAATACTCAGCCTTTGAAAACAAATGAATGCCTGATCCTACTAATTGTTCATTAATTCTATTTGCAATTGGAGGAACAATTGTTTGCTTATTTATTTAATCAGTTTAGATGACTGCCAACTCGCAACTCTGAGCAACTAATATAGGATTAAAATGAAAAATAATCAACAGGACTAAAATAAGCAGAGAATATATAATACAACCAAAGTCAACACAATGATAGTCCCCACCAATACACACATGAGGCTTATATGACAGGCTGGCCCAGTGCCTGGAAAAAGGTCCATGAAATGTCAACAGGGGTGGGACCATCTAAATTTCAGGCGGTAATGCTTTTTATAAACATCTGTTTAACTAATACTATTTTTTGAATTTATTCTGAATCTTCCTCTGTTATTTTTGGCTTTCCATGACAGGTTGGTGAAATAAAAGCCCATGCGGCAGAATGGAAAGCCAATGTGACAGCAGAGTTCAGGGAAACACGGCGGCGGCTCAGTGTGGAGATCCATGATAAACTTCAGAGGGCAGCCACCATTCGGAGCATGGAGCGCAGGCGTTTAGGTCTGGACCAGAGAGCCCACTCCCTGGATATGCTGTCTCCAGAGAAACGTTGTGTCTTTGCTGCCTTGGGCAACAGCCATTTCAAGGCTTCATCTCAGGAAAGCATCAACAACAAGCCTAACAATCTGCGCCTTAAAGGATCAGAGCAATTGAGCAAACATGGGCAGGGGGCATCTGAGGACAACATCATCAACAAGTTTGGTTCTTCATCCAAGCTGACCAAAAGGAAAAACAAAGACCTGAAAAAAAGTATCCCGGAAGACGTGCGGAAAATCTATGAGTCCTTACGGCACTACTCCTTGGATGAGGAGGTGAAGAAAGAGGAGGAGGATGACGACTTGGAGAAGGTGTGTCACTCGGCACACTCCAGTACTGCCATTCTTACCAATTGTATTGAACAACACATGGACCTGGAGAATGGCATGCTCCCCACTGAAACCAAAGAAAGGGAACACGAAAATAAATCATTACTTGAAGACAGGAATTAAATATAGATCATTCTTTGACTCTAATGAGCCAGTGTTAGTCTTTTATATATGTACATGATCTATAAATGTATGTATCAAGACACGTGCCTTATACAGACCTAGTTCAGTCTGAATTGCATAGCATCCTAGAATATTTCACTGTGCCATAATGACCGAAGCTTGCTCTGCCAAAAGAAATCAGAGATAATACACTGGAGAATGGCATCTGAAGGTGGAGTATTGACAGTGTCAGCCTACACTGTATGCGTACAAGGGGGGGAAATTCCAAAGGAAGATGGTAATGCAACTGGAAAGGTGAACAGCATGGTAGGAATGTGTGAGAGCAAAGACAGACACGTTAGAAGATCATTTGGGAAAGGAGGCAATGGAGCCGGCATGAGTCTTTCCAGTGGATTGCAAGTTCTTTCTCTCACTGTTGAATCCTTTTGATTGAAAAGTAAAATAAGAGGCTGAACTGCCAACTTTTAAGGCAGCGTTTCTGTTTTGGCATAAGATCCAAGTATGAGGGTTCCCTCATTTTATGTTTTGAAAAATCAATGAGCCTTCAGTCATCCCTGCTCCCCAAATTAAAATGTTTTTATGCACAAGAAAAGTATCTGGATGCTGGGATGTTATCAGTAAAGACAACAGAATGTCTTTTTCAGAAACAAGAAAAGAAAACGTAAAAACAGCTCATTGTGAATATTTGTCATGAAAAATGAAAAAAAGGGAAAGATGATGAAAAACTTCTGCCTTTGGAAGAAATTCATCTTATACACTAATACTATGCTGGGGGGGAAACTTCAAAACTTAAGCAACTGCAGAGTGTTAGGAAGGAAAATATAAACTTGTGCTGGGTCAATAATCAGTGAAGTTCTTTTTTTAAAAAAAAATTACGATCATACTTTCTATTCCTGAAGGAGCTTCAGTTTTAACAGTGTAATACACTAAAAATAGAAAGTGAAACCTTGCATGATGTCAACAGTTTGCTATTCTCTGTAGCAGAAATTCATTAAAAAAGACATGTCATATACGATATATAGTAAAGGGTGGGGCAACTTACAAACCTCAGGGCTTTGTGTCCCTATTGGTGGTTAAGCTTAATGTAAGAGAAAGATGTCCAAAATTCCAGGATAGTAAAAAGGAAACTGGTGGTAATGTTTGAGTAACTATTTTAAGTGCTTAGAGCTTTAAGTGCGATTAATAACTTCATATTGTGAAGTCTTTAATCACCTGCTTTTTAAAATAACTTTATTTAAAGTTTTAAGTTTTTTTTCTTATTTGAGCCTTCTCTCCACAGCAACTGAGCAAATTCACTTTTAGTGTTATACCAAATAAGAAAACACTATCACTTATGCATTTGTTGTTCTTTCTAATATCAAAACAGATGTTAAATGAAAATGTAAGAGAGAGTTGATTAATTAGAATTATAATGCTTGGATCTCTCCCTCCCTCTCTCTCTCTCTCTCCCCCCTCCCTCCCTCCCTCTCTTTGTGTATCTATGTGAGATGAGGAAAGAGAAAAAGAAATTAGTTCTTGGTGAATGTTTGAATGGAAATTTGCTTGGAATACACATGCAGATTGACATACATTAGCATCCTTCAGCTACCATTCAGAGAACATCTGTAAATTACTATAGAGTTCCCCAAATACTATTTGTAATGTTTTTAAAGGATGCCAAAGCCATTGCTGCACTTTTTAATTTTCCTGCTTTCATATGATCAGCCCAACATAATTTATGGAGAGTGTACTTGTAATGCTGTCATTTCAAGCATCTCAGTTATTTGCACCAGTCTACAGTTAAAGAAATCTTTAACTCCTTTTTTTGCTATTCCTGTCTAATCCATAAAACCGTGAAGATGTAGACCCAGAATCAAATCCTTCTTCAGCTATGGAGTTTACCAATTGCCTTGGGAATTTCCAATTTTGCACAATGATTATCAGAAAAATAAAAGATGAACTGAGAGAGACACATATGTACCATCTTCATCATTTTGGGGAAAAGAAGACACTTTTTAAAATGTGTCATCCACTTGACTGGTTAAAATAAAAGTCCCATTCTCTGAAGCTAAAATGAACTTTCAGTATGTGGGTATTGGACGGTATGTTCCATGATACCAAAGGTTGCAGGTTAAGGAAAGCTGCAGCTAATAAATAATGGAAGAGAGTTTCCACCGTCAATTCCCCCAAAGAAGGCTCATGCTGTTCTGCATCTTGGCTCACACCGAGAAAGAACATTTGGAGCAAAGAAGAAAATTGTATGAAAACCACAATGCTGTTAACGGGAGAAGAAATACTTTTAAATGACCCTACAGCTACACACTACACATAATTTAAATTCCGCTTCGTGTAAATCTTAATCTGATAATCATAGGTGTCAATTCTATGCAGGAGAGTGTGCAGAAAAAGGGAGAAGAGATGGAATATAATGTCCTCTGTTCCAGGTATAGAAAATAATGAATTTAGCATGCAGCTGAAAACTAGGAGAAATGGCCACCTATTCCCAGCAGCTACTAACATTTGGCAGTTTATTATATTCTCTGTACGAATCCAGAAGCCCAGTTAGTCCAAAATACAGTTTCTGCTTTTATAAATCAGATGCTTAATAGGCACCCCAAAAGTAGGACATGAGAACCATCACATTCTATAGCTTGTGTTTTCCATGGAAGGTTTTTTTTTTAAAAAAAATACTGTCATAATTTGAATTATGATGAAAATCTTTCCACACACTTAGATGTGCACACAAGCTATATTTGCCTTAGGTGAGAATTTAGTCCTGGTGCCATTGTATACGAAAATGGATTGACTTACTTGTGTTCACTACAGTGCATGGCTTTCAGTTTAAAGGAAAACATGAAACAGATTCATATTTCTGTGGAGTGAAGACATTGTGATGTACCACATAGGAGGCCAGATACAGAAACCTTTGTGGCCAAAATGGGATGATTGGCTGTTAGATTGACATTTTTGGGCAAGCAACCTGAAGCCATGTGGTTCAGAATGTGTCAGATAAAAGAGTGATGCTGTATAAATTCATAAATTAAAAATGCAGAGTGATGTCACTTCCGATGCACACTTAAAAAAAAGGCAACCCTTCTTTACAATACTTGAAATCTGTGGATTTAGAGAACTAAGATAGCTGCTAATGCTGCCCAGTTCGCCTGCATAAGCAGAAACTGGGAATTAGTTTAACATGCAATTTTGTATGGTACAGAGAGTACAGACAAATCTAATTTGCTCATATGAAACTGATATTTTAATTTTAAATGCCTGATCTTTCAAACTTTGAACATTGTGTAACATTTTAGGAAAATAAAGGTAAAAACTTGATTAAATTAAACCTGACTTCTGGTGGCTTCATGGGCATGACAGAAACTTTTTTTAAAAACATTTTAGTAATGTTGTGCTTCTGGGATGTATTGAAGTGTGTGCCAGTCTGATTTACAGCCCTGTGGTATCCTGGAATTTGCAGCATGAAATACAAATGTTGCTTACATTTTAAAGGGAGCATCATTTTCACACTCTATAAAGCTAAAGCACATTGTTGAAATAAGATTGACCTACATGTAACACACATTCTGCCACATGTCAGTGATATCTCTCTGTCTCTGAATGATGCCTAACAAAATATGCAATTCATACAGTATATACCAGCTTTCAGCCCATCCTTTACAAACTCCCAAGATCAAGGAGAAAATGTACGTTCCCACCTAGTAAGGGAAGAACATGGCATGGAAGTGAACTTTAATATGTAGAACAAGACAGATGTAGATACATGGCTCATTTTGAAATATATTCCAATGTTGATGTTTATATGAAACTTTACACACTTCTGTATGTTCATTATTCATCCAAGCTCAACTAGATAAATTTATGGTTTGGTATAAATGGAGATTATGTTCACATCTGATGCAAAGCTGGTGCAAGATGTTTTATTCCCTTAGGTAAAGTAATTGTTCCTGAACATATTCCATGCACAGTTAATGGAATGGTGTTTTTTTTACCATGCTACATTAGTATACTAATTTAGATGAACCCCTCTTCTTCTTTTCAGTATAGAAGAATATCTGGAGTCTAGGAGGAACAACCTGAACACTCTTCCCTAAAAGCTACTGAACTTGTCTCATGCTTTTAATGATAGAACCGCCCCAGTCAGAACAATGTGTTAAATATGGCATGTCCGTGACTGCTATTGGCTAAGGATGATAGTTTGAATCTTAAGACGGGATAAACCCTACTTCAGAATAAAAATGTTCTTAAACCAGGGGTGAAATCCAGCAGGTTCTGACAGGTTCTGACAGGTTCTGGAGAACTGGTAGCAGAATTTTTAAGCAGTTCGGAGAACTGGTAGCGGAAATTTTGAGTAGTTCAGACAACTGGCAAATACTACCTCTGGCTGGCCCCAGGAGTGGGGAGGGAATGGAAATTTTGCAGTATCCTTCCCCTGCCATGCCCACCAAGCCACGCCCACCAAGCCACACCATACCCCAAGCCACACCCACAGAACCAGTAGTAAAAAAAATTGGATTTCACCACTGTCTTAAACCTAATTTCAACATTTGAAGATGAGGTTGCCATTGTAATCATCATATTTATGACTTGAATGAGTGTTGTTTTTTTTCCAAACCCAGAAGATTGAGCTGATGTTCATAAATCACATTTTACTGAATAAAGCAGAGATCTTGATGCGGGGATTGATATTAGCTGAAGTTTATCAAAGCACAATAGTAGAGATAATTGGGCCTATAAACAGTCTCCCCCTGAACTATTAATAACAACTGCTTTTTCTTTTAGAAACACTTTATGTTTTCCCTTATTTTGTATTTTTTTCTTCCATGATGCTTGGCAAAAAGCACTTTCAGAATAAAAAACATGGATTCTAAATCCTAAAAACACTTGTTAGCATCTCAGTGGCTTCTGTTATTATCCTTTAAAAATAATTATAATGTAACATTTTTCAGTAAGGGATAAAACTACAATGAAGACTTCCTGGAAGATAATAATCTTTCCTGTTGTTTTTCTTCTCTCAAATGTTTCCATAGTTAGATCCCTTCTGTTTACCTTTTGAACTTTAATACCCATGTGTCATCAATATCACTAAAAGGTTGTGGCTTGGTGAACAGGAAATGATCCAGATGTTACAGCAATTCTCTGAGGAACAAATGTAGAAGGGCATAAAATTAAGTGTGGCAGGTGCAGAAAATGAATAGAAATATTGTTCTCTCTCATAATATTACAACCCAAGTAAGCTGATGAAAAGGAACGGTTGGATATTCAAGGTAGCAACTTCATAAAGGCTGTACTTTCTCAGCAAACATCGCAGGGATATCAATTGAAGATGGTCATTAAGTCTTGGCAGATGTGATTTTAAGACGTTCTGTCTCCCCACCTTTTACACAATTTGCAGACTTCATACCCCCATCCTGACTTTTTGAACTTCCTTGTGGACATCCCTGCAAGGTAGCATTCTCACAAATGCACTCTGATGTTCATGTAACACCAATTAAACAGGCATAATCAGGGTCTCAATGCATACATGATGGTTTGTTAGATGTAGGGAAAATTTTTTACTCTTTTTAATAGAGAAATCGGGGAGGGCAGTGATGGTCAGTGAGGGTTGTTTTTATATTTAGAATGGTATAAAATCTAACATACTAGAAAATACTAGAAGATCACGTACTTCCATAAAACAGCATGGATACTAATATCTGTTTACAAATGTAGATTAGACATGATAAAAAATGTAAATTAGGAATAAATTATTGAATCTGTTTATGGTCAAGTGATCTTTGGATGGTGAAAGAAATTAGAAATGTGAAAAAAGAAAAAAGTTGTACCAAATAGCACACACATACTAATAGGGGGCAAAATTTCTGGCTACTAAAAGGAAAAATCAGTCACTCTATCAGTGAGATGGGCAGTCTCCAAATTTAATATTTTTTCAATAAAATTCATAAAAATAGATAAATAAAAATCAGTAGGGTGAGATCTGTTCACAGGGCTTATTTAAATCCAAAATAACTGAAGTTTAACCATAATGCCTTCTAAAATATACAAAAAATGTCCACCAAGTCTAAGTTGGTGGACTAACGTATACTTAGACTAAGTCTAAGTATACGTTTTAAGTATAAAGGTCAGTTTCCATGGAGTTTTTGAGAATCAAAAATTGTGGATAGCATAGGACCATGATGGCGAACCTATGGCACGGGTGCCACAGGTGGCACGCGGAGCCATATCGGTGGACACGCGAGCTCAGCTCCGGCATGCATGCATGCATGCATGCACCAGCCAGCTGATTTTTGGGCCTTCTGTGCCCACCAGAAGTCAGGAAACACACTGTGGGCCTCTGGGGGATGTGGGGAAGGCTGTTTTTTGCCCTCCCCAGGCTCCTAGAAAGGCTCTAGAGCCTGGGGAGAGCAAAAAACGGGCCTACGGTGCCCACCGTGCCATCACGTGCCAAAAGCGGGGGGAGTACAGGGAGGTGGGGCGCATAGAATTATGGATGTGGGCATGCATGTGTGTGACCCCACCAAGCTCCCCTCACTTTTGGCACGCAATGGCAAAAAGGTTAGCCATCACTGGCGTAGGAGATTCTTCTTCTTGTGCCATATTCATTATCGGATGTTGATGATCATGTTGGCGATCCTATTTTTATCAACAGCCACACAAAAGTTTTGAGTTTTGTCCAAACCAGTCCCTTAAATTTTGAAGCCACAATGTTCTTCTTCTGCCTAGACCTCTTCTACCTGGACTTTTGCCTTCAATCTTTCCTTGGAGGATTAAGTGAAGTATGCCGTATTTTTCTGGGTGTCACATCAAATGTCCAAAATATTCTAACTTTTGCTTTTTTATGGTTGTGATGATTTCTCTTGTCTTTTCCAGGGGCCTTTTCACCTCTTCGTTTCTGATTTTGTCAACCCAATTTATATGTAACAGCTACCTGTGAATCCACATTTCAAATGCTTCTAGTCTTTTCAAGTGGCTTTCTGTCAGAGACAGAGATTAGTAAAGCTCATTTGCCTGGGCGTATTATATCCATGGTCAGATTCCCATTAAAATTGCACAAATTATGAAGAAAAGTCACCCACTGTACATAAATTGACTGATCTCTCTTCTTCATAAAAATGGGTGGACTGTATAAATAAAGTCACATGATAGATTTCCAAATTTGTGGAGGAGCTCTGGGGAGGCCCAGGTGCACACGCTTAATTAAGATAGGAACTTTAAATAGTTGCAAATTGAACCTGTATTTGCTTTAAACCTTTCTTATTGAGTAAGTAACGGGACCTAAAAATACTTTTCTTTGCCTGGGTTGTTTGTGCTGAAACTTCTAATTTGTGTTGATGATGGATGAACTTTAGGACATGACATAGAAGAAAGCCTGTGACTCCATTTTCTTATCCATAAGGAAAGAGAATGTTGTGGGTCTGAACAGCAATTTGTCACAATTTCCTATTATTTTCATAACGTTTTCTTTAAGCCAACCCATCACAGCAGGGAAAGAACAAGAGAAAGACATTGCCATTAATAATGCAGTTTATTTCATGCCTGGGTTTTAACATGACCTGATTTGCTACTGTAAGCACTTATCAATACTGTAACATTTTCATCTCTATCTTAAGCTGCTGAACAAAAATTATTTATAATCTCTACACACACTTTTTTTAAAAAAATTAATTTATATGTCGCCCTTCTTCAGAGACTCAGGGCGGTTTACAATGCGTTAAGCAACTTTTATTTGGTTCTTATTTAACTTCTTCAATTAGGCAATGTCTACATAGCTCTGTAGTGCTCAACTAAATGAATAATATCTTGTTGATGGCGACCAGATCATTTATTATTACTATGTAAATATTTTAACTAAATCCCTTTCAAAAATGATCACAGACATCTACAATAGTTCAGATCAGCAGTTTTTCTGGATCACTTATTCAGAATGATACTATTTTGTGTCTCAGGCAAAAATATTTCTGGACTTCTGTGTCAAAATACTCACATAATGGATAGCTGGGTTACCTAATTCATAACGTATACATTAGCAATGGAAATTTTGGTCCTGACTGTGCTCATCAGTTCAGGACTACCTGTAGGGGAACTCAAGATAAAGAAGTAGGAAGTGTAAGTAAAAGTAAGAGATCTAAATGTTACTGATGTTTAAATTAAGATAGATACATATAGTAAAATATTCCAATAGAATATTTATAGCTAAGAGTTGAACTGTAAAGTTCTTAGCACTCCCTATCTTAGTTGTACATTTCCAGATATTTCATTATCTGATTAGGTAACATCATAGGTGCACATGAGTATGGAGTTTGCTCCCTGTTTATATACAGTAGCTTGCTCTGATAGTGTTCATGTGGAGTGATTTTGTCAGTGAGTTCCTTGGTTAAGATATTGATTTATTCTTGGTTGTTTGTCTGGTATTAATTCCTGCTTATTTGAATGTTGGATGCTGGAGAAGATGTGTTCTGGTCTTTTTCTTTTCTGATGTTAGGATTACTGTTTTTATTATTTTTTTGAATGGTTATAAATGTGGTCTATCTTTATATATTTATTATTGGCTGATTTGTCGGAATGCATCTACTGGTACTTGTAGAAAAATTGTTGGAAGAATATGTACGAGTTCTAGACTTCCTGGAATTGTTGAAGTTTTGGATTTAGTTTAGTCTAGGATGCTCAGTTTCCCAGTTGAAAGTATGTTGAGACTGTCCACGTGTTGTAAGATTATGGAGCTTCCCTTTTATCTTTTGAATACTACTTAGTGTTCATAAATGCACTCTTCTGGTCTTCAGCCTGTCTGTCGTACAGGAGCAGTTGTAGTCTTTACACCGTAGCCCAAGAAGAAAAACAGGAGTCATCTACAACATACAGTATAAGGCCACACCTCATTTGGTTAGAACGTCTCCAGACAAAATGATGTAAATGTTTTAGTGTTAGAACTTATTCTAACAGTTATTGTTATTCAAGAACATGCCTTCCTTTTGAAAAATGTGCTCCAATTCACAATTAAATAAGTTTTTCTTTTGTTCATAGAGCTTCAGAGTAGATGTATAGATCTCCAATGCAGCTTCCATGGCAGTTTTATAGTTCCTTTGATTACTGTTCTCAGACTCTGGCATGTTCCATTATAAGCATCTATTAAAAAAACAAATAAAATGAGATTTGTAAATCAGGTACCTTCCCTGTCTTCAAAATTTATACCAGCACTAAATCAGAATTTCCTTACAAAAAGAGCCCAAAGGACTAAATTTTTCACAACACTCCTACATGTTCTTCCAACAATTCTTCTAAAACAGATAAAATGGAAAAACAAAGTCTACTATCACATCCTTTCTATTATTTTTTTAAAAAATAAGATTGTTGTATTCTCAAATTACATTATATTGGAGCTATTTCCCGAATCTGAAATGGAGTCTAATGTTTACAAAGCAGAAGAATCAAACAATGTCATAAATTATACAATTTTAGACCGGACTTTCTATATGAAGATTAATCACTCTTTGAATGTAGGAACAAAAGTCTGCACAAGAGTGCTCTCTTTTGAGCTACTTAATTCGGTATTTTCTTTTTAAAAATAATTATACTGAGCTTGCCAATATGGATGCTGAAATCTATTTGAAAATTAGGACAATTGATGTTCAAAGTGTCACATTTTTATGTGTAACACTGTATTTTACCACATCTAAGTGATTATTTTTTATTTTTAGGAGCTATTCTTTATGTTAATTGGACATGTCTGAACAACAAGTTCAATGTTGTACATCATGGAGGTGCAATTTAGTTTTCAGTCTGGGATGACAGACCTTATGTGAATTTATAGCAATGGTGCACACTTCAAATAAAAGAATCTGAGATATTTTTAAAAAAGATTGAAGAGTTCACAATTAACACAATTAATAAAAAGGGGATTCCCGTAGAGAGATAATACTTGGCTATTTCAAAGATAGACTTGGTATGTATAGTTTGTCACTTATAATTGAATGCTAGGAAGAACCTTGAGTCTTCTCTGTCTTTCCAACCAATTTGCAACCCAAAATTATAGAGAATGTAGAATCTTCCTTCCTTCCTTCCTTCCTTCCTTCCTTCCTTCCTTCCTTCCTTCCTTCCTTCCTTCCCTCCCTCCCTCCCTCCCTCCTAGAATTTTCTATCATTCAAGAAACCAATGTTTTAAATCAAATGATATAA
Source organism: Masticophis lateralis (assembly GCA_030761175.1). Lineage (NCBI taxonomy): Eukaryota > Metazoa > Chordata > Lepidosauria > Squamata > Colubridae > Masticophis > Masticophis lateralis. The sequence continues at coordinate 309,132,800 of JAUDYJ010000001.1, read as the reverse complement.
AATAACAAGACTAGCTACTTATGCTGTTATCTACTAATTCGCATATTGGTGGATGTCCAGATATGTACTGTGTTTGAATGTTTCTTCCTCTCCTAACTTTCTTTTGCATTGCCACAGGTTAAAGCTGGAAGTTTAAACCAATTATCTGTATACGAGTAGTCCTGGATATACAACCACAATTGAGCCCAACATTTCTGTTGCTAGGCAAGGCAGTTGTTAAGTGAGTTCTGCTCCATTTTACTTCCTTTTCTGCCACAGCTGTTAAGCAAATCACTGCAGGCAGGTGTTAAGTGAATCTGGCTTCCCCATTGACTTTGTTTGTAAGAAAGTTGCAAATGGCAATCATATGACCCCAGAACACTGCAACTGTCATAAATATGAATCAGTTGCCAAGCATCTGAATTTTGATCATGTGATCATTGGGATGCTGCAATAGTTACAAAGGTGAAAAACAATCATAAGTTATTTTTTTTTCAGTGCCATTGTACCCTCAGACAGTCACTAAATGAACTGTTGTAAGTCAAGGACTACCTGTACAACTTTTCATTACATCCTATCTAGCAGTGGCTTGCTCCCGGTTCTGTCCGGTTCTCGCAAACTGGTAGTAATGGCGGCAGGAGGCTCCGCCCATCCGCTCGGATGTCATCATGGACGATCTGCGCATATGCAGAAGCTCTCATTGTGAACCGGTAGTAAAGGTAAGTAGAACCCACCGCTGATCCTGTCTCAATTAGAAGCAAAACTTTCCATCCAGATTCCCTTAACTGGGTGCATGGGAAGAGAAAAGAGGCAAGCATACCAAAAAACAGACCTAGTCTGGGTAATTAAATGTCTGCAAAAAACAAAAACAAAAACAAAAACAAAAACAACCAAGTTACAGTAAGAGAGCACTAAGGACCCCTCAGAGGTTTATTTAGGCTCATTCTTATAAACAGTCACGAGAATCAGCATTGCTAATTTCCAGAAATTGTGCCTGGAGTTGGAGCCTGACAATTTTAAAAAAGAATCCCAAGAGCTGCATACAACCTGCTCTCTCAGCTTGTTCATCCAACCAAGAGTGAATGTATTTTTAGAGCACTTCCACAGGAGGATTATGCATTGTTTGCAGGCAGCTTTGTTTATGATCTCAGCAGGTCAGTTACAATGCATCTGAAATGGCTGCAAGGTAAAGTCTTTCTGAAAAAGACTACATTCTTATTCTATCCCTTCTTTGGCTTCCAAAATCCAGATTTTATAAGGGAAATGTTAGTTTGGTTGCTTTGCAGATCTACGAGCCATGAAGGCATAGTGGTTAGAGTCCAGTATTTCAGGCTAACTCTGCCAGGAGTTCGATTCCTTCAATCCTGACCAGCTGAAGGTTGACTCAGCCTTTCAGCCTTCCGAGGTCAGTAAAAGGTCAACCCAGATTGTTGGGGGCAATAGGCTGACTCTGCAAACCGCTTAGAGAGTGCTGTAAAGCACTATGGGGTAGTACATCAGTCTAAGTGCTACTGCTATTGCTAACAGCATGGGTAAGATTGATAAAACTCAACAACCATGCACTGACAGTAAAAAGAAAATTGTTTCCTTCCAACTATTACTCACCTGGAGTTTTGCAGCCCATATATGGCAGCCTTAAGCACTTTTTTCTTCAACAGTGGAAGAGCTGGCATGCAAAGCACCAGGTTAATGCTTGTTTGCTTCCTTGGAGAAGAATGAAAGGCCAGGCAACAATGACTTTGTGGTTTTCAGATTGCCTGTGAATTGTTTGAGGTTTGTGGGATGAAAATATTGGTGGTGTGGAAATTCCTTGAGTTAATGTTCTTTGTACCATTAAGCGGCCGTCTGAAACAGCAAAAAATACGCTAATTTTGTTTGTTACTAGCAACAACATCCTCTTTATTTAGAAGTGAGTTTGGGAACCTCAAGTCCATATTGGGGAACTTTCAAGTGAGATATTTAAATCTTCCAAATGTCAGCCCTTGCCCAATGTTTCTTTCTAAATGTGTGTGTGTGTGTGTGTGTGTGTGTGTGTGTGTGTTTACAACAGAGACTTTGAAAATTTGCTTGGAGAGAAATTTTTGGGTAAAAATTTGGAATGTTGAAAATGGGAATAAAGTGTTCATAAGAACAATAATATGTTCTTACCCTAAGTGGAAGCATCCAAATCTTTCTTTCTTCATTCTGTTACAGATAGTCATTAGTAAATGGTATTGATGGCTTTTAATTATTTAGCATGCCTGTAAGCCTTAAAAGTCCCATTTCTGTACTACAATAGCAGCCTGAAAGCCATTTAAAATGTAACCTTGCAGCCAGAATTCTTTAGAGAGAATTTTGTCAAATTTACCATCTCACAAGTTTTATTGTTTTAACCATACCACTGTAAGCCCTTATTTGGGGAAACATACTCTGCATAGGACTCTATAATAAATGAGAGATTATTTAAACCAGGATGGGTAACTGCAACTTTGGGTTTAACCTGTATAGGTTGTGTAACAATGACAGGGTGTTTCTCATGTTGGCAACCTACATGGAAAATGGATCACAATTACTTCTATGGAGATTCTCAGTCATCCAGGTCATCCAGTCTGAAGAACTGAACTGAAGAAGCTTCTTGGATGTGAAGTGAAAAGTCTTCAAGGAAAAACAAAGAAAGTCCAATTGCCTTTTGAGAAAGCACCTTTAGGATGATCACAATTACTATTGTCATTAACTTTCCAAATATGCTGTTTGCTGACTAATGGGACTTGTAATTTGATCACATCTCTAGGTCGCCTAATTGGAAAAGGCTGTCATATTCTCTCACTTTTCTTGATTATCATCAGAGCTTTGTTTGCAAATTCCAGATCTGCTTAGATACTAAATGATAGCAATAGCATTTAGGCATATATATCGGCCCATAGCGCTTTACAGCACTCTCTGGACAGTTTACATGTAGAAGCATTATTTGCATATTGCCCCCAATAATCTGGGTTCTTATTTTACAAACCTCAGAAGGATAGAAGGCTGAGTCAACCTTGTTAAAAATAAACTCCAGGCTGTGGGCAGAGTTTTCCTGCAAAACTGCACTTTAACCAGTTTCCTCATGTGCATGTTTCTGCTGGATTAATATAATAACAAACACAGTAATTAATATTCAATTACATTATCAAGAATTTTACCATACCAACCCTCTTTCTCATTTCTGATTATTTTTCTGTCTAGATGTTAAAATATTTCCCTTTGATTTTTTGGGGGGGGTGGGGGTGGGGGAGGGAGAGAAGGAATATTATATTAGAGAGCTTTTCACTTAGCACAAGAAATACAACGATAATTGCATTTCAGCATAATTTTCATTGCAGTGAAAGATCTTCTTCCTGGCAGTGAAAAAATGATCTTGATAAACACATTTCAAACGTTTAGTGCTTATTTTTTTAAAATAAGCAAAATCTTCTAATAACCAGCCGTGACTTTTGAAGGATCAAGTATGGTACTAAGGATGTACAATTACTGTTTCACCTCATAATTTAAACCTGAAAAACGAATACTAGAATTACACTAATATATAGCTTTGTAGTTAGCTGATTTTTAAAGAATCTAGTTGTTCATGCCATCCAGCTCCCCATCTGTACTTTCTAGCAAAATAATTCTAAAACTACTCAACAGAGCTGCTGATCAGCTATGATTGATCATTGCTGGTCCTGCAGTTTCTTAGGTCCTAAATTTCAGCTATTATTCCTGTAACAAAGGTATTGCTTTTCTGCACTGCTTTAATGCAGTGTCATGCTACTGTAGAAAACTTATCTGATAATTAATAGCCCAACAGATGAACTAGGATACCCTAAAACTGGGATTTTTCTCACTCCTGACTTTTAGTTAAAAATACATACACAGTCAATATGTTATATTTTAAAGTGACAGCAAAGAAAATACCATGCTCTTTTCCTAATTTACTGCAGAAACAGTTTTTTAAAAGCCACTTCATGTCTTTTGTTTGCAATGAGATAAAAAAAACAAGCTTCCTTAATCAGTATAACAAATTTATTATATTGAGGAATTGGAAAGATAATATTACTCCAGACATGAAGAACTGGGCTCTGAGAAACGTGTAAGAGCCGGCAATATTTTCAACTAATCAAAATGAGGAAACATATCTTTCTTAGGTATATATTTTATGATATTTTAGATATATATTTTATGATATTTTACAACAGTGGTATTTTTATGTAGTACTTTTACATAATATCTTTTTATTTTATATACTTGATGGTATAGTTTTATAAGGCAGTTTTTAAAAAACCGGTAACACTATGTTAAATATATCCTATTTTTAGTACTGAAATCTGTTACATGTTGCTGGTCATTCATCGTTTTATTTTCTAAGAATGCCCTATAGAATCTATGTGGGTCTAGAAGAATTCTTTTATGTAATCATGATTTTCTGCTAAGTAAAGATGATGGCTTCAATTTACCTGATCTTTAATGTTAGTCTCTATTTTAACATCTATATTCATGTGGAATGACAATTACTTTTGTTTCTAGAAGCTCTCTACCAACTGTTTAATTACACATTCATGATATATTGCTACCAAATGTGATAACTTTTCACTGTAAATGCTAATAGGTGTCATAGGACTGATACATCTGTTAAAACTATTAAACATATCAAATAAAGTAGGAAATAATTTTAGCTATGTTAACAAAATATCTTGCTATTAACAAGTGATTAATATGAAATGAAACCTGATTGAATGCATAACTTTTCATGATAAGAATGTAAACTATCTGATTTAGAATTTCAAAAAAACACTTTTTGAAGTGTTAGTATGGAAACTGTTTCGAGCTATCCTTGGTACCTTTCTCATCTTAAATTTAAACAATACAATAAGATCAAATTTATCCCCTATCCAAAGAAATAAATAAAAATGGTCCATTTATCTGTATCCAAAAATCTTTCTCTAGTTTGCTTTATTTTATTTGAATACTTTATTTAGAATAAAGTCTAATCAAAGTAAATCCACAAAACACAGACCCAATCTGAAAACACACATTTAGAATTATTTTTGAAAACATTTAAAGAAGAATTTGTATTGCCAGTAAAGTTCCTTTGCAGAAAAATATTCTCCATGCCCCTAAATGGGATAGAAATAGAACAAGGCATTAAAGCTTTTATAATAAAATCAATAAAAAGTATTGATTTTCATGAATTAATCCTACATCATCAAATGCACATTGAGCACATACGCTCAATGATGATGCATTAATCTGCTCATTTATCTTCTTGTAATTTTTGACATAGCTGCAACCAGCAATGATTGAGAGACAAGCTGCCTGGAGCTAAACATGATCTGAATCCCTGATAAACAAAGAAGTACATACAATTATTAAATTGTATTCCTCTCACATTAGAGAGCAATAGTTTCATTAAGAAACTATTTTTTCTTAATACAACTCTTAAACTATAATATAGCTTAAACTATAGCTGCCGTCACCTATCCCTGCCACCTGAAATGAGCCAAAAATGAGGTGCACAGAGGCCGAAAATGGGGTGCACGAGGCTGAAAATAGGACACACAGAGGTGGCAATAGGTGGCAGTGGCGATAGGCAGTGACAGTGGTGATTGGTGGTAGCGACCCCATAGCCTGGAACAGCTGATAGGCAATATTCTGGGAGGCAGATCCAACCGCCAATCAGCTGCTCGTGCTAAATCAGGCTGTGCTGAAGCTGACCAGGTTGTTTGCTGTTTGCTTCAAGGAGGCAAACTGTTGCGAGGCTGAGACAGGTTTTTTTCCTTGTTTTCCTCCCAAAAAGCTAGGTGTGTCTTATAGTCCAGAGTGTCTTACAGTCTGAAAAATACAGTAATCAAGGAGAGAAGGAATCTCAAACTAAAAAGAAATTTCCTGATAGTTAGAACAATTAAGCAGTAGAACAACATTCCTCTAGAAGTTATGAATACTCCAACACTGGAAGTTTTTAAGAAAAGATTGGACAAACATTTGTCTGAAATGGTATAGGGTTTCCTGCCTGAGCAGGGAGGTGGACTAGAAGTCCTCCAAGGTCCCTTCCAACTCTGTGTTGTATGGTATGGTATGGTATGGTATGGTATGGTATGGTATGGTATGGTAGTCTAGTCTGGTCTATTGGGATTTTTATTTGACATTAGTGAAAGATAGCAGTGAGGTTCATTGCAACCCCACCCCTTTTATACACAATAAAAAAGAGTTTAGTGGAAATGCATTTGAATTAAGATGATGACATTTCTGTCTTTGCTAAGAAGACAATATTTCTAATTTTATGAGTTTTGTAATTATGTTCAATTACAGAAATGTAGCTTTTGTTAGAGAACATAGCGTAATCAAATAAAGCTTGCGGTTGGACCACATAATTTCTCCCTTTTACTTAAATCTGGACAACACAATTTTTCTTATTATCAGATGCTGAATTATTAAACTTGAGATAGAATGTCAAAATCATTCTGGTATATTCATACTAAACTATGTACAAAGTGTTAAAGTGATATAATATTAATGGTCTTACTGTTGTAATGTATCATATGGCTTATTTTCTTGGTCAATTCTTGATGACTCACTAAAATAGATTTAGAGTTGATGTTATAAAGAGTTTCCAGCTGATGCAGATCTCAGTCTGAGCGATTTGCGTGCAAATGCAGGATAATACAGGCTATTTTTCTCCCTAATTATTTAATCTGGCTTTAAGGTGAGTTAAATTGCCTATGCACAACCCAGTAATAAGTGACTCTGAAACTAAAAAAATTTGTGGGGACAGAGGGCATGGAGTAGGTGATTAAGACTATTAACATTGCTAGTTGACACATATACCTTTTGCATTCTGGGACAGTTTGACTGTTAGCGTTTTAATTGGAGTGTTTGATTTTCCTGAGGGAATAATTTGCAATCTTCAAATCAAATGAATATATAAAATTAGAGCAAATGCACAACTCCTGCTGTGTCAATTTCCCTCCTTAGAAACATGTTTTTTTTTTATTGGATGCAATATGTGATTTGCTGCTGATTAACTTACATTGTGTGTTTATTGTCATAGATTGTAAAAGATTCTTGCCTATTAATCTTATACTTCTCAAATTAGAGTAACATTTAATAATTGCTGTAGGCACCCATTTTAGCATGTTTCCACAGATAAATATTTTCAACAGCAAAATACAGCTTTTAAATATTTGGACTGGAAGGCATAAGAGTTTGAATGCTTCTTTGCTAGAGGTGCAGATTTGCAGATTTCCAATCTCTCATCCTATTTTTATTCACAATGGACAGTTGAGAGTGAAGGATCAGTTTCAATTGTTTAGAGCAGGGGTCCCCAATCCCAGGGCATGGACCAGTACAAGTCTGTTGCCTGTTTAGGGACTGGTCTGCACAAATGGTGGGTGAGCAAGCAAAGCTTCATCTGCACATGTGTGGGATCTAGTTTGCGTGCAAAACCATCTTGCTCCGATCCATAGAAAAATGATCTTCCACGAAACTGGTCTCTAATGTCAGAAAGGTTGGGGACTGCTACTTTAGAGTTTTCTAAATGCTATAATCTTTTCTGCAAAAGCTGTAGAGAAAAAATGTGCATTAATAGCACTATAAAAATAATGCATAATATGAAATTATTTTACCTAACACTTCACCATGACCCAGACCAGACCTCCAGCTGGCAGTGACCCTTTGGGATCTCAGTTAAATATGATTCCCACTTTGTCACATGTCTTTTTTTTTTTAAAGTTTCAAGTACTAAGGATTGGACTGATTTTCTGCCTCTAACAAAGGCAGTCTACTGAAGCTCAGTTTCAAATTACTATCATTGTCTTAGATTGATGAATTGAACTACTGTCTCATATTGTTCGGTATGGTTTATTTACTTTGACAATTGTTTTCCAAACTCTTGAGCAGGTATCTTTGACATTAACTATTACTTTTTTGTGTATAAGTGTGCCTTTAAGAGAGGTTGGACCTGGCAACTACATCAAAGTCATGATTCTTTTATTGATGCATTATCTAGCAGTGGTTTGCCATTGTTTCCTTCCTAGGGTTGAAAGAGAGGAACTGGCCCAAGATCACCCAGCTGGATTTATTCCTAAATTGGCACCAGAACTTGGGTTCCTCAGTTGTAGACCAGTGCCATAATTGCTGGACCAAATCAACTCTTTTTGTGTGTGTATGTTTATCTAAACTTGGAGCTTTCTGCTTATAAAATGTGCTCTATGGTGAAAAGATGGTCCTTTTGCTTGGTTACTTTAGGAAATAGGACACCAGCTTGGATAGATCTTTGACCTCATCCAGAAGAGATTCTTCATATCTTTTTAGGTTTCAAATCCGAGATAAAGGACAGCAATTGAGGAAAAACTGTATTGAAAGACACACATTCTATTTGTGACTTCTTCCTTGATAAGCTTTCTTTCCAATTACCAGTTTAACACAATCCTGCTATAAAAATAGCAAACAGGAATTGGTATGCAGGAATTGGTATGCAAAAGTTAGTCTTATATTCAGAATTTATCTTTTTGTATTCTCAGTTGAGTATTATGATGTCATTTGACATTTTTGCCACTTAGAAAATAAAAGACTTCAAGTAGCAACCTTATATTTACTCAACTAGTAAGCTCAACTGATTTCAGTTAGATTTACTTTTAAGAAAATGTATACATAGAATTGTATACATTTAAAACTTAATTATTAAAGAGAAAGTATTTCAATTTCACAATGAACATTCTCCAGACAGTGATGTTACAGGGAAAAATAATGATGTTTTAAAATAATATGTGATAATTGAGCAAAACATTCCCTTTTCTGCCTCTAATTGTTGAGTTTTTGAATGAGTTTATACAAGAGAAAAAGCAAAGGGTTAATTTTATTTCTAGTGTAAAGTGATAGAATCAAGTAAAACTTGAAATACATCTAAATCCAAAACTCTGACGCTATAGTTATATTCAGGATTAGATTACTTCTTCACAGGAAAGATGAACTTTTTTTGAATTGCCTAAAATTAAGCATTCAAAGAAGTAAATGTGGTTGCCATAGTAACTGACATTTCAGATCAAACCACAGCTGATAAAAATTTCTTTTGAAAAAAAAAAGACTAAAAAAATAGGTAAAATTCTTATACCAAAGCAATTAGAATCAAAACCACTAAAATAGTAGTAGAACTGAATACAGTATTTATCCTCATTCATTTCCTTTTGCTCTAAATTTGCTCTAAATTTTAAAGGTGGGAAAAAGCCTTGGTTTTTAAGATGAAGAATGAAATATTCAAAGTATGCATTTGAAAATGTAAATGATTCTTTCAGTGCTTATCTTATTTTTCTCCAAATCACACATAAGAGAAGCTACCAGTGATGAAAGTTAGCAGAGAGATTTTATTTTGTCCATTGTGTGTAATGCACAGTTATGTCATAACTTGGGGGTACAAAGGGAGCCATTTTAAAAAATGAACCAATTTGGCATCTAGCTGAAACAGAAGACATTCTTTTCCCAGCATAATTCTCCCGTGATCCCTTTAGCAAATGTTGTTGAGAAGGAAGGGATAAGATTGTAAAAATTCTGGCAAATGAACAGCAATATATCCCAAGGGACAATAGCGCAGATGCTTCCGTGTCTTCTTTCTAACTATCTTCCTGCAAACTAACAAATCTTTTTATTGCTAATGAAGAGGCTTGCAGCTGGCTATGTACCTCCTGACCTCCTCAATCTTTAACAGTCTGGGAACTATCCATTAAAAAGTGATCCCATTCAGTATCTTTCCTGTATAGATAAATTTCCTCTTAATTTGGGAGTATAGAGCACAACCTCCTAGTCGCTCAATATATATATTCTAGCTTTCTTTTCTGTTTCAGACCTACCTGCTTGAGGAGCAGAGAGCATCCTATAGTGGACAGGGCTAGAGAATGCTCTTGTCTGCATTTTATTCCAGTAAATGATAATTTGTTAGTTCATATAAAGTATTCCATCCATGGCTTGGCAGCATCTAGAAGCTGTTTTTTCTACAAGCCTGATGCTGTTTCATCTTCAGCTATCTGAAATTCCATAGCAGATATCAACTATATTACATAGGACTCCTCCTTTCTTTGAGATCTTTACATATACCTAATAGCCCTGGAAGGGAAATTGAAAAAAAACAAAAACAAATCAGCTTTGCATAAAAACACAGAATTAGGCATGCAATAAGAACAGCAACTATTTCCCATGCTCTCTTGCCTTCTCCTACTGATTCTTTTGGCTGCCTCTTTAGATACTACTAAAGGTAGGAACATAGGCTAAAGGTCTATACTACTAAAGGTCTGGAACATAGGCCATGTACTTAACAGCTAAAGGTTGGGATAAACTATGACATGCACAACAGTGGTGGGATTCAAATTTTTTTAGTACCAGTTCTGTGGGCATGGCATGGCTTGGTGGGTGTGGCTTGGTGGGCATGACATGGCTTGGTAGGTGTGGCTTGGTGGGTGTGGCAGGGGAAGGATACAGTAAAATCTCCATTCCCACCCCACTCCAGGGGAAGGTTACTGCAAAATCTCCATTTCCTCCCAATCAGCTGGGACTCGGGAGGCAGAGAATAGATGGGGGTGGGGCCAGTCAGAGGTGGTATTTACTGGTTCTCCGAACTACTCAAAATCTCCACTACTGGTTCTCCAAAACTGGTCAGAACCTGCTGAATACCACCTCGGATGTACAAGTGAGGAAATGAAGTTATCCTCCTTTCTCAAGGGAGGGAGGGAGGGAGGAGGAGGAGGAGAGAGAAAATTTGTGATTGACGAATTTGAGTATTAGAAAGCGTCACCTATGGAAGGATAGAAATTAGGATGCAATCTTGGGGTAAAATACAAATGCTTTTCTAAGCACAGATAAAGGGATTGGGAGCTACTGCTTTACAATTTATTACTATTTCTGTTTTCTTATTCACTATTCCCTTCCATTTTCTTTATATATTATCCAATATTTGTATTGTTTTTGTCTTGTTAAATAATTATTCAATAGAAAGTCTATTGAAAAAATCAAACTGCTTTCTGAGTCAGTTTTGAACTGTTTCTATTTTTGAGCTCTTTATCTTCATATGAATTCCAATGCTTCTGAAGGACGGATTTTGTGCAGATCCAGGTATTCAGCAAATATGTGCATTCAGCTTTCCCTGGGATGTGTGCTTTCCCTTCATCTATGAAACAGGTGAGATCAATTGCTTCTGAAAACTTAAGTGTAATCTTCCGGGAAAGCTATTTGGCATTGAGAACATTCACTTCTGCTGTGCCTGAGTTTTCTTGATATTGTATATTTGGTGATGGTGCCAGTAACTCAGTTCTGTTATGAACCCAGGATTGTTGGGTAAATATTTGAGTGAGATTAAATAAATCCTTGTATTTTGTAAAAGACAGAATACAAGCTTTGATGGCAGATAGGCAATATCTAGTGCATGAATGTTTCCTTTGATCAACATGGTATTTGCTGAGCTAACAAAGAAATATTTTGAGTTTCTCTCTCTTTAAAATATCAAACTATCTTTTCAACTGCAAGAGAATATGTTTATAGCATTTGTACCCCATCCTGGGTAGAAACTAAAAAGACACACACACATAAAAGCAAAAAAAACCCAGTTACAATAGCACATTCTTTGCAATTAAGGACCCTTAAAATACAAATTTCAATGAAACCATAAAACATCAAAATTTAAAATAAACTTACCAACAGCCAGGGATAATTTTTTTCTTAGCTCCAGATATGCCCTAAAAAGGAGGGGAAAAAAGAACACAGGAAAGTCAGCAATGCAAAAATCTAAAGAACTACTAGTCAACACAGTCTTAAGTACTGAGGTATGTAATGTTTTGGAGTTTCCCCTCAATGCTAGTTGTATGTATGTATGTATGTATGTATGTATGTATGTATGTATGTATGTATATCTATATCTATATCTATATCTATATCTATATCTATATCTATATCTATATCTATATCTATATCTATATCTATATCTATATCTATATCTATCTATCTATCTATCTATCTATCTATCTATCTATCTATCTATCTATCTATCTATCTATCTATCTACAACTAGCATTGAGGGGAAACTCCAACACACACACACACACACACACACACACACACACACTCTCTTGCATGGATAGTGCTGTTTTTTTTCAGACTTTTGATGCCAGCCAGACTCATTTTGGTCAGCCTGTAAATTTGACAGATAAACAAAGAAACAAACTGTGATCTCTTCCATCAAGTAAAATGATATAGAGAGTAGATGGGAAGAAGGGGTACAATAATGAAGTCAAAAAGTTTAGATAAAATATGCTTTCAAATAATAAAAAATAATATTATGAATGAGATACAAAAAGAAAATAAACAATTCTCCCAAGCTGTAATTAGACTTAAGCCATCTTTAAAAGGTGATATTTGGTGCAGATCCTTTTAACTGCACAAATTGATTTCGGAAATTGTGTCTATAGAGAATAAATCCAGACACCAGATAATCCCTCATCACCAGAATTTCTGGCTCTTCCGAAACACAATTGGAACAGCACGAAAACCTAATCTTCAAGGTTTGCTTTGCTCTGCACATTTTTATTACAAAGGGTAATTTGTCATTTTCAGGGGTAAGGTACAGCTTTTTGAGGTATTGTAAGTTATGTTCAAAGTGACATGGAGTTATTGGCAAGAAACGGATCTTTAAGTTGGTTGGCTAAGAACAAAACTATTTTCCCATTTGAGAAATATCAGTCAATGAGTTTTACACAATTCTTAAGAAGGATCTATTCTTGAGCAAGATTGAAGTTGTTGGATACTATGGCCAAAAATGGTTCTTCCAACATTTGCCATATCATGAGAGGATGCGTATATGGTATCCCAGCCATCAAAGATATTGCTCATGTTTTGTTTGATTGTCAACTATATGACAATCCCTCCTCCCAGTTTAGATACTTATGATTCCTGCTTTAAAGAACTGCCCACTGGGATCTGAATCGCAGTTTGTCCTATTTCTTCCTGGGCTCTACTATGTACTGTTTATATTTTATAGTAATACAATTAAGCTAAGAACTAAATACATCAAATAGATTAGTTATCCTATAAAGGTGATGTAGTTATCTGAACTTTGATTCTTTGTATATCAATATATGCATTTTATTGCTCTGTTTTCTTTTATTTATTTTACCCAAGAATTAGTACCTGTGTTTTATTTTTGGTGGGTTTTTTATGTGGTGGTAAGAGTAGTAATAAGTAATACACTATCTACTATATGTTATGCTTCTCATGTAAGTATGTATTTTAATGCATATTTGGAAAAGGTTTTGATTTAAAATTGATGGGCAAAGCAAAGCATAGGAAAAGATGATAGAACAAGCCTTCAAAGCTTCCCATCTGGAGCCAAGAGAAATTGGCTGAAGCAATGCAGTGTCCTACTCCAACTTAAAAATGCAAACGTTCAAGACATAAATTGAAATCTTAATTTTTAAAACCGTTTTAAAAAGTGCCTTTCTTTTCACTAGCATTTCTGCCAGTGTTGATTCTGATCTATTTTGGGAAGAGGTTGGAGGGTCAGCAAACTTTGTCCTCTCCTAGAAAAGACCCCTTGCACTGGCTTGGAGGAAGTGCCAAGAAATCTACTGCTTGGCAAGCTTGATATCTCTTGGGAATGACCCCTTCAACACTGCTGGTACTTAGTTGTTTCAAAAGTTATTATTTGAAGCCAATATAATACTACAGTGGTAGCAGAAGCACCACAGCAGAGCGAGATCATATGCCAGAGAGTTTGGCAGAATTGAGAGAAATATGCTGGCACAAAACAAACACCATCTACAACGTTTCATGGGGAACCACTTTCAAGAAGTTGTGATGAAAACAACTAAAACTATTTTGTCACCTTTTTAAAAAAAACTTTTCATATAATTCAATTCCCAATCCTCCCTTTCTTTATCCACATTTGGTTTTTGTTTTGTCCTGGGGCAATGAAAATCTCCCTAATTGTCAGTATAAGGTAAAGGTAAAGGTTCCCCTTGCACATATGTGCTAGTCGTTCCTGACTCTAAGGGGCGGTGCTCATCTCAATTTATAAGCTGAAGAGCCAGTGCTGTCCGAAGACATCTCTGTGGTCATGTGGCCGGCATGACTAAATGCCAAAGGCACACGGAATGCTGTTATCTTCCCACCAAAGGTAGTCTCTATTTTTCTACTTGCATTTTTTAACGTGCTTTCGAACTGCTAGGTTGGCAGAAGCTGGGATAAGTAATGGGAACTCACCCCATTATGCGGCACTAGGGATTCGAACAGCTGAACTGCCAATCTTTTGATCGACAAGCTCAACATCTTAGCCACTGAGCCACCGTTTCCCTCTATTGTCAGTATAGAATCCAACAAATTTAGAATCCCAAAAGATTTTCAGGAAAAAATTGATCATGCTGAAAACCTATTCAGGACTACATGAAGAATAATTTGATTTTACTATAAAATAGGATTTCTTTTTTTTTAAAAAAACAGCCAGTTAAATATCTGCTTGTTGGATCGTTACATGTTTTCTTTTTAATTTACTCTCACTTTCATATACAGGTACTGTAGTTTTTGAGTTACGACCACAATTGAACTCAAAATTTATGTTGAAACATTTGTTAAGTGAGTTTGTCACAGTTGTTAAGTGAATCATTGCATTTGTTAAGTTAATAACATGGTTGTTAAGTGAATCTAGCTTCCCCATTGACTTTGCTTGTCGGAAGATCGCAAAAGCTGATCAAATGACCCCAGGATATAGCAGCCGTCATAAATATAAACCAGTTACCAAGCATCTGAATTTAGATCATGTGACCATAAGAATGATATAACGGTTGTAAGTGTGGAAAATGGTCATAAGTCACTTTTTTCAGAGCCGTTGTAACTTTGAATGGTCACTAAATGAACTATTGTAAGTCAAGGACTATCTGTAATTTGTTCAGACTAAAATTTAATGGAAAAAAGCAGTTCTGTGCTACAGTTTTCTTAAAAGCTGAAAATCAAAACAATTTGATTTGTGGTAGAAGTTCATCAACCAGCAGAATGTTTTGAGAATACTGGGACAAGGATCATGTTGAACTGTATAATGATAATTGGCTGCTCAGAGTTTAGAAAGTAAAGCCAGAAGAAAGTGAAGAAAATTTGATTTGCAAATAGGATAATACTCTTTAAAGCACACACAATATTTATTTTTTGCATCTTTGTTCCACCAAATAATCTTTAATTCCTCAACTTTTGAAAGATTTTCCTGAGAGGATCCAATTTTAGGTTCCAGGAACCAATGACGGAGCATGACTGAATTGGATCACACCAATAAATGATTTCCATGTTACTTATACTTTGAGGGGCATCTTTTCAACTACATTCTTCTTCCCTGCTTAAACTGTAGAAGCTATTGTCTGCAACTATGTGCCTACTTTGGATGGAAACAAATGGTGCTAATTTTGCAATATTTCCAAATCATACGTTTCTCATATTCATCTCACAGGATTCCACTCTGTGGGATCTCATTGAAAGTTAACAAAATATCATGCAAAATTTCATAAGATTTCTCCATTATTTGGAGAATTTGGAGGGAGTTTGGTTGCGTTGGTATTCAGGATCTGAAAAGGAGATGAGCTGTGAAATATATACCTCACTAGTTCTCTTCTACATTTTCCATATCTTTTGTTTATGTCACCCTCCTAGCCTTCTTGTGTTAAGAAGGTTAAGCCTCTATGCTTTTGACAAGCTACCCAATACTATTTTCCTTGTCAGACTGGTCACAGCAAATCCCTAGGAAAGAATGACTGTTGACTCCATAGGTGTTAGAGAAAAGGTACTTTTACTAAAGATGCTGAGTGCAGTGTGAATGAGGCAAGCTCTGAAGAAAACCATGCAAAAATCATATTGAAAGCATCCCTAATGTCCAAAACCCTCCCCCCCCCCCCGGGAGAATAATCTAATCAAGTCATGTTACAATGTTTTGGGAACCTGGTGTTTCCGGCACTGTGGTAAATTCCTTTCCCAGGGCTGGTGTCCTTGAAGGCAGGAAGATGGCTTAGTTTGGCACCTCGGTTCCTGTCAGTGTCCATACTCCCCAATTTCCCACAGCATGGGACTTCTTTTTAGTTGTAATTGGTTAACAATGACAGGCACCTCCTATAAAAGGAGCTGTCAGGCATTTTACCTTGTCTTTGAGTTCTTGCATTCATGTTAATAAATGTTGTGTTACTGACCCTCGAATCGCCTCAGTCTTAATTACCTGAACACAACAGGTGGGGCGGGGCCAGTTAGGAGTGGGATTTGGGGGTTCTTCGAACTGCCCAAAATCTTACCTAGAGGTTCTCCCAAACCCCTGTGAACCCTCAGCAACCCACCCCTGAAAGGACCTACCTAACTTAGATCAAATCTGTGTTATGCTTCATCATATGTCTATTTACAAACAGAGGGGACCAATTCTAATTCTTCAGTAGCAGATGCCCAGTGAAATAAATTCTACATTTTAAGGAAACTTTATGTTTCAATAAATATTTGAATGAATAAGGGGAGAATAATAAGTTTTCTAGAAACAAATATTTTTACAGAAGTGGAAATTAATATAAATAACACACTTCATTTTTAATGTTGAAACATAAAGTATTGAAATACCAAACCAAAAACTGAGGCTATAAATTGTTTTGGGTTATTGCCTCAGGCAGCAGCAAAACAACTCACATTGTTCAGATACCTTTATGAATTGTTCTTATTTGTACACTAATCATTTTTATGGATCCTATACTACTGGTTGCTAAAAATGAATGCTTATTTACCTTCTGATTTTAGTATCAAGTTCATTGAAATCTATTGATTTACTGATTAATTTAAAAATTATATCTTGTAGATTGGAAGGAACTATACATTATTGGTATAATGATGTGGAAAATCATGAGTATAAAAGCAAAGTAATGTGGAAAGCAAAGCCAAATTCCATAATACAAATTTTAAATTTTGTTTTGGCCTCACAGGTCTTGCACTCCAATAAGAGTCATTATTCACTGAAATAATCTTATAGTCAGATTATATGTGGAAAGTATTGTTATTTTTGGCATTGTCTCTTTTAAACTGGCCTTATTTAGGAAGATATTATGGGGAGATCTCTCCCCCTCTCCCCCCACCTCCTCTTCTTATTCTATTTATCATGTGCAACAAAACTCCACAATTCAGCTTTACCCTCTAACCTAGATAAGGTGATAGTACAATAGAATTTTAATGCTTTTATTTATGATTTGAGCATTCATTGAACAGGGGGCGATGGAGTGTATACAGTAGGGTAAAATATTCTAAAATGGATAGGATTATGAATTGTTAATCTTCTATCCTTCATGACAACCTAGTCTGAAAGACTATAAGACACTGATTGCATTATAATGTTATTATGACTTCCTCCAGTCTAGCAGGCACACATAGGGTGAGGTAGAAATCAATCCAATTTTCCACTTCTAAAATCCTAGTTCTTCAGGTACCAAGGACTTTAGGAGAAGATACACATACCCAATATGTTAGTCTCTTTTGACTGAAGATAAGTAGAAGAATGGTAGATTTCTAATTATTCTAACGGTATTTGGGGGAATACTTCCTTCGAGAAATGAAACAAACAGACATTCCCCAGGAACATTCCTATAATTCAGCTGCAACTAGAATGGCTTGACTCCGTCTTCTTTCTGGCAGCCCTTGAGATATTGGAACATTGCTATCATGTTACCCCTAGTGAATGCCTGGATGGATCCATTTGTTCCCATCCCAAAGTTGACAGAATGATTTAGGAAATGATGGGTGCATGGATCCTGATTTAAAATAATGTATACTGTATATGAAAATGAACAAAATATTTATACGCATCATAGGACAATCCTATTATATGGAAGTTTAAAACACAATAGAAATTAAAAACATCTTATAATGCCACCAAAATTGGAAAGATTTTTGATTAAATATATAATGCCCCAGGTTATCTACCTTAAGTATCAACATAGAATGACTGAAAGATGTGTCTCTGATATAAATAAAAAAGGACTAGCAAATAAATAAAACCAAAGCTTTTTATGGGCTAAGCTTGACTTTGAATGTTTTCACAGACATGTCTATGCAGTTTTCTTGGCAACAATATCGCATTGTTTTGCAATTTAACATTGCTTTGAATCTTGGTTCATTATTCTACTTTAATTCATGGTCTATCCCTTAGAGGAATACCATTCAGTTACTAACCATGTCTGATCTTGCTTAGCTTCTGAATTTACACAAGATTGACCATCAGCTGCACTTCTATACAAACCCCTGGAGCAGTGGTGAAATCCAATTTTTTTTACTACTGGTTCTGTGGGCGTGGCATGGTTTGGCAGACGTGGCTTGGTGGGCGTGGCAGGAAAAGGATATTGCAAAATCTCCATTCCCACCCCACACCAGGGGAAGGATACTGCAAAATTCCCATTCCCTCCCCACTCTTGGGGGAAGGATATTGCAAAATCTCCATTCCCACCCCACTCCAGGGGAAGGATACTGCAAAATCCCCATTCCCTCCCCACTCTTGGGGGAAGGATATTGCAAAATCTCCATTCCCACCCCACTCTGGGGCCAGCCAGAGGTGGTATTTGCTGATTTTCCAAACTATTCAAAATTTCTCCTACTGGTTCTCTAGAACCTGTCAGAATCTGCTGGATTTCACCCCTGCCATGGAGAATCTTTGGTAATAAATGCAGATGTTACTAGATGAATTAAAGATTTTACTCAACATAAAGTAGCTTCTAGGCTTCCACAGAAGTCTCTCAATCTCATTCTGTTTCTATCTATCTATCTATCTATCTATCTATCTATCTATCTATCTATCTATCTATCTATCTATCATCTATCATCTATCTATCTATCTATCTATCTATCTATCTATCTATCTATCTATCTATCTATCTATCATCTATCATCTATCATCTATCTATCATCTATTCATCTCTAGTCTAATCCAGTGGCTGCCAAGCTTTTGGGCACCAGTGACAGGTTCCATGGAGAGAGGTTGGTCCACCTGGAGAGGGTGTGTGGTTTTGCATGCTGCCTGCATCATACAGATGGGGATTTGCTTGTTTATGTGGCCCAGTTTCTGGCATGCCACGAACCAGTGCCGGTCTACGAACTGGGGGTTGGGGACTCCTGATCAAATCTATATCTATCTGATATGCTATATTAATAAGATATTCATTGATGTATTATATTCAAGTCTATCCCACCATTAATATAATAATATAATTATTTGGAAAAGGAATTTATATTCAAAATTTATGTTAATAAAATATCTATATTATTAACTGACCTACAATGTGAGAGTTGCCCCATGTGTTCAGATTTTCATTAATTGCAGTTAAGTTGGTATACTTTAAAAGGCTCTTTGGTGTCATCTTGGGGAATGAGGCACTTTTTCAGGAACTGTATCTAAATGACATCTATGGATTGAAGAAGATTTCTTGACAATTTTGATGATCAACTGGACTAATTTCACATGTAGAAAAGTGTACAATTAAGATAAACTGGAAATAATCATTTTAGCCACCATGATTGTGATGAAGTTATATTATTATCTCTTTTATACATTAAACATGAAACTTGGTCAACTGAACGTTTAAAAATGTATCACAAATATCATTTACTGGTGCTGATGGTTGATACGGGTTTCTGCCAGCATCCTAGGTGTCAACAAAGTTATATTGTTATTGTTGTTTAAAGCAGTTCTTCTTTAATCTCTAAAGTCTTGGACTAAAAGTCTTGGTATCAGGAACAAGCCTGAAATGAAATGGATAGCTCTGGTCCCAATAGGAGCTCCCCTTTCCATATTATTTTAAAACATTCTAGATTTATACATGCTTATGTTTATTACTAAACTCTATCTGTTTTGACTGCCATGCTTCTGCTATAGCTATCCAGAAACAGCCTCCCTATAAGTACTGATAGTCTAGTCATTTTTTTAAAATGGAGATCAATATTCTGGTTTCAATATATAAGTTTTAGATTAGTACATAAAATATCTGATTATTGCGTGTCATTATATTATGCCTTGTTGAAAGATTGAATGTTGACTGATCCAGGACCAGAAAACTGTTTGCTATTGAAATAATAGAAAAAAACTGTTTGCTATTGTTCTGAAGAAGACCATTGCAAATTACATAAATATATTTTCCTTATTTCAGAAGGAGTCCATGTTCATGCTGTGTTTTCCAAATCCATGTACAGCAGAGCTGTCAAACTTGCAGCCCCTGGCCCGGATGCATCACGTGCTAGCCATGCCCACGCTCGGTTTAGCAAAGGGGGAAAAAGTTGTGATATGTGTTCTACCTCAGCTATGGGTCCCAAGAAGTGTAGCACATACACACAGCTCCAAAAACTCTGTTTAATACAAACAGACCCCTTTCAAAATGCAGGCTTTAACCACCAATGTCCTTATTCAGCCTGCTATGAATTACAGAGATTAAATAAAGTCCGACAAGGGTTGGCAATCAGCCCAGAAACCAAGTTGTAACAAAAAACTCACTCTCAAAATGCTCTGCGTAGGACCAGACATTGTTTCCAGCAACCTTTGCCAGCTGTGCGTGAACTTAAATAGGCTAAGGGAGTGGCCAATTAGCCCCAAGTCTTACTTTTGAGGACACTTCCTTCTGAGTAGCCACTCCTGCCTTTTGGCAGCCCTGCGTGCTCGAGCATTGAGAATAGGCTCCTCCACTTCACTCTCTTCCCTTGAAGGAGCCTCTGGACGTTCTGAAGGCCCTGGCTGAGTCTCTGCCTCTGGCACCACACCCTCTTCAGCCTTCTCGCTGTCCGACTTGAGCGCTGGCTGCACAGGATGCTGGCACAACACCACACCAGCCTCCTCATCATTGGGATCAGCCACAATCCACGCAGGCTGCTGATGGGCGACAACAATATGTCATGTGATGACACCATGATGACGTAAGCTTGACACCCATGATATACAGAGTGCATTGTTTGGAAGAACCTTAAAACAGAATGTTGACTTTGTGGGTGAGGGATAGAGTACAGAACTCAGTGTTTTTTTCCCATTGTGTTTTAATGATCACTCTCAGTGTATATTACATGCATGTCAGAGATAGGAGCCATACAGGGGTGGGTTCTACTTTCCTTAACTACTGGTTTGCAATGGGATCATGCACAGATTGCCAATAACAACATCTGAGGCAGTGGGCAGAGCCTCCCACTGGTTTTACTACTTCTTGCGAACCGATCCGAACTGGGGGCCACCCACCACTGGAGCATAGCCATATGCTTCTCATTATGACTTTGGGGATTCTATATATTATGCATTATTCCTTTTTTTTTTCCTATCTCCTTGTCTTTGTCTATCCAATAGGGTACTAAATCAGATTTATAAATTCTTCTCAGCAGAGTTGTATCATTCTGATTGTAAGATATGGACAGTGGAACTAATCACAGATACCAGAGACCATATATTTTGCAATAAGAGCACCGCAAGAAACCATATAACCATTTCACACTTTCTCTAGAACACGTTATTGACCTTTCAGGCAAAATGGATAACCTGAAAATCTAAGCTTTGCTAGCATAATGGGGAAAATGGGATCACAAGAGAACAATTGAATTTCTACTTCAGATGATAGGAAATCAATCTGAAGCAGCCACAGAAGAAATAAGGATTCAGTCATTTTATCTAAAGTTTAATTTTGAAAGAGAAAAAGAATGATTAAGATATAACGATGCAATACTATTTTGAAAAATGAACTTGTTAGATTTTATATATTCTTGATAATATCTATTTTCTAGGATGATTGTGGATATATTACCAGAAAAAGGAAATTCGTCACAAAAAGAAAGTTAAAAAATGACCTTGATTTTTATGGATAAATGTATATACATATATATTTACAAATTTAGACATACTTGTTTGCTATTAATTAGAAATATCTTATATATTTCTATAATAGGGAAACTTTGATCAAATGCCCCAAGAGCCTATTTAATTTGCTGTCCAAGTGCAAACCATTAATGATCACCTTAAATCAGACTTCAGAGAGAGGACACCTTCAGACAAAAATAACACTTTAAATAGAGAAGTCTTTATAAACTAGATATGCAGTCCTGTATTATTCTCTGATATTGAAAGCTCTATATGTAGATAAGAAGAATGTCTTTTTGGAAGATAATAGAGGATCATCCAAGAAGAACATCACATCTGAACAAAATAAGAATTCAAAAAGGAAAAATAGAGTCAGATGGGACACCCATTTCTCAGTCACTTGCTTGGCTGGAAATCCCAATGGGGTTGTTCTTAGTGCTTTTATAACTGATAGAGTTTAAAAAATATTTTTATATTTTTAAAAAAGGAAAAAGGAAAAGTAAGCCTTGAGACCGTTATGCCATGCAGCAGGAGAAAGAGACACAAGAATTTCAGAGTTTGATTTCTTTTTAACATCACTGAAATGCCTTTATTGGTTTTTGCAATAAATTTACTTGTAAAAGATCTATATCTTTGCATCATTGCTGCATACCTTCCTCTTCTGGTATCCACAATGAGAAAGTTGACATTGTACTCAACTTTCTCCTTCCTCAGTATCATAAATCCCAAGGTGATGTGTTCAATTTCATCCACGGTTTTTACTAGTTTCATCTCCTCAGCCATCTTATCCTATTCCCAGTGATCAGATTAAGATGCATTCTTCTGCTTTGGGGAAGATGAAACTGTCAACAGAACAAGTCAAGAACTTCTTAGATATTTCATTTAAGCAGAGTTGGGCTTCCATCAAATATCAAAGTAGTATCTTATTACTGCTAAACTTTTAATAATCTGAATTATTAAAGTACCATTCCACTATTCTGCCAGGCTTGATAGTCTGAAACATAACACATAATACATAATTCCCATCTTTTAATTTTTACCCAGATAAACTCAACAGGCTTTCCATATCTGGTCATCCCATGGATATCTATATCTTTTGAGCAGCTGATACCTTTCGTTTCCAATATGTCAAACAAGAGATTCATTTAATAGCTAACATTTCAAGTTCATCCTGTACTTCCATATGCCATACATGTAAAACATTGTGGATTGTCATTCCAAATGTTTTCCTTTCCCTCATATTAGTACAAACCTACACTATAGCCCTAGTATCTTAAATTCTGTATCCTGAGAATTTAGTGTCATGTTACCTTCTGAGATTTTGTCACTTTCATATGATTTAATTTAATGGCCTTGGATCCAATTTTCAAGCTCCCAAATATTGCCCACTTTTTAAAAAGTGCATCCAATTTCTTGCTAAAATATTAACCATACTCTGAGGTTGTACAAGCTGAAAAATATTCACAGAGAACGTGCCTGGATAGAGTCTTGGTCATCACTAATAACAACCATTGGAATGCATTTATCAAAATAGTATCTTCAAAATAGAAGAACAAGTGAAATAATTGTATGTGCCAGGTGTACTGCAGATTGATTAGAGAATAATCTAATTTAATTCTCACCAAGTCAGGACTGATACATCCCAACATTCTAAATTACACTCAGTGCTGAAGTGTATTCAATGTTATAATTTAAGTGATATATAATATCAATCTGTCTGTCGGCATATGTCTGTCTGTCTCTCTCTCTCTCTCTCTCTCTCTCTCTCTCTCTCTCTCTCTCTCTCTCTCTCTCTCTCTCTCTCTCTCTCTCTCTCTCTCTCATAACATATAATATACATGACATTTTAATTTCTTGGAAGTCCATAATTACACACTGGATCTTCTGATGCAAATTCCTTTCTTTGAGAATAACCCCCTAAGGTCAACGTGTTCTTTTGGATCAGTGGCATTTGTAGGAGCTAAAAACCTTTTGTGCATAGGTGCAAAATCCTGATAAGGGCAGGGCTGCTTTCATTATTCAGATCAGTGGGGGTTGCTCCCGGTTCGGTCTGGTTGTATAGAACCAGTAGTAAAACCAGCAAGAGGCTCCACCCACCTGCCACAATGTCATCATAGGTGATCTGCGCATGTGCACGCTCCCACTATGAACCAATAGTCAAGGTAAGTGGAACCCATCCCTGATTCAGATCCTGGCCCTTAATGACCCCTGTTCACTATACTCCGCTGTTCCATTCTGATGTCAAATTTGTGCCAACTACTGAAAGTTTGCAGTATTTTTATTGGAACATGGACAAGTAAATCTTCAACGCTGAGTCTGACATTATTAGATCCTACAATAGCCTGTTGTCTATGTAGGCAAGCTTTTTGAAGTATGTGGTTCCTATAGCCTATTATGTAGCTGCTGTTGATAATAAATAGCTGTTTGAGTTTAAGAGGGCTGCCTGTAAAATAGGACATTCTGTCAAGCAAGTCAGGAAGGAAGTATTATTGTCCATGAAAGGATGTAGATCACAGCAAGAGTTGCTTGTTCTTCATCCCACCCCCCATTTCCCGCATTCAGCCTTATGAAAATGACAAAATACATCCATTAGTATGACAGATGTGCTGAGGCAGACAAGCCCCTGCTACATTCCATTGGACCAATTGCCCTTATTTAAATGTGATGCACATGTGCGAATACTGAGAAATAAATGATCATTTATTTTCATGATATTACCATTTATTTTGAAAGTTACCCTGGAGACAACAATCTCACAGTGATTGATTCATTCACAAAATAACTATGAGACATTAGAAGCTAAATCATATGTAGTGCATGCTTCTAAAAAAATGTGCCACTTTTTTCATTACCAGTAAAAGCTATTGAGGAGAATTATTTATGTGAGCAGTTTAGCTTCTGCAATTGCAGTTAGTACATTTCTTTGTCTCCCAACACTTATAGTCAAATATGCTATTTTAAAAATAGACTTAAAGCTCAAAGATTCCTAAAAGAGCACAGTGTCAGACAATGTAATTTTGCTATCCTGTTTCTGTAATTCCAGGTCACTAAGCTTCACGTTTAGCAGTGTAAATTTAGGATAAAGCTCAATGCTTGGTTACCTCCTTCCAGAAATTCTGCCCATTGTGGGTCAATTAAATAATTTTTGATTTGCAAATCCAGATTTAAAATCTTTAAAGTTTGTTCAGAACTTAACACATTTGTCCTTACAAGACCAGAAAGTAATTGGCTAGATAGGAGTGCCCCTAAAGCCTTGTGGAATTAGGATATTCAAATTCAAAGAAGAGCAGGCCTGCCCTTCCCTAGGTTCTTCCTCGGTCAGGAGTCAGGAAGTGGTGCTTGCAAGTGCAGTAGTGCTCACGAAACCCTTAGATCAGGGCAGGGGTGAAATCAGGGGTGAAATGCTCCTGGATTGGACCGGATCACCCGGTCCAGTAGCGATCTTGGCTGGTGGTTCGGCGATCTGGTAGTGATGGCACAGTGAAGCTCTGCCCACCCGCCTGGGTGTCATAACTTCCTGATTTTAACCAGAAAGTAATGTGTTTTTTACCTTCTGCACGTGCACATAATATTTTGTGCATGCGCACAGAAGGTCTGCACGCAAATGTGATGCGTGTGTGCACACGCTTCCAAACCAGTAAGGAAGGTAAGTAGATTTCATCCCTGGGTGAAATCTACTTACCTTTCCAACCAGTTCAGAAGTGCTCGCTTTGCTTGCACATGTGCGTGCGTCGCGTGCATGCATGGACCTCTGCGCATGCGCAGAGGGTAAAAAACAGGTTACTTCCTGGTTAAAACCAGGAAGTAACGACAACCAGGCAGGTTGGCGGAGCCTTGTGCCAGCATCGCTACCTATTCTCCGAAACTCCGGCCGCCATCGCTATCGGTTCGGCTGAACCAGTCTGAACTGGGAGCATTTCATCCCTGGATCAGGGGTTCCTACATTTTTTGCCATCACACCAGTGGTGGGTTTTACTGTCCTTTGCTATTGGCTATATATACAGTATATATATCCTGAATGAAATATTTTTTTGCTTATAGGAGCCAGATTTAAGCCAGACATCCTGTGATGCTAAAGGGCTTTTAAAAATTACTACCTAAATAATGAAATTACATACTTTAGCCAGTATGTGGCACTGATGTTTATTATATATGCAGGTAGATGCAATGATTTCCTGCTGCTTTAGTCTTCTTGTTTAAGGAAAAAAATACTCAGTAGTTCCTCCTTAGCTTCTCGACTGGTGGGTCTATATCTCTTCCGTGATAGATATCCCATCTCATAGTACTAAAATGTGCTTTTATATGCTCTATTAAATCAATATTATCAGGGACTAGAGCTGTAATTACTTTTCTAAATCTTGCACTTCTAAGCAGAGAAAAACTCTGCATGGTTTGAACTTTGAAAGAGACTTATCTAAACCCTAGATCAATGTTGTATGTCAAAGGTCCCATTTATGGATCTTATGCCTGTTAGAAGTATGAGGTCTAATTAGGCTGACAAATAATATAATACTTTTCCTAGCATGATGCTAAGCTGCTCTTTGGTAAAAAAATGCTTTAATTTATTCTGCTTAACATTAATTGGATTTGCATTGCTAGGCTGAGTGGTCACAAGGTTATA
The DNA here is from genome assembly GCA_030761175.1 of Masticophis lateralis. Classification (NCBI taxonomy): domain Eukaryota; kingdom Metazoa; phylum Chordata; class Lepidosauria; order Squamata; family Colubridae; genus Masticophis; species Masticophis lateralis. The sequence goes on along the minus strand of JAUDYJ010000001.1, from coordinate 309,106,359 downwards.
TTTCCTTCTAAGGAAGCATGGCATGGAATATTAAGCAGGCACATTTTCTATCTTTTGGCTGGTTGGTAGTGCTAACCATCTTCTTCTTCAATCAAGCCTCATAATTACTCTATCATTTGAGGAATCACATCTTAAAAGGCATTTAAAATGAACGACTAGTTACACATTATTATAAAACTGGAAGTCTAAATAAAGGAACATTAAGACAATGGAGGGAGGATGACCATCGCACAGGCTGCATGTGACTCCATACTCCCATACGTTTGTGCTTCTGAAATTAAATGGCAAGTTGCTGGAATAATTTTTTCATTTTATTCTCAAATACAATACAACTGAGATGAGGGGGACAACCTAATTTCCAAAACACGCAAAGGCCAGATAAGGAACAATGAATGGGAACTGATCAAGGAGAGATTCAACCTAGAAATAAAGATACATTTTCTGACAGTGAGAACAATCAACCAATGGAACAGCTTCCCTTCAGAAGTTGTGGGTGCTCCATCACTGGAGACTTTCAAGAAGAGACTGGACAGTCACTGATTAGAAATGGTATAGGGCAGTGATGCCAAAAGCGGGGGGAGTGCAGGAGGGTCACGCACGTGTGTGCCCAAACCCATAATTCACCCTGCCCCTCCATGCATGTGTATGCAACCCCCCTTGTGCTCCCCCCACCTTTGGCATGCAATGGCACAGTAGGTCTGTTTTTTGCCCTCCCCAGGTTCCAGAGGCCTTCTAGGAGCCTGGGGAGGGAGAAAACGGCATTCCCCACCCTCCTGGAGACCTTCCAGATGCCAGAAACTACTAGATCAGGGGTCACTAATTTTTCGGATCTCAGGGACCACTACATTCATAATTTTAAATCCTGTGGACCACTTATATGAATTTTTAAAAAGATAACAAAAATTATATTGCATTTAGTGCAATATAAAAAATTTAGTGCAACATAAATAATTTTCTCATGGACCACCAGTGATTCACAGACCACTAGTTGGTGACCACTGGACTAGATGACCTAAAAGGTCCCTTCCAAGTCTGTTATTCTAAGATATAAATCTTGATAGTAAGAATTAAAATAGTTTAATCCACGAGTTGACTTGAGACACCAAGAAAAAACCCAGCCCTCCATTTCCAAATAGACAACTATTTCAGGCTAACTCCTTTGATGAATCCCTGTTATATCTTTTCCTCCCAAAGCACATCAATCCTTTGCTACAAAATGGATGTTTAGCCCTATATTAAAGATACCTAGGGGGATTTTTGCATTGCATATGTTAGTAGAAATTCTTGGTGCGATCGGAGCTGGGATTTCCAAAGGATGCAAGATATGGAGTCACAGCAATGGAAGGCTACCTATGAAAATAAATAATAGAATACTTTATTTGGCCAAATGTGATTAGAAACCCAAGGAGTTTGTCTCTGGTGCAGAAACTGTCAGTGTACTTGCAAAGCAAGAATAATCATCATCATAATACCAATAAAGGAGGGGGGGGGGGGAAAGGAAAGATTATAATTACAAGGAAAAATAATAATAGTAAAACCACACTACTGTGAGAATTAGGTGTTCAGTAGAATGATGGCATGAGGGAAGAAATTGTCCCTGTGTCTAGTTGTTTTGGCATGCAAAGTCCTATAACGGCATCCCAAAAGGAGGAGTTGAAATGTTTATGTCGAGAATGTGAGGGGTCTGTAGATATTTTCCCAGCCCCCTTTCTGACCTGTGCAATATACAGGTCTTCTATGAAGGTCAGGCTGGTTGCAATGGTTCTTTCTTCAGTCCTAACTATCAGTTACCTGTCCTATTTGTTTGCATGTTTACATTTTGTCCCCTGAGTTTGTTGTAATCTTTACAGAAGCCAAATAAATACTGTAAATACTTGGTCCAAGTGCAGTCTGGAACTTTGCTTTCAGCCATGACCACCAGTAAGTCACTCCATCAGGAATTCTGGGAATAATAGAATGATACAAACTGTTGTTATTCTTACAGTGTTGACACAAGACTTTTTGTTCTTGGTATTTGAGCAACATGGTGATCCCCACCCCCCATCTTCTTATCAAGATGTATAAGAATGAAATTAGCTGTGTTCCTTTGTCAATTAAGATAGAAAGTCTTCATAGCATCACTTCACATTCATGAAAACTGAACTATAATAACAATGTATTGAAATATAAATGACAGTTTGCTGAAAATCCAAGACCTACATGCCTCTTTTACTGTAATGATAAAGTCCTGTGGATTCATAAAAGTTAATAATGTTTATTTCTTTAAGTATATTTGAGGTTTGATGGATATACCTCCTCAGGAAAAAATAGTTTAACTACTACAATTAAGAGACTCTGCATTCCAATTTCCGTAGTAATATTTTCATAATCTCATTTTATATCCAAATATTGAGCTGCCCTCTAGTGAAAGAAGTGCTCAAAAGCTTTTTGAGCTACATTGCAGAACAAAACAAACAAACAAACAAAAAAAAAAAAGGAAGAGAGAGTTTATAGAGATACAAGTGATATAGTACAGAAAGTTTGTCATCCAGAGTCACTTGGTATATTACTTGGTAGTAATATAAATTTATGTCAATATAAAGAAATATAATTATTTATGTATATTTATTATATAAGTATTACTTAGAAGTATAATAAATAAATATAAGATAGAAATCCTGTGTTTAATTCATGTTGCTATGATCACTGAATTTAAATGTTCACTGTTTTCTTTGAAAAAGAAATAGACTGCCTTTTACCATTGTTGTTTCTAGGATACCTAGCTATTACTTTAAATTCAATGGGGTTTTTTTGTACTACAAAGAACTGCAAAGCACCTGAGTGTTCAGTTGAAAATGATTTGTATGCTTCCCTAATTATTTCCTGCTGTTGACTAGGACTGTTTGTCCTGTCTTCTCTAGTCACACATACTTGGAAAACTCAGGTAGATCATAAATGTAACCTGGGAGCCATATAACAACTAGCTTATTTATTCTGAATTGAACTGAACTAAATTTAGGAGAATCATGCTGTGTTTAATGAATGGAAGCTAAGTTTTTCCAAGGCAATTTAGACATTAATTTAATGTATGTATTTGTTGCCTCAGTTAGGCAGACATTTATCTGAAGTTATTTACCTTAAATGAATAATTAAAAGAATTGCCACCAGAATTCCCTCTGTGCTAAGTGTAAAGTCTGTAGGAACCTGAAATGGCCTGCTGGTTTGATGTCGTGACTCCTCTCGAGGATTAGGGTGTGTAAGGATACTGAGACGTAGAGTATCATCCCCTTCCACGCTAGGTTATCTCTTTTTGTCAAGATGTGTTGGTTGTCTCAAAACCAGAGGTCTGCGAGCAGCTTGGTTTTGAGTTTTGTAGTTAGATTGCTTGCAGGTTGGTCTTGCTGGTTGTGGCATTGTTGTCTGGTTGTCTCTTGGGCAGCTGTTTAGATGGGGGGACGAATAGATTTCATAGAAGCAGATAATAATAACAATAATAAACCCCCCCATCTTGGCAGCATCTCTCCAAATTTTTAGGAAGAGGAACAGAAATCTGTTCTACTGGTACTTGGAAGTGTTAGAAAAATACAAAGCCAGACCAATTCCATTAAGGCCTATGGATAAACTCCGGCTAAATCACCTATTCCTGACATGCACTCTGATAAAGGGCAAGCCGCTATAGTAAAACAAACTGACCAAATTGTGCAACGGACAAATGTTTGTATTGATTAATCCTCATTCCCTGACAAGGCAAAGAATTATGGTTCCATACTCTTTTTGATACAAAAGAGGCAATTCCCTGCGAATTAATTACTTACTTCAGACACAACAAATTGTTCTTTTGATCTCTCTGAACAGTTTCAACATCGGCATTCTAGGGGAGCATCTGTAATTTCCCTAGGACAATTTCTTCACTGCCAACAGACAGATTTATGTGCTGTTGTATGCCTTCCAAGGCTTCAAAACTGAAAATGGATTTTGTTACCGGTTAATCAGCCTACTATCCCACAAATGTTACTTAAGATGAGAACATACTTAGCAACATTTCAAACTTTTTCCACCAGCATCTTTCATGAAGTAAACGTTAATATAAACAATAAATCATTTTTTGAAATATTAAAAAAATAAAAGCAGGAAATTTTAACCCTAGGTCCATCCTTTTGAGGCTTTCTATAAAAGTCAAATGAATTTGCAGTGCAAATAAAACCAAACTGGCTTTATTTCAATCAAATCAAAGAAAGCAATTTTTTTCTTCATCTAGAAGAAATTTAAGAGTTTATCCTTCCTGTTTCAAAGTACTCTCACAGGCTGTAACTATAATAGGCAGAAAAAGAAATCCTCAGTAAATCCTCAGTGCAAATAGAGATAATCCTCAGGAGCCATGGTAGTACAGTGGTTAGAATGTAGTTCTGCAGGCTACTTCTCCTGACTGCCGGTGCCAGCAGTTCGGCAGTTCGAGTCTCATCAGCTGAAGGTTGACTCAGCCTTCCATCCTTCCGAGGTGGGTAAAATGAGGATATGCAATATACTGACTCTATAAACCGCTTATGAAATACTGTAAAATACGGAAGTCTATATAAATCTAAGTGCTATTGCTATTTATCGACCACATGATCATGAGTTGCTGCAACCATCAGGACTGTGATCCAGTTACTAAGCACCTAAGCACCATTACATGACCAGGGGATGCTGCAATGGCTGGAATTTGAGGACTGGTCATAAGCCCTTTTTGTTCATCACTGTCATAAGTTTGAACAGTTGCTGAATGAGTGCTCATAATCTAAGAACTACCTGTAAGCATTTGGTGAGCTTTATAGAAGTGGACATTAATTAAATACTTGCCATATCCAAGTAAAAATCTAGCTATTACTTTCAGATTCCTGTCTCTCCTAGCATGCAATTTACAAATCAACTCTTGTAGATTCTTAGATTCCAAGAAAATAGTGGAATTCAGACTGAAAAGTTAGTCTACAGTTTCCAAGATGGCGGCACACATAGATGCTGCAGCTTTGAGCTTCTGGCGTCACAATGATTGCACCAGTTTCATTGTATACATGATGTACAATGACAATAAAGGCTATACTATACTTTGAAACAGATTTCTAGCTCCTTTAACAGCTCCCAGTGTTGCCTGACCGAGAATTTGGGCTTCTTTAGAGAGAAATATTTATCAGACCTGAGCAGGACTTTATTAAAAGGGGTTTTAATTGAGGGTAAGCAAATTTCTCCTCATTTTAAATGAATGGGAATTTATAGATTTTATTGGGATAAGGGAAAACGAAGGATAGTTTTGTGCGAGGTATTTCTTGGCTGTAAATTGGTTGGAATCTTAGTATCTTGGGTGATATAAAATTATAAATAAGTAAGTAAGTAAGTTAAGTAAGTAAGTAAGTAAGTAAGTAAGTAAGTAAGTAAGTAAGTAAGTAATTAAATAACTAGCTCAGAATATTCATTAGTTGCCTAAGGAGATAGTTCAGTCATTTCTATTCTAATCCTAGGTAAATCATTAATGGTTTGAATTGTTTTGTGTTTTTTGAATTTGTCTATTCCATCTTTCAAACCATCTGTGATGATATATATCACTGTATTTTATATCATGTTTCAATTGTATTTTAATCATAAGAAATACAAAGAAGTCTTCCAATAAAACATAAGAGGAAAATCCAGAACTTTGCTCCAATTTGAAGCTGAAATTTCTTAAAATCAATGAAATTTCCCAAAGCCTTACTTTTTTACACATTAAAAGTATGTATAAAGAGGATACGGACTTAAGCTGCTACCTTGAAAGTTGGATTATTATATCCTTTCTAAATGATTTAGGGTTATTCAAATATCCTCCTAATCTTGGTGGAGAGAAGCCTCATCGAACCATTAAACAAATTATACTAAGCTCATTAAATTACATTACATTAATTTAAATTAAATTAATTACTCATTAAATTATACAGACAGGGCAAGCTACTCTATGTAAACAGGGAGCAAACCCAGCACTTACAGGCACTGATGATATTACCCAGTCAGGTAATGAAACTGCCAAGCTCATGGAGCACCAAGGACTCCTCATTAAACCATTTGTCAAAGACACAAGATTGTAATCAACCTGCTTTGGCCTGTTGTGAAGGCAGCTCCACCTATCTTTTGTTGCTCTACTTCAAAAGTGGTATTTCCATTTTGGCAAAACAACTCTAATACTCCATTCCAATTGAACAGTGTACTCTGCTGCAAGTATAGTTCCCCCCCCCCAACTTCCATTCATTGTTGGCTGCTCTTTATACCCCTTTCATCTTGGACTGTTGGCATGTCTGCTTTTTTTTTTCCAGGATAAATCCTTCCTATGTAAAGTCTAGACATTATTTTCATTAGCATAGGGTCTGCAGACGTCTTTTTACAAAAAACGTTCTGAGAGTCTCGATCACTCTGATCTGTAATGTTCTTTATATGTTTGAAAACACTCTGTCAACTCTCAAAACGAGTTTAGCTGATGCCATATTCTTTTTACTTCATTTCTTAGTTGCCATACATATGGGAAGAGGGGGAACTATTGGGTGTGGGATAACTTCCTCCCAGGTGCCAGACATAACAGCGATAAGGCCCATGGGAATCAAGGTCGCCTCAATGAGAGCTCGTAACGGCTGGAGGGAATAGCTGTGCAGCCCGCTAGCTACCTGGTTGGTTAATGTGACGAGTGACACTAGGGAGAAAGGTGATATCTATTTCTTTTATTATAACAAAACATGGGAAATATTTAGAGTTGGTTTCACATTTGAACATGCCAATATCATGTACCCAGTAAAATGGATCTTTGAGAAAAGCCACAGCCTCAGAGTCTGGAATTGATTTGGCCCATTATTTGGAACCATGACACACTCATGTTTTGGAAATCTGGCAGGCTAGTTCCTATACATGCCACATGACAATTCAAGAATTTCAGTCTATGTACATAGATAATATGAGAGTTGCTTTCACATGATTGAACCTTTGTGTCAATGCAGAAAGGCAGTATCGTTCTGCCTGTTCTAACACAATTTTGTATATTCCAAGGGATACCTCTTAACTGTTACAGCCACTTTCTGTCAGCATTTCTCTCAATATTTGAGATATCTGGGAACTGAGATGAAATTGACAAGAGGTTTGCTGGTCAGTCCTCCTATCCCAAATGACAAAAAAAGAATGGTAAACCTATCTAGCAGTCTGCTAGATGACTGATTAACCTTTGGCCAAGAATATCTCAGCTGACAGAATAACAGATTGGATGATAGCTGAGAGATTCATCCCCCACCGTGATCTTTCAGATGAGATAATTTGAGGCAGAGCTTTATCAGTGAAGATTGGTAGACAGATTTACTGTTCTCCCCGTCACTTTGGCTTACAGAACATCAGTAGAACTGAGTTCAGAAATAGTTGAAGTGATAAATTACTGGTGTGGAACATTGCTACACCACCATTTGTACAACTTGTCACTTGGGGAACCTGTGTGCTTGGGTAACTTATCACTTGAGCAACTTGAAAATTGCCCTCCTTCGGGTACCCTTCTCAGATACCCATTCTCTATCCTACTCTATATTTGGCCGTGGCAACTTTGCAAGGCTTTAAAAACAGTGATTAGTGTCAGAGGAGAAATAAGATGGAGAATCTTGCTACAGGTGACATGTGAAGGGAGGAGAGAAAGATGAAAATAGTTCTAGTAGTGCCAGCATACTAATTGTATGGAGTGATAACTCTGTGGAAGAAAGAACTGAGACCCAACCATTTATGAATTTTCTGGAGTTGCCAGTACTGGAGGCATTCCTCATCTTGTTTCTGTCCTCTTCCTAGCTTCTTGTCTGTATAGGAGCCCTGTATTCTTACTGGATAGTCACATTTGCACTCCCTACTGATACATTTCAAAATGCTACTCAAAGTGCTGGTTATTATCTATATGACATATATGATTCAGAGCCAGGGTATCTTTGAGATCACCTATCTCATAAATTCCACTCCAGGGGCACATAGAAAGCCTGCTGAAGGACTCCACCTATCAAGAGGTGCAATGTGACAGGGGGGTGGGGGGGACCTAAAACAAGCAATTTTTGCAAGAGTCCCTTTCTTTGGAACAACTTGCTCTCTTTGACAAAGATAACTCCTATTTTTTCTAAAAAATGGTAAACAAAAATTGGCTGATCTAGAAGGACTTGGGGATTTGAGTGCTTTAGAGTTTCTGGAGCTGGGGATGTATTAATTATAATTTTTGAACATAATTATATATTGTATTTTTTGCAATCTAAGTACCCCCCCCCCCAATTTTTCTGAGCCCCCCTCTAGATGTCTGTTGATTTTGCATGTATAGATCTCAAAAAGTCTGGGCCTGGATAGCTCAGCAAACAAAAAAAGCATTGTGATTAACTCCAGCTGTCTACAATTACTGTAAGTTCGAATCTCAGCAGGCTCATGGATGACTCAGCCTTCCATCCTTTCTAAGGTAGGTAAATTGAGGACCCAGTTTGTGGGGGCAATAAGCTGACTTTGTATAAATATACAAAAGTATGAAGGCTATTGCTTAATGCATTGTAAGCCGCCCTGAGTCTCTGGAGAAGATTTGATATAAATCAAATAAAAAAAATTATTTGATATAAATCAAATTAAAAAAAAAGTAAGCATTAGTGAGCAGTCCCTATCTTCTCTAGCTCACTCTTATGATAGCATTATAGAGCTAGTCTTCTTGGGTACTACAGCATGGTTGTTTGAAATGTGTGTGTGTGTATATTGTTGGAAAAAGTTGTAATTTAGAAATGGATCCTTCAGGGACATTATCAGCACGTTTTAAGAGAGGCAGATATGGCTCATTGCCATTTTGCATATTGAAATCTACGTACCCGAAAAAGCAATACTTTAAAGAATATTCAAGTATTGAAATGAAAAGAGTTTAATTTCAAAGCATAGGCAAAATTATAGTCCACAATGTCTGGAGGTCTCCCGGTTGAAAAAACTGATTATGCCTCAGTATAGTTGAATACTTTAATATCTTTCAATTTAATCCCATATTTTTTTTACACAATGATGTAGCACAAGATATAAGCCAACCTTTCTGAAAACCAAATAATTTAGTTTCACAGCATAAAAAATGCAAACCATAAGACCATTCCAAAGATATTGCCTGGATTTACAATTTATGCAATGGTTTTTAACGAAAGCTGCAATGGGTGATAGAATGGGGCTTTCTTCTGATTCAGATTCCTTCTTCCTGAGAGAAAAACAAACAAAACAAAAATTGCAGGAGAACTCAATAATTTAAAAATGTGCTGCGAATCCTCATAAGCTGTCTTTGTGTTGATCTGAAGATGGACCTGGCTCTTGGTTGATGTCAGGACAAATAAAACTTTCATGGCATTTTATTTTGGCAGAGTGCAGCATTGAAGATATATTGAGAACAGAAACCGCTCGATACTCCATATGTTGGTGAATCATATCTCCCATTGTAGTTCAGCAAGACTTGGAAGACCGCAAGCCACTTTCTCTTGGATCATATGAATTCTGCAGATTCTGAAATCTTTATGGTTCTGTTTTGTGAAACACTGGATTGCTGTGTTTCTGTCCGGCTGACAAAAAACCCGCATTTGAATAAGTTCCAGATATCTGCTCTTCCAGTTTCATTCACAAAACAGTAAAGAATTGGATCAGCTATACAATTTATGCTTGTCAAGGCTGTTGTAATTCTATAAGGTACAAATAGAGACTCAGTATGAGAGCATTTACCTGGTTCCAAGATACTGCGTAGTAGTAGGACGATGTGATATGGAGTAAAGCAAAGAAAAAAGGTTATGATGATGCCTAGTAATAAATGATTGATTTTCTTCTTGTCGCAGTCTTGAGTTGCTTGATTATGCTTCACAGCCTGATATATTCTGAGGTAACAGAAGATCATGATAGCTAATGGGAATGCATACCCCACACAGATGCGGTAATAATTGAAGTAAGCTTGCCATTGTTGTAGAGGATATGTGTCATAGCATGAAATATGCCTGGTTTTATTTGCAACTTCGTAGTAGAAGTTTGTTCTCCTTAAAATCTGAAAGTTTGACATTATTTCAAAAGCCCAAACTAAAAAGGATATCAGTAGGGCAAATCTTCTTGATCGCAAAGACTGGAACCTCAAAGGATGAACTATGGCTAAGTACCTATCCAAGGAGATGCAGGTAAGAAATCCTGAGCTGGTGTAATAATTTAGGTATTGAAGAAAAGCAGATAACCTACAAAGCTCTAGAGAGAAGGCCCAATCATCCCCGTTCTGAGCATAATAAATCCATAATGGTAGCGTCATTGTGTATAATAAGTCGGCTAATGATAAACAGAAGAGATAGATGCCCAGCTCATTTTTTTTCTGGATTTGACAGTAGGAAATGTAAAGTGATAATAGATTAGCAGGAATGCTGATAATCATTATGATGCTGTAGAAAAAAGGAAACAATTTTGTATCTAGTTTATCATAAAAGCTGCAGTTAAGATTATAGCTAATGTTCATTGTTAATACCGGCTTCTCAACTGGGAAGGAAAAGCACAAAAGTTTATGTATTTTTCATGGCTTTCAAAGGTGGAAAACAAGAGAGACGATCAGAGATTCCTGTTCTTTGGATTATAACTGTTCAGTTAAAAATTCCATCTGCAAGATAAAAAGAAAACACCCAATAGGTTATTGAGCTACTTTGAGAAAGAGAACTTTCACAAAATTTCAAAGCATTTTTTTAAAGTGATGAAATAATAATATGTTCTCCCCTCCATCCCAACCTGGCAGATGGCTTCAAATCCATTTCTTTCCTTTTTAAAAATAAAGTTGGATTGACTATTGAACTACATAAAGGATTGGCTACACAAAAAGGCAAGAAAAATCTCTGAGAGGAAAAAAACCCACTACTATTATATATTCTCCTATACTTTGGCAGTACTCAGAACCACATATAAGAAGAATTGGAACAGCAATGAAAAGCTTTTTAGTCAAATGGGAGAAGACATACAAGCAAAATAGTCCCATAGACTGCAGGTTCTTCCTCCTTGAGCTAAAGTTTTTGGTGGTGGAAGAATAACTGTTTGTCTCAACTATCTCTATAATAAATGGCTATTGCTTTAATTTTGACCTCTGCACTAAGCAATGTTTTGGACGATGGCCTAAATGTTCTTTTCCAACTCAAGGGATACAATGATTCTACTAATTGTTGCTGCATTTCATATACAGGAACTAAAAGAGAGTGTTCAGAAGGGCCAGGAAGGAAGGTGTGCAGGGTTTGTAGACATCAATGTATTAGCATTTGTCGCTCCAGAATTGGCATATTCTGAAACAAATGTACAAGCTGGAGAAAAATGGTCATTTCCAAACAGCTGAATATTGTGAATTTGTTGAAAAAAGTTGGCTTTGCTAGGGTGGCATCAATTAATGTTACCTGGAAGCAACCTTGAAATATTAACACATTGCTATTATGGAGACATACTGCTTGATTTGGCTTCTAATAATTTTCAACCTAGTAAAATTAGTTCCACTTAATATAAGCATAGTTTACTTTTTTGCTACCCCATCCCCCTTACAAATCATCGAACCGTTAAATTGGAAGTGACCCAAGAGGTCATCAAATCCAACCTATCCCAACCTAGTGCAGGATTCACTACACCATCCCTGATAGATGACTATACATTCTTTATTTGAAAACATCCAGTGAAGAAACTATTCCATGAGTTAAACTATTCCACTGATTGATAGCTATGACTATCAAGAAATTCTTTCTAATATCTAATCTTCACCTACTACCTTGAAGTTTTATCCCATTCATTCTAGCCTTATCTCCTAGAAGAAGTGAGAATAAGCTCAAATCTTCTACATTTTGATAGTCCTTCAATTGTTTGAAGACAGCTATCATGTTTCCTCTCAATCTTCTTTTCTGCAATCTAAACATACCTAGTCTTTTAACTGCTCCTTGTAGATTTCTAGTCCTCGTGGTAGGCCTTCTCTGGACTTACTCCACGTTATCAATGCTTCCTTTAAAACAGGGGTATGCAGAAAAGAACACAATACTCCATGATGTCTGACTAAGGCAGGGTAGAGTGGGATAAGTATTTTCCACAATCTGAATTGTGTGTGACACTCTTGATCTTCAACTTGTATCTACTTGTAGCTGTGGCCTTCACAGCTTCATTACACTGTAGATACAAGTTGAGTTTGTGATCTATTAGTGCAACCAAATCCTTCTCACATGTGCAACTTTTGAGAAGATTTTCCTCATTCTGTATGTTTCTTTTGTTGTTTTTACCTAGATGCATGATTTTATATTTCTACATATTATATTTCATTATATTTGTTTCTGCTCATTGTTTCCCCCTGTCCTGCCAATTATTAACCAATCCTCCTAACTCTGTATCATCAGCAAATTGGGTAAGCATTCCCTCAAATCCATATCATTTACAAAAACATTGAACCATACTGAACCCAGGACAGAACACTATAGCACTTCGCTTGAGGTGCCGCTCCAATCCTTGAGCCAGTTGTGAATCCACCTAATAGTTATTTATTTATTTATTTATTATTAAAATTTATATACCGCCCTTCTCCTGTGGGACTCGGGGCGGCTCACATAGTTAAAACAACAATGATAAAATTCAAAAATATGGTCCAATTTAAAATCCCCAAGGTTAAAAACCCCATAATCGGTCAGGGAATTTGGTGAAAAAGCCATGTCTTCAGGCCAGCATGAAAGTGCGGACATCGGGAGCCGTCCGGAGCTGAGTGGGTAATCCATTCCAGAGGATTGGTGCTGCCACAGAGAATGCCCTCAACCTGGGGGTCGCCAGCCAACATTGTCTGGCCGACGGCACCCGGAGGAGGGCAGTTCTATGAAAGTGCACCGGTCAGTGGGAGGCTGGTAGAAGGTGGTCCTGCAAGTACCTTGGGCCCAAGTTGAGTTTACAGCCTTCTCTAAGCAGTTTACAGAGTCAGCATATTGCCCACAACAATCTGGGTCCTCATTTTACCGACTTTGGAAAGATGGAAGGCTGAGCAGTGGTGGTTTGCTCCTGGTTCATAAGAACTGGTAGTAAAAATTTGTAGTAGTTTGGAGAACTGGTAATAACATTAGCTGGCCATGCCCCTGAACCGGTCCCCCGCCCGGTCGCCTCTCACTTACCCCACCCACCTCATCAGAGACTTTTTTTTACTTTTAAAAGCATTTTTTCTACAAACTCTTCAGCCGAAAAAATGCTTTTAAAAGTAAAAAAAAAAAAAAGCCTCTGATGATCAAGCAGCTCAGCTGAAATCGTCAAAGACTTTTAAAAGCATTTTTTCTGCAACCTCTTCAGCGGAAGAGGTTGTAGAAAAAAAAATGCCTTTAAAAGCCTCTGGCGATCCCATCTGCCTGATCGTCAGAGGCTTCTAAAAGCATTTTTTTTCCTGCAACCTCTTAAGGTTGTAGAAAAAATGCTTTTAAAAGTAAAAAAAAAAGTTGCCCACGCCCACCCAGTCACATTACCCCCACAAGCCACGGCCACAAAATAAGCCAAACCCACAGAAACAGTAGTAAAAAATTTTAGAACCCACCCCTGAGGCTGAGTCAACCTTGAGTGCGGTGAGATTCAAACTGCCAAATTGCAGACTGCTGGAAATCAACAAAAGTAGCCTGCGGTACTGCACTCTAACCACCACAACACCATGTATCCATTCCTAATTAGGAGGAAAACAAAATGGTGAAACATGCATTGTGAAGTCATGGCACAAACATATTGGCAGTAAAGGGAAGTTTGCTTTGGAACATCATGTCACATATTTTGTCACCGCCTTCCTCCTTCCTAAGCTCTGAGGTTTCCTCCAACTTGGTGAGACTGATTTTATGGACTGAAAATCAATATCAGAATACAAGACTTGTGTAATGACAATCCCAGGATCAACCCAGGGCATTACAAAGAGACTTGGGAAAGATCTCTGACTGGAATCTTAATCAACTGTGCCATTACTCTAAACCAGAATATCTGTGATGTTTGAATGTGCTATTTGAAGTTAATGGAAACTAATTTAAATAAATACATTGTATGCATTAAATACACATATTTAAAAATAAAAATGGCTAATATTTTGAGATTCTAGCAATCCTATATAAATGTGAAGTTATCATTTGTCAAATTCTCAGCGGTCTTACATGAAAACTCAAGAATGATTTCAGAACAGAGAGTTGCAAATTCTGGGGTGTTTTGGGGCCATTTTTAACTTTAAACAAGAAAGTCAAGTCTCTTAGAGTTTGGCTCAAATCCTGGGTCTTTGAAATGGCTTGCTACTGTTTCCCTCTGGATTCTTTTCCAATGCCTACAGCCCTAGGATTTCCTGATCTCTGATTAAGGTAGTCCTGATAAGGATGTCCTGATTTCTAGATTTCTTCTAGAGCATCCAAATTTGGCTTGGTGCATCCTCCATTTCCCACTCTTGTCTGCTGGGAGACATATGGTAACTCACATGCAGCTTTAAAATAGGTGTAACGGGTTTATTATTTAAAAGAAACCAAACTAAGCTATTGAAAAACTGCCTCCAAGCTTGATGATCACAACAACATACGGTAGGTCACAACTGTAGCCTCAAACCTATGAACCATGAAAATTTTCTCACTCCTGCTTTAGAGAATTTGATGAAAGACCACCTGCCTGCTTGACTCCTGGCTCAAAAAAGAAAAAGAAAGGGGAAAAAAAGGGCTCCTTCAGCTCCTTATGTTACAATATATTATTTTATAGTTGGTAGCAAGATCTCTTAACAATGCAAAACTCTGATGTGGATTCTGAATCATCAGTGAAGTATGACTAACGTAATTATATTTAAAAGTCACCTTCCAATTAAGGCAATAATAATAACTGATACTATTATGGTCAGGAGCAAATAATTTTCCTTACCTTTTGAACTATAATTGACTATTGTATCTCTCACCCTGTATGCAGATTAATCTTGTTCCAAAATTTCAGGAAACCATGCTGCAAGGTACAATTTGAGAAATGTGGTTCTGTTTCTTTGCATGTTTGAGGCTGCTGATTAAATTTGATTCTCACAGAGAACAGGAAACTGTTGTGGGCAGGAAAAAAAAAAAGGGAAGCCATCTAGGGAGGAGACATTTAGCTCCCCTATCCCCACCCCCACATTCTTCAACAAAATTTCCATTTTTGCTCAGGAGATCTGAGATTTGTGATTTTACTGTATAGAGTTACCTTCATCCAATTTTTTTCTCACTTATTAAAAGTAAAGCAACAATACATATTGTAGCACAGAGATCTTCAAACTTGGAAGCTTTAAGAGGGAATGTAGATTTTGCAGTATCCTTCCCCTGCCACACCCACCAAGCCACATCCACCAAGCCACACCATGTCCACCAAGCCTCGCCCACAGAACCGGTAGTGAAAAAATTTGGATTTCACCACTGGGTCCTTCTAAATATAGTAATCTTTTGCATTAAGGGTTATCCATTCTTTTAGCCAGGTTAGAACACATGCTTGATAATATAAAAAGCCAATCTGGTAATTCGAATCTCCCATTTTCTTTGGATTCTTGTAACATTTTCATTGTAATTGTTATGTCCTTATAAGGACATCCGCCGGGGATTGGTTAGAAAATCCTCCGGCGGGAATTTTGAATCGCTGTCTAGGGGCGGTGCAGCTGCCGGAGCGAATATAAGGAGAGCTCCGGCAGCGCAGCACCAGTCTTGTTCCTATTTAAATAAACTTGTTCAAGTACTCCGCTGGTCACGTCTTCTTTCCTGCGCTGATCTAACACTGGCGATGAAGGACTAGAGAAGGAACTGACCGCGTGGCACAATCGCCATTCAGAGCTGAAGTCACTTGCCGCTGATCCAGAAGATGGCATCGCCGCAAGCACCTTTCGCTTCGCTTGCTCCATTCAACCGCGGACGGGAGAAATGGAGCTCCTACATGATCCGTTTTCGCCAGTTCCTACGGGGAAACGGATACAGCAACCTGGACGATGAGAGGAAGAGAGCTCTCGTCCTAGCTCACTGTGGACCCAATGTCCTGGAGCTGGCCGTGAATCTCGTCGCGCCCCGAGACATTGAAGAAATGTCCTGGATAGATCTGCAAGCCGCCTTTCAGGAACATTATGCACCAACGGGCACCCTCATCACGAACCGATTCACATTCCAACAGAGGAGTCAACGGGAAGGTAAATCCATCAAAGAATTTGTCGCTGCGCTCTGCCAAATCGCAGCGAACTGCGAATTTGATAACGTGGACAACGCGCTGAGGGACCGCATTGTCTTCGGGATGCAGGATGCGGGCCTCCAGAAGAAGTTCTTGAGCAGAAAATGCATCACGCTCAAGGACGTACTTGAGGAGGCCATAGCAGCGGAAACCTCAGAGCAAGCGGCCACAGAAATGGTGAAGGCGAGGGGGATCCATAAGATCCACCAATCGATCCCGGATTCCTCAGACGACTCAGCCACACCATCTGACTCTGATGGGGAAATGGCCGTCCACAAAGTTTCCCGCCTGTCCAGGCGGGAAAACCCACAAAATGGCCACCGGGGTGAACGCTGTGGCAGCTGCAGAGGCGATCACCCCAGAACCTCTTGCAGATGGCGAGATGCGACCTGCCGACGCTGCCTGAAGAGGGGGCACATCGCTGAGGCATGCAGAGCCACCGACCCAGCCCCCGAACCGCCCAGACCCAAGAACTGCGAAAACCGCCGTGACAACCAGAGGGCATCCAAACGGTCCTCGTACCAACACAGACGCGACGGTTACGACAATTCCTGGAACGGCGCGGTAAATCAGACTACCATAGCCCACACCAGCAACAACAGCGCCACCAAATTCCATGTGACGCTGTTGGCCGAGGGCTCACCTTGCAAGATGGAGGTAGATTCTGGTTCCGTCTACTCCATCATAGACTGGCACCAACTGAAAAGACTCAAGCCGGCAATTACCAAGAGCCAACTCAAGCCCCTGCACTCCAGGTTGGTGGACTTCGGCGGGAACCCCATCGGTGTCCTGGGGAGAACCAACATCCACATCGCCTTCAAGAGCTTCCAGGGACAGCTTCCAGTCACCGTCGTGGAGCACAGCCGCCCGAACCTGCTCGGCGTGGAGTGGTTTCAGCCACTGGGGCTTTCCATAGGAGGCATCCACCAGATTAGGGCAGACGAACTCGACTCACTCATCGAAGAGTTCCAGGAAGTCTTCGATGGTAAACTGGGGAAGTACATAGGGAAGCCCATCTCCTTCAATCTGGACAAGGGAGTAACCCCAATTCGGCTCAAGCCCCGCCGGGTTCCATTCGCCTTGAGGCCCAAGGTAGATGAGCAGCTGGATAAGCTGATCGCCCAAGGTGTCCTGGAACCCATCGACCATGCTTCATGGGAGACTTCATTGTGACCCCAATGAAGAAGGCTGGATCGGTGCGCATCAGCGCTGACTATAAGGTTACAATAAACAAGGCTTTGCTGCAGAGCGCATATCCTGTTCCAGTGGTGCAGCACCTCCTGCACTCACTAGGCAAGGGCACAATTTTTGCCAAACTGGACCTGGCCCAGGCTTACCAGCAACTGCCAGTAGACCAAAAAATGGCGGAGGCTCAAACTATTGTCACACACAGGGAGGTATTTAAATGTAACCGTCTCCAATTCGGAGTCAGTGCCGCCTCAGGGATTTTTCAATCAATGATGGAACGCCTTCTCCAAGGCGTTCCAGGGGTAGTGCCGTATTTTGATGATGTTCTGATCTCCGGAGACTCAAAGGCACAACTCCTTGAACGGCTGAGGCTTGTCCTGCAGGGTTCAGAGAGAAGGGCTTGAGAGTCAGATGGGACAAGTGCATCATCGGGGTCCAGGAGATCGAGTTCCTGGGCTATCTCATAGATAGCACTGGCATACACCCCACCAAATCTAAAGTTAAGGTTATCCATGAAGCTCCCAGCCCGAAAAACAAAGCGGAGCTTCAGGCTTTCCTTGGATTGCTTAACTTCTAGGCAATATTCCTCCAACAGAAAGCCACAGTTGCTGAGCCGCTACATCGCTTGCTGGGGAAAGCGGTTTCCTGGAAGTGGGGCACCGAGGAGGAAACAGCTTTCCGGGCCATCAAGGGACTATTGACATCCAAAAGCGTCCTCATCCAGTACAGCAAGACGCTACCCATCCGGCTAACCTGCGACGCGTCGCCATATGGGGTCGGGGCAGTGCTCAGCCATGAACTGCCCAACGGCTCGGAAGCCCCCATTGCCTACTTCTCGAAGACGATGTCCAGCGCTGAACGCAACTAGTAATTCTAGCTTTTTTTCCTTGCCAAATAAATTTCAAAATCAGTGTATTCAGATCATCAAAGAATTTCTTAATTTTTATAGGTACTGTTTGGAACAGGTAGAGCAGTTTTGGTAAAATATTCATTTTCACAGTAGCAATTCTTCCTAACATTGATAGATGTAAGTTTTTTCATTTTTCTAGATCCAGTTTTATTTGGGTAAGTAATTTTATATAATTAATTTATTTTATAATTGCACATCTTGCTGTTAAGTATATTCCCAAATATTTAACTTTCTTGACTATTTAAAAGTCCACTTTTTCTGACATTGTTCTGTTTCTGTGTAAGGTTTTTAAATATAACTTTAGTTTTTTCTCTATTTATCTTCAAACCTGCTACTTCTCCAAACTCCTCAATCCTTTATTTGCCAAGGTAAGGGAAGTTTGTTAAATGCTATAGCAGATTACATTAACACTCTTGGATTTTTAAAACATTCATTTTTTTCCCCACCTATCCCCAGGGTCTCTCATCTACTATATTATTCAAAAATTTGCTGTTCAAACTTGGTTTAGTATCAAGTTCAGCCTGATATCTTTTAATGTAGGTATTTCTCAAATAGGCTATTATCTGGCACAGTGACTTCTTTAACTGCTTCCAACACAGACAGATGTGCATGCTCAATAATGCTCATTGTTTTTTTATATATTTTTTATTTATTTAAAAATACAAACAAACCAAAACAATTAACAACGACATACAAAATATGTAAACAAGAAATCAAGTATACATCTTGTCAAAAGTATCACTATAGTCTATTATCTGTTTCTCATTTATATTTTGACTCCTCCCTGTTTGGGTCTTGTCATTGTGTCTAGTTTTTAATTTATCATTGACCTACATTAAGTGATATATGTTCCTATGTCTATCTTAGGTTCCACTGGTTGTCTCCTGGTCCTATTTTTCCTTTTTACTCTCTCCTAACCATGTGTACCACTTATCCCATATTAGGTAATAATCATGTTCCTCCTTATCTTGTAGTTCCTTTGTGAGTCTATCCATTCCATGATTCCATGATTTTACTAATTACTCTGTCTTTGGTTGGTATGTCATTACTCTTCCAATTTTGTGCAAAAATTATACGTGCTGCTGTTCAATAATGTTCATTGTTAAAGGCCCTAGCCATTTGTAAATAAGTCTGAGAGCATTTTAAGGAATGAGAATACTATTATTTTACCAAAGTGTGTGACTAATGTGGAAACAGCTCAGTTCTGCTTCAAAAAAATTAGCACAATTCCACCCAATTCACAGAAACCAAAAAGAAGCACTTATTTTAAACAATGCAAAGCATCAAAGTTTATATCTGGGAGGGGTTTGTAAAAATCAGAGTCTGCTTAGAGCTATTATCAGGTCAAATTCACAATGAAATATGCTGTTGTCTGGAACATTCCTATTTATTATACTCCATTCCACCCCTCATTCTCTCAAGTCATTCAACATTTTGTAGGCTTTTCCTAACAATTACATTTTAAAAAATCCTTCCAGATATTTATGTTCTCAGTTCTTACAAAACCAGTGGATTTTTTGGATTAAAAAAAAGGTTTTTGGAGTAATAAAAATAGAAAATAAGAGATGGCAATTAAAATAGAGGATGATATATAGGGGATTAAAACAATAAAGAAGAGTATATTTTGAGGCGGGACGACTTTAAGAAAATTTATTGTTTGATGTAATATGCTTTAATTCTAACTTGCAAACAAATGTTAGATTGATGACTAAGGTTTTATTGAACAAAATATAAGATACACAGATACTAGTGATAAATTGTGAATTAATGTAATACATGCTGGAAATGATGATAATTATGAAATTATATTGAGAATTAAATTGAAAGAATATGATGGGAAAATGAAATAAAATAGATAATTATATCCTAGGGGAAAATTAAAATAAGTGGGATGGACACCAACTAGATAAGAGTCTGAGACTCGGAGGAAATATGTTGGAAACTAGTTTGAAATGCAGGAAATCAGCCAAATAACTATGGGAGAGTTGGAGGAGACTATGCTGGAAATCAGCCAAACACAATATGCTGGAAATCAGCCCATAAAATGCTGGAAAGCAGCCAAACAAGTAGGAGGAGAGTTAGAGGAGATTATACTGGAAATCAGCCAAATATAATATGCTGGAAATCAGCCAATAATGGTGGTCGGCTTGGAGGAGACTATATTGAAATTAACTAAATAGTTGGTGTTTTGGAGGGGACTATGCTGAGAATCAGCCAAATAGAATATGCTGGAAAACAGCCAAATAATAGAGGGAGGCATGGTAGAAAATATGTCGGAAATTAGATTAAATAAAACTTGTTTCTGTGATAAACCTGTGTAATATGTAAAGTATGGGAAAAAATCAAGATAAAATGATAAAGCTAGATATTAAGATTTGAGGATAAGGGTCAAAGGATTAAAAACTTTAAGAACTAAGAGCCTGGTAGTTCAGCAAACTAAAAACATTGTGAATAACACCAGCTGTCTGCAATTACTGTAAATGCGAATCTCACCAGGCTCAAGGTTGACTCAGCCTTCCATCCTTTCTGAGGTAGGTTAATTGAGGACCCAGTTTGTGGGGGCAATAAGCTGACTTTGTATAAATATACAAAAGTATGAAGGCTATTGCTTAACGCATTGTAAGCCGCCCTGAGATTCCGGAGAAGGGCGGCATATAAATCAAATAAAAAAAAAACCTAGATAGAATTTTGTTTTATAAAGTAATAAAAATGGAGTTGTATTGAATTTGAAATTAAGATTAATGGTGATAAAATTATAAGGTAAACACTTAATAAGAGGTTAGAATATTGTTAAAAATTATTTTGATATGAATTGTAAAAGATACAAGGTGAAGAAGAACAAGATATGATTAGGATTAATATATAGATATAAAAATGAGTGAAAGTGAATTTGAAATTAATTTGTATTGATATAATGGCTTTATTTAGATGAAGATGTTAAAACTGATGTTAAAATTGGTTCTTTTAAGTTTTGAATTTTTTACTTATAAAAGATGTAATGGGAAATTGTGAAGTGAGCTTGTAAAAGGAATGTAAGCGTGGTAACCATCTATGACCGGATTGAGACTCTGCTCTTGAAAGTTATATTTTATGTTTAAGTTTGAAAAAGATAAAAAAAAATATTTACAAAAAAAAAAAAACCCAGTGGAGAAGATATTAATGCTGATTATTTTATTTACAGAAGTTATGGGCTTCTCCAATTACCCAGATGCTGGGTGGCACAATACTACCCATATCGATAATTTGGATCAAAACAATACATAACATGCAAAAATTTAAACCAAGTACAGTATAAACAATTATGTAAACCAAAGTTGCAAAAAAACCCCAACATTGTGGCACTGTAGTTAGAATGCAGTATTGCAGGCTGATTCTGCCAATTGCCAGCAGTTTGATTCCCACGGGCTCAAGGTTGACTCAGCCTTCCATCCTTCCAAGGTCTGTAAAATAAGGTCCCCGATTGTTGGGGGCAATAAGCTGACTCCGTAAACCAATTAGAAAGGGCTGTAAAGCAGTGTGAAGCGATATATAAATCTAAGTGCTATTTATAGAATTTATATGGCTGCCAATTTCAAATATATAATTCTGGGTGGCAAATAATTCTTAAAAACAGAGTAAAAACGATGTAACAAAATAGCCAAGTCATCACCAATTCTTGAAGATCAGGAGAAAGGAACCCATCCAAATATCTGATCCAATGTTCTTATGTATCACATTAAAACAACAAAATGGGATTTTAACTTGGAATTTTGTAAATATGTAAATTCGTGGAGTTAAAAAGTAGGAATTAGTTTCTACAAGGAATAGGAAGGAATTTGGGAAGAGTTGGGAAATTTGGGTGCTGCATCTTCAAATTTATGCTTCAGATTTATGTGCCTTCAAATTGTTTTTGACTCCTGGGGACCACATACAGTAGATAGATTTTCTCCATGACAACATGAAACCCAGATTAAGATCTGTCTTTCAAAGGTCAAATTTCCGACAAACAACTCATTTCTGTAGCTTTCAGCAGAATGCAGAATGCATCACTTCTTATTTAGATTGCCTAAGACTTGATGATTCATAGTTGTAATTGTGTGAACTGACTTTGTGGCCTGAAAGTTAGGAAAGGGAACAATCATATCCTTTGTTCTTGAAGACTGAACATAATTATATATTAACATCTCATATTCTGCATTCAATTCACAATAATCATTTTGGCAATGACTTTGAACTTAACTGGCTTAAACTGGTTTAAAAATCTGGTCCAAATTTTTCCTTATTTTCTTGTACTGTCTTGCCTAATGAAGAATTCTGGAGGCTCAACATCTTGCACATCCTTTTTTGTGGATCCTAATAAAAGTATCACTCATCTCTAAATCTTGAATGTTTTTCTCCTATGGACCAATAGGGCTGCAAATGAGATTTCTGGAGAAATACTGCTCGGAAGTGGTACAACAGCATTGGAAATTGTCTAATTTTGCCAAGCCAAGGTGCTTCTCTATTAATTACCATAAACAATATAACTTTTTTTCCTGTCGCCTTTAATTGGGTGAAACCAGTGATGCTCAGAGGGTGAAAATCATTGCAAAAAAGGGACGGCATGACATCTGTGTGGGTGGGTGGAGCTTTGTGCAGTCGGCCCTACCATATCACGTGATCCAGATAGAACCGGCTGAATTTCACCCCTGGGTGAAACAGTGCATCACATTGCAACAATTTTTGAACCAAAGTACCTTGAATAGGCTAACTTGCAAAGCGCATCCAAAATCTGGAATCCATGACTTCGATGGAATTGAAATTTGGCAAATTTTATAAAACATTTTAGGACATAAAAATAATCATAAAACAGTTTATGACATAATACAAAATGCCATAACAAATTTTCCATGCTGGTGTTTGACTATACTATACAATTCAACATGGGCTATTTTCAAGGCACGTACGCAGTGGTGAAATGTAAAATTTGTTACTACTGGTTCTGTAGGTGTGGCTTGGTGGGGGGGGGGGTATTAATATGACTGAGTGGGCGTGGCCAGCTTTTTTTTTTTACTTTTAAAACCATTTTTTCTACCTTTTTGGCTGAAGGAGTTGTAAAAAAAATGCTTTTAAAGCCTCTGACGATCCCAGTTGACTTGCCTGATCGGCAGAGGCTTTTTTTCCTTTTAAAAACATTTTTTCTATAACCTCTTCAGCCAAAGAGGTTGTAGAAAAAAATGCTTTAAAAAGCTTCTGATGCTCCCAGCTTAGCCGCACGATCATCAGAGCCTTTTTTTTAACTTTTAAAAGCATTTTTTCAGCCAAAGAGGTTGTAGAAAAAATGCTTTTAAAAATAATAAAAAAGACTCTGATGATTGCGCGGCTCAGCTGGGCAATGTGGGGGGGGGGGAGGGTTTTTGCTACTGGTTCTCCGAACCACCTGCCTCCATTGTTACCGGATTGGGCGATCCGGTCCGAAGTGGGAGCATTTCACCTCTGCACATACGTCTTTAAATATGTCTCAGCTTTTCCAGTGAAGGCAGAACATTAGAAGTTCTGTCATTGTTGAAGGCATTCTGGTAAGGAAACATCTCTGAAACAATGACCCAATGGGGTCACGGGTTGTCTACTATAAAATAAAATCACGTGTTGCTAGCAGTGTAGATATGGAAACTGAAAGCTCAGAGCCTTAGAACAGAAATTCAATACATTGTACTGTTGAAGGCCAGACATAATTTTTTTTATCGGAATCAGAAAATTTCATGACTACTTCTGAGAGTAGAAACACTGTAAAAATAAAATTAACTGATAAATTTACTGCCTTTTATGACATTAAGGCAATTTGCCTCACTCAACCTAAAGCAGATCCTACTGTGTGATATTCTAAATTTTTTTAGAATATAACTTTTGCCAGCACAGCACCACCTGCAGCTCACCACTTGATGTTGCTTCAATGAACCAAATCCAACAAAAAATAATTCTCTGTGTAGTTTGCTTTGGGTTCACTGCACATGTCTCTTTCTCACTGACATACAAGTGCTGAGACACCAGACATGGTAGTGGATTTCTCTTACTCATACAGAGAGCAAAATAAATGGCCTTCATCTGATACATGTCATAGTTGACATATGTGATTAAACTTACTTGAACCCTCCCTCCCTCCCAGTAATACATGCAATACATTTGGAATAACTGTGTGTCACAGGACTAGGGCAAACAATTTGCAACGTTCTTATCCAAAACAAGCTTACTTTGGAAACAAATGCCATTTATGTTAGTTGTGATAATAAGCAAGTTTAGACTTTATTCAGCTAGTTCTCTAGATTTTGGCTAGGGAATAGGTCTTACTTTTGCTCAATGGAGCATTCTTCTAAGGAAGATTGCTCAAGATTGTTGTCCAATTAAAGTGATACTAGGTAGGGTTAAAAATCGTGGCCTAGACATTTGGAATAATTAAAATGAGGAAACAAAAGTGACATTTTGCCACATAAGTCTGTCTGGTTCATCTTTTATAACCTGCATGTTACAAAGCATAAATCATTTTTCTAGATAAGAAGCAATTATCTTTCAGTCTTTGACACAAGGTCAGTGTGACTTCAGGCCAAAGAAAGATCAAAAGTATTGACTATTTTGCTTTGGATAGCCATACTGTTGTATACCTTTTCTTTAACTAAATTATTTAATTTTAAATAATTAAAATTAATTACTTTGATTTTATTTATCATTAAATGGCAGTTTACAATAATAGGAGAGTTAAAAACAGAAATATTAAAAATGAAATTAAAATAATAAATTATATATCTCAAACTATATATTTCAAAACATTTGAAAATGTTTTTTTAAAAATTAGAAAATCTAAAGATTAATCCCCTCAAATCAGTAGAGCGACTTTAGCTAGTAGAAACAGCTTGTAACCATATTGCAACACGAGACCCTACAACAACTTTAGGGTATCCTCCTCAAAATATGCGCAGTGGTGAGTGGTAAGATCATATACAGTAATTGGAAAAATAAATCCAGTGCAGATGTGCTGGTTCTGTTGTGCCCGAGACCCAAGTAGTGATTATCAAACACAATTCAGTCCTGAACAAATTTGTTTTATTAAAACAGCTGAGAATTAATTCATTCTTAGCTTAGTCCAAAACAAATTCTTCATAAGCAGTCCGTAGGCCTTATCACCAACCTTTGATGTCTTTGGCAACCTGCCAAAGGCTTTTCTTGGCAAAAACCCTCAAAGTTCAAGACACGTTGACAAGAAGCACTGGAATCAATGTTGCTTTTCTACAAAGAACCCAATGGCTCGTTGCTGCTCTTTTAAGCCTTATGGGACTGGCCAATCATCTTCTGGCCTTATTTCCGAGTCGTCCTTTTTGCTTCAGCTGCTCTTGCCCTCTGACAGCTCTTCGCATGCGTGCACTAGGAACAGGCTTCTCCTGTTCCTCTGCCTCTCTGCTGTCCGCCTCTGGATGCTCTGGAATCTGGGCATCGTTCCCAGATGGCCCTGGCCCCATCTCTGCCTCTGACACAGAGCCCTTGTCCGGGCTTTCTCCTGACTCCAGGACTGGCCCATTGTCCTCCCCAGCCTCCTTACTATCTGACTCCATTGCCAGGTCCGCAGGCTGCTGGCAGACCACAACAGGTACACCAAAAGAAGGGAAGACCTCTTCTCTGTGTGGGAACACTTTGGAAGATTTTCAGGTATTTATTCATTATTTTTTAAATAATCCATTTTCTTTCACATAGTTTCACAATAAATTTCCACTGGGAATTTATTACTAAGCAATTAAACAAATATTTAGAATAGACACATGGAAACAATGGAATAGAAAAGAGGATTCTGCTAATAACTTACTATCTTTTTTAGATGTGAGATGAAAAAAATTTTTAGGTGCATCCCAGTGCAGTGGAAGGCATGAAACATGGCACTCTGTTCTTGG
Organism: Masticophis lateralis; assembly: GCA_030761175.1. Taxonomy (NCBI): domain Eukaryota; kingdom Metazoa; phylum Chordata; class Lepidosauria; order Squamata; family Colubridae; genus Masticophis; species Masticophis lateralis. The sequence continues at coordinate 309,080,193 of JAUDYJ010000001.1, read as the reverse complement.
CTGGCTTGAGAAGGAAATAAGAGAAGACCATTGTGCTTAGAAGATTGTGCACAGAAAACTGTGCTTAGCTATTAGCCAGTAACCATTGAATTACCAATGGTTCTCTACATAGTTTGGGCTTCAAACTCATAAATATGACTGCATTCATATTATCTCCAAATAACCAAAAGAATCTGAGATGCATTTTAAATTCAACTAAGAATGGTTCGGAGGTGGAAAGACTGATCAGCACCCATCAGCACCCTGAACCAGATGGTTTCTCTATAGGTCTTAAAAGGGATGGGAAGACTTCAGATCTTGCATAATCAAAAGTATAAACATGATATACATATACTTGCATCCTAACCTACATATACTTCTATTTCTACAGGTAGCCTCATTTAACGGTGACAATTGGGACTGGCAATCCCATTGCTAAGTGTCATGGTTATTAAGCAAGACATCAGGTAATTGTGATGGCCTTACAGGCTTACTTCCTCTGTAGTTGTTAAGTGAATCACTCAGCTCATTAAGTGAGGCAAAATGTGATTGTGTCTTGTGATTTTGCTGCTAGCTTCTCCATTGACTCTGCTTGTCAGAAGCTGGCTGTGAAGTGTACCAAGGATGGCGATCCTGTGAATACAAGTTTCTGTGAATACGAAGTGCTTTTTCAGGAGGCAACCAGATTTTCTTGTTTTTCTTTGAAGAGTTTCATTTCTCATCCAAGAAGCTTCTTCAGCTCTGTGAAGCTTCTTGGTTGAAAAGTTAAACATCTTAAAAATAAAGCAGAACAGAGCAGAGCAAAATGTCCAGTTGCCTCCTGAAAAAGTATCTTTGGGACAACCATGACCCAGATGACTGAGATTCTCCATAGACATTTAGCCATGCACTTTGGGATGAACATCCTTTGAATGGATGCAGGAATGTGACTGGATTTCCAGAAAAATAGCGGAACCATAGGAACCATTTGCACTTCAGTTTGAGATGCAGACAACAAAAACTCATCTCCAATAATCTGCACCTGTCTTCAACAGGGAAGGGACACGGGACAGAAAACATCCTGCAGGCAAGAAGGCTCCACACCCATTTGCTCTACTCAGGTGACCCTGAGGATAACAGATAAACCTCCAAGCGGCCTCAATGACTCTCTAAAAGAATGCAAAAGACCAGCCGTCTGCAAGGAATAGAAATCCTTCTATTTCCCACCATCCAGATAGAGCTGAAGAAGCTTCTTGGATGAGAAGTGAAACATCTTCAAAGAAAAACAAGAAAGCCCAATTGCCTCCTGAAAAAGCAACTATGGGTCAACCATGACCGGGATGACTGAGATTCTCCATAGACTGTGAATATGAGATGCTGTGATGGTTGTAAACACCTGTTGATTGTAAAACACATAGATTTCCATCCTATGACTATAGGACTATTACACTTCCATCCTGTAAGTGTGAGGACCAGTCGTAAGTTATTTTTTCAGCACTAATTTTGAATGGTCGCTAAACAGGGCAGTTATTAAGTGAGGACTACTTGTATTACTATTATTGTATTATATTACTATTATTTGAGTGTTTCTGCTGTATACTAATATAATTACTGACATTATTTATACTGTATACATCAATGTTTTTATCTTATAGAACCTGTTCTTTTCCCCCTTTTTGGGGATTTCTTCTATTTTCCATCTGTCATTCCCTAAATATAATTCATCAGGATGCATTCTAAAATTCTTATCTCTTTCAAGTAATGAGGTATTCCGTGTTCCAGAGAGTAGTACTGATGATACAGCCTATAACAATTTTAATAACCCCTGGGTAGAAATTGCAAACCAAGAATTAAGAGAATAAATGGTTTGTCCACATTTACAGATATCACACGTGGAAATTTATGCATTCTAATCATACAGGAGTCATTATTAGACACCAATTGAACATAATTGACTCTACCTTAATGCTGGCATTGATGCAAGCTTGAATAAGCTTGAGATTTAATCAGCAAGAAAACAAACTAAACCAAACCCCAAAACAAAAAATCAAAAATACAGCAAAACCTCAAAAGCCTAGAGGTTCTATGGTTAAGTGTTGGAGGTTGAAAAGGAAGACAACCTGAAGAGCCCAGCAAGCACTGAATTTGTCAATGCAGTATATATTGCTTCTCTGCTGCATGTATCACCACAATGTATGCTCTAAAGTAGATTTTATGCTGTAGTTCCTGAGTCATCTACCACCAGCTCTTCAGCCATCTAACTTGCTTTTTTAGCTTCCAGATTTTGTACCTCAAGGAGTCATTTGTGAAGCATGACAGAAATTAGAAGCGATTATGTGAATAGCCTTAGCAAGTCTCCTATTTCAGGGCGTCAACAGATTATTAGTGGGATTAACCACCAACCTACACAAGTCCTCTTGAAGTCCAATTTGATCAATAAACCTTTTGGGAAGACTATTCTAATAGGTCCACGGCTTCTACAGCAATGAGATGTAACCACTACATAACCATAGCCAGATAATGGGTTATTTATCAGAGGATTAAGGCATTCCCAATCATCAAACAGAATAAAATGTTAAACTTCTGTGATTTGTATTGTGTCTTGCTCAGGATAAGCTTAAAGTTATCATTGCTCTGTGATCTCCGGAGCTGTGCAAGACAAACTAACTCAAAATGGTTGGTGTGGTTCTTCTTTGTATTGCTAACCAGAGCATACAAAACTTTTGCTAGACCAATTCTCAAATACAGCTCATCTGTCTGGAACCACACTGCATATTGGACATTAATACAATTGATAATGTCCAGAGATATTTCATGAGAACAGTCCTTCACGCCTCTGCTCGCAACAGAATACCTTATGCCACCAGACTTGAAATTTTGGGTTTAGACAACTTAGAATTACTCTGCCTTTAGTCTGACCTAAGCATAGTACATAAAATTATCTGCTATAATGACCTACCTGACATTTCAACCACAATAATACATGAGCATGCAACAGAGTGATCAATGCCTGGAATGCACTACCTGACTCTGTGGTTTCTTCAATGAACCCCCAAAACTTTAACCTAAGACTGTCCACTGTCAACCTCACCGCATTCCTAAGAGGTCTGTAACAGGGATGGGTTCTACCTACCTTTACTACCGGTTCACAATGGGGCTTCGCTCTCTCTTCTGTACATGAGCAGAAGCATTCTGATGACATCGGGGTTGGTGGGTGGAGCCTCCCACCGGTTTTACTACCGGTTCTACAGAACTGGTCGGAACCGGGGGCAACACACCACTGGTCTGTAAGGGGCGTGTATAAGCGCACCAACGTGCCTACTATCCCTGTCCTAATGTTCCCTTTTATTCCTATCCATTTCATGTATTCATAACCATGTATTATAATTGTATACATTACTTAATACATACTTGATGGAATAGATAAATAAATAAAAATAAAATAAATGACTGTTCTGCCCCAGCTACGGGTCCCAAGAAGTGTAGCACACACACACAGCTCCAAAAACTCCATTTAATACAAACAGACCCCTTTCAAAATGCAGGCTTTAACCACAAATATCCTTATCAGCCTGCTATGAATTACAGAGATTAAACAAAGTCCGACAAGGATTGGCAATCAGACCAGAAACCAAGCTGTAACAAAAAACTCAGTCTCAGAATGCTCTGCCTAGGACCAAATGTTGTTTCCAGCAACATTTGCCATCTGTGTGCGAACTTAAATAGGCTAAGGGAGTGGCCAATTAGCCCCAAGCCTTACTCTTGAGGAGACCTCCTCCTGAGTAGCCACTCCTGCCTTTTGGCAGCCCTGCGTGCTCTTGAGAAGAGGCTCCTTGTCAGGGCGGCAATCAGCCCTGTTACCTTGCGTGGGGTAATTGCCCTCATTTTGAGTTGGATCGTGGCTTTTATCCTGTTGCATACTTTGATCAATAAAACCAAAGAAACATCTTCTAATTAAACTCATATTTATTGTAAGAAAATAAAAACATCTCACCATCTAAAATAGATTACATGTTGGCAAAGAATCTCCAGCCTGATCTTAGCTGGCTGGAGAACAAAGGAAAGTTTCTAGAAGAAGTACAAAAGAATGCAATGACATGCGTAGTAGGTGCTGTAGGTGTTGATAAGGAATATAACTACGGTAAATCTGAAAGTCCAGAAATATTAGCTCTGCTGGTAAATATAAAAACGCAGTGACACCCCTTCTTTTGCCAGTTGAGCGAACATCAGGTATATCATCAGATAAGGCACATCTTCTTACGCAGATATTCGTGTTGAGCTGCGGAAGCGGTTTGTTGAGCATGTCTGCAATCTGATCATGTGTAGATACATACTGCAATTTTACAAAACCTTGTTTCACAAATTGTTTGATATTTCTATAACGGATGTCAATGTGTCTGGACCTAGAACCTGTGAAATGTGATTCAGAAATATAAACCACCGATTCATTGTCTTCCATCACTGTGATTGGTCGGATCGGACATGTCCAGATATCTGTGACCAAAGCATCAAACCACGTTAGAGAATTACATGCATCTGAAACACAAGCATATTCAGCTTCAGTAGAAGAACAAGAAACAAAATTCTGTTTACGCACTTGCCAATAAACAGGACATCCATTTAAGAACATCATATAACCAGAAGTACTTTTACGTGATTTCTTATCACTTGCCCAATCAGAATCTGCATAACAACTTAATTCTGCATAATCAGTGTGTGTTGGTTCTAACAACTTCATGTGTTTAGTGTGCTTTAGGTATTTCAATAATTTCTTAATGCATGACCAATGAAACTGTTTTGCCTTACCTACGTGTCGAGACAAGAGATTAACACTGAGTGCAATGTCTGGTCTAGTCCAACTACTAATGTATAACAGTGATCCAGTAACTGAACGATAAAGTGTTTGATCCTCGAATTCAGGACTTGGTTCATGTGTCAAGTTGTGAAAATCTGTTTGCATGGGTGTCTTTGTTGTGTTAGCATCCTTCATGTTGCAATAATGCAAAACTTGTTCAATTTTATCTTCTTGTGAAAAACTAAACCCCTTCTGTGTTTTTTCAATCTGCATACCTAAATAAGTGCTAATATGACCTAAAGATTTCAATGTGAAGTATTTCTGCAAAGCTTTGGCAAAAATCTCACTCATCTGCTTATTTGGACCAATGTAAACAATATCATCAACATATACAAGAACTATCTCATATGCATTGTTAGATCTTTTTGTGAACACGCACTCATCAGTTTCGGACTTAATAAAGCCCATTGAATTTAGTTTGTCAGTTAGACATAAGCACCACATTAAACCAGACTGTTTCAGACCATAAAGACTTTTGTTTAGGAACCAGGTATCCCCTTCTTGCTGTCGGAATCCTGGAGGACCTCTCACGTAGATTTCTTCATCTAGGTCAGCATGTAGATAAGCGGTGTCAACATCAAACTGGAAACTTCTAAACCAAGGATAGTTGCAGTGGCTAAAGCAATTTTTACACTTTCAGTTCTGACTGTCGGTGAGTAGGTATTTGTGTAGTCCTCAGGATAATGTTGAGCGAAACCCTGAGCTACAAGTCTGGCCTTGTACAATGACTCACCATTTGGCTTCTTTTTGATTCTGTAGACCCATCGAGTGCCAATGACCTTTTTCTTTGCTGGAGGTTTTCAGGCGTAAACACCTTAAGTTTCTTTAGACTGTCCATTTCAGCTTGCATTGTGTCATACCACTTCTCTTGCTCTGAATCAGGAAGATGTTTGATTTGTGTGAAGTTATCGGGAGGAAGTGTAACATTACAAATCAAAGGCAAGGGTGCTTTTGTCAGTTGCCACGAATATCGCTGTGGAGGAATTCCCTTTGTGGTTCTCTTGGAACACCTCGGAACAGTCGTCCATTCTTCTTCCGTTTCGTCCTCGTCTTCATCATCGTCGCTAGCATCAGCATCCGCGGCTTGCGAAGACGGAACATCATGTTGGGAAGAACTGGTGGGTGGAACATTTGCCTGTGAATCTTGGTCATCAGGCTGCGTGGCATCAGTAACTTCATCTTTAGGAAAATAAACTCCAGGATCATTGGAATGAATCCTGGACCAGTCAGCATCTTCCTCAAAATTAGCAGATTGGGAAGTCACTAGTCTACGATTAGAGTCAATAAATTTGCTCCATTTTGAATTGTCATCAAAACCCATAAATCTCAGTCTCTTTGCTGCTGGACCTCCTTTCCTTCTTTGATCTAAGGGAATGTTCACCATGGCGTACGAACCAAAAATACGGAGGTTTTTGAGATCTGGCTTGTAGCCATACATCATGAAGAAAGGAGTTTGATTTATCGCACTACTCCAAGTACGGTTGATGATGTAATTTGCATATTTAAGAGCTTCACCCCAGTATGGGTTACTGAGATTGGCGTCTTCTAAAAGACAACGCATCATGGTTTGCAGGACCCCCTGTCTTCTCTCTGCGACTCCGTTATGAGGAGGAGTATAAGGAGCCGAAATCTGATGAAGAATTCCATTCTTACGCATCCAGTCCTGGAAACGCTGAGACATGAACTCGGCACCACGATCACTCTGGATTCTGGCGATGTTTACTCCATGTTGGGTAGAAACGAGGGCTGCAAAGTCTTTAAAGATCTGAAAAGTCTCGGATTTTTCTCTCATTGGATATACATATCCGTATCTAGAATAATTATCAACAATTGTTAAAAAATATTTTCTACCACCAATTGTTGGTGGAAATGGACCAACTATGTCAGTGTGTACCAAATCAAAAATGCGTGTTGACAGGCATGTAGCGCGTTTTGGAATGGCTGCTGCTTTGGATTTGGCTTTCTTGCAGACAGCACAATCCAGAAACACCTTACACCCCTTTAGATCCAAACCTTTTGCGAACTCCGGCATTTTTCTAAGAACCCGGAAACTGACATGTCCCAATCTTCTATGCCACTTATGGATGCACCTGGAATGCAAAGGTTTACCAGTTAGTGAATTTTCAACATTAACAGTTTTATGAGGAACCTCAGGCTTGCTCTGAGCAATCTGTTTCTCAATTTTCTTTTTGTTGGCTTTAGGAGCCTTTGGAGTAGCAACAGGATCGCTCACTGGGACGTCTCTCTCTGGGCCTGTGCTCTCCTCTTTTGGAGTTTTTATACTTGCCTGTGCTTGCGGTTTAGATTTTGGTTTTAAGTAATAAACACCACCAATTAACATGGTTTCAGCAACAATATCTCCATCTTTAACTATGTAACTTGCTTTCTCGAGGTGGTGAACCTGGAACTTTAAAACTCTAGACAAGTGAGCCTGGCTAAGCAAACTAAAAGTTGCTGTCAGTATGTAGCAGACATCAGGAATGAATGCATTGAGCTCTTCAACATAAACAGTTCCTTTTCCTTTGATCTGACAAGGATGATTGGAAAAAGAATAAAGTTCACATAGTTCAGGTTCAGGCTCATGCATCTCTGTGAAAAGTTCTTTTCTGTAAGTAACATGGAAAGCTGCACCGCTGTCCAAAGTCCACAAAAGCCATCTGTCGTACTCTGGATGAGGTTGTGGATCGTTGGTTAAAGCCAATGTGGCAAGTGGAGCTTGCGAATCACGCCTTGGACCACGACGACCTTGTCTACCGCCTCTGCCTCTGCCTCTGGAGTCTGTTCCTCTGGGCTGGTACGTGACGGGAGCTGGAACTCGTTGGGGACAATCCCAGGTTGCATGTCCCACACGGTTGCAGATGTTGCATCTTGGCATCCTTGGAGCATAGGTCCTTCCTCGGAAGGGATGCCTAGCTGGAGCTCTTGATGCAGGTGGTCCTCTCAAATGTGGTGTGGCTAACATCAGTGCCTCCTCTTCAATTAAGAGTCTGCACACATTGTCCACTGTGCGTTGAGCAATAGGCACTTGGTTAATCTTTGTAATGGCATCTTTCCATTCATAGTTCAAAGAGTTAATGATAATGCTAATCATTTGAATATCTTCAATAAGATAGCCCCTTTCTCTCAATTCTTTCCTCATACCTTTCAGTTTGGTCAAATGTCCTCCAATTTGTTCACCAGGTTTCAATTTCGAACCGTGGAATTCAGACATGAGCAAACATGAAGACTCAATTGAGACAGGCCTGTAGCAATTTTCCAATTGGACCCAAATTTGTTGGGCTGTTGCATCAGGCGGAAAAGTAACTTGCAGTTCAGTATCCATGGACATCAATAATGTTGTGCAGGCTTTAGTCTCTAAGTCTCTTATTTCAGGTGTCCATGGTTGGGCAGGAGGGTTAAACACCATATGATGTGTGCCTTCTCTGCGTAGCAAAAGTCCAACCTCACTGACCCAGGCCTTGTAATTCTGCCCTGACATCTTTAATTTTGACTCACCAGCCAGTGGAGCAACAGAGTATGCCTGTTGAGGAATAGGCATTTGAGGTGCTGGCTGTGGGGGTAAAGGCACTTGTTGTGCTGGAGGTGGACCAGGAGCTAGCCTTTGTTGCATTAAGCGTTGTGTTCCATCTAAAAAGACCCCAGCACCACCAGGGGGTGCTGAAAAATGAGCCTGTGGAGACACTTGTGGCATTGCAGTCTGCAGGCTTGATTCAGTTAGTTTTACTTCTCTATCTACATCATATGAAATCTGAGAAGAGACAACTTTACTAGGCACATGTGACGTGTACACAACTCTCTGTTCTGATTTGCCTGACACAATATCTGTGTGTCTTTGGCTCTGAGAGAGAAGAAGGCAAAATGGCGGTTTTTGAGATTTCATGAACGTGGGATTCTCTCTTATCTGGCTCAAGCCTAGATAAAGCCATTTTTGCTTCGGATAGCTCACATTCAAAAATTTCTATCTGGTCACGATAGTTTCTTATAGCTTGCTCATGAGGAGAGACTTTGAAGGTTTGAGAGGGATGATAAAATGTTTCTCCCTCTGCGTGGAAGGAAAAAGGCTTTGCCGTTTGTGGAAATTTTGGCTTGGCCCCAAGCATTTCAAAATCAGAAGGCTCGAGGAACACAGTTTGAGAGCATGCATAAGTAGAAGGTTGAGTTACTGACCTCGGTCGTAGTGCTTCGCCTTCAAAAGCAGCTTTTCTGTTATTTTCCTCCTGAAGCTTCATTAAAAGCATTTTTTTTTATTGTTCTGCTTCTCCCATGGTTTCTTTTTCTTCCAGCTGAGTGGCAGATGCGAGAGGGTGAAATCTTGAGGATCTTTCCATATCATCCTCATCTGAAGAAGATAAGAAGGGCTTCATTCTGTCCTTTTCCTTCATTTTTCCTTTTTTTTTCTTTCTTGGCATCTTAGAAGGTAATTGTTTAGTGTTCCGCAGTCACTAAATCAACTATCTGTCTAATTAGCCTAGACGGTCATGATCAAAAGTAACAAACCAGGAATAGCCATAAATCAACCATCCTCTGCTACCATTGTCAGGGCGGCAATCAGCCCCGTTACCTTGCGTGGGGTAATTGCCCTCATTTTGAGTTGGATCGTGGCTTTTATCCTGTTGCATACTTTGATCAATAAAACCGAAGAAACATCTTCTAATTAAACTCATATTTATTGTAAGAAAATAAAAACATCTCACTATCTAAAATAGATTACATGTTGGCAAAGAATCTCCAGCCTGACCTTAGCTGGCTGGAGAACAAAGGAAAGTTTCTAGAAGAAGTACAAAAGAATGCAATGACATGCGTAGTAGGTGCTGTAGGTGTTGATAAGGAATATAACTACGGTAAGTCTGATAGTCCAGAAATATTAGCTCTGCTGGTAAATATAAAAACGCAGTGATACTCCTCCACTTCACTCTCTTCCCTTGAAGGAGCCTCTGGAGGTTCTGAAGGCCCTGGCTGAGTCTCTGCCTCTGGCACCACATCCTCTTCAGCCTCCTCGCTGTCCGACTCGAGCGCCGGCTGCACAGGCTGCTGGTGTGACACCACACCAGCCTCCTTGTCGTCGGAATCAGCCACAAACCGCTCAGGCCGTTGGCGGGCCACAACAGTGACTCAGCACTATGAAGCTGAAAACATGATAATGAGATCTCAGTATGTGCACCAATCTGAGTAAAGTACTACTACTATAGTAAAATAGAGACAAAATAGGTCTGTCAAATTTAAAAAGGAAATATTTTAAAGCTTGGGGTTAAAGAGGGTTTGGAAACAAAACTACAGAACCAAATAATCAATGGGAATTGCTCAAAGTGGAGACCATAGTAAGCATCTATTGTACATCCTGAGTAGGTTCCTGACCCTAAGCAAAACATTCAAGTCACAATACATTATCCTATAAGAATCCAGACTATTCCTGCACACTGAAAGAAAAAAAATGCATGCATAATTACACATATTTTAAAGCACTATTTTAGTAAAACACTACACACTTAAAACACATTCTAATGAATATCTGAATTAAGATTCCTGTGAGTGCTTAATAGATTGGTTATCTTATAATACTTCAATACCTGGTATTTCAAAATCTTCTTTCCCAAAACAGAATCCCTTTGGTAATGTGTTCAAGGCAACCAGATTTCTGAATTTACTGTATGACTCACTGATATTATATATTTACTTTATTTATTATTAAAGTTCAATGCTGCCCATTTTGCTGACTCTTGATGAATGTACACACCTGATGACTGTACACATCTGCATTTAAAAACAAAACACATACACCATAGGTGGATAAACTGGTCTAACATTTCTTTACCTTAAAATACCCAAAGCTTCTCAAAAACAATTAACCTGCAATAAAAAGACTGAGCAGATGGGATGGAACCTTTCCTTAAAGTTTCATACTGTTTCCCATCTGAAAAATAAGTCATTTTTGTGGACTTGTTCTAGTACAAATGTGGGGAAAAAACACAGGGCTGAAGACTGTCCATCACCAAAACCCTCCCCAAACAGCATGGAATAGGACCACATTTGGTGGAGGAAAGAGGGAGGAATAGGGAGAGAAAGAGGGCAAAAAGTTGTCCAAAGCAGGGGTCTCCAACCTTGGCAACTTTTAAGACTTGTGGACTTCAACTCCCAGAGTTCCTCAGGCAGCAAAGCATTACTAAAGCTGGCTGAGGAACTCTGGGAGTTGAAGTCCACAAGTCTTAAAGTTGCCAAGGTTGGAGACCCCTGGTCCAAACTGTGAAGGGAAGAACACACACAGGACCGACTCCCCACTCTACGTCGTTCCAGCCAAAGAAATAAAATCCTCCAGTGTTCAGAGGGGTGTAACCAATTCCAGAAGCCACGCTCTGCATGCTTTCCCCACTTTATTACAAGGAACATGGTTCTCATTTCCTGTTAAAATCACGGCAAGGCACATTAATCTTTCAACTCCTCAGGGGCGTTGCAGCGCCGACGGTATGCAAGGGTTGAAAAAGCGCAAGGGCCCTTTTTCTTAATAACAATCCAGGTTTGACAGTCCCCGCACGTGACCTGGAGGTTACGTCATCGCCAAGGCGTGGGGGGGGCGGGGTGGGAAGGGAGGCGCGAAACAGAGCCGGCCCGGCCCGGCCCGGCCCGCCCCGCCCCGCCCCGCAAAAGACTTGGCTCCCTTTTCTTTCCGCGCCGCCAGTTTGGCCTGCCTGGTCACGTGATGGCGTGTCACATGACCATGCTTTCGATAAGGAGCGAGGGTTCAGCCGCCTCATGTAGATTTCCTCCGAGAGCGGGGATGCGGTCGGTTGGCTGTCCCTGGTTGTCCTGAGCGCGGCGGTTCCTTCGACCTGCCAAAGGATGCGGCTTTGGTCTTTGCTGTGGCTGCTGGGCTGCAGAGCGGCTGCTTGGTGGAGCGACGATTACTCGCTGGATGATGCCGTCGGGCTGGGGCGGCAGTTCGATGGCATCGGAGCCGTTAGCGGCGGCGGGGTGGGTGAACTGAGCCCCCGGGCTGGCTGGGAGTGGGTCGGACAATCCGTTGCGGGTGGGTGGGTGATATTTGCACGGAATCGGAGAGGCTTTTCACAGCCTGAGGGAAATCGTCCCAGGAAAAATCCTGCGAATGTGAGAACCCAAAGCTCGGATCGCTTCCTAGTTGGAAGCACCGCTGATGTCCCGTGTCCTCTGCTTACCTTGGGGACGAAGTACTGTAGCAACCACGCTAAGGCAAAATAGAGAACCCGTTCTGAACTCAGAGGCGTTTCCTGTAAAAAAAAAAAAGCTGAGCTGTCAAGTTTGATCAGATTCTTTTCACAGGAAATGCCTCTAAGGGGATCTGAGCGTGGTTGTTACTTAATTTTAATTCGTATATTATATTCCTGTGTTGGATGCATATAATACTGTACATAAATAATAATAAGTAGCTTCCAGGGAAAGTGGCTGTAACTTGCATGACATTTTTTTATATTTTATTTTTCCAATGCGGATGAACAGGGTTTCCTTACAGAATTTATAATACCTAACAGGCAAGTTTTATTATCCCAAGTTGAGAAGCTATTACATCAGGTAGGGGATATAAACAGACATAATTGGGCAGTATGTTGCATAATGTGCTTAAAAGTAAGATATATTCTCCAGCTTTGTTCAGTGGGGGCAGAGGAGAGAGAGAAATGGGCAAGAAAATGTCTTTTTTTTGGTTTAGAAGCTGGCCTTGAATTTTTGCCATTTGGATTTCAATGGATGAAGCTTTGTACACTGGTTTTCTAAAATAACCAAATAGAGAAAAGGGGTGTTTTCAGGTAAGAATTTGGAGGCAGGAGAAAGAAGTGATCAGTGTCGACAATGGACATGCAGGGATATATTTCATTGTGAGCAGTAAAGTATAGGAAGATAATGGAAACTGATAAGACAAATAAGGTAAAAATAAGATTTTATTAGCTAAAATAAAGGCACACTCAAGTTGAAACCTTATTTCTAATTATTTCTTATTTCTTGGACAAATCCTTTTGATTTTCTTTGGCAAGAAATTGGAAGTAATTTGTTACTGCTTTCTTTGGCTGTTTTTTCTTTTCTGAACTCCTTGTCAAATTTACAGATTTGGGATTTTCTGTTGATCTCCACATTTGATCCTACATGGTATTTTGAGATCAGCCATGGTTGGCTAGCTATCTGTTAAATTCAGTATTTGCAGAGGACATATGTAGAGGCTAAGACAGTGATGGCGAACCTTTTCGGCACCGAGTGGCCAAACTGGAATGTGCGTGCATGTGCATGCATGTGCATGTGCTGGAAATCTGAAGACCAGCTGGCTGGCACGCACATGCCTGTTTTTTGGGTGTTTTCCGGGCTGTCTTCTGGTCATTTTCTGGCCGTTTTCCGGTGCTCCGGCACCCTCGAAGACCAGCTGGCCAGTGCGCATGTGCGCTCCAGAAACCAGAAAAGTAGCTGGTGATGGCACGCATGCCTATAGAGAGGGCTTTGTGTGCCACCTCTGGCATGGGTGCCATAGGTTTGCCATCATGGGGCTAGGACAAGCTTTTTTGAAGACAGGAATAATGAAATGGGCATGGAAAATGATTATCTAATACTTCTGATCAGTAGTATGGTTATGTATAAGTATTAATTCCAAACATTTTTCTTTCTAATTTTGTTTCTAGGCTACCTCACGTCTTTTAGTGAATTACCCAGAGCCTTATCGATCTCAGATTTTAGATTACCTTTTTAAGGTAATTATTGCCTTATTGGATTGACTTTAAGTAGAACTTTAATTGTTTTCTGAAGGAGGGCGGGGAGGGAGGGAGGGGGAGAGGGGGAAAGGGAGGGAGAGGAAATGCCATTGAGTTACTCTTTTAGCCCAGAATCTTAACTACCAGAATGATTCAGAGACCCAATAATGAATGAGAAGGATAAGAATTTGCTTATAAATCTGCTTATAAAAATACGTTTAAAATACTTCAAGCAAATCTCTTCATATGTACATGTACAAAAAAAATGAATATACATCTAAAAGCATGATTGTCCTGAAAGTTTGAGAGAATTAGTGAAAGATTCAAGACTCTTGAGATGTTCTGAATATGGGACAGAGCACCTTTTGCTATAATGATAATTATAGCAAAAGGTGATAATGGGAGCAAGTAGATATTGAAGAAATTGTAAATAAAAGAAATTAGAATGAAAACTGAATGACTGAAGGAAGAGAAAATACAAGTACCTTATCGAAAAGCTAGAACAGAATAGAATAACAGAGTTGGAAAGGACCTTGGAGGTCTTCTAGTCCAACTTCCTGCTTAGGTAGGAAATCCTACACCACTTCAGACAAATGGTTATCCAATCTCTTCTTAAAAACTTCCAGTGTTGGAGCATTTACGACTTCTGGAGGCAAGTTGTTCCACTGATTAATTGTTCTAACTGTCAGAAAATTTCTCCTTAGTTCTAGGCTGCTTCTCTCATTGATTAGTTTCCATCCATTGCTTCTTGTCTTGCCTTCGGGTGCTTTGGAGAATAGCTTGATTTCCTCTTCTTTGTGGATATTAGAACACTGCTATCATCTCATCCCCTAGCCCTTTTTTTCATTAAACTGAATGTATCCAATTCCAAAGCTATTAGTAGTTAGATTAATCTCCCAATAGAAAACAAATGAAACTAGAGATAAAGAGGATGTGGAAGCTGTTTGGAACAAAATGAAAAGCATTACTAATGGAAAGTATGAAGATGCTTGGTAAAATGATAAAATTACAGAAAATGTGGGTTTTCCTTCCCTTTCCCTTTCTCTTTAATTTCTTTCCCTTACAAACGTATTCCTCTTCTATATTTTACATATCACTACTTTCCTTGAATGAAAATAATATGGTGGGTATACAATCTGGTTGACAAATAAGATACAATTCTGGAAGTAGTTGAGAAATAATATACTAATGACTGGAGAAGGCAGAACTGGTTTTCTTCCAACAAGTTTTATAAAATGTTTTCAGAATTTCTTTAATAATTCTGGTGTTGCTTGGCAGTGAGCTCCCAAATGATCTAAAATTGGTTATCTGAAGGATACATCTGGTGAATAGCCAGTAATGTCTATTACACCCACATGATTCTGTAACAGTCTCAGAAATTATGCAAATTTACATTCTTGTACCATTACATTAAATAATGCAAGTACATAATTCATATCAGTTTCCTGATTTGTCCCCTTTATGTATTGGCTGTCTTTTTTCTTAATCTTATGGCTTTTTTCTTGGAAGTTCCTTTAGGGCTTGTTTTTCTCCAATAGTATTGGATGATATTCAGATAGTCTTTGCTTACCTACCACAGTTCAGTGACTCTTTGAAGTTGCAGTGGTGCTGAACAAGTGGTGCGACTGGTCTTCGAAGTCAGCATATCACCCTGTAGTTACATGATTATGATGTGGGCACTTGGCAACTGGCTCACACTTCATGATGGTTACAATGGCCCTCAGTGTCAAGTGAACAGCATTTGCAGCCTTTTTTGTAAAGTTAAATCTCCCACACTCAGCAGCAACTACCCCCAAGCCATAAATTACTCATAAGTGCTACGGGCACTCATGCAATTTTGCTCACATTACGTTGTGCATTACAACCACATTGGTTAGCAGTCAGAATTCTAATCCCAATGACTTGACTGTTGTTAAGCAGGGACTACCTGTGGAAAAATCAAACGTAGTCTGTTGAACTTTCTGAAGTAATCCAGAAAGAAAATGTGAATAGAAGCAGAGATTGGATTCACATTGTACTTAAACCAGTGATAGCAAATTTTTTGGCTTGGCATATCAAAATTTTGGAAAATGCCTAACTTGACTTTGCTGGCATGTCACACGCACGCACGCACACACATATGAACACATACACGCACACACACACGACCAAAAGATAAACATTTCTCTATCTTCCTTCCATTTAAGCCACTTTAAACAGCAGCATTCAGCAACAGTGCCAATGCTAAAACTGAAGTAGATACACAGCTTGTTTTCAGTCCTAGTGCCACTGCTGTCAATCCCTCAAAAAGTGGAGGGTCTGCAGGTGGTGGAAGAGTATGACCCTCTTGTACAACTTCTAGGAACCATAGGAGAGCACACCCATTCTTGTGTGACCTCTGCAGTTTCCAACTTTCACAAAAGGATGGGACATACTTTTGAGAACAGTTGATGTTGAATGCTGGTAAATGCTGGTGTGTTCACCAAAATATTGTGGCATGTCATCTTTGACATATATGTCTTGGTTCACCACCACTGTACTGAGTATGTTGACATACCATTTGTGAGCTATAGAAATTCAGGCGATATACTAGAAGGCAGCAAAATTATGAATGCTAACTCTTTGCTTCCATGTAAGAGTCTTCTGGAGTTTTGTAGTTGAAATATGGACTTGGGTATTGGGATTTGTAAATCATAGTTAGATCTTAGCATTCCATGTGAATTCATTCACCATGATGCAAGGACCAGCAGGTTCTGACAGGTTCTGGAGAACCGGTAGTGGAAATTTAGAGTAGTTCAGAGAACTGGCAAATATCACCTCTGACTGGCCTCTGGAGTGGGGTGGGAATGGAGATTTTGCAATATCCTTCTGCCACGCCCACCAAGCTACGCCCACAGAACTGGTAGTAAAAAAATTTGGCTTTCACCACTGCCATGATGTATGAATCCTACTTAGTGGGTTGATACACTTATCTGAATCATCTGAAACAATAGAATGTTTTGAGAAACGAATGGAACATTTTAAGAAAGTTGACCTGATGAAAAATAATGAATGAATGAAAGAAGGAAGGAAGGAAGGAAGGAAGGAAGGAAAGCCAATGTAGAGTGTTATCATTTTCATAAAATGTAGGGAGGGAGGAAATAGTGTAATTATTTTTTTAGAATCATGAGGAGTTCATGTTAATTAGGAGGAAGCCTATTAAAATGAGTGTGATAACAGTGGAATGTTGTTTACCAAACATAAACATTAACACTTCTTTTTCATTCTTTTGTTTCAAGCCAAATTTTGGTGCCTCATTACAGCTCCTCAAAGTAGAGATTGGTGGTGATGCACAGACTACAGGTATTTAAATGTGGGTTTTGCAGGAAAGATTTGTAGCATCAGCGAATGGGATCCCTTGGGGTAATAGTGCTGATATGTGTTGTTCTGCAAATGAATGGTTTTTTAATAACCTACTCCTCCATTCATTTCTTGCATATATTCTAGAAGGTGTGCATGGAAATTCTTAGGGGGAGCTTGGAACCCCCACAGAGTGCATCCCTGGGTGGCGGATTGTGGGCTCCTATCCAGTATAGCTTTTATGCTATAATGGTGGGTTGGAGGGAATCAAATACCTCCCATGGACCAACAGGCTTGGTGAGTGGTAGCTGGCACATCAGTGTCGACTGAAGGCAGAGACCTCATTGGTCAGAATGGCTTCAGAAGAACGGCACATGGTGTGGTGGCAGCCACTTGAACAGTGTGTGCACAGCGGTGTAGAAAGCAAAGGAAAGACTACTACACTATATATTTCCCAAGAAAATCATGTTAATGGTGGCAAAACCTAACAATAGCCCTGAGTACAGGCAACCCTTAAAGGGGGCAGGGGTGCTAAGAATCTCCCAGTCCTCTAGAAGCATGATAAACCCAAAACTACTATTGGGAAAGCAAAGGGAAATCATCAAAGCTGTTAAAAAGCAAAAGTTAGAATATTTTGGAAATGTGATGTGACACCCAGAAAAATACGGCATCCTTCACTTAATCCTCCAGGGAAAGATTGAAGGCAAACGAGGTCCAGGCAGAAGAAGAACATCATGGCTTCAAAACCTAAGGGACTGGTTTGGACAAAACTCAGCAGCACTTTTTCATACGGCTGTTGACAAAAATAGGATTGCCAACATGATTGTGGAAAAACAACTTTAGCCTATGGTAAAGCAAAGACTTAGTATCTGCCAATGTAGATAATTGAAGAACTATTTAAGGATCTGGATGGTTACCAGGCAGGGTGTACAACTGCTCATAGTGATTGTTTACTGAAGAAAACGCTAAATCTAGTCTGAAATTTGGTATCATGCTTACAGTTGTTCCATTTTTAAAGTTCCATTTTGAAACTTATGTCTAAAATATAGGAGTGACTGTTCTTGGCACATAATTGTTTTCTAATGAGCAAAAGCTTTGCAATCTGTTATTACTAGCTAGTCATACAATTATGTTTTCAAAATGAAGATTATAAAGGTGAATGTGATGTAGGCAGTTACCTGTATTAATGCTTCTGCCCTTGACATTATCTTGTGGGCTAAAATAGAATAATGTTTTCATATTCAGTTTCATTACACAGATGTACTTTCATATGTTTTTGAGAAATACGTTGGAGTAAAAATAATTGAAGGTCTTGCATTTAATGAAATACAAAGATGATTTTTATTTTCCATTCCTAGATGGCACTGAACCCTCCCATATGCATTATGAAAATGATGAAAATTATTTCCGTGGCTATGAATGGTGGCTGATGAAAGAAGCTAAAAAGAGAAATCCTTTCATTAAATTGATTGGTAAGAACTTCAGGCCTTTGAGATATGATGCTTTGGTATCTTGATAGTATAATTTGAAAACAGCTTGGTGATTCATTTTTAATTATAATCTCTTAATGTCAAGTGAAATATCCAGTTTATGTTATAAATAATTTTATTTTGTACTCATCTGGACTTCAGACTAAGCCAAATTCCTAGTTGCATCCTGGCTGGCAAAGAGTAGGAACAGAAACAGATTAAAAAGGGGTTTGAGGCTTTCATTACATGCTTGTAGCGATCATCTCATGTTCCAGGATTTAGTCTTTTCTATTTTCTGTTCCTGGCTGGGAAATAAACCCTGTATATTGCTTTGCCACTTATCTAATCAGGGAACATAGGGACGTTATTTAGAACAGAGAAGTAGCCATGAGCATCGGTCTTGTACACTTGGCCAATAAGCTGGTTCAAAGTAATGTGTGAATATGGCGGTAGCAACCTACACCACATTCTGAAATAAAAATGTGCTCTAGAAGTTGAACTTTGCTATTCTTCTGAAAGCCATATTACAGTGCAAATACCCATGTTGCAATTCATCCCAAACCCTGTGATTTGTTGGAAAATCTGCTGACTAGATTGCATACCCTACATCAGGGATTGGCAACTCAAAGAGCCGCGAAGGTCCTAACCAGAAGTTCCCCATTCAATTCTGGAGCCGACCAGAAGTCCGGTTCCCCCACCACAGAGTCTGCTCCTAGCGAGGTGTCATTTTTTCCTCTACGGGTCCTAACTGAAAGCCCTATCAATTGTGGAGCCGACCGGCAACAGGGAGCTGCAGCAGAGGGATGAAAGAGCCACATGTGGCTCCAGAACAACGGGTTGCTGACTCCTGCCCTACACAATGTTTCTTGACATCCATGGAAGACTTTGATTGCATGTGTTTATTGGTTTCTGGACCTTAGCAAAAAGTCTAGCTTTGTGTTGCTTTGTATATAATAATACAGGTAGTCCTTCCTTAAGGAGGTTAAGCATATTCTTAACATCTTCAGAATTATGAGACTGAATGAATGATACTTATGTCTGGCCTTTGAAGTTATGGCCATTGCAGTGCTCTCTTGGTCATGTGGTCAACATTCAGGCACTTGGCCTCCCACCTGCATTTATGATCATGCAATGCACTCCATCTTTCTTCCCCTCTTTCTTTTAATTGCCCTATGCTCTACCACTCTTGCCACCCTGCAATCACTTCCCCTGCCGCCCTGCAGCATTTGCATCATTGCCTTTGCTGCCCTTTGCTCTACCATTCTTGTTGCCTCAGCTGAACTTTTCTGTCTTCTTCCTCCTGTTGCTGACGAGGGACTGCTGGCAGTGTGACATCATCTTTTGACGTCATGTGTAGCCCTCCTGAGATCTTGCAAGGTTTCTAGGATACCTGCAATCTTGGCATGGATAGTGGAGTGCAGGATGGCCTAAAGAGCAGAAATAGAGAAGATAGGTCTGTGATGGTGAACCTATGGCACGTGTGCCACAGGTGGCACGCAGAGCCATCTCTGCGGGCACATGAGTTGTTGCCTTAGGTCACCTTCACTGTGTGTGCGCATGCGCCAGCCACGTGATTTTTGGCTGGCCTTGCCCACGCCTCCCTTCCCAGGAGTATCCATGCGGCCCATTTTGGATGCCAAGTAAGTACAGGCCTTGTGCGGAAGCTCTGGGAGAGTGAAAAACAGGCCACCCAGAAATCCGGAAATGGCTCATTTCCAGCCTCTGGAGGGCCAGGAGAGGCCATTTTTGCTCTTCCCAGGCTCTAGGAAAGCCTCCGGAGCCTGGGGAGAGTGAAAAACAGGCCTACTGGAAGTCCAGAAACGGGCGGTTTCCAGCCTCCAGAGGCTTCAGGGTAGCCTGCTAGGCCTAAAACAGCGTGTGTGTGCGGGTTGTGTGCAGGGATGCAGGTACATGTGCAGGAGGCGGGGCAGCGCAGAGGGGGTCAGATGCGCATGCATGGGGGCGGGACGCGCAGGGGGCCATTGCATTATGGGTGTGGGCATGCATGCATGCGACATGCCCCCCCCCCCCGCACTCCCTCTGCTTTTGGCACGCGATGGCAAAAAGGTTTGCCATCACTGAGATAGGTGAGTGGGAAAGTTGAAGTGGAGGCAAGCCCAGCAGGGAAGAAGAAACCCGAGGTCCTACAGTGGCATGGTACTGGGTTAACAAGTGCAACTGGGGCTACTGAAACTGTTAAGCAGTGCAGTCATGTGATGTTTCCCCTAACAACTGCATTGCTTAGCAGCAGAAATTCTGGTCCCAAACAGGGTTGTTAAGCAAGGACCACCTGTAAGGACTTGCTTCAGTTGTGGTTCTTCTGTTTGGTCTACATACTTCAGCCTGCCTCTGATATTTCCTTGAGCATTGTGGCTCAATCCACTGACACAGTAGAGCCAAGCTTGGCTCATTACTCATCAATTATCCCTTCCAGTTCAAAACAAGTAATTGGAGAAGGCAATAAGCCAGAATATGCTTTCTAGGGAATCAATCCTATTGCATTAGATTGGAATTTTCCTCTGAACAGATCTCTCCCCAGTCATTGTAAAGCTTAGAATGAAGGGAGTCTGTACTTTTTTAAAGAGATATTTGCTGATGGATAATACTAGAAGGATTGTTAATTAAGTAATTCTACAACATTGAAAAGTGTATTCTGAGCCTGTTTTCTGGGAGTAAGTCCTAAGTGTGTATAGTGGATTGAATTTTGAATACCTTTTATTATTTTATTATCCTAAATTAATAATACCATCTACTTCTTCCTCTGCAACATCACTAGGCTTTTCAGACTAGGCTTCCCTTTAAGGAGATATGGGGGCAGCATAAAAAAATAATAATAAATAAAATTAATAAAATAAAAAAATTATTAGTGCTGGAATCAGTGATAATTGAGACCTTCCAAGGTCTTGCTGCATTCATGAGAATACTGAAAGCAGCACTGTGGCAAGCCCTGTCACAGTTTCACATGTATGTTTGTCATAATGCACATAGAAAACGCACATAGTTGTGCTCAGAGCTGTCAGCCAGTTCCGACAGTTTTAGAGAACCGGTAGCAGAAATTTTGAGTAGTTTGGAGAACCGAAAAATACCACCTCTGGTTGGCCCCGCCCCCATCTATTTGTTGCCTTCCGAGTCCCAGCTGATCAGAGTCCTAGTTGATTGGCTGGGTCTTCTTTTGTTGCCCTGCACAAGAGAACAGAGCTGGAAAGCAGGTTAGTGGAGTGGGGAGGGAATGGAGATTTTACAGTATTCTTCCCCTGGAGTGGGGTGGAAATGGAGATTTTGCAGTATATCCTTCCTCTGGAATGGGGCGGAAATGGGGATTTTACAGTGTCTTTCCCCTATCGCACCCACCAAGCCACGTCCACAGAACTGGTAGTAAAAAAAATTGAATACCACCACTGGTTAGGCTGGTATCATGAAATCACAATCCTCCTTTGATTCTGTTAGGCTCCCCTGCTTGAAGATGCTGCTACTTCCAAATGATTTGGGGGAAGACTTTTAACAATGCAAAAGGACCCTAATATTGAATGACCCTAATGTTGAAGTAGTTATTAGATCTCTGTGTGCTTTGAAAAAGATTGAGAAGTGCTTGAGACTTTGCATGAATCACACACTGGTTTTGTTCCTTGTTGTTTTAAAGCAACCAAGTCTTTTTTCTGCCTTCTGGGAACGCTTAAATAAATATATTGTTGCTTTAGAATTTACTTTCCTTAAAGCACCATCTCTTTTTCAAGATTGTGGAAGAGCCTGGGAAAAAAGTGCTTTTGTTAGTAACAATACTCCTTTAATTACATTTATGGTTATATCTCCTAAAGTATTTTTTTTAGTTTAAATCTGCATTGTGAAAGTAGTGATATTAAAAATAAAAATGGTCTGCTTTTCAGGTAAATATGATTAATGCAGTTGATAGTATGTGAGAACAAACTAATTTGGGGTACTAAACCTTGTTTAAGAACCATTTGTTCAGCAAACTTAAGTTACGAAGGCACTAAAAAAATGGTACTTACATCCAGTCTTTGAAGTTATGGCAGTTGCACCACCCCGCTGTCATGTGACTAAAATTTGGGTGCTCGGCAGCCCAAATAATTAAATAGAGCACTTTAACTCCCCACATTCACCCATCTTCCCCCATCTCTGCCCTTTTGGCTGTCCTGCCCTTTGCTGTCCTGCACTCCACCACCCCTGTTGTCTTGCCACTGTGCCCTTCATTGCTGTGCTGTTCCCAGCATCTTGCTTATATATTGCCTAACTCTTTTGCAGCACCTCCCATCCCAGCTGCCCCTCGCCATTTCTTCGTCCTGCTTATGAGATGTGCCTGGCGGAGGGGCACTGGAGTACAAGTGACTGAAAGGCCAGAGGAGGAGAATTAGGTGGGGAGGGAGTTGAGTGCACCCTGTGATCCTAAATGTGGGTGAACTGCCAGGTGCCCGTTTTTGGTCATATGACTGTGGTGCGGTGCAATAAATGTAATTTCGAGGACCATTCGTTCAGCACTGCCGTAATTTTGAACACCTACTGAACAAATGGCCATTAAAAAAGCACCCCTTGTATAACCCATACACACAGAAGCTTTTTTGGAAAACACTGATATATAAGAATGGGAAGGAGTCCTGAAATAATAAAAAATGAAGAAATAATATACATACATAGATATGCCAGTCTTAAATACACTCAGCTTGGAATCCAGGAAATTAAAATTGTCTACCCACAACAAGTAATCATCTAACAAAGAAGAATATTTTTAATAACTTCATCATTGAATTACATCCGGCATCAACTGAATTAACTTTTATTACTGCTGTTGTGCTTTCTGTTCATATCCTTCTCCCTATCTTCTTGCATTTCCCTCTGATTTACTCAGAAAGATCCTTTGTCTCTCAAGCAGATCTGTGAAGACTTATTAGTAGAACCTGTTCTGCTGGCAAATGGATGCCACTCTATGCAATCCACTGATTCTTTTCTTAAATCAACTGTTTTCATCACCAGTCTTTTGCTTATTACTTCTATGTGTCTGATTCCCACTCTTCAGGTATGTTGCCTGCCAGCTGACCCCTCTCATTCTTTCTCTGTTTCTAGCTCATCTTCATTTCCCTGACTTCTAATCAACTCATTGACCAAAGGGCATATGAGAGGAATGAGGAACCACAAAGTAGGTGGGGCCTCATTACACATGTCATGTTTGTTTGTTTGTAGAATTTATAAGGCTTCCCAATTCAAAAATTACTCTGTACAGTTCACAATATTGAAAAACAAAACAAAACAAAAGGCAACAATTAACAGAAAGTGATAGTGATAAAGAAGAATCAAAATGCTCCCATGTAGACAAGACCTCTAAAGGATCCCACCATTCAAATTATTACATGATCTGAGAGAAACAATGGTTTTCAGAGCTTTTATAAATAAAATAAAGGCAGAGGTACTGTTTAAAACAATAACATGTCTTTTTATGAAGCAGTTTTCATAGGCACAATATGACAGTTTTCAACAAATGTAATCAGGGCTCTGAGGTTTCGGAAAAACACTCCTATTTATCAGCTTGTTCTTAATTCTGTTAATTGTTACATCCAACTCTTGCTAGCAGTTATTTTTACCGCTCATTCTTCCCATTTCAGTGAATTATCCTGTTATTAATAATGTAAACCATAACACTAGCATTGTAGAAAAAGGAAGTAAAAAAATGTGTAGAATCTAGTGATTATTATAGAGGTCCTAGAACATGTGAACAAATTAATTTCTTTCTACAATAACTCTGACCATTTAGTACTTTTCACCCCACATTATCGACATTAAAAAAAAAACATTTTAGCTCTGTGAAATTGATGTGTTAAGCATAATTTTCCTTTGTGTTTGTTTGTGTTTTTTTATGCTTCCTCTTGCAGGCTTGCCCTGGGCTTTTCCAGGATGGATTGGGAGGGGTATGAGTTGGCCTTATGACTACCCGGATGTCACTGCATATTATATTATCTCCTGGATTATAGGAGCTAAAAAATATCATGATTTGGACATTGACTACATTGGGGTTAGTAGAGGAGTTTTTCATTACATTCTGTTTTTTATTAAAAATTAAATTCAACTTTACCATATGGCTTATAATGTAGGTATGTTTACCAAATGGGTTTTTTTTTTTTAAAAGTCCCCTTCTTCTTGCATTAAGCAATTTATTTCTGGGCGATTTGGTCAAAAGACATAATTGGAGTGGTAAAATAAAAGTTAATATAAAAGGCAATTGAACTAGTAAAGTAAATTTGGACTTACACTAACATACATTTCATCCATAAGTAAAAAAATAATTTAACTTACTTTGGACTGATTGCAGGAAAGAATCTGCATGCCAGTAAATCATGTTCGTTCTTGAATGTTTAGAATGTAGAACACAATTGATTGATTCTTACAGGACCATTTCTTGCCTTCCTCCCATCATCCTATGTGCTCCCACAGAGTGGGCCTCCTCTGGGTGCCTCAGCCAAACAATGTCGGCTGACGACCCCCAGGGGGAAGGCTTTCTCTGTCGGAGCACCGACCCTCTGGAATAGTCTGCCCACCGAGCTCAGGATGCCCACCCGACCTCCTCTCCTTTCGCCGCGGTCTAAAGACGTGGCTGTTCCAGCTATAATCTGATTGAGGGGGTGATATAATTTTATAATGTTTTAATGGGGGTTTTAACTTTATTTTAACTGCTTTACTGTGATTTGTATGGATGATTGTTGTATGTAAGCCGCCCTGAGTCCTCAGGGAGAATGGCGGCATATAAATCACAATAATAAGAATAAGAATAATTCAGAATAGCTTTTTAAAAATGTCACAAATGCTTATTTGTTTGTTCATTATTAATTTTATATTCTGCCCACCTCATTATCTGAAGCAATTCTGGGTTTTTTAATTAGTCTGCAGAGAGACTGGATTTAAAACATATAATTTCTCCAAGTGGAGATGGCCAGATAATCCATGTCCTTCTGTTAAAACCATGATACAGTATTTGGTCATCCTAATAGGTTAGATAAGATGGCCGCACTCAAGATCCCCTCCCTTAAATATTGTCACGTGATGGGACCTTCACCCCAGCCCTCTAGAGTAGCCTTCCATCTAGATTCATGGGATCGCTACCCTTTCAGCCTTCAATCAATTAGAATAGAGTTGGAAGGAACCTTGGAGATCTTCTAGTCCAGAGGTCCCCAATCTTTCAAACCTCAGGGACCACTAAATTCATAATTTAAAATCCTGCAGACCACTAATATGATCTGCCTAATGACCAGCTGGGTAGGGGTGGCTAGGTGGGCATGTGACTGGGTGGGCATGGCCAACTCGATGTCACTCGCATCGAGTGGCATCTCGCCAGCCTCTACTTGCCCCTCCCCTCCCAGCCACTCCTCACCTGCCTGCCCGAGCTCCTTAGGACCCCAACAGGAAGTAGTTGTTGGAGCTAAGCAGTCACCACAAGAAAGAGTTGGCAAAACAGCTCAATTCACATTGGATCTGACCGAGAAGGAGCCTCAGCAGAAGCACCTCACTCAGGACTACAAACATAGGCTTTCCAAGCAGAGGAAAGACCTGTGGGAGTGCAAGGCAGGTGCTGGAGATAATCAACCGGTTCAAGGCCATGGTGCAGTCTCACTGGAACAAGGCCCTCTGGCTCTTTGCCACCAGTGGCACTTCTCTCCAACTTTCGCCTGAAGCCCCGCACCAGGAGGCTGAAGCAGACTTCAAGTCAAAATTTCTGCCCCTCTCCGACCCACACAAGAAGACCCTGAAGGGGGAGACTTCAACACAAACGTTCATTACATGTATCCGGCCCAGGGGCCATAGTTTGAGGACCCCTGATTTAGTGCAATATTAAAAATGCAAATAATTTTTCTGTGGCCCACCAAAATTTTCACGCGGACCACCAGTGGTCCACAGACCACCGGTTGGTGACTGCTATTCTAGTCCAAACCCCGAGACCCTATACCATTTCAGATAGGTGACTGTTCAGTCTTTTCTTAAAAACCTTCAGTGATGAATCATCCTACAACTTCTGAAGGCAAGATGTTCCAATGACTTATTGTTCCCGAAGGCCATGAAGACGTGGCTCTTCCTCTAAGCTTGGGCTAAGTTGGGGTTGAGCTGGGAGAATGTTTGGAACATCTTGCCTTCAGAAGTTGTAGGGTGCTTCATCACTGGAGGTTTCTGGCACCTGAGGAGAAAGATGTTCTTTGAGGGGTCCTTGATGCTCTTGAGCTTGCTTGTTTTCTTGCACACATTTTATTACCCAAACTATCACTGATGATATTACCTAGTTTAGGTAATGGGACGTCTGCAAGAAATCAAGCAAGTCAATCCTCAGCTTCAAATATTTTTCCTTTATTAGGATGTTCTTTGTTTTTAAGTTAGGTTTCATGGATTGTTGTGAGTGGCCTAGAGTAATTGCATGAGATAGGTGGCGATATTAATCCTGTAAAAACACACACACACACACACACACACACACACACAGAGAGAGAGAGAGAGAGAGAGTAGATAGATATATGGCATAAGCTTGAATCTAGTCTAAATTTGTTCATTATATGCTAAACTTAGATTTTGTGTAATACCTGAAAATTAATCTTTGAATTAGAGAAAGGTGCCTCTGGATATATTATAGCCTGGATGGCTATCCACTAATTATTTCCCCATCATAAATGATAAATAAATTGCAAGATTATAGTCGCTCACAGGAGTTTTCTTTGTAGCTAGACAATGTGTTAGAGACTTTAATGTAGAATTTAATTTGACATTTTTGTAGACAATGTGTCCTTGCTTTTAAGACTTTAGCAAGGTCAGAGATGATGCAGCATGAGTGTCTATGGCAACAGACAATTTTGATTTTTATTTTAAGCTTGAGTTCTTGATTTGAGAACAAAGTTACATCCCAGAGAAGGATATATATAAAATTCAAAAATCAGTGTTTAAGAAAGATCCAATAATAATGAAGCAATATCAATTATTTTCTAAGAAATAAGTGACTTGGCATGCTTTAGTGTAGTTATTTATATTTTGGAAAATAGAACAAAGACATGTTACACAAAGATACAGATGATCTTCACTGGCAGAATATTCTTGATAAAAAGATCTTGTCTCTCACTGGAACAGGGCTTCAGTGCTAAATTTAAAAGAGTACATATTTTTTAATGTGTTGTGAATGACCTAGGGAAATATTGTCCAACCTTGGTGACCTTAAGAAGTAGGGATTTTAACTCTAAGCATTCCCAAGCAAGATGCTGTCTGAGAAATTCTGGGAGTTAAAAGTCCACTTCTGTTAAAGTTGTCAGGGTTGAGAAACACTGACCTAGTAATGCAGACTTTAAAGAAACACTGTGGCTGAGATATTCAATTGTTCCATTTATGCTTCATTCTCTTAATTGTTAGGGTTCCAATTAAAGTTATTGTGCTTTCGGGTTGGGAAACTGGATTTAGGGGAATTTTCTTGTAATTCCTGTTCTAGTCTTGATGGCAGTTAGATTTTATTACTAGTTTTTAAGCAACCTTATAACACATTTAAACTTTGTTCCTTTTTTTTCTTTGAAGATTTGGAATGAACGACCTTTTAACAGCAAATATATCAAGGTATGTCAACTACTATCCTTCACTTATTTAACCAAGTAGGAGTCTTGTTCTTGCTTTAACATGGAACAAAATTATGCAGCAGCACAACAAGAATGTGGGGTTACTTCAGGTAAACAACGAATAACCATTTGCATGGCTTGATGTATACTAAAATACGCTTGCCTTTGTTGCCTAGCTGCTTTACATTTGCATGCTCTCCTATTCACTGATAACATCTGAACCATTTTGTGCTATCCATATAATACTGACTGGACATTGAAAGTAAAATGTAATGCTGTTCATTTTATGTGACATTTGAGCTGAAATATTCTCAATTTGGAGGCCTTTACTGGTTAGTGTCAGCTTATTATCCTATTGACTCAAAAGGTAGTATTCTGATCCCAAGTTGTTTAGGATCTTGACTAAAACATGATCTGGGCTTAGTAGCTAACTAGCAACCAGTGCAGGAACTAACCTATCTTAGTTGCTCCACGATACAGCTGCAGTTTGTGGACCAAGTATAAGAACAGTTTTATACTGTTCTTTGGACATTCTTTAATACTTTAATACTTTGGAATTATCTATGGATGAGGCTATGCATCCATAAACAATTGTAGCTGGGTTGTCCCTCTCCAGAAAAAGCATTTTGGTCTGGGATGTCAAACTCATATTGTCATGGCAGCATCACGTGATGTATCGGGACTTTTTTCCCCTTTGCTAAACTGGGGGTAGGCATGGCCAACGTGGGACTCATTCGGCCCACAGGCCGGGAGTTTGACAACCCTGATCTAGGTGGTATAATATCTAAGTTGACATTAAGCACTCTTAGCCATGGATAGAGCTTGGGCTTTTAGTGACTGATGAATCTAGGAACTTTTATATACTGTAGAATGTAGATACAGTATCTAGAATCTAAAAAATAATACTTATTTCTTCATAATAATCATGTATTACATAATTGATTGCTTAGCTTGAAGGATGTTATAGAACTTAATCTAGAAAAAATGATTAGGTTTTAAAAGAAGTATTTCCTACTTTGATTAGATACAACACTTATACATTTAAATACTGTATGTCAGCTAGTTTCTATTATGGAGTTCATTATTTGCTTTTGAAAATATACAATTTAGCGTACATATCTAACTTGCTAGGGTTCATCAAGTTTTGGCTAATTTAGATAAGGTTTACTGCTGATTTAAAAAGTAAGGAAGGCTATGGAACGTGTAAAAGAAATGAATATTTGATACCAAGTGACCTGAAGGCTATAGGCACTTGCCTAATTCCTAAGGGGAGATCTCTGTATGGGAAATGTGTGGGAAAGATTTGCTGTCTAATTTTTTAGTAATTTAAATTGCAGCTGGCCCAGAATGTGACAGCAGGTGTGTACAATAGCATTTCATAGATCACCTGTGTTGAACAAGCTATACTGGTTGCTGTTTGTTTTATGATTGTAATTTAAGGTGTTCGTTGTGATGTAAATGTTTCTTTCATTAGCTCATATTTTTTCAAACCTCAGGTTTAAATAAACTTCTTGTAGGACCCACCACAGCTACATCTACAATTGACAATAAATTCTTCTTCTTTTATTTTAGAGCAGGTGGTTTTAGTGTAAATTTTCAACTTTAGTTATATTTCTATATACAGCTAGTCCTCACTTATTGCCCACTTGCTCAGCTGCAGCTTGAAGTTAGAGTGGTGATGATGAATGGTACTTATGACCAGTCCTCAAAGTTCTGGCTGGCACACAATCCCCTTGGTAATAGGATCACAATCCAGGTTCTTGTCAGTCAACTCACACTTATAATGGTTGCAGTGTCCTGTGATCATGTGATCACAGTTGTAACCTTCACTACAAGTTTTCCATTCCCTGGACAGAGTTGGGTCTGGGCCGATTCTCCTGGATTTATGCTTGTGGAGCACTTGGCAGTTGTGGCTACGGGGGACCCTGGACATTTGTGCCATAGATAAAACAGCTTCCCCCCAGATTATCTCAATTTCATTTTTAAAAAAAGAAGGTTTGTTTGTCATAGGAAAATAAATAACATATATCAACAGCCCACTTCAGTAATTCATGCATTTATTTATATCCCAACTTTATTATTTTTACAAATAACAAATTTATCCTTTCAGTGTTATACATGATAGGATCTTTACAATTTTGCACATGGACCAAAAAAAGAAGATATTTTGATAGATTCTGGACACTGATGTAACCCCACCAAGTAGATCAGACCAAGCTTCAACTGTACAGGAAGGTGATCTACTTTTATTGAGAAAAAAACTATAATAACAAAATCTTGTAAATGTGATTGGGCTGTGCCTCCTCCTTGTGAATTTCTATGTGGATTATGGAGGTGTATATCTGAATCATTTATACATAGAGCTAGTCCTTGCTTCCTGATCATTCATTTAATGATGTTCAAATTTGCAAGGGTACAGAAAAATGAGACGTTACTGGTCCTTAAAGTTGTGGACATTACAGCATCCCTGCAGTCCCAGTTCAGCTGTTGGGCAACCAGAATGCATTTTATGATGTTCCTAAATTACATGATCATCATTTGTGGCCTTCACAGTCAGCTTCCAACAAGCAAAGTCAATGGGGAAGCTAGAAGGAAGTCACAAGTCACCATCACGTGACATCACATTTTACAACCTTTAGCGATCCACATAATAACTGCAGCCAACACTGACATTGTAATTTGGTGCCGTCACATGACATTGTGGTTAACAACTGCTCTGCTTTGCAACAGAGCTGCCAGTGGCTAATTTGCCCATTGTAGTTGGTAAGTGAGGACTATCTGTGGTGGTGCAGTGGTTAGAGTGCAGTACTGCAGGCTATTTCTGCTGACTGCTGAGTGCCTGCAATTTGGCAGTTCAAATCTCCCCAGGCTCAAGGTTGACTCAGGCTTCCATCCTTCCAAGATTGGTAAAATGAGGACCAGATTGTTTGGGGCAATATGCTGACTCTGTAAACCGCTTAGAGAGGGATGTAGAGCACTGTAAAGCGGTATATAAGTCTAAGTGCTATTGCTCCCTGTATTTCTGTCTGTTTTAAATTTAAGCCATGTATTTCTCCTTGTTGCTTTAGTAATGGATTTAGTGTATCTCTCTTAAAGTCATCTTCCTGGCTCTGTACATCTGGAGATGTAGCTAAGGGAACAGACTTAATTCCCTGCCTGAACCCTCCTCCCAAATGGGATGGTTGCTCTCCCAAAAGTGATTTGGAACAAGGCTTTTTTTGTTGAAGCAGATTAACCTCTTAGAAGTCATTACTTGCTCTAACCTATACAGTCTATGAAAAAACACTGTCTTTCTTAAAATGGGAATTTATTAGATAGTAAGTAAAATAAGGTTTAATATTTCTGGGGAATGTCTGCGTAGGACACTGATAGTAATTTAGTTTATCTTTTAATTTAAAACAAGATACTTAAATGAATTCTCCAATTCTTAACATGTGCTTCTTTAATAGCCAGATTAGGTATTAAATTCATATTAAATGGTCAGTGCTCAAATTCTGAAATAAGAATGGGCTCTGGTTAGGTGACATTGGTATTGAAGTAATCTTTGAAGTAGTGCATATAATGCATACTTTTTTTCCTGTTGATTACTTATAAAATAAATTTGGGGGAGTAGATCAGTAAGGTTTCAGTCTCATGTGCCACCTAAATTTCTTCAGATGTGTTTTTGAATCACTGTCTCTTTGTTTAGCTGTGATTTGTGTATTAAGTAGCCAATCTTATACAAGTAACATTTCTTATTAACTGATTATCACCAAAAAGTGCACAGTTCCTAGTAAGGACTATGAAATCTAGGCAAGCCAACAGCATATATTACTTTAGCTTTTTAACAATTCGTTTCAGAACTCGATTACCCTGTCCTTATTTGTTCCTTTAAGCTAATGTCATGTTCCTTAGTTGGTGAAAATTATTCTTCAAGTAATATTATCTGTTACCAAGGTACTTCGCAAAACTTTGGACAGAGTGGGTTTAAAGACCCTTGGCATCATTGCTGCGGATGGAAATTGGAACATTGCCAATCAAATGCTAGTCGATCCTTATCTATATGACGCGGTTGAGATAGTAGGGTAAGTGTGGAAATACAGAGGAACAGTTATTTCTCTATTATATATATAAAGCTTTGTATTAATTAGAATTTGGACACAAGCTTGGTTATCCTGCTTTTTTTATGCATGGGCTGCAGTATCATTTGTTTCCAGTTGTGCACCTGACACTAGTTTTACTTCCAGCTGACTACGGTATTTGTTGTAGCTTAATAGGATACCAACATCATTCTGCTATCTTCTGTAACTACGTGACTTTTGTTTTATATAGTATATTCCATGGATGTTTCTTAAATAGTAACTTCTTTTCCTATGGGTACCCTAAGAACCTAAGGCTTCATATCAATACGGAATTCTTAGTATCTTTAATATGTGTTGATCTTTAACGGAAATTTTGAAAATTGGTGGTATAAAGTCTAAGAGTTGTTGGTATACTTGTATGTATGTATATATATATATATATATATATATATATATATATATATATATATATATATATATATATATATATATATATATATAAATAAATATAGGATTGTGTGGAATGTTAAAACACTATTGACTATCTTATTAAGGAACCAATAGAAGAGAATAGGAACTCTGAGGAAGTTTCTTGTGATTGCTTGGACCTTTTCAGTGATGACGGTCTTACCGTAGTTTAAGAATACACTTCTTGGGAAAATGTCCCATTTTTTATTTTATTTTATGTTTTATTCTATTTGTGGTGGTATTTTTAATATATTCATTTTCCTTTTTGATCTGTATCATAGTTGCTTTGAATGCCAGAGATCAGGGTGGATTTGATTTAAATCAACTTGATTTAAGTCATAACTTTTAAAGAGCAACTGTCATCTCTGTCCCGCAGCGGCTCCTCCTTTGGCCCGCTGTTGACTCACCGACAATCCCATTCACTTTAATGGGACGACTGGTGATGCGGCAGTGACACAACAAGGTGAGGGATGTGGCGGACTGCAGGTGAGTGGATGCCCGCTAACAGAGCTGCCATGATAGATCTGAAATGACAGGTGCTCTTTAAACTCATTATTGCTGGTAGTTAAAATCTTTAATATTATTATTTGCAAACAAAATGAAGCTTTCCTATTTAGAGTGCATATTACCTCTGCTTGCAGAGCTTGGATTCATTGAATGAGTTTACCAAAAATGTAAATATTGCAGAATATACAGCCTCATGCTACATAACTAAGCCCCATTTCAAGCTGAATAAACTAAATTATTAATGTATCTTAAATAGAAAACTCTCTTTAGATAGATTGTTTACTCCAAAAGCATTTTATTAAAATAAATAAAAAAATACGATTTAAATAAAAAAATACAATTTAAATTTAAAAAATCTGATTTTTAATTTTTTTAAAAAAATCATATATTTTTATCCACCCTGCCAGAGATGCAGGACTGTGTTGTACATTATGCATTTAAATGTCACCTTTCCAAAGTGAACACACTGCTTGGAGATTATCAGTGATAATTTTCATGTCTGATTTACTAAACTGTATCATCTAATCTTATTCTCTATATTCTCAGTGCTTTGATTTTATGGCTATCTAATACGTTGTCTAGATGTCCTGCATTAATTAACTCATTGACTAAGCTAAACCATTAGAGAGTAGTTGTATGCATCTAAAGGGCCATTGCTTCAGTGGATCAATTTTAAGACATTAAAAATGGAACAGTGTTTGATTTCTATTAAAAATGATTTTTATGAGAAGTGATGGCACTTTATTAAATAATAACCACAAAATTTATACCTGAAAATTTATAAATGAAAGGTTATACTTATGCATTTATACTAAGGCTGAAGATTGTTGTGGATAATAAACTTAGAAACTTTGGATATGGGAGTGCTTATGAAGCTGATACCACCTCTCTCGTGATCAAACTCCCAAGTGTCATTGCTATCATTTACATTTACAACTGTTAACAATTATTCTGGCTGACAGTTGTCCCCCGCCATTCAAGGGGCAGGTGTCATCAGTTATAAATGGCAGGGTGCCTGTCTTTCTTCTGATTCCCCCCAATACAGGGCCTTCTGATGATACTGCAGTTGAGAAAAGTTAAAATAACTGCTTGGCTCTCATTAAACCACCATTTGCTACCGATTATGTATATCTCAGAAGAAATGGCTGAATCTCAGTTGCAGCATCACTTTAGAACTTCAAAATAATAACACTGAAATAAGTAAGCAAAAACTCATTGTTAGCTGAATTTTTTACCATCAAGCTTGTCATTACTTAATACTGAGGTACTGTATATAATGAGAATAAGGTTATCTGTAGGTTCAGATCCAGCATTATCCTGAACCTATGTACTAGGTGTGCAATATCATGTTACTACTAACATAGAAAGAAAACTGGTTAACACGTAAGATGAAATGAAGACATAATTGAACTCTCTCTCTCTCTCTCCCCCCCTCTCTCTCTCACACACACACATATTGAAAATCTTATCAAATCTTAAAATGTCACTTTTCGTAAAGAACATTGATTGAATTTATAGCATCATTTTACTATGTAGAAAAAATATTTCTCCCCATTTAGAAAACATTTTCTTTTCTAAAAGTTACAAAATGCAGTATGGTATAAAAACTTTCTAGAATTCCCCTGTTCCCCTGTTATCTTAGCTGTTCTGTTTTTAGAGTGTTGCATACCTTTTCTTGATCTTTACAGTACCTTATTTGATTCCAGTATTTCAGTGTTTATTAAGTCTCCGATTCATTTCTCACATGCACGTTATAAATTTAGCTCAAATTGCAATCCTGTAGATAATCTCAAGACTTGAGCTTTATTCTGGATGTCATCTGATAGCTTTGCAGAGAATTGGCCATTCAAAGTTGGTTAATTGTTTTGGTTTTATTGTTTTATTATGGCTGTACACTGCCCTGAGTCCTTCGGGAGAAGGATGGCATATAAATCTAAGAAATGTAAATGTAGTAAACATAATGGTCTTCAGTCTTCAGTCAAAAAGTGTACAAGAGTGCTCTGTAAGTTTTTATTGATATTTCTTTCGTAATCTGAAATTCAATTTCACTGAAGATGTTTGTTACACTGTTAGCTAAATATGGGTGGGGAAATTGTTTCATTGACAGTGCTATAGTACTTCCATCAGTGGAAGTGAGAAATTATTTTCTCTTTCTCTGTCTCTACCCTGTGCATCATTAGCATCTGTTCTCTGGCCCAAAGATGCTTTTTCAGGAGGCAACTGGATTTTGTTGTTTTTCTTTAAAGACATTTTACTTCTCATCCAAGAAGCTTCTTCAGCTCTGACTGGATGTCTGAAGAAGCTTCTTGGATGAGAAGGAAAACATCTTCAAAGAAAAACAACAAAGTCCAGTTGCCTCATGAAAACCACCTTTGAGACCACCAGGACCTGGATAAATGAGAATCTCCATAGACATCTGTTCTCTAGGCTGGAAGAAACTTCTGGGGTAAATTGGGGCAGGCGGACCACAGTGGGGAGGAAGGGGGAGAACATTCTGTGGTGTGAGCAGACATTGGATTTTGTCCTGATTTATTTATTCTTCAACTTGTTCTTATTCTGGCATCTGAAATGACAGGTGTCTGCCTACAAAAGACTTTTAAAATTTTGCTGCAGGAGATATATATCTTTGTTTGGAGAATGAGGCTTGCCTCTTTGTTTCCCCAGCCTGTCCATGGAGCTTTCTTATTTATTTAATTAATTTATATGCCATCCATCTCACTATCCAAAGCAACTATTATGAACTTTGTCCATTTAAAACTTTTAGAAATGAAGCAATTTACTGAAGAGAGTGGCATCTTGCTCTATTTTCCCCTTTGGCAGACAAATGTTTGTGTTTATTGTAATTTCAAGAGCACTGGTAGTGCAGTGGTTAGAATGCAGTATTGAAGGCTAATTCTGCTCGAGTTCGAGTCTCACTGGCTCAAGGTTGACTCAGCTTTCCATCCTTCTGAGGTGGGTAAAATGAGGACCCAGATTGTTGGGGGCAATAGGCTGACTCTGTAAACTGCTTAGAGAGTGCCATAAAGCACTGTTAAGCGGTATATAAGTCTAAGTGCTACTGCTATTCACATTTATGCACTTGTCATAGAGAGAGATGCACATTTAAATTGTACATTTTGGCTTTTTAAATATTTATTTCTTACAAGTGATGGGAAAAATGTTGCTTGGCAGAGAGATGGGTGGCATACAAATTTAATACATACATAAATAAAAATGAGTAAAATGCTACTTTTCTTGTCTCTTTATTTTAAAAGATTTTAAGGTACGCTTTGGATAAGCAAGACCTTCAGCGAGTGCAGATCATAGCCAGCGATAACCTATGGGAACCAATATCCTTTTTCATGCTCACTGACTCTGAGCTCCATGAAGCAGTCAGTATTATTGGGTAGGGCATCTTTACAACACTAATTCTTTCCTCATAACCTCTTGTGGTCACATCTGATAGAGATAGCACCTTTTGGGAGAAGAAAAATAATCTTTCTGGAATATTAAGTAGTTGCAATCTTCAGACTTGAGAGCTTTCAAAGTGTCAAATGACATATGCAAATATGGCCATATCTGTTCTGTCCCCCGTCCTCACACAGATAAAGGCAATATCAAACACGGCTGCCAATAATTTATTGTATAAACAGACCAGAATTCCTGGCAGACAAGAGTTCTGGCAGCTACCTGTAAAACGCCTGCCAAATCCAATTTGTACTCCCAAAAAGCAGGAGAGGCCTTATCTGCAGTCCGTTTCCAAAGTGACAAATTATCCACAAGAGTTTAGCCCAAAAGATATCTGAGCCAAAGTGCAGGATTCACGATGTGACTCTTTAGAGGTTAAACTTTTGTCTGTCCCAAAGCCTGCCGAGCAATCACGCCCCCTTTTATCCCTTCTGGGGCATGGCTCAGTGACTCAGTTCAATCCCTGGCCCTCCCATGCCTCTTCCTTTGCTGCACATGCTTCTCCCTCCGACACTGCTTGGGATCAAGCCAGGATTCATCATTATCACTCTCTATCAATGTGTGCTCTGAAATGATTTCCTCCTGGACTTCGGATGGAACCTGAGGCATTGCCAGAGAGGAGGGTCCTGGAGAGGGAGGCCTTGTCAGTTCTTCCCCCTCACCTTCTGAGTCCTCTTCCTCCATGAGGACAGGCTCGGGAGTCAGAGTCACAACAACATCCTTGACAGTCTTTTTATTAAAAAATATTTATTTCTGTTTGATTTCTTGTCCTTTTGTTCATAGGACAAAGTTTTTGTCAGAAACTGGCAATTTTGCATAGGAAAGTTCAAGGAAATGCTTTCATTTTCTTTTTCCATCTTCTGTTTTACTGCATTACCCAGGCTGCTTATCCCCTTCAGACTCTTACGCAGGTAGTGTGGAGTTACTATGACAATTGGGACTGGGATTGTCATCACTAAATGACGTGGTCCTAACATGCAACATTATGTGTTCACATTGCTTAGCAACAAGCAATCCAGGTAGTCCCAGTTGCTCTTCTTGCCCGTAGGTTATTAAGCAGGAAATAGCAGGACTTGAAAATGTTGTGATCAGTCGTAAGTGTGAGCTGGTTGCCAAATGACTGAATTTTGTTCACATAACCTCAGAGGTGCTGCAACAGCTGGAACTTCATACAGCACCATCATAATTTCAAAATAACTGAATGAATGAGATTTAAAGTATGCATAATATTGGAAAAAGGGATTGGAACAGAAAATTGGAAACTTCTTTTTGCCTACTATTTTTCCTCAAAATTAATTCTTCCCTGAATAGTTTGATTGTTTGTTGGTGCATTTGTATAATTTTGTCACAATTATATGTTGAGAAATGTAGAAAGAGTTTTCCCAATTCAGGTTATTTATTTTAAATAGAAACAGATTCGTTGACATGTAGAAGAGATGGAGAAACCTTGGGTCTCCCACATATTCAAACTATATCTTCTGTAATCAACAATTGTGGGCTGCGTTGCCTAGATCTTATGGAAGATGTAGTTTCAATTGTATACTTTCAACTCAGATGATATGCTGAGGTAGTCCCAAAAGGCAACTGGACTTTGTTTTTTCTTTGAAGACATTTTGCTTGTCATCCAAGAAGCTTTTTCAGTTCTTACTGAATAGTGGGGAATGGAAGGATTTATCATATGATTGCAAAGAATATAAATCCTTCCAATCCCCACCATTCAGCCAGACCTGAAGAAGCTACTTGGATGAGAAATAAAACATCTTCAAGAAAAAAACAAAGTCCAATTGCCTTTTGAAAAGCACCTTTGGAGCAACCATGATCTGCATGACTGAGAATTTCCATAGATACATGCTGCGGTAGCACCTCAATGGCTCTCCAGTGAATAAAAGTTGCTCCACTTGTCTTTCGTATTTGGTTATTATAATAGTTTGCATTCAGCCCTGGTTTCCTGCTGGCTATTTAGATATCTACATAAAAATCAACCAAGTGCCTCTTCTAGCTATTAGATAAGAATAGGGATGATTTAATTTCCTATAGAAAAGATTTCCAAAGAAAACTATTCTGCTGACATTAGAAGTGAAAGATTAAAACTCACCAGATGCTATGGGAAAGAGATCTTGGAGAGAACTTAATTGAGATGTGTAACAACCGGCATCTAAGATGATGGAAGACAGCTCTGGCTGTTGAAAATTGGCTTTTGGTTTTAGGAAAACACATGGATGTCTGATAAACCTAACATGAATTAGACCGGGGTCTCCAACCTTGGCAACTTTAAGACTTGTGGACTTCAACTCCCAGAATTCCTCAGCCAGCAGAGCTCTGGGAGTTGAAGTCCTCAAGTCTTAAAGTTGCCAAGGTTGGAGACCCCTGGGCTAGACAGTGTCACTATTAAAGCTTTTTTGGTTCTGGTGTGCTAGTTTCAGGAGAATTTAAATCCTCTTGAAGCAAAGGAGAGGAAATCCAGCCTATACCTGCCAAAGTTGAGGAGGAGGAGGGAATGCCTTTCACAGATGACCACTAACAAGACTGAATATGTTGAAAGAAAAATGACTTTACCAACCCGAGAGAGAAAAAGGACAGCTGTCAGCTGGATTGATAAAGGAAAACTGATGATCTTTGCTTGCATAGTGTAAACAGTCTTGTTGAGAAATGTAGCTGGAAAACGAAAGTAATTGTGTATTTGTTGAAAAAACCCCTGAAGAAAATTCTAAAGTGGTCTTCTGCTTTGATTTTTATCAAAATGAACCAGTAGAAATCCCCAGTTACAGTTATCTCTAAAGTTTGCTGGTCCCAATTTTTAAAGAGTTTTGAACATAACTTTTTAAGTCTCTTATGTTTTATTGGAAGGATTTACGTTGGATTGACAAGACTGTCCATAGCAGAGATTTCTGTACCAAGTATTAGACTTCAGAATATATTAGTTGTTAAATGAAGATAGAGGTTTGAGTTATTTTGCATCTCCTCATTTCAAAAGGAATCTAGACTCATGTTTTAAGATAAATAAATCAAAAGTACAGAGACATTTAGGTCTCTAAATTCTGCTCAGTAGTAATGAGAGAATGCTGCCACATTGATAAATAAGTGAAACCCTGGAAATCCTTTTTAAAAATTCTGTCTTTCCTTTGTTCTTACTAGACAGCCATAAAAAACTAAGGCTAAGTTGCCAACTGCAATCCAGGGATTATCGTACTGATGTACTCTTCCAGTTTTTTCAAATATTTCTGACTTTTAAAATGCTGGATAAATGCTGAACATTGTAAATGGTAGCCTTTAAATGTTATTCCTGAATTCATGCATGAATACTTTTATTTTCTATGCCACGGATTTATTATTTCTGTAAAAGTAAACACTAAGGAGAATAGATGGGAACAAAGAGATTGCTAAAGTGCCCTTGAAAGAACTATGAGTTATTTAAGACTAATTGAGATTCCTAATTTTCCATATAACCATAAAAAATTGAAGCCTTGAGGAAATACCGTTATTAGAAAAGACACCATGCCTTCCATACTTTTCTAGAATGTTATTTAATCAAATGAATGTACATTGGTGTTAAAATGTATACTTTTTTCCCATGTTTAGGGCTCACTATCCAGGGACAGAAACAGTGAAAGCTGCTCAATTAACTCTAAAGAAACTCTGGTCTTCCGAGGACTACAGTACTTTCAACAATGAAGTGGGTTCTGGTTGCTGGGCTCGAATCCTGAATCAAAATTTTGTAAATGGGAACATGACTGCGTATGTATTGATATGTCTGGTGATATAAAAGTTTATTTCATGACAATAATGTGGATCTATAATATTGTGAAAACCTTGCTTAATTGTTTTGGCAATGACAATTGGGTCAATATTTTTAACTAATGAAATAATTATGTGCATGAAACTTGGACCAACTATTCCCCCCCCCCCCCCAAGCTGAATTGTTCATAACAAGAACATTTATTCTGCAAACCTTTCCCCCTAAGAGTGTTCCTTAATATATGGTAAATATTTATGTAAATACTTAAGTTGTGCTTGATTGATCAATATATAGTAGCTCTTGGGATGAATTAAATAGGTGGATATTTGCTTGGCCACTTAATTGTCTAAACATCTGTGAAGCCCCTTCCTTTCGATTTTTTGCGCTATTACCATCAAGTGAAAAGTTTCAGAAGAGAGTGAAAGGCAGGCAGGTAAATACCTCTCTAAGCTTAGTCTGTGTCAGTATTTGGTAACTACCTCCATTTATTCATATACTTATTTATTGAGATTTTATTAATGATTGCTGCTATCTCCTGTAAAATCACTTGGAACATTTTGGTTTATGAATAGTGGAATGTAATTAATAATTTCCTTCCTTTTTATTATTCTTTGTTCTTAGCACTCTTGCTTGGAATTTGGTGGCTAGTTACTATGAAGAATTACCCTATGGAAGGTGTGGTTTAATGACAGCACAAGAACCATGGAGTGGACATTACTCTGTGAATTCTCCTATATGGGTCACAGGTACATTTTAAAAGTTAAACATAAACTTTTCCAGTTATCAAAAGCATGTTGAGCTGTTGACTTTCATATTGAATATCTATTGTTTTGAATCATAATACTTGTTGGAGTATAGCAGAATCTTTCTAAATGAATAATACATAGCTTCTTACTAGAGATTATAAGAGAATGTGCACGGAGTAAAACAGTTTTGTTTCAACATGTGTGCAAGATTTTGCACAATTGAGTAGCTTCATAGGACTACTGTTGATTTGAAATGATTTCAGACATTTTGTCCTATTAAAATTGAGGCCGTAGGCTCATTCTGTTTCCCATGTATAGATTTCTGACTCAGTCAGGTCTGGAATTCAAACTATTAGATGTACTGATTCAGTGCTTACATTTTAATAAGCTCATAACTTTATGAAAAAAGTGTGAGTTGTATGAGAACATAATGCTGTTCTTTATTGCTTAATTATTCAAAATACTTTTTCATTCAGAAGGTTGACAATTAGGACTGGAGGTTAGCCTGGAACCTTCCAGTTTACAATATCTCTTATCTATCTGGGATTTATAGGCCATAGAATCCGGAATTGCTGGAGAGCACAGGCTGTGAACTGTTGGTTTAAACCACAGTAGTTTTATTGAGTCACAGACTGTATTGCATTCATGATCCTGCACATTATGAA
This sequence comes from Masticophis lateralis, assembly GCA_030761175.1. NCBI lineage: Eukaryota > Metazoa > Chordata > Lepidosauria > Squamata > Colubridae > Masticophis > Masticophis lateralis. The sequence goes on along the minus strand of JAUDYJ010000001.1, from coordinate 309,038,683 downwards.
GGAGCTCTTCTGAATTAAATCCATAACCATCTGTATTTCTATAAGAAGTTATTCCTGGACCTTTCTTTGAGTTGTAACTATGTATAGGTACTGCAATCAGAGCGAGATGATTGCTTACTTGTAGGACAATTGAGCTATCTCCTTTCTTCATGTGATTTTGTGTTGACCTTATTATTTTTACTTCCCATTGAAGCAGGTTTCAAGTGTTCTTTTTTTGTTTTAACACAGCACATACAACACAGTTCACCCAACCAGGCTGGTATTACCTGAAAGTAGATGGGCATCTGAAAAAGGGTGGAAGCTTTGTGGCTCTGACTGATGGGCTAGGCAATCTGACCATCATCATTGAAACAATGGTAGTGTTATTTGGCAAAGTCTAATGTAGAATTGATTTCACACACTATAAAGTTTATGGAAGCATAACAGAACAAATGATATGGAAGTATACTGTCTTTGAATTGCTCTTGGCTCCTGTTAATTTCATGAATGCATCTGTGGAGTTTTCATGGCAACAGTATGAAAATGAATTGCTGTTGCATTTCTTCAAGGTGTCTCTCCCATCCCCCCCCCCCGACTTTCAGTATAATCTATAACCCAAGTGGTCTCTGATACTCTCCCTTCCAAGTAATAACACTGTTTAGTTTTTGAGCCCCCCCAAAATCAATCAAATGCTGCCACCTGCTGATATATACTGAAAATAAATGCTTCTCTATGAGGAGCATTGTATTAGTGTCTTTTCAGTTGGTCTAACATAGTCCCTAAGACTGAGTTGTGAATGAGAAGTGCCTTCTTTGAGTCTCAGTTCTGACAGGGCTTCGAGAAGAGGCCTTAGACAAACTAATTTGTCTTCTGAGGATATGTTATATTGATTTATTTTACAGGGTTATAGTATAAATTATTGGTATAGTACTGTATGCATAAAGGATTTTTTTTTAACATTTTGAAATGCAATACTAAAGTCAAGTTATTCATTTATATATTAAACAAATTTATATTTGTTTATATTGAACCAATCTTTGTAACGGGAGTTTTTTCAGACCCTGAGTAGACAATAAGAAGCTTATGATTGTGATTCATTATTTTCTTTAACAATTTTCAAGTTGTGATCTTAAGGTCTTGCATTATGCTCTAAGGATTTAGCAATGCAAACTGGTCTCTTTTTACTGATTATGTTTTGTTTGTGTGTATTTTTTTTTCCTGCTGTGTGTTAGTGCTGTATTTTCCACTTCTTGATTTGGCATGTCAGATAGAATAACCTAGTTCCCGGGATCTCCTCACTCCCAGTCACTACCACAGTTGATGGGGATATCCTGGACATAAATTGCAAGCAGAATTATTATTGCAGTGTATTGCATTATGACTTATACCCTCTTCAGAACACTGTCCTTAGGAGAAAGACAAAAACAGACAGAGATGGGGGTGGGGGAAGCCTTCTCGTCCCTATTCCTGTGGTCAGTATTTCATGGTCACGAAACAGCTCAGTTCTCATTGAGCTATTCTTGAGATTTCTCTGTCCTTTTCTTTTCAACCTACCTTTAAAAAAAGTAATACCTTGTTTTCCCCAAAATAAGTCATCCCCTGATAATAAGCCCGATCGGGCTTTTGAGCACATGGCAATAAGGCCAAGCGCTTATTTCAGGATTCAAAAAAAAGTAAGACAGGGTCTTATTTTCAGGGAAATAGGGTACATACATATATACATACATGCATACATAATGATTCTCCAGAATTTGATAAATGTGCTTTTATGTGGATGACACTCTTTATCTAAATAAGCAATGTCATGTACAGTCTGGATGATGGAAATAAAAGGAATGACATTTTGAGGTGATGTTTGATCTGTGTGATTTATTCTGTATTTTTAGACTCGTAACCACTCAAAGTGCATCAGGCCACCACTTCCTCCCTATGTTGTGTCACCCCAAAAGGCAGTTTTCCACTTGAAAGGATCCTTTGTAAGTAATTGAACTGTACCTCAATCACTCTGTCAGGTGCCTTAGAGAATAGATAATCAAAACAAGCTAAGACAATAGCTTGTTTTGTTTATCTATAGCAATTAGAATGATTGGCATTTTTGAAGTGACTTATGTAGTTGAATGTTACATAAAACTAATTGAGGGACAAATTCCATTCCTATGCATCCAGTCTTATTGGCTGTTGTCAGAAGATGTCCATGAACAAATAACTGTGGTGCAGTTCAGATTTGTGGTACTGCAATGTTTTGCCTGCCTGTGATCTGATTATAGTACTAATTTCTGCTGTGTAGCTCAGATTTCCAAGAAAGACTTAATTTGAACAGGGAAATTCTGGATATTTGTTACTTCCATTAAAAAATAATTATTAGCTTATTAATGGGTTTTAAAATATTTAAGTAGAACCATTAGCAGCAGAATTGATGATAAATGAACCAGATTTTAATTTATTTTGAAGTAAATGATAATTGTTTTTGTTGTTCTGATTTTAAATAGCATTATGAGGCCTATTTATTAATCTCAGTCATGCATTGGAATGGAAACAATATTGAATAAATATCATTGTGGGCTCAGCTTGAGTATTATTTATTGTGACAATTATAGTAGTTATAATTATAGTATAAGTTTTTATTTTATTTTAAAATGGGTAGCAGTACGTTTTTTAAAAGTCATGGGCTCATAATACTCTTAATTGTTGAATTTTAAAAATACTTTTAGAATTTCTGAGATTCTGAAAAGATTTTTAAATAGCAATAAATACTGTTAAATTTTTTGTTATCGATGCAGTTTGCTACTTTCCCTCTGCATTCAAAGTTTTTTTTAAAAACAATTGTTTGGGTCTATTAATAAGAATTAATAGTATTAGTACTATTAGCATTAGTAAGAAATTTGAAGGAATGTTGGTAAATATGTAATTCCTTATTGGTCATATATTATAGCCATAGTGAATAACCTTTAATTTAACAATACATTGATATCCTTAATCCTTATTTTTCAAAAATGTGGAAATGTTCAATCCTGGAAGAATTTTGGATATATTGTGCTTGGATTCAAAAAAGATAATCTTCTACACATGGAAGAATAGTTTCTAAACTGTGAATATTGGTTCTATTAAATTTGTCAACTTTGATGACTTTGAATCAGCTTTGTATCAAGAGAGAGGCAAGACTAGAGAAAGCAATTTCATATGGAGTAGATTGAATTCATCATAAACAAACATTGTTAAACAAATATTATGAGTATTGTGATTATTATTAATATTAATACAATTGATATTAATGCAGCGAGTATTGTTGCAAATACCTTGATTATTATTTCCTAGAATGATTTGTACCCAGACAACACACTGTTCAATTGAAATTAGAATTTTTGTATTATCAAATAAAATAAAAAATGTATTACAAAAAATAAATAAAATTAATTACAACATTGAAAAATTAAAGTTATGTCATTTCAATATTCTGATATTTAACAATCTATATAAAAAGGTGTTTAAATGATTGTTATTTTGACTTCCTAGTTTAGAGTTTTGTTTTGTTTTAATTTTCTGCTGCTGTGTCACTGCCTCCTGTCTAAGCCACTACAGTAGAACTGTGGTGGCTAGACTTAAGGTCAATTTAATCATATCCAGTGGCTCACAGTGACTAAAAAGATACCAGTGGGGAGCCCACAAAGACAATATGAGCAAAGTGGTATCTTATTGCTCATATTGTTATTGTTCTATTTAGCAACTAGTAGTTAGAGTCACAATAGTCCTGATACTGGCTAGTAGATATTAGTCTTCTTCATACGTTTAGTTTAAAAACTATCAATGTTGGTGGCCATAAAATTAAATAAAATTAAAAATTAAGTATAAATTTTTTTCTCCTCCAGAACAAGTTGAAATCTCTTCAGTTGTGGTATTCCAAGCTTGATTTTTCCACTGCCAACTCTACATTATTTCAGTCACTTGGGCCTAAAAATGTGAGTACACCGTAAGTTAAAGGGTTAATATGACTATGATATAATTAATGGAGATTGCCTTTAAGAGTCTATCGGAGGAACTAAAGGTATGCAAAGGAAGAGCATTTGCCTGCATGCCATCTTCTACAAAGTTGCTTCTATTTTATTTTATTTATTTATTTAGTTTGTCAAACATGTACGAGATAACAGGAGTAAGTATAAAATGGATATTAATACAGGAAATGGGTACGAATAAATGGGGACAGTGGACAGGGACGGAAGGCATGCTGGTGTGCTTATGCACGCCCCTTACAGACCTCTTAGGAATGGGGTGAGGTCAACAGTAGACCATTTAAGGTTAAAGTTATGGGGGGTTGAGTCAGGTAGCGCATTCCAGGCATTGACCAATCTGTTGCTGAAATTGTATTTTCTGCAATCGAATTTGGAGCGGTTTACCTTGAGTTTATCTATTTTGTGCTCGTGTATTATTGCAGTTGAAGCTGAAGTAGTCATTGACAGATAGTACATTGTAGTGGATAACTTTGTGTACTGCGCTTAAGTCGGACCGCAGGTGCTGTAGTTATAGGTTGTCCAAGTCTAAAATTTCAAGCCTGGTGGCATAGGGTATTTTGTTGCGAGCAGAGGAGTGGAGTACTCTTCTTGTGAAATACCTCTGGACTTGCTCAATTGTATTAATGTCCGATATACTGTGCGGATTCCAGATAGACAAGCTGTATTTGAGAATTGGTCTAGTTAAGGTTTTGTATGCCCTAGTTTGCAGTACAATGTTACCGGAGAAGAAGCTTCGCAAGATTAGGTTTACAACTCTTAATGCCTTTTTGGCAATTCTTTGACAGTGAGCTCTGGTGCTTAGATTATTTGAGATGAGTACTCCTAGGCCCTTGACAGAGTTAGGGTCATTTATGAGATCATATCCGCCCAGCTTGTATATGGTGTTCTGATTTTTTTTGCCAGTGTGTAAGATAGAGCATTTGTTCTATCTTAGAGTCAAAGTCACTTTGTAGGCAGCAGCATTGTCGGTGGTGTTGACTAGTTTAACTTTCTCAGCGAAGAGGACACAATTGCTTATAATATGATCTCAAATGTCATTTATGTAAAGTATAAAAAGTGTGGGTCCTAAAACGCTGCCTTGGGGACACTGCTGTTAACTGGTGCAGGATTTGATAGGGCGCTCCCTATTTTGACTACTTGTTGCCTGTTTGACAGGAACGCAGCTATCCACTTATGCAGGGATCCGGAAATGCTGTAAGAGTTTAGTTTTAACAATAGTTTGTCGTGTACCATTGAATCAAAGGCTTTGCAAAAGTCTATGTAAATTGCGTTTATTGCTTTACCCTGGTCGAGTTGTATAGTCCATATGTTTTTGCAATGTAGGAGTTGTAAATTACAGGACAAATTTTTCCTGAAACCAAACAGCTTGTTAGAGAGTAGGTTATTCTGTAACAAAAGAGTAATGCTGCTTAAGTAGGAAAGGTATTATGAAGTTCCCATGTCTGAAATGCATGCATCTTGCCATATCAGGCAACATATTTCTGCTTTTAATGAGGCAGCTAGAATTTAGAAAGAAATATGAGGACTCTAAATGTTAAAACTATAAGCCCTATTCATTTTAAGTTGATTATAGGTGCCCAACTCCAATGGATTCCAGGTGGTATATAAAACCAAAAATTTAGTCTACCCATAACTCCTTACTCTCTCCTAATAAATGCTGATTTGGGAATGTAGTAAATCACTTGGAATGATAGTTTGCAGCTAAAACTCATTTCTTTAGAGTTCCCTGTATATATCCTTCTTCCTCTTAGTTTGCCCACAACAACAACCCTGTGAGGTAAATCGGGCAGAGAAAGGGACTGGCCCAAAGTCACTCAGCTGGCTTTCATGTGCAAGGTGGGACTAGAACTCACTGTCTCTTGGTTTCTAGCTTGGTACCTTAAGTGCTAGATCAAATTGTCTCTCATTCTTGCCAGTGGTCCAAGAATGAATCCTTTCCAATGCTCTGAAAGCCTTCCCTGTATGTACTGCTACTACTTGGTCACTTGTCCTCCTCTTGCTATGCAGATCTCTGAAGGAATATTGGCGCTAAATTTGGGCTTGGATGAAATCTACACTTTGACAACTCTAACAACTGGCCATAAAGGTTCTTTCTCAGAACCTCCTCCTTCTCAACCTTTTCCGTCCATTTACAAAGATGATTTCAATATCCGTAAGTCAACATCAAGCTATTTTGAGGGAATTCCTTATTTAATGATCCTTGGCTACTAGTCATTTTTGTCAAGGATAGGGCCCTCATCGACAGTATAAATTCTCTAGCATTCCCTATAGTAGAGGAACAGAAACATATAATGGTAAACATAGAAATTAATACAATGGGAGAATCTATTGACAACCTTAAGTCTAATCCCTTGTTTGGACAGGGATCCAAATTAAACCATCCATGATAGATAAGTATTTAGCTCTGCTTGGTGATTATTGTTGCAAATTGAGCAGTCTATGCATTTGTTCATTGAACTTTTAGTTTTGAAAGCATCTTAATTGATGTAAATCACAAAAAACATGAATACTGAGATCTGAGCCCACTAGAGTTCCCAATCACATACAGATTTCAGTTGACTGTTCTTGGTGGTCTTTTTTTCATTTAGCTTGATTAACGTTGAAGAGATGACCAGTTAAGACAGTAAAAATGAGTTTTGCAGTACATATGACGATAAACAATTACAATGTGGAGTTTTTTTGGAACTAAGAAATGTCTACTTTTGTATAATGTGAACACCTATGACTGTGAGGGATTGAAATAATAAAATTTATGTTCTTCATATAGGCAACCCACCTTTCAGCGAAGCACCATACTTTGCTGATCAAACAGGAGTGTTTGAATATTTTATTAATGCTTCTGATCCAGGGGACCATGTCTTTACACTCCGACAAGTGGTGACTCAGAGACCTGTAACCTGGGCTCTTGATGCAACGAACACAATCAGCATTATAGGCAACTATAAGTGGTATGTAGTTCATGTATTGTAGTGCATTTTCAGTTTAGTCCAAAGTTTATTATGAAACGTGGACATAGCAATGAACGTACAGTTGCAGATAATCTTTAGTTGATAACTTGCTTTATTGTGGTTATTCTTTAGTTTAGTTTTATTTCATTCATTTTACATAGCTGCTCCCCATTTCACTTATATGACTATGGCATCTCATGAATTAAAACAGCAAATACAAACTAAATAAACTAAATATAATTAAAACAAATAACTTTTTTTTAACCAATCCAGGCCTGATCTTGTGGCAATGGCTTCAGGGACTTTCTAAGGGCCAATGAGGTTGTACCCAACCTATTCTGTCATATCAGAAAGAGGTCTCTTGAGTGCCATCAGATGGAACTCCTTTGTAGATAAGACCCATAACATGCCATTTCTGTTGAAGCTGAGGTGTTGTCATGTTTATGTAAATCTTGTGCTACACAATGTTTAATCTAAGGTTGCCACCTAGTGTCTCCTTCAGTGTAATGAGAAGCTGATGAGTAGAAGCCATTGCTAAAAGAAAATTGAACATATTTCCTATGACAAAAATTATCCTAGTTACCGGTAGTATTCTTGAAAGTATATGTTTTATATTTTAAAGTATGAATTATTTGATCTCTTGAATTCTGGAAACAAAATTACTGTAAATAAACTTATTTATTTTAAGAAACTGTGGTGCCCTTCGATTTTAAAAATGAAGCTACAGAATGGTTTACAAATAAATGATAAAGAACATTCTGATAATTGCTTATTGTCTTCCCTATTGCAGTATTCTTTCCCTTGATCTCATCTTTGATATTGTTTCTTCCTTAGCTATACCAAAAGCTAAGAAAAGAAAAAGCACATGGGAATAAAATGGAGGTTCATATACTATAGCTACAAGCATGGTAGCCAGAGAAATGGAACATTGCATAGTATTGTTGATTATCCTTTTAGATTCAGTTCTCCTAAAGAGACTGATAGTTGCATCTCTGTTGCTCTTAGATGTATTTCCAGAGGTATTTTTAGGTCAGTATTTCTGTAATTATATAATATATGTAATATATCACTTTCAATATAACATTTTCATTAGTCCTAGATAGTATTGAATGCATCCCAAATTAAACTTTAAAAACTTTTAAAGTATTGTGAAGTGTTGGCTTTGTTGGAAACAAAATTTTTAAAATCTTATAAGATATCAGGCAGTTTTGAAGGTGTATTTTCCCCGTTGAATTCCAGGGAATTCCTGACCGGGGGGCTCTAGCTGTCCCAGGGATATTTGGGGAAAGGAATGTGAGCAGAGAAAGAGAAAAGGATAAGCAATTGGAATTAGTGTTGCTCCTCACTCCTCTTCATTTCCATCTTTAAGGTCCAATAATAATACGTTTAAGCTCATAAATGCCAAACAAGAAACTTAAATGGAGGCTACACTTCAGAGAAGGTGTAACTCCTTTTTATACAGTCAAAAACGTCATAAAATAACATCCCGGCTTCCTAATTAGATTTGTGTATTCCTGCAAAAAGGATAGAATACTCCTCATTAGATTATCAGTCTAATTTCTTTCTTTTGGCCATTTGGCCACCTGGTATGCCGGGAATAGATCAAAGCTGAGATACGTTCTTAGGCAGAAGGGGGAGGCTCTGATCAAAGGTGAGACATCTCTTCACTCCCAGAAACCTGGGAGAAGCAGAGAGGTAACAAAGAGGTGGGGATGGGGGTTAGAAGAGAGCAGGGCTCTTGGGACAGGTGGGTCTTCAGAACCAGGAGAAGGAAAAACAAAAGATCTTCAGAAACCAGAAGGAAAAGCAAAAGTTCAGGCAATTCCCACCAGTTGATTGCAAAAGCCCCACCTGATGGATCCCTCGTCCTCTACAGTCCTCCTTCCCCCGCACTGCTTTCAGCTGTCTTGGGAGGCTCCGAATTTACAGGCGGGGGACTCGTGGCCAGGACGGGGTGGGGATGGGGGTTTCAGAGCCCGAAGCACTACTAACTAGGGCAGCTCTGGTCAGGGTAGAAATACCTTTGCCGCCTCCCAGCCCCCTCTTCCACAGGGAGAGGCCCTGGGAATCTCTACTGTCCCTCTCCCCCACATCTTTTGTGGCTGGATCCCTCCCCTGCACTGCTCTCGGGCGCCTTGGGAGGCTCCAAACTGACAGAGCCTCCCTCTGAATTGCAGCCCCCGCTCTACTCCCAAAGCCCCTGAGCCCCCACCGATTGGCTGGCTTCAAACTGTCCTGTGCATCTAAAAACCTGACACAAACTGTACTGTGACGAAGGGACTAGGATGGAGGGGCCATGGCCCAAAGTGCTGAGGTGTAATAACATGGAGGCAAAACCCTGGTGGAGAAAAAGACAGTGCCAAGAGTTCGAACTGAAAAGTCCTAGACCATCTTACTTCATCTTTGCTAAAAAATAATCCAAGATGAAGCAGTTCCCATCTGGAAAGTCTTATATGGAATAACCTTTAGCCCCAAATAAAGCATTATTTTATTTTGAGAATATTACTGTAGATCAGGGGTGTCAATCTCATGTCATCATGATAGCATCACGTGACGTATCAGGACTTTTTTTCTTTTCACTAAACTGAGCATGGGCATGGCTGGCATGTGACGCATCCGCCCGTGGGAAGAAAATATCATGTCCCTGACATATTATAATTATGAACTGGATCACCCTTCTGTTGTTACAAATTCTGATTTCAAAATAAGCAAAAGAAAAATATTCAATGTTATTCAATATTCAATGTTATTCAAACATTAAGACAATTAGTATCCATTCTTTAAAAAAAAAATCAGTCCAAAATTTAACCATCTTCCATTTATTCCTGCAGGGTAAATTTCATAATAACCTGTGATATTTATATAGAATCAAATAAAGGAGGAGCATTCATTGCAGGAAGGATTAGCAAAGGTGGCATATATGTTCCATCTGCCAAAGGAATTTTCTTCTGGGTTTTTCCTGATGGCACATATCGAGTCACAGAAGATCTCGGTGAGTTCTTACTTTTTAACTTTTGCAGCATGATGGGGAAGGGTATTGAATAGGTGGATTGTTCTCTATTCTCAGAGGCTTGATAACTGCCCTGCAAATCTTTCATGTTACCTATTTCAGAATCTTATGCAACCTAGTGTCTCCAGGTGTTAGGAAGGTTAAAGCTGTATATAAGGTAAAGCTAAAGGTTCCCCTCGCACATATGTGCTAGTTGTTCCCGACTCTAGGGGACGGTACTCATCTCCGTTTTAAAGCCGAAGGGCCAGCACTGTCCGAAGACATCTCCATGGTCATGTGGCTGGCATGACTAAACACCAGAGGTGCACTGAATACTGTTACCTTCCCACCAAAGGTGGTTCCTATTTTTTCTACTTGCATTTTTACATGCTTTTGAACTGCTAGGTTGGCAGTAGCTGGGAAAAGTAATGGGAGCTCACCCCTTTATGCGGCACTAGGGATTCGAACTGCTGAACTGCCGACCTTTTGATTGACAAGCTCAGCATCTTAGCCAATGAGCCACTGGGTCCCTTAAAAAAAGTTTTTTTAAAAGTTGTACATACTGCTGTGTAAAAGCAAAATGTTTTGGTTGTAATGTTACTTTGTACTGTTCTAAAGAGAATCGGAAGTTGGTGCCTTCTTTTTTTTCTCCCATTACACTATATCCCTTCTTTTCCCTTCCCTCTCTTACTTTTCTATGTTTTTTTCTTTATATTTTATACTCGGATAAACTAATGAAAAGTTGGATCATAAAAAAAAAGGTAGAAGTTGGAACATTTTTTTTCAATATTCAAAACTGAAAATGCTCTCAAAATGTGATGTATATCACATACATTACAACACCAAATAAATTACAATATTGAAAACTATCTTTTATCCTTAGCTTATGTAGAAATTTATCGCTGTATTTGAATTTGTTGTTTTTGTTAGTTGCGAAATTGTGTCCAACCCAACGCGATTTGAATATATTTGAATATAATATACTAATATATATATATATATATATATATATATATATATATATATATATATATATATATATATATATATAATACTAATATAATAATGTATTTGAATATAATATACTAATTATATTGTATTCTTGTACGTTTTTAATTTTGTTTTATTTAATTTTGTTCAAATTTAGGGTTTGTATGGCACATAATTTCAATTCACTTTATAAATAGAGAAAGCATTTTAATATGTTATTTTGTAACATTTTTGTAGCTGGTGTTGATATCTTGATGAAAGGGTTATCTGGTGTGCGAGCAAACAGATGGCATACACTCACTCTGATTCTCAAGGTAAGCATTGAAGTGCTATCCAAATACCGGTAAGCTGATTAACTCCTAAAGAGGAATAAAGGCCTGCTATCTCATTAAGCCACAGGTATTAAAATTCAACTACCTGACAAGCTGCAATTCAGTAGTATCATGCTGAGAGAGTTCCTTTGTTCAAGAATCGCCTCTTAGAGATTAGTACAAGAAACCCCAGCAGGTTAAAACCTGTCTATCCACATATTTTTTGAGAATTGCCCTTCCTGAAGTCAGATTTTAATATATAAGGCATTCCTTGAGATTCATTATAGTTACATATTTTCCTATTACTTCTAAAATCTGGACCGTACAACATAGGGTTATTTTTTGGACATGTGTGCTTTTGTGTGTGTGATATTCTGATTTATTCCTCTGAATGAAGTGAATAGAGGAAATAACATGTGGATATCCCCCACTTAATTTAGCTTGTTGTTCCTGTGACATTGAAATGATAGGAATTAATTCACCTGGAAATAACTCTGAAATAGCAATTTCCCTTAACTGTCAGCTTCCCACACCCCAGTTCTAATAGTCTAACTTCCAGAGGTCTCAGAAAGGGTCAGGCTGACTGGGGAATTCTGAGAGTTGAACTTCATCTCTGTAGAGTATCCAGATTATGGATAAATATGCATGGTGCAAATAAAGGTCAATGAGAAGGATTATAGACCTTTGGTTATAGAATGTGGCTTTGAATGCCACATTCAAATGTGATTTGTTTTCTGGTTTCAGTCCAGTGTACTTATTTTGTGAATTTATTTTCAGTGGAGAGCTTGCAATGCAGATCTCCCTCAAAATGGAAGATCTAGTATTTGCCTTGTGGGCAAATATTTTCCAATTAATTTAGAAAAAATTATTTTCTGCCTTATGATGTGCTTCATCATTATACTGAAAACAATATTGACTCCTGAATACAAATTTGTACTTTTCCCTTCTTTTTGACAGGGATCCAGTATCTCTGGCATGTTGAATGGCTATCCTCTGTGGGAGAACATCACCAAACACAGTCCAGAGAATGGCTGGGCAGCTATTGGGACCCATTCTTTTGAACTGACACAATTTGATAATTTTCACGTTGAGGCCAGCTGAAATTTCCATCATACATGGTCAATTCTGAGTGTGCCCAATCAAACCTTAATTTAATAGTTAATTATGCTACTGGGGATTTTTTTTATCGTTTCCTGCTAATATTAATATACATTCAATGTTCTTCTGACTACAAATTGCTTCTTTTCATTCTTAAAATCAGATCTTTCTTAAAACATTTTTGTGCAAGCTATAAATGAAAATGCAATTATATGGAATGCCTCATTTGTTATGAAGCCTGGAATGATGGAATAAGGATTTTAGTGGATTTATATGTTTTCTACTATGAGATTTTACTCCTAGTTTTCTAATGTCTTAATACGCTTATCTAATAATGAAGAAAAAAAATAGCCAGTTTATGACTGGCTGGTTTATTTGTGAAATGCCTTATTTTAAACTATCTCTCATTGATAACAGTATAGCAAATATATTGAAAATGCCTATTATTAATCTTAAATTGGTAACCCAATAATCCAGATAGCTTTATAATTTTCTTCTTTGTTTTTGATAGATACATTGAAGGAGAAAAAAGTGTAGAGGTGGTCCTTAGTGAAGTTCAAAATTATGATGGACCTCCCCAGGGCTACTTACGACTTGTACTTGCAGTTCTGATGGCTGCACCACCTCCAAAATGTGTCACATAATCACATTTTGGGGTCTTGACAACTGGTTTGGATTTATGGCTGTTTTCAGCATTTGGTGATCACGTGACCATGATTTTTGGTATTTTTTGGAATTTTTTTTGCTGATTTCTGGCTTTTACTTCTGATTTCCATTGCTTAATAACCGTGGCATTTATTTAACAACTGACACAAAGAAGGATGTAAAATTGGGCACTGTCACATGGTCATCCGATTAACAATTGCCATGATTTACCACCATAATTCCAGGCTCATTTATGTTGTAAGTCAAGGACTACCTGTGGGTGATGAAAATTCACGAGACCTTGTTTTACCTCATGTCTGCAGGCCAGCATACATATGAAGGTACTATTGCAAAAGGACGTTACGAGCAGTAAAATTGTGAAATTTATAACCCAAAGAGTTGCGCAAGCATCAGTATCTATGGATGATGTACATAGCAAGCCCTTACTTTCATGAACAAGAAGGCATGCATAAAAATAATAGTTCACATACATTAGCTTGCAAATGCCAATGTTCCTTTATGATTTTTGGTGAAATTTAATATTGAAGGGTAAAATAATTTGCTTATTTATTGATCTTTTATTAGTTAACTAGTTTCAGTTTATTTGATTACTCAGTATTTTGAAGTGTACAGGATAGGTGCCAAATACAAAATAGTGGAGAATAAAACTAATACAAACGGGCAATTTATAGGGCAGAGCAAATAGCTCTCTATGATAATGTACTAAGTTGTCCTGAATATATAATTGCAAAGGTATACTGAATAATCATAGTTGGGAAAATATTAACACAGAATTCTAAAACTGCTCAACAGAAATCTGCAAGGTTCTGATTCACATCAATCAGTTGATGTTCATATTTTGACAAATGAAGCTGAGAGATGAATAGTCTATATAAGACAAGTTATGCCAGAAAGGGTTGTGGTTGTAGATTTGTTTTCTTTGTTTGTTACGATTGATAATCAAAAAGATTTGCAATGCTGTGTAGCAAATTATACAGATTGTACACCTGAATCTTGTTTTATGTTTTCTCACCTTTTATCTACCATTGAAGAAACCCTAATATGTTCCTGTTTCTGCTAGTGTTATGGATTGCTGGTTTTATAGAAAGAATAGGTATCTTCTTAAAACTGTGCCCCTTTATAAAAAATAGTTCTATTTTGTGTCTCTTTTCATTTAATTCTAGGCGTGAATTCTGAATGTCGTGACATTCAGTAAAACTACCTGGATATGCTACTTTGAAAGTTGATTCTGACAAAATTGTGTTTATACTCTAGATAGCATTACAAAATATCTTTGTTAAGTGACACACAGATATATTTCTCTTCTAGTTCAAAGACACTTCTGAGACAAGATATTACAGTTGATAATGTATTGGTTTACAGAACAGAATTATGATTGTTTCCAGACATGATTAAACCACAAGCCCCCAATTAAACACATTTTTTTCTATCTTGACCAAAACAATTGTTTACTAGCCAGGATATTGAATTAAATTTCATGTTTGAAATTTAATTCAATAATTAAATTGAATTAAATTTCAAGTTTGTAAGGGTACATTCTTTCATGTCTGGTGGCTTTGCCCAAACATCAAGAAATACTGGAAGAAAATAAAAATTTGGATATCAGAAATAACAGCAGAAGAAATACAATTAGAACCAGAATTTTTTTTATTAGGTATGATTAAAGAAAATATTAGAAAAGAAACAAAATATCTAATATTACATATAATTATGGCAGCCAGATTGGCATTAGCACAATTTTGGAAAACAGATCAAATGCCAACAGAGCAGCAAGTCATTAAAAAAATTTATACATGTGCAGAAATAGATAAATTAACACTGAAACTAAAAGACAAGGAAGAGTCAAATTTTTTTAAAGTATGGAATAGATGGGATAGACCAAAAGAAAAAAGGGTAAAGGTAAAATTCAGTAAGAAATTGAAAACAACAAATAGGCACCGTCATTAAGATAACAGAAATAACAAGTCACTGTCTATATACACGTATACAAAGACTTAATGCATATTTAGTTTGTATATTGTGGTATGTATTGTTTTATGTTATTTTATGGTTGTGAATATTTTGTATAGTCTTTATTTTTTAATCTTAATAAAGTTTGTTTTTTAAAATTAAAAAAAAATTCAAACTTGAACAGTTTAGTTTGTTTGTAAGTTGTTGATTACCAGTTAGGCAAAGACAAAAGTCTGGTTATTGAAAGTTCCTTGGATGAGTGAAGTGCTTGTTTATGGCTTAGTTTAAGACAAAAGATGATCAGATTGGCCAATGGTACATATACTTGCATGCAGTTAATTAACTAATAACAGAATATATGCTTGTCTGTTTTATTAGTTGGATATTGTTTGGTATCAAAATTAAACACGTTTTTAAAAGGAAAAGTTTTTTTTTGAATTAGAGATAAAAAAAAGTAATTTTCCTCATTAAAGACTAATGGCTTAGCAACTAAATAAATTTTGCTATCTTATATTGGCCAGGTGTTCAAAACTGGAGGTTGAAATGATGTCTACTTTCTTTTCCTTTGTAGTGTGGGAATATAAAGGATGGACTACACAGGATTTGTTTTTTGTTTGTTGTCATTTTTTCCCCCAAATAGACTTGAAAGTTGCAGATGAAATAACTCATACCATCAGTGCAGACAGGATCAAAATGTTTGGCTTTTTTGTTTTGTTCTACGTAATAAAACAAAGAGGAAAATGGGTTTCTTAAATTTTTGTCCCTTAGTACCACCCAGACAAATACAGTCAGTCTAAGGATGGATTTAAGATTGAAGCAAATGCCTTAAAGTTATTAAGTTAATGAATACTATAAGGCTGCAAATTTAAGGTTTCTATTTTGCTTTCTGAGGATTGCAGAAAAATTACTAAGGGCACATGTCATTCTTTGCATATAGTTATCTCCCCCAACCACTTCATTCTGGGAACTTATGCATTCCAAGCAGTTTGAACGCTAGTTGGCAAAACCTAATTCAGGGATAAGCATGCCTACCTACCTTTATTACAAAGGTTTTAATATTTATGCACTACATTAATGGTTCTGCTTTTGCATTGTGCACTAAAATTGTGTAAAATCAATTCTTGTTAATTTATGGAATTACAGATGTTTGTCATAAAATTGGCTTGTTTAATTAAGAAACTGCTTTGATGTTTCAACAATAATTTGATGTATGTGGTTGATTATTGCAATGTTTCAAACAAAGAATAAATGTCATTTAAATCTTTGATTGGTTGGTGTGTGTGTTCAAGTCCATTCTCAGCCATGAAAGTTGTCTGGGTTAGTCATATTCTCTGAGCTTAACCTATAGAGTTCTTGTTGAGAAAAATTGGAGGAGACAGTGCTGTGTATGCGTCCTTGAAGTCTGGGAGGAAAGGTGGGATATACTGTCAAAATAACTACAGGTGAAATTTTCAGAGGTCACCATACTATATAGTGCAGAACGTGGTTCAGAAATAATACTGGGAAAGAAATTTCAATGGTAGAAAACAAGTAAAAGGTTCAAAGATAAATCTCTGTTAGATTATATAAATACTGTACAGTCTGAAACTTATGCCTGTCAATAGTCTGGTTACACATGATTTAATAGGATGTATGAACAATCAACTGTGGTTAAAGAAGGGCTTAGTGCAGTGTGCAACACTAGAGTATTGACAATATTGGGCTAATATTTTAAATTAATATTAGACTTCTATTTTAAACTAAATATTTCCTGAGATCTTCTGTAACCTGAAGAAATACAGAGGAGAGAAGGAATTGGGAACACGATGCAAAGAAGAGGAGCGGGATATGACTATCATTAGCAATGCTTTTGTTGCAGGGAAGAGATTTAATCAAGATATTTAAAAAGTAATTGCAACAGCCCTTGGGACTGATTCTTCCATGGTCTCCAAATCCAGAGGTTCTTATTCCTGTGTAGATAGTCCTGGAAAACCTTGATCAGCCTGAGTGAGGATTCCATGATTCTAAGTCAGAGCCATAATTCTAGCCTTTAAAATCACCTGTTCATCATTTTATTATTTAGTATATTTTAATGCATTACATTATTTTGTGCTATTTACAGTTTTTCTATCTTTTTTTTTTACCCAGAATCACATATTTGAGTTGGGTGGCTGTATATATGCATGCATACCACATCTCAGTGAGGAGACTCTTCTGGGAGATGGTACAAACCAGCAACAAACAGGCTGTTTTTATTTTCACTTTGTTTCCTCAGGGAGGCTTTTAGTTTTTTAAAAATTAACAAACTTATTTTCTACTTCATTACTTATTCCTAAACCAATGTTATCTTAATAAGGGACATGGTAGCTCAGTGGTTAAAACGCTGAGCTTGTCGACCGAAAGGTTGGCAGTTCAGCGGTTCGAATCCCTAGTGCCGTGTAACGAGGTGAGCTCCTGTTACTTGTCCCAGCTTCTGCCAACCTAGCAGTTCGAAAGCATGTAAAAAATGCAAGTAGAAAAATAGGGACCGGCTTTGGTGGGAAGGTAACAGTGTTCTATGTGCCTTTGGCATGACCGTGGAGACATCTTCAGACAGCGCTGGCTCTTTGGCTTTGAAACGGAGATGACCACCGCCCCCTAGAGTCAGGAACGACTAGCACATATGTGCGAGGGGAAACTTTACCTTTACCTTATGTTATCTTATACTACAGCCAGACTAACATCTTTGTCTGTACAGTATATATGTGTTTCTTATTTCCTAAGTAGTCTATTTTTGTTGCTTGAGCTTGCACCAAAGTCTTTAGCCATCATTTATCACCTTCTGGTTGGCTCATTGCTGTCAGCTGGTGTTCTGCACTGGCATGGCAGTTTCTCAGTCTGTGCTGAGGTAAAAGAAGGAAGATGGTTTACCAGCTGCTGTCTGTCTGTAACTTCTCAGCATTGCTGCTGAAGCAGTGAAACTACTGGACTTTGTCTCTTCGTTAAGTTTGTCTGCTGTTGGTTTGTTGAAATCCAAGCCTACTCCCCCTATACTATCACTTGCCAGTTAAGCTGATAACTCCACTCCCTCAGCTATAAATTCTTCCTTTCTCTTCTCCCACACAACACAAATCTTTCTTAAAGCACATAGACATACCCACTCTGATCTCCTCAGTGTTTTCCTTTTATAATTTGAAACCAGGTATAGTCTTCAGGCTGCCTTTAAAGTGCTTGGGGAGGGGGAAATAAAGGGAAGATAACCTCCCAACCATCACCATTTTTGGAACGCTGTGTCTCTGCAGACTCACAAACAAATATGAGTGAAGAGCAGAGTTGACTAGTTCATTCACTGAAGAATAGTGACTTGGATAACTGTACTTGCATAACTCCCAAAAGATATCTTGTTAGATGCTATATGAGAAAGGTATATGAGCTTAAGAGATGTGGTTGATAGAGGCAGGTCCACACAACTTTTCTTCACACCTTTTTTAAAAAAATCACTTTAAGAGAGCAAGAAGCAATTTCAGCAAAGTTTTATCAGAATAGTCAAGCACTGACTTTTCTACCAGCAAGCTTCACTAACTGTTGTGGTCATATAGTTGTTCTGAATGAATGTTCTGTCATAGCCTGTCACAAAAATATCAAGCAAGCATTTTCTCCCCCAGTCTATACTCTTAATGTCTAGCTCAAAGCTATTTTAAAATTGCATTATGTAGAAAGTTATATAGACTTGGGAAATACATGTACCTAGCATGTATGCAACTTTCTCTATTTGCTAAATATTAGAACTATTTCTATCTAGAATTTAAAAAGAGCCTGAAATTATTCTAGCAAGCATTTTTTCCCATCAATCAGACTGGCAGTTGGTTATGTGACAGGCATGCCTTTGATCTTATTTTCCATCTTCAGGTTCACCACAAATTTTCTGACTTGAGTAGAAAGATCCCTCAGTGTTTCCTCATGATATTTCAAGAAGGGCTCAAACAATTCTTTTTGGCAAACCTTTTGGCATTTGTCCACAAGCAAATCCATCTCATTTATCCTTACTAGGTTTTGCAAAAAACCATTAGTCAATCTTCAATAGCCAGCTGCTGACAAAGTCGATTTTAGCTGCCACCCATCATCTCCATTTCCAATCTTCTTCCTAAAGACATCCCTGATGCTATGTGACTCCACATCTAATGCCAGTGCAGATCTGGTACTGATGCCAGCCTACTTACATCTCTGATTTTTCCTGTGTCACCTTTCATATGAGAATCTAAAGTGGTAGTGGTTAAGTGGTTTCATATGAGAATCTAAAGTTCCTTAGCAGCAAAGTGAGAACAAACTGTTTTGTTTGGATAGTTGCATTAATATATGAAGAGCTGGTAAGATACTATAGTAGAGAACAGGCGCATCCCATACAGTATTCCTGCATTTCCACATTATAGCTTTCTACAGGGGGAAAAATGATGTTGATCTCTGTTGACAATTTTGCTGTATTTGTCTTATTTCCCTTGATGAAACAGAAGAGCACCCAGCATGTGGCTCAGTTTCAGTGATTTAGCTCTACAATACCTAGCTAATAGCAGTCATTGCTGGAATTTTCTTCCTTGTCTTTTATTTTTACTTGGTATTTTGTTTTGGGCTTTTTCTGTCTGAAATAGAACTGTGCCTTTATTACTTGTTTGCATTAGAAACTAGTGCTCAATTTATTTAAAAAAAAAAGTAGACATCCATTTTTGATTGAGACATGTTTCCTGTTTATTCAGTTAGCATTATTTGCAACTTGCAAGATGCCCAGATGAAGGAAAGATAGATGAACTATCTCTAAGGGGTTTACATTATGTTTTAAAATTGTAGAATTATGCAGTGCTGATTCCATCCGTGCTGCAGTGCCTAGATGATGTATGATTTTTCTGTGTCTGCCAACATGCTGAAAGTGGACAGCAGCAGAGAGAGAGAGGGAGGGAGGGAGGGAGGGAGAGAGAGAGAGAGAGAGAGAGAGGGAGAGAGGGAGAGGGCATATCTGCATAACTAGTGTACCTGAAAATTTGGCCAAAAAGCGTTTGGAAGAGAGTCGCAGTAGATGCACTAGAGAGAGGATGAGAACTGGTGATGCAGACGGCTGATTTTATGAGGGCATTGTTTTCTGCTGACACAAGGAAGGGTGGATAGTGTTATAAATCAATTGTGAGGAAATAGCTTGAGTTACCTCTTCCATAGCCAAGCCGCTATTTGATCTCTGCCTTTATTGTCAGAATATTGACCCCAACAAATGAGATTTTCTATACCTCTTGGCCTCATTGGGTTGGATATGAAGGGGCTGAAGTTTTCCTTTTTGTACTTTAAAAGCTTTTCAAAAACTTAAATTATAAGGAAATACTTATAGTGCACATTTTCTGTTCTTCCAGTATTTCTTCTAAGTATACAGAGCAAGGAAATGCAGTCAGAAGATCTGTGAATTGGCTTGGATGACCTGAGCTTAGATATTCTCCACCAAGAAAATTCTTCCCCTTCTTTCCCACCCCATCTTTTTATTGGTCAACTTAATAAATAGGAATTAATCCTCTTAATTAATCATACCAACTCATTCTCATATGTACTGTTTTGAGCTTCTTAAAATCGCAAGGTGCAAATATAAGTTACAGCCAATATTGGTGTCTGCAGCTGCAACTTTTATAAATATTGAACTCAGCATGAAAAGTTTTCTTAAGGAAAGAAATATAGTGCTGATGCTTTAATTTTTCAAAGAGTAATAACTGAATATTAACAGAATAACATGATGGTTCAGTGATGCTGGAAGTGGATTTCATTCCACATATTGAAATGTTAAGCAAGATTATATTGCAATGTTTTGGCTTGCCAGAAATAAGAAGGGCAGGAAAGAATAAATCTCAGAATAAATTTCTAATGTTCTGCTTCAAATAGATATTCATGGAGAACTGGATTTTTTTTTCTCACTCTGCATTACATTAGAGAATTGTGCATAACTGCCTACTGTCAAACAAAACAAATTCCTTTTCATTCCTGTGACTCTCTTACTTTTGGTTGAGATGTACTGAAGCAATAGAATTGGTGAAGAGTGTGGCTGGTGAGAAGTAAAACTGTTCATGCAGCTAAGATTATTCATTATGTTCTACTCTTTAGCCATCTTTTAAGGCTTCAAATGCACGTTCAGTCAGCACCAGTAGGAGGGATTATATCTACAGTATGCTTGTTATCCCTCCTCCCAGATTTTATAAAGGAACCACTAGGATTATCTAGTCCAATTCTCCAGCTGTGCAGGAAAGCCACTTCAACATTCAGAAGAGGTGGTTTTCCAACTTCTTCTTAAAGGCCTTCAGAGATGGAGAGTCTATATTGGAAAAGGGTAATATTAAACATCTTTGATACAGTTGCCATGTAAATTACAGGAATGTATGGAACAGTCTGCTGAAAGAAGTATGTCTACAGATTTTTTAAATACTGAGGGAATGGAAGTGCTCCTAAGGGTATATCACAGAAGAAGGATTCCCTCTAAGTGCCAGAAGACAAGCTACAGGGGCAACTTTAGAAGGACCTCAATTGCAGGTCTTGATGGGCAAACAGGTTCATAATGAAACAGATGAACCAAAGCATTTAGGACTTTGAAGGTCAATGTCAAAAACCTTAATTTGTGTCTAATAATACCACTGGCAAGCAGTGCAGACATCATGCCATCTCTGTAGCTTGCATTCTCTTAAATGGTCAGACTGACAGATTGACATATCCAACCGCTCTCCCGGCGCCGAACTCAGCCAGCTCCTTGGTTTACTGAGGAGCTGAGGGAGATGAAGCGCCGGAAAAGACGCCTGGAGAGCGGTTGGAGGGCCAGCCGTTCCGAATCTGACCGAACACTGGTGAGGTCTCATATTAAGACCTACCTAGTGGCGATAAAAGCGGCAAAGTCTAGCTACTTTTCCGCTCTTATCGCGTCATCAGATAATCGCCCAGCCGCCCTGTTTAGGGTGACCCGCTCCCTCCTTCAACCGGGAGCTTGGGATGACCCCTTGCAGGGTCGAGCTGAGGACTTTGTCCAGTATCTGCATGACAAAATCGCTCAGATCCGGGAAGGTCTGGCCTCTGACTGGGTAGATCCGGACGGGATAATCGAGGCAGGTCTTGGGGGTGTGGTTTGGGAGGAGTTCGACTCTGTGGCTCCCGAGGACATGGACAGGATCCTGGGACGGCTGAATGCGACCACATGTTTATTGGACCCGTGTCCCTCCTGGTTGGTGCTGGCCTCCCGGGAGGTTACACGAGGCTGGCTCCAGAAGATTGTTAACGCTTCTTTGAGTGAGGGTGTTCTGCCGGCCGCTTTGAAAGAAGCGGTGGTGAGACCCCTCCTCAAAAAGCCCTCTCTGGACCCGGCTGTTTTGGCTAATTACCGTCCAGTCTCCAACCTTCGCTTTGTTGCGAAGGTTGTTGAGAGTGTGGTTGCACGGCAGCTTCCCCGGTTCCTGGATGAAGCTGTCTATCTAGATCCGCTCCAGTCCGGCTTCCGGCCTGGGCACAGCACGGAAACGGCATTGGTCGCGTTGGTGGATGATCTCTGGAGGGCACGGGATAGGGGTTGTTCCTCTATCCTGGTCCTATTAGATCTCTCAGCGGCTTTTGATACCATTGACCATGGTATCATGTTGCGCCGGTTGGAGGGGTTGGGGGTGGGGGGCACCGTTTTACGGTGGTTCTCCTCCTATCTCTCTGACCGGTCGCAATCTGTGTTGACAGGGGGGCAGTGGTCGACTCCGAGGCGCCTTGTTTGTGGGGTGCCGCAGGGGTCGGTCCTCTTGCCCCTTCTGTTCAACATTTATGTAAAGCCGCTGGGTGAGATCATCCGTGGCTTTGGGGTGGAATTCCATCAGTACGCTGACGACACCCAGCTGTACATCTCCACCCCAGGCCACCCCAACGATGCCGTTGAAGTGATGTCCCGGTGTCTGGAAGCTGTGCGGGTCTGGATGGGGAGAAACAGGCTCCGACTAAACCCCTCCAAGACTGAGTGGCTGTGGCTGCCGGCGTCCCGATATAGCCAGCTGACGCCATCGCTGACTATTGGGGGCGAGACATTGGCCCCCACGGAGAGGGCTCGCAACTTGGGTGTCCTCCTGGACGCACGGCTGTCTTTAGAAGAACACATGACGGCTGTGGCCAGGGGGGCTTTTTATCAGGTTCGCCTGATACGCCAGTTGCGTCCCTTTCTAGATCGGGACTCCCTACGCACAGTCACCCATGCTCTCGTGACTTCCCGCCTGGACTACTGCAATGCTCTCTACATGGGGCTCCCCTTGGGGTGCACCCGGAGGCTCCAACTGGTCCAGAATGCGGCCGCGCAGGGAATTATGGGAGCGACGTGGCGCTCCCACGTGACACCTCTCCTGCGCGAGCTGCACTGGCTCCCGGTGGTCTTCCGGGTGCGCTTCAAAGTGTTGGTGACCACCTTTAAAGCGCTCCATGGCTTAGGACCTGGGTACTTGCGGGACCGCCTTCTGCCGCCAATAGCCTCCCACCGGCCAGTACGCTCGCACAGAGAGGGCCTCCTCCGGGTGCCGTCGGCCAGACAGTGTCGGCTGGCGACTCCCAGGGGGAGAGCCTTCTCTGTGGCAGCGCCTGCCCTCTGGAATGACCTACCCCCGGAGATACGCAGGATTCCAGATCTCCGGACCTTTCGTCGGGCCCTTAAAACCCATTTGTTCCATCTAGCTGGGCTAGCTTGATCCCATCCTCCGTTTTTAAATTTGACATTGATTTTAAATTGGGTTGTTTTAATTCTCGGCCGAATAATATTTAATAATTTTTAATTGTTTTTAACTTTTGTATACCATGTTTTATTCTGGCTGTTCACCGCCCTGAGTCCGCAAGGAGAAGGGCGGTTTATAAATTGAAATAATAAATAAATAAATAAATAAATAAATAATAAATAAATAAATGTCCCAGCTATATTAGATGTTGCTTTGAAAAATATATCATTCCTTGCAGCCATATATTATAATAGACAAAATCAGATCATTGATCAGTACTAAATTAAATGTTTTTCAAAATAAAAAAAAATAATTTACAGATTTTGTGCAATGTTCTAGAAACGCTAAATCTGTGAATGTATTTAGATTAACTTTTGCATGTCGTTGCATGTTAAACTCATACCCCGCTGATACATGGGAACTAGCCTTTCAGTTCGGCTATAAATTAAGCTGTCTCTCTCCAAGACATAAAACATGCTGTCTCAATCAGCAGGCTTTTCTTTCATCCCTTTCATCCCTGGCTTTCCTGTATTAACTGTGCTTTTTCACCATTACAACCTGTCATAAGTTCGTAGATGGTATGTTTAGCAGAGCTTGGTCAAGAAAAGGTGCTGTATTTTGTTTTTCATTACAAAGATGGATTGCAGCAATTCTCTGCTGTCCAGCCTCCCTGATGAGGCCTTTCAGCATCCATAGCTTTTCTTGCTGCCAGGCACTTAGTCTTATTAGGTCATCTCAAAAGCAAACTTCATTTCAAGGCGTTGTGTGGTGTCATATGCAGCAGTGTGTCTTTTAGGCGACAGTTTTTATTTAATGTCACAAATTAACTTGCCATTTCTTCACTCGATAGATTGCTTTTTAATCCCTGTTTTTTCTGTACAAGCAAGCCGCCTCTTCCCCCCACCTTTTTTTTAAATAAAAAAAAACCCAATATAGGTAGGATGAAGGAATCATTGAGCCATTGAATGAATGAAAAGATGATTTGGCACAAATATTTTGTGATTTGATTTGGTGAATGTGAAATTGATCCGATCAAATTTTAAAATTTCCCTGATTGTAATGGAACCACTCAAGCATTTACTTGATTTTCATCATAGACACTTCACATAGGTATTGTTTCAGACCAAATTAAATAATTGGGTAGATCGCTATGGAAATTGTAGCATTTCCAAGGTATAAAACAAGTAACTACAGTAGCTAAGTTCTCCTTGTATATCTGTCTTCTGCAATGATACTGTAGCTGGTAATCGAAGAAATCCATTATGTAATACAAGATCAGGATATCTGGACTTGTTTACTTGCTTTTGTTTCATGTTAATTTTGTAATAAGTCAATTAGTATATAAGGTATAAAATTTTTATTTATTTATTTATTTATTTATTTATTTATTCCACCTTTATTATTGTTATAAACAACTCAAGGTGGCAAACATCCTTAATACTCCTCTCTTCTCCTATTTTCCCCACAATAACCCTGTGAGATGAATTGGCTGGAAGGGATTGACTGGCCCAAAGTTACTCAGCTGGCTTTTATCCAGAAGATGGGACTAGAACTCATAGTCTCCTAGTTTCTAGCCTGATGCCTTAACCGCTAGGCCAAGAATGAAGCACATTAAGGCAATGTATTCCTAAGGATAACCAGGCAGTAGTTGTGAAGACTAATATGGTAAACTTCCCATATAGCAAAGTTTGTCATTGTCCTAAATCAGATTAATTTTCTCTTTTCTGCAAAGAAAGAACTTTACCTTATCTCAGCTGCATTGGTAACACCAGTGGAAATAAGTGATGCCTAGTTCATGCAGTACATGACAATAATCTATAATATTGAATTAAAATATTTTACTAAGCCTAAAACAAACCAACCATGCTCCTTTCCGTTTTGTGTTATTTGTCATCAAAGCCAGTGCATGGGATAGACATATATATGGGAGAGTGAAGTAACATGCTATGGTTTATAGCCCTGACATTCTTTGATCGGATGTGAATGTCATCATCTTTGTACCAGTGTTATGTAATTATCACATATAGTTTTGTAGATGTCTGATACATATCTGTGTCTGTCTGCCTGCCTGCCTGCCTGCCTGTCTCTATTATACCTTATGCCTTAGTCCTATACAAAGTGGACAAAGATAGAAAAAATATGAATGGACACAGATGAAAACATGACAAGATAAGGATAGAAGATGGAGTTCATGTGGCACAATCAAGCAGATCATATAAGAAGAATGCCTTCTTCTGAAAGATTTTAATTCTCCAGCATATGGAAGAATACCATATGAAGAGACCAAGATATGAATAAAACAAGATATGCTTCTAAGGAAATTGGATATAACAATGAAATTCAAGTGGAAAAATGCTTAGATGTAATAGAAAAGTACCAAGCTGGGACTGCCTGAGTTTATAAAGTGAATAAGAATGGTATTAAGTTGCAGGCACCACGTACACTGATTTCTAACATGCAGGGTCAAATTTATGCTGGACTTCAGCCCCAAAATATGGAATATGAGCTCCAAATGTATTGACACAAAATGTTAAACTGATTTTATCAGAAAGTGCTTATGTATAATCACAAATGTACACCTAATCTCATGCTAGATCTAGCTGCAGTTGGATTTTTAAACCTAATATTCCAGTGATTTCAGGCTTCAGTAGATTTCACTTTTTAGTTGTGAGACAGGAAATAGACTGCGACTCATATTTAGTTTGGCTGATGTATTCTGGCTCCTCTGAAGTTTTGTTAATCTTGGAACTGAATGGTATGTCCTAAAGTTTGCAGCTTATAATTGTATTTCTTGCAGCTCAAATTGCATTAGAGACTGAAGTACTCCTATATATGTTTTATGAGACGTTATGAAGTCTGAGGTTTGATGCATATTTAATGTTATTGATCTTTAATTGATCCATCATTAAAACACTCAGTGAAAAGCTATATCGATAAAATCAAGTAAAGTCTATAGATTCTGATAGATTGGAAATGTGTAGAGCAAGGGACCATGCATGATAAATTTCTCCATTTAATGAGTTTGGACCTCAAACCTAGTCTGGCTAGCAGGCCTTGAATCGGAGCATGCATAGACGTGTGTGTATGAGAGAGAGGGAGAATAAGTAAAGGAAAGATGTAATGTTTTCAGTTCAATAAGTGATCAATAAAACTTGTATTGTTCCATATCTTTCTCTATGCTTTCTGTGTGTCTGGATGAATAATAATAGCAAATAGCACTAGATGTATTATCTTTTACACTGCACCCCCTTCCCCCCAAGAACTCCCCCCAAGTTCTGTCAGTTAAGACAGAATTTATTCCTTACATGTGGCATATCTGCGGACAAGATAACAAGGAGAATTTCAGCTGGGTCAGTTCCCCATGTATTAATAAATCCACTCATTTTCTCTCTGCCTAATGTAATGGATACAATTATTCAGAGGATTAAATGGTGTTTTGTGGAAAATGCTGGCTTCTTGGTTAAGAAACAGAGATGAGCACCCCCTCCCCTAGAGTGGGACATGGCTGGATAGGGAAAACCTTTACCTTTACCTTTAGTTTAAATTGTTATCTAGGTCATTATTTTGGCTTGTCATTTGTATTTCCTCTTTATTGCTGTCTCTACTTGGTAATCCACAATTTCATTTTAATCTGAATAACCTTGTTCACCTCTTTATTCTATAATAGTTTAAAGCATTTTCTTTAACAACTTTCCTTTCTTCTTTTGTAAATAATATATTCATATAAGTAAACATTATTTCTGCCATTGTAGCTACAAGTCTCTGTCATGATTCTTCAGCAGTGTTTTGAAATGACTCAGATTTCACAGCAATATCTATTATTCTTTATAATCCAATGTTTACCCTCCAATTCAAAAATTCCTTTAGTGTCTAATTTTTGAAAACATAAAGGCTCAAATTTCTGTTAGTTTGATAGACTAAACAAAATGGTATTCCCATGAAAGTATTATATACCACTTTTATTCCACCGCCAAATCATTTAGCAAAAATCCTAAGGTTCAAAAGTCCATGTATATGTTTGTTAAATTAAATTTTTATTTAGCCTTTTGCTATTTGTTTTTAATTTTTAATTCTTAAGTGGGTGTTTGTATGTAGGTCTTCGGTTATTTGGGTTTTCTCCCATGTAAAATTGGAAGTGTCTTGGCAATTTTATGCGGGAGAAAACCTGAATAACCAAAGACCTACATATATATATATGTAACAAACTATTCTATCTATCTATCTATCTATCTATCTATCTATCTATCTATCTATCTATCTATCTATCTATCTATCTATCTATCATCTATCTATCTATCTATCTATCTATCTATCTATCTATCTATCTATCTATCTATCTATCTCCAATGTCACACACACACATATATTCTAATGTTTTTAATATAAAAACAGCAAAAACGATTAGAAAATGACATTAGGCTTTTGAAATCAGGATATGAGACATGTAAGAACAGCTGTAACTTGTTCACCTCTTGCCTTATGATATTTTTATGCCTCTCTGATAAGGTGAAATCAGTTCTTGAAAAAAAGTCAGACAGAAATATTGCAAGAACCTCAGTGCAACTGCTAAGGTCTTCCTTTGTAATGCTGTTCTTACCATATACTCGATCAGTTCACAATAATAGATCTTATTTGTCCATTTAAATGCTAAGGACTGATTGATTAATTTTCATTAAATAACCAATTAATTAATTACTAAATTCTATAAATGATTATGAATATGAGCCACCCCCCTCAAATTTCATTTTTCTCATTTGTTCTTCCTGTGTAAGAGAGCTAAGTGGTTTTACATTATTTACAACCATGGCATTTTTTATCCAGTCAAGATGAACTGTTCTGAGACTCTCCTATTTCTTTCAATTATCATAACTGAGAAATATCAGTGAAGAAAATGGCTTACTTGTCAGATAATTTTAAAGAGTTAGGTAGATACAAATACTAGTCATATCTAATGCATCTATCTGTTTCTGTTTGTTGATGAATAATGATGG
This sequence comes from Masticophis lateralis, assembly GCA_030761175.1. Classification (NCBI taxonomy): domain Eukaryota; kingdom Metazoa; phylum Chordata; class Lepidosauria; order Squamata; family Colubridae; genus Masticophis; species Masticophis lateralis. Next base: position 309,010,055 of record JAUDYJ010000001.1, on the reverse strand, counting down.
GGATCTATTTTTCTTTCATTTAGGGAATAAAAATATTCCCTGAATTGCCTTTGACTTCAGTAATGTTCAAATATCTCTTGCATAATAATGAAAGAATTGCATTATATATTTTGGTTAGAGTAAAACAACAAGAAAAGAGTTGTCACTGGTACACTGTTGTCAATAACTAAATTTTAAATCTATTTTGAAGAAACTGTGGGTAGTGAATTCTCCATTTATGTAGTAGAATGATGATTGCTACATGTTACAGTGTGCTGTTTCCCCCTCTTCTGAACATCTTCTAAACTTCAACTGTAAAACGGTAAGCAGCAGTATCATTCCAGTCAGTGATGGGGTTCAAGTAATTTAACAACCGATTCTCTGCCCTAATGATTTCTTCCAACAACCAGTTTGCCAAACTGTTCAGAATGTTAACAACCGGTTCTCCCTAAGTGGTGTGAACTGGCTGAATCCCATCACTGACTCCAGTGTATTAAGAAAGACTGACATTTCTCAAAAATGTAGTGAGCAAGAATTTTAGGCCTCTGTGTAGAAAAAGGTGGTTAAAAAAGGAAAAAAAGATCACCTCCTTCTAACCACAAAATTATCCTGGAATTAGAATGAATGAAAAATATAAACATTGCTTCCCTATATTCAAAATAGAAAGTTGGCATGAAACGTGGATAGATTGATAGGTAGAGACAGTCGTGTATATATGATTAGGTTTTAAGTATATGTTTTACAGTAAATTGCCACTAGATGGCAGCATTACTTAGGTTAAATGTTCAAATAGCCTGTTTAAAAATTGCTCTCCCACTCAGGAAAACAATTTAATGTATGGCTACTTTAAGATGTCATTCTCTGTAGTCTTGAGATAAACACAATTTTGAAATGCTGGACTGAAAAAAGTAACTGAGTGGGCAATAAATGATCAAGAATCTGTTGGGGCTTTCTAGCCTAACTTTTTCATCTTTGTATATGAGTATGGCTTAAAAAGGAATTTTCTCTGCTTGCCCATTGCTTATCATCCAGGTAGTTGCTCCTGTCAATAATTCCTTGAAAAACCAGAACAAAGTTTGGCAAATGGAATGGAGAAGAAGACATAAACTCCACATTTGTGAACCACCTGTTGTTTGCTCATATCCCAGTATTTAATGCTTTTGATTATTACTTGGAAACTCCATTTTGCAAGGACATTTTGCATGTACATACAAACACAATTGTATGTACATTAAAAATAAAATAAAATACTGAAAGTGGGTAATGAATGACCAAGATGGACTTCATTCTAGACATGGCAAAGATGTTATTGATCAGGTGATACCCTGATGGAACTCGGAATTCCACCTGTTCTATTTGTACTTAGGGTTAGGAATGGAGTTGGTCTGAATTTTGTATTTAGTATCATTTGCCTTTCAAATTTAAAACTTAAATAAGAATGCATTTGTCTGTTCCATAATTCTAAAATTATCAATTGAACAGAAAAATGACTCTTTTAGCGGAAAATATATGAAAACACAATTTCAGATATTTTGCTACCTGAAACTTCAGAATTAGTCAAGTAGCTCTTACAAACTACAGTCTTACTCAAAGACAGATAGCTTTTTATAAGGTATACAACTTAATACAATATGTGAGGCTAGCCTGCTGAGGGTTAATTAATAAACCATAATGAAACAATAGCTTACTGTAACGTGCAAGTCCAGCTGTTTTATTATTGCCCCAAATACATATTTATTTCAGTTGATTTCTGCATCAGTTTGAAAGTTCAACCAAAAAAATCTGCACAAAATTTCCTTGAAAATTTCATTCACATTTTTCTTAATTAGTATTTTTTTTATGCCCATTCCTGACGTGGCATATTGTCCCCCAAATTTTCCCTACTGTACTGTTCTCTGCACAATTTCTTTTAACAGCTCCTTTCCAGATTACTGTGCCTTGATAATAGCTCTGATTCTAATATCATGAATCATCTTTTTTTTGCAATTGTTATTAAGGTTCAATTCAAGGTTCTGGTTTTCCCTTCTGAAGTGCTGGGCCTGCTATAAAAACATTAATTATCTCCTTATATACCTGTCTGCTTAAAACATCTACAAGAGAATATTTTTTTTAAAAAACGCCAGTAATATCCATTGGGTTATTTAGCAAATAGAGAGTTCTCTCTCTTGCATCATTCTTAAATGCATTGCTTTTGTAGATGGTTAGAGCTTCACCTCTGTGGACTTAGAAGAAAGTATTAAAAGATATATCTTTTAAATGTAAGTTTAAAATTTCTTTATCAAGGAATATTATTAAATAATTGTCTAATTGTTTTTAAGTATTATTATACTGCATCTTGATGATTCTTTATGAAATGGAAGGATAGATTGGTAGGATAAATAATGAAGAATATGGGACATTCATGGAAGACCAGGGATAAAACTTCCCCTTGTTTAGAGAGAACAGACGTAGACTGTTCAAGGGACAAGGTTAGAAAACATTATCAGGAGGATTTCAATAGGCTTTAAACAATGGCAGAAAGCGACAACATGAATTTCAACAGGGACAAAATGTAAAATCGAATAGAGGCAGAATAAAAAAAAAAAGGATGAGGTGGAGGAAAGTATACCAAGCAGAAAAGGAAAATTATCTCACTGTGTTGGTAGGACTGACAATATGATGCAGCTGCAAAATAATAGTAATAATAAAAAACAAATGCACTAAATCAGGGGTGTCAAACTGGCAGCCCATGGGCCGGATGTGTTATGGGCAGGCCACACCCACCTGAGCTCAGCGAAGGGAAAAACATTGTGATACGTCACATGATGGCAATGTGATGCAGTGAGTTTGACACCCATGCATTAAACACTAAACTGCCTCTATAGACGTATTCCTGCAAGTTCGAAGAACTGTCATCATAGATATGATATGAGTGTTGGGAGGGACTTTAGAAATTAGATAGTCCAATCTCCTGATCAAATGCAGGAATCTTCCACTATAACACTCCTTCCCCAGACATCTCTTGAAGCAATTCCAGCAAAAGAGAATTCATCACCTCTCAAAGTAATCTTGTCTATTGTTGAACAGCAATTATAATTTGGATTTTTTTTCCTGATGTCCATTTGAAATCTTGCTCTTCATAATTGAAATCTACTGTTTGTTGTCATGCGTTCTGGAGTTAGTCTGCCTAACCTTCTATACAACAGACCTCCAGATACTTGAAAACAGTTATTGTCTGTCCTCACAGTCTTTCAGCAAATTAATTATACCCAGTGACTCCAATAATTCTTGGAGTCACTGCTCTGAGATTAATAATACGATAGGCAAAGAGCAAGCATCCTTTTCCTTAAGATCAAGTGTGGATAAAGAGGACACAAAGGAACTAATTTGAGAATGTGCTTTTCTGTTAATGATATGAACCTTTTTCTTGCTGACCAAAAGATGAGACCTAAATAGGCTTTATTGGATAGATCCTGGGTTCTCATAGTAGGACAGATTTCCCGTTGACTGTCTTAATCTATGTGTTCCTTTGGGAAAGTGAATAGCAAATGCCTTGTAATGCTTTTGTACTGTTCAGTAGGGAAGGCTTAGACAGCTCAAAGTATTAGTCTAGGAATAGATATTATTTTAACTGGCATGTTTTTAAATCATCTTTGAACTGAATAAAATGCAGGAGCAAGTTTTCATTTGTAAAGCCTTCTCGATTACATGGCAATTGAGGAAATTTCAAGGATATTTTAATTGATCCAGTGGTATTTTGAAATGTTCAAAACACAAAACAGAAACACAAAAACAGCATTACACTTTAAAAGAAATGGAAGAAGCTGGGCTGAAAAGAAAAAAAAGAAATAACATTAAGTTGCCATTTTAGAGAGCTTCAAATGTTTGAGAAAATGCTTTTAAAATGATTTATTTCTTTTTCCTCCAAAGGAATCCGGAATACAATAAATATTTAATTTTGCTAGTTGCAGAATATTATTCCAGCAAAAAGATATTATAAAGCTGTTGTTATGCCCAACCTTCCATTTCAAATGTGAATGCATGAATTATGTACTTATTCTTACTAGATCCCTGAAATATCAGAAACAATTGTTGTGTCCCTTCCTTAATTTATTTAAGTCTGACTTTAAAAAATAACCCTAAGGCTGTTGTAAAGAGTAGTATAAAAATAGCCTGTCCTTTCATTCCCCGTGAACTTCAAGTAAGTCTAATTTTTTTCTCCTATCATGAAGAATCAGTTGCTGTGTTACTAATTATTAAAGGATGAAGATATCGTCTTCCTATAACATCAAGCCTTTATTTCCAAGATTCTTAAAAAGAATTCATCTGCTATTGGTTAGATAGATATTTTTAATGATGAAATCATCTAAATACTCTATTTCTTGATTTTATAAACATGTGGATATAAATATTCTAAAAACTGTATTAGAAAAAAATAAAATAAATCCACTTTGTCCACCAGAAATAAAGATGTTTTAGGAAAGGGAGAAGTTAAAATTAGGCTAAAGCAAGAATGGGAAAAACTTTTATGTGATGATCATACTTTCTATTGTATTATTTCTTTAGCATTTGATGGCCACAGAAGTTCTGGCAGTGATGTGGTCATGTTACAAGGAGGTTTGGCTGATTTTTGTTCTCCCGTTTTTGCATTTTTTCTCCAGAGGTTGGGGTGGTAAATTGCAAACATTTTGCATGTGTTGTACCACTGACTTTTTTCCCTTTAAAACACAAGTATAACGATCAGGGCTGAAATGCTTCTGATTTGGGCCGGATCGCCTGATCCAGTAGCGATGGAGGTGGGTGGTTCGGAGAACCGTAGCAAAAATCCTTGCCCCCTGCATACCCAGTTGAGCCGCACAATCATCAGTGGCTTTTTTTTTTTACTTTTAAAGCATTTTTTCTACAACCTCTTTGGCTGAAAAAATGCTTTTAAAAGTAAAAAAAAAGCCTCTGATGATTGTGCGGCTTAGCTGGGATCTTCAAAGGCTTTTAAAGGCATTTTTTCTTCAGAGGTTGTAGAAAAAATGCTTTTAAAAGCCTCTGAGGATCCCAGCTGAGTTGCCTGATCATCAGAGGCTTTTTTTCTTTCAAATGCCTCTGACAATCCAAACTGAGTTGCCTGATCGTCAGAGGCATTTAAAAGAAAAAAAGCCTCTGCTGATCAGGCAACTCAGCTGGGATCATCAGAGCCTTTTGAAAGCATTTTTTACAACCTCTTCGCCGAAAAAATGGTTTTAAAAGTAAAAAAAAAAATGGCCACGCCCACCGAGTCACATTACCCCTCCACCAAGCCATGCCCACAGAACTGGTAGTAAAAAATGTTGGATTTCACCACTAATTAACGATGCATTTGAGAATTTTGTGGAGGTGGAGTACAAAAAAAGTGGGGAATATTGAATTAATTGGCTATGGATGGCCTGGCTTGGGCTAATATATGGTGAAAGTGTCCTTACAATGAAGACAATTCAGCAGCAGTTATCATTGTCCAAGTGCTTTGAAATACTGTCTTTGAGTAGAGTGTGCATTTACAGAAGTATGCATTTACAGAAGAGGTTTTTCATTTGTACAAGAGAAATGTCTTCTACTATTTGAAGCTTCATCTATCACATAAATTGCCAACTTATTCATTAAAAACAAAATTAGGCCTCACTTTTCCTCTCTTATTAATGAATTTCTCACTAAAGATCATTTGCCAAGGCCACTTCACTGCAGTCACTGCCCAAGTAATGCATGAGAATCTACATCTTAATGAGCCTGTGAAGCCTTCAAAGAAATGGCTTGAAGGTCACCTTGTCCTCAATTTCCTTCTTCACTGTCTGAAAGTCTGAATTCTTAGAAGCAAATAGATTCCAATCTTCTGCCTTTTGTAGAACACATAGACACTCCTATTCATACTTGTCCATCATTACTTCACTTGATAACCATATATATTAGTAATACTGTTTAGTTAAAAGCTGGCTGTGGATCATCATCATCATCATTGGAAAGGAACCTCCTGGAGGCACAGTACAGCTTTTGGCCATAACAAAATACAATATTTTCTGTGAGGCAATTAAGAAGTGCATTAAGCAAAATACACTACTTTACTGTCTTTATTAACCTGACAAAGGCATTTGATGCTATAAACATGGAGATTCTCTGGATTGTTCTGAGACGTGGATGCTCGAGAAAATGCATGAAGTCAATTTAGCTCCTCCATGATGGAATGACATGACATATCCCTCACAGTGGTGATATGCCAGCAAAAATTAAAATATGGTTTTGAACAAGAATAAAGTAATATAATGTACAATTTTAACACCCCCTTTTTACTTTTATTTGCTAATTGTCAGTTTGGATAACTGCTTCCAATCCAGTTCTATTTCTCCTCTCCTCTCCTCTCCCTGCCCTTTGCCTCTCCTCCCCTGCCCTCTCTCCTCCCCTCCCCAGGTAATCCTCAGTTTAAGACCACAATTGAACCCAAAATGTAATCTTGCTAAGTGACACATTTAAGTGAATTTTATCCCATTTTACAACCTTCCTTGCCACTGTTGTTAAGTGAGTAACACAGTTGTTAAATGAATCTGATTTCCTCATTGACTTTGCTTGTCAGAAGGTTGCAAAAAGTGATTATATGATCCTGGGACACTACAACTGTCATAAATAGGAGTCAGTTGCCAAGCATCCGAATTTTGATTATGTGACCAATGGGAGACCACAATGCTTGCAAGTGTAAAAACCAGTCCTAAGTCACTTTTTCCACTGTTGGATTAGCTATATTGAGCTAGCTATACTGAGGACTACCCATACTGTTTTACTGTTTTATGATAACTAATACATTTTATAAATATCCAGCAAAGAAATCAAGTTTAAATAAGATTATCTCATTTACAATGTGGGACTTTTCTATGATCTTTGTGATTTTCTTAGACGAGCTTTGATTTTTTTCATCTGTATTTTTTTTAGAGAGAAGACAGGAAACTAATACAGTTTGTTCTTGAAGTAAAATCATAATACCAACATTTTTTAAAAAAAACATTTTTTTCAACAGCAAGATTAGGGAAATTTTCAGCCAGCTCTGATTTATCATTTGTAGATATGTTGCACACTGTAACACATCTAGGTGCTTTGGGATAAAATGAATTACCTGAATTAATTCAATCTGATTGGAGTTGGGGTGCAATTTGTCTTGGTTGCCTTGGTAACCTATGTATCAGGATGAAAGGATGAAATGTGAACCTGGATATCTCAGCAGCATTTAATATGCTTCTGCATAGGTTTGGGGGTAATATAGACTACTTTGCGTTACCTCAGAATGAGAATTTCAGAAACTGGTTCTTGTAGAAATTATCTCATAATATTCTTTAGCATGCTTTCTCACTTCTTACTGCTTGTACCGTGTTTCCCTGAAAATAAGACACTGTCTTATATTTTTTTGAACCCCAAAATAAGCGCTTCACCTTATTTTCAGGGAGGTCTTATTATTTAGGGGCTCATGGGGGAAGACTTGTGGTCTTATCTGATTTCCATCTCTGTCTCCCTAACACTAAAGAGAGAAAATGGTGGGGACCAGCTGTGTATGCTGTTAAATATTTTCAGGGAGGGCTTATTTTCAGGGAGGGCTTATTTTTTTGGGGGGGGTCTTATTTTAGCACATGCACTCAAAAGCCCAATTGGGCTTATTATTGGGCTTATTATCCCGATTGGGCTTATTATCCAGGGAGGTCTTATTTTGGGGGAAACACTAATAGATGCCTAAAACTGCTAAAAATGGTAGTGGACAAAATAATGTCATATTATATATTTTATGAAAATCTTACTAAGCTCAGAGAGCATCAAGGACTCCACAGTTTAATCCTGGGCTACATATATTCTTTTTTATTGAAAATCCTACTGTTTTAGTCTGACTAGAATTGTCATGTGCTAATTTCACGTCAGATCTTTCATACTACTTAGTAGGATACATGTTAGGTTTATCAAAACTTTAAATATCAAGAACATCCTAGTTTTATTCTCTTTGTTGATTCCTCAACAAAGATCATCAGGCTCATCAATACAGTTTCAACCCTTACGCCCATCCTGGAGCAAGTTTAAAATGGTCAAAATAATCTGCTATTGCCAATATTGACAGAAATTGTACATTCATTCACTGTACCCAACCATAATAGGTTAGAGATTAGGCTATAATTGTCCATTGAAAGGTTGAGGGGAAGTTTCTTGAGAATTCTTCTTTAAACTTACCACCTTAAGGAGGAATTCTGCTCTTCTTCAAAGTAAGGGTGAGTCCCAAAGTAGATTCCTCAAAGAAGCAATGCCTTTGATGTCCCTTCAGCCAATGATTGGATGCAAAGTTTTTCAGAGAACTGGCCTCAAGTGCTTCTGAATTGGCAATGAGGACAGCTTCAAAGAATAGTGGACTGCAGTATAAAAAGTAGATGAACTGGGAGTATGTATAGAAGCCCAGAGAAAAGTTTTACGGATACAGCATCTGCTTTGTTCTACTAAATGTTCTCATGGCCCTGGAATAATAGGAAAAAAGTCTTATCCATAATCTGTCAGACGAACCCATGTGCTAAACAACAAACAAGCAGTAAACCTATGGATAGCAGGTTTTCTATAGCCCCCTCCCCACATTTAATAGAAGCTACTTAAAAAAATACAACCTTTCTTTGTTTAGCACCAGGCTACCCTACCCATTCATCCATGCATCCATGCATCCATCATCCCACAAAACATATATTAATATATTTGCCTGTTATCACAATGGTATAGAATAGAATAGAATAACAGAGTTGGAAGGGACCTTGGAGGTCTTGTAGTCCAACACCCTGCTTACGCAGAAAACCCTATACCAATTCAGGCAAATGGTTATCCAACGTCTTCTTAAAAACTTCCAGTGTTCACAACTTTTGGAGGCAAGTTGTTCCACTGATTAATTGTTCTGTCAGGAAATTTCTCCTTAGTTCTAAGTTGCTTCTCTCCTTGATTAGTTTCCACCCATTGCTTCTTGTCCTATCCTCAGGTGCTTTGGAGAATAGCTTGATTCCCTCTTCTTTGTGGCAGCCCTTGAGCTATTGGAACACTGCTAACATGTCTCCTCTAGTCCTTCTTTTCATTAAACTAGACATACCAGTTTCTGCTTCCGGTTGTTCTTCATATGTTTTAGCCTCCAGTCCCCTAATCATCTTTGTTGTTCTTCTCTGCACTCATTCTAGAGTCTCCACATCTTTTTTACATTGTGGTGACCAAAACTGAATGCAGTGTTCCAAGTGTGGTCTTACCAAGGCATTATAAAGTGGCATTAATACTTCATGTGACCTTGATTCTATCGCCCTGTTTATGCAGCCTAGAACTATGTTGGCTTTTTTGGCAGCTGCTGCACGCTGCTGGCTCATATTTAAATGGTTGTCCATTAGGACTCCAAGACACCTCTCACAGTTACTACTATTGAGCAAGGTACCACATATACTGTACCTGGCATTTTGTTTTTCTTGCCTAAATGTAGAACCTTACTTTTTTCACCATTGAATTTCATTTTGTTAGATAGTGCCCAATGTTCAAGTCTGTCAAGATCCTTCTGTATCTTAAGCCTATCTTCTGGGGTGTTGGCTAGTCGTGCCAGCTTAGTGTCATATGAAAATTTGATGAGTTCCCCATCTATTCCCCTGTCCAAGTCGTTGATTAGGTTGTTGAAGAGTACTGGGCCTAAAATAGAGCCTTGGGGTACTCCACTGCATACTTTCCTCCTGGTGATTTGAACTTGTCTAGGGTAGACATCTAGGGTAGAGAATTGAGTTCTCATGGAATCCACTTAATATTATAATGAGGGCTTTTAAATCTGTCAGCTTTGATGGGTCTTCATCCTAGTTTTTGGATGAAAATACTTTCATCCAAAGTTTTTTTATTAGCTCTAGGCCCAAAATTTGTGGCTAATACTTTACCCATTTACTCCAGCAAACTGCCAAGTATTTGCAATGCCCTCACCTCTTCCCTGCTGAGTAAATTAGAGATTCTTCACTCAATGAATACTTTGCTCTTTGCTTAATTCCAAAATTAGGTAAAAAGAATAACATTTTTATTGTTAGTGATAATATTTGTGATCACCAATATCTCTTCTCATTTTTCCCAGTGGTTAATGGCAAGAGGAAGGAATGTTTTAGCATTGCATTTTACACCTGAACAAATTAATAAAATAATGCATCTCTGGGGTATTTTGAAATGTCTCTGAAAATACTTTATTAAAAGCAATATATCAAGTATTGTGAGAGAAATGATTTAATTGCATCAGTTCAATGAGTTGTCTTTTTCCTTCTTTGAAAAACCTTCCTTATATTAATAACTTTGAAACAAAGAACTATCTTTAATATTTCACAGCAATTTATTTTACCACAAATATTGAGGGAAAGTTTGCTGAAATGAGTTTTGGTTTAAGTACTTTTTATAGGTTTTGCAATAAAGAGGGTTTTAAATTCATTTGATTTGATGATGGCACCCCTTCTTCCCCATTGCAATTGGGTTTATAAATATCTATTCAAGAAGCCATATTCAAGTTTATTAAAATGGCAAATTATTCATAGGTCATTACACCATATCCAAAAGGTTGGTGAAGATATAAAACATTCACAAGAATGGAAGCCAACAAGAAGAGCAAAATTTAAAATGCAATATGATTTCTGTAGATACCGTAGTTGTAATAGTTGAATTAACAGCTTTAATATATCTGCTCCAATATGATATACCTGCTTATTTATTTCAATATTTTTTTCCAAATCCCACAGACAAAAAAGCTCTCTCCTCATCACTGACGCTTACATATATAAGATTTAGTTTTACAATAATGGACTTGTTTCCACAAGACAGAACAAATCCAATATTTACCAGGTATATTGTTATTATTTATAACTTCTATAACCTTTTCCCATCATAGCTAGTATAAAAGTACATCAGTTCTAATTACATAATTGATTCTCTTCATGCCATGGGAAAGTTGGCTGATGATATTCTTATTTTACAGATGAAAAACTAAGAATGTTTATACATAATTATAAAACTGATCGGGATCTATAATCCAGTGACATGAATATCTTCCTATCAATTGGTGATACAGTATTGGTTTTCAGTAGTGGAAGAAGGGAGATTATTTTTTCACATTTTTCTTAAGAAACACATTTATCCTTCTGGAAGAAGCATTCTATTTTATGCCATCATTTATAATGATGCCTCCAGAAATTTAAAAAAGGGACATTTCTTCTTTCTTTAGAGCAGTTATATTAATGTAAGGTTTTTTATTTTCTTTTGCAGTTTAGTATAATGAACTTGAGTTAGTAAGCACTTAGGTCAAATACACATACTGTATATTTACTTAAAATTAAGTATTCAGTGGAATTTATTTCTGAGTGATTGTCTTAAATTGTAACCTCAATACAGACTAGGAGAACCCTAATTTTAATTTAATCTAAAACATTTTAAAATTGAGAACAAGTGGACATTTACCTCCAAATGCTATCATCTGAATGAACAGATTATGCCTCCCACCCCCAGTTATTTTATCTGTAGCTAAGGAACAAAAGAGAAATGTTTAGGTCTGAAAAAAACTCATGTATTCCTAAGGCTATAAAAACATCAAATTAAGTTCTGAATGGAATCTAGAATCATTCATCCATTAGGCAGTACCAAACTGGATCAGAATGGACAATTTTGCTCTTATTATTTCAAATCTATAGAGCCTCATGAATGAAAATTCTATGACCGGAAGGGAATTCTGGCTAGCAGGCAGAATATTTGGAGTGTAGTAATACAAATACTTCTACAAAATTAGGAAAGTCAATTAGAAGGTCTCAGTATATTATTTGGCCTTAAATACTATTTTTGATTGCAATGCAGTGTACACATAATCAGGATGAAATTAATAGGATTTGGTTTCAAATGCACATATTTAAATACTTACTCCATATAATCTGCTCTGAAAGAAATTGAGAAGTCTCCATGTTTTATTCCCTGTACTTTCCAAAGAGTTTTGAAGGCTGTCCAATATATAAAGACAGTAAAAATGGTTCTCAGAAGCAGAAATTTCTTAGCAGAAATATTATCTTTTATGGTTTGTTAATGGTTTTTCATGGAACCTGTATGATATTTCTTGACTTTTTTATTTTAGCAGATCGGAAGAAGAAAACTCATATCTATTCACAGCTAAGTTCATAACTCCCTGAAGGTAAAGATTCATTTATAGAATTGAGCCCCTCGCATTCAGAACACTGTTGTCCACCAGCAAAGGTACTGCTATGGATGGAATGGGTGTCTTCTATTTTTTTCATCTTAGAATAGAAGTTGGATTATTGTTATGTTATATATTATGTTTTATGCCACATTTTATTTTATGCTATGTGTTTTGTGTTGTTGTGTTATATTATATTATTATAATAATTTATTGTAGATTACACAGTTTAGCATAGCATTTCAAATTCACTTCCATAGTAGAAATTACCATTTTTATGATAAAGTGAATCTGGAAACTTTTCGGTAGGACTGGTGATGATAATGATGATGCCACGTGTATCATTATCATAGAAACGATGTAAATTACATAATTTGTGTCTGTTGTAGAATTACATAAAGTGGGTGAGAATATTTCCTCCTTAGATGCCCATGTGGGTTTTTGTATTGTCCATATTAACCTGCTTCATACGTTTGATATTTGTGCCTCATTATTTCCCTGTTTCCTCTCTACAGACAGACAACATGGCAGGATATCCTTTTGGCTTTTGATCCTCCTCCCATCTGAAACCACTCATAGAAGTGGTGTCAGAGTTTGTTGCAGAAATCAAATCCAGAAAGCACACACAGGTAACTGATTCAGCAGGATTTATTAATTTCTCTTTATATATATAATAACACATGAGGCATCTATACAATACCAAGAATGGTTCTTCCAACGTGGTAGAGAGGAGAGATTGGTTTCAGTTTCAATTCAGCAGACAAATTCAGAGCTTAGCACAGCCAAGCCACACCCAGATTCCTTGCTTAAGTTTCTATTTCCAAACAACCCTCATTGGCTGACCTAGTTGCTATGCCTATTCATTGGCTGACCTTGTTACCATGTCTCTGCCAGTCATGAATTCTCTGAGAAGTGGTTGGATTATTGCACATCTTTTGCACCGCTTGCATCCTTTCCTGTCAGAAAACCTGCCTGAAAGTTATGTAAGACTGGATTTCTAATAGGCCCAAGAGTAGATTCATTAGCATTTTTTAAAGCCACATTATGAGAAATTCAGCATTCTTATTGATTCCTTAGGGGAGGGTCTTAAAGATTTTAGCTAACTGTAAGGTCAACCTCTTCTCCAAAATGCTGACTTGTAGAACTCCCTCGGCCCAGCAGATGGGGAAAAGATCTTTGGGAAAGCAGGAACGTGCAAATAAACTAAAATGCTGAAAGTGAGCTGAGGAGATGGAATACCCATAATGGAAGAAGGAAACAGGTCAGGTAATGCCTCAACCTTGCAATTACTTCAGAGATGTAAAGTGCTGAAGATTGCTCATTAACTAAGGTTGTAAAAAAAGCACATTTGCTGTGTCATTATTCTTTTGAACATTCATCTGACAGGCTTCTAAAAGGTTTATCAGAACTTGTTCTGATTCATTGGAAAATCCACTCCTTCTTTTGCACTGGAGCATTTTCTGCCTATCCTCTAAGGGGAGAGTGAGTCAGATTTTTGCTTTTGTGTCCTGCTTCATATTTTGCCATCTTGATTCAAAAAAGAGCCTGTTTTGAAAGTCCACCCCCTCCCCAAATTATTATCATGAAAACTACTTGCGTACAGTTTTATATAGCTGTTTTGCTTCTGCCTCTTCTACTGCAGTCTTTCTATATTTTTCTGAAAGCATGTCTGAAGTAGAAACCCAAATGCATTCAATTAAACACTCTTACCAGGTCTTATTTTGATTTAATCACTTGAAATTTCTTCCAAATGAACATTTCTGTCAATGTGTTGTATTGGAACTGGGACTTCAGCATGTTAGAGGGAAAAACTTGTGCTTTTCAGTGAGTTTTATTACTTTGTATGATTTCTTTAAAAAGATATTTATTTTACCTGAGTTGCATTGGAAATATTTTTAACCCTAAAAGCCAGTGAGGGAATATTTTAAATAGATAAATGTATCCTGTATCCTCCCTCCTCATCTTTTAATTACAATTTTATCTAGATCAGGACTTCTATATTTATTGTTTTAGAGATATTTATATGTTATGATTTTAATGTTTTATGCTGTAAGCTTCCCAGAGCCATTTCATTATGACATGGACAGTAAATAAATGTAATAAATAAGTAAAAAATTGGGAATAATCACATCAAATCTTTGTTATTAAGCTACCTTTGCCTCTTCGTGACAGAGCTCAAGCTCATTTTTTTGGCTGATGCCTATTTGCATCGGCCAAAATTCAATATATTCAGCTATTCCCAACACAGAGAAGACCAGGTTGTGTGTGTACCTGCCAAGTAGCTATTAAATCTGAAGAGCCTGTCATGGAAAATTAAAGAATGTGCAATCATAAGTCAACTCCACAAAAGTAGTTGCACTCGCAGGAATTAAAAGCCAGATTTTCAACATGAAACTCAAATCTGCTGTTCTGGTAAACTAATCTGACAGTTTTGTTTCCTCCCATGTTATTTAATTATTTTAATCCACATTATTCCTGTCTCATAGATGAAGGAATCTGCAAAACATAGTACATTTGCTTACTAAAATACTTACTTATTTTTCACCTATTTCTAGTCAGCAATGTTGAATTACAGACTCCGTTTTTACAGTTTTCTATATGACTACTCGTAATTTCTTAATTTTTTAAAAAAAATATTACATTTATTTGCTAGCCATTTTTCAATTTTCCAAGTGATAATGTGTGCTCTGTTTGAAATTTGCACCAAGATATCTATAAAGCTTGAATGAGAATGTTCTTTAGCTCATGTATGCCACTTAAATGTATTTTCAGTATGGTGTTCCTCAATAGCAGCAATTTTCAAACTTGGCAATTTTAAGATGTGTAAACTTCAACTTCCAGAATTCCCTAGCCTGCACTGTGGGAAATTTTGGGAGTTGAAGTCCACATATCTTAAAGTTGGCAAATTTGAGAAATGCTGGTCTATAGCATGGGTGTCAAACTCGCAACATCATGTTGGTGTCATGTGACGTATCGCGACATCTCTTCATGGAGTTGGGGTGGTTGTGGCCTGTACATGATGCATCCGGCCCATGGGCTGCCAATTTGACACCCCTTCTCTATAGAAAAGAAGAAACAATTTGATATGCAGATTCAGATATAGATTTTCCACAAACCAAGAAGCTAACCTGGTTTTAATTCTTAAATGTGTTTGCTTGCCATGCCCATTATAGATATACATTCAGTCTTAATTGTTCCACTTTTATTCTCATGGGAAACACAGTAAATTTTAATGGTTGTGCCTGAACATTAAGAAGCAAAGTAGTAGCTGTAGGGGTGGAAAAGCATTCAAAACGTTACATTAGAAATGGTATAATGACATTCTCAAGCTGTTCATCGGGATTTACATTGAAGTTAAGGATGTAATTGTCTTGAACAATTCTTAAAAGGGTCTTATAATCTCATCATATTCCATCCTCAGGACAATTCTGTAGGCTTTTCTCATTTCATTCATCCATTTTGAGACTTTCAGTCTTATGAAAATGATACTCTCCCACTTTAATTATAGGGCTGGTTAAGAATGCATTCTGTTGTTTTCACCCTGTTACTAGTTCACACACTACTTGTTTATAGCTTTCCAAAAACTCATTTTTAATAAGGTCAGATTTGCAATTTAAATTAATGTTAATATTTCTTGCAAACTCCAGAACAGTTTGTTTATGGAATGGCACGTAGATTCTATTAGAAATTTATGGTGTTTAGGTTTTTTCTTTTTTAAAGACACACTTTATTTCTTTTGTTTTCCAAAAGATATATCACAGGAAATAAACAGCTGTGCCTTTTCCCTTTTCCATTAAAAAACCCAAAACTCAGAACAATAGAAATGAAACAATTAATCATTAAATTCAGAGTTTGAGTTGACAAAATAATTCTTAGTGAGCCATCTCTTTATGCAAATTAGGCATCTTTCTCTGTTGCAAGTACTCTGCACTTAGGAATTAAGTTGATGAATTTTTGAAATAAATCAACAGAATTTTTATTAATATTATTTTGATCATTGCATATGTTTCCTTTCATTCACGGGAATCAATGTTCAAACATTCAATATTATGCTTTCAAACTATTTTAGCCTATTAAAAACATTGGTTACTCTGTTGTTTTATATAGTTGGAAACAGATTATCTGAATCATATGTTATATTCTAGACAATCAAACCAGAATGACTAGAGGTGTATATTTTATTTCTGTGTTTCCCAGAAAATAGAACATGTCCCGAAAATAAGGCCAAGCATGATTTTTGGGGTGGGCATAAATATACACCCTCCCCCCCAAATAAGCCCTAGTAATGGGGTGGGCGTGGCCAGCACAGGAGGCAGCCCTTCCCTTCCCCAGTCACTTCCTGGAGGTTCAGCCCCTTAATTGCTGCCCACTGATCAGCTGAGCTAGTGAGGACTATGCAACGTGGCACTGATCTCCAGAGCACCTACCCAGCTGCCGGCCTCCTTCCCCTTTTCCTGCCAATCTTTCTTTACTTGGAATCGCAGCACAGACACACATCCCCAAAATGCTCTATCCGAAGCCTTCAGCCTTGCAATCCTGGAAGAGCCATCTGTGCTACGATCCCAAAGAAAGAATGTGGTGTGTGTGTGTGTGAGAGAGAGAGAGAGAAAGAGAGAGATCCGATCAAACCTCAGAGAGTTATCTAGGACAGCAATGTTCTCTCCGTCACCCCCTCTCTCTATACAACACACACAGAGGTCCGTCAGCTCCCCAAACCTCCCAAGGCAGCTACATCCTTTCACTAACTTGCTTTCCAGCTCTGTTCTCCACTGTCACATGCAGGGCAAGGAAAGTACTCTGTGGGACTATGGTAAAAACACCTGCCAAATTCGTGAGATATTTTTTCTTCATGAGAAGTTGGAAGGTCTGAACTACTGGGGTTTTTTTTACCGTAGTCCAACAGACTATGTGCAGGGGAGAATGGAGCTGGAAAGCAGGTTAGTGAAGGGATGTGGCTGCCCTGGGGGAGAGGGGGAGAGTTTGGCATGAGTGGCCTGGCTGAAGGGCCTTCAGGTAAGCCAGTGCAGGGTCTTGGGGCAGCTCCGCAGCCACTGACTTGGTTTTTCCTCCACCCCCCCGCCTTGCTTTGTTCTTCTTTGCAACGTGCAGCCTCTCCCAGTAAGGAGAATTGCAGGCAATTCTCGTTACTGTGAGAGGCTGCACATTGCTTATGGGCAGTGTGCAGTGCTGCATCTTCTGTAACGTTGACAGGCAGTCCAGGGATGTGTCGGGAGGGGGCCACCTGGTAGAGCCCTGAAGGCAGAACTGGGGGTAAAGAGCCTGTGCGAATGGGCACGCTGCAGGAGCCTTGGGCCAGGGAGACAGTGACCTAAAGTGGCGAGGCTCAGGATGGGTTCAGTTCGCTGCTGTGTGCCTCTTGGCCAGTTTATCTTGAGGGATGGGGAAGCTGCGTGATCAGAGCGCTTGGAGAGGGGTGGTGAAGGGGTGGGTGGGCTAGGGGAAGAGCCACGCTGGGTCTTTAAGCAGGGCAGGCCTTTAGGGAGGAGGAGGAGGAAGCTGCCGCTCTGCCTGCCAAGGACAGCCTCCCTGCTTGGAAGTGGAGGGCGGGAAGGGCCCGGTGTCCAGTGACAGGGAAAGGCTCGCACTCAAGAAGTTGTGGCCACCCCTGCCAGCTGCTGATCTTCCTGGTTCCCCTCCACTGTTTCTCTTGCTGCTTTTGCAGCCTCAATCGACTGCAAAATTCTTGCCGTGTCTTCTCTCACCGGGCATGGCAGGGCTTCCTGCCCCTCGTTTCTCCCACTCCCCACCCCACCTGCCACCCTCAAATTGCCACCCTCAAATTGTGCCCCAAAATAATAAGACCACCAAGCCCTTATTTCAGGGTTCAAAAAAAATATAAGACAGGATCTTATTTTTGGGGAAACACGGTACTTCATCCCTTTCAGGTGTTGCTTCATACTAGGTTCCTGTAATATTAAACTTCAGCAGCCTTTGGAAAACACTTTTACTGAGTCCTCCTTGATTTCAGTAGATACTAGCCAGTTTTGGGTAACTGTATCTAATTATTTTTTGCATGTGCTTTTTAAGGAGGCAACTGGACTTTGGTGGGGAATGGAAGGATTTATATTCCTTGCAGAAGCTGGTCATTTGCATCCTTTAGAGAGTTGTTCAGGCCACCTGGAGGTTTATCTGTGTCCCAATCCATTCATACCCCCACATCATTCCATGAGAATGTCTGAATGAAATGTCTTCAAAGAAAAACAAGAAAGGTCAATTGCCTCCTGAAAAAGCACTTTTGGAACAATCATTACCTGCATGACTGAGAATCTCCACAGACTATTATGTATGCACTCTGGGATGAACACCATTATGAATGGAATATGAATGGATTTCCAGAAAAATTGCAGACTACAGGAACCATTTGCATTGCTCAGGTAACCCTGAGGACACAGGTAAAACTCCAAGTGTCTCAACAACTCTGTTGTTGTTGTTAATTGTGAAGTCGTGTCCAACCCATCACGACCCCATGGACAACCTTCCTCCAGGCCTTCCTGTCCTCTTCCATCCTCTGGAGTCCATTTAAACTCACACCTGCTGCTTCAGTGACTCCATCTAGCCACCGCATTCTCTGTCACCCTCTTCTTCTTTTGGCCTCAATCTTTCCTAGCATTAGGCTCTTCTCCAGTGAGTCCTTCCTTCTCATTAGGTGGCCAAAGTATTTGAACTTCATGTTCAGGATCTGGCCTTCTAAAGAGCAGTCAGGGTTGATCTCCTGACCAGTTTGATCGCCTCTCTAAAAGGATACAACTAGTGGTGAAATCTGGCCAGATCTATCCAGTTCGTGCGAACTGATAGCACTGGAAGTGGGAGGCTCCTGCCGGGATGTCCTTACATCCTGTTTTTTACCCTCTGTGCATGTGCAGAAACCTCTGTGCATGCGTAGAAGAGGTACGCATGTGCATAGTATGCACACATAGTGCGCGTGCTCCCATGCGCTCCCGTTCCCGAACCGGTAGCGAAGGTAAATGGATTTCACCACTGGATGCAATTCTCTAAAGGATGCAAATGACCAGCTGTCCGCAGGGAATATAAATCCTTCCGTTCCCCACCATCCAGTCAGAGCTGAAGAAGCTTATTGAATGAGAAGCAAAACGTCTTTAAAGAAAAAACAAGAAAATCCAGTTGCCTCCTGAAAAAGCACCTTTGGGACAACTATGACCTGGATGATTGAGAATCTCCCTAGACATCAAGAGTATACTAGACTAGGAACATGGAGGGAAGTTAATAAGCTGACTAACCAGAGCTAATTGTGCTGTTTGGAATGTCAAGGCAGCAAAATAATATGAAGAGTTGCTCAGTTCACAAGAGTAATCCCCATTAAGATGATGTTGTTAAGTGTCCAGGTTGACAGGTATTGAAATTTGCAGTGGTACAATGTCAGATGCAATCATCATAGAACATTTTCCACTCAGTTCCTAACAAAATGGCTTGGGAATATTTATTCAGTTGATAACCTTTTGTAAGGTAGAAGTATAGGCAGCCAGCCATGAATTTAAGAAAGTGGGAGAAGAACAAGGGTCAGATCTGAAAGAATCACTGCCAATTCAGTCCAGGGACTACACTGGGAATGAATCAGGATTTGAGATATTACGGATAGCTGTTTAGATGCCTATCAAATGAACCATTGGCAAAACTATTCGATCCTTAACCACCTAGAGACATTTTTCAGTTTGTAGACTTGGGCATTTATCACACTGTACTATTGTGGATAAAATGGAAAGGTCCTAATTTTAACTTTATTAACAATCTGTAAGTTTATAAATAATATATAAGCAAATGTACCTATTATACAATGAAAAACAAAAATGCCTTATTCATTTAGGACAGAGTAAATATTTTGCTTTCCTAAACCCTCAGTTATAGTCCTTGGGTTATCTATTCCATTTTATTTTATTATTTTATGTTGTCATTTTATTTTTGCGAAATAGTGAAAGTTATTTATTTTATTTATTTGGTGCTGCCATGCTGTGAAGATTTTGGTTTCAGCAACTGAGAAAACTGCATGAATGATTCCTTTGTGTGTCATTATGACTCTGTGATAAGAATTTTTATAAAAACTATTCTTTAGAAAGCTTCCAAGCAAATCTTGCAGTAGCTCTCTCATTTCTTCTATGTTGGATGTAAGATATTCCTCTATTATTTATAGCAGTAAAGATCTTATAGGCTTAGAGGTTAAATCAAGGAATGGCAGAACAACTTTACTAATGAAAATTGGTTGCAGAAAGAATATTATAATTGGGGCCTTCAAGTCAATAGTTCACTCTGGTGATTCATGTTTACTTGAGACTTCTGTTGACTCCATTTGAAAGCTGTCACTAGATAATTGAGCCATAAGTTCTTAATGTATTTTGAAGGCATGCGTGTGTAAACACACATATGCCATACATATTTTACGTGCATACACATAAGGAACTAAATAGGAATGCATGTCCATCAGACTTTAAATAAATTAATGGGTTTGTATATATTGTCACTTAAGTTTAACCCAATGAATGTATTTAGTTTGGACAGATTTGCACTTATTTTTACATTACATCATAATTATGGGCATCAGCCACAATAGCACTAGAGATGGTTAAGACTATTTTGTAATGCTGGTAAAGGGATTCCTGCATCAAGCAGAGATTTTGTCAAAATGATGAAATACATATCATAACATCAAAGGTAAGCTTTTCCCTTTCCTTGTGACATTATGCCACAAGTACAAAGTAGGCAGAGTTTACATTGTAATGTGATGCACATTTTATCATTTAACCTTCCTGTGGATGCCCATGGGTTGAGATGAAGATATCTCAAAAGGATAGCAACAATTGCATTATGTGATGCTCTCCAATGTTCCAATTATTGGGCTTCAATTTCCATTTACACATGGATGGCAAAGAGCTGGAAAAGTTATCTTATTTCATTTAATAAGTTACTCATATGTAGAAATGATTCTGAGTCAATTTTGGATGAGCATTGGTTAGCTAGATCTCTACATAACCAGATTAATTAAACCCACTATTAGTTTTCCATGACTAATGCATGATGGATAGATAGCTTGCAAACAGGTGGCCAGTTAATTATTCTTACCTGTGTAACTTTACATTTTAATGCTTGCTTACTTTTTAAATCATTTTTCACCATACATTAAAAGCCTCTCTTATCTGGCAGCTGTTTTACTTATAGTGCTGCCAGTAAAATGGAAATATGAAATTCATCTGACAAAAAATATGCTTTGAGAATAAATAATAATAGTTTTGAATACCTGCTGAGTTTTAGAAAGTGGAATCTTTCTGTGGTCTCCATCAAACAAAATATTGCTCATTGAAAGAAAATTGGAATAAATCAAAAGAACAGTTTTGCATTTTGTCTGTCTTTAGCTTTGATAGTGAATCTTAGTTCTGGTTTTCAAAGAATGTGTAAGTAAGCTTTTCTGACTGATTTTTAGGAAAATTCTGCACTTGTTTTTAAATTTCAAAAGCCATTTCTCATGGACTGTTGGCAATATTTATAATCAAAGCCTACCTTGTACTAGTCTCTGGTTTATTCTCTAGCTCCTATAATCCCTGTGAACCATCTCACAAAAACTTGTTCTGATGAGTTGTTTTTCTTGGTATATCCAACTGCTGCTGATCCCTATAATTGTTTTTGTGACAGAAACGCCTCTCCAACCATCTGTTTTTTAGAGAGAAAAAAAAGTTATTCTGGTTACTATCAAAACCCTCCCCACTTTAGTTCCAGAGACCTTCAAAAGAGAAATGGGTTTTTGCATCTTCAAAAGGATAGTGACATTCTGTTGTCATAGCAATAACAATAGTACTTATATACTGCTTCACAGTGCTTTACAGCTCCCTCTAAGCAATTTTACAGAGTCAGTATATTGTCCCCAACAATCTGGGTTCTCATTTTACTGACCTTGGAAGGATGGCAGGCTGAGTGAACCTTGAGCCAGTTAGGATCCAACCCCTGGCAGTGGAATGCTAACCACAGTGGCACCATGGCATAACTAATGAATGTTATGGAGTGTTTTAAATTTTACTATGTTGTTCTTTGATCTGCAATTATCTAAGTTGCAGCACCAATCATCTTCAAACAGTCAATCCATGATGCTTCTTGCACCTTGCCAAGCGTGAGAAACAGTGCAGACTTCTAATATTCTTTATAACAGTTACAAACAAACTTATCTCTCCTCCCTTTTTAAAATTATGCTACATTTTTCTATATTCCATATTTTTCCATATTCAACATTTTTTAAATCAGCAAATATTTTTGAAAGAGTATCAAGATGAGGGCCAATCTTACCTCCACAGAGATGATACCTCCACGAGGAGGAGCCACAATGGAAAAGGACCTTCTATTTGGTCCCACTAGACCAGGGGTGTTACACTCACATTGTCACGGCATCATCACATGATGTATTGCTACATTTCCCCCTTTGCTAAACTGGGCTTGGGCATGGCCAGCGCGTGACGCATCTGACCCATGGGCCACAAGTTTGACAATCCTGCACTAGATGAAGCATCTTCATGGCTGCTTTACAAAGGGCTAGTTAGTGGTATATTTATTGGCTGCTTGTTCTATTACTGTTGAAGATTCACCACTTCAAAATCTTCATAATTGATTTTTTATTTATTAATCGTATTTTTCAACATGATTCCTTTACTATTGTCATCAATTTGGTCTCTTTAATTTTTATTTATTTATTTATTTAATTTTTATTCCCATCTCTTCATTGTACTTTTTGATTTTGATTCATTTTGGCTATCAGGATAGTGTCATCAACACAGCACAGATTATTGATGTTTTTTCCTCCAGTTTTGAAAAAAAAATCATATTTCAAGTAAGCTTTCCTTAATTTATATATCTACTAGCTGAATACCCATGCTCCGCTACGAAACTATGTGATTGGGCTTGATAAATTGACCCAGCTTGAAAATTAATGAGTAGTTACAATCGGCCTATCCTCTCCCCTTCTCTCCCTCAGCCTTGCCCCACAGAAGCCTCCCCTATCCTATCCCCCGCTTGCTGCTGTGAAAGTAAAACTGAAATTGGAAGTCCTCTCCTCTGCTTGTGTTTTGCATTTGGAACAGATTTCTTTTCAGGTGGGGAGGGGTAGTAGAACTTCTTAGCATCAGAGCGTGTTAATAATAATGTAGGAAATACAAATGCTCTGATGATCATTTTGAAAAATCCTTTCTTAGTGGACACCTAGAGGAACATATGTGGCAAATTTCAAGTTTGTAGACTTACAGTTCTGGAGATTTTGTGATGATGCATAAGTGGTATTTCACTTTTATATATGTAGATTCAACAATAATCAATAAGGGGAGAGAATTCAGCTTTGTTGCACCTCTTTGCCAACCTAGAGTGAGTCTAGCATGTGACGTTAAGGATATTGTATGATAGTTTGCACAATCTGTTAAGTCTTCCTTTTTTGGTATTGGAATGAACAGTGCTTTTTCTAATCTGTTGACGACTGTGCCATTTTCCACATTTACTGGAATAGCTCGGTAAGAATTTTTTCTGATTCTTCTCCAGTACTGTACTTCTTACTGTACTTCTGTCAGTATTCCATCAATTTCTGTAGATTTCTGACTTTGCTACAGTTGCAGTCCTAATTTAACTTCATCTTCTAGGACTAAAGAGTCTTGTAAGTATGGAGTATCCTCTGAGGTATCTTGGATGTTGATAACTCTCCAGTACAGTAGTTTGGTATATTCCTTCCATCTTACCTGGCTTCCTTTGAATTGGTTGCTGGCCATTGGCATCCTTTAACATACCAATTAAAGATTGGAACCACTTCCTAAATTCAGAGATCTTTTGAAAGACTTCCTTCTTTCCCCGTATCTGTTCCCATCCTCAATGTCTTTATACATGTTGTTGTAATACTGCTTCTTGTCTCTTCTAGCAGCTCTGTGAAACTTTTTGTTAAGTTCCTTTCAGAGAAGGAAGCCAACACTAATACTCTCTCAGGTACCTCCTCAAAATGCACTGTTCCTTCTTTAGCTGCCATGAACACCAAGAAGCAGGGCAAATACCAATAACCAGAGAATATTGCACCTTGGCACAGTAAGTGCCTTGCTAGCAAGCTGCAAAATGCTGTCTGCCAGAAAGCCTTGTGTCTCATTATTGGCAACCACAGGGCAGGGAAAGCTTCCAGCAGTGCACCCTGGTAGGGAGAGGACTTAAACTGTTCAGGGAGTGCCTTTGATTGCTGGAAGTAAGTTAGGCATCTGGTATTGTGCTTTGTGCATTTCTGCTCTTGATTCAAATTTTGTTTTGTCCTCAGTGTGTTCCTGATTGAGTCTCTGGCTCACCCCTCTGTATTTTTCACATATTGTGTGGTATTTGATCATGAATCTTCCATCTTGCATTATGCCTTCTCATCAGCCTCTAATAAGCTATTGTGCACGTGCATATTCCTTCTCTTGCTTCCCCAATGATTCCTCTGTTGCCTCTCCCCTGCCTGTCTGCTGGCAGCTCCTCATCCCGAGTAGTCCCAAGTCTTTTACCCTTCTTTTGGAGAGATTGGTCCACTTCCAAGTAAAGCACTGAGCTACATCCATCCTCTAAACATTTTTTGTTTGTTTCTTTATTAAGCATGTGTTGGGACCTATAAGGTAGTCCAAAGGTATTCTATTAAATAAAGATGTTACTGAAGACTGGGACTTTGATTTTCAATACATCACATATGTTGGCTGTTTTCTTAAAAGGGTGAGAATTATATTAATGTTAGGTAAGGAACCCATTGGATGACACTGCTGTCATTCTGATGTCTATAGGTGTCATGTTACCCACTTTTCTTCTTTATATGTGTCTATATTACTCTACTCAAGGACGAATAGTGTGGCAGATAATGGCTTAGCGTTTCTGGTCACCATCTAACAAAATGAAATTCAATGTAGAGAAAAGTAAAGTCTTACACTTAGGTAAGAAAAACCAAAAGCACACATATAAACTGGGAGAAATCAGGCTTAATAGCAGTGATTGTGAGAGGGGTCTTGGAGTCTTAGTGGACAATCAGCTAAATATGAACCAGCAGTGTGCAGCAGCAGCTAAAAAAGCCAACACAATTCTAAATTGCATTAACAGAGGGATACAATCAAGATCAAGTGAGGTACTAATACCGCTCTATAAAGCCTTAGTAAGACCACACCTAGAGTACTGCATCCAGTTTTGGTCACTACACTATAAAAATATGTTGAGACTCTAGAAAAAGTGCAGAGGAGAGCAACCAGGATGTTTAGGGGACTGGAGACTAAAACATATGAAGAATGGTTACGTGAACTGGGCATGGCTAGTCTAGTGAAGAGAAGGACCAGGGGAGACATGATAGCTGTCTTCCAATACACAGAGAGGAGGGGGTCAACCCCCAAAGCACCTGAAGGCCAGGCAAGGAATAATGGATGGAAACTGACCAAGGAGAGAGTCAACCTAGAAATGAGGAGGAACTTTCTGACAATGAGAACAATCAACCAATGGAACAGAAGTTGCCTTCGGAAGTTGTGGGAGCTTTATCACTTGAGACTTTCAAGAAAAGATTGGACTGCCATTTGTCAGAAATGGTATAGGCTTTCCTGGTCCCTTCCAACTCTGGTAATCTGTTAAATCTGTTAAACCAGGAAGCCATCTATATTTGAGCAAGATTTGGTATGTCTTTTTAGAGATCATTTAGGTACATTGTCTCACTTGTTTACCTGAATTACACTTCATTAATGTCTTGCCATCTGTTTAGGCCACAGAGTCTTATGGACGATCTATCAATTAACTATGATGGTTTTGTTCGCTTCAGAATCTGGCTGGTACTTTTGGCTGAATTTTAAGATGGTAATTTTAAATGTTTTATCTAGATCTCCATCAATTTTGGCAGTCTTATTAATCCAGATTTATGCCAGTAAACATATGGCTTTTCCATTTAAAGTATACTGTGGGACTCACAAGAGGGCATTGTGGAAAATGAGAATTTCTGTCCAAATGGCTATGTAGACAGAGCATTAAATCTTGCCTTTCTATTTGCTGGTTCCCCATAGGCCAGCAATATACTAATTATCTCCAAAATGATTGATGTTCACTTTTGCAGGTGGAATGTGTGTTATAATTTTTCATTCTTCGATTTATCTCCTTTTAACAGCTGATTATTGCTTTGTGTAGGGGATTGTGAGAAGCGTTTCCAAAGGAAATGCTTTGATTAAAAAAAATGAAAATGAAAATCTATATGATGGAATGATTGTTTTGCTCCTTCTTTAACATACAAATTGAATTGGTTTCCATTGGTTTAATTGCTAGAGGCTTTTTAGAAATAAAATGAGATGACTGAAACATTCTCAACCTTGGTGTTGAGATTAAAGTAGTCTAAAAGTTAAAGAGACAACTGCGAGAAGAGTAATAAGAGTAATAAGTAAGCTTTTGCTTATAGCCATTTGTCTGTAACAAATAGGTGATACTTTATAAAATGCTATTGATGCTTGCCCATTGTACTGTCAGAAAATATATCCCCTGCCGCCATATAAGGATTGTTTCCTAATTTCTTTCTTACCACCACTATTATATTAGGTCCAGATATTTTAAATTACTAACCATCCATCATGTATTATTCCTCTCCTATATCACTTCTGTCTCCAAAGGTGTAGAAAACTGCGACAGGGTAAATTGTAATGTGCTTTGGTGACCTGGCCCCATAAGTGCACCAATTCCCTTCTGCAATATGTTCAGCTATGGCTGGAATGGATTGTTTTCTGTTTTTTGCAGTCTTCTCTTAAAAGATCTGACCTGTAATTCATTGGCTGGGCAGGCACCCAGATGATATCCCAGTAAAATTGACTACAGTGTAGTGGTTTGGGGAAATTGCCCATCAAATGAAATGTAAGACTTTTGTTTTCTTCTTCAAGAACTTTCTTTTTTTGAAAAAAAGGAATCTCAGGTTCCACTAAGATAAATAATAACATACCTCTTTTATTAATGTTACACTGGAGTTTTTGTTAATTCTACAATTAAAAAACAAGCACAGATTTTTCATGGGAATTTCAGCACTATTGGTATGATTGATGTTGATGTTCAGATTCAACTCCTTTTATCCATGTCCAGTATATCATCATTGCAATATCACATGGTAACTTGCTTGCATGAGTTGAACCATCACAAAGATAACACTCATATCTTGCCACATAATCTCTGAATGCAGTCCTTTCCAGTGGAGTCAGTTTTCAGAGTGATAAAATAGAGCAAAATTAAGGGATTATATTCAGGGCATCAGTGGCGGGATTCAGCCGGTTCTCTCCAGATCGCATGAACTGGTAGTGGCAACTGCGGGAGGCTCCACCCACCTGCCTGGACATAATGTTTGACTACTGTGCATGTGCAGAAGAATGTGTGCATGTGCAGAAGTGGCGCATGTGAGTGAAGCTAGCGTGTGCATGCGCTCACATTTGCAAACCAGTAGGGCAGGTAAGTGAATTCCACCTCTGCAAGGGATGCATTTGTTTGTCGATGCATATCTGATTTTACAAATAAGTTTCTTCATTCAGTCCAGCTCATTGGCATCCTTCGGTCTCAAGAGACTATGGTATCGTGCTCTGGAAAGAGGTCCTAAAACAGCATCTAGTGTGACTAAAAAGGCCAATTCGAGAGTGGCAATCCCTTCCACACTGAGGGCAGATACATTCTGTCCCCTGCCCCCAGTCCATCCCAGTCCATCCAATGCCTCAGTCCAACATTTTTCAAGATTCAACCAACAAACTGGAAATGGAAAAAATTAACCTCTTAAATGGGTGTCCCAAAGGTGTTTATTCCAAAGGCAATTGGATTTTCTTGTTTTTCCTTGAAGATGTTTCACTTCTCATTCGAGAAGCTTCTTCAGTTCTGACTAAAGAACAGAAGAAGCTTCTTGGATGAGAAGCGAAACATCTTCAAGGAAAACTAAGAAAGTACATTTGCCTTTTGAAAAAGCACCTTTGGGACAACCATGATCTAGATGACTGAGAATCTCCATAGACATCTTCCAATGGGCAGATAACCCATATTATAAATGGCCTCTGCAACATCCCAAGATCTGCTAAAATGCAATGGCAAATCAATTTTTAGTGGTGCAGTTTTTCATTTTTTAAAAAAAAAACTAGAATGGGAATGGAAATAAGAGGCCTCTAGGAGGCAGATCACTCATATTTTCCACCCCTAGGATAGCCAGATTCCCCTAGTCAATGTTTTGAAACCTTGCGACCCAAAATTTGGCCATTTTGTTATCTACATTTCAGAGGTAAGATTTTGTGGCCTTTGAAGGTTCACCTCCTATTACTACCCTTAATTTCCACAGAAAAAAATGAGGAATGGACAAAGCCTTAGCTTTGCCCATTCTGATGATACCTGTGGCCCTCCAGATTATTACAAGAATGAATCATAATGATGGTTTGCCAATAAAATTTTCCCACCTCACATTTAGAAGATTATTTCTGCTCACTGAATCATATCTAGCTCTATTATACCCAGGCTAGGCAGGGATCACTGTACGTAATGCTGTGCACAATTGATAATTTATCTCAGAATCAGATCATCGGTCATATTTGCTTGCTTTTTAGTTATAGACCTAGAATAGTAAATTTCATTTTTCATTTCTTTTCTTGTTCTTAATCCTGTTTGAGCCCCTGGAACGTCTAAGTCTAAATAATTCTTTGAATGAAAACATGATAAAGTGATAATCAGTGTTTTAAATCTTTGGAAGTTAATAATCTAGCAGTGATAGTGGTGTTCTCAGCACTCCGAATAATTAAGGTGCCAGTTTCCTCTGCAGGTGAAAGTTATTATTTAATGAAATAAAGAATGATTCCAATTTAATTTATAATATTTTCACTGCTTTTAAATATTAGTTAGCATTCTAAATTAGTGCTCACTAAAAGTTGGAAAAAGAAGAGTGGTCTCATTAAGATTTATAATTTGCTTCTGATCTTCTGTTTTACTATAAGGTGAAACACACTCTCTCTTTCTGTATATGCGTTTGTATAATCATATTGCTTAAATGGAACTTGAAGAAGGTAGAATAGGATAGAATAACAGAGTTGGAAGGGATCTTGGAGGTCTTCTAGTCCAACCAACTGCCTTCAGACAAATTCTTAAAAATTTCCAGTGTTGGGCCATTCACAACTTCTGGAGGCAAGTTGTTCCACTTATTAATTGTTCTAACTGTCAGGAAATTTCTCCTTAGTTCTAAATTGCTTCTCTCCTTGATTAGTTTCCATTGATTAGGTCTACAAAGAAATGCATTTAAATGCATTTAAAATAAAAAAAATAAATGGAACCAATAAATGGACCATCTTCCTGCCTTCAATTAATATTGCCATGTAATATGCATCATTATGAACAGTGGTTGGGAACCGGTGTTATATGGCACTCCTGTTATGGTTCTCATCTGCCAAGTGTGGACAGCTGGAAAACCTTCAAAGTCAGATCCATTTGCAACAATCTTTTCTCTTTCCTTGCCCCTTAATGTACAGTCAACCCCAACACTACCAAACTCTTTCTGCAGGCGCTTGGATTAGTGGAATTACCCAATTAGTGGAATACCGCCCTGAGTCCGGTAGGAGAAGGGCGGTATAGAAATCTAAATAATAATAATAATAATAATAATAATAATAATAATAATAATAATAATAATTTTAGTCCTGACACCATTTTTAAAAGTATTATTTTCTCTTGCATTTTTTTAAAAAAATTCACTATGTTGCTTGAGTTAGGTGCTCTTATAAATGTTCTAAGTAACAGTAGCAGAGGTGGTACTCAGCAGGTTCTGACCAGTGCTGGAGAACCAGTAGTGGAAATTTTGAGTAGTTCGGAGAACTGGTAAATACCATTTCTGACTGGCCCTACCCCCATCTATTCTCTGCGTCCCAAGTCCCAGCTGATCGTGAGGAAATGGGGATTTTGCAGTAACCTTCCCCTGGAGTAGGGTGGGAATGGAGATTTTACAACATCTTTCCCCTGGAGTGGGGTGGGAATGGAGATTTTACAGTATCCTTCCCCTGCCCTGCCCACCATGCCACACCCACAGAACCGGTATTAAAAATTTTTGAATCCCACCATTGAACAGCAGCACATTGCAACAGGCAATTCTATATGTGATAAAGGCACAAAGTTCCGGTTCTATTAATCATGTATAACTTTCTAGTTTTAAAATTAAGATTTTAAAATCATTGTTTCTTAACTCTTTGATAAAATCACAAGCTTGACAAAGAAAGCAATAAATGCTAATTTATTGTTTCAGGGTCTCACGTTCCAGGTAGAGTTGCAAGTGGTGCAGCCCTTATCTAGCTTGAATTGATAAAAAACTAAGTATCATTAGAATATTGATGATACTAGTCCCTAAATTGGTGAATGATTTCTTTCAATGGCTTCAAGTGGACATTAAAAAGCTTGGGAGAAAACAACAATCACGGCAGCTTTCACTCACCTAGATGATTTTTTCGTCTCCACTAATGTCAATAAATGCAGTTCACTTATGAAAGAGCAGGTGTCAGTTTTGGAAGACAATTTTCTTTTTTCTTCTAAACTACCACATATTTTAGCTGGGGAAGTTGGGAGGGGGTTGTTGTTGGAGAGGTAGAAAGTTAGTCATAACCACATTCCGTACTCAAGCACTTTTGCTCGCGTCTGATGCAGACTGTATGAAGATTGTATCCGGTGGAGTGTGAAGAGTTGATTGGACAATGTGATGAACTTGTGGGTGTGGAGCACGGCTGTGAACTCTTAGCTGGGTGGGGGAAACCTGGAAGCTTTCAGATTCAGGTTTTCCCAGATGTGCCTACATGACATCTCTAATAAATTGGAACTTTGTGGAACCTCAGGACTCAGAGCTTTATTTTGTTGGTATTCCTTGGAACCCTGACAACAGGATCACTGTAAAGCAGTATTTTCCATTCCTAATCCTTAAAAGCAGTTTAGGAAGATAAAATGGTCAATGGTATCAAAGAATACTAAGAGATCCCAAAGGACCAGGAAGGATGCATTCAGCTCATGCCATGTCTTCAGAAGAAATCATCCACTAATGTGAAAAGTACAATTTTTGCTCAATTCCCAGGTCTGAATTTTTACTGAAACACATTTAGATAATTGGTATCTTCTAAAATGCTTTGTTTTGCATACCCCTACTTCAGAGTTGGGTTGCTCCCAGTTTGCACCGGATCGCAAGAATCGGTAATAAAAAAATTTAATAGTTCGGAGAACCGGTAATAAGATTGGCTGGCCACGCCCCCGAACCAGTTCCCAGCCCAGTCGCCATTCCTTACCCGCCCACTCCCAATCTATTGCTTCTTCCTGAGTCCCAGCTGATGGCTAGAGGGAAAAAAACTGTTTAAACTCTTGTCACGGGGCTTCAAAGGGCCGCCCTACAGCTGATCAGTGTTAAAAGAAAACAAATGAGTAGACCGGTGCCTGCAAAAATAGAAAAAAACAGCCCCTTTCAGCTTCAGGTTAATTACCACAAGTTGATTAGATTGGGGTCCTGACTCTCAGCTGATTTGCTCTCAGCTGTTTTGCTTAGGGCTCTGTAGCTGCAAAGAGAACTGGAGCAGTTTTCCCCCACCCCCAGCTATGCTTAAAAGCGAAACTGAAAGTAAAGCAGGGTCTTTGCTGCAAGGTGACAAAATGAGGCAGAGAGAGATTTCTTTTTCCTCACCAAAAAAGGTAGGTACAAAACTGCAAACAATGGGAAATTTAGGGCAAAAGAGGAGAGTTCAAGATTTTAAAACACAAAAGAAAAAAAGCTCTATTTAACTAGGGAATTGTAATAATTGAGATACTATTAATTGTATATTGTGTTGAAAGCAGAAATGGTTAAGTTGTGGTTTGGAGGAATATATGGGGGAAATTATTTGGTTTATTATTATTGGTAAATATAATTAATTGATTTGTAAGAAATTGGATTGCATGGAATTAATTGGAATATTCATGTTCATATTGATTAATATACAAAAAAGATAGTTATATAACTAATTGATTTATATTAAAATAAAGGACCCAGTTTGAGGACCCAGTTTGTTGGGGGCAATAAGCTGACTTTGTAAAAATATAAATATACAAAAGTATGAAGGCTATTGCTTAACGCATTGTAAGCCGCCCTGAGTCTCCGGAGAAGGGTGGCATATAAATCAAATTTAAAAAAAATGTTGAATTTGTATTAAACAACTGTAATATTACATAATTAACCAATGTGACGATGGATATTAAATTAGATGACAATGGGAAGGGGTATAATATAGAATAGAAGGGAAAAATTGAATTTGATTAAGATTAGAAATGAGGATGAAGGGTAATATTGTTTTTTTAAAAAAATAGATGAGGAATAAATATGGCAAAAAGGAAAATAGAAATTGTAAATTTAATTGAAATGACTAAACACTGTTTAAATTTGTAAACCAGCCAAATACTCTGTTCAAAGAAAACACATTGTTTGTATGTGTGTTTCTAATTATTGCTATTTATTCATATTTGTTCTCTTTTATTCTTTAAAGTTTAACAATTCATTCTTTATCTTAATATCTTTATATTTGTTTGGGATTGACTTTCTTCCCTTTCATCTTTTTTATTGTACAGCAATCTTTCTCCTCAAACCTACCACCTCTCTCTTTTCTTTCCTTCTTACTTTCTCTTCCCCCCCTCTTCTTCTCCTCCCTACTTCCTCTTCCTTTCTCCTTCTCCTCCTCTCTTCCTTCCTCTCTTACCCTCACTCCTACTCTAATTTCCTTTCCCTTCCTTCATCCCTCTCTATTGCTGCATCCTTTTATGCATATGGACTACTCAGAGGGCTGAAAAAGTTATTTTTGACTGGTCTTCGCACTTTTGACCAGTCCTCAAACTTACGACTGTCCTCACATTTTATGTTTTTGCCCTATCTTGTCACCATAGTGAAGAGAAGCAATTGTGAAATGAATGACACCGTTGTTAAGAATCCTGCAATGGGCATAAATGTGAGGATGGTCGTAAGTGTGAGGACCAGTCATAAGTGCGAGGACCTGTCAGAAATGACTTTTTTCAGCCCTCTGAGTAGTCCCTATACACATAGCCATGGCCACCCAGTCACATGACCTCCAAGTCATGCCCACAAAATAAGCCACGCCCACAGAACCAGTAGTAAACAATTTTAGAATCCACCCCTGCCCTACTTTCTCTACAAAAAGTGTCTCTATAGAGGAAAACTACGAACTGGACAACACCTGCTTAAATCTGGACCTAGAGAAGACTTCTTCAGTAGGGGGAACACCACCATCTTTTCAAAGATGTAATTGTTCTATAGATGTGTCTTCTTCATAAAATATTTACCGTTAACTATGTCAATATTCAAAATATTTAAGTGAAATCAACATAGACAACATTCTCTGTCTCTGTCTGTCTGTCTATCTATCTATCTATCATCTATCTATCTATCTATCTATCTATCTATCTATCTATCTATCTATCTATCATCTAAACAATAATCATTTTCATAATTTATTTGTCCTCAGAAGCTTGTATGTGTTTTCATCTATCACTGTACAGTCTGTTTTATCTGGGTAAAGCAATTTGAAAATACCCACAGGTATTTAATAGAATTTGTGATATAAACAAATCCTATTTTAACCTGCATCCGTATCTACTCAATATATCATCTGAATCTAATAACTTTTATTCCATTTCTATTATATCCTTATGAATTTGGTTATATTATCTTCTTAAACACACTAAAGGTCTAATATGAAATTTACAGTTAAAGGAGTTAGAAGAAATCCTTGATACTTACATAAGGGATATAATCCCATTGACAATTACACAGGAAGAGGGAATTCATTAGTTTTTAAATCCACAAAATAAATTCTGCAGGGAATCTATTTTATTTATTCAGTTTTTAGGCCACTCACTCACCAAGTGACTCTAGTCAATTATGAGAAGATTAAAAATGCCATAGTACAAATAAGATTCTATAAAAGCATATTGTGCCAGGAACAAATACCCCACACCACACACAACTAAAATAGGCTTACATAATTTTTAGTCCTACTATGGGGAAAAGCAATTTCTTTAACTGGCAGGGTCCAGGCAACTTCTGTTCACTCTATGCTGTAAAACTCTATTTTGACCTATAGTAGAGACTTTCCCCACATCCATCAGTGCAAATGACTGTGAACATACTAATTATCTAATATTATTAGAAGCCCAATACTCCATTATAAAATCAGATTGTACAGAGCAAATTATTGAAGCTAATAATTAATGTAGTTTACATTCCAACATTGTTCTTAAATTTTGGCATTGACATGTCACAAAAATTTTGAATGATAATTCCAAAAATTTATAGGGTCCTTTCCTAAATTTAGAGTAATTTTAACATATAACTCCTAAGATAATGAACCAATTCTGATATCTTCTAAATTAAGATCACTTATTAATTTCCAGGTCTAAGATGTCTAATATGTGGCCCTTATGTGAATTGACCTTGGACAAGCTTATGCTTTCCTTGAAATCTTTCCTCTGAGGATGAGGATGAAAGCCAAGGAGATTCCATTACCAGCCTGGAGACAGTCCAGGGGCTCAGGAAGGGACTCTATCACATAGCAAGATGGGCAATGCATTAGCAGGATTCCTAGCTTATCTCTACTAGCTAGCATCATAGGCAATCATTCATAGCCCCTCACCTCCAGAGGAGTAGTCTAATGTTACATAATATTCTGAGGAGAAGGCAGAAATTGCGAATAAAAGTAATTGTTGATATTGGGAAAGGAAGTAAAGAAGCTTGAAATTGTGAATTTCTAACTTAATTGAATAATTAAAATTTCATAGGTAGAGTATTATATTTCCTCAGCTTCCAATACTCTATCTATGATATTTACAGGAAACTTTTAGTCTTAAAAAATACCAATGATACAGATTATTGAAAAAACAGGGATGTAAAAACCCTTTTCAAACATGAGATAAGACATAATGTTTAGAGGCATTAAGGGGAAAAATTCTGTATTTCTGTGCTTTATTATTTCGTCAAAATCTCTTAAGTATCAGACATCTTTTTATTTCATTACTACAGTCACCATCTCTATGAACATTTGATTCAGAAAGTCCTGGTAAATAACTGCCTTCATCACTCACTATTGACCACATTGGTTACAGTTGCTAAGAGCTGAAATTTGACTATTACAGAAGAGCCACTTATTTGGTAATCACATTATCTCTTGGACGAATGTGTGTTAAATCTCTGCATTCTGTTTTAAAGAAAATTTGAGTGGTGAAATCCAAATTTTTTTACTACCAGTTCTGTGGGCACGGCTTGGTGGGTGTAACTTGGTAGGTGTTGCAGGGAAAGGATACTGCAAAATCTCCATTCCCATCCCACTCTGGGGCCAGCAGAGGTGGTATTTGCCGGTTCTCTGAACTGCTCACAATTTCTGCTACCGGTTTTCCAGAACCTATGAGAACCTGCAGGATTTCACCTCTGGTTTGAGAGCTAAACTAATTCAGATTCTAATCCCCTGGTTTTGAAGTATATCTGCCTTAACATATCCCAGAAATTCTTTACTATATTGTAAAGAAAGTCTGTGCCTATGCAAATTTTGTTTATATCCCTAATGGACCTTACTACAAATTGATCTAAATCTAACAGAACTGTGGATTATTATGTGCAAAATATAACCCCAGAGACACAGTGGATAGAATGCTGTATTGCGAGCTTACTCTGCCCACAGTCTGGAGTTTGATTCTGATGGGCTTAAGGTTTATTGAGCCTTCCGTCCTTCCAAGGTCAATTAAATGAGGACCCAGGTTGTTGGGGTCAATGTGCTGACATTGTAAACTGCTCCAAGAGTGCTGTAAAGCACTATGGAGCAGTATATAGGTCTATATGCTATTGCTATAACTACTGATTGCTACAATATAACCCTGATATAACGCTTCAGAGTTATTCTACTTAACAAAAATACAAATCAAGAAACAGCAACAAAGCATCAGCCAACAGAATGCATGCACTTTTGTTTCATTTTAAGACTCTGATTTCCCCTACACTTGTAACAACATGATTAGAGTAAGTGGCTCCTGATAAAGTGACAAAGGGATTTTGTTTTAAAAGAGAAAATATTTCAAGTAAATGACTATATAGTGAGAACTTGGAGCCAGTAGCTCAAGCAGCATCAGCATGTTTGATTAATGAACTGTTTTATTGGGCATGCAAATAATATGCTATGTCAGAAGACCATATGTCGTAGCTTAGAAAAATATTAAACTTCTCTTAGTGCCAAGTAGAAAATTTAAAGTATCCTTCTGGTAAAATATATCCTTCTGCTTTTTGTTTTTTTAAAGACATGTTGGCATTACTATTATTTATATTGTTGATAGATTACATGCCATGTTTATTTAATTCCAAGATAATCCCCCTCCCAAGATTTTAATGTTTTAAAACTTTGTTTTTGTTTACATTAGTACATACTAAAAACACTGAATCTTTCTAATATATTTCTCTTTAACTGCAATGATCTTTGAGTACAAATATAAAACAATAGAGTCTGGCTGCCCTCAAGATAATTCTTGCCCTTTTCTCTTAAAAACCCACATGGTTGGTTCTTCAGCCAGCAATGCATTAAGACCCTTACTGTTTCTCAAAGAATAAAGAGCTTGATCTATATATCACATAGTGATATGCGTGTAGTAATATGAATTTGTGGTATTTATGGATAGACAGGAAGTTCACAAACTTTATTGGTGCAGATAATATCTTTGTATTTACTTTAGGAAAACAATTCATTATTTGATTCTATTTTCACTCAGTCTTCCTTGAAACTTGTGTCTTAACTTAACTTAAACTTGGTATAAGTTTAAGTTAATTTCCTTCTTAGTCCTCTTGCTACCATTTCTGATAGTCTTGCCTTTTTCTCTGTTTTAAGTTGTCTTCACACTTTCTCTGTTTTGTTCTTTCTTCTTCTCTAGGTCTTGCTTTATTTAACTCTACAACAAGAGTCCCAAACCCCCGGTCTGTGGACCAGCACTGATCTGCGACACGGCAGAAACCAGTCCATGCACACAAACAAAGCCCCATCTGCAGTCAACACATGAAACCACACCCACTTTGGTCCATGGAAAAATCTCTGTCCATGGAACCGGTCCTTGGTGCCCAAAAGATTGGGGGTCATTGCTCTACAACATGCTTTGATACGTAATGGGGCAGTACCCACTTGTTTCATATTTCTACTCCCTTTATATATACCCATAACCATATGACACAAAGTCTTGTTTATGCAAGGAAGTCATTATTCATATAGCAATTTTGAGAACATAATTATAGAGAATGTCAATAGCATTTGAAATGGTGAGGGTTATTTTTACAATGTATAGTTAAAAAGGGAAACTATTCAGTTTTCCCTTTCAGAGGGCAAACTATTCAGCTCAGCCTCTCATTTTGATGCTGCTGATACCCCGCCCCCCCCCTGCAGCATCCCTAGTTACAGTAACTTTTGAGATGCAGATGTAATTTCAAATTATCATTTTGATCTGGAATAATGAATAGAATAATAATCTCAACAATGGATGTATGAGTCATCACTGTCATTTCTCAAGCTAGCTGCTCCATTCTTTAAAACTCAGGATAAAATTTCCATGTCTTTGTGAAATCAATTACCTTTAGATTGATTAATTTGTAAAAATTGCCTTAATAATTCTTATTATGGACTTCTTTTTGATAAATTGAATAGAAGCATTGACCTAGAAGATAGAAATGTCTCCTTGAAATAACATCTTCCCTTGATTTTCTTATAATGCAATACTGTAAAATGTATGTCCCATTGGCTTTGTTGCAGTTTAGTTCCATGTAAATGGATATAGAATAGAAGCTTTAAGGAGATTTATGCAAAAGCATTCTAGATAGATTTGTAGCAATTAAACAGTCCATTTCAATATACCCATTTTTCATAGATAACAGGATGATGAACAAGCCCAAAGTTGTTGGTAGCTGTGCAAATTTAGGCAGGATATTGATTGTGCTTAGTGACTGCTGAAGAAAGTCATGCTTTCACATCTTTGCAACATGCATCTAGTCTAAATCACTGTTCAGCACTATAGATTTAATCATATAAAATTATTAATTACAGCTACATAGACAGATATGACATCTCCTTCCTTCCTTCCTTCCTTCCTTCCTTCCTTCCTTCCTTCCTTCCTTCCTTCCTTCCTTCCTTCCTTCCTTCCTTCCTTCCTTCCTTCCTTCCATATGAGTTTGATGAGAGAAGCATTTCTTTCTATAACAAGACAGAGAAATATCTACCGTACTACCTTTTTAAAAAATTATATTACTTTATTCCTATATTATTTTTTGCCTCTTTTTTTCCTTGTAAAATATTTGTGGGCGAAGTAGCCAAAGTGAAACACAATTTTATTTCTTAGTAACTTCAATAGAATAATTACTCTATACTCAATCTACATTTGGATATTCCTTATTTGAAGAGAATTCAGCATTGTCGAGAATTGAAGTGGCAGGGGAGTAGAGATATTATTTTAATCCTATAGGTAATAGAACCAGTCATATACAGATTACATTATATTATGAACATGTGGAGTAAGAGATGAAGTTATGAACTGCTCTGGTATGAAAGAGACTGTATTTTTAGGAATCTCTCTTTCATATGAAGTTGGGGCAGCATATTTTTAACTCTAAACTAGTTTCACTTTACAATGTCTCTGGATTGTTAAATTATCCAGATGAAAATAAACCCCATTTTAAATAGCTTGGAAAGTAGCAAGGGAGCAAACATGTTATTGGAAAACACAAGCAAATATACATCAGTAAATCACCTGGAAAAAAAAATCCCTGCTGTCTGCACATGGTCAGGAAAAGAAAAAGGAACTGAATGAATTATATTGTCTGAATTTATTTTTCAAACAACATTATCTGCAATGAAGACATGGAGAATTGCCCAATTCTACAATTGGCCATTTTTATAAAAGATATGAGGGATAATTGGAGAACCACATTTGCTGAACTGAATCCAAATTCTTAATATAAAAGGAGGCTTCTCTAATCTTCTACGACCAGCCAAATGACATCTGGAACTATAAAGGTTACTGAAAAAGAGCAATCAATTTTTGGATCTTCTTTTACAGTCTGTTGACTGCATCAAATAATCCAGTACCTGGCTTTTAAGACAGCTTTTATACTGAACGTTTGCTTCACTGAATTTTCACACTTCCTCACACCCTTTTATGTCCTTATTGTAAATGCTGCTATTTTTAATTTTAAATATGTCAAAACTCTCTTGATTGCTGCCTTCAATCATTCTTTTGTACAAACATTTTGTCTTAGCACACAATGGCTGATTTATGCTGCTTTTTATGTTGTTGCCACTCCGTCGTTGTCTCCTTTTAATCACACCTATGTATTTGGGAAAATATAAGAATGTAAGAATGCTTCAGAAGTCCAAAAAGGTATTCGTTTGTTTTTAAAATACTGCAGTCCCCAAAATATCTGCAGTTGATGGTCCTGCTTTTATGGTGACAAAGCAATTGAAGTAGTGTGGGTGTGGTTGAGTCTCTCTCTCTCTCTCTCTCTCTCTCTCTCTCTCTCTCTCTGTGTGTGTGTGTGTGTGTGTGTTAGAGAGAGGTGGGGGGGAGAGAAAATCTGTAAAAGAATTTTCCAGATTTTATTAATAAAGGAAATTTGGGGTTGGGCAACTACTTACTTTCCCGAAGACCATTCCACAATGAAGGAGAAATGGTATGAGTTTCCATGCCAGCAGGGTGAAAAATACTTTTAACAATTGCTCAGATTTATTTATTTAGCAAATTTATAGGGCCAGCCATCTCACATAATATAATTCAATAGTTTCATTGAGCTAAAAATAAGCAAGCAGTGGATTATATATACTTTACAGAGCCATTCAATAAATATTCTGTCTATTGAGCTTAAAAGCAAATATGGACAAGATTTAAGCTCGCAGGATAACTTATAGATGGGAAATACAAAATGTTATTGGCTTTTCATATTTCTCTTATGAAAAACAGATATTGCTTGAATATTGATTATTTGCTACAATTTTTTCCTCTTTTTAACTTAGAAGTATATTGTATCTAGTACTTTTTAACTTAGAAATATATCTAATATTTTACAAATTGCACAATGCCTTTTCTCCCCAACTTTTGGATGAATTCCATCCCAGCTAGTACTTAGTTACCGACTGCAATAACAACTAGCAACTCTGTCACTAGGCAGCACAGTCATTAAGCATGATGTCTTGTGAAGACCCCCACTTATAGCATCAATTTCACCATTCCTGCTGCAGTCATTAAGTGAATTACTATGGATCATTAAGCACAACATCAGGTGACCCTGACTTGTGCTTCCCTGCTGGCTTCTTCATCGACTTTGCCAACTGTGAAGATCACAAATAGCGATCACATGACCACAGGACCCTGAAATTGTTGTGATCACCTGCCAATCATCAAGGGTCTGAATCACTGTCATGTGATGATGGGAATGCTGTGACAGCTGCAACTTTGAGAACTAGTAGGAAGTCTTGTTTTTCAGTGCTGTCGTAACTTTGAATGGTTGATGAACAAGCAGTTGGTGAGGGACAATTATCTGCATTTATTAGAGGGTGTAACTGGTTGTGTAGTAGATTTAATACAGATACTAGAAATGGCCTGTGTGGCCAGATGATGGGATGGTTGATTCTTCCCCATTTCTGCAAAAGAAGGGTACATTCTCCAACAAAGTCTGGACTTTCCTTTAACAAGGACTACAAGAACCAAATGGTTGATGTTTCCTCATTGCAATTTAACTGAGTTATTTAGTGAATCAGGAAGAACGCTGACTCTTGGAGATAAGTCTGCACAACGAAAGGCATGACATTCATGCAGACCTTTTTGTTAGGGCTAGCAGGGCTACATTCAAAAATTTGAATGTAAGCCAGGACATCTCTTTGTTGCCATCTATTTGAACTTTTGCAGCTGAATTCTGGGAGTCCCTCCTTTGACCATCTCATAAATAATTGCAAGAATTCTACAGTCTATCTTTATAATTTATTTAAAATTCTTATCTCTTTTGGGAAAAAAAATGAAAGCATCAGGCTGAATGAGATGGAAACAGATAAATTCGGTAGTCCAATTTTGTTTGAAAAATATCTTCAGAATTTTGCTTGTCTGTTTTCTTTCTCTACCTCTCTGCACTAGCGCAAGTTTTTGCAGTAAGGAATATTTAAATTTTCTAAATTTTTTCCAACTTTGGATTAGTAGTTTATTGTTGGAGCAAGTGGATTGATTTATGTTGAGATAAATATCAAAAACCTCTATAAAAATGGAAAGACTGAAGTGAATGATTTGCTATCATTCATAAACATATTGTCTTTAAAAAGCTGCAATCTATGCTGAGAATGTTATCAAAATATATAGCAATGTAATGATGCAGTAAGATGAAATAAGTTTTTATTTTATTTATTGATAGAGTGGGAGATGAATTTGAAGCCGATATGAATTGGTGTTAATATAGGGAAAGGAAAACAACTTTTACAGTAAGAACAAGAAAATTTCTCAATTTCAATAATACTTAACAAAAATATTTCATGAAGCATATAGTGGTTAAATTCAAATCTGGACAAGAATATTGCTCACACATCTATTATAAGAAAATAGTGCTATTTGCAAATTTTATTTTTTTATAGAAATTGGCTCCAATATTTATTGTGCTTTAAATTCTTGAATGTGTTTCTAACACATTCGGTCATCAACTAAGAATGATATTACTGTAACTGTAAGATTATTTTAAGGCTTGCTGAAAAATACTAACAATACAAGTTTATACAGGTAGTCCTTTATAGCAACTTTACAGCAACTTTATAAGATGAGAGAACATAATAAAAAATCCCACAGATCTATAGTAGATGCATCAGGATGCATTATGGTATCTTCTCCCATAAGAGAATAACGGTGATGGTGATGATTTTTACTCAATGATGAGAAACAAAAAGAATTTGGCTATTTTATCTCATGAATGGTTTGATTATATACTGTTGATGTAATAGTTATTCCTTTATTTCTGTGCATATTAGTCAACAGGAAGACAGGAACATAGTTGATTAAAATTGAAATCCCCCCTCCAGGTGTCTTGAAATCAACTTGCTCATAATCAGTTTTGGTTGAGCTTGTAGGGGTAGGTATTATAATCGAAGCCCACATTCCTTAGACAGCTCCTTTCTGAATGTAATTGTCTGCTTCCAACTTGTTGAATGTTTGAATATCCCAGCTGCCGTGACAAATATTCTCGAGACATGCTGGCGCTTCTTGTACATTAGCAATGCATGATTATGTTGGGAGAGATGTCTTGTCTCTCCTCTGCCTTAGTATTAAAAAACAAGTTATTGAAAAATGTTTTGTGGGATGAACCTTAATGGCAAAATGGCTTGAAATAGCACCACCTTGTATGCATGCCATATGTTTGAGCAATAAATCTTCTTCCCCCAACTCTGCTTTC
Organism: Masticophis lateralis; assembly: GCA_030761175.1. Lineage (NCBI taxonomy): Eukaryota > Metazoa > Chordata > Lepidosauria > Squamata > Colubridae > Masticophis > Masticophis lateralis. Next base: position 308,967,447 of record JAUDYJ010000001.1, on the reverse strand, counting down.
ATGTTTAAATGCATTGCAACATCACCACAGGGGAATGTTTATCTTGTTAACAACATCAATCTTTGCTCTGGCTTTTGTTCTCTCTCTTACCATGATCTCTGCTCCTCCCAATTGGGAACTGTTTCAAATCTACATGTTTCTTATAATATCATCTGTATTTCTGACTGCCATTTTGATTTATCCTTTGTTAACCAATCAGGACACATGACAAAACACTGCCTTACAATCCAGCTTTGGATGAAGAGTTTGACTTCATTCGAATTTGTAGCTGGGATTGCATCAGAAAAACTATAGTAGAAGGACAGATGATTTTTTTAAAAAAAATAGAGCTATGTCTTTCCTAAACCAGGGGATTTCAGACCAGCCTTTTCATAGATGACAGATAGAACAAAGGGAATTATTATGATGAGTGTATAAATGTGTTGGTTAAAAATAGGAAAGGAAAGATAGATAAGTAGTCGCTGCATTGGATATGACAAAACTAGAGATGTTTCACTTTGACATCTTACACTAGGATATAAACCAGGGTGAGTTCCACTTACCTTTACTACTGGTTCACAACGGGAGTGCGCACGGATGCGCCTGTGCTTGTGCAGATTGTCAGTGATGGGCAGTTGGGCAGAGCCTCCAGCCGCCATTACTACTGGCTCGCAAGAACTGGATCGAACCGGGAGCAACCTATTAATGATATAAACATTATATCCAAATCATGAATAAATAAATAAATAAAAATCTTATTTTAAATCCATCCAAGATATGATTATGCTTTATAGTAGCATGAAATCCACAATTGTAGGAAATACATTCTTTTTGTCTATCCTGAATCTTGGGTTTTTTGGATAGCCATTGTTTTAATTTATGAAAAATTCATTTTACTTTGAATAAAACAATTGCAGTATTTATATTTATCCATTTCTATTGACACTCTCAATTTGTTTTTGTTTTTTATTATGTCAGTTTTGTCTTTCAGCTATTAGTTCAGTGCAGGGATGAAATTAAAAATTTTTCCTTACTGGTTCTGTGGGCATGGCTTGATGGGCATGGCAGGGGAAGGATACTGCAAAATCCCCATTCCCACCCCACTCTGGGGCCAGCCAGAGGTGGTATTTGCCAGTTCTCCTAACTACTCAAAATTTCTGCTAACAGTTCTCCAGAACCTGTCAGAACCTGCTGAATTTCACCCCTGGTTCAGTGTCTGTTCACATGTCTTAGTACTTCCCTATCCCACCCACTTGCTTCTAATAGCAGATTACTTCGTGGGCAAGTTAATCACCAATCAAAGTTCAGATTCTTAGGAAATCCCACTTCTGTTTTATCCTTTCATTCATCATTTATGGTATGTATACATGTTTTTCATTTAAGCTTGAGTGCTTCAAAAAGTGGATATAGGTTCTAAAGCCCACAGAGTTGTATTAGTCTTTTTTCTAGTTCCCACCAATGTGAATGTTAAATTACTAACACTACCTGTGCATTTCCTCTGCTGCTAAATTGCAAGGTTTCTCACAGCAAATTTCTATCATCCCTAACTATACTGTTGCTAGGGCCAGGCCATGTTACTTTATTGAGAACTTAAGGTTGGTCGCTTGTGGTGATAAAAGCTTTTAAACTGTTCAAAGAACAATGCTAACCGTAGACCATAGAAACACAACCATAAAACCTGAATTCGTAAGAAATTGCTTTTCAGTTTTATATCAACCTCAATATTATGAGCAGTATTAGCCATGATTAGCCACGGATTAGCCATGTGTTAAGTGTAGAAAGGAACATTTTCCTGTCTTGCCTGGAAATGACAGGAACTGAATCTTGGACTTTTAGTATGCAAATGGTGCGATTTTCTCATATGAGCAGGACTATCTCAGACAATGAGAGACCCGGAATGGAGAAAAAAAGTATGTATGGGTACTAATTTGAGTTTTTCAAAGAAAGACTGGAATATAAATATGAGAAGAGATTAGATTAGATAAATAATAGCTGGAGCTTTTAGTGAGTGATAAATGCTTACTATTTTGTTTGATGTTGCTAGTGTTGCTAAGGTAGCTCCCTAAATTTGTGCAAAGATTAACATCTTGATGAAGTTATATGTCCCTTTCAGTAACAAATGGAACTGATGTTCTCTGAAAGCACTTCCAAGTTTGTGTCATATCTTAATGAAAGCCAGTAGGGCTTGTATTTTACATATTTCTGTCTTTATTAGCATTTTGTCTTTCTTTTCCAAACTGGTACCTTCTTTCTTTACATTTCTGCTGTGAAGCAATATAGCAAAAAGTAGAAGAATGCAGAAATCAACTATTAGATGTCTAATAAAGGTAATTATTTCTGTCAGTAAACCTGGGATTGCTATACCAAATTGGTTACTATCCCCTCTGATTTCTGTGGATTCACACATTCATTTACTTTACTGTCAGTAACATGCTTTCTAATTCAACTGAATAACCATCCAAATTAAGGCACTGAAACCCCTTTTGAATGAAAGACAAAAAAGAATCTTTATTGTCTTTTGGGTTATTTTACACTTATATGACAGCATTGGAACCACTACATTTTAATAACAGCACTGTCACATGCTGAACAAGTCAGACACTATTTATTTTTAGAAGGACATTAATTATACTCTATATGAGAGTAAACAGCAAATTTTTTTCAAGAAACTGGCTCATCTACAAGCATTTTTTTGCTGTTGTCAGTGAACATGTTATTATAATATGATATTGTTTATTATCATATTATTGATATGAACTGATTTAAATTACGCCAAACTCACATCCTTTTACATTCCTCACTTTAGCTTCAATGATTAGAAAACCCTATGTTTAATTCAAAGGCCAACCAATATCAACAACCAATGAGGTGTGCATCTCACGCCCTTTGCTGGCTCTCCGATTTGGCCTGAGCCCGGGAAGCCCCTGTGGAAAATTCGCCGTCTTTGCCCCGTGGGTTCTGAACAACGGCCCTCACAGGCAGACCGAGGGCCCTAGGAAGGTCGTGGGGATGCTGGGCCCCGCGCACCCAGGCGAATCATGTTTGGTGCCGTGGGCTCATTGTGGGGCTGGCAGCCTCGGGCAAGTTTTGCCTTCTGCTCTGCTTCCATGTGTCTGGGGTAGATGGCTTATCCCTCGGTCAAGCTAAGTGGCAACATTCCTCCTCCTGCATCCTCGAGCTCAGCTCCAGGCAGTGTCCAGCCAGCCATACTGGCTTCTCCCTGCAGCAGCCTACATCGATCCCAGGCAATGGAACTTTGGGGCCTTTCCTCATGGTGGCAGTGATGAGGGAGGCAGGCAGCCAAGTGCATGGGAGTGACTGGCGGCAGTGCTCCTGGCTGGCAAAGGGTGGAGTGAGTCCCGGGGCTGCATGCGGGCAATGATGGTGGGCGGGCGTGGCCAACCAATCTTATTACCGGTTCTCCAAACTATTAAAAATGTTTACTACTGGTTCTTGCAAACCGGTGCGAACCGGGAGCAACCCACCACTGTGAGTGATTGTGCACTGGGCGTCCCTGTCCAGAAAGAGATGCAACTGGTAAATCAGGCAAACCTGATGAAAAGCCCCCCTGGCCACAGCCATCTTATGGTCTTCTAAAGACAGCCATGCATCCAGGAGGACACCCAGATTGCTGGCCCTCTCCGAGGGGGCTAACGTTTCACCCCCAATAGTCAGCTATGGAACCAGCTGGCTATACCAGGACGTTGGGAGCCATAGCCACTCAGTCTTGGAGGGGTGGCTATGAGTCTGAGCTTGTTTCTCCCCATCCAGATCCGCACAGCCTCCAGACAATGAGACATCACATCAAGGGCATCTGGGGTGGTCTGGGATGGAGATATACAGCTGAGTATCAGCGTACAGATGACACTTCACCTCAAAACCACGGATGATCTCCCCCAGCAGCTTCAGATAAATGTTGAACAAAAGGGGTGAGAGGACCGACCCTTGTGGCACCCCATAAATAAGGTGCCTTGAGGTCGATTTCTGTCCCCCTACCAACAAAGACTGAGTCCGACTGGAGAGAAAAGAGGTGAACCACCACAACATAGTTCCCCCCACTCCTAACCCCTCCAGCCGGCACAGCATGATACCATGGTCGATGGTAAAGCCACTGAGAGGTCCAAAAGGACTAGGACAGAGGAGCAATCCCTCTCTCAAGCCCTCCAGAGATCATCAACCAATGCGACCAATGCCGTTTCCATGCTGTATCCTAGCCTGAAGCCCAACTGGAATGGATCTAGGTAGACATCTTCATCCAGGTATCGGGGGAGTTGTTAAACCACCACACTCTCAACAACCTTCGCCACAAAGTGAATGTTGGAGACAGGATGATAGTCCGCTAATACAGCCAGGTCCAAGAGGGCTTCTTGAGGAGGGGCCTCATCACTGCCTCTTTCAGGTGGAGGGGAGGAAACCCTCACTCAAAGAAGTGTTTATAATCCTCTGGAGCCAGCCTCGTGTAACTGCGTGGGAGGCCAGCACCAACCAGCAGGGACACGGGTCCAATAAACATGTGGCAGAGCTCAACTTCCCCAGAATCCTGTCCACATCCTCGGGAGTCACAGAGTCAAACTCCTTCCAGATAACACTCTCAAGACTCACCTCCGTCAACCCCTCTGGACCCACCTAATTGGAGTCCAAGCCTTCCCGCATCTGAGCGATTTTGTCATGCAGGAATTGCACAAAATCCTCAGCCCTATCCTGCAAGGGATCTTCCCTTGCTCCCATATAAAGGAAGGAGCGGGTCACCCTAAATAGGGTGGCTGGGTGGTTCTCTGCAGACGCAATAAGAGCAGAAAAATAGTTTGATTTTGCTGCTTTTATTGCCACTAGGTAGGTCTTAATATGAGACCTTACCAGTGTTCGGTAGCATATAACCTCTAGGTCTATAACTAGGAATTTCAGGAATTTTTTTTGGGGGGGAGGGTGAGAGTGTCTTTGAATCAGTGTTGACTCCTGTGATGCTTGAATAAGTCACTAACATTTTCTTGCTAAGCTTTGGGAAGTGGGTTGCCATTGCCGTTTCCTAGGATTCAGAGAGGTCTCCTGATTTCTAGCCTGGTACCTTAAGCACTACACCACTGGCTCTATTTTTAGACATAGGTCTATTGAATTAACAACATTAAAGGCTGCAACACTTTTGGAAAATGTTGAAACATAATTATAATGTGGAGCCTAAGCAGGGGTGGGCTACTGGAGGTTCGGAGGGGTTCGGAAGAACCTCTGCCTAAGATTCTGTGCAGTTGGAGAACCCACAAATCCCATTCCTGGCTGACCCCCCACCCTTTCCAGGAGTCCCCACACGGCCTGTTTTGGATACAGGTAAGTGCAGGGCATGCACGGAGGCTTGGGGAGGGTGAAAAATGGGCCTACCAGAAGTTTGGGAAGGCTGGAAATATGCCCAAACATGCCTCCAGAGGGCCTGGGGAGGCCGTTTTCACCCTCCCAGAGGCTTGAGGAAAGCCTCCGGAACCCAGGGACAGAAAAATGCTGCCCCCCCGCCATATGCAGGAAGCTGGCTAGGCCACACCCACCCAGCAACCAGGCAGGGAACACCTTGGTAATAATTTTGAAGCCCACCCCTGAGCCTAAGTTAAAAAATAATAATATTGTATTGGAAATATTAATGGGTGAGGGATCACTTGTTCCATTGCTAGATTGTTTCTCATTGATTATTTGATGGAAAATACAAAACATGTGGGCAATAAAAATAACTTTATGTGTAACACCAGATTTATAGTCTAGGATTGTTGGATTGTTGATACGTACTCACTTTCTGTTTATGAGCTGCTTCTCTAAAGATGCACTATCTAGTATTATATTGAAGCAAACATTTTGGACAGTCACTTTATTGGCAACTTTGATGATAAGACTTCAAGTAGGATGGAACCAATAAGGAGACAAAGAGTGGTTGGATTTGCACCAGAGTTAATTGAAAATTTGAGTGACCAAATGAATTCCAAATCAACAATAATATCAATAACAAATGAATGGAGTACCTAAATCAGGGGTGGTTCTAAATTTTTTCATTACCGGTTCTGTGACCATGGCTTATTTTGTGGGCATGGCTTGATGGTCATGTGACAATTTTTTAGGATTTAGCAGAGGTACTGGTCTACCAAGCTTTTAACTGCTTGCAGAGCTGTACCAGTCTACTCATTTATTTTTGCAGGCACCACTCTACTCATGTATTTTTGCAGGCACTGGTCTACCACCAAATTGCCTTTTACCACTGATCAGCTGTAGGGTGGCCCTTTGAAGCCCCATGGCAAGAGTTTAAATAGTTTTTTTCCTTATAGCCCATCAGCTAGGACTCAGGAGGCAGCAATAGATTGGGGGTGGGGCCAAATAAAAGGTAAGAATAATGCAGGGGTGGGGGGTGGGGGGGCAGGGGGGGCAGAATCAGTTCGGTGACATCATATCAACACCGCTATTGGCTTGGCGGAACTTGGCGGAACCGGGTGGAACCCACCACTGACCTAAATATATATTTTTTATAACTTTTGAATATTTGGATGCCCAGTGGTATCTAAGAAATCTAAAAGAATTTTACTAAAAGAAAAATAAATTGTAAGAACCCAGCCAAACTCAGACCACACAATTATTGATTATATTGTTTATAGTAAAACTAAACTAAGCTAGGTTTCAGCATGGTGTCCTTCATAATAACAATTTGTATTTCATAACTGAAATGTGGCTGGTGGAAATGAAAATGTTCCATCTCTTAAATTTCAATTTCGTGTGTAGGAATGAAAACACACTCCTAATTTGAAGTAAAGTTTGAGAAGCATGAAGCAGAGGGGGGTCCTTCTCATGTGCTAAATACAGTTCCAAAGGAGTACTCTGTATTTTTGTTCTGCTTCTCAAAAAGAACTCTTAGATGGCTCTCCAAAGAAAAGGCTTGCTTTCTGCAATGGCTGACACATCCCTCATAGCTCACAAATTAGAAGTTAGCATATAGCTGACTTTTGAATCTTTTGAAATTCTCCATCTGTCAGTCTGGATATTGATCTTGTAAACTGTCAGAGGAAAACATTTCAGTTACTTGTCCCAAGCTATGCTAAACTGCTGTTTTCTCTTCCTTGAGTTGTAAAGACTGATGGGCAAGTTATTTTATTATGTTTAATTATATACACTTATACACATGTATTTATATGCACATATAATCAAGTGTGCATATACACACACAAACATACAGATTGATCAAATAATTATAAGATGCAGTAATTCAGATTTCCAAAATTGTATAACTATGACCACAATATTTTTCAGTATAGTACTGGAATCGCTAATCAGAAAGCGAACAGGAAGACTGAAAGAACTGATACTCCTAATTTGATTCCAAACTGTGTGTAAAAAATGATGCAAGGAACAGTATGTATATTTATCATCTTGAGTTAAAATCTAATAAATAAATAGGTAAATGAATTAATGAATGAAATGTCAAAATGTAAGGTGATATGTATTATCATGGTATCTATTCATTCCAGAATTCATAAAATAACTGAAAAAATATTATATTTATTTACAGAATCTATAAGCATGAGTTTAATAAGGAATTGTTGCTGTCTGACATATCAAATATATCATGGGATTATGCGGTACTGGAAATCAACATTATGACAAGGACAAGCAATAGAACAAAGTCAAACCAGTCTTGGACTTTAAGAGAGCTAATTTCAATAAAGGTAGAGCTTGGGAAGAATTCCATGGATGAGAATCCTCAAGTGGAAAACAACTCAAGAAGCTTGGGAAACTTTGAACAGTGAGATTATAAAAGCCCAGTCTAGTACAATACCAATGAAGAAGAAAAATAACAGCTCTCAAAAGATACCAGCTGGGCTACATTAAGAACTCGCTGATAAATTGAAAGACAAAAAGTATAAAAAGTGGAAAGAGGGGCACATAATCAGCAAATAGCTCAAGTCTGCAAAGATGAAATGAGGAAAGCTATGGCTCAAAATGAACTAAGGCTTGTGACAAAAGTCAAAAATAAAAAAAAAGTTTCTTTCAACATGTAAAAAAGAAGAAAAAAGTCAAGGAAATCATTGGTCCATTAATGGGAAAAAGTGACAAGAATGTGACAAGCAACAGGGAAAGAACTGCTTAATTCAGTTTTTGCATCCATCTTTTACACAAAAGGAAAAAAACAGTTCCACCTATAAAAAACAGTAGCATAAAAAACAGATTAGGAATACAAGTTAAAATAGGCAAGAAAACGGTAAGTGAGCACCTGTCCACTTTAGATGAGTTCAAATCACCAGATGGATTACACTCCAAAATTCTGAAGGAACTGGCGGATGTGATCTCAGAGTCTCTGAACTATATCTTTCAAAAATTCTGGAGCACCGGGGAATTCCAGAAGACTGGGAAACAGATGATGTAATGCTCATCTTCAAAAAAGGAAAAAAAAATAGATCCAGAAAACTCACTACCTGGAAAAATTCTGGAAAAGATAATCAAGCAATCAAACAGCGAACACTTGGAGACAAACAAAGCTATAACCACAAGCCAACATGGGTTTGTCAAAAACAGATCATGCTAGATAAATCTGGAGGTATTCCATTCTTTGACAAAGTAACAAAATTAATGGACCAGAGGAATGCTGTGGATATAATTTACTTGGATTTCAGTAAGGCATTAGATAAAGTATATCATAACCTACTACTTGATAAGATAGAAAAATATGAGTTAAACAGTATCACTACCAGATGGATTCATAACTGGCTGAACAACCACACTCAATGTGTAGTCCTCAATGGAACTACATCTACATGGAGGGAAGTATTCACTGGGGTACCCCAAGACTTTTTTTTAGGCCCAGTGCTCTTCAAGATCTTCATTAACAATTTGGATGAGGGGGATAGATGGGGAACTCATCAAATTTGCAGATGACACCAAACTTGTAGGAACAGCCAACACTTAAGAGACAGAAGGATCTTGACAGACTTGAACATTGGGTGCTTTCTAACAAAATGAAATTCAATGATGAAAAAAGTAAGGTTCTACATTTAAGCAAGAAAAACTAAATGCATAGGTATAGTATAGCTGATACCTGGCTCAGTAGTAGTAACTGTGAGAGGGATCTTGGAGTCCTAATGGATAATCATTTAAATATGAGCCAGCAGTGCTGCAGCTGCCAAAAAAAGCTAACACAATTCTAGGCTGCATAAACAGGGGGATAGAATCAAGATCACATGAAGTGTTAATAACATTTTATAATGCATTGGTAAGGCCACACTTGGAATACTGCATTCAGTTTTGGCCACCATGATGTAAAAAAGATGTGTGCTCTCTAGAAAGTGCAGAGAAGAGCAACAAAGATGATTAGGAGACTGGAGGCTAAAATATATAAAGAATGATTGCTGGAATTGGGTATGTCTAGTTTAATGAAAAGGTCTAGGGGTGACATGATAACAGTGTTCTCAGGGGTTGCCACAAAGAAGAGGGAACCAAGCTGTTTTTCAAAGCACTTGAAGGCAAGACAAGACCCAATGGGTGGAAACTAATAAAGGAGAGAAGCCACCTAGAACTAAGGAGAAATTTCCTGACAGAACAATTAATCAATGGAACAACTTGCCTCCAGAATTTGTGTATGCTCCAATGCTGGAAGTTTTCAAGAAGATTTGGATAACCATTTGTCTGAAATAATATAGGATTGACTGCCTGAGCAGGGGGTTGGACTGGAAGACCTCCAAGGTCCCTTCTAACTCTGTTATTCTGTTATAACTATATCTGACTTTACCTTTCACTAGATACATTGAACACTTTATTTTTCACTTGCACTTTTTGAACTTTTTCTCCTCTAATTGTTCTTCCTAATGTTCTTCTCTAATTATCTTTCCCAACAGACAGGCTATATCTGTCATATGCGCTTATTCTGCCTTCATTCCATCTCAATTCTCCTTCTGCCTCCAGGTCCAACCCTAATTAAAAAAGCTGCGTTAGCTGGAGGGAGTTAGAACAAGGTACAGGTCATTTCTGTTGGCTGAAATCCACTTCTGCCAGCTGGAATGACTTTCTGCTGGCTGAGAGGAGAGGTATGTTAGAGATTACAGAGATATAACAGCAAAGGTACTAAAAAGTCGTCCTGCTCCAAAGCTGGCTTCCATGAAAATATCTCCTGAAGGTTGATCCTGAAATAATGCCATGTTTCAAAAGCAGAGACCCCGTTTGATTTGACATTCCCTGGGATGCAATGTGAAAAAAGATGCACCTTAGCAAACTATTTAATCACAAGACTCTAATTAATTAGTGAGGTAAATATGAAAGACTTTACTTGAATAATGGCAATGTAATGAGCTGTTAACTTAAACTCTTTGATTAATTCACTGAAATGTCTTCATAAATGGGTGTCATCAAGCAATTGTGAATAGTTACCAGTAGAAGTAACATTGTAGATAGAGTTACCCAACATAAATTTTGTGTGTGTGTGTGTGTAATGTATGGAGATTCTTTAAAAAATGTATTCAACTGATTTCAGGGCTTACAAAACACTTTTGTGCATTTTCCATTTCAAAGTAGAATGTACCTGATTTTCAATAATAGCACCATTAAAATTTAGCAGGACAATTGGAACAAATTCTGCAGGCCTCAAACTGTTAGCTTTGGGGTCCTGTCACAGTGTTGACACTCTGGAGCTGGGAGCTAAAACAATTAAGCAAGTTGTTTCATTTTCTCTTCTATCAGCTCCATTCCAGAGAAAAAGCTCATATTTTCACGTCAGATTGATTTATCTCTAAAGCAAATAGGGCTTTGTTATTTTGTTTTTTACACACTGGAGCTCATGTCATTGCATGAGTTGAAATCTTTACCATCTCTGCTCATTCTGTTTATCCAGCATGAATATTGGGTACACACTGGAATTCATTTTAGCTTTGACAGACATACATCTTCCTGGTAACAATGAAGAAATATCTTCATTAATAATAACATAATGGTGTTAGCAGATTGGCATGGAAATAAAGTTTGCATATTTATGGAATGTGTTGGCTGTTATTATTTGTCTTCTGCTAATTAGAATTCAGCAGACAAAACTATGAAATCAACAAGGAAAGAAAATCCATGGCTCACTTGTCAAAGTTCTAAAATTAGATGTCCTGGTTTATTATTTCAGGTTTCAAATGGAAATGATTTGAGTGACTAAATAGGAATTTCTCCAGAATTCAAAAGAATATTGTAAAATAAATATACTTCTGTAAGGCCAAGACACAATTTTCAAAAAAATTTTTTACGGTTCAGTTGATTTTCTAAATTTAGGTTCCGCCTTGATCTGTGGTTGAAAAAAAGACATATATATTTTGTACAGAAATCAAGCATAATTCAGCCACTTATAAATACTTGGAATTCCAATGGGTTTTAGGCATGAAATACAAATGGGACTGTAACAGATTTGTTCTTTGAGGGTTTTTTTGAAAGGTTTTCTAGGCAACATCCTCAACTTGATCATATTCTAGAAATGCTTTGGTATTTTGACTCCTTAGCCAGGATGTCCACAGGAAGTCAACAACCAGCATGAACATTGTGGCAGGATTTGAGGAAATATATTTGTTTCCCACTTAACAGGAGCAGGAGTTACTTACAAAAGCAATAGGGTAGTTGTCCACATTATTGTTAAAAAAGGAAATCCTTAAATGATAATTAATCTGGAATATAACATTGCCAATAACTACCACTATTGGTGTCCAGCCTATTTTGAAGCTTCCAGGTTGTGGTAAACAGCACTAAACCATAAGTATTGGAGGACAAGCTTTATGAACCTGAATGAAATCACTATTTATTTTAGTCTGTTTTCACTTTGGAATTTTACACCAATAAGTAACCTGGGTTGATGGTGCTATCAATAACCTGAAATGCTTCTCAATATGAAAGTAATATGACACTGCTTTCATATAGCTTCTTTTTGGCAGGTAGGATAAATGTTTCTCTTTCAGTTACTTATTCCACTGGATTCCTCTATGAATAAATGTTTGAGAGACCCTGAGATAGTACAAGTAATGGACAGCAGTAAAGTTTCCTTTATTGTTTCAATTGAAATACTGTCTGCAACATACTGCTATTGGAGGCAGCCAATATTCTGCTGTTAGATTTGACAAAATACTTTTTTTAAAACAGATATTTTGGTAAAAGAGCAGCTTAAAAGATGTGAAGAAAAAGCCTGCTATAAAAGCTGCAATACATGTCAACAGAAGTACTGCATAAGGACATTTGCACGAGGACATTTCATGTATCAGGATTGGCACCTTCACAACAAAAACAATTTTGTTTTGCATAACTCATATAAAACAAAGTTAAGAACAAATAGCAAGCATTCATTTCTGATTGAATGATTCAGGATCAGAAATTTACATGAGAAAGTCTTTTTTTAAAAATTTGATTTATATGCCGCCCTTCTCTGGAGACTCAAGGCGGCTTACAATGCATTAAGCAATAGCCTTCATACTTTTGTATATATATTTATACAAAGTCAGCTTATTGCCCCCACAAACTGGGTCCTCAATTTACCCACCTTAGAAAGGATGGAAGGCTTTGTACTTGAGATGGGAGATAAGCTTTTTCCCTGCTCTCAACTCCTAGTAACAAGGCCCAGATCCACCATTATGCAGCCTGGAGGTAATTACCTCAGGCAACACTTCCGTATATGCAGTAGAGGAACCATTTTGTCATATGCTTCAAGTGTACCATTTCTTGGTACAGTCCATTCCAAGAGAAGTCCAGAAGTCCGCCTGGACTACTGCAGCGCTCTCTACATGGGGCTCCCCTTGGGGTGCACCCGGAGGCTCCAACTGGTCCAGAATGCGGCCGCGTGGGGAATTATGGGAGCGACGTGGCGCTCCCACGTGACACCTCTCCTGCACGAGCTGCACTGGCTCCCGGTGGTCTTCTGGGTGCGCTTCAAGGTGTTGGTGACCACCTTTAAAGCGCTCCATGGCTTAGGACCTGGGTACTTGCGGGACCGCCTTCTGCCGCCAATAGCCTCCCACCAGCCAGTACGCTCGCACAGAGAGGGCCTCCTTAGGGTGCCGTCAGCCAGACAATGTCGGCTGGCGACCCCCAGGGGGAGAGCCTTCTCTGTGGCAGCGCCCGCCCTCTGGAATGACCTACCCCCGGAGATACGCAGGATTCCAGATCTCCGGACCTTTCGTCGGGCCCTTAAAACCCATTTATTCCATCTAGCTGGGCTAGCTTGATCCCATCCTCCGTTTTTAAATTTGACATTGATTTTAAATTGGGTTGTTTTAATTCTCAGCCGAATAATATTTAATAATTTTTAATTGTTTTTAACTTTTGTTTACCCTGTTTTATTCTGGCTGTTCACTGCCCTGAGTCCGCAAGGAGAAGGGCGGTTTATAAATTGAAAAAATAAATAAATAAATAAATAAAAATCTAAATGTGTAAATACACAGAGGTATGCATCATTAAACTGTAGCTAATCATGATTTTCCAGGAGTTTAGAACATGTGCATTAACATTTTTTTTCAAATTTTGTGTATTTTATATTATGGTATATTATTGACAAATTGTTCTGGCCCTAAGATAGGTCTATGGATAATTTGTACTGTTTCCCATTACACACTTCCTATTTCAATCTGACTTCTGACCCTGGTTTCATGCTGAAATACATTTAGCCACTACGATAGGTGATTTTAAAAAATAAAAATACAAAAGATAGGATGAATGTGGCTCTCTTAACTAAGTGGGAAACTCTACATAGTTCAAAAAAAGCCCTGCAGCAAATGTCTTCAAAGTATGTGACATTTACCCATGCTTAAATAGTCATTTTAACTTAAGTATGACTTAACGACAGGGGTGAAATCCAGCAGGTTCTGGAGAACCGGTAGTGGAAATTTTGAGCAGTTCAGAGAACTGGCAAACACCATCTATGGCTGCGCCCAGAGTGGAGGTGGGAATGGAGATTTTGCAGTATCCTTCCCCTATCACATCCCCCAAGCCACACCCAGTAAAAAATGTAGTAAAAAAAATTTTTAGTAGTAAAAAAATGTGGATTTCACCACTGTTTAACAAACCTCTTATTCATAATGAAACAGTGAGGAAAAAGTTGTTTCTGTATCAGATTTTGTTATGTCAACAATTATTAGATTATTATTTCATGCTGTAATTTTTTTTAAAATTTAATTTATATGCCACCCTTCTCTGGAGACTCAGGGCGGCTTACAATGCATTAAGCAATAGCCTTCATACTTTTGTATATAGTAGGGCTTAGTAGGGCTTTTTGGCCATCCCTCCCCCTGAGCGGTGTTCTTTTTTATACAAAGTCAGTTTATTGCCCCCATAATCTGGGTCCTCATTTTACCTACCTTGAAAGGATGGAAGGCTGAGTCAACCTTGAGCCTGGTGAGATTCGAACCTGCAATAATTGCAGGCAGCTGGTGTTATTTTAACACCACTTAAGCTGCTGTGCCACCAGGCTCTTTATTATATGTAAAACAAAAATTTCACAAAGAGATAGCAGCAGCGACAATGCCACCAACAAAATAGCAGACAACAAAGACAGAAACATAAAAATTGAGTAGCTAGTAGGCAGAATGCTCTGGAGGAGTGAGAAACCTTTGGTTTTCTGTCAGGGTTTTTTTTTTGGGTGGGGATAGGAGTTTGGGGGGTATACTTTCCATGAATCCCTTGGCAAGGCTCATCCATTCATTTATAATGGGTGTAGCTGAAACAATCCAATTTATGAATTCAAAATGCCTGGGCATGTGGGTGGCTTTGTCGTGTCTTAATACCAATCCTCTGTGTTTTGAAGATAAAGTAGACGCCTGCCATATGCTTGGGGGAAGAAATAAGATGAAACACTTGTATCTGAAATTTGCAATTCTGACACCCCCTTTTATCCACTTAGCATGCACATCCATTCCAATAAAGACATAATCAACACATTTTACTGTCAAAAAGAAAATCAGAACAAAGGAAGAACAGAGCAATAGAAATTAATGCCACTTCTAACAGAAAAACAACCCTGGCGGCAGTGAATGCCTTATTACCCAGCCTCTGTTCCTGAGACTGACATAAATAAAACAAGATGGATGCTTTTGCAATTGCTTTTGGAAATGCAATTAATAGTAGTGGTTAACTAATGACTTAATTGGTTAATAGTTGTAAAAAGAAGGCTGAGATTCTTCCTTAGGCTTAAGATATTACAAGATGAGAGTGTGGGTAACTGTGATGAGAACAAAAAAAAGGAAGATGTAGGGAAAATTTTCTTTAGCAAACCTGTATTCAGTTTTAATACTCCACTAGACAACCTGTGTCCCATTGGATCATTGTTTTCAGATAGTTCATTACTTAAACAACAAAAAAGAATGACCACCGATGGAGAAGAAAGCCATGGGAGTTTCCTGCCAGTTTCCTCGTTAAGTTTATATGCAAGTTAGCCGCATATCTTGCAACCAATTCTAACAAAAGACTGTTGATTCTGTATGTTTGAACCAATATGTACAGTTTTATGAACTATTTTCATAATGCAGATTCTTGTTGTTGTTGTTCAAAGATACATGTGATAAAATAGTCCACATATCTATGCAAAACTGCATTTCTGCTCATTTCTTGAATTGGCAGTGTAAAATTGATAACTACTTATCAAAATGTGAACTTGTTTCTTTTCCTTAGATTTTACCTGCCTTGTTCCCTCTCTAGAGTTTAGAAAAACAAGCAATCAAACAATATATCTATCAGTTGTATGAGCCAAAAGTGGAAGGAAGGAAAATGCAAGAAAACATTTTCAGGTAAGTATCACTGGGATCACTGGGTATATGAGGGGTATAGCTCTTCTACTCAAAAGGATAACAAAATGCTTACAGTTCCAAATCTCAGTTCCACTAAAACAAATCTCACATCATCACAAGAGGATCAAGTTTCTGAGATTTAAAAGGTGGGGAGTTTTAAAGCAACATTTTATATATCTATAGGTAGTATAGATTATACCTATAGCAGTGCCTTGGGAGAATGTTGCTTTATGCATGCATTACCCAAGGCACACAAGTTTCCCTATAGTGATTTTGTTCAGAAAGTACAGATTTGGGTCCCATTAGGACTCTTGAATCCAAATGCTCCCCTTTTAGCACTTGAGAATTTGAGATGTCTTTCTAAAATGAATGGAAGTATCCTACTGTGGAAAACTGAGAAACAGTCTGTGAGTGTGTGAGATTATACTCACAATAAATCAGTCTCTCTCTCTCTCTCTCTCTCTCTCTCTCTCTCTCTCTCCCTCCCTCCCTCCCTCCCTCCCTCCCTCCCTCCCTCTCTCTCATTCCTCATTTTTGGATCCTCAGGTATAACTCTCAAAAATGGCAGATGGCAGTGCTTAGCTGCTCTTCTGTGATTTCAAAATGGCTTAACGAGGCTTTTTATTTCTGGTATTTCTGGTTAATCTGATCTCATGCAGCAAGGTGAGGAAAGAACTCTGATTTTGGTGGAATTTAATCCCAGATTTATAGTTACAGGAATGCCAGTTTATACATATGTTGATGATATTTTCTTTTTTGAGGAAAAACAGTATTTCTTATTATTATCAGGTAAACAAGCCAGATAACCTCCACGTGTTTTGGATTACAGCTCCACACTCCCTTTGTGATAGAAGTGTTGTCTTGGAATTATGAAAGCTTTAATTTATTACATTTAATTTTTCAGCTTTATTTATAATTTCCATAGCAACAATACCAACAAAGAATTTCTGGTCTCTCAGTGGGCTAAAAGTAGCTGGCTTTTTTTCTGCTTTTTTAAAAAAATGTCTTTGAATCTTGACTCAAGTCCATGGAGTTTTCTTGGCAACGTTTTCAGAAATGCGAAATTTTCAGGGTGAGATTCAAGGTGTTAGTTATCACCTTTAAAGCGCTTCTTGGCTTAGGGCCTGGGTACTTACGAGACCGTCTTTTGCCATCAATAGCCTCCCACCGACCAGTTCGTTCTCACAGGGAGGGACTACTCAGGGTACCGTCAGTCAAATTGTGCCGACTGGCGACTCCCAGGGGGAGGGCCTTCTCTGTAAGGGCTCCAACCCTTTGGAATGAACTGCCCCCGATATACGAAACATCCCTAATCTCCGTGCTTTCCACTGTGTCCTCAAGACCCTGATGTTCAATCAGGCAGGGCTAAGCATGTTAACTGGGAATGATTAAAATATTATATAATTCTGGGTTTTATTTAATTTGGGCTAAACTATGCTATAATTTTAATTATCAATTTTATGATGTTTATGTATCTTTTCTTTTTTCTTGACTGTACACCACCTTGAGTCTTGCGGGAGAAAGGCGGTATAGAAATATAATAAATAAAATAAATAAATAAATAAATAAATGGTTGCATTGCTATTTTCCCAGGGCTAAAAACAAATGATTGGCTTCCATGCCTAAGTAGGACTAGAACCTGGGTTTCCCTATTCAATGCTTTAACTAGTGGTTCAATATTTCTCAATTTCAGTAACTTAAAATGTGCTTACTTCAGTTCTCAGAATTTCCCACCTAGCATGTTGGCTGCAGAATTCTGGGAGTTGAAGTCCATACATCTTATGTATGGACTTCATACATAAGATGTATAAATCAAATTAAAAAAAAAAATCTTAAAGTTGCCAAGTTTGAAAAAGGTTACAGTAGATCAAACTTTGCCAGATATTAATCATTAAAACGGCACAATAAGGGTACTTTTTATCAGTCACAATACAGGACAAACATACAAATCTACACATCATTTGCATCTGTTAATTTACATGTATGCAAATAAAAAATAATTACTGTAATTTAAACAGAACTATAGTTCAATTCATCACAGTGGAGGATGTAGCCCAGCGACCTGAATGCCTGCTCACACTATATTTTAGAAGCTATTAAAGATGACTGGTTAAATTCCTGCTCTTCATTCATAATGTGTCATTATTTTAATTCAGTCATTATTCTAAAATTAGTCATCTTCATACTTACCGGTAGCTAGTGCAGTATAGTCTCAAAATTTTTTAAATTTATGATATTTACACTAGTATATCTTTGCAGTTCTAAAGCTATATGCTCTGACCACATAAAGAAAGTAAGAACAATAGGCAAGTATATGCAAGTAGATTTCTATAGTAGGGTTGTTTTATTGTTTTAT
The DNA here is from genome assembly GCA_030761175.1 of Masticophis lateralis. Lineage (NCBI taxonomy): Eukaryota > Metazoa > Chordata > Lepidosauria > Squamata > Colubridae > Masticophis > Masticophis lateralis. The sequence continues at coordinate 308,949,369 of JAUDYJ010000001.1, read as the reverse complement.
CTGCTAATAAATGGAAGTTTATTGGATGACAGTTATTCCATATAGCTTATCTTTCTTTTTCTGCATTTGTGCAATTTAAGATAATTATTCCTTTGTGCGGCAGAAGATGATAAATTGGCATATTGGATTCCCTTTTAGCATAATACTTTACTATTAAATAAACTAGTATTAAGCATTAATAATCAATGTTTTAAAATTGAATTCCAAATGTTAATGCACGGCAACCTGATATACATGCATAATACATGTTGTAATTTTTTTAAAGTGACTGCACTGAAATGGTTCATTAAGGTTTTTTAAAAATGATTCTTGTCAGTTGAAGCTGAGCAGGATAAATTACCTGGGAAAAACCCATTATGACTTTTCTTAGCACTTTAAAAATTGTACTTGACATTTATTTCTAATAACCAATATAACATGATAGGATGGAAAGTGTTCAGGTCTGCCATAAAGTAGCAAACACCTTCACTTAATTATACTTTCCCATTTTCTCATGCCTTTAATTCAAGAATTTAATCACCTTTAATAATGTGTTCAGCACCTTGTGTCAGAAGGTGGGAGCTTACTTTTGACCCAAGCCAAACTGGAATGCAAGACATCCAGAGGAGTGTGACTAATTTTCACATTTCAAATTATATGTTAAAACAAATTGCGTACAATTTGAATGAATAAGAAGAGTGTCAGAAGTAATAGAAAGTCTGGCATCCTTTTTGTGCCCAGTTTAGACTGGGCATTATTCTTATGTTCTGAAAATTGCAACTGACTGAGAGCTTATTGGTCATAGATTATAATGCTAGAAGGAAAATACGATAAGTATGGATGTCATCAGAATAAAAAAGAAATTAACTAGGCAATCCAGATAAGGCTATTTGTCCCAATACGGTTAAAAATACAGGAGGAATAGAAGACAGTGTATTCTTAAACCTCTTTTTTTTTGGTCCTCAGCAGGTTCTAAGGCCAGTCTGATGTTTAAAAACTGTGAAATCATCATCATCATCATCTTAAATAGGAAGCTGGCATATTACATAGCCAAAAGTCAATGTATAGCTCAGTGGTGAAATCCAATTTTTTTTACTACTGGTTCTGTGGGCATTGCTTTGTGGGCATGGTGTGGCTTGGTGGGCATAGCTTGGTGGGCATGGCAGGGAAAGGATACTGCAAAATCTCCATTCTCACCTCACTCCAAGGGAAGGATACTGCAAAATCCCTATTCCCTCCCCACTCCTGGGGGAAAGATATTGCAAAATCTCCATTCCCACCCCACTCTGGGGCCAGCCAGAGGTGCTTTGGCCGGTTCTCCAAACTACTCAAAATTTCTGTTACAGGTACTCCAAACTTCAGAATTTCCAGTTATATCCAGTTTTGGTCACCACAATATAAAAATGGTGTTGAGACACTAGAAAGAATGAAGAGAAAGCAACAAAGACTGGGGAATGGAGGGTAAAACATATAAAGAATGGTTGAAGGAATTGGGTATGTCTAGTTTAATAAAAAGAAGGACTGGGATGACCTGATAGCGGTCTTCCAATATCTAAGGGAGGGTTGCCAGAAAGAAGAGGGGCCAACTTATTCACCAAAGCACCTGCAAGACAAGATGTAAACTAGTTAAGGAGAAATCCAACCTAGAATTAAGGAGATATTTCCTGACAGTTAGTACAATTAATCCATGAAATGGCTTGCTTCCAGAAGTTGTGGGTTCTCCATCACCGGAGGTTTTAAAAAATAAATTGGACAGTCATTTGTTTGAAATGGTCTAAGGTCTCCTGCTTGAGCAGGGAATTGGACTACAATATCTCCAAAATTTATTTGGCAGGCCTGAAGTTCCAATGAAAAAGATGGCTTCCAGGCCTGGAACCCTTATTTTATTTATTTATTTATTTATTTATTTGTTTATTTATTTATTATTGCCACTATTCACCCGTGGTGACTCAAGGCAGCTTACAGAATATAAAACCACATTTAAAACAATAAAACTAATAAAAAGAATCAAATAAATTAATATAGTATAATATAATAAAATCAGCCCATGCCCCCCACACCCCACCCCAGTGACAGCAGATCACACGAGCCATTTAATGGGCTCTCTCCTGCTCTGCGTTCTCCAAGCCTGCTGGCAGAACGAGGTCTTCAGCTCCTTCTGGAAGAGTATTAGAGTGGAGTCCGTTCTAATCTCTGGAGGAATAATGTTTCAGAGAGAGGGAGTCACCATGGAGAAGGTCCTTATTCTGGGTCCCACCAGATATATCTCCCTCGGGGATGGGACCTGCCTCCCCTTCCAATTCTATTATTCTGTGTTCTGTATTACCTTTCACAATTTATTTTTTAATAAGGACACAGATTTACTTTCTAACACCTGAAAGATATTTAGGGCCTGTTGAGTGAGTTAACTTCATCTAGCCCTAAAAGCGGTATTAAACTGTATAGCAGTTCTTCCAAATTTCAGCTGCAAAATTCCAGAAAGCCATGACAAGTCAACAAGGATATAAAAAAATCTGACTCTTAATTCCATGTAGTTGTTTGTCTAGAGTTTTGCAATCCAGATGGGTAGTCATGATCTTTTGAAATAAATATTGATTAACTAATATAGTTATCTGCTGGAATCACGCTTTACAATATTGCCCAACACAATAAATGGCCACTGAACATATTGACAATACACAAAAACATTTATGGTGAAGAAAAAATAAACGTTGATGAATAAATAATGACATCCTCTCTCAAAGTTGACAACACTATGTTCTCTTTAGAAAGTCAATAAGTATGAATGTATTCTATGACTGTCTTTTTCAGTGTTGTGGGGTAGCAAAGGCCAACATAATTGTTCCTTACAACTTCCCTGTAATATGATCTTGGATGGGGCAAAAAAAAAAAAAAAGAGCTTTCTACAAGAGTTCAGAACACCATTGTTTCTTGCTTTCAAGACACACTGTGGTTGCAGCCCTGAGAGCTGGAAATGTATTTCTAAAAAAGTAATTTCACCATTTAAGCCAAGTACCTGTCAAATTTCTTGGAAGGTTTTTACACCTGACTTGCAGTTCACAGTATTGGATTAAAAAATGTATGCACATGTGTGAGTTTTTATTTTGTTGCCTTCTTTTGCTGTTTAGTTGATTTCCCTCTTTTTCAATCTGAAGCAATTGCTGAACTGACTCCAGTTATTTGGATTTCAATTATTAGTATTTCATTTTTGAATTGAGCCTTGAGCTTGGAGATACTTGAAGAAAAATGGGATTCTGGTTTATTAATGACTATTGTACTATTTTATCAATTTTATTTACTAACCTTTAGAATAACAGAATAACAATGTTGGAAGGGATTTTGGAGGTCTTTTAGTCCGACTCCCTGCTCATACAGGAAACCCTATACCATTTCAGACAATTTTTTAAAAAAACAATTTTATTGGGGTTTTTTTTCTCCTCTCCCACCTTCACCCACATCTTTCTCTCTCTCTTTTTTTTTTACAGAGTGTTGGTCGTTTCTTATCTTATACAATTAGTCAAATGCAAATACATTTTACTCAATTACAATTTTTGCCAATATCATCTTCCCCCCCTTTTCCTTTTTTTTGAACATATCTCAGTATTTCAAACTTGCATACATAAACACCTTCATTTATCCCTAAATTCTAACTTTACTATTTGTACATATTTATCCTCTTTTATTCTTAAACAATTCATTCTTTATCTTAATATACAGTATTTATATTTGTTTGTTCAGAGCTGCCTTTCTTCCACTTCATCTTTTTTATTGTACAGCAACCTTTCTCCTCAAACCTACCCTCTTCCTCTTCTCCTTCCAACTTTCTTTGCCCACCTTCTTCTTCTCTACTTACCATTCCCTTCTCCTTCTCCTTCTCTCTTCCCCCCGTCTTACCATCTCTCCTACTCTGGTTTCCCTTCCCTTCCTTCCTCCCTACTCTTCCATCCCTCTCTTTCCTTCCTCCTCCCTTCCAATTCTTTCCTTCATCTCTCTCTATTGCTGTATTCATTTTCAATTTAATGTTTTCCATTGTGGAATCCAGGCAACCCCAATCTCTTGTCTTTTTAATTATTAACAATATATTTCATCTTGTTCTTTTTTTCCCTTCAAATCTTTACTCAAACAATTTTCTAATCCCTTATCTTTTTTACTTTTACCAATATTTTTTCTGCTTTACTTCTTGCAAGTATAACATTTAAATCATTTTTATCATTTCAATTTCATTCAGTTTTACATTGTTTCAATCATTAAGTATATTTCTTAAAACATCTTAACAATATATTTCCACTTATTCAAGTATATATTTATAAAGTGCATCTTAATCATTTCTCATTTTCTCAAAACTAATCATCCTATTAGTTCTTAAAATATTCTTAATTTGTCTTCTTTTCTCTTTTTAATTATGTTTCAAATATTTATTTAATTTTTTTTTATTTTTAATTTGATTTATATGCCGCCCTTCTCCGGAGACTCAGGGCGGCTTTCAATGCATTAAGCAATAGCCTTCATACTTTTGTATATTTATATTTATACAAAGTCAGCTTATTGGCCCCACAAACTGGGTCCTCAATTTACCCACCTTAGAAAGGATGGAAGGCTGAGTCGACCTTGAGCCTGGCTAGGATTGAACTCAGAGAAATTACAGGCAGCTGGTGTTAATTGCTGCCTTTAGTAGGAGGCATTAGCCCTCTACGCTACACAGGCTCCTGTGTTTGAAATATTCCAAATATTACATTTCCCCCAGCTGGTTTATCCATATTATTAAAGCTTATCATTCTATAAACCTCCAATATTATTGAGCATGTGACATTTATTACAGTTTTCCCATTGTTTCTAGTTTTCTTTTCCTTTTTGTAGCTTTTCATTATTAATCCCAGTGTATTTATCTTGTATTTCAAAATCGTGAAATCTTTGCCCTTTATTTTCCATTGTTTTCCATCCCTTTTCCCTCTTTCTTATATTTCCACTGTTAAATCCAGTTTAATCATTTATGTTTTTAATATTTTTTCTTCTCCTCCACCCTCTTTTCCTTCTTTGTCTTTTGTTTTCCCTTCTTCTTCCTTTCTTTTGTATTTTAAAATTCTGCTGTCTACTATTCTGCCCTATATTTCCCATTGTTTCTCCTTTCTCTTTACTTTTTTGTGTCTTTTCATTGTTAATCCCAATATATTTATTTTGTATTTTAAAATCATAAAATCTTTTATTTTGTCCTTTATTTCTTATTATTTTCCATCTCTTTTCCCTCTTTCTTATCTTTCCACTGTAAATCTCAGTGTGATCATTTAATTTTTTTATATTTTTCCTGTTCCACCCTCTTTTCTTTCTTTGTTTCTTTTCTTTTTGTCTAAACTTAATAGTACAATTGTTTAATTTTCCATAATCAGTCTCTTTGTCTTTGTCTTCTTCATTATCAATCTCTCTTTCTTGTTTCTCGTTAGTCATTTCCTTTTCATCTTCAGTGCCTTCTAGCTCTATCTTTACCTTCTCAGATTTCAATTTTCCATGCAAATTTAAAATCATTTCCTTTATTTCCAAACACATTGTCTATCAGTTCATTAAATTCTTGTTCCATTTTATTCTTTCCGGGTTGATATTATTCCAGTTTTAAATCGCATTAAGGTCCCTCTTTTATAATCATCAAAGTCTATCCTCTTGTAGGCAAAACATATCCTCCTTAGTTCTCTCCAGTTACCTTTTTAAAAGTTCAAGGTTTTATCCCCTCCCCCATTTCTTCAAAGGTTTTCTCAAAGTAGATAATCCCATGCCATGCTCTTCCTTCTCCTGCAGATGTCTCTATAATCCACAGTTCCACTTGACTAATTAACAAATCACCATTTTATTTGTAATCCACATCCATGTTTACCAAGTCATAAAAGAGAAAAGGCCAGTTTTCACACCTTCTTTCATCTTTATATATAATCCAATTCAAATTAAATCCCAGCTCCAGATTTACATTTCCATTTGTCAATCACTTTTAATTCATTATTTGGGTTCTTCTATGATGTGCTTGTCATTCTCACTTTCTCTTTCCATCCGCCATCTCCCCCTGCCACTATTTAGCCACAATTTCCACGCTGGGTTAATTTTAGTAATAATTTGGTAGTTAAAAATATTTAGAATTTTCTTTTTATTGTCTGTGGGTTATCCAATCACTCACCCAATATCAGCACTTTGTCCAAATCTTCCATCCTGCACGTCAGATGGAAGGCTCCAGCTTCATGGCGATTCACCCTGATTGCCGCCCCCCGTCACCGGCTCAGAGAGAGTTTTTCGGGCTATCCAAGGGACTTGCCTGTCCCTTTGTAGACACCAAGCTGCCTCTCTTTCTTCACTGTCCCTACAGGACAGCTTCGGTCCGAAGACTCCCTGGTGTTGGTTTGTCTGGCTGGTTTTTGCTGAGCTTGTCAGAGCCCAGCATTTTCCCAGCCAGTCATGCCATGCCGCTTCCGGATTCCACCATTTCAGACAAAATTACAATACTGGATTACAACTAGTATTTAGTGTGCTTCATTTAGAAGTCTCCAGTACAATATTGATGACTGATTAGTTCAGAACAATGTAGGGCATTTGTTTATATCATAATTTAATAGAAATCAGTATAGTGAATTTAATGTTACAGATTTGGGCTGCAAAATAGAGAGAGTCACTAAATTGTAGCAAAAATGTACTGAAAATTCTACCTTTCTGTAGCCATCTTATAGTCACTAGGATTTTTGAAGATATGGTAGCCCTAGTATAGATATGGTAGCCCTAGTATAAAGTTGGAATATAGACCAACAAAAGGTTTGGTTTAGGTCACTTTGGTGCCTTTTTAAATAATGTGATTAGCACTGGAGGTGTTTGGATGATGCCCAATTTATTTTAGGAATCTACAATTAATCTCAATTCAGAAGGCAAACTGGATAAAATCTGAATGCATGGTAAATTCCTATGAGTTGATGTAACCTACAAATTAGTGCATCATATTTAAAAGCCTAGCTTCCACATTTGTTTTTTAAACCACTAAGAAGTCAGTCCAAAGAATATAATCTCAACTGGACCTTGACCACATGAATTAGATCCCAAATCTATATCGAGTCTATATAAAAGTTAAAGATGCTAAAGAATCAAATTCAACTCCTAATGATTACTTAGATCCATACAGTTTTCTTGTCAACAGAACATAAACAGAACATAAACTGTTCGCATTGCTTTCTCCCAGAATGTTTCTTCTACAGTATGTTCCCATTGAACCTATAGGAATTCTCTGGTAATTTCCTATCTAAATATTAATTAGATTCAACACTCTTTAAATTCTGAATGAAGTAGAACTGTAATGTAAATAAAAATAAATAAATGTTATTTTCATGTATCATGTTTTACCATTCTAATGGTATATATATATGCAGTCAGGACTACAGTGGAGAGCAAAATTCTATTGTACCTTCAATCTTCCCTTTAGGGTTCAGATTTGAATCAGGAAACCCATATGTTACAAGAAATAGAAGATTGGGAGAAATGGATGTATGGAATTTGAATATGAGGAAAATGTGGACATGCACTGGAGCATGAAAAATAAAGAAGGCAACAGACTAGATTGCCAGAGATAAGGGTTGCTATGCATAAGGAAATAATTCATCAGGGCTAAAGTAGGTCTGGAATGACAATTACCAAAAATAAGAACTGCCATGCAAGGATCAATGAAAGCCTGAGGTGATGTGGAATGGAATGTGTGACAGAAACTGTTGATAAACGATGAAAAGGAAAACTGTGAGGGATCTTACTTTGAAAGACTTTGCCACGCATATCTATTTTCACCTGATTTTGGTATCTAGTTTTTCCCAAAACTCTTTACAAATTTGCCCAAACTGTAGTGGGAAACATGATTATGAATATACCTATGTATGAGTTTATGTGACACTTAAACAAATAAAAGCTTTGTAGGTGAGGAATGATGTTATATGAACTGGGCTTGTAGTTATTGTATAAGATCCTGAATCTTGTATCTTCACTGAAAGCAGGTGAATGATTTTCCCAGTGGACTCTATTTCCCCAAGAACTTGTACTTCAATGTGCTATTAAGCCTCAGCTCCCTTATCTAAACCCAGATGGTTTAGCCAGATCACAAAGAAGGTGACCTTCACCAGGGAGTTTGAAGGAAGAAATGAATGAGTGAATTATAAATGAAGTTGTAACAAAAGAAGCCATTCCTGCTAGTGATGCTTCAAAATAATGTGCCCTGTGACAACATTTTAAGTCAGATATTCCATGTGTGAAGATATTGAATTCCTGCCGTGGCTGGTTTATGTGATTCATTTGGTGTTTTAATGGTATATCGACATTCACAGCTGAATTTTCACCAAAGTCTGTTCATTTCTTTGGTGATCTTACCTTTTCCATTGTTAAATGTGTGAGTTGTCCCAAGAGCCCCATGTTTGATAATGGCTAAACGATTTCTTTTCCTTTTAGTTCTAACATTTTCTTTTATCTGAATAATGTAGCAATGGAGGAACTATGCTTCCTACAGACAGATTGAATGTAAGATAAAAAGTGCATGCAGGTATGGGGAAATCAGAATGCCTATGACATTGACAGAATGCCAGCATCTTTCTCCTGTGCCATATAAATTTCCTAATCTGCATTTAATTAACATTTAGAAATCTCTTTGAAAAGCAATGATCATTATTACTACTCACCATGGGTGAGTGCCACACAAACAGCTGGAAAACAGAGAACATGACTACGAGGAAAGTGATGACTGAGAAAGCTGTGCCTGTAATGCTTCAATTTAACTTCTCATTTAAAAATGTTCACATGCCCAAGTGCAACAGGTACTACTATTACTACTAATTCAATGTATAGACTCCTTTGCTTTAAAAATTTTGTTTGGGGAAATGGGAGGTGGGTGAGGATGGTTTGGTTTGAATACTATCCACTTCTTTGAAGGAAATAATGCTCAATTCGTATTATTTCTGGACTTAGCAAATTTATATTTTTTAAGATGAATTTTGGAGCAATTAAAACTTTTTCATTGAATGATCCAGTTTAGTGATAGTTGATAGATAGCACATCCCTTATATAAGCAGGAGATTTAAAAAAATACTTGAACAAAAGGAATGGGGTTTTTGGTTGTAGCAGTTTGACTTTTTGCCTGTCCCGACACATCTTCCTGTATGCATACATGCACCTACCTCTGTGCACATACCAACCTGATTGATTGGTTGTCAGGTACCCGAACAATTTAGGAGAGAGTGCACAATCAGAGTCATTTTCATATTACCCATTCTCAGCAGATTGAGGCAGTGATAGCTGGGAAGGTTGGCAGAATAACAGAACTTTGTGGTGTCTTAGGCATTTTAAGGAAAACTATCACAGGTGGCTAATAGTTGTTCTGTGGTGCCTGCTAAATTTATAATGCTCCTTGCCTGGCTATAAAATTAAAGGATGCTTATTGTGGAATACATTTGGTCTTAGTGATTTTATTGCTTCTCGCACATCAGATGCTGTAAGAGAGGAAAGGAAGGATTTTGTTTTTGTTTTGCTTCTTGTGAACTGCAATGGCTAAACTAAAACCGAACAAACCACATTGTCTTTTAGATGTCATGGTTGGTTAACCATGGTTGATAGACTAGTTCGCTGTGCGAACAAACACAGACATAAGTCCAAGAAAAGAAATCTTTGTCCTCCTTATTTTCATCCACTTCCCTAGAGTCTTGAATAAAATGTGTGAACTACTTCTTTGATCTTTGGCATTAAAGATGCATCATCTGGGATTTCCAAAATGATGTTTTAGGGTCTCAATTTCTTTGATATGAATACAAACAATTTTTTGTCTTTCTCACTGGCTTCCAGAACAACTTTTTAATGCAGTTCAGGTAGAATTCAGCTAGTGTGAGATGGTGCTTATTTATCTCATAGTTAATTTGAGAATAAAATAATAAAAAGCCAAGTAGTGATAGAAGATGCCAACAAAATAATTCTTGAAAAGTCATGTTTTGTGCTTGTTATGTCCTCCTCCTTGCCATATCTGCTTAATCCCTTCTCCAGCCTTGAATGGTGCTACCTTAATCCAATTGCTAACCAATTGAGTACATGCTTTGGAGAAGCTTTCTGGCTTGTCCAGATGATCAGAACATTGAGAGAATTCCTGAGAATGGGTGATCTTAGCTTCATTTGGGAAGCTGTAGGCTGAAAGCGGTTGACTCTCTAATCAGTTTAAAGTCAGCATATTGCCCCCAACAATCTGGGTCCTCATTTTACTGACCTCAGAAGGATGGAAGGCTGAGTCAACCTTGAGCCACTCATAATCAAACTCCTGAAGTGAGCAGTGAGTTAGCATGCGATAGTGCATTCTAACCACTGCGCCACCACTGTTCATATATACCTAGAATGAATCACTGTATTCTTCACCTTAAAGGGCAAAGTACCTTGTACTTGTCCAGATGAAAAATATATCATGACTACACTAATATTCCTATTTTATCTTGGAAGTAATTATATTAAACTACAGCGTGAACATACTTTTTAGATTAGGACTTCCCCTAACTGAGTGTGGCTAACACCTTATGTTTTCGAAAGGCAAATAACATATTTTGGTGGGCAACTTAATGCTGTTCAGCTTCCTTTTTTGCGACAACATAAACATTGTACAATATTTCAGTGGGGAGGGGTTGAAAATGCAATAAACAAGGGGGATGGATGATAGAATTTATACAGAATAAAACCTGGAGCACTCTGTTTCAGCTGGCAGAGGGATGGCAGTACTTAAATGTACAGCCGTGTTTGTTTCTATTCCTTGCCTATCAGATCTCTAAAATATGCATCCCCCAAAACAAAACAATGTGTGCACTGCTTTAAAGTGCCCTTGTAATAAAATATTAAACAGCAAGCTGGGTTGACCCTGAATGACAACAGGTGAAAGAATCACTTAAGAGCCAGTGGCCTAGTGAACAAAATTGTTTCTATTTACTGATAATGCTTCAAAGATGCTGACCTTGTAGGAGGGATAAATAATGAAAAGGCCATCCAGGTGAGTTTACCTTAAACACACCAAAGTTATGCTGCCTTTCCCTTCGTCTTGTCTTTGTAAAGCAATAGGCCAAAGATACGTAAGCTGCAGCTCTGCTTTTGCTCGGGGCTATTCAGCAAGCTGCAAATGTTCAGCTGGGAGACCAGGATACACTGTAGATGTTTGCATAATTAATATATTTATGTTGTATCATCAAAATAATTTGGTCATTTTAAGTGAGTCAAGATTTGGTCGTAGTGCTGGATATTCAAGAAATACAGTAAAGCAGGGGTGTCAAACTTGCAATGACACGTCATCATGTGACATATCACAACTTTTCCTCCCTTTGCTAAACTGGGGGTAGGCATGACCATTATGTAATGCATCCAGCCTGTGAGGTGCAAGTTTGACACCCCTGCAGTAAAGCCTCAATTTCATGAATCCTCATTTAAGGGAATCAGATGCTACAGGCAAAAGATTGGTCCAGATAACCTCTGAAATAATGGGTGAAATCATTGCATCTGAAGCAGTCTGGAAGAAGAATTTATTTGAGTGGTGATAATAGCTCAGGAGTTTAAGATGCTGATTTGCAACATCTTTGCATTAAGCCAAGAAATAATTTAATTGAATGTACTACTTTTCTGTAGTTTTGAACAATTCAGATTTTACCTGCAATGATAAAATGATTTAAAAACATGATTATCATTTATTTAATCTAAATTATTAACTCTATTAACCTATCACAAAGAAAAAAAGAAAAAGAAGGATAAGGAAAGGAAAAGTTTATTATAAAAATAACGATCATAATTAACAGTTTGCTCCAACTTTAATACTATAATAGACTCGTGAATTAAAAAGGAACTAAGCTCTCACAATAACAATACAAAGGTCATATAGTAATTTACCAATAACTATCTGGCTTTTGAGATTTGATAACTTGGATTTCATGGAGAAAGAGAAGTCAAAATGAATGCTCAGTGATAAATTTAAAACTCCTTTCACAATATAAGAGATTTAGGCAAATAAAATCCACATGTTTGCACTTCCCACAAAACCCTTTTTAATAATCTTGATAATCAGATTAAGAGAGAATCCCTTTGAATGATTTTTTTTAATATATAAAATTTATACATTTTTTCCTGCCTGACTCCCAAACAACTCTGGCCGATTTATCATTTAAAAATAAAAATTACAAAAGAAAAAAGGAATAATGAACAGATCTAGAAACAACATATAACCACAAATCCCATCCAGCAGGAGCTCCATCTTTTCCTTGCCCCAAAGACTGAGAGAATACCCGTGTCTTTATTAACTTCCTGAACATCATGGGAACCATGCAGTCTATTGCATTCAGTTTTACAATAGTTATATTTTTCCATTAAACTCATTTGAATTTTATTTGTGTGTTTACTTCAGTATTAATTCAAGATAAACAATTTAAAATATTTGCTCTATAAATAAATATGTTTTCTTAGGGTAATTATTCCAAGGTAGGAGTTCAAATATGAAGTAAAGTCCCATTTTTAAAAAACATTTCCATAAATATATTACAAGTTATAGCAAATATATGACTTGTTCCAATTAATTGAGCAACCTGATAATTTACAAAAAAAAAATTGTTGTACTATATCAAATAAAATTTGTTACACAACATTAATTGTTTTTAGGGTAATTCATTTGGATCTCTTTACTCCATCAAGTGATCATCCAGAGCTTTCCAGTCTCAATATGGTAAGGACTCATCCCATTTTAAAGATTTATTTCATCCTGCCTTTTTCTTCATTAAGCTATAAAACTTTGACTGCTGTGATTTCCAGTTTTAAAATACTAAATAATAGCTACCAGCAGAGGCAACCCAAACCATTTGAATGACTGAGACCAACAATGTATAATTGCTCCTACATACAATAATTCAGTGGTCCCCAACCTTTCTGTCTTGGTGGCCTGGTAGGGGAAAAGGAGGATGGTTCTGTGTGAGCAGTAGCAACATGTGAACATACACAGGCTCCATTTTCATGTGCCTGCCACTCGGAGCTTCACAAGCAAGCATGAGTACCCACCACTGATGCAAGTGGTGCTGTGTGTGCATGTGCATGCTTGCCCACCACTCGTGTAGCCTGGTTCTGAACAGGCTGTTGCCCGCTAGTGGGCTGTGGTTTGGGCAACCCCTGCAGCAATCAACCAGAATGATCACTGTTCTTCTGAAGATAGAAGATAGAGGATAGTCAAGATAGTTCAGTTCAGATAGAGTTCAGTTCTTTGCTACTAGTCACAATTTTCCATATGAAGGCATTGTCTCACTCTGCCTAATGATTTGGGCTGACCCAGCTAACTAATTTTTGGTTTACTTTATCAAATGTTTTACTGAAGTCTGTGTATATTATATCCACTGCTAATTTTGTCACATTGTCAAAGAATGCAGTAAGATTTGTCTGGCATGATGTGTTTTTGACAAACCCATGTTCACCTCTGGTTATGACTTATCTAATTACCCCTTCTCTCCCACCCACCCCCGCACCCTATGTCTCCCTTGATTCAATACCACCAGGATAGAGCAGATATGTTTCCCATCTGTCCATTCCACTCTTCCTGATCACCCAACATGGGTATAAATTCTAATCATGCTTTCCTCCCCACAACTTGATTGCTCCCTGTAGCCACCCTACAGTTGGGAGATAGGCAATTTGGAGAAGCACTCAGGCTAGCCTCCTACCCTATCACAACCCTATTTTTTTTCTTTTTAGGGAGACAAATTCTTGCAGTTTTCTTAGCAAGATTCTGAAAGTGGCTTGCCATTGCTTACTTTCTAAGGCTGAAAGAAAGTGACTGGCCCAAGGTCACCCACTTGGCTTTGTGTCCAAAGCAGGATTCATTGTTTCCTGTTTCTAGCCTGATGTCTTAACCACTACACCAAACTGGCTCTTTATTACAAATGATTTAAAAATGTAAATAAAAAGGTAAAGGTTCCACTTGCACATACGTGCTAGTCATTCCCGACTCTAGGGGCTGGTGCTTATCTCCGTTTCAAAGCCGAAGAGCCAGTGCTGTCCAAAGATGTCTCCATGGTTATGTGGCCAGCATGACTAAATGCCAAAGGCGCACGGAGCACTGTTACCTTCCCACCAAAGCTGGTTCCTATTTTTCTACTTGCATTTTTTACGTGCCTTCGAACTGCTAGATTGACAGAGGCTGGGACAAGTAACAGGAGCTCACCCCATTACGTGGCACTAGGGATTCAAACCACTGACTTGCCGAACTTTCGATTGACAAGCTCAGTATCTTAGCCACTGAGCCACTATGTCCCTTACAAACGATATAGGAGTAGGTAATTATAGAAGACCTATTAGTAGATAATTGCAGAAGAGTAATTAATGAATTTCTGGAAAATATGCTCTGTAAAATGTCACCAGTTAATGTTCATATACAGTAAAGTATCTCACTAATCCATTATTTGGAGCAATTGCATAAATCCAGTCTGCAGATACTAAAAAATGTGGATGGTAGAATTATTCTTTCACGAGAAAGAAATGCTGTGGGAGTTGACTCATACTGAGCTTCAGTGTGATGAATGAGAGAGCTACTACTGTATCTATGGATTTATGATGCAATGACTTGGGGGCAGGAAAAATGGCTTTAACATGGACATATTATAACATTCAGTTAAGAAAGCAAAGTAATGTAAAGGTATTCCTTAATGTATGACCACAATTGGAATCAGAACCTCTGTTGCTAAGCAATGTGATTGTTAAGTAAATTGCACCAATTTTACAAACTTTTTTTGCCAAAGCAAAAAATGATCTTGATAGTTTAGTGAAGTGGATAGAAAATAACAAAATGAAATTTAGACACTTGGCAATAGTAGTTATTAAAATAATCTTGATTTTTAATTAGTCCAATATTGAATATGAATCAGCAGTGTGATATGCCTGCACAAAAAGGCAAGTAGAATTATAGGCTAAATTAACAGAAGAACAATTCCCAAATTATTAAACACAACATTTCTACTCTGTTCTACATTAATAAGATTCCTCTTAAGTTCAGAATAGCACAGGTCAGCTAGACTTGCTAAATCAGTTCCAAAGTACATAACAAAGTTTATCAGATAATGAAAATGAAAACTAAATTCTATAAGGATAGGTTGAGGAGATGGATATATTTAGTCTTGAGAAAAGTTGGTATTAGGGAGAACATGCTAGCATTCTTCAAATACTTAAAGAGATATCAACAAATCTATTTGAGTTTCTCTGGCATCTCAAAAAACAATGACTATACATTAAAAGGAGTTTAAAAGTGGAACCAATTATCTAGAGAAGTTGTTTATTTTTTGATCAATGTGAATAGACATCCATTGGAAATCTGGATTCCTACACAAAGCAACGTTGTTAAATGTGATACCCTAAACAACTTGTTACTAACAGAATCTGATCTGCATGCAAAGAGGTTATTAGGATTATGATATAGGTTCAGTAGACAGAACCATAGTGCTCAATATTGTAATTCAACATTATAATATCCCTTTGGGAACTCTAAGATTAATTTGAAGTTTTATAATCCTACAATAATTTCTGAATTGAATTTGTTATTAGCAACATGTATGCCAATGGTTAGATAGTATCATTGACACAGTGGGCATGAATGTGGGTGGACTCCAGCAGACAGTGGATTGGGGGGGGGGAGCGCTGGCATGCTGTGGTCCATGGGGTCACGAAGAGTCAGGCATGATTTAGAGACTGAACCAGGGATAAAATGCTACTGGTTCGCGCCGGTTCATGCGATAAAACTAGCTTAAAAAGCTACCGGTTTGGGCAAACTGGTAGTTAGCTAGTTTAAAAAAGCTACCAGTTCCTCTGAACCGGTATTTCCGATGATCAGCTGTGCCACGGGGTTTAGCTTTGCTAGAAAGCAGGAAATCCTGCTTTCTAGCAAAGCTAAATCGTGCGGACAAGCTGATCCCCCTCGTTGTTCTATCTACCTTCTGAAGCCTCCTATTGGTGCACACTGTGCATGCGCTTGCATCAAATGTTTGGTGCTGACTGAGCATGCTCTTGCAGCGCGCATTTAGTGTGCAGCGCGCATGTGCAGCCGGCGAACTGGTAGCAAACTGGTTCAGTTTTCACCACTGAACTGAACAAAAACAACATGTATGTCAAAATGATATTAATGATACTAATAAAAATCTGCTAAAATGAGCATAAACAATTGACCTACAGAATCTGAGTTCAATTTTCAGAAACATCTGGTCAACAAAGAGGTCTCTTGACTTCAGCAAAAACCAAGGTAAACTGCTTTACTGTTTGGGACGTGCTTGGCAGTTTCAGAAAATAAGATGCTGTGAACTGAGCTGGGGAATGGAAAAAACATTTAAAGCAAAGATTGCTAGGCATCAAGGGATCTGGGAGAAGAATGAATTGCTGCGAGGTAAGATCCTCCGTCGTTAAAAGTTGTACTTGCCTTCCACATACTTTGGAGATTTCTCACCTAAATCTCACAGGGCTCCTTTAGATTTGATGACAAATACTTTAGAAGCTTCCAACAAGAATTATAACTTTCTTTCTATGGACCTGCTCATGTTGTAGAGATTTATAGCCTGCAAGGGAGAGGTTGCTGAATGGAGGAAGTTTTTTTGCTCAGTATAAGTCAGGCAGAAGAGTTATAGTAAACGAATTTATAATATATATGAAATAATAAGAGTAGGTTTAATTACAGACAATTTTAGCTTAAGTAGCCTTAAGACACGGAGGAGAAAACACAGTGGAAATAGAAGCCTGATGGAGTCAAATAGTGTAAACTCTTCAGGCTGCATTTCAATAATATACTTAAAATGTAAAAGTTAAATCAATAGAGCATTGTGGATTGATTTGTTTTTAATAATAATAATAAGAATTTCCTAAAAACATTTGCGTAGGGCAACTGTAGAATAAATCACAAATAGAGCACAGAATAGACCTTAGAATCCCGCATTCTACTTTGCTTGTCAGATAAAGAAAGGCAATATGGGGATTGGTAGTCCAATCTGGGAAATGAATTTCACAGAAGAGGAGAAATCCCAAGTCTTCACCCACCATGTGCCAGCTGAGCCGTATGATCATCAGAGGCTTTTAAAAAAAACTTTTAAAAGCATTTTTTCTACAACCTCTTCCAATGAAAAAATGCTTTTAAAAGTAAAAAAAAAAAAAAGCCTCTGATGATTGTGCGGCTCAGCTAGGATAGTTAGAGGCTTTTCAAAGCATTTTTTTCTCCAACCTCTTGGCTGAAAAGGTGGTTAAAAAAATGCTTTGAAAAGTCTCTGACGATCCCAGCTGAGTTTCCTGATTGGCAGAGGCTTTTCAAAGCATTAGAAAAAAATGCTTTGAAAAGTTAAAAAAAAAAAGTTGGGCATGCCCACCCAGTCACATTACCACCCCCCCACCAAGCCACACCCACAGAACTGGTAGTAACAAATTTTACATTTCATCCTTGCTAAATATCCAGAGAGTATTAAAGTCTCTATATCTTTGGAGGACATCTGATTAGAGAAGACTGTGTTATGGGTAATTTCTAGTTTGCATTGATCCAGCCCAGTCTCCATATCCAGATCAGAGGAAGCACACACGCCATTCAGTTCAACTAACAAAAATAACTCAATGATCATGTATTAATTATTACCAAACATCAAAAAGAGTTAACTAGCAAAATAGCACACAAAAAAGGTAAAAAAACAAACAAACAGTGGTGACCAAGGAGAGAGATAGGGTTAGGGAGATTGAGTGTTTCAACTCAACATTTTAGAATAGCTTCCTATGATGTTGTGATATACATTCCCCTAACATTTCTGATGTGGGGAAAAAAGCCAATTCACAATAGGGGAACAGGACCTTTCAGTGCCTCTCCCCCAAAAAATAAGAGCCAGAAAATGATTACAAAGTTCTCCTCTGTCCCAAAACTGTGCTCTGTGATAAAAAAAATAAATAAATCCAAAATGAGTTCATTTTGGAAAATATGTAAATCTTGGAGAGAAGAAAACTAACATCTCATGTAGGTTGGCCTTTGCAAGATGAAAGATTGACTGGTAGAGCTGTAGGTACTATCTCAAGAATTCTTTTTGATATTAATAACTGGCAGGCAAGGCACAGACAGCATCCAGCTTCAGGTCAGACATTTGCTGTGTTACCGATGTGAAAATGTGTTATGAAAGCAAAGGGTTTCAAATGGTAAAAGCAAATAGATGAGGCCAGTTTTTTATAAGGTTCCCAAATAACAAAACAATGAGATATCTGAGTTCAAGGGCCAGTAGATATATTTTGAAAGATTTAAAAAAAAATGTTTTTACAGTACCATGCTATTTTATTTTATTTTATTTTATTTTATTTTATTTTATTTTATTTTATTTTATTTTATTTTATTTTATTTTATTTTATTTTATTTTATTTTATTTTATTTTATTTTATTTTATTTTTTGTGCCTTTGAATCCATTTTGACTTCTGGGGACTGCCTGGGCAAGTCCCTGCATTTTTTTTTTTTTGCAAGATTTTCAGAAGTCATTTGCCATTGCCTCCTTCCTAGGGCTGAAAAGGAGTGACTGGCCCAAGATCATTCAGATGGCTTTGTGCCTAAGGCAGGACTAAAACTCATGCTCTTCTAGTTTCTAGCCTGAATCCTTAACCACTGCATGAATCTCAATCATACAGCAGGAAACAAATTGTTTCTTACTACTCCTTGATGTGAAAAAAATGAAACAAAACAAACATTTTAAAAACTCTTTGCAATAGGATTTGATGTATACTTTGTAAATAGATATGTTGCCTAATATTGCTGAATGTATAAATGAACTGTAGCAGGCAAGGGGAAGATAAAAGGAATAGAATAGAATTGCTAAATGTAGAAAATGCTTTCACCTGTGGCACATTTTGCAACCATCAGACATATTCCAAATGCCTACCTTTTATGCATGTTGAAACACAACCCACAACAATCCCAGCAATTATCTACCTATGGGTGTTGACAGTTTCAGAGAAGATGTGCATTTTCTGCAATTAGCCACTCAACACTTCCTGAATTCAAAAAACAGATTATACTATCCTCCTGTGTTTTCCAGCCTCAGTACAGAACTACTATTTTCTGATCTGAAGCTTTAAGCCCTTCTGTCAGTCCAACAAAGTAAATCAGATGAAGAAACCAATGCCATGTGGGTCAGGACTTTTATTGAAACAGCTAAAGTAACATACATGTCTTTCAAATCTGAATGTACTTCTTCCTCCCATTATCTTGTGAACTAGGGAAAGGCTTGTCTCAGATGTTTGTCGAAGTTGCTTTCTTAGCCTGGATTCAAACCTCTTTTATCTGACCATTGCCCAGGTTGTGGCTATTCCTTCTATCCTGTATAGGCCATTTCCTGTACTCTCTACACCTTCAGAGTTGATGGTCACCAGTCCTTCAATCTCTTCTGATAATCTGAGTTTTAATTGGCTATAGTATCTTGGATGCCCCCACCTCCCGCTTCCCAATATCTGCTCTGGGCATCTTGGAATAACAGTTGCTATGTTCTTCTCAGTTGATTTAATATTGGGTCTTTAAATTAATTAATTAACTCGACTTTATAAACTGATGCTTGATTCAACCCTTATATGCCCCACTGGACCTTTTTTGGTTCCTCACCTGTCCATTGGGTAAAGCATGATCCTCTTAAAGTTTGTGTTTATATATTTATTTATCTTGTCATATTTATGTAGTGTATATTGGAGGTGGTGACCAATGGTGGGTTTCAAATTTTTTTACTACCGGTTCTGTGGGTGTGGCTTGATGGTCATGGCATGGCTTGGTGGACATGGCAGGGGAAGGTTACTATAAAATCTCCATTCCCACCCAATCCAGGGGAAGGTTACTGCAAAATCCCCATTTCCTCCTGATCAGCTGGGACTTGGGAGGCAGAGAATAGATGGGGGCGGGGGCAGTCAGAATTTTTACTACTTCCCTGAACTACTCAAAATTTCCGCTACCGGTTCTCTAGAACTGGTCAGAACCTGCTGCAACCCACCTCTGGTGGTGACCTTTTGAGAGCTGTACGCAACAAAATTTCATTTTAATGTATGCTGATTAGTGTACATTCAAAGTGACAATAAAGTTATTCTACCATCTATCTATCTGCCTGTCTGTCTGTCTGTCTGCCTGCCTGCCCGCCCTCCTGTCCACCCACCCACCTACCTACCTACCTACCTACCTACCTACCTACCTACCTACCTACCTACCTACCTTTCCTACCATCTGCCCACAATACTGCAAAGCTTCCCTTTCTTTTCTTCTATTTTAAATATGCAATATAGGAATACTGCTATTTAGTTTCTATGAATCAATTCTTCCTTGTTGCCATGAAGTTTCCATGAACCTTCAAACAAGATAGGAACCAGAAAAACAGCCGGTTTTTCTGTTGCTTTGATTATTGTAACATCAGAGCAACAATAGATGGAAAAGACAGAGAAGTTCTGCTTAGTGTCAAAGGAGATAATACGGGAAGTCAGTTCTTGGGTATCCAGATGTGCAAACATCTGGAAAAGCAAACGAAAGGCCAAGGGGCTAGTGCAAAAGGAACACTCTTTTATATCAGGCTCTGAAAAGGAATGTGGGTTGAATTTGGGTAAAGTTTGAGATGAGTCCCTTTTGTTCCGAAATTCAGTGTCTAAAACTCTTTCGTTGATCATTCTCCTAATGTGTGTAAACTCAGTGGAGAATCAAGTCATGGATCATGTTATTGGTTTTTTAAAATGTTTTGTTTGAATGTAGGAAGGAATATATTAGACAGAAGACATGGAATCAGTCAACTGGAAAATAATGGCATTTAAGCCAGTTATTAAAGATTAATATCCATGCTGTAACCTTGATCTCTCAACTGGATATGTTCTAACCTCAGAATTGCATTAGATATGTGCTTTTGAACTTGGAACACTGCTCTTATAAAATGGGTTTCAGAAGTAAATGAAAAACTATTCCATTGAGTCATTATTAACAAACATTATTACGACTACAATTCCAACTATTTTTCCAGTTTCTGCAGTTATTATGAGATACTAAAATGACTAAGGTCAAAGAATTAGAAATATTCCTCTGGGAGCTAACCGTTGTTTTGTGTTTCTAATAAAATCCTATTTTTTAAAAAAGTCTTGTTTTCTCCAAGAAACCTGCTGTTTCCCAAATGTCAGATAAAAATAACGATAAAGAAAATGACACAAGATTTTAAAAAAGACAAAATCCCCAAAGGGAATAGAAAAGGTATAAAGGAGAACCAGCTTTAATATCCTGGTGAAGCCAGATTTATTTTACTCTTGCTATTGCATGAGTAAAACTGATGCATTTTCCTGATGACCTTTGATTTTTCTTGTCAAGGGCTTTCCCTTACATAGTGCTGCAATTCCAGGTCAAATATCAGTGGGAGCAAACTATTATTCTGTCATCACTTGGATGGTGCAAGCTGCTCTTTACTGAGCCAGCAGATATATGTCATTTTCTTTATTATGCAGTTGCAGTCTTTCTGCAAGACTCCAATGCCTCTTGTTCCTTTGACTGGCAGCAGCTTCATTTTACTTGCCCCCTCCTCCCCTTCAGTCCTGAGCACTGTGTGGTAGAAAACATGAACTTCAGTTGGTCTTACTCAACTGTTGGCAATGTGCTTTAACTGCAGAGAAAATACGTTGGCTTCTCACAGAAATGAAAATAGTGGAGAAACAGAATGGTGTATTTGAAAGGAGACATAGAGAGAACGGTGAACAGGACTGTTAATTTTGGGCTTACTTGGGCTAATCTCTGGCTACGCCTTCCCTTCTCTCTTTATGAAATGAGACTAACCTTAAAATTTATTTTTTTCCCTTTATGAATTGAAACTTGTCTTCTTCTTCTTTTTTTTAAAAAATCTCAGTTTGGAACAAAAGAGGGTTATTTGGCTAAAAACTAACATCAACAGATGGTAGCAGAGATTCCCATGTACTTTTTGACTAACAGAAACAACGTAAAAGAGTACAAGCAAATAGCCCTTTGAAGAACATATTGATTTCATTCCCAAAAGATAAATTCAGAGAGTGGGAAAAAGATAAATATTTTTTTTTATTTTGATCTGGAAAACATGTAATGTTCTGTGGAGGATGTATTTTTTAATTTTCAGGTGATTTGAAATAAACCATAAGAATACTACCAAATTACAGAAGGAGAGCTTGGGTGTACTTATATTAAAGGTAAAGGTTGCCCTCGCACATGTGTGCTAGTTGTTCCCGAAAAGCCAGTGCTGTCTGAAGACATCTCCATGGTCATGTGGCTGGCATGACTAAACGCCAAAGGCGCACAGAACACTGTTACCTTCCCACCAAAGGTGGTCCCTATTTTTCTACTTGCATTTTTTATGTGCTTTCAAACTACTAGATTGACAGAAGCTGGGACAAGTAACGGGAGCTCACCCAGTTACATTGCACTAGGGATTCGAACTGCTGAACTGCCGACCTTTCGATCGACAAGCTCAGTGTCCCAACCACTGAGCCACTGCATCCCTGTACTTATATTAGGTGTCACCAAATTATGAAAGGAATTGGTATTTGTCTCCCCCTTCCAATTACACTGATGTATACAGTATTTTTGAGAATACTATGATATATTTTCAGAAATATACATCAAAGGTCAGCAGGCCTTTGCAATTCTTTAATTGATTTATCCCATTAAAATTAAAGAGCAAAAGAGCCACCCTTCCATTCCATTTCAAGCTCTGATTACCTTACTGACTGCCAAATGCAGATGTGTCTTCCTTGCCATGCTTTGTGTGAAATACAACACTTTTCTATCTTTTGTTAAATACATACTTCAATCATTACATTTCCCATCTTCCTATATGAAAGCAAGTCTGATCACTTTGATTTACCTTTCTTTATGGTGGCCTGTAATATAACAACAAAGCATATTGGTTACGTCATTCCTGACAGGCAACAACCTCCATGTTTTAGAGCCTATGATGATTTGCTGGCATCCTAGTTTGGGGTGATGGATAAATAAAGCAACATTTGAAAGGCTGTTTTTCTCTTGCCTTTGCCCTAAAATATTATGAGCTGAGGTTCAGAGGAGCTAAAGCTTACTCCCTCCTGTCTGACCCCCATTCCATTAACCAGTTTCTTATCACAGCATTACCTAGCAACCACAATTGAAACCCATGTCCCTTTTTCCTTTCCTTTTTAATTGTGCCCTAGCAATACGCTTCCAGTTTTCATACTAAAAATAAAGTTTCCACCTGAGAGTTATAACGATTTCTGGTTTTTTTATTATTATTTTTGCTTTAGTGCTGTGATCCTACACAGCTTGCAGGTGATTTTATATTGGCACAGATGAGTTCTGCATTTTCTTCTAGTATGGCCCAGAACAAGAGAAAAACCACTAAAATAACATAAATCAGAGTTTATTTCTTCATTGGGATTTTCATTCATTCTCCTCCTCCATCCCAGAAGCATTTCTAGTACTTATTTTTGAGACGGCATCTAAACACACTTGTCAAATGAATAGTGTGAGGTTAGCAGAGACATTGAGCACTGGGGCAAGAAAGTTTCATAGCTAAATATTGTTTCATTTAGCTAATATTACTTTCTACAGCATTTCACCTTTGGGAGAAAACTATAGCCCAGAAAATTTCTAATCATGCAGTATAGGTCAGGACACATACAGTATTATATGAAGAACTAAGGCCTGACTGCTTGGTCCTACAACCTCCTTTGTATATGACACACTATGTATTTTTAACTCATGCCTGTATAAAAAAGATGCTACATCTACTGAAATCCTTAATTCTAGCTTAAGGATTCCTCCTAAATTCCTGGTAGGCAACTGGCAGGCCACATCTTTCCAAATATCAACTTATTTGGATTGCTTTGGAAAATTGAACTTCAACTAACATTGAAGGATATTGGGTATCAACTGAGCAGTTTCAAAGTCATTGGAT
This sequence comes from Masticophis lateralis, assembly GCA_030761175.1. Lineage (NCBI taxonomy): Eukaryota > Metazoa > Chordata > Lepidosauria > Squamata > Colubridae > Masticophis > Masticophis lateralis. The sequence goes on along the minus strand of JAUDYJ010000001.1, from coordinate 308,925,465 downwards.
CAGGAATGGGATTTCCAGTTCCTCATGTACAGTTGTTCATTTCAACTATTGATATCATAATAGGATTGGCTGAAGGAAGCTCAGCTATAGATCTCCACATCAAAAAGACAGTGGGACATAATAATGGGTATTCTGCAACACTGTGGCAATTAAGCAAAAGGGCATTTCCTCATCATAAGTAGGTAGGTAGAATTGCAATAAATGCTTTCTAATTTATGGTTTATCAACCATTACAGAAGTATTCAGCTTGTTAACAAGGAACCTTGGCTTCTTTTTCTCTTATTTTCTACTGTGCTTTCATTGCAACAGGTAGGGAAAGGCTAATAGAACATCTGCTTTGCAAATAGACTATCTAGATAAAGCAGTTCCAGAAGGAGCATTGCAAATATGTCTTTTCAGAAGTTATTTTGGAGCAACAGCTCTAATAACATAATAGTTTGTGAACATCTCCAGAAGCTTTGAAGTCTTATGGGACCTGGGATAGAGCACTGTTCTCAAACTGCACAATCTTTGAATGTGGCACAGCCTATATAGGAATTTCTTATGATCCCATGCAGTTTGTTTAGCCAAGCTGTTGGTAGCCCATTGACCTATTTATTAAATCAACCACCACTCCCTAAGATCAGGAGTAGGTAATCATGCTGGTTGACACAAGATGAGCTTGAAAAAACAAAAAACATTTTATAAGTTGATATTCTTACAAAATGCCAACCACTGGAGAATTGGTGTTTACAAAATAGTTGCCATCCAGGACATGGACTGTCAGAAAACATTTTCAGAAATGAAATATGTGAGCTTGCTTCCTAATACTATCTCCAACATCATCCCCCACCGGCTCCTCTTTACTTTAGTTTACTTTTATTTAATTTTCTTGGCAGATGGAGATATTTCCTAACAAAGTTATGCTCTATCTTTATTTTGTAACCTATTTCATTTTGGGAAATGAAAACAATGCTGGAGGAGGAGTTAGTATGAAACATCAACTTCTTTTTTTTTAAAAAAAGTTTTTTTATTGTAAACACATTAAAACAAGACACAAACATACAACATTTATATACATAAACTCTTTTTATAGCTCTTTCATAGTGGTCCTTTCTTAATATTTACTATTTACACATATTTTACCTTTATCCTACTCCATATTGCTATCCATCTTCTTTATTTCATTGATCTTTTCTTTCTTTTCTTTTTCTTTCGCTCTCCTTTATTCCTCTTTCTCATTTTTCCTGTTCTCCAACCACTCATACCATCTATGCCATACTTTATAATATTCTGTATCCTCTTTCTCCTTGAGTTCTTTTGCCAGTTTGTCCATCTCTGCACACTCTAAAAAATTTTTTTATTAACTCTTCTTCTGTTGGTGAATTTTCCTTCTTCCAATTTTGTGCATAGACTATGTGGGCTGCTCTTAGTATGTGTAGTATTCAATATTTTATTTCCTTTGTGTAATTTTCTATGGGAATCCCTAGTAAGAATGTCTCTCGTTCTTTATTGATTTCTGTGTTATTTTCTCTAGCCACTTTTTGACTTTGGCCCAGAATTTCTTTGCCACTGGGCAAATCCACCAGAGATGGTAGAATGTTCCATAGATGAAACATCAACTTCATGCAGTAGTTACAAAGTGCCTATCAGCATTAGATTGGTGCTACTTTAGAACAGTGATGGGAATTCCATTCCTTGAGCTACATGTAGCCCCTAATAATCTTTGGTGAACATCAGAGTTATCTCTGCCCATCATTGCTGAACATTGATGGCATAGTTTCTTGCATTGTTGGGGTGGACAGTGGTGTAACAGTGATGTAACATCTGTAATGCAGTTTATGAAACTGCGCCCCCCCCCCAAGGATCTCCACAGAAAATCTTATTGCCATCCAGTTTGCATCATCATCATCATCTCATCATGATGCAAACCTAAATCACCAAATATTTTTTTTCTGGGTAATCCCAGTCATCAAAAGTGCTCCCATCTCCACACATGTGGAAGTCATGGAAGGGTTATACAGGGAATCCTTAATTTATGACCACAATTGGGACCAGTAGTCCTGTTGCTAAGCAAGGCAGTTGTTAAGTGAGTTGTACTCAAGTTAATGACTTGTCTGTTAAACAAACCACTACAGTTGTTAAGTGAATCATGTGGTCTTTGAGCAAAACCAGCTTTCCCCATTGACTTTGCTTGCCATCTGGAAAAGTCACAAATGACAATCACATGACCTCAAGACACTACAGCCATTGAAAATACCTGCCAGTTGCCAAGCACCTGAATTTTGAAAACATGACTGTGGAGATATTGTGATAGCTGTAAATGCAAGGAGCAGTTGAAAGTCACTTTTTTCACTGCTGTTGTAAGTTCAAATGGTTGCTTAACATATAGTTGCAAGCCAAGGATTGCTTGTATAGGGAAATCAAACCAAGAAGCGATTACATATATCCATTAAAGTACAGAAATTCTAATATGATTTTTTTCCATATTTGAATTATGAAAACATCAAGTTCTTCTCCCATCTGAAAATTCTTTTGTGTTCCTATAAAAAACAAACCCAAGCAAATTCTATTGCACTGATATTCTTTTTCCTTTTTTTTTTTTTTGATGGAAGTTTCTAACAAAAATTTTGTCAGAATTGTTTGTTGGCAAAGTATTCTTAATGGATAGAAGCAAAAGTTATTATTCTGGGAACACAACTTTCTTGAGAACTTGAAAACTTTCCATTTTGCCAGACTGATCTGGCTGTCCCAGGTGTGATTTAGTGTTGTACTGCTGTTAATCTTCCAAATTGGAAGTAATTAGTGAAGTTTTAGATGTGCCAGATCAAGCAGGCCTGTTGGAAAACAGAACAAATCAGGTATATGGTAAAGCACTAAATCATATCTGGAACAACTGAAACACATGAGTATGATTTGGAGAAGAATCAGAAAATTGTAAATTTCTTCAGAGTATTCTATTTCTGGAAAATGATATTTTTCATATTCCTAATTCTGAACTGCTTTGTATTAGATTTTCAGAGATCAGACAATCTTATCGGGGAATGAGCAAGCCACTAAAAATGCAGATACAGACTGAGTTTCTCACAAAACAATATAATCCAAAATGATGTCAGATTTGAAGTGAGAAGAATGGAGTTCTGTTCTCCCATAACGTACCATAAGAATAACATAAATGACTTTTTTTTACAGAGTAAGAGATTTACAGAAGAAGGAGAAAAGGGCTAATCTCCCAAAATTAGCTGAAATTGAATCTTATTATTCCAGATAATATTTACTGGCTTCATATAGAATGTGATGAAATTTGCAGCAATAATAATCCCTTCAATAATAATACCAATACTAGATTTGAGATGGATACAATTAAAAGAGAGTTGTACAGGAGTAAAGGGTGCACAGTTCTGTCTATCATGCAAGTTAACGCAGATTTATTTATGTTAATAAAGTTTGAACTCATTTATCCTATTCTTCATGTTCTAATGCATCTGTTTTGTTCTCATTTGCAATCTACGTGTTATAGTTCTTCATCAATATTTTTTGTTTTCTTTAAAAAAGCTATTACATTATAGAGGATAAAAATGTTCTATAGGCAGTTGGGATATATTAATATTTTCAGACATCAAAAATCCAGTTACAGTCTTTATTAATTGATAGAATCAATTGATTAAGACATTTTATACTGAATTTGCATAGACTTTATTTTCTAAAAAGGAAGCCAGCACTTTAAGTGCACTTGAGCATACAATATTGATGGGAGATTTACTATGAATTTTAGAAGACTTATTTATCACTTAGAAGGATTGCAAATGTAGATCTAATTAGATTTTTGGGCTTCAGTCGCATAGGGAAGAAAAATGCCATTCTACAACTGAATGTATTTTTCATCTGTAAGATTCTATCAATATACTATGCAGTTTTCATTTAGTTTTGTAAGTCTTGGTGTCAGTTCTGATAAAAATGTGCTTGCTGTTATTGGAACAGAATTTCCTTCCCCTTTTGTTTTTGTAGTTGATTTTAAGCTGCTACTAGCAGGGAAGATATAGCTAAATCCTGGGTTTTCATTTGATGTGAACTTCTCAAAACAGTTTACATACATTTTGCTCATTTTTCAATGATCCCTTAGCAAGGGCCTGCTCTGAAAACTTTCCTGTAGCTATTTGGTACAGGTAGTCCTTGACTTATGACCACAATTGAGGCCAAAATTTCTGTTGTTAAGTGAAACATTTGTTAAGTAAGTTTTGTCCATTTTAGAACCTTTCTTGTCACAGTTGTTAAATGAGTCACTGCAGTTGATAAGTTAGTAACCTGGTTGTTAAGTGAAACTGGTTTCCCCATTGACCTTGCTTGTCAGAAGGTTGCAAAAGATGATCACATGACCTTGGAAATGGGACACAGCAATGGTCATAAGCATGAACTAGTTGCCAAGCATCTGAATTTTGATCACATGATCAAGGGGATGCTTCAAAAGTCATAATTGTGAAAAATGGTCGTAAGTAATTATTTTCAGTGCCGATGTAACTTTGAATAGTCATTAAATGAAGTAAGTCAATGTTATAAGTCAAGAATTACCTGTATTAAAAGCACTTTACTATTCATGGAATGAATTATTTTATATTTACATTTCATTATAATAGTAATATAGTACATAATGGTGAAAGCCAGTATAGTGCAGCAGTTAAGGTGCTAGGCTACTCCAACAAGATATTCATTGGTGACTTTATGCCAGTTAGTTTCTTTCAGCCCAACCTAAGAAATGTACAATATAAATGTGATGGATGGATGAATAAATAGACAAACAAACAAAAAGAAAGAGGAAGGGGTGGAAATATCATTGCAATTATGCCATGAAGAAGAAATCAGGTCATAGAAAATGTAACAAGTACGCACTGCCTTTATTCTTTTGTTATATATCTATAGGTAGAAAATATAATGCTAAAATCTGTTTTCCAATGTTCTGGAAGTTGTCTGAGCTTGCAAAGAATTCATGGTGGTTTGGAATTTATTATTTTCAAAGAGGAAGCTGTAGTGTTGTTGCTTTTCTTCTTATTATATGCCGTGTTTCCCCCAAAATAAGACTCTGTCTTATATTTCTTTGAACCCCAAAATAAATGCTTGGCCTTATTTTTGAGGAGGTCTTATTATTTTGGGGTGTGTGAAACAAGATGGGCCTCCTCTTGCCATCTTACCTGATTTCCAGCTCTCTGTCCCTAACCCTAACCAGAGGAAATGGCAGGGACCGTCTGCACATGCATTTAAATATTTTCGGGGAGGGTTTATTTTCGGGTGGGGGACATGTGCTCAAAAACTCAATTGGGCTTATTATTCGGGGAGGTCTTATTTTCGGGGAAACAGGGTATGTATATGTATATATCATTCAGCACCTTGCCTGTTCCTATTTCCTGGCCTATAGGATAAATTTCTAAAAAAGCCTATAGGATAAATTTCTATAAGATCTTCTCTTACAATTTAATTGGAGTGTGGGAAGTTAAGGAGGCTGTAGATAAGAGCAAAAACTGTACGCCAAAAGAAAGGACATCTTCAAACCTTGACAAAATCATATTTACAATAAGAACAAATTATCTTACATCCTACCTTTGGGAATATTATCAAAAATTTATTTTTCTTTGGAAAAAGAATTAGAATGAGACTGGTAAAAAATACAGAATACAGTATACAGAAAAAAATACATGTTCAGAGCAGCATTATTTTAGTCCAATTACCATTTTAAGAATAGAATTGGAATGATGAGGGGAAGAAACTGACAATCCAGCTTCTTCTTTATCTTGACAATTCCCCTTCCTGTGTTGAAACAACCTTGCATTTCCCATGGCCCTAAGTCATATTCTAAGCTTCATTTCTTCATATATGCCACAATTTGTTCTTTATTATATTTCCAATGATCCTATAGTTTGACCTCATCCAAGCCTCTAGACAAAGAAACCTAGTTGTCTAAATTTCCTTTTCTACTGCCTAAGGGTGATGTTTATGACAGAGGATTTCCTTTCACTGTAAATATTAAGCAGTTTTAAAATTTAGCCTCTCTCCTTCCAACTAAATGGAATGGAGATGTGCTATGGAATACATAAGCAAGTATTAGTCTGCCCATTAACTTCATTTCTTAACCCTACACAGATGATTCAACAGTCACTGAATGGTGTGTAGCCTAAATGCTATATGCTGCAATATGGGTTTAAGATGGCTGAACACCTCACCTTTAGCCCTGTTGCAGAGACCAGCTTTAAGCCTATCATTATGGCATTAAGAAGCCCAAATAACCAAAGAATAGGTAAGGGAAAACTGCCTTTTTATACCCACATATTTTTGCCTTTCAGGCTTTGAATTTCCAAGTTTTAGTTCCTAGTGTCCCCGCTGGTTTTAAAACACTGAAAAAGCCACAACTATATCAACACATCCTTTGTAAATTCCAGACCTGTCAAAAAGATGGTACAGAATCTGACATTGGTTTTCCAAATATGGAGGATGAAATAGAAACTGGTGGCTGGGGTGTATGACTTCCACTCCCAACCTGTCAAAATGTTAATGTTGTTAAACTATATTACAGTACTCATAAAAGCTATTAAACTGTGAGTGATCATGTATTACCAGACACAGAGCAGACAAAGCATGGTCAGTAGTAACGTAAGCTTTCTCATATCATTTTACTATAGAGCTCCTTGTAATATACTCAAAGGAAGAGTTGCAAGAGTAGAGGTGTCAGCTGAATCTTCTAGTCAAATTCCAGCTATAATTATTTTTGGCTAACCTATTTATCGCCTCACTATATTATAGCAGTATATGCTGCAACTGGATAACGTTCTTTTATTTCTGTTCCAAACTACTCTCTTGAGTCATTATTATCAAGCCTAACTTTTTCTCCAAGAAGAAAGACAGGAAGAAAAAGTGTGTATGAATGCAGAGACAGATTAGGAAATTTAAGGAGGACAGAGCAGACACAGCTCTGTTAAGGTAAGTTTAAAAAAAAAAGAAATATAAAAGGAAATTTGTTTTGGAACAAATATTGTGGCCCTTCAGAAGTGAAACTAGTGTTCTGAGACAGAATTTCTAAGAGGTGAGAAGAGAAACACCTTTGTCTCCCTGTATTATTTAAAGCAGAAGACTTTTGAATGGGATCAGCAAATATATTGACCTGAAAGAGGAGTTTGGGAAGGATGAAACTTTAGCTTTTCCAAGCTTCCTCATGATTTTAATTGATAATATTCTAATTTTCACTTATGATAAATCAAATATTAGCCATGCACTATGCCAGTATTTTTTCAAGTAAATCATTTTGGGGGGCAATTTTATGATGGCTAGACCATCCCCCAAGAATGCTGGCTGAAGAATTCTGAGAGTTAAAATCCACCCATTTTAAAGTTGCCAATTTTAAAAACACTTCACTAGATCAGTGTTAGGCAACCTCAAAGGGTATGGTTCTTGCAGTTCTGATGTCAATTTGATAACCGGGACTGAACTTTTCCATCTTTTTTCTCATGGCTTTACTTTCTTTTATCAGGAAAGGCATAAGGGTGAAACTAGTAATTTAAATTTTGCTTGGAAAAAATTAGTAAAGGCACCACTCTTTTAAAACATTTTAACCTGCCACCTCAAATAGGGAAAAAATTGTCAGATTTAAATATGAGAAGATTTAAATGGATGCACACTGCAAAATTGTCAAGTTAAATACTTCTGAAAAAACACTGCCCTAGACCATGGATCACAAGTGCATGTTATTTTTTTTTATTCTCCTGCTTCCAATTTCCTTCAAACAACACTGTAATTTATTTGTGCAATTTAATAGCCACAAAAAAGCTGTTCTAATAAGAAGCTGTACTCTGAGCTTTTTAAAGAGAAGTATATTCTGTTTTTCAGGGGAAAAACAATGTTCCAGATGTCCAACTCAATTGCTTGAGTTTGGGCTTTTCTTTATGGAGAAACATTCATTAACGTTCATGGTTAGGGTATTAGCCACTTTTTTGAAGTGGTAGAAGAAACAGTTGACTCGGATTTCTCCACAATTTGATTTAGCCTTCATTCAGTGGTGCAATTAAAATTCTTTTTCTACCAGTTCTGTGGGCGTGGCTTGGTGGGCATGGTGTGGCTTGGTGGGTGTGGCTTGGTGGGCATGGCAGGGGAAGGATACTGCAAAATCCCCAATCCCTCCCCACTCTGGTGCCAGCCAGAGGTGGCATTTGCCGGTTCTCCGAACTACTCAAAATTTCCGCTACCAGTTCTCCAGAACCTGTCAGAACCTGCTGAATAGCACCCCTGCCTTCATTAATAAACACATGAACTGAAGCAATCCTGTTTCCTTGCTTTTTTTGCTTCCTAGCTATGGCAATTGCCATTTCTGGGTTAATTAACTGGACTGGTTGTTCTTTTGCTTTTGAAACATTCAGCAAAGGGCTGGCTTGAAGAGTGTTTGTTCTGGATGTATAAGTGGAATAAGCTGATGAAAGGTGGATGCTTTAGGCATACTTCTGTTCATGTGAGTTTTTAGCATGATTAAGATTTTAAAAAGAAAAAAGAAAGAAAGAAAATGGTTTTTCTTGAGGGGAAGATTGCCATATGCTTGAATTTCTTCATGTGTACTTCACTCTCTCTGATGAACAGGAAGGACTTCTCCAGAACAAAAGTATGATTTGAGCACTAACCTTTGAAAAAAAGAAGAAAAATGCCACTGAACAAAGTGCTTTGTGACCTATCTGAGCTCAGTTAGGTCAGAGAGATTATATTTAGCCTGACATTTAGAGAAATGAGATTTACTGATTGTATTATGCATAGAAAATACAGAAATATACAGGATGTCCCAGAATTTCAGAGCGTATTTCTTTTCCACACCAAATCAAACACTTTATCATAGAAATGTCTGCATTTTTTTTGAGGCTCAACATGCTTTAACTAGCTAGGGTTGTGTTATCTATAAATTAAACAGCACTGTTTCAGTTTCTGGGAATATATCATTTGAATCATCTAATGTTGGATAATATCTTTGTTCTAACTCAGCTACTTGGATTTCTTAAAAAGCATTCTCTTTCAAATTAGTTTAACAACAGTTCTGAAATATGGCTTTTAGATCACTTTGCAAAGGTTTCTTAGAAGTTCTGCCAAAGACAATGACCCAAATTAATGGGATGTTTATTGCATATCAGTTGGCATACCATACAGAAATAAGGATGGTATGAATCAATCTGTTTCTGGTTCATCTCAGTTTTGAATGCATGGGATCTAGTCTATTAAATTAAATAAATTTGACAAATTAGAAAACTTCAGAATATTAATAGTTTTAAATAGAGCAAATCCTTGGTAGACTTTAATGGACTTCACTTCAATGTGCTTTGGATACAATGAAGTTTTCTTTTGTTTGGATTTCACTCTCATTTAATTTGAAGGTTTGTCTGTTGAGGCTTTCCTGCATATGACACCAAAAGCCAGTTATATAAATTGATGTAAAAATGTAATTTTAGACATTTGGATTTAACAGATCCCTCTGAATGGGCCATTAAATCATTGCTCCATTGTAATTATACTGATGTTCATGCACACATTTCCCTCCAGTTGTGCATCTTTTCCTATTATAGCTATTTTAGTATGTAAGTTTGAACTGAGAACTGCAGCATTAGGAAAATATGCAATTTGAGGATACATTCACAAAAAATTCTCTTACATTTCAATTCTGTATAATATAAAAGTATTTGACTGTATCTATTTGCCAACAGACGAGAGACTTCTGGCAGAATGGATTATTTTCTTCCGCTTCCTACGCACTCTCCAAATCTTTTCTATCTTCTAATGTTTTGGGCACAGATTTAGAGTGTGAGCACCACGCTGAATTAAGAGCACCCTTTCCTAGCATGGCACAATTTTTTTTATGTCAAATGATCTTATGATACATTGAGTTTTCACAGTTGCATGGCATATAAGTATTGCTACCAATAAATAAATGTTTCATAATATGCTCTATTTAGCCTGGGACACTTTTTCCAATTAGCGTTGTAATGCTTTCTATGTCAGTTTTCAGTTGAAAACCTCCTGAAGCTTTTATTGGTCCAAAATGCCGATCTCTCTCTCTCTCTCTCTCTCTCTCTCTCTCTCTCTCTCTCTCTCTCTCTCTCTCTCTCTCTCTCTCTCTCTCTCTCTCACACACACACACACACACACACACACACACACACACACACGCAGGACACTATATCTGTTTTGCTAATTGTCAGTGCAATGGATTCATTTGGATCCAGAAACAATATGCACATTGTAAATAAAGAGATTTTAAGCTTTGTTGGGTAACTGTGGCAAGCAAATTTAAAAGCATATCATAAAATGCAGATATAACAAGCAAGATGATACCTAAATATTTTTAGAAGCTGCCAGGAGCTGTTTTATAACAACAGTAGAGATATCCCAAGGCTGGCTAATTTTCACAGTATCCAGTGTTAGGTTCTATGCAGGAGCTCCCAGCTTAAAGGCCAATATTATAGTTTTTATTAAAACCTGGCACCATGATTTCATGGCCCTGTTTCTGTGGGCACAAGATTGCAAAACCTGACCTTAAATTGATGGCACATGACTCAAAAGTCTGAGACTTTCACAGATAAGCTTTGCAGCTATGTGAAGATTTCCCCCACCATGTCTTCTCCTTTATTCAACAAGCAAGCGTGACCAGCAAAAATGTTAGCTGATAAGGTGTTTTAAACTCTTAAATATGAAATTTTCTTAATTTCTTAATATGAAAAGGAAATCAAAATTTGTCACTAAACTCCTTGAAATAACAATGGTCTTCCACATTGTCACCACAACATCCTACCAGCAGGAGTCAAGGTTGGTTGTCACTTTTTCAGACAATCATGACTTCATTCAATTGATACTTTCTATATGACGAATGTTGCCCAATTAGCAGAGTGTTGACACACACCATGGAAGCTGTTCTCAATCTTTTCAGACAACATCATAGGAACTCTAGTGAGCTGAAGTGCTCTTAGTGTAATGGCTTATTGAAAGAGAAGACTGCAACTGTTTCATGGATGGCAACAAACATGCTAATAGATCCATTCCTGGAAATAGCTGATATATTATATGTTAGTTCATATATAAGGATCACAGAAAAACAGAACAACAGAATTGGAAGGGACCCTGGAAGTCTTCTAGTCCAACCCACTGTTCAAGCAGGAGTCCCTATATAATTTCAAACAAATGGTTGTCCAATTTCTTCTTAAAAACCTCTAGTGATAGAGTACCTACAACTTCTGAAGGCAAACCATCCCACTGAACAATTAATTGTTCCCACTGTCAGGAAATTTCTCTTTAGTTCTAGGTTGCTTCTCTCCTTAATTAGTTTCTATCCATTGGTTCTTGCTTTGCCTTCTGGTGCTTTGGAGAAGAGGTTGACCCTCCTCTTCTTTGTGGCAGCCCTCAAGTACTGGAACACCACTATCACGTCACCCCTAGACCTTCTTTTCACTAGACTAGACTTTCACTAGACTTTTCACTCATCTATAAAGATTAGTGAACTATAAAGATGTTAATGTAATGTTGAATTAAATACCAAAACTTTGGAATTTAGCTGTTTATCAGGAATGGTAGTTGTATTGAGCATACAGGGTGGCAAAAAGAATTCTAGTAAGAAATGGAAAATGATATTATTTCAGACATCAAGAAATGGCTGTTGGAAATGTGTGATGTATTTCAGAAAAGGCAATATTTTCTACCAGTCAATGGGTAAAATTGCAAAGAGATGCTGTAATACGGCAGAGATTCTGAGATATTTTACATTAAGATGTTGTGCTGTTTAATAAAATTAAAAAAGGACAAGGTTAATGTAGATTTTATTTTTATTTGTAAATTTTGATTGAAGTTAATATACTGTGTAAAGTTCCTGTCGCGATCTGTATGTGATTAACTATTTTGCTGTAATGAAATAAATACATAAATAAATAAATAAATAAATAAATAAATAAATAAATAAATAAAATATGTTGTGCTGTTCATATTATAACAGTGAATTTATTGGTAAGCCAGTGACTTGATAAATATAAAATATAAGATAGATTTTTTTCTTTTTCCTTTTCTTTCTTAGGTTATACTTTTACTCAGTGTTTCTATTTCTTTAAGTTTCATTTTTAAGATTACAGATTATTTTGTTATTTTTTAAAAAAGTAAAGTAGCAGGACAAAGGAGGGCAAAAGAAGAAGGGGACGACAGAGAATGAGGTGGTTGGATGGAGTCACTGAACCAGTAGGCGTGAGCTTAAATGTACTCCAGAGGATGGTAGAGGACAGGAAGGCCTGGAGGAATGTTGTCCATGGGATCGTGATGGGTCAGACATGACTTCACAATTAACAACAACAAAACAGGACAATGAGGAATAACATAAAAGTTTAGAAATGATGGTTGAATTTAAAGGCATTGATAGAACAATTCATGAACTATTCTTAGTTTTCAGAAGAAAAAAAATATTTAGTACATCTCGAGTTCTCAGGGAGATTTTAAGTAACATGCCTTCTTTAAGATTTGAAAAAAATTACTAGGAACAAAGGGACTAATCTGGGCTGTGGGAATATTCAGTGTAACTCTGAGCTTCATGACCTCTAGAAAGCTGATGACAGTACTTAATTCTTTTCTGGGTTTACAGGGATGGAAATATAATGTAATGTAGTAGGCATTGTTGGAAACCATTATATTCCATGGTTCAATTTTTGTTGAATAATCCTTTTAATCCGATTCATGAAGGAAAAATATAACCTTTCCTAACTCAAGATAGTTGCTCTATCTTTGTTGAAATAAGTTGTCTTAACATTACTAGTGTGTTTGCTAATATATCTTTTATTTCATTGCTTGGCTGGTTTAATTTTGTAAATTTTGCTTTATTTTATTTGGTTGATTTTTGTATTAGATTTTTACCTCATTATCTTTTTACTTCCTTTGCACTTTATTATGTAGGTTTTCTCCTATTTTTTTACATTGGTGTGTTACGCTTTTGTGTTATTTCATACAATACCTGAAGAATATATTCTAAAAAAGATAGTTGCTCTAGAGGCATTCTTATACTTTTACCCATGGATAATGAAAGCAATTTCAATTAGCGATGAGAAAAATTCTTATTCTCAACTTTCCTGATTCAGAGTACCATTTTGAATAAAAAGAAAATTATTTCCAGAATGGTTGGTTTAAACATATTGTAATTCCCCCATTGATGACAGTACTTGGCTTGGTGCCATTATTAAACGTGTACTTGAAAATAGATATATATATTTTTGCCTGTGAACAATTCCTGAGCAAACCCCACAAAGGAACAAAGTTGTCATTTCCATCAGAGCTGCAAATTTATTTGACCTTTTATGTAGTGTGCATTTAATACAAATGTTAAAAGATGAAACTGGCCTTAAGGAGAAAAAAAAAGAGTTTGAAGACTGAGAATCTAATAGCACTTTGGCCAATGATGACTTCATTTGTTCCTACTAGAAAGCAAACAAAGTCTTGTGGTGTTTGAAAGTTATTCATTCCTACATCTTAATGGCAAATGACATATTGGTTTGACTAGTTGGCTTGCCCCCAATTTATACTGTTGCAACTCAGTTGGGGAAGTTTGTTCTGAATGCCAGAAAGGAAATATAAATCAGAACCTTCAAAAAGGCTACACAGCAGGTCTTCTTTGAGCTCTCCATCCATTGTTTGCTTTTGCAACAGAATGACCTAGAAGGTGTCCATTTTTAACAATATGGTGGTAGCAGATGACTTCAAAGAACTTTTGCAATACCAAAAACCTTGAACCCATTTTGGGCATTATCAAATTCTTTTTTAAACTATATATAATTAGACTGACCCAGACTCAAAAGAGCTACAAAACCACTGGATGCTGGGCAGGTGGTTTTTAAGTATATTCCCTATACTTGGAGAGATGTTTTGTTTTGAAAAAAATAAAAATATAAAAACGAAATGTATCACTTACAAATCCATATGTGAGCTGTTCTGTTGTCTCTATCCTATGTTCTCTTCTATTACTATTATTTCTACATTAGTACACCAATTACTACTGTATTTCTACAACAATTATACAGTTATAGGTAATCTGCAACTGTCCATACTGCGATTTTCCTTGCTGTGCCTGTATACTCCCTCCCCCCCCCCCCCACCATTCAGTCCCTTTGAAGGAAAAACAATTTATTTTGTTCAGTTGCTTTACTCTGTTTGCTGGTGGCTGCAAAGCTTTTTTAAAAACATGTCGCCTTTGATATTAGTTACAAGGTTGCAGCTTTATTGGTGACTTTGCCATGCTAATGCTGGGAGAAAAGGTTCAAATGGGAGGCAAAGTAGGCAGCCCAGGTGCTTGCAATTTTTCTAAGCAATTTGTTTTTGTTACAACAAATGCGTGCATGTTATCATTATAATATGTTTTTACATAATACATACATACATACTGTACATACATACATACATATATACATACATACATACCAGAATAAGAGAGTTGGAAGAGACCTTCTAGTCCAAACCCTGCTCAATCAGGAGTCCATATACCAGTGTTTCTCAACCTTGGAAGCTTGAAGATGGGTGGACTTCAACTCCCAGAATCCCCCAGCCAGCGCTGCTGGCTGGGGGATTCTGGGAGTTCAAGTCCACTCATCTTCAAGCTATCAAGGTTGAGAAACACTGCCATATACCATTCCAGACAAACGGTGATTCAATCTCTTCTTAAAAACCTCCAGTATTGGAGCATCCAAAACTTCTGGATGCAAGTTGATTCCACTGATTAGTTGTTTTCACTGTAGGAAATTTCTGCTTAGTTTTAGGTTGCTTCTCTCCTTGATAAGTTTCCATCCATTCCATTCCATGTCCTGCCTTCAGGTGTTTGGAACCTGAAGTTGGTTGACCCCCTCTTCTTTGTGTGTTAGTTATTGGAACACTGATATATCACACCTAGCTCTTTTTTTGCACTAGACTAGACATAACCAATTCCCGCCAATGTTTTTCATGTTTTAGTCTCCAGTGCCTAATCATTTTGTTACTCTTCTCTCCACTGAGTCTCAACATCTTTTTTATATTGTGGTGACCAACATTGGAAGCAATATTTGGTAAGTGTGGTCTTACCAAGGCATTGTGAAATGATATTAATACTTCATGTGATCCGATTTTATCCCTCTCCCTTTTTGGCACCTGCAGCACACTACTGGCTCATATTTAAGTAATTGTCCAAGCTCCCTCTCACAATTACTACTATTCAGCCAGGTACCACATATATTATACCTGTGCATTTGATTTTTCTTGCCTACATGCAGAACCTTACTTTTCTCACCATTGTGTTTCATTTTGTGAGATAGGGCCCAGGATTCAAGTCTGTCAAGATCCTTCTGTATTTTGAGATTATATTTGGGAGTGTTGGCTATTCCTGCCAGCTTGGTGTTGTCTGCAAATTTGATGAGTTCCCCTTTTGTCCCCTTGTCTAAATCATTGATGAAGATATTGAAGAGTCTGGAGGAAGGGGCGGGGAATAATTCTGTGATCCTAGAAGCAATTGCCACCATTCCAATAAGGGGAAATAAAATATAGTATAATTGGCTGAAGAATATACTCTTAACAATGGATTAAAATAATACCTCTTATCATTACCCTGAGTGTTCATTTCATGGTAAAGATCTGATTTTTTTTTAGTAGCTACCACCATATATATTTCAGCCACCAACACTTTATTACACTTTGAAGTCATGGGTGCATGTTATCTCTATTATATTTTATCCCAACATACATGCATGCATGCATGCATGCATACTTACGTATCATATATACCAGGGGTGAAATCCAGCAAGTTCTGACAGGTTCTAGAGAACTGGTAGCGGAAATTTTAAGTAGTTCAGAGAACTGGCAAATACCACCTCTGGCTGGCCCCAGAGTGGGAAGGGAATGGAGATTTTGCAATATCCTTTCCCCAGGAGTGGGGATGGAATGGAGATTTTGCAGTATCCTTTCCTTGCGTTTTCTCTGGCCGAGCATTTGGACCACCACAAATTCTACACACATTCTGTTGTTTTATCCTCCATGTGTGCATGGCAAACATACTGTATAATGGAAAACTGCCTCTTATCTGTGTATGCTATGCAGACAATTGAGAATCCAAATTCTGACACTAATATGGGTAATAACTGTTATGGGTAATAACAGATCTTTATGTTCTGCATATGAAGTATGATGCAAGAACAGCATTGCTAACACCCTTGTTCCTGCTTCATTTGAATTAAACTAAAATCTCATGCTTTTTTCATAATGCCTAATGTGTGATTTACTTGTGAGATTTACATCAGAAAATCATGGAATCAGAGAATTGAAAACTATCATTTAGGTTTAAATTGTCTAAGTGAATCTGTTACCAGTCAGACTCACTTAGACAATGAGATGGGCAATGTATAAATTTGCCAAACAAACAAACAAACAAACAAACAAACTCAATCTGGACTAATGCATCCCCACCTAATGGCTTATTTTCTCTATCTGAACACACTTATCAAAGAGAAGCCTATTACCCCTATTTGGTGCCCCTGTTTAGTTGTCCTGAATTGTTAAAAAGTTTTAACATCAAAAATTGGTTTCCTCCAACTCTGAATCATAATTGCATGTCTTATTCTCTGGATTGACAGAGAATACGACTAGCTTTCTGTTGCTGTTTTGGCATCTTTAATACTGCTACATATTTTACTCTTCTCAACATTAAACATCCCTAATTCAATCTTTCTTCATAGGACTTAGTTTTTATCCATCATTGTTGCTTTTTCTGACTATTCCAGATTGTATGAATATTTTTTAAAAGCACGGTGACCAATTCAAAACTTCCTGTGATTTGGAAATGATATTACTCCTGATGCAGCCTAATTATATGTTTGCCTTTTAAAAAATGATATAGCCATATTTTATTGCTGACTCAAATCCAGTTTGTAATTGTATTTATCTCACCAAAAATGACTCTGGGCGGCATACAACAAAACTAAAAACAATGAATGTAACACCTCTTAAGTTTTATGTTGAAACGCTGTCAATTTACAGATTACTAGGAATCTGTGCATAATTTCACTTATACCCATGTTTTCCTGAAAATAAGACCATGTCATTCGTGTATACACACACACACACACACACACACACACACACACACACAAACATGTTTTCTGAGGTTTTCGCGGGTGTTTGTATGTAGGTCTTTGGTTATTCGGGTCTTCTCCCGCGTAGAATTGGAAGTATCTTGGCGACGTTTCGACGAAGTCTCATTCGTCATCTTCAGGCTGGTGTTCTCGGCTTCGTGCTCCTGGAAGCACGAAGCCGAGAACTATGGTGGCTATATATATATATATATATATATATATATATATATATATATATATATATATATATATATATATATAGCCACCATAGTTCTCGGCTTCGTGCTTCCAGGAGCACGAAGCACGATATATATATATATATATATATCCACCAAAAAAAGACACCAGGTCTTATTTTGGGGGGATGTCATCCACTGACTCACTTCACTTGTGTGCATCACCCCCAGCCTCCTTTTTGTTGTCAGAGACCTTCAGGAGCTTCAGAAATGGGTCAGCAAGGCAGGTGTCACGGTATGCGAGGCCTGCCTGCAACTGTCTGAAGGTAAGTAGTACGGCAGCTCCACACACACACCCCATCACCACCTTAGCTTAATTTTTACCTGTGCACCCTGGAGTGGGTGAGGTCTTAACTAGGACGTATTTTGGGGTGATAGGGTTTATATTGGGCGCACGTGTAAAAATAAAGCTAGGACTTCAGGATAGGTTGTATTGTCGGGGAAACACGGTATTTGCTATCATCTATCTATCTATCTATCTATCTATCTATCTATCTATCTATCTATCTTCAATCAATCAAAGAAGCCAATGATTGCAGAAGTTCTTGTGGGAATTTTCTTCCAAATGACACCAGCATCCTGGAACTTTCTATTTTAGGGAAGGGGAAAGCAATTAATAGTTCCTTGTCCTGAAAAATATTTCTCCCAAAGTAGTAAACAGCTTTATTCTGTGCATATTCACTCTGAAGTAAGTTCCACTAAGTTGAATAGAGTATGTAGGAGGAGAGTCGTTTCAATCTGCACTTCCATCCACAGTTGTTGGGAGGGAACCCACTGAAGTAAATGAACCTGACATGCAAATAAAGAGGCATCAGGCTGGGCTGTCAGCATAACCAGGGAAAAACAGAATTCCTTTTGCCATTTCCCCAGTCTCACTGCATTATGTTGGCAATATAATACATACAACCTTTAAATTTAATAGCCTGGAAATTTTTATGTGCTTTGCATTGACCTTTAATGTCTATGAAGGACACACAATCAGCCCTTTAACCTGCTGCCAAGCCTAAGAATCATTTCAGTTTTGTCTTGGTACTAATGT
This sequence comes from Masticophis lateralis, assembly GCA_030761175.1. Classification (NCBI taxonomy): domain Eukaryota; kingdom Metazoa; phylum Chordata; class Lepidosauria; order Squamata; family Colubridae; genus Masticophis; species Masticophis lateralis. The sequence goes on along the minus strand of JAUDYJ010000001.1, from coordinate 308,907,091 downwards.
AATTAAAAGTGGTTTCATATCTAAGCTATGAGTCTAACCTCCTTTTCCTATGAATTCGGAAGAAAATTCTGGTTTCATTATTTATAACTGGAAGCAAAACTAGACAATGACAAATAAGTTCCTAAATATTTACTGGCCATTCATCTATAAAGTATAATACTTTAAGTCTCTTGCTTGGGGCTATTTTAAAAATCAGCATTTGATAAATTGGAAGTACCAGTACTTAGTGAAGTCTCTCTGTTGCTTTTCTTCAGACCCAACATCCCCTTATCTTCGAAGATAAATTAAAGCATGCTCTCACTTTGAAAAGAAAAATACTAATAGCTTGTACTGAGTGAAATGTAATGGGAACTGTTTTCTTTGGGAGACCAGCACTAAAGTTGAGATAGTGTTTTTCTGCTTGAGACAATGTTTGATAAGATTAACGAGTTGGAAGGGACCTTGTAGGTCATCTAGTTCAACCCCCTTCCCGCCCAAGCAGGAGACCCTACACAATTTCTGAAAAATAGCAGTCCAATCTCTTCCGGAAAGCCTCCAGTGATGAAGCTCACAACTTCTGAAGGCAAGCTGTTCCATTGGTTGATTCTTTTCACTGTCAGAAAATTTCTCCTTATTTCTAGGTTGAATCTCTCCTTGATCAGTTTCCATCCATTATTCCCTGTCTGGCCTTCAGGTGCCTTGGAACTTAGCTTGATCCCTTCCTCTCTGCAGCAGCCCCTCAAATATTGGAACACTGCTATCATGTCTCCCCTGGTTCTTCTCTTCACTAGACTAGCCATGCCCAATTCCTGTAACCGTTCTTCATATGTTTTAGTCTCCAATCCTCTAATCATCCTGGTTGCTCTTCTCTGCACTTTTTCTATAATTTCAACATCTTTTTTATAGTGTGGTGACCAAAACTGGGTGCAGTATTCTAGGCGTGGTCTTACTAAGGCTTTATAGAGTGGTATTAGTACCTCACTTGAACTTGAGTTGCTGTTCTACTAATTGTATTGATAGAACTGCAGTCTTCAGGCTGGTAGGTGATTGAAATCCTCTGCAATGCTTCTGCTTAAATTAGGAATGACCAACAGCCACATGCATCCATTGGTCTAATTTTAAAGCTGTCTACAAGCAATCAGTTCAAACTTCAAGAAAACTAATCTGCTTCTTTCTTGACTTTCTATTGCATGGAAAAGTAAGGAGCAAACATTGTGTCAGTGTAATGGGTGGTATGAATAACCTTGGAGAATAGGAGGAAGAGCTGCTATCAAGACAATGGTCAAATAAAATAAATTTGAATTTGAGGCAGAAATGTAATTTGAGAAAGCCTCTCGAACTTGGCCCTTCTGAATAGAATAGAATAGAATAGAATAGAATAGAATAGAATAGAATAGAATAGAATAGAATAGAATAGAATAGAATAGAATAGAATAGAATAGAATAGAATAACAGAGTTGGAAGGGATCTTGGAGGTCTTCTAGTCCAACCCTCTGCTTAGGCAGGAAACCCTATACCATTTCAGACAAATGATTATCCAATCTCTTCTTAAAAACTTCCAGTGTTGGAGCATTTACAATTTCTGGAGGCAAGTCATTCCATTGATTAATTGTTCTAACTGCCAGGAAATTTCTCCTTAGTTCTAGATTGGATCTCTCCTTGATTAGTTTCCATCCATTGCTTCTTGTCTTGCCTTCAGGTGCTTTGGAGAATAGGTTGACCCCCCTCTTCTTTGTGGCTGCCCCTGAGATATTGGAACACTTAGTTCTCTTTAGGATAAAGATAGGGAAGGGAAAGGCTCATTTAGACTTGCAAGATTCTATTAGTGTAACCTTACAATAAAAGTAGTATTACCATTCATAATTACAGTTTTCTAGTCTGGTTTACCTTGAAGAGCTGGTAATCAGACAATAAAAAAAGGAGGAAAAGGAAATGTATTATAGTTGAGACCTGTGTGTAGAAGATGGTCATCTCAGATTTCCTTTCCTAGAATTTCCTTGGTATTCACATATTGTTCTGGGACAAGGCTTGTTAGTTCCTCCTGCAATTACCAATCTTCTGAAGGGGGATAGGGAAATAGCACCTCACCTGGCATCTATCACCTACCCTAGATGTCTCACATGCTGATGTCTCACATGCTGATGCTTTTCTGGTAAGTAAAGATTGAGGCAAGTGCTGAAATAATTTCTACAGCCCATGTAGCACAGAGGATGGGTCTCTATGGGATTTAGCCTAACTCCTCTTGCCTCCTCTTAGGCAATAACTAATCTCGCAGGAGACAAATAAAGACAAATCTTATTAAATCAATGGAAGAAATGTTAAAAACACTTCTATACTTTAATTATTAATATATAAATATTTATTGTTGAATATCATTTACAGAGCTGCTCGGTTCACAATATACTTATACCTGGCAAATTATTTAAAAGAGAAAAATCCAAAAGAAAACACAATCCTCCAGGCAGGTCACAAGATGGGGCTATTCTACTATAAATAAAAAGGTCTTTATAAAGAGATTGGAGAAGGATTCAAATTCTTTCATATTTCACGAGATCCTAGAACTTCAACTTTAATTATATTTCGCAGATAACCTGCTCTTTTAACCTTCGTCTGTAGATCTCTTCCTCTGTTTTAAACAGACCAAACCTTTTCTATCATTTGATATATAGACTGAGGTGCAGTCTACATCCACAAGTAGTATAATGAAGGAAAGCGAATGGGTGGCTCTCCTATTCTGAGCTGTTGCCCTCCCTATGGTATGAAACAGCCAAGAGCTGATCCTAGAGGAAACATGACCAGAGAAAGAGAGAGAGAAGAAAAGACAGTAACTCCTGGTCAAAAAAAAAATGCAGTTTGTTAGACTTTAGTGCATTTTTATGTCAAATCCTTAGTGCACCTTTTGAAGGAGGACAGGATTAGGAATCAAAATAGACAGAGTCATTTTAATATATATTTTTAAAAAATATATAGAATAGTTTACTTTCCCCACACTAACAGAATATGCTATATCCCCCTCCTCTTTGCTTCCATCCTGGCTGGAGAATTCTGGGAGTTGCAGTCCACATGTCTTCAAGTTGCCAATCTCTGAGAAACACTGCTAAATGGTATGAAGGAGAGAAGATATCATGGGCTATAGACAGGCAAGCTCAAGAACATGCTTTTTGCACATGTGAAGGAAACCATGTCATTTATTAAGCTTCAATCCCATTCCTCCCCATCCCCAACAATGATCCAGAAGAACTATGTTGTGTTAATCAAGTCATCTCAACAGATAGATGTCCATTGAGTCATCAAGTATAATTGTACTGCTGCAGTCAGGGATGGTACAATAAAAGAAATAATTCATCAGAAACTATAGCGCTTGTAGTGTACCACAGAAACGAGCTTGAAGCAAATGTCGGTAGTCCTTGACTTACAACAGTTTGTTTAGTGACTATTCAAAATTATATACAACGGCACTGAAAAATATAACCCCGGGGCTGCAACTGTCATAAATATGAACCAGTTGCCAAGCATCTGAATTTTGATCACATGACCATGGGTCACTCTGATGAGATGAGCCACCATTCAAATCAAATCAAATCAAATCAAGTCACGTCACGTCACGTCAAGTCAAGTCAAGTCAAGTCAAGTCAAGTCAAATCAAATCCTGAAGAGAGTTAGACAACCTGTCAACTCTGTATTTGAGCGTTCTGAATAAAGCAAAGCTTTTGTGAGCACTGAGTTGAAATGGATTTTGCCTGATCCATACGTATTAGTCAAATTAATCTTAATCAAATCTATTAACAATCATATTTTCCAATGAACTGTTTCTAACCCAATGGCCATGAATGTGTTAATGCAAACTAGTTGAAATGTTCTTATACTTACTGTATCACGAAAAAATAATATACATCCATGGTTCCAAAAATTAGTTTTTGCATGCATTTTTGCATAGTATAAATCGTGTACCAAGTTCCCATGTTGTAGGTTGGCTGTTAGGGAAGATCAAATTGGTCAGCTGGAATTCTGTGGATACTGCTGATGTGTTACAGCAGTCATGTCCATGGTTTAGAGCAAGGGTATCAAACTGGCAGCCCGCAGGCTGGATGCTTCATGTGCAGGCCACACCCACCCCAGCTCTGCAAAGGGGAAAAACATCACGATACGTCATGCGATGGCAATGTGACTCTGTAAGTTTGACATCCATGGTTTAGAGACAAAGAATGTATCAGGTAGGCACAAAATAGTGATAGAAGATATATTACCAAAGGCATAAGAGTGGCTCTTCCTGAAGGAGAGTCTCAATTTCTTCTAATTTCCCAATTGTCAAAATTATGAAATAGCTTCATCATAACATCCATACTTGAATTGTAATCAGGGGTGAAATGCTACTGGTTTGGACCGGTTCGGTGGAACTGGTAAGGATGGTGGCAGGTGGTTCGGAGAACTGGTAGTGATGGCAGCGCAAGGCTCTGCCCACTTTCCTCGTCATCGTTACTTCCTGGCTTTAACAAGGAAGTAACCTGCTTTTTACCCTCTGTACATGCAAGAAGGGTTTGCGCATGCACAGAGAGGCCATGCATGCATGTGATGTGTGCGCGCGGTGCGTACACTTCCGAACCTGTAGGGAAGGTAAGTAGATTTCACTCCTGATAACAATTAATTCCGTTTAAAGGTATTACAATCTTTAAAGGCTGAATTTGCAACCTTTTGCTTAAATTCATAATTAACTACTTTAATCTGAATAAAAACCAATGAAATGATGTATATTATCATGACATTGGAGGAGATGAGTGAGGATGGGACAATTTTTAATAAAAAGAATAGAATACGGTATCACATTAGGTAGATAACCTTATTTTATTTGTACATCTCGATGTGCTGTATCCACACACTAAGCTTAATTATAGGCTCTGTAGCTGAATCACAGCAAGTGACTAATGAAACAGGAAGGCAGCAATTTGAAGGTCATCAATTTGTCTGCCATTTATCTTGAACTTGTTCTTTTTCCTCTTACCATCATTGTCATAAAAAGAAAGAGAAGACAGCTAATTCGGGCATTCTTAAGGACTGAGCATTTTACAAAATAGGGCAGCCACCTTAACAAGCCTATCCTGTTCCGTTCTGAAGATCAGTTCAAAATCTAAAATGTGGGTTACATAAATAATTACTTCTACTTTAGCTTTTCTCTGTCATCCCCCTCAGCAGATAGAACCTCTACCTGTCTGGATTTATTTCGTTATTCCACTGAATTTTCTCTTTTAAATACAGACTGATTTATAATATATAGTAATAGGCTTTTCTTTCCCTGAGCTCCCCCTTTACTGTTTTTTTCACATTTCAAAAAGTCTACTGTGAAAGTCATTTTTCTAACCACTGGAGGCATTTCATCTATATTTGGCCTATATTGGTGGCTGGGATAAACCTCTTCATTCTCAGTAGATTGGAAACTGGTCTGATGGATTAATTAAAAAATAAAAGAAAGCCCAGCTGAAAATCAGATAGCTCAGAAAGAGGGGAAAAAAGCCAATAAAAGAGTATATTTGTACCTCAGAGATGAAATGAAGGGCCTTTGTTGTTCTCTGAGCTTGCTTGATCTCTGTGGAGATTCTCAGTAGTCCAGGTCATGGTTATCTTAAAGGTGCTTTTTCTAGAGGCAATTGGACTTTCTTTCTAGAACTGATGATGTTACTTAGTTCAGGTAATGAAACATCTGCAAGAAAACCAGCAAGCTCATAGAGCACCAAGGACCCCTCAGAGAAAAATAGTATTTTTTTTTTAAAAAAATATCTTTATGGAGTTTCAAACAGAGAATCTTAGTGAGGCAAAGCAAGGAAAATGAGGTGAGAACTGGCCCCATCTTTGTGCAGTAGCCAATCAAATTGGAATGCTTGGCCTAAAAAAAAGTAAACTATAGCATGGAAACCAGACACCAATGCTTGATCCAACTGAAGCTTAAAAAATGCTTTCATCTCAAAGCAGGAAAATATGGGTGGGGCTCTTATTCCCAAAGGCTGAAGGTGTCCAGAATATGGATGTTCTCCATCCCAACTCTCCAGAAATAGCTGCTAGCCACTACTCATAATGGGCAACCTGTTAGGGCTGATATAGTACAGGTAGTCCTCGACGTACGGCCACAATTGAGCCCAGAATTCAGGGGTGAAATCCAGCAGGTTCTGACAGGTTCTGGAGAACTGGTAGTGGGAATTTTGAGTAGTTTGGAGAACCGGCAAATACCACCTCTGGCTGGTCCCAAAGTGGGGTGGGAATGGAGATTTTGCAATATCCTTCCCCCGGGAATGGGATGGGAATAGAGATTTTGCAATATCCTTCCCCTGCCATGTCCACCAAGCCACACCCACCAAGCCACACTCGTAGAACTGGTAATTAAAAAGTTTGGATTTCACCACTGCCAGAATTCATGTTACTAAGTGAAAAATTTGTTATGTGAGTTTTGCCGCATTTTATGACTTTTCTTGCCACATTTGCTAAGTGAATCACTGCAGTTGTTAAATTAGTAACACGATTGTTAAGTGAATCTGGCTTGCCCCATTGACTTTGCTTGTCAGAAGGTCTCAAAAGGTGACCCTGGGACACTGCAGTCATCATAAATATGAACCTGTTGTCAAGCATTTGTGTGAAAAATCACATGACCACGGGGATGCTGCAAAGGTTGTAAATGTGAAAAGTGGTCATAAGTCACTTTTTCCCCCTGCTGTTGTAACTTTGAACAGTCACTAAATGAACTGCTGTAAGTCAAGAACTACCTGTACCTATTCCTGTACTGTTTTGTTGAGTTCTCAGTTTTTGCTGGCTGACTTCATCAAAACTCAAGAAGCTAAATCTTCTATAGAATCTACTAAGTTTTCTACTAAGCCATTCTCCCCAAAACCATTTTTAGTTGTTCTTAAAAACTATTTTTTACTTAATGTTGTGCAAAGAGAGACTTTTTCTTGTCTTGTCTCAGATACTTCAAGAGCCATTACAGCTAAGTGATTACAGTTGTGTGCAATTGTATTTGCCTTGTTTCTAAAGTAGTAAAATTCTTCTGTCATCAGATACAAGGAGGGCCAAAACCTTTTCTTGATTGTATTATGTGCCATTCAAGCCTTTTCCAATTCAGTACATGTCAAAAGTAACTTAACTCTTTGCAAACAATCAATAGAATTGATTTGTTTAATGGTCCTTATGAACAATGGCGTCAAGCCAGACGATAAGTGATCTTTGTCTAGGAGGCTGAGAGCAACTTGTGACCTGTAACGCTGAACATGCTAAAATGCCGGCAGGGCTATAAATGAAGAGATTTATTAGAATGCATATATCTCAGATGAAATGACATTTCGGCTGACAAATAGCAACAAGAGAGAAAAACTTTGCAGACAGGAACTCCACTGTGGGAAGTACCTAGTTTTAAATGCCACGGAAAAGAGAAGTATTTTCATTTTGTGCCAAAAATGAACAGCCTAAGGAAATCCTTATATTGGTGCTCCAGTGTATTTGTAGTATACAATCTGACAACTGCTCTTAATCTTTCACATGGAGGGAGGGTGTATGTCCAGAAGGACATGTGCAAAATTTTAACGCATTAGATTACAGATTTTGCAAAAGAAGACAACAAAGATGCAAGTGATCAAATTAAATCTGCTTTTGTAAATCTGCAGAGGTCACTTACAAAGACTGATTTGTAACATTTTTTATAGTGGGTCGAGGTGGCATTGTAAAGGTTTATCATCTTTACCTCACTATTCTTGTTACCAACACATTGCATTTAATTGTTTGCAGGCTTCAATATAGTAACTAAATACATTGGCATTTCCAGTGTGGTGCTTGGCACTTTTTAAGATCCTTTAATATTAATATAAAACAAAACTTCTAATCTATTTGTACAAGAGGTTTTGCCTCTTGTACAATGTTGTCTTTCAAGATTACACATATTATGACAGTATTATCTTTTTCATAGAATATTTATTATTTATCAGATTTATATGGCCTCCATGACTCTGGTGGTCATGTGGGAGAATTGTACTGTCAGACTTACAAGATTGATCTCATCTTTAGCAGGTAAACCAGATAGGAAGCTCAGCCAAACATGCTTGCTCATGTTTGTGTCAGAAGCACTGAAGTGCTTCCGGGTTGAAATAATTAATTGGTGATATTATCATTGTCTGGGGGCTCCTGATTGGAGGGTCCTTTCATGTCCCTGTTAATGTACCTACTGAAGTGATTCTATTTATTTACTTGCAAATAAGTACCCTAATCATCTTTGTTGCTCTTCTCTAGAGTCTCAACATTTTTTTTAATGAAAAGCAAAAAAAAAATGCTTTTAAAAGAAAACAAAAGCCTCTGATGATCAGGCAACTCAGCTGAGATTGTCAGAGTCTTTTAAAAGCATTTTAAAAATGCTTTTAAAAGTAAACAAAAAAAGTTGGCCACGCCCACCCAGTCACATTACCCCCATCACCACCAAGCCACGCCCACAGAACTGGTAGTAACAAATTTTACATTTCAGCACTGGGTTAATACCACTTTATAATGCCTTGGTAAGGCCACACTTGAAATACTGCATCCAGTTTTGGTTGCCACAATGTAAAAAAGATGTTGAGACGCTAGAAAGAGTGCAGAGAAGAGCAACAAAGACGATTAGGGCACTGGAGGCTAAAACATATAAAGAACAGTTACTGGAATTGGGTATGTCTATTTAATGACACCTTTAGTATCCAGTGAGAAGAGACTCACTGGAGAAGAGCCTAATGCTGGGAAAGATTGAGGGCAAAAGAAGGAAGGGACAACAGAGAACGAGGTGGCTGGATGGAGTCACTGAAGCAGTAGGCGTGAGCTTAAATGGACTCCAGCGGATGGTAGAGGACAGGAAGGCCTGGAGGAATACTGTCCATGAGGTTGTGATGGGTCAGACATGATTTTGCAACTAACAACAAAAACAATTTAATGAAAAGAAGGACTAGGGATGACATGATAGCAGTGTTCCAATATCTCAGGGGCTGCCATAAAGAAGAGGGAGTCAAGCTATTCTCTGAAGCACCTGAGGGCAGGACAAGAAGCAATAGGTGGAAACTAATCAAGGAGAGAAGCAATTTAGAACTAAGGAGCAATTTCCTGACAGTTAGAACAATTAATCAGTGGAACAACTTGCTTCCAGAAGTTGTGGATGATCCAACACTGGAAGTTTTTAAGAAGAGATTGGATAACCATTTGTCTGAAATGGTATAAGGTTTCCTGCCTAAACAGGGGGTTGGACTAGAACAGGGGTCCCCAACCTTTCGGACCTCAGGGACCACTAAATTCATAATTTTAAATCCTGCAGACCGCTAATATGATCTGCCTAATCACTGGCTGGGTGGGCGTGACCAGATGGTCATGTGACTGGGTGGGCATGGCCTCTCCAGCCTCTACTAGACCTTCCCCTGCCAGCCACTCCTTGCCTGCCTGCCTGGGCTCTTTAGGACCCCAACAGGAAGTAGTTGTGGGAATTAAGCAGCCACCATGAGAAAGAGTTGGCAAAACAGCTGTCTCAGTTCAAATTGGATCTGGCTGAGAAGGAGGCTCAGACGAAGTACCTCACTGAAGATTACAAGCATAGGCTTTCCAAGCAGAGAGAAGACCTGCGGGAGCGCAAGGTAGGGTACCGGTGCCTGGAGGCTCAGCAGTCTGAGATGGTCAGCCAGTTCCAGGCCATGATCCAGTTCCACTGAAACAAGGTCCTCTGGTTCTTTGCCACCAGTGGTACTTCCCTCCAGCCTTTGCCCGCACCAGGAAGCTAAAGCAGACCCTGAGTAGGAATTTCTTCCCCCCTCTGACCCACACAAGAAGACCCCGAAGCGGAAGACTCTCTGCAGCAACACAAACATTCATTGCATGTATCCATCCTAAGGGCTGTATTTGAGGACCCCTAATTTAGTGCAGTTTAAAAAATGCAAATAATTTTTCTGCGGACCACCAAAATGTTCTCATGGACCACCAGTGGTCCACAGACCACCAGTTGGTGACTGCTGGACTAGAAGACCTCCAAGATCCCTTCCAACTCTTCTCTTCTCTTCTCTTCTCTTCTCTTCTCTTCTCTTCTCTTCTCTTCTCTTCTCTTCTCTTCTCTTCTAGATAAAGTACTCACTTTTGAATTGCTAGGTAGGCAGGAACTGGAGTGAGCAATGGGAGCTCACCCCATCACAGCAGCAGTTGGGTCTAGAACGTGGGCTTGCTAATTGTCTCAACCACGTGCGTCACTACAGTCCACCAAATACACTAACTGTACTTTATTGCAAAGATGCATTAACAGAATCTTGCATGTCTGAAAGTACAATTCTCCTATTGTGTGTTTTGTAGCCCAATAATTAAAGTTGGTCGTTCTTGAGCCTCTTGCTCAATCCACGATGCAATTGTGAGCTATGCTCCCCCTTATCTTTTTGCCCAATCTCCCAAGTTCATTCACACTAAGCATTACATCACTTTAGATGCTGGGCAAGTTACAGATACTGTAATTCCAATCTCCACCTAGCACTGTCATTTTGTTCTGCCCCTGTCTCACACACGCACACAAACAGTCAGCCAGGAGTTTATGAAACCAGCAGTCAGGAATTCTTTTGAGATAACAGAATTGGCAGCAACTCCGTAAGTGCCTGCCAAAAGATTTTACTCACAAAGGGAGGTTTTTCTCCTCAGTCTGATACACCAAAATAAGTCCACAAAGCCAAAGAATTATCCAAGTCCAGTCCAAATAAATCCAAGGAGAGCATATAACAGGGTTCCAGAAATGCGGTATGACTTCTGAGCTTTTCAGTTTCTCCATCACAAGGCCTGAATAGCCACCACACCCTCTTTTAACCCTTGTGGGGTGTGGTCCAGTGACTCAGCTTAATCTCTGACACACCTCTTTCTCTGCTGCATGCGCTTATCCTTCCGACGTTGTCGTGGATCCAGCCAAAACTCATCTCCGTCGCTGTCTAACTGTGGCTGCTCCGAAGTGCCTTGCTCCTGGCATATCTCTTGGCCTTCGGAGGACGCCTGAGGCTTTGCCAGAGAAGAGGGTCCTGGAGAGGGAGGCCTTGCCAACTCCTCTCCTTCACTTTCAGAGTCCTCTCCGTCTGATAAGGCAGGCTCGGGAGCCAGAGTCACAACACATTTCCTATCTCTCTTTATTTGTTCAATTTTATGCTTCAGTGTAGAAGTCATATATCCAAATAGTCCCCAGCCAGTGGTGGGTTGCTCCCAGTTCGGCCGATCCAGTAGCGGTGATGCTATTACGTCACCGAACTGGTTCTCTTTCTTCAGGAGCCGGGCCCTCCCGCCCGCCCCCGCGTTATTCCAACCTTATATTTCTTCTTTTTTCGCCCAGCTGAGAGGTGCAGAAGAGTGGATTGCCGTACTTCAGCTGGGCAGATTCGCAACACGCTTGCGCAAAGCTCTAATTTGGTGATTGCCAAAGAGGTGATTGTGCGCGAAGCGTGCACACAAAGAAAACCAATAGTAAAGCTGGTTAGAACCACCACTGTACCCAACATGGCATTGTATATTCTTCTGGAACACCTTTAAGAATTGTGGCCTGGTCCTCCCTATCTGCTGTGGATGGTTCTTCCCCTCTCCCAAAGGCTTAAGCTTGAAGGCACTTGCTCCACTGACCAGCATTTGTCTATTCTGGTCACTGTTTCATTCTGATAATTGCCTGCTGTATAATTAACTAGCAACACAAGTAAAGTGATTCTGAAGATAGATGATTGAAAATTTCTCCCCAATTACATTCCTGTGGAGATTGTAGCCTTTGCATGTCTCACTATTGTGACATTTTGTTCCACATGCTAAATTCTAAGCTCAAAAGTTTGATGAAACTTGTTTTATTTATTTCTTTTTAAGGTGAAATCTGGGTGTCAGCAGATGAATGCATTGAGTGGATGCAATGCTGTAGGCCTGTATTCTCCATGCTCAAGTAAGTCAACCTTAACCTTAATATCATTCTGAGAGAGTTTCTCTTTTCTTATCTATTGAAAAGTTCTTAGCATGTTTATTTGAAATGACACCTGAGGCCTGAACTCTCTCTATTTCTTAGTCCTTCCCCCCACCCCCAGACTCCCTGTCTATTCTACACAAATCATCTCTGCAAATCTCTGGAGGCAATTTGATCCTGCAAGTCTTCAGGTTCAATTGGCAAGCCAACAGATAAGAGTGAATGCACTGCAGATAAGCATCAAGCTTTGAATTCTTATCCAGTCTTTTGGAGTTAGGCTCATCATCAGTTTTCTAAAGGTTTTCAAGTGCCATCCTCTGCACCAATTCCCAGTCCCAAATCAATCAGTTTCGAGCCTCATTTTATATTCAACAAATGTGGAGAACCTCTTGATTGCTGACATTCTTTCCCTCACTTTTCCCCCTCCCACCACTTTTCATTCAGATTGCAACTATTTTTTTTAAAAAATGAATTCTTCCAACCACCTGGCTAGATTGGAGAGAGTTAATTTATAAACAGTGGCCAGGTTATGGGATTCCCACTTTTTCTTTTTCTTTTTGCAATAAAATGCAGCATGAAAGGACAAATGTTCAGATGTTCAGCTATCTTCATTATGATAAATTATTTTAAATCAAATCACAACCAGATAGACTGGTTTGAGAGCTGCTTGACATTCTGAATATATTGCTTTGTTTTATAAACCTTTTAGCAATTGGCCATAAATATGTTGCAGCTAAGGAGTACTGCATCTTTAAGTATATTAAATGCAGTCTTCTGTGACCAAACATAATAGGATTTTTAAATGAATTTTAATTGCAGTACTTAACAAACAACTTTTTAAACTTTCAAAATGTGCAAGGTTTTTTTTGAAACTGACCAATTAAAATTAAATCTGGACAAATAAACTTCTTATTTGATAGCATAGTTGCAAGATGATATCACTTGTCGATGTCACATATATGGATAAACAATATAAATATGTAGGGTTTAAATTTAAATCCCCTCAACAAAGGATTTCAAAGAGAAAGAAATGCAGTAAATCTGAGGTCTGCGTAAGGTCACTATGATTTTGTTCTGCACTTTGAAAGCTTAATATAAATATGCTTATGGATATAATCACACTGCTTTGATCCAGATAAATTTAAACAAGAACGATAGAAAACAAACAAATTAAAGACTAAAAAGAACACAATCAGATCTGCATTACAACTAAGTTTGTTTTCAGCGTATTCATTTAAATCAGAAACCATTAATGGCAAAGCCCATATGGAAATTTAAAAGCAATTTTCTGATTAGTGTAACTAACTTATTCAAAAAAGAAAGAAACAACTCCTTAGGTTAGTAAAGTAGTACTTTGGATTGTGGCCTGTAATATATATGCTGTGCTACACTAAAAACTTCGTATTTGAGAGAATAAATAAACTATGGCTTGTTTGCTGAAGTTGTTTATTTTTAGCAAGAAAGAAAATGTATAAACCAAGAGGCAGCAATAGCGACATTGAAAAAATTACCTTTTAGCTGTGGTGTTTCTTATGTCTAATGACAGAGTTTTGCCATTAAAAAGGTGAGGTTGCCAATGCTATGAAGGGAAAGAGCAACAAGTGTTGAAAGATGATATTATGAGTGCTATATGAGTTGGAACCTCCTCTGATATCCTAAAGGTGAGCCTGCTTGTCAGGCCTGGAACCCATATTTTGTGTTGGGCCTTCACGCCTGCCACATCTACTGCTGTGGGAAACTGGGAGGGGGGATTATATGGAGCAAGGGAGATATATAGTCATAATAACATTCCTTTCTCAGAGAGTCAAGGACATCTTGCTCTGAACCTGGAGGGATGTGAACAGGAGGCATCTCCAAATGGGATGGTGCATTGATTGGACCATGTGATGGACATGTGGGTGCTGGGCAGGGACTTGGACTTTCCTTTGGGTGGGGAAAACCTGGAAGCTTTTCAGGTTTTCCCAGATGTGCCAATATGACATCTCTAATAAAGTGGAACTTTGGGGAACTTCAAGCCTTGGAGTCTTCTTTTGTTGGGGGTGTTACTTAGAACCTTGACACTGCTGTCTAGTTTTCAGTGCTGATTCATACTATCATATTAGTTACTTTGCATGTTAAGAATTGATATGGAAAAGGAAACATACATCCTTTGTCCCGAGGGTAATAATAATATTGGCCCAATGCAATGTGTTCAGTTTATCAAATCATTTCAGAATTGTGATCATACTGGAAATTGTGGAGAGGTGACCCCATATACCTAAGGAATGGATTTTACTCTACTAGTTGCTGGCGACTATAGAGGGCTGTGCTCATCTCTATTTCAAAGCCATTGAGTCAGTGAAGACATTTCTGAAGTCTTGTGGCCAGCATGATATCACAGAGTGTGGTTATCTTCTCACCAAAGTGGTACCTATTTATCTACTCATATCTGCATGTTTTTGAACTGCTAGGTTGGTAGGAGAAAGGGCAAGGATGGGAGCTCACTGCATCATATGGTACTCACTCAGGTCTCAATTCTGGGCTGCCAACTTTCTAGCCAACAAGCCCAGCATCTTAACTCCTGAGCCACCACATCACTTACACCATATATATGTGGACTCATTAATAGATGTTATAAAAAAGAGTAAGCTTGGCCGTTCTCAGCTCGTCAGTCTTCAGATATAGTTCAGTTGTCAGAATTTCTCAATTAGCAGGTTATTTCATCAGAGATATCTATAAATTGTGCAAGACACATTTATGTGTGGAATCCATGTCTGTAAAATGGCAGAAGCAGTATATTCCTCCTCTGTACACACAAAGGAGATAGGGATTTCAGTATGATGCCATCTTCTAGATTGTGCCCTGACTGTACCACCACCCCGGATGCCATATGTGGTGACTCAAAAATAGGATTATCACTGAAAATAATCTCATTGGTCATCTAAAGCAACAAACAGCCAGAAAGTTGGGAAAAATAGATCCCAAACCATGAAAACCATAAAAATGCCTGTGTAGCGTACCATAAAAATGCCTGTGTAGCGTAGGGGGCTAATGCCTCCTACTAAAGGCAGCAATTAACACCAGCTGCCTGTAATTTCTCTGAGTTCAATCCTAGCCAGGCTCAAGGTCGACTCAGCCTTCCATCCTTTCTAAGGTGGGTAAATTGAGGACCCAGTTTGTGGGGGCAATAAGCTGACTTTGTATAAATATAAATATACAAAAGTATGAAGGCTATTGCTTAACGCATTGTAAGCCGCCCTGAGTCTCCGGAGAAGGGCGGCATATAAATCAAATTAATATATATATATATATATATATATATATATATATATATATATATAATTCTGTTTCCACCTATATGCATAAGAGTATCACCTTCTGCCCCCAATTTTGAGCCTTCTTCCCCAAAATGAAATAGAGCTCTCAGGTATCAATTAGTTGTCCAGCTTTAGCTGAACAGCTGAAAAAGGAGGAACTATATTCTTTTATCCCCTCCCTCCAAAAAAGCTTCTCTCTTCTTTCCCCTACCAAAGAGGAGAGTAAAAAGTGTGTGTGTGTGTGTGTGTGTGTGTGAGAGAGAGAGAGAGAGAGAGAGAGAGAGAGAGAGAGAGAGAGAGAGCATGCACATATGTGTGCATGGGGAAAATTTTAGCTCATACTTTGATGCATAAAACTCCCGGGTCAGTTACTGTGCTTTCATTTCAAGATGAATGGCTGATATGCTGTGGGAATATGTGCTTTGGACAAAATAAATAACACTTGTTCTGTAAATTTGATTTGATGATGTCTCTTAAGTCACCTTCAAAAAAGTAAATATTTCTCCAAGGTGATGCACAAAATGATTATTGAAAAAAAAACAAAGGATGACATCAATATTTAAAATAACAAAACAGAAGGCAGTCTGCCTGTGAACATAATTCAAGCAGCTGTTTTACTTGTGCACTTTTAATTACAGGTATATAGTTTATTTATTCATTCTTGTCTTTTCTTTTCTATTTTTTCCTTATTTTTAGTTGCATTATCTATTTTTGTTAGCTTAATGTGACAAATAAGTGAGCCATCTGATCACAAAAGTTAAGTCTTTGCACACCACCATTTTAACCATACAGAGTAACAGTAACTTCTTGTTGAAAAAGCTTGTTTTAATTTATCCAATCTCAAAAATCCAGATACCTGTAGAAGACTTTTATTGCTTTCCTAGACTTAGTACATGACAATCTGAGGTGTGTATTATCTCAATGGTGAAATGTAAAATTTGATCTACTGGTTCTGTGGGCGTGGCTTGGTGGGGAGTGGTAATGTGACTGGGTGGGCATGGCCAATTTTTTTTTTACTTTTAAAACCATTTTTTCTACAACCTCTTTGGCCGAAGAGGTTGTGAAAAAATGCTTTTAAAAGCCTCTGATGATCCCAGCTGAGTTGCCTGATTGGCAGAGGCTTTTAAAAGCATTTTTTCAGCTGAAGAGTTTGTAGAAAAAATACTTTTAAAAATAATTTTAAAAAGCCGCTGATGATTGCCCAGCTCAGCTGGGCATGGGGGGAGGGGGGAGGCAGGGATTTTTGCTACCAGTTCTCCGAATGACCTGCCTCCATTGCTACCGGATGGGGTGATCTGGTCAGAACCGGGAGCATTTCACCCCTGTATTATCTGCATATTGACTGCTCTTTTAGCTCAACTCTACGTATATTTTCCAATGCTGAAATGGGTAAATAAACAGTATTTATTTACTGACTTATTTTCTCATTTATTCTGTGTGACTTAGGGCCAGGTTATCTGAAGTACTGCCTATCTCCCATGGTTTCTGCTGAAATGCCCTCAGAGTTGGAGCTTGCTTGATTCCTTCAATTAAACTGTGACATTTTCTAGGTTCAAGAAATATGTTGTAATTGCTCTCCTGAATGGGATCCCCCCCTGAAATTCACACTGTTGGTGTTCCATAAGTCTCTGAAGACCTGCTTATTCGCCTAGGTCTTGAATTAAGATGAATGAACCACCTTGTTGGATGCATTTTTCTTTACATTTTTATAGAGAACAATGAGACTCCACCATCCAGAGTCATATTGTTTGAGTTTTGTGGCCTTATAAATCCAATTTTCAAATAAATTCAGAGAAATCAAATCTCACTTGTTTTGTTATGTATTATAGACGGAGTGGGATGCACTTCCCTTCCCTACTGGTTTGCAAATGTGAGCACGCACATGTGTTTGCTTCACTCATGCGTGCCACCTCTGCGCATGTACATGACCTTCTGCGCACATTATGTCCGGGTGGGTGGGCGGAGCCTCCCACAGTTGCCGCTACCAGTTTATGCAATCCGGACAGAACCAGCTGAATCCCACCAATGATTATGGACCTCCTTGTTGGATGTTGGATATTATGCATGCATTGTTTACTATACTCTGAGCAATCCTGAGTTGATTTGGAATTGGGCAGTGTCTAAACTGAATTAAAAAAATAAATTCTTCAGCATATCCAGCTAAATATATTTTCCCAGATATGTCTGAAGCCAGATGAATTAGTCAGATTCTAAGAGACAAACCAATTGCATTCACCACACTTGTTTTTAAGTACAAGTAATCCCCCTATTTCCATTTCATAATCAAATCGACAAACGAAAGCATTAGAGAATAAATGAAAGTATAAAATATCATCAAGAGAAGAAATAGGCTGTCACACAGCAAGAAGAACTGATGACAAGTGAACCAAGGCAGTCATAGAATGGATCCCACTTGATAAAAAGTGTCCAGGAAAGAGACCTAAAACAAGATGGATCAACAACACCAGCAAGTATTCTTTTGCCATTTGGCAAAAGAAAGCTTAGGATCATATTGGTTAGAAATGTGCGGAAGAGGCCTTCATCTTGCAGTGAATAGGTAAAAGTAAAGGTTCCCCTTGCACATATGTGCTAGTCTTTCCCAACTCTAGGGATGGTGCTTATCTCCGTTTCAAAGCTGAAGAGCCAGCACTGTCCAAAGACATCTCCATGGTCATGTGGCTGGTATGACTAAATGCCAAAGGCGCACGGAACGCTGTTACCTTCCCACCAAAGGCGGTCCCTAGTTTTCTACTTGCATTTTTTACATGCTTTCGAACTGCTAGGTTGGCAGAAGCTGGGACAAGTAACGAGAGTTCACCCCATTACATGGCACTAGGGATTCGAACTGCTGAACTGCTGACCTTTCAATCGACAAGCTCAGCATCTTAGCCACTGAGCTAAAATGATGATGAATCAAGAAATTAAATTATTCAGTTTAATTCAAAAGTCCTAGTAAACTGAATGAGATGAAGAAATAGTTCTACTCAATACTCATTACAAATGAGCATCTAAAATGTGACTTAACAAAAGAAAAGAAAATAAGCTTGAACAGAAAAAGGAAAAATAAGATGACAAAAGATAACGTGATTAAATGTGTTAGTAATTGTAGAGATAACTCTGTAGTTCCATTGACACAATTATTTTGGATTTCTGTGTAGGGATAATCTATTGTTCTTTGGATAATTGAATTACTGAAAGAGAAGATATGTAGAATATTTGTGGTAAACATTTAAGAGCGTCCCCTCCATTAAGCAACATAACATCATAATTCAGTTAATATTGTCTTTCCCTTATGATAGTCAATTTGTAATCTGGGAATGTGGCACACTGAAAGGAAATTTATATTTTACATAGCCACAAATTTATTTTATTCTTCAGCTTCTCAATGGGTTTCTTGAATTTGTAAGCATTGAGTGAAATGGTGCACCTCTAGGCATAAGATGAGATCTATCCTTCCATAAGAAACTCCAGGCCTGGTTGTTTTTTGTTTTTGTTTTTTTTTGCTTTTATGGTGCTTTTGTGATACTAAGTTTTGGGCAAAGCTTAAGGAAAATGAAGCTGACTGGCATTTGGTATTCTTGGACCAATGCCTGGTACTTTCCATCATAGGCACAGAGGAAAGATCTGTTAGCTTAGATCTGCTTAAATTCCTCAAGGCTTGATAGCTTTAATTAACCTTTGGCCGTTTTTATTTTTATTTTTCTTAAACAACTTGATTTCTTTTATTGGGTTAGGTTAACGTTATGTATTGTTTGAATATAAACTACTTTGGTTAACCTTTTAGTGTTTCTGCATACTCAAACATGTTATGATTTTTGAACCGAAGGAATAATTTTTAGGATATCACTACAAGATGATTTGTGACACCTAAGTGGTCTTAAAAACTGATGCAAATAGAATAGGGAAACTGGCTAGTTTGGTGAGTTTTGAGAAGTGCAGCTGGGAAAATCATTATGACATGGTTCTGAATTTGCCAAATCTGTGCGTGTTGGTCACCTGTGCGTGTTGGTCACAGGAAAGCAAATAAAAAAGCTTCCAACTAGGGTTGGAATTTAACCTAAACACATCTTCTGAATTAAGATTTGGTTCTTGCCCATCAGCTTCTGTCTCACTTCTGACAACTATTGCACTCATTTTATTTCATGTATTTGTTAAATTTACTTAGGTACATTACAGACTTGCAGGTGTTTTGCCCTTTCTTATTTTGAGTTCCTAGCATATCATCTTTTGGGAGGATTCTTTTAGTTTGGCAGGTCACAAACTTGCAAGTCTTGCCAATGCCTTGCCCTTCCTCCTACCTATATCTCAAGTCCACGCTGCCATGGTGACAGTAGAAGATTGGGGGAGGGGAGGAAATCCCTCTTGCTTGAGTAAATGGAAGCACTGTATGTTCATTTAATTCTGGAGCTGGCTCCTGTATGCCACAGCTTCATGCAGGAAAATGCTGGGGCCTGTTGAATTTCTCATTCATATATTGCTATTCAAATGAGACTGATACCCTGTTAGAATAAGAGTTGATTGTTCTCATTCTTATGGTTGGGAAAATAAGCCAGACAAGATAAAGAAGGCAGGCAGTGAGCTGGTGTCTGCTTCTTTGTTACCTAGATGCACAGGTGGCTTGGACCGTTTCCACATTTACCAGTCTGAGGATCAGTCTGTTGTCATTGTATTTCCTGCTGTAATCCAAGGTTCTCTCTGGTTCAGAGAATGAGTTTAGTCACAAAGAGTTAATGGAGGAGAAAATCACAACATATTGATTTCCTTCTTACGTGCTTCAGGAAAGAAACATTTCTCTTTCTTCTTGTGTGTTTTAATGGATTAAATGTAATATCAAAAACTAGTGGCAGGCAGATGTGGGAATGTTTAGATTCTTGATCAAAATTCTTGGGGTTTGCCCAGAATCTTCAAGGTAGAAAATAAACTTATTTTTACAAGAGACTTGTGGATGAGAAATTCTACAAAGATTGCTTTATTTCTCAGATACATTGAAATTTGTAGAGAACGTTTTCTCTTGTATAATTCTAAGTGCTATTGCTATTCTTGTTATGTTTCTGTGGGTTGTTCCATAGCTGAGCCCAGAACACATCTGTCAAAATTTGAATAGAATAGAATAGAATAGAATAGAATAGAATAGAATAGAATAGAATAGAATAGAATAGAATAGAATAGCAGAGTTGAAAAGACCTTGGAGGTTTTCTAGTCCAACCCACTGCTTAGGCAGGAAACCCTATACCTGTCAGGATTTCACAGATACCTCAGGACTACCAACTTACTGCTTGTAAATCCATAAAATGGAAGCTCTGAACCTATTTTTCTTGGTCCTCAGAACTTCCCTCAACCCTGCAAATAAACTTTGGGGTGAATACAGTTTCCCAATGTTTTCATTGAAATGAAGTACAAATCTAGGAGAAGTAAATTAAGATATTCAAAATATGGAGAGAATTCTTCCAAACAATTTATCATCAAGTGAAGGAATAGTCCCATCATTAGGCAGAACATTAGATAGCAAAAGTTTGTGGCAGAAATAGCAACAGGTCTAAATTCCTTCCTCCTGAAATTCTAACCATTTCAAATGTTCAGTGATAAAACTGCATGGGTCATGAGGCTTGTTCTGAGCCTATCCTGTGTCCTGGAAAGACTGATTTGGCAGTTTAGCCCACTTCCTACAATGAAAGAAAGACTGGTTTTGATTATATATGAAAAAAGGCAAGTATAAGTGTGCACAATACTTATATGCTAATTTTCTTCAAGCGTTGTTCAACTCATCCTTTAAGGAAAATCAGACTCATTTACACATTCCTGGTTGATGTGTTTAATACTCCTTATAGGTACAGTCCAGATTATACCAGCTATATGGAAAAAATAATGCCTGAACTAAAGCTCAATGTTATAATATCTGCTTTGCTTGCAGAAGTATGATTATGAGTTCAAGGCCTCTCTTAGGCATGAAAGCTGGCTAGCTGACTTTAGGCCATCACTCTCTTTTAGGCAGGCCCACCTCACAGGATTGTTATTGTAAGTAAAATAGAAGGCATGAATAATAGGTATGTTTCCACCTTGTTATTTATAAATAAAAGCAGAATAAAATAATAATAGATTATCTGTTGTCCTTTACATGGACAACCTAATGCTATAAGGAAAAACAACATCTAAAACAGAATAGCTGCTTAGCACTGTCCATGTAAAGGTATAGATTCCCCTTGCACATACGTGCTAGTTGTTCCCGACTCTAGGGGTATGTGTGCTCATCTCCGTTTCAAAGCCAAAGAGCCAGCGCTGCCTGAAGACATCTCCATGGTCATGTGGCTGGCATGACTAAATGCCAAAGGCTCATGGAACGCTGTTACCTTCCCACGAAAGGTGGTCCCTATTTTTCTACTTGCATTTTTACATGCTTTCAAACTGCTAGGTTGGCAGAAACTGGGACAAGTAATGGGAGCTCACTCGGTTATGTGGCACTAGGGATTTGAACTGCTGAACTGCTGACCTTTCAATCGACAAGCTCAGTGCCTTAGCCACTGAGCCACCGCATCCCTTTGTCCATATATACAGCCAAGATAATACAATGGAGTTTGGACTGGACAAGGGTGTCAGAGGGGAAAAAAAAGTGAAATTGAAGGAATCAAAATGCTCTTTGGAAATAACATCAAGAATCTGGATGAAGATAATCATTACAAATACGTGGGCATCCTTCAAGCTCACCCTGAAGTGAAGAAGAAGGTTAGAATGGATACATCACAATAGTGAAGAAGAGCTTAAAGTCCAAACACAGTGAAGGAATACTATCAAAGCAATTAAGATCTGAGCAGTTCCAGTCTTAAATACATAGATGGAAGAGTGGACTGGACTCAAGAAGAACTAACAGCTGCTTGAGAAAATAATGACAATGAACCATGACCCTTCATCCAGCAGACTTTACTTACCAAGGAAAAGAGACAGGCATTATATGTTGCAAGTATACCAGATTGCTGAAGAAGAAAAAAGTCAATTGGAAGAATATCTGAAGGACAGTGAAGAAGTTGCACTGAAGCTAGAATACCAGGAAGGCTTATTGAGTACTGGAGTGTCCAAAATGGCCCACAAGAAAGACTAAATAGATAAGAGACACGGCAAGGCAGTTATATGGTCAGTAAACAAAAATAAAGCAGACAAAGCAGATAACAAACTATGGCAATAACAAAGAGCAAGAAAATTGAGGAAAGAGACAGAGGGGCTCTTTCCTCAATTTTGGCTACACAAATGACAGAACAAATGCATACAAAAACCAGAACTAAGAAAACAGCAACAGGCAGCATATGCTTTCTCTGCAAAGAAACTGAAGAAACAATAGACCAACGAGTTACCTGCTGCAAGAAGATCACGCAGGCTGATTACAAACAATGGCATAACAATGTAGCAATAACGGTGCACTGGAATATCTACAAGAACTACCATTTACTTGCAAGCAAGAACTGGTGGGATCTCCTAACAGGAAACATAATAGAAATGAGGAAGCTAAATTGCTCTGAGATTTTAGAATTCAAATACACAACTGCCTGAATGTAAGTCACATGACCATGGCGATGCTGCAACGGTCATAAATGTGAAAAATGCCCATAAGTCACTTTTTTTTAGTGCTGTTGTAACTTCGAACTTTCACTAAATGAACTGTTGTAAATTGAGGACTACCTGGACAAAGGCCTACAAATAAAAGTCGAACAACTGTGACAAAAGAAAATAAAAGTAGTGCTGATAATAATAATTGTCTTGGGTAGAATCCCAAAATGTCTGGAGCACCGTTTGAACACCATTGGCATTGACAAAATCATCATCAGTCAATTGCAAAAAAACCATTTTTACTTCGAACAGCTTACATTCTGTTAACCTTTAACCCCATCAGACAACATTGGCATCTCCAAGGTTCTTGGGAAGGACTTAATAAAGAGGATAAAAATGCCACATTGAGTCCCCTTTTCTTCTCTTTTAATTTACTGTAAACTTATTGTTTTTTTAAAAAAAATTGTCTTTTTTTTAAAAAAAATCTTTTTATCATTTAAAATGTTTTATTTTTTAATATAAAAAATTAAAATACAAACTCCAAGGGAGAAAAATGGAGATTTTACAAGAACAAAACAAAACTAAGACATTTTAAAAATGTGGATTAAAAAGAAAAAAAACCCACATATGATTCCCCCCCACCCCTACTTTAGCACTGACAAATACGTTGCAACAATAATTAGTTTTCTTCCCTGGTGAGTCAGGTCTAAAATATATAAACTTCTACATCTATTTTCAACCAATTTGACCTGTTATATATATAGCTATTATAATAGTTAACTGTTCATTCAACAACAAAGTTAAGCTTCAAAGCCCTCTGTTAAAATCTGTTATTGTAATTAGCTCATAGAAAGTCTACAAGAGTGTCTCATCTAACACAAATCACCCCAATCATCTTCTCTAATCTGACCATGATCAAATATCCTCATTTGACTCAATAATAAAGCCATTCCTTAGAATTTTAGTTGGAAACTTTCCAATTTCAGCAAATAAAGTCCAGCTGTTATTTTCCACTTTTGGGTATCATTCTGGGTTTGATTCAAAACCGTTGTTATCCCATGAAATTTTTTTATTTATTTCTTTGAAAAAAGTCAGTAAGCTAGAAAGCATTTTCCCCCAAAGTCTTTCTAGAAAACTTTATCTCCTTTTGTAGACATTTTGAAAAAAACACTGTTCCTTCCAAGGACAAGAGAAACAGATATATCATAATAAACATCCATAGATAGAAGTTGAGATAATTTTTTTCCAGGATTAAAAATAATCAAAGCATTAGGATTTTCCACATTTTTTTTCTCTTTCTTTCTTTCTTTCTTTCTTTCTTTCTTTCTTTCTTTCTTTCTTTCTTTCTTTCTTTCTTTTTCTTTCTTTTTTTTTGTAAAAAAGCGAGTAAAAATAAAATCTGTATAATATAATTCAATGCAGTTGTAAGTCCAGTCAGGTGACTTTCACTACAGGAGAATGAATTTTCACTGCTGGCTTCCTTACAGATAACAGAATAATAGAATTGGAAGGGACCTTGGAGGTCTTCTAGGACAACCCCCTGCTAAGGCAGGAATCCCTATACCATTTCGGGTAAATAGTGGCCCAATCTCTTCTTAAAAACTTCCAGTGTTCGAGCACCCACAATTCTGTAGGCAAGTCATTCCATTGATTAATTGTTCTAACTGCCAAGAAATTTCTCCTTAGTTCTAGGTTGGATCTCTCCTTGATTAGTTTCCATCCATTGCTTCTTGTCTTGCCTTCAGGTGCTTTGGAGAATAAGTTGACCCCTTCTTCTATATGGCAACCACTGAGATATTAGAACACCACTATCACCCTTCTTTTCATTAAACTAGACCTGTGATAGCGAACCTATGGCACGTGTGATAGAGGTTGCAACCAGAGCCCCCTCCTTGGGCCCTCTCAGCTAGCTGGTCATTGGGTTTCCAGCGCTCTGGCTTGCACACCTTCTAGTTTGGGCACTCTGTGCCTAAAAGGTTTGTCATCACTGAACTAGACATACCCAATTCCAGCAACCGTTCTTTATATATTTTAGCCTCTAGTCCCCTAATCATCTTTGTTGTTCTTCTCTGCACTCTTTCTAGAGTCTCAACATCTTTTTTACATCATGGTGACCAAAACGGGATGCAGTATTTCAAGTGTGGCCTTATCAAGGCATTATAAAGTGATATTGACACTTCACATAAAAGTATTTTAGTGAAAGTATTTTATAGTTCAATGGCAAACAAAGAGAAAACAAAGAAAAAAATTGTAAAGGTACAGCAAGAGTTGTAAGATAGGTCAGCAATCAACTAGTCTACTGATTGCTGAAAATGAACAGCTGCAGTGAAAAGGCCTTCTGGTTGCTACCTACCAAGAATTGTGATTTTCAAGATCCCTCTCCTCCGAAGGTGCACAATCATCAGAAGATGTTCTTGGGTTCTTTCTAGTTACGCTCATTCAGTTCTAGGGAACAAAACTACCAAATAGCCAGCTTTGGCAGCAAAATGTTGTTTTGTACATTTACCGTTGTACATAAATGGTGAGGAGATGAAGAGGGTTGGTAGTTTTAAATTTCTGGGCATTTATATCTCGAAGGACCTCACATGGACTATGAACGTTAACATGCTTGTGAAGAATGCACAGAAGGGGCTGTACTTCCTGAGAATGCTACTTCTGTCCTACTATCGCAGTACCATTGAGAGTGTCCTGACATATGACATTCTTGCATGGCATGGGAGCAGCTCTGTATCGGACAGAAAAGCTCTACAGAGAATCATTAAAACTGCCCAGAATATCATTGGGGTCCAGCTACCAGCCCTGGATGACATCTTTGAATCTCGCTGTTTGAGGAAGTTGCATAAAATTCTCAGAGATTCTTCCCATCCTGCTTACAATCTTTTTGGACTGTTGTCTTCTGGCTGAAGATACAGAACAATTAAAACTCAGACCACACGTTTTCTGAATAGTTTTTATCCCAGAGCTATAATTGCACTCAACAATGAACTAAAGGGCCACCATCAGTGAGCTGCTGGATAGCATTACTTGGTCTGTTGTGTGGATGTTTGGGTGATTTAGGGGTGGAGAATTGTGGTGGGTAGAAGTGTGTTTGGGGATTGTTATGTGTGTTGGACCTGGTCTTTGAGTGTTAAGTGAATTTCGTTGTATGGGTATACAGTGTATACACGTAAAATGACAATAAAGTTGTTGTTGTTGTTGTTGTTGTTGTTGTTGTTATTATTATTATTATTATTATTATTATTATTATCATCATCTGTTCATTGGCAGGAGAGAGAAAAATTGCCTACTGCTCAGCACATCATTTTGGGGGAAGTCTTTTTTTTTATTGTAAACAGCTTTGAGAGGTGAAGATGGAAAATGATGCATGTGCACCCATATATCATAAATGAGATGCTAAGAAAGAATCAGATAGTTGATGAATGGAAAGGTGATTTTCAAAAGGCAACTTGGACTTCCTTTGTTTTTCCTTGATTACGTTTTGCTTCTCATCCAAGAAGTTCTTCAGTTCATTTTGAAAAGCACCTTTGGGACAACCATCATCTGGATGACTGAGGATGTCCTTAGACATGTTGGTTCAAACAAAGTAAAAAAAAAAAAAACTAATTTAAAGTGAGGACAATACAACCCTCCCCTGGTATTTTGTTCAAGCTGCCATTGAGGGAAAAACAAAATTATCCAGCCAGTAGGGATACAGATTGATGAATCAGGACAGTTTAATAAGTAGTGAAGAAGGAATGGAGAAAACAAGAGGAGTGTTTTTTTAAACTGTCCATTTAACACACACACACACACCTCTCATTGGCTATAATCATTACCTTTGTTTACTTGAAAGCATTTGCTTTTGCTTTCAATTGTGCTTGGGAAAATTTACTTTGGAAACAGTTGTAGCAGGAACACCTGAATATGTTATGGATGGTAGGCAATGATTTGCCTACTAAAATGAGGATGAGGATGATTGGAATACATGAATTTTAATATTTGAGCTTTGCTTAGGGCTGTTTTCAAAGATGCAAACAATTGCAGCAAAAATCACAGTCAGGTTTTGCTTGTATGTAAGAAGTGATCAACAGGATAGATAGATAGATAGATAGATAGATAGATAGATAGATAGATAGATAGATAGATAGATAGATAGATAGATAGATAGAATAGATAGAATTCTTTATTGGCCAAGTGTGATTGGACACACAAGGAATTTGTCCTGATGCATACGCTCTCGATGTATGTAAAAGAAAAGATACATTCGTCAAGAATCATAAGGTACAACACTTAATGATAGTCATATAGGAAACAGTCAATATAAATCTTAAGGATACCAGCAACAAGGTTACAGTCATACAGTCATAAGTGGGAGGAGATGGGTGATAGGAACGACGAGAAGATTAATAGTCATGCAGACTTAGTAACTAGTAAGACAGTGTTGAGGGAATTATTTGTTTAACAGAGAGATGGCGTTTGGGAAAACACTGTTCTTGTGTCTAGTTGTTGTGGTGTGCAGTGCAGGATAATCATATTCAGCTACAGCAGAGCTGTCAAACTCCTTGCTTGCGGTCTGAATGTGTCATGCGCTGGCCACACCCACACCTGGTTTAGCAAAGGGGAAAAAAGTCCCAATACATCACATGGTGTCGCCGTGATGATGTGAGTTTGACACCCCTGAGCTAGAGGTAGAAGAATAATAGCACAGCTTCACCTGAATAAATGTAATAGAGCTGAGTTGCTAATGCTGGTCATTTAGGTGGTAATTGATGTTGCTCTGCAGAATAAACCGACAATGAACCAAGAAACCAACCAAGAAACAAATGAAAGAACACCCCGAAAAACTAGAAAAAGATGGTCTGTTGTCTTATTAGTGTCTAGCAGACACCTTAACTTTCTATAGAGACATGTAAGTGCATTGCAGATAAGAATCAATTTTTATGTCCAGCCTAGATAAATAAATGGTTTTGAGCTATTGTGCCAAACTAATTTCTTAAAAGCTGGGTGACATTTTATAGAATGAAGTCGACTAAGCTTTCAGCAATATTTGCGGTAGGAGTATAAACACTGACAAATTAAGATCTGGAAACCCAGCAAAGCACTCATGCAGCTGTTAACCTGTAGGCCAAATTAGTTCACTCATGTCACTTCATCTTACTTTTAGTATTCTAAAAAAAGGCATTAAATTACACTAATGACTGAATTTGGAATAGATGGTTTGTTGAATATGGCAAAATAGGTCTCCTCAGTGAGGAGTCGGATTCAAAAATTTTTACTACTGGTTCTGTGGGCATGGCTTGGTCAGCATGGCGTGGCTTGGTGGGCATGGCAGCAGAAGGATACTGCAAAATCTCCATTTCCACCGCACTCCACGGGAAGGACACTGTAAAATCTCCATTTCCATCCCACTCCACTCCAGGGGAAGGATACTTTAAAATCTCCATTCCTTCCCCACCCCACTAACCTGCTTTCCAGCTCCGTGTGCAGGGCAATAAAAGAAGACCCATCTGATCAGCTGGGACTTGGGAGGCAGAGAATAGATAGGGGCAGGGCTAGGCAGAGGTGGTATTTGCCAGTTCTCTGAACTACTCAAAATTTCCGCTACCAGTTCTCCAGAACCAGTCAGAAGCAGCAGAATACCACCTCTGAGTCTCCTGGATTTGAAGGATAATACAATTGCATCAGTAGTGGGTTTCAGATTTTTTTACTACCAGTTCTGTGGGTGTGGCTTGGTGGGCACGGCATGGCTTGGTGGGCATGGCAGAGGAAGGATACTGTAAAATCTCCATTCCCGCCCCACTCCAGTGGAAGGATACTG
Organism: Masticophis lateralis; assembly: GCA_030761175.1. Classification (NCBI taxonomy): domain Eukaryota; kingdom Metazoa; phylum Chordata; class Lepidosauria; order Squamata; family Colubridae; genus Masticophis; species Masticophis lateralis. The sequence goes on along the minus strand of JAUDYJ010000001.1, from coordinate 308,878,548 downwards.
TAAAATCTCCATTCCTTCCCCAATCCAGGGAAGGTTACTGCAAAATCCCTATTTCCTTCCGATCAGCTAGGACTTGGGAGACAGAGAATAGATAGGGGCTGGGCCAGTCAGAATTTTTACTACCGGTTCTCCGAACTACTCAAAATTTCCGCTACCGGTTCTCCAGAACTGGTTAGAACCTGCTGAAACCCACCTCTGAATTGCATATTATAAAATGTAATTGATCAGTTTTAAGTAATGCAGTTAAGTGACAAAACAGAATAAGATGTTGCAGTCACACCATTTTGTATAAAAAAACTGGTCATCCCTAAACAATTTTTAGTGATGTCATCCCAATACTCTGCACAGGAATATTGAAATTCCACAAGTTCTTCCTTGCAAATACCAACAGTTTATGAGAGGTGATTGCACAATATTTTAATCATTTCATGCCCTGGTATCCTCAGGTGTTATACTGTTAACTCTACTAATTTTTGAATGGCCCTGCAAGTCTTTTAAAGGTATAATCAGTGGAAAGCACTACCTAGACTCCACTTTAAGCAATAAAATATCTCAGAAACAGTGCAGACATCCCATAGTGCTGAAAGGGACCTTTGGAGTTGTCTAGTCCAGCTCAACATTCAATGATAGATTTATACTGCACCCACAAATTATGATCATTCTATTTCTACTTACTCTATATACTTAAAGAGAAGGAAAACCGTCTACTGCCATTGTCAATCTGTTCCTCTACCAAACAGCTTTTACTGTTGAAAGTTTCTTCTAATTTATTGTTTTAGATTTAAGTTTGCAGCTGAGAATCAAGGCAGAGTAAAAATTTTGAAGAACCACAATGTATTTCTGTAAACCAAGGCAAAAGGGAGAAGGGGAGAGGGAGAGAGATACCTCCCCCAAGCCTTTTGGGAAAAGTCATGGTGAGTGCACTTCACAAAAAGCAAAATCTGGTGTATTAAGATCACATTAAATGGCTCACGGATTTCTCATTTCCCCAAAACTGACAAAGTTTGCCTGTTGATTTATTATTCATATATGGAGAGATGCTTTCCTTGAGAAGATCATAAATACAATTTTGCCAGCCCAATCAGCCTCTCAGGTTTTCTGATGAAGTGATAAACACAATAGAATTCTGCAGGATTAAGGGATGAAGTGGAAAATGAAAGCTGAGCTGTGTTTCTGTAAGTCGCCTTGCATGAAACAGCCACAGAGAGATAAGGGATGCCAAATAATGTGTGAAAATATCTACATAAACCCATTTTCTAATAGAAAACTGGGACTCCATCAGACCTCTACTTCTAGAATGGATGATTCTGAATCTTAGTAGGGTAATCCCATTAAAAGGAATTCAGTTTATATTTATCTGGTGCACATAGTCTCAGTGTGCTGAAAAGATTTTTTTTTTTTTTAAAAATCCTCTATATTTATTTACAGAATCTTCTTTGGTAGGAGGGTTTAATAAATATAAAATATTTTTGCTGCTTGAAGAAGTTTGGCTCACTATGTGTGTATATGTGTGAATATATTCATGCATATGAATATATATTCAGGTTAGCTAACATGATTGCACAGCATATAATGTTTATAGTGACTATGACTTTTATAACCTGAGTTCAGTGGCTTGAACCAACATTTCTTACAACCTGGCAGGCGGAAGCTGATGTTGGTAAGATTCTGGTAATGCATTTGCAGTAAAAGCTATGAAGATGATGGTAGAAGATGATATATCGTCTTACCAGTTGATCAAGGAAAGAAGATAATTCTCATTCTCATTCTCTCTCTCTCTCCCCCACTCTCCCTCTCTCCCTCCCACCTCTACTCCTCTCCCCCCTGAAATTTTTCCATGGCTGAAACTTCCCCCAAAGTAGTTATCTACTAATATGAAACTGGATTTTGTTGCAATAAGAATATCATCACCCCTCAATTTAAGTTCAGTCTCTAAATAAATATCGCTAAATCAATGTAATAAAAGTACCATAAATATTCAGTGACTTCTTTCAGTGATTACTGGCATCTCTGACTTCTCACCCATTGGATAATATACACTAGAGGTGGTATTTAGCAGGTTCTAACCAGTTCTGGGGAACCGGTAGTGGGAATTTTGAGTAGTTCAGAGAACTGGTAAAGACCACCTCTGTCTGGCCCCAACCCCATCTATTCTCTGCCTCCAGAGTCCCAGCTGATCAGAAGGAAATGGGGATCTTGCAGTAGTCTTCCCCTGGAGTGGGGTGGGAATGGAGATTTTACATTATCCTTCCCCTGCCACGCCCACCAAGCCACACCCACAGAACCAGTAGTAAAAATTTTTGAAACCCACCACTGATATACACAAGTATATAATACACAACAATTTATTTATTTAATACCATTATCCTACAGAAGGAAGAATGGTATCAATTACTTCCTCTGTCATCTGTTTCCACTCCAGCTGTTTGTTTTAGAAAATACACAGTAACTTTTGGAACTGGTGTTCAATTGCTTTCTTTTTCTTTCTTTCATCCTTTGTTTTTTGTATCTTTTCATTCATAGTGGAAGCAGGGATCATCATATTTTTTAGTACGTTAATACTGAAAAACAAAAATTCTTTTAAATGTAGCAACTTCATATTATTTTGCACCTTACTTTAAAATACATGGTATTATTTAATTGTGCAAAAAAAGAGTAGAAAAGATGAGCACTTCCCCCTCTTCGAATGGCTGTGGCATGAGGCTGTCAATTTCAATCTTCACAATCAAATCATCTGATCCATCAAGACAACGAAACCTCTATCAAAATAGCTGCAACTCCAAATAGAAAACTTAATGTCAAGAAATTAGTTTCCTGCCTCATAGAAGGATGTTTTCCTAAAATCTTCCCCATGAATGACATCGGCTCCCTTGAGTGATCAATGGAGACTGTACTTGTTATTGATTGCTCTGTGATTTACACTCAGCGGCTCTGCTGAGTTCTGTGCTTGATTGACAGCTGTTAGATGAAACTTTGGTTTTGGAGAACTGATAGCTCTTCTCAAAAGGGGCAGTTTGCAAACAAGATTGAAACTTGCTTCTTTGGTTTAGATTTATTGCTGGAGGGAAGACAAAATATCAATGGCCTTTTTTTATTGTCAGTAGGATTCTGAGATTAATATTTTTTTTCCTAGGGTCCTAAAGTATATCTTTGTCAGGCAGAGTTTCAGACAACAGCTGGATTGGGTTTAAATGACAAAAGTGAACAATTATTTTGCAAATGAGAACATTGCTTTGGGTATATTGCAATGGGATTAGTATTATTTATTAGTATTATTATGTCTTACTATTAAAAAAGTCAATTTTACTCATCAAATTTTATTTTGCCTTGAGCACATAGCAATTAAACTAGATTCAGGAATAAATACTAAAGATCACAATACTTACAATGCACACATATAAACACAAACATATACAGACATTTGGGAAAAACATAATAAAAGAATCTCTTTTCTCTCCATCTATCTATGCATTCCCCTTGCCATTTACTTACTAACTTTACAAAAATGTCTAAAAGCTAATTGTTAACAATGTGTGATTTTAAGCCTCTAAGGCAGGGATGTCAAACTCAATTTCATTGAGGGCCGCATCAGGGTTGTGTTTGACGTTGGGGGGCTGGGGTGGGAATGACCAGGGTGGGTGTGGCCAGCTTGACATTACTCCTGTCGAGGGTGCCTGTGGTGGCTCGAGTATTCTGCCACCAAAAATGGAATCCTGAGCTCCATTTTCGGCTGCCACAGCCTCCTGCAACCCTTCCCAGTGAAAACAGAGCTCAGGAACGCATTTTCGCTGGCAGAAGCACCGCAGGCTGGTCCTTCACTGTTTCCAGGGTGGCCTTGTGGGCCAGATCTAAGCAAACACTGCCCCCCCGGGCCTTGAGTTTGACACCCCTGTTCTAAGGCAATACTTCCCAGATTTTGACCCAGCAAATGAAATATGGAGAATGGGAGTTCTGCACGGAGAAAACTGCTATGATAAAATTGCAGAAGAGCAGAACAATGACTATGCTAATATTCAGAAAAGGGCAGTAGTTGTCCAGAGTAGATTGGCTACTATTACTTCAGAGAGCAAGAAAAAAAAATCTCTGTAGCATATTCTGCTACAGAAAAGTTCCCTGAGGATGGGGTCCAGCACTAGTCCAAAAACTCGGAAGACAAAACTTCTGGTCCCAGTGACAAACCCAGATTGGATCCTGCCAGATAAGAATCTGTTGATAGGGAAGTGAGTTTTCCCCAAATCTTCTAACAATGAAGCCTCTTTTGTAATTGAATAGACTGCCTTAGGAAGCTTTCATTCTCTTTTAGCATTTAAGCATGAATAGCAATAATACAGGAAATCACACCAAGGAACAAATTAAGAGTTCATGGAATTTGTTGTAAGAGCAGAGTGTCAGGGTTCCAAGTAAAACCCCAAACAAAAGAAAACTCCAAGGCTTGAGAGATGGCTTCCAGGCCTGACACAGAGTGCCTTCCATATGGTTTGGATTTCAACTCCATCTGCCCCAACTCAAACTTCCGAGGGGTGGAGGATACTGTTCCAGAGGGCAGGAGCCTTGATGTCCTGAATAAAAGGCAGGATACAAGTATAACAAATTAATCAATCAATGCATTTCTAAAAAAAGGGATGTAACCTCCAGGTTGGATTGTCATTACATATGGGAAAAAAATCTAATTCAGTTTGCTAGCACTGTTTGCTTGTTAGACACAATTTTAAATGAATTCAGAGATGATTAAAACAGTTCAGTCAATCAGCAAAATGTTTTTCTTCTTATCTCCATTCAATTTCATAGGCATGGCTTATAAAACAATATTTCTCCAATATTGCTGTCCTCACTAAATAAAGGAGAATGATATAGGTTCACTGGGTATTTATTGGCTATTCACCCTGATTTAAACTTGACAAGGGTAGTTTGTCCTCATCTTTGTATTCAGAGTTATGGATGACATTATCTATGATGGTTAGAGGTCTGTTTTAGCCCTGTTCAAGTTCCATAGTTATGGTACTAAAAGTTTCCAAAAATATAGGAACTTCAGTAGTGACTTTCTCTACCATCCCAACCTCTTATTGGCATTAATAATCTTAATGTTAAGCTTGAATGCTCAGCTCTGGAGTGGCTTTCTGTGCTTTCTTGTTGGGATTTCCATTGAAGGAACTGGGCTTGATGCTACTACGGAATATCTTTTCACACTGTAAACATTGTATGTTCTCTATCATTGACTGGATTGAGTATTTGCATAATACATTATCTCTTTCTTTCCTTCTCCTTGACCAGATCAAGCATATTATGTCCAGAAGCTTCTTATGTCTATTGAGATGGTTGGGAAGGCTTCAGAAGATAGGTGTAACATAGCAAAGCCATGTAACATGGCTACTTCTCTTTATTCTTAGAAGTGAACAGCCATATTGCATCACAAAACTGTTTCAAAGTGTGTTTCATTTAAGCTTATGTTTATTTGACTAATCCATTGAAAGACCTAATTTGTAAACTAAACCTCATTTGTAAATCAGATTACATCTAATTTGTAAACCAAATGTGTGGCTTAGTATTGTGTATGAACCAGTATATGACAGCTTGTTCAGTAAAAACATTCTTCAAGCAAATTATGGCTTTTGTACAACATTTCTTTTAAGAGCTGACACCCCATAAATCTTGTTCCCTATTATCTTCAGACAATGAATAATAAACTATTGTCTAACTATATGTACCCACTATGTCTAGCAAACCGAGAAGGGTTCCTTAGCTAGAAAATGGTTAAAATAGTATAGCATTTCATTCTGTTCATACTTAGGAAGGACTTTTTTCAAGCAATCATTCAACTCTTCTGGACTGTAGGATTGGATCTCCCTTTTTGAGCATATTTGTATGGAAGGTAAGCATCAAGGGATTAAAAAAAAATGCTCCAATTGTTTAGAGTAGTGTCCTGAGATCAATGAAAAGCAAAGTTTATTATTCCAAAATCAATGTCCTGGTGAACTCTCTCCCACTCCCTCTCTGGATCTCTTGGAGTCATTTTGTTCAGAATCTGCCTGCTTTCCAAGCAATCTTCTCCAAACTCACAGTGGATGTTTTAACTATAACAGTTCTGCCCTTTATTATTTCTCTCCTTTGTTGCATTCTGCTTGCGTTTTGCTTTGTCATCACTTTGGTGTCATTCATTAGCATGAATATTTGCTCAGCTGGCACATTAATGTTTTGGAAAGAAACTAGAAATACCATTCTGAATGCTGATAGTTCCCTGGCAGAATGAAAGAACAGAAATCAAATAAAAATGATTCCCTCTCTTTTCCTTCTCTTCTCCAGTTCACTACCTACTCAGTGGCTGAGATTACTCCCCCCCACAAATACTCTTGAAGAAATAGATACTCCTCCCAAGATTAGTCTATCCTGTTTCTTTCTTCTTAAATCCACCACTTATTGGATAATCTGAGCTTTCAAGTATCCATTATATTTTTCCAGAGCAATTTAACCTACCAATCTCTAGATTTCTAGAGGAATATGTATAATGGAAAAGCATTTCCTAGAATGCTGTAATTGACATGCCTTGTCTGGGCTCAGAAGCTAAGCATCCTCGGTCTTGTAACTACTTGAATAGAATACTCAGTCAGCAAATCTGGGAATTGAGAAGAAAGAAAAAAGACAATACAGCAGAAGAAGGCAAATGACAAACCATTTCTGCATTGTTGCCAAGGAGACTACATGACAGTACTCATGAAGTCACCAGGAGTTGAGCCAGATTCAAAAGAAGCTTTTTAATGTAGCCTTTTCTATTGGGTATCTGTAAGAACAGAAAAATTCTTACATGATCTTGCTTCCTGATATGCCTTTGGGGATTTTTTTTGATGTCTGCCTTATTGCTATGTACTGAGGGCAAATATTCTGAAGCTCTTGCATTGTCAGTAGCTCTGTTCACTTTTCTTGTTTCTTTTTAAAACCGTCATTTTATTCACTTAGCTGGATTAGGTTAGCAATAGTGGTGGCCTGTTATTTATTTAACATTTTATTATAGAGAGGAGTATATTTTCTCTCGTTCACATATGGTGTTGCCTATTGTATTAATCTCTCCCCCTCCCCTGTGTGTGTGTGTGTGTATGTGTGTGTATGTGTGATGTCTCAAAGCCATCGTTTGCACTAGGCCTTCAGATCTGCCACATTTATTATTGTGGGAAACTGGGAGGGGGGATTGTATGGGGCCAGAGTGATATATATATAGTCATAATAACATTCCTTCCTCAGAAAGTCAAGGACAAAATCCTTGCACCTGGAAGGCTGGATTTGGGAGGCATCTCTAACTGGGATGATGTTTGATTGGACCATGTGATGGACTTGTGGGTGTTAGGCAGGGACTTGAACTTTTCCTTGGGTGGGGAAAACATGGAACCTTTCAGATTCGGGTTTTCTCAGATGTGTCAATTTGATATCTCTAATAAAATGTAGCTTTGAGGAACTTCAAAATTCGGAGTTTGATTTCGTTGGGGTGTTATTTGGAACCCTAACAGTGTGAGTAAAATATTAGGGAATGCCATTTAGTGCTCTCCCTTACTGCTGCAGGCACAAAGAAATATCAATTAATAGATGACCTTAATGGTAAAATTAGGTAATTTTAGATTCCAACCTTGTTTATAATATTGATAGTAATGTACAAAAGTTCATTTTACTTTTACCTTTACTTTTACCTTTACCAAGTTTACCTTTGATGGTAATGTACAAAAGTTCATTTATTTCAAATTATAAGCCTGTTAGTTGTACTACCTATTATTATTTCAAATGGGCCTGTTTTCTAAACCTCCTACTTTAGATCTCATTTTAAATAACAAAACAGCAGATAAACAATTGCCATACTGTTGTTGGTGTTACTATTGTCAATAGTAATGATAATAGATAATGTAACAAGCAAAAACAGTTACAAATATGGGGGAGGTAGACAAGGCACCAGGTTATAGGTGTTATCTACTACCAACATCTACAACCTTGCGCCTTGTCTACTTTACCCAGTTTCACTAAAATTATACTAAAAATAGCCCTATGAAAGATACATACAAAGTGATAAGTGAAATAGGAAGTGTGTTCCGTATATAAGGTCTGGCTCAGTTTAGATCATCTCCTTGAAATGGGAAATCTACATGGATGTATCTGGATTTTCCTAAATTGCTTTCCATGTCAGCTTTGTGAGCCTCTTTGCTATTTCTTTCATTGCACTTTAGTTTCCTTTTACTGCTGATGAAAAATGGGAATGAAATCAATGCTACCAAAAAGAACCTTTAAAAATGGGAGGCAGAGAGAGTATTTTTTGGGGGAGGAGTGGGAGGTAAGAAATGAATCAACAGAGCCAAGAATAAATGTCATTCTTAAAGACATAAAACAGGTTTATGAAGTGAATTATGTTTGAGCACTTGTGTCAAATGGACTTCTTAAAAGTTCTATTAAGTATTTTATCTGCTCTTTTCTGTTTTCCTGATGATAATTCACTGTCAGAATTTATTTGTCCTGTACATACAGGCTCTGAATATGAATATCTGAAGTATCTCTAATCTCAACATTTTCATTTGCATTTTTGGCATGGAACAAGCTGTTATGTCTGCAGTAGCAGGTGATACAGATTAAGTATATAAGGATAAAGGAAGACAAAAAAGCTACTAGGAAAATTTTTTCTATTACTTATAGATGATTTCAGTAGGATTTTTTTGGGTTGTGTCATACGGTTTTTAGAAATGTGGAAAAAAAATCCTTAAAACAGCCTTATCCAATGGGATTCTCCTCTAAATATGTAGACCAATTTTCATAATTTCCTAGCCAGTATAGCCATTGCTGAGAATTGAAGCCCATACATTTTGAAGGTTCCTAGATTGGAAAAGGCTATCTTGCATGTTCTTGGAAATACAATTTGCATCTAAGTACATAATTATATTAATTTAAAATATAGAAGCCCTTCTAGAACTGTTGAAATACCCATATTTCAACCCAAGTCTTTTCTTTCTTCATCTAGTGACCAGAAAGCCACAGCAGGACATAAATGAAATATTCTCTCCATTCCAATAGTAGCAAATATCTGTAGCTCGGATATAAGATAAGGGTGAAGGTTCGTTCTCCAAGCTTGTGGGTTTGTGTCCAAAGGTTTCATTACCAAGGCTAGGTAACATCTTCAGTGGAGTTTAAACTCTGCTGAAGATATTACCTAGCCTGGTAATGAAACATTTGGACACAAAGCCACAAGCTCGGAGAATGAACCTTCACCCTCATATCTCCTTCTTATAGTTTGTCCATGAGTTATATGGCCTTTTGAAGTATATATTCTATGATTCTGAAATCCAGTCATTAAAGTGCTTTTCTGTCAATAAGCTTCCCATTGATGTACTTGTTGAGACCTTTTAAAAAAGCCATCATTACCACATCATGCAGCAGCAAAATCCATGCTATTAGTGTGATGTGCTCTCTTGTTTCTGTTCAGCTATGTTGTCTTTGGGTCGTATGAATTGATTATACAATCTGCTTTTTCCTGTGTCAGAATCTATTTCTCTAAGTTCCATGAAATGTTTTATTTTTCACTAGCTTGTACATTCAGCTTTTGTATTTGGGAAAACCGCCTGACAGTTGTTTTTCCAAATGCTAACAAATGTGTCATTTTTTTTCTTCAGTGACTTCTGCCTGTAATGCCATACTGAGAACTAGTCAAAAGGTGCTTTTTTCTCCCTAGAGAATATAATAATCTTTGGCCTTTTTGCTCAATTGTCTTGGAAAAAAAAAACCATTTTATGGCAGGATCTGATTGTAGGAGTTTGAAATGGCATCTGGCAGCTTGAGATCTGGCAGCTTCATCTTCATGAAAAGATGAAGAAAGTTATTCCCCAGAGTATTTATGCAAAGGGGTTCTTCTTAAGCAAGAATAACTGGAAGTGCTGTTGACTTGCTCCTGGAAAGGTCTTGCTTTTAAATTCTGTATTTTGGAAACTGGACCTGAAGAAATAGATATGGATTTAATAGTTTAATAAATTAGGGAAAGCTTGCAGAGCATGACTTCTGGAATTCCTTTACTAGCTAGACCAGCCACATTACTTACTGCGTAGTAAAGTAACATGTTGCATCTCTGTTTGCATACATTACATTTCTTGTTTATTATGCCCCTCTGTGATTAAGTCAGTGATGAAATCCAATTTTTTTTACTATCAGTTCTGTGGGCTTGGTAGTCGTGGTGTGGCTTGGTGGTCATGGCAGGTGAAGGATACTGCAAAATCTCCATTCCCACTCCACTCTGGGACCAGCCAGAGGTGGTATTTGCCGGTTCTCCAAACTACTCAAAATTTGTGCTACTGGTTCTCCAGAACCTGTCAGGATTTCACACCTGGATTAAGTGTACACTTTAAAGCATACCTTCAGGTCCATATTCTCCATTCAGGGTTACAGGACCAGTATAGAGTAGGGAGGGGACTCAGAATGGAGCAGCCATCAGCTTTCTGAATTCCTGCCCCTTTTCTGAAATGTTTTTCTCTGTATTTCCAAACTGGATCCATCACATCTTTGATTTCACTATTGTATTTGTTAAACTTCTTTCCCCAGGGGTATCAATGGGAAGGGATTGAAAAAGTCAAGGTAGCACATACAATTCTGTAATCAAAGGTCCACTTCCTCATTACATACAGTATATTAGCGATGGCTAACCTTTTGCCATCGTGTGCCAAAAGCGGGGGAAGTGTGTGTGTGGGGTCACACACGCATGTACCCACACACATAATTCTATGCACCATGCTCCCCCCCGTGCATGACCACACTCTTTTGGCATGCAATGGCACAGTGGGTCCAGTAGGCCTGTTTTTCGCTCTCCCCATGCTCTAGAGCTACCCGTGGGACTGGAAGTCAGCAAACAGGTCCTTTCCAGCCTCCGGAGGGCCATGGGGTGGGGGAAAGAGGCTGTTTTTGCCCTCTTCAGGCTTCCAGAAAGCCTCTGGAGCCTGGAAAGAGTGAAAAACAGGTCTTCCAGTCCCACCAGAAGTCAGGAAATGGGCAGTTTCTGGCCTCTAGAGGGCCTCTGGGGGAGCTGAGCTTACTTGCCCACCGATATGGCTCCGTGTGCCACGTATGGCACATGTGCCATAGGTTCACCATCATGGCAGTATGCCATCTTAACAAAAAATGAACTACAGTTTTCACTATGCCTGCAGTCTAGATTTTTTAAACCATTCCCTGTGGACACTGCTTATTTCCCATGACACTAAACTTAGTTCTCTTTTTCTCTAGCTATTTTGCTAAAAGATAAATATCTGTCTGTCTGTCTGTCTGTCTGTCTGTCTATCTATCTATCTATCTATCTATCTATCTATCTATCTATCTATCTATCTATCTATCTATCATCTATCTATCTTTGGTTATTCGGGTAAGACCCGAATAACCAAAGACCTACATACAAACATCTACAAAAAGCTCAGAAAACAAATATATATATATATATATTCCCATCATTTGTTTGGATTGGAAACAGTAAAAATGGAATCTATTAGCTAGTGATTGGGCAATAAACAACCCCCAATTTTTTAAGAAAGGGGGACAAAGATGATTTTCCAACTCATTTAATTCATTTTGAAAATGTTTGTTAGAGTGCTAGCATGTTTCTTACTATCATGTAGATCAATAGTGGGTTTCAAAATTTTTTACTATCGGTTCTGTGGGTATGGCTTGGTAGGTGTGGCATGGCTTGGTGGACGTGACTTGGTGGGCATGGCAGGGAAAGGATACTGTAAAATGTCCATTCCCATCCCCCTTCAGGGGAAGAATACTGTAAAATCTCCATTCCCTCCCCAATCCAGGGGAAGGTTCCTGCAAAATCTCCATTTCCTCCCAATCAGCTGGGACTTGGGAGGGAGAGAATGGATGGGAGTGGGGCCAGTCAGAATTTTTACTACCGGTTCTCCGAACTACTCAAAATTTTCACTACCGGTTCTCCAGAACTGGTCAGAACCTGCTGAAACCCACTTCTGATGTAGATACATGCTTGATATGTCCTCTGGTAGAAGATGTAAAAATTTCATTTCTGATATGACATGTTATGATTTTTCTAGTAGTATCATCACTATCTTACCGCAAAACTTCTCTCATTACAATGTGCAAATTATTTCCCATATCATAAACCATATTTGCTAGGGTTTGTTGTTGCTTAGATCTTTATCTCTGAGGAAGACTACAAGACAATGTGGCATGTAAGCAATATATAAGGAAAAGGCACTATACAGCAAAACTGCAAAAACCAGAAAGAATAGTAAATTACTGCTTGGTTTGTCTCAAATGTTCTATTTTTCTTTGTCGGATTTTTTATTATGTGACTGAAAACAGAAGATGAGGTAGTATTCTTTATTAAAAAATAACCATCAATAGTTACATTCATATAATATGCAGGACTTGCTTCAAACCCAAAAATTCAGGATCACTTCTATATAGAGCATAGTCACAAGTATACATTCACAAACTGCACTATAAATATGCAGATTTTTAAACTGATCTACACAACAAGAGTTTGTAATCTTATTTTCATTCAGGGAGTTTGATATGTTTTGTCATTTCAAAAGGGATTGAATATGTTTTTAATCCACAATATGTAGTTCCAGGGGTGAGAGAAGAGAAAGAGAAAAAAAGATGAAGTAGAAGGAAGGAGGACAAACATGACAAGGTTGACAGTTAAACTTAGATATGATAATAAGTAACAATCAAACCATAGAAGTTAAGAAAATCATGCATTACTCAACAACAATGAGCTAATTTGCATTTGAAAGAATTTTACCGTGGGTGTTTGTGAACACTGAACATGTGAACTGAAGAGAGAATATGTCAGAAAAACACACTATGCACACTATCTAGTTACCTCTCTACCTATTTGTGACATTAATAGGCTAATTTTAATTTCTTTTTAAGCTCTTCAATCACCATTGAAAGCAATCTGGAAGATTCCCTGTTTAGCTTTTTTTTTTTTTTTGGTTAAACAACAACAAAGGCCCAGGAAGGGAGTGAAAGGATGGGATTGGACTGGTCTTCCAAATTTACAGAGATATTACCTCAGAATTCATTCATGCATGTCAATCCTGATGTAATCTTTCTTTCTCCCTTATAGCTACTATTTATTTTGTAATTTTCTAAAAAAAAGAAAAGAAAAAAAAGCAGTTTGATGTGTCTGTCCTTTGCTTTGGAACAAAAGTTGAGATGAAAATAAAGATAAAAATGTTGGAACGGTCTGCCTCTCAGATTTGCAAGCACCAAAAATCAGAATTTTTCTTTGAATTCAATGGAATTAATAGTTGCTTTAGTATCATCAAATCTTTGTATATTTTGATAACACTTAAGATCCAATAGGGCCCAGAGAAGTGGTGTTCAGATCCTCACAAAATTTAGATTAATTATTTTCAAATACCAATAACTACAGACAGTACAAATTTATTCCAGTTACTTATTGATTCCCAGTGACTATGTATAAAAGCTCTTCAAGTTGCCTTTTTTCTCACATGAGAGTCATCAGCTTCAGATGATTAATTGTGCTCACATTTTTGGCAGCCACTGCTGATGGTCTTGTCCCTAATACAGACATGTGTGATAAACTTTTACAATTTTGTTTTAAAATCCCATCTTTATGATTTTTATAATAACTCAAGGCATGGAACTTACCTAATATTCCTTTCTCCTCTATTTTTCTCACAACAACAATTCTGTGAGGTAGGTTGGGTTGAGGGTGTGTGTGACTGGCTCAAGGTCAGCCAGCTGGCTTTCATGTCTAAGGCAGGACTAGAACCCCTAGTTTCCTAGTTTCTAGGCCAATATCTTAACAACTATATCAAAATGGTTCTTTTCCTTAAAAAAAAAAAGCGGGGGTGGGGGGGGGGGAGAAGGAAGCACTAAGTATTTTTTTATCTAATTATTTTGGATCATGCTGTATTCCATAAAGCAGAATGCATGAATACATCTCACAAAGGGCTTATTCCCAATTAGTAGTCACAGAGTTGTCCAATTAGATCTCAACTCTAAATGCACTTATTATGGAGTACATCCCATTGAAAAGAGTGATATTTTTCAGTAAACATATATAAGATTGTGCTGTCCTAATGGGCATCAGCAGGGGGAGAAATCAGAGGACAAGTGATAAAAAGTGTCCCAGTGACACAATACAAATTCTGCCCTTTATATATTTGTTTGTATTACAACACAAATTTGAAAGAGTGGCACTTACATCATTATATAATAATGTCTGTTATTAGTTTGGCATAATAATGTTTAGGAATGGATGCCTGTGGCTGAACTGTTAAAATAAATGTATGTAGAAGTTAGGGTGTTAGACTAGGATCTGGAAACACCAGGCTCAAATCCAACTCACAGTGGAAGATCATTTAATGACTTTGGGCCGATCATTATTTTTCAGCCCAACCTTCTTTACACGATTGCTGTTATGAAAATAAAATTGGAGGAGATACTACTAAAAATTCCTCCTTAAGTTACAAAATAAAAAACAGGACAGAAAATAGACAACCAATCAATTAAAAAAGAAACCATTAAGTTCAGTTTGGCTTGTCAACATCACTCAACACATGGTTTCCATATGAGTTAATGAAATCCTTGTGTTAAATATGACATCACAGTCCTTGCCTGAGAGCCTCTTAAGGTCTGAATTTGAGACATGGTAACTTTCCAAATATACGCAACAGCATGGGGTCGACATATTGTTTGTCTGCTCCTTTGACAAAAAATTCCCGCTGGTCATAAAGTCAACTTTTGATAATGAAAATGGAAAACAGTGAATGTTCAGATTGTCATCCATATACAGTTGCCATGAAACCATTCCCAGGTTCCTTTGTCCTTGCTGCTTTGGAAGAGACTTGTTTTCTTTAGATTTTAGATCATGAATCTAAAATTAGTTTTTCCATAGGAACACAACACGTGCTTGACTGCTACATGAGACAAATGTCTTGATGAATGGCTTTAATAACTCACACAATGTGCTGCTTTTTGGCTCTCGAGGAGGCTGCTTTTGCGTATGTAGCACAGCTTTCTTCTTCTCATGTCAAGTCATTTTTATGGCAGAAAAGTTATTTTCTACAAATTCCTGAAACTGATCAGATTCACTACCGTGGGAGTTTAAAGCAGTCAAACTGAGCAAATCTATTTTATATTTGACACAAATTAAATTTCAACTCTAGATTTTTTTTTCTTTTCCCCATGATGCAGAGAACAACATATTGAAAAATTTCATCATGCATCAACATGAATTTAGAAGGATGAACATGGCATATGGTTATATAAATGTTCACAGTAGTTCATCTAATGCTAACATAATCTAGGAAACAGAAGCAAAATAATAATAAAAAATGTGAGCAGGAATCTGAATGAATTCTTGATAGCTGATGTTGTATTCATTATAATTTTACATTTGTTTAATTTTGGCCTGGAGCAATATTGCAAAAATGTTATTAAGAGTACCTCGTCAGAAAAACACGTAAACTCTCATTTTCCATTCTCCAAACTCAGCTTCCCAAATTCTCTTCATTCTCTTCAGTGATCACTGTAATAATCCACATGATATGAGACATTAAATAAACCTCTACCTTTATTATGCTTCCACCTCCCCCCCCCAAAATGAATAGTTTTATCCAATGATAACATCATCCAGTGTGTGTATGTATATGTTGGTTTGTGTGTGTATGTGTTAGTATCAGAAACATAGGAGATATAGAGGAAACCTATTTCTATTCTTGAAAAAAAAATATTCTCTTGAAACTCGCATTTGATTTGGGAAGAAATCACCCTTTAGCAATCAGTTTGGCTTTGAGTGGTATTCACTACATTTTAGCTTGTTTGGGTATTTTTAAAATGATTTTAGAATTAATGATTTGTTTCTATTGTGTGCTGTGAATTGCCTCAAGCAGCTGGAGAGGTAAGATGTAACTATTTTAAAGAAACTCATCCATGAATAAATAGTGCTATGGGCAATAAGAACTGATTTACACTGTCAGCTATCAGATTCTCTGAGCTTGGTGAGTTGTATAACTGAACTATAGGTTTAAGAACATGATACTTTTTTTCCTGAATTATAGCATTGCATTGAGAAGTCACGGTTTTACATGCTCCCCCAGGCAAAAAAATACATTCTTGCTTAGGTAAAGAAAATTGACCTAGCTCTCTACATATAATTATTTTAATGTAATTTGTAATGTAGTCTACCTCTAGTTTTCTTCATTTCAATTCATCCAAACTGTGCACTTGAATTTAAATTCTCTGGGTACTTTTAGAAGCTAGCATTGGGAGATACCTATCTAATTTCCTGGGACTTTATCTGGGGTTGCTGCAAAGTTCTCTACAGGCTCTCTTATTATATGTATATGAAGCTACTGGGAAGGGTCATATTCAGATTTGGGATTATTTACCAAAAGTATAGAGAAGGCATGTTTCTTTTTCTGTAAAAACATCAGAGTTGGACATCTCAAGAATCTCCTGAAGGCTCCAAGCAATAAAAGTAAAAGCAACTTTTCTGGATTCCAATTTTATCCAGCAATACTACAGACAAAATCAAGGACTTTTGACTGAGGAATTTGCTAAAATATACACATTGACAAAGTAGTCCAATTAGAACATAGAATAACAGTGTTGGAAGGGTCCTCAGAGATCTAGTCCAATCCCCTGCTCAAGTCAGAAACCTTATACCACACCAGTCAAAAGATTGCCCAATCTATTTTTGAAAACCTTCAGTGATGGAGAACCCACAACTCCGGGAGGCAAGCTATTTCACTGATTAATTGTTCTCACTGTTGGAAAAGTGTACAGATTTGTGATTTAAAGATCCATGGCTGAAAAAACTGGAGCTCAGTTAAGACTGAAAACAATAGGCTTCATAGCCTCCACAGAAGCAAATACCGTCTAATGTCTCTTTCCCCATCTCATCATTATAAGATACACTCTTATTAAAATTGCTGTATTACAAGGTTCAGGAAAATAATTTCTGAGCGGCTTACATAGAGTTAAACTGAACAATATAGCTTATAATGTTCTTTGCATGAAGAAAAGGTAATGAGGAGAAAAGGAGGGAGAGATGGGAGAGGAAACAGAGAATGAGGTATTCGTTTATGTCTGTAGATGTATTTCAGTCTGGTTGCTGAGAGACAGAAGGAAAAAAAAACATTCTTACTCTTAATACTGAAAGGTTCCTCTTACAGTATATTTTGCCCTAATTTTAACACTATAGATTCCTTCCTGAAATTCATATTGCTCTTGCTTCCTTAGCCTTGCCTTTTCTGGTATGATAGTAGACATTAATAAAGCAAACAATTAAGCTCTTCCTAAGGAGTCAGCCCAGTATAACTGTTAATGAAATTAAAGAAATGAATTGCCCTGGCGTTTGAATGAGAGATCAAGACTAGTAATGTGGCAGTGTCTCCCACCAAAGCTACCAGTGAATCTACTGAGAAGCAGAGTTACCCCTTTGATATGTTATTGATCTCCATTTGCTAAGTGGCTTTCCCCAACTTTTATAGGTTTCAAGTTCTGGAGGTAACGCATTCCAGGAAGAAAAGAGAGAAGGAGGCAGCCTTGAGGGCCTGCTGAGAGGTGTAATACAAATAAGCACTTTAATGTTCTCAGCTTGATTTCCAGGGAACCATTTTAAAAAATATGAAACCTGCCATTACAAATAAAGGCTCCAGCTTACATTAACAGAATATTTTTCCTAAGTTACAGGAAAGTAGATTCTGCCCAAAGATTAGGGAAAATTTCCTAATGGAGAAAGCATCTTGGCGGAGAGCAAATTTGCTAGGTTTGGCAGTGATGGTTTTCCTTTCACTGTTTCAGTTCAAGCAAGCCAGACAGCTGTCAAATTCACAGAGTAGGGGTCAAACTCTATGGGGTACTCAGCCTGCTCCAATTGTGAGTCTAAATCAGAAGCATCTTCCTTTTGCATCTGCATGCACTTAACCAGAATTCAGTCGGAATGACAAAAGCTAATTTCTCAGAGTTGTCCAACAGCTTGGTGGAACCTATGAAGGAGATTCAAGAAAAGTCATAAGTCATTCCATAGACAACATAGTTTTGCTTGGTGAAAACAACAGAAAGAAAATGTGAGTACAGTATTTGATAAATGAGTGGATGACTCTCTTTCTCTCCTTTCTTCTACACTCACCAGCAATTAAAAACTCATGATACTCAATGGAAATATTCAGCTTGGAACTTTAGGAACAACAAGGACCTAAATTAACTTGCTTTGATGAAGCTACAGGAAGCTGCTGATATAGTTCTACAGAGGAATTATTGAGTCTGTCCTCTGAACCTCTATAACTGTCTGGTTTGGTTCTGCAACCCAACAAGATGGACATAGACTTCAGAGGATAATTAGAACTGCAGAAAAAACAATTGCTACCATTGAGGACCTGTATACTGCACAATTTAAAAAGGGGCTGTGAAAATATTTACAGACCCCTCGTATCCTGGACATAATTTTTTTCAACTCCTACCCTCAAAATGATGCTATAGAGCACACCAGAACAACTGCACACCAGAACAACTAGACACAAGAACAGTTTTTTCCCAAACGCCATCACTCTGCTAAACAAATAATTCCCTCAACACTGTCATACTATTTACTAAATCTGCACATTCATCTTGTCATCGTTCCTATCACCCATCTCCTACCACTTATGACTACATGACTATAACCTTGTTGCTGGTATCCTTGCAATTTATTGATTGACTGTTTCCTAATATAATTTGATTGCTTATCTATACTTATGACTATCATTAAGTGTTGTACCTTATGATTCTTAATGAATGTATCTTTTCTTTTTACACTGAGAGCATATGCATCAAGATATATTCCTTGTGTGTCCAATCAGACTTGGCCAATAAAGAATTCTATTCTATTCTATTCTATTCTATTCTATTCTATTCTATTCTATTCTATTCTATTCTATTCTATTCTATTCTATTCTATTCTATTCTATTCTATTCTATTCTAAATTTTGGAATGATAAAGAGTGCTGATATTGTGGATATCTTGGAACTGTAACATTTAATTCATTACTGCTTGTAAGTCTTCATGCAAATGACACTATAGACAGAAGAATATTAATTACATCTATTAAATAAAAAAAAGAATTAAAATTTGGCTTCCATTTTTAATTATATTGTTTCCTGCTGCCTCGGTTCAGTCATTTTAAATGTGCAGAAGTGCATATTTATTTCAATAGTAGTATGTCACCAGTCATTCACTTTCTCATTTTTCATGTGGCACGCTTTATTTTTTTAAAAAAATTAAATGGGAATTTTCTTTCATTTACTTCTGCTGAAAACAACCATATTGCCATATACATAAATTAAGGTAGATGAACATTTGCAATGTCAGTCCCCAGCTGTTCTTAACTTAAATAATTATCACTCTAAATGGTGAAACTATTCAATTAAGAGTTCACAATGCTTCCTTCTATTATAATTGAAATTCTTTGTTATCCAATAAAATACTTGGATAACTCTTATTGTGCATTGGATGCTAGATGATTTATGATACCCACGAACTGGACGAGTACACTCAGAGAATGCTGAAGCTTTACAGATGTATTACATTTTTAGCCTTGACATTAATAATACATTAATTATTGATCATTGGAACCCAAATGTTTCTATTGCTGCTGCCCATTATCACATTATCTGTTTATAAAAACAATGCTTTATCTTAATATTCCTGATTGTGATTTCCTTCCTGACCAGTTATTACTGATTTTTTTAAAAAAATGTTATGCCATACAAACTTACCACTAAGAAATTAACAATTGGATAGTTTTTACTCTGTATGAAAAAAAAAAAAAAAGGAAAGGAAAGGAAAGGAAAGGAAAAAAAGAGAGAGAAAGAAGTGGGTTCTGTTGGAGGAAATTGGTGGGAAAGGAGCAGATTTCTCACTCTAATTTACTCTCAATAACTGCTCCAGGAATTACTCTTTCCAGAAAATAGAAGAAATTGGATATGTGCAATTTCGTTGGTGTAACCATAAACTCATTTTCTTAAAAAAAATAATCAGACATTCTGTTCTCAATGAAATGAACACGGCAGCAGGGGTGGTGCTGACCTCAATGAATCTATCTCTATGTAGAATCAGCTGATATCTATATCTATATCTATATCTATATCTATATCTATATCTATATCTATATCTATATCTATATCTATATTTATATATCTATCTATATCTATATCTATATCTATATCATCTGCAATGTGTGATCGCAGCTGTTTCTTCCTTTTAACTTAAAAGGAACATTGCTCCTAGAAGCACGAAGCCGAAAACACCAGCCTGAAGATGACGAATCAGACTTCGTCGAAACGTCGCCAAGACACTTCCAATTTTACGTGGGAGAAAACCCGAATAACCAAAGACCTACATACAAACACCCGCGAAAACCTCAAAATCTCCCTGGATCTCAACAAGCAGAAATTTTCTTTGTTGCCATTCATTTTCTGTCTGTTCTGAGCTGGCTCCCAAACACAACAAACCCTCTGTAGTTAAACAAATGTTCCCTTTATTAGGAGTGCCAGCAGTCACAGCAAAAAGTCTCTCTCTCTTTTTCACAGCAAGATAACAAGTCTGTCCGGCAGGGAGACAGGTTTCTGCCACACCTATTCATCTCTGCCTTCTGCCTTTTATCCCCAGAGCTAGGTAAAGCTTCTCTAGCAGTGGTGGCTCATCCATCCCAAGGATCAGCCCATAGATTTCCATTGCTCTCCTCTCCTCTGGCTTCTGTGCATCTGAGCATCAGGCACTGGACCCAGCTGTTCCTCCTCTTCCTCATCAGCCACCTCCAGACCTGGGTGCTGTTGACTCTCCATCTGAGGGTTGATGGATGGCTCAGGCTCAGGCTCTGCCTCTGTCTCTATCTCTGACAGCTCCATTCCCTCTTCCCTTTGGGAGCTCTCAGGTTGCCTTGATGCTGGCCCTGATTCCCACACCTCTTTCTCATCTGATTAGGCTTTTGGAGTGGCCGGCAGCCGACAGGCCACAGCTGTGTGTGGATCATGTTCTTATGTGGTGGAACCACAAGGCAGGTAAATGCATACCTGACTTCTGAAATGAGACACAAAGTTACAAAGTTAATCCCACAGGGAAAACTGAATTATTGTGTTTTGTTATTTGCATCTGAAAAAAGCTGCTGGACTTTGAGAGAAAATTCATTTAAAATGTAGGTTTGATTCTCACCTTAAGTTTTGTTTCAAGTAAAGCAAACACATTTTCAAGTGGAGGTTGAATCCTGGTGACCTCATTAATCTGTCCATCTGGTTTTCCTGACAACAATGTGAATGTTTCTTTGACTTCTCAGTCAAATATATAGTCCTGGGATTTTCTACTAGACCGCTTTGATCTTGCTTAGCTTTTTTGAGATCAGTTTAAGTCAGCTAGGTGTCAAATCAATTGAAGGTAGGGTAATCCCTTCTTTGCAGCCCCGAAGCCCCCAGTGTCATATGTGGCTGAAATTCAATGGCTAAATACCGATCTTCAGTGGGTGAGATTCTGCTAACTGTTTTGATTCTAAAACGTTGTATACAGATTTTTAAAATAGTTTTCCTTTCCTTTTGAGTACATACATCTATATAGCAGTGATCAAATATATACCCCATATGAATAATAAAAGCATCAACAGGGGGTTCAAATTGGTTAAAAGTCTTATTACAGCATACAGGTTTAAAATATTAATACCTTAAAATTCAGGGATTGTAAAATAAACTAACTAAATAGGTAAGCAAAATCCTTTCTGGATTTAGTTTATCTATCTTACTCAAGCTGTAACAACTATCCAATAAAAGTTCATTTTCTCTAGACATTATACATCCTTCAAATCTTGGAAAAGGGATAAATACAAAAAGGTTGTTTATCCTATTTTGAGAGAAATAGCTCATAAAATAAAAACTATGTTTTGGGAACATGAAATAAGATACATGGTACTTGAAATTAGAGGTTACCTTCACAAGCATATCAAATTTGGATTAATTTGGTTTAACCACTAAAATGAAAAAAGAAAAAAGATTTAGTGTGTTTGAACTTAAATCACTGTTGTTGTTTTTTTGGTCACTTCACTATGAGTCCAGCCTTCTTCACTCCTCAGAAATTAAGCAAACTTAATTTCTGGAAGAGGTACCACAAGCTGTGTATGTTTATTCTCACAACCATAAACTGAATTTAAGAACTATTGATACTTGTGAAAACACTGTTGTTGCAAATTTCTTTACTTCAACATACAGTATATAACTTTTCCTTTCCATGTGTCTTCATATTATAATGAATTGAAAAAAGAAATTGGGAGCCAAGCAGTGGTGGGTTGCTCCCGGTTCTGTCCGGTTCTTTAGAACCGGTAGTAAAAGTGGCAGGAGGCTCCATCCACCCACCCAGACGTCATAATTGACAATATTTTTTTTACTTGCATTTTTTATGTGCTTTCAAACTGCTAGGTTGGCAGAAGCTGGGACAAGTAACGGGAGCTCACCCCATCACATGACACTAGGGATTCGAACCACTGAACTGCAGATCTTTCGATCAACAAGCTCAGCATCTTAGCCACTGAGCCACCACATCACTCTTTTGGATAGTTATTGTGAAAGGTGTTGTTCTAAGTCATTGAAGTACCGTAAGCTTCAGGAATAAAAAGAGAATTCCTGAGCAGAATTCCTGTGTTCAAAATAAAGGAGAAATGCCACATAAGGATTTCTAATTTGATCATCCAGACCTTGGATAAACAATAGAATTTGGGCATTCTTACCTGGCTACCAGTTGTCTTATTTCAATTTGCTGTTTGCTGTTACTACACTGGTAACTGTTTGTGTAGGGCAGCAATAGATGATGTTAATACTCCACACACTCAATGTGACCTCGAGGCCTTCTATATGGTGATTGGAAACATGATAAAACGGAGTGTCCCTGGACTTGGGAAAACAAAAATTACAATAAAAATAATATTTCTGCCAATTTCAAACCAGCAACCTTCTCTATGCTAAGCAGAGATCATATTTCACTGTGATATTTCAGCAAACCTGTAAAACAGAAGTTTAGAAATAATTAAAGTGGAACAGGGTAGAAAGAAGGGATGCCTTATTTTTATGTGGTTATGTTGGCATATATGTGACATTCGATGCTTTAATCATATATAATTTAGCATAAGCATGAGTTTGTGCTTGTACACATACACAAATGTACCCAAATGAAAGTCCAGGAAGATTGATGTCCATGAAGCAAAGCAATTGCCAATTGTTTTCCCAGAGGAGAAAGGTGGAAGTGCACAGTACCAAGGAAATTGTCCACTAGTAACCTGCAATTTGCAATGAATTCTTTGCAAGCTGTTAACAAAGTGTCTCAGTTCAGGCAGGAATTTCTTATTAAAGTTAGAATCAAGCTGACATGAATACAAGATAGGAACAACTTCAATGCTTACCTGGAGTTGTAACAACTGCATTTTTGAAAGAAATTCATTATCACACCAGTATTCTGCTCCTTCTAATTTGTACCTTAAATGTTTACATAGGAACTTGTTGCTAAGCCACTTTTCTTTTATAATTATAATTTTGAGCAGTTGTGATCAGTGAGGATCATGAGCTGTTAAAAGAAGGAGTTCAGAGATCAGTGCACCCCTGGTGTCCCACATTTCCTGGCCCTGAATATCTACATTTTATTTTAAATGTACACAATGATTTTTCCTGTAAATTATTTTTAACAACAGTTGCCTTTCTCTGTGATATTCTCTGCACACTTAAATTACATAGAGAATAAGGGAGGGACAACTATAATTTAATAAGATTTCTGTTGTATGGGATGGAAGTGCAGAATCTAGTCCAATTTGACATCTAGTGCTAACCAAGATGGTGACAAAAACGATGAAATGTATATTGTGATGGAATAATGCAAAATCTAGCCTTCATCAGACAAGAGCAAATATATTATGGGGTTTGCAATTATACCATCACAACAGATATTTCATCACTTGCTCCATCTTACCCAATCTTATTTTTGTATGTTGCAAACCAATACAAATTTAAATATGTTTAAACTTAATTAAATTAAAGAACCTACCGTATTTTTTGGAGTATAAGACTCACTGGAGTGTAAAATGCACCTTAGTTTTTGGAGAGGAAAATAAGAAAAAAGCTGATTGGCAGGTGGATCAGCCTCTCAGAATACCCCCAATCAGCTGTTCCCAGAGGTGAATTTTAGCAACAGGTTCCTTGGTTGTGAGCTCTGTGTCTTGCTTTTTTTTTTTTTTTTGCTTTTTTCCCTGCTTCTGAAACCCTCCGAAACAGCTTCAGAAAAAAAGCCTCTGGAGCTCTATTTGGGGGCTTCTTTTCGGAAGCTTTGTTTCTGATGCTTTTTTCAGCCCCTGAAACCTCCGTTTGAGAAGCTGGGTGGGGCTACAATCAGAGTATTAGACATACCCAGATTTTCACCCTCTTTTTTTGGGAAAAAAGGTGCATTTTATACTCCGAAAAAAACGGTGACTGTGGCTATGTTATAGTTTAGAGCAAAAGTAGCTGCTGAATTGTAATTTTTAATGCCACAGAAGGGGGAAATTATTAATCACATAGGGATTAATCACATTAACTGCAATTAATTTAAGTTAATACAAATGCAGTCTTTATTTTAGGTCCTTTGTACCATTTTCACAGAAACAATTCAGAGCCTCTTACTTACCCCAAATGCAGGGCTGGAATTCTGTGGCTTTCCAGATTGCTGATCTTAAGTTTTCAGCAGCTATAATCAATGAAGCCAATGGAAAATGATGCTGGAAACTCTAGTTCACAAATTTCTAGAAAGCCTTTCCCATCCTGTAGAAACATTTCTTGCTGTATAGTTTGCCTTTGTTCATGTGTATGTTATCTTTGATCATACAACAGTTTTGTTCCTTATGCCATCCATTTTGTAATCTTGCAGGATTCTTTTTTCTTGCCACGTATATGTATACATTGGAACTAGACTGTAATGTTTCTTTGTAACATATGTGTGTGTGTGTGTGGATATCGGCACAGTGGTTATTTTTTGAAAGCTGAATGCAATGAAATTTCATTTTAATAGATGCTGATTAGTGTACATTTAAAGTGACAATAAATATTCTATTCTATTCTATTCTATTCTATTCTATTCTATTCTATTCTATTCTATTCTATTCTATTCTATTCTATTCTATTCTATTCTATTCTATTCAACATTGTAAGTAAGCAAAGAAGTGTTTTCCCCTTAATACACACATTTAAAATTAATTTGAATAAAGAACAGCAAAGTCATTTTATGCCTCACATCATTAAAGCATCTAATTGCCAATCCAGGCAATCCACTTTCTTTAATGGATTCTTAATCTTCTTAATCCACTATGCCAGGGGTGTCAAACTGGCGGCGCATGGGCTGGATGTGTCACATGCAGGCCACGCCCACCCCAGCTCCATGAAGGGGAAAAATGTTGTGAAGTGTCACGTGACGCAGAGAGTTTGACATCTGTACACTATGCCTTTCTTACTGGAGGCATAGGCAATCAAAAGTCTTAGGACTATATGTGGTCCTTAACATCTCCGTTGCAGCTCTTCAAATCACCTTTGACCTGGTGGTTAACTTTGGCAGTACAATTGGCTTCTTGTCATTTTAAAGAGGTTGGTATATGAAATGAGATGAGTTCTAATGTAGACTTAGTACAGTATAAAGCAGAAACCCCCCCCCCCCATTAGTTTTAAACCTGGAAAAACCCTAACTACCAAATAGTGCCTAAGCTTGCTTTAAGGCAGGGGTGTCAAACTCATATCATCACATTGTCATCCCATTTGGACTCCCCCCCCTTCGCTAAACTGGGTGTGGCCGTGGCCAGCACATGATGCATCCAGCCTGCGGGCTGGGAGTTTGACAGCCCTGCTTTAAGGCATGAAATTATCTCATTCAGTCTTCTTTCTCCAGCCAATCTAAACTGCAATTGTTATTATTATATATTCCTAAAAATTTCAAATATATTCTTCTCATTTGAGCCAATAAGACACTTCTCTTGCATTAGGAAATACAATTTGGTTGCTAGGAGAGTTCACAGTAGGGATAGAGAGATAAACCTACTTGTTATGTAATTAACTCCAAAATTATACCCCAGCAAAGTATATACATAATATAGTGATTACTCCACATCCTTAACTGCAATGATTAACCACAAAATTTTAATCAGGTGTTAGTTAGCAAAGAAGTGGCTGTACTGCTTTAATTGACATCTGATTCCAACTCATTAGGTATAGTTAAATTGGCTTGTAGTGTTGGCTCAACAACAACAACAACAACAACAACAAAAACAGTTATTATAAGTGGTGTGGTAATTGAAATAATGAGTTAGGTGTAGGTGAAAATGGCAACCCAATGCACAGTTGCTACAACAAAAGACAAATTCCATACCTGGAATCATTTGAAAGAAAATTGAAAATAGAAGTCCCAATATAATGTTCTTTTCCAAATCTATGTGATTGTAGTGGAACCATCATGTACATTGGTCTCTGCATTTAAGGAAAATTATATTATACTAAAAAGGCAATCAAAATTATTAGGATACTGACACTCAAATCAGAGATATAGCCCTCCAGTTTAGTTTTATGAAGTTCGCAAACACATCAAGTTGACTCTTTTGTGACACTTAATCCTATGTTTCTGTGTAAATGGACCCATACTCTGATCCAGAACTTCCTGGGGAGATTTATTTCTTCAGGGAGATTTATTTATTTTTAAAGTTGTTAGTGCACAAGGAGGCCCACTATTCTTCTAGTAGATGACCTTTAGAGGCATCAAGGCCAAGAGTCTTGGCTTGTTGATTTCCATAACTTCCGTCTAACCCTTTTCTAAAGCCAGCAAATCTGGTAATCAGCACCATATCACAAGGTAACTGTTTCCCTTCACTCTGGAACAAGATAATTCTAGCTTCTGCTATGAGATTTCTTTTCATTTTTCATTTTCCATTTTCCAGAACTTCTTATTATAGACTCTGTATTTCATCAGCACTTGCAATCTGACAGATTGTTTATGAATATAGACTTGCCACACTGTCTATGGTACTTCTTCCAATTCCTTATTCAGATTAAATTACTATATTTCTCAATTTAAATGTGATTAGAACTTAAATATTGTATTATCTCTGTTAAATCTGTTAATATACCGTATTTTTCGGAATATAAGACACACTTTTTCCCCTCTCAAAAGGGGTGAAAATTTAGGTGCATCTTATACACTAAATGTAGCCCCGCCCACCCACTGGTCCCCACCCTTTGGCCTCTGCCTTGCAGCAGTCACCTCCTTGAAAGCAAACAGCAAGAAAAAACAGCTCCTTTCAGCTTCAGCACAGCCTAATTAGCACAAGTTAATTGGATCGGCCTCCCGACTCTCAGCTGATTTGCTCTCAGCTGTTTTGCGCAGGCTCTGCTGCTTGCTGCAAAGAAGTAAATTGCTGAAGCAGATTTTTTTCCCTTGTGCTAATCAAGCTATGCTGAAAACAAAAATGAAAGTAAAGCAGGCTGTTTGCTGCATCGAGGCAAAATTGCGCAGAGGCAGAGGCAGAGGCAGAGGTAGAGGCAGAGGCAGAGGCAGAGGCAGAGGCAGATTTCTTTTTCTTCTCTTCCTCACCAAAAAAGGTAGATGCATCTTATACTCCAGTGCATCTTATACTCTGAAAAATATGGTATATAGACTAGAGATTATAATTCTAATTAAACTGTGTGTGTGTGAGAAAGTGAAGGCGGCTAAGTTCATTGTTTGTGTTCTTGGATTCAGTTTTTTAAGCAATTATTTTCCAGTTATTGGTAGCTATTTTAATCTTCATTTCATTGCCTAAAAGTTCTGAAATATATGTCTCATCTCTGGAAAAAAAATATTTTGTTTCTATATTCTTGACATATTGACTCCATGTATTCTTTGAAAAAGGAAATGTATCCTTGAAGATCACTCATATTTGCCATAGGTTCTACACCAAATGCATGACATGTAACCATAGGTGGACTTTCTTCAATATTTGCCTGTGTATTGTGTTGTGTTGTGTTGTGTTGTGTTGTATTGTGAACTGTGAATCTTCAAAATTCAGATATGACGTAAATTTTTGGGCTATCAAAATAGGCGTTGGTTAACCCATGCTGGAGTATGTCAAATCAAGCCATTTGTCCATTGAACTCAAAGTCAGCTGCACTGTTAACCTTTCAAATGAACTGCTCTGAGAATCACATCTTGAAGAGGACAATTACTTTCTTGAATGAAACAACACAAGAGAAGTGAAGGATCGCATCTTTCTGACTGAGCCTGCATTTTGTGCATTATAAAATAAATGAAAGTTTCATAAAATGTAATGAACTGAGCATTGATTTTTTTTTTTGTTTAAATGAAAGATTGTAACTTGTCATGTGAATGGTTTTTTTTTTCAAACCTTGGCTTTCTATTTTCATTGCTCTTCTAAATCTCCATTAATGTCATTGGCAGCACTTTCCGAGCTCCTAAATGAAGTCAAGCATACCCAATCCACCTTACAAGTGACCTTTCAATTTTCTGCCATGGAAACAAGATTACTACTTTGATAATGGGCACCAAATTTCAAAGAACAGAGAAACAGCCGCAGTTTTAGACTGTCACAATAAAATGAAAATGTATGAACCATTAATTTTCTTTAATGTGGTTTTCCATTGAAATAAACTATTTTTTTTTTATTTTGAGAAATGGAAATAGCATCAACATTAACACTGCATTTCGAGTAAAGACAATTGGCAGCTCTATCACACTTTAATTACATACCATTCGCCTTAGGCTGACTCAACCTGTTGCATTTAGTAAGCAATAAAGTGTGTGTGTGTGTATGTGTGTGTGAGAGAGAGGGTGAATGACACAGGAAAAGAGCATGGCTCATTTGATTATCTGTACTTAAAAATGTAGAAACCATTTTGAGATTTCAGTCATGCTATTCATAAGGTTATGTTACACAAAGTCCAGTGGAAAATGGATGCTAGGATGTTGAACAGAGCTGTATGATCTTGTTTTGTCGAAGGTAACACAAAATTATTCTTGTTGCCTGCCCATCTGCATGTTTTCTATTACATCCCTCCCCGAGTACAGATTTTACATTATTCCCCAAGACCCTCTCTACACACATGCTTTAGAGAATGACAAAGGGAAAAAAAACTTGCTTCCTGTCCTTTGAAATTCTAAGTCATCTATTTGTAAAACAAGCCACTGAACTCTGAAGGGCAATGAAGAAAAGTACACTCATATACACTAAGCATGAAGCAGTGAACTTCTTGGATATAATATTAAAGAAGGATGACTCTTCAAGAAGGGGAAATCATTTTGTAATGCAAGAAAGGTGAATAATAGCAGGATGGAGTAGGTTTCTCCATCTTATTAGGTACAGAACAGATGAACGGCAGTTCACGTATTGTTGCAGTGATAACCGGCATATTTTATGTAATTATGACACACTAGAACTGTGATGGTGAATCTATGGCATGCGTGCCAGGGGTGGCACGCTGAGCCCTCTCTGTGGCACGTGTGCCATCGTCTGCTCCTCTTCTGCTTTCCGTGCGCATGTCAGCTGGTCTTCACGGGCACCGGGGCACCAGAAGGCTGTTTTTCAGGCCATTTTTGGGGCCATTTCTAGCCTGAAAATGGCCTGAAAACTGGCCTGTAAACATCCTGTAAACAGCCCACAAATGGTCTGAAAATAGGCATGTGGGTGCCGGCCAGCTGGTCTTCAGGTTTCCAGCACTCCGGTATGCACACTTTCACGCACATGCACGTATGTTCCGGTTTGGGCATTTGGTGCCAAAAAGGTTCATTATCACTGCACTAGAGAGATGGTTAAATAGGAGAACTTCTGGATCTGATTAATATCATCTGTAGTTGAGGGAGCAGGATAGCCTCAAAATGCTTTACCTAGCAACGATGACAGAATTAATTGTATGGATTATTTGTCTGACTATAAATATAAAGTCAACTTAATAATATTATGTTCAAATATTATGTTTATACTGTATTATTTTCAGGATATATTCTGAGTTCCTCTGTGATTTCCTGGGTAGATGTTGGGTGGATCCAGAATGCCAACTGGTATTCTACAATTTGTGGTATCCATCTCTTGTAAATCCCACTTGGGTCACTAATAATACTTTTTGCCCATGATTTAATATTAATAGGTTACTGATACTTCATAAATATGGAATAGTACTTTCAGTATTATTCTATGCCAGTTTTGAAACAATATTAATGTTCTGCACTGATTGCAATTACTGATGCAATTATTCCTAACAGTATGCTTATCAAACCAAATTTAAATAGCAAAGAATGTAAATAACCTTAATGCAATCTAAGTAAACCTTAATGAGGGAAGGTGAGGGAAGCATTACTTTATATCCTGTAACAATATTGGTGCAGCTGACCTTCCAGATACCTTCCACAGATGCTCACTATCAATTCAAGAAAATTCAAGAAAATCCCTGGTGAATCATATTCTTGGGTTATCACATCCTTCATCCTTCATTTAAATGATTTCCATTTATTGTAGCATTGCTTTTACACAATCATACCACGTTAGTTAGAACAATTAATTATATATTCATTTTAATCACATTCAAAGTGACCTGTAGAATGGATAAAAATCAAGATCATTCACTAATCATTGAAACATGAAACAGGGAAATACAATAATGCCAACATCTCTTTTGAAAACAGATTTCAGCAAAAAGACATTTTGCACTGTGATTGATTTCAGACAAAGCTAAAGCACCCTGGAATAGTGTCTATGGAATTGGCACTGGTACAACCAAATGTGGGGTTGGGGTTTGAGTGAAAAAAATTGGGAAGCCAAACACCCCAAATGCAGAATGTGACAATCTCTCAACTGATCCCAGCCTTTTCAATAGCTAGCTTCCATTTTAAAGACTCCTGTTAATACAAGCCAAAATAAAAAAGTAATGGTTGCACTTGTTTAATTAAGATTCAGATTATCAACAGCTAAATGTTGACTGCATTTTCTCTGTAGGGTTAGAGACAACAAGCTCCTAAATACTAGTTACTAGAGAACAAAAACAGGAGAATGCTATGGTATTTGTGTCTGGTCTATGGATTTCCTAAACAACTTTGCTTTTAGTTTCTCACCCCTGTATCAGTGATGGGTTGCTCACGGTTTGCACTGGTTCTAGAGAACTGGTAGTAAAACTGGCGGGAGGCTCTGCCCATCGACCCCGTTGTCATCAAAATGTTTCTGTGCATGTGCAGAAGCTTCTGCACATGCGCAGAAGAGCACGCATGCAGCCCCAATGCAAACCAGTAGAAAAGGTAAGTAGAACCCACCCCTGCCCTGTATGTGTATTGGAAAATATTATTATTATGTGGCACTCTAATCTTAATACTACCATACTATATCAAAGCTGACATTCTGAAAGATGTGTTCTCAAATAATTTAAAGAGTAAAGAGAGTTGTATGAAGATAAACTGTTCATGAAACACAGGTGGTGTGGAAATCTAGATTTTTGTTAATAGAATCATGGAAGATATCTACTTATCCTTTATTTGCACTTCAGAAATTGTGAGGAACTGTTGACGGTTGCCTTATGTGTCAGGATGTTTTCAATGAATAATATTCCCCATGTGGTAAGTCATCACAGATTCTCCACAAAAACTTTCTAGATTATCTTTTTTTGGAGAAAAAGGAAATGTATCAACAGAATTTTGCTTGAATAACAAGACCTTTGTCATATTTTACACTTCTGGTCTTGATTGGATTAAAGACCAGAAGTATTCCTAATTTGTTTAATTCACTCTGTCATTCCTGATTTGTACTAATTCACCTTCTGATTGTCCTGCATATTTAATAATCATTGATCCTGATTCTACAAGGGGCTGTTTTGGAATCTGTTTGAGATTGAAAATACTTGAATGAACATTAGGTACTCTAAATTTTGGGATAAGCGATACCTAGAATTTAATATGAGGCACTGTGTAAGTATTATGTATAAAAAGAAAATTTACATTATTTTGATAATCTAAATCTTCTAAACTTATAAGTGAGCTAAACATGTTCACCCATGGACATGCAGTAAACAAGGAAAATCTATTATTTAATTTCAATTTCAAGATGTGCCATGGGACTAAATTATGCAACTTTTAAAAATGGAATTTGTTGGATTTTCAAATCTTCTTCAAATCTTTATTTTCAAATGTCCTTCATCTTAATACAAAAAAAATATATACATATGCAAATTTGTATTAATACAAACTGAAAACAAATAGGAAATATTTCCTTTATAATTAAATGTAAAATATCAACTGTACTGTATTAATGAGTTTTTCATATAGTTTAATAGAAACAAAATTATTATCTGAGTAATAATATAAATATCCATTTTTAGACATCATAATTGCATTTCTCATGTCTCAACTATTACTTTTAAAAACATTACTTTGTCCCCTTTTAAATTTGCATTTTAATTTGGGATAAAAATATATATAGATAATCGTCTAATCCACCCACCCACCTGTCTGTCTTTCTCTTCACAGATGGATGTATTCCACTTTAGGAAACTGGATGAGAAGGGTGGCAGAAGGAAGCAAACATGACAAAAATGAGAATTAATAAATATTTCCATTGACCAAAGCTACA
This sequence comes from Masticophis lateralis, assembly GCA_030761175.1. Classification (NCBI taxonomy): domain Eukaryota; kingdom Metazoa; phylum Chordata; class Lepidosauria; order Squamata; family Colubridae; genus Masticophis; species Masticophis lateralis. The sequence continues at coordinate 308,845,933 of JAUDYJ010000001.1, read as the reverse complement.
AATATAACAATGCAGGTGCTGTCGTAGCATTTTAAGGACATCTTAATTTTAATTAAATATTAAATAGCATTTTACTTCTGCCAGCAAAAACATGCAATGTACTTTATAGTAAATCTTAATATAATATTAATGCTGCCCAGGTACTTGCTGACTTCGGAATTGCATATTGATATATGATCGCTAGCCACATAGTAACTCCATTGACTATCTTGCATACAACAGAGTTACTGCCTTGCAAATCATGAAGCCAGCTGATAGATCTTTAAGTTCCTTGAGCATTTATTTTGCTTGCTAGGATACAATGCGTGTAAGACTAAAATTTGTTAATATGCAATGTTTTTTTATAGCTACACCATTAGGGATATGTGGATCACACTGAATCCAGTCTTGCTAAAGGTACTATTTTTGCATAGTATCTTTTTAAAAAACCTTTTTCTATTATGCTCTTTCTATATCCAATTTTATTAATATGAACATTTTTGATGCACTTATCACTAAAAATACCTTTCAGTATGCAAGCCTCCAAATATACCCCTTGTTTTTTCCCCAACTATCTCAAATAGTCCCATTTTTCTCTGCAATTATTGGTGAGAAATAGTTACTGTTGTAATGAATGATGAACTCTCATGTTTTGGAATGGATTATAGCTTGGCCAATAATTCTAGTTTGCTAGGGGAAAAAAAGACTTTGGTGATTACAAGTGATTTACACCCAGTGGGGAAGATCCAGGCAAGACATTGGCTATGAACTTCACAAGTAATAGAAATATATGGAAGGTTTCACAAAAGAATAAACTTCTTTTAATTGTTACAAGCTGCTTTCCTTTTTCTTCTCAGGTCATGCTTGGCTTTTCACTAAAACAACAAGATGCAAATGAATCCTACTACTTGTATGATCACTTTCAGAAAGTTGTGTAACACTGTTGGAATTTGCAAAATATGTGCCATATTCTTGCCCATAGAAGACCCAAATTACAGATGTATCAAATGTAAAATAAATGAATTACTTGAAGAAAAGGTAAAGGGTCTAGAGGCTAGTCTAGCCACTCTGAGACTCAACCAACAAAATAAGAAACTTCAACTAAAGGAAGAAGACTGTAGCCAAACTAAACATGCTGAGGAACAAATTACCAAAAAATAAAAATGAACCTTTAGACGAACCTTTAGAGATAGACTGATGGCAATATGTCACTCTTAGAAAAAACAACACTGCAGTAGTAATGGGGAACTTTAATTAACCTGACAACAATTGGGAGATCAAACAAGTTCCTGATGAGCCAGCTTTGTGATCCAAAAAGTAAAGAAGGGAACTAGAGGGTCAGATATACTGGATTTATAATTCTTACTAGCAGACAAGGGCAGGGCAATAAATAATGGGTGGAAGATTATTAAAAAGACATCCAACCTAGAACTAAGGAAATTTTTTCCTGACAATGAATGAAGTGGAATGGAATTGGGGGTGCTCCATCATTGGAGATTTTCAAGAAGAGATTGGACAATTTATGTAACCCCCTACTAATCCCCTACTCAAGTTTCTTCCTTGAGTAGGGGATTGGACTAGAAGACCTCCAAAGTAGCTTCCAACCTTGTTATTTGATGTACTATGTTGCTCTTGAGTAAAGAATAAGATAGTGATGGATGTTAATTCTTTATCTGAATTGAAAGACAGTTGTGCTACTTTGTGCCTCACATTAAATGCAAATGGGACAGACCATCTTTTGATATTTGATTTGCCTCCAAATATCAGATATCATAATGATCAACTGTTAGAAATTATTTTCATTATATGTTATCTGAAATGCATTTTTAAAAATATTATGTTTGATTTATCAAATGTTTTTAAGAATACAAGTGGGATATGTCAGAATATTCATGACTGGGAAGACATAGTAACAAGATCAGCCAATGAATAAGCATAGCAACCTAAGTCAGCCAAGTCTCATGTCTTGGGGACTCATGTCTTAGTCTGCAGCTTCTGAGTCTGTGCAAAAAGAAGTGAAACTGACCCAGTGTGTGTGAACTTGCATGCTGTCTGCTCTGCTGAAATGAAACTGTGAATCTGCTGTTGGTATTGTAAATTTACTTCATGTATTATTGTGAATATAAACAAGTTAATGAATCCTGCTGCACCAGTTATTTGAGTGTATTTGATTTTTGCAAGAAACTCTGATAGGATAGCCATTCTAATCTGCTATAAAAGCAGCCATATGTCCAGTAAATCCTTCAGGAAGCCACATTTCCTGAAGTCCATTTAGTTGATAGAAATGTGGTTGCGAGAGCTTTATTCAGTCTGCACCTCTGAGCTATCCCATCTATTACTTTTTAATATGATACTCTGCAATTGTTATTCCAACAAAATGACTTGATTATGTTATATTAGTAATTAAACAATTTTATGATGAGCTCTTAAGTTTCTCAGAAATTTGTCAGATGTTCATCAATGAAACTGTAAGTAATGGTAGTCATTTTGTTCCAAGGACAACTCAACTATTAATCCTTGTTATTTCGAGATGCCTAGTGCACATGGTAGTTCATAGTGACTGATAGTGAGAGTGCACAAAACCTAACTGTACTTGAAATATGTTCCAGATTCTTTTTCAGTACTCAAATGGCAAGCATACTGTTATGTCCTTATAAGGACATCCGCCGGGGATTGGCTGAAGCATCCTCCGGCGGGAGTTTTGAATCCCTGTCAAGGGGGCGGTGCGGCTGCCGGAGCGAATATAAGGAGAGCTCCGGCAGCGCCGCTCCAGTTCTGTTCCTGTTAATAAACGTGTTACATGAACTCCGCTGGTCCCGTCTTCATTCCTGCGCCGACTAAACACTGGCGATGAAGGACTAAGAGGAATCGACCGCGTGGCACGATCGCCATCACCACTGAAGAGAGTCGCCGCCATCCTGCACGATGGCAACTCAGCAAGCGCTCTTCTCGTCCATCGCTCCATTCAATCCCGGACGGGAGAAATGGAGCTCATACATGATTCGGTTCCGCCAATTTCTCCGCGGAAACGGCCACAGCAATCTCGACGACGAAAGGAAGAGGGCCCTCTTCCTCGCCCACTGTGGATCCGAGGTCCTGGAGATGGCGGTGAACCTCGTCGCACCTCAGGACATCGAGGAGATGTCCTGGACAGACCTGCAAGCAGCCCTGCAAGAGCATTACGCGCCCACGGGCACCCCCATAGCGAACCGGTTCACTTTCCATCAGAGGAACCAACGCGAAGGGGAATCCATCAAAGACTTTGTTGCCGCACTCCGTCAAATCGCAGCCAACTGCGAGTTTGACCACGTAGATAATGCGTTGAGAGACCGCATCGTCTTTGGCATGAGGGATGCGGGCCTCCAAAAAAAATTCCTGAGTAGGAAACGCATCCTGCTCAAAGATGTGCTTGAGGAGGCCACCGCTGCCGAATCCTCGGAGCACGCGGCTGCGGAAATGCAAAAGGCGAAGGGGATCCACAAGATCCACCAGTCGATCCCCGAATCGTCTGAAGAATCCGCCACACCATCAGACTCGGACGGCGAGATGGCCGTCCACAAGGTCTCTCAGCCATTTTGGCGGGAAAACCCGCAAAATGGCCGACGCGGGGAACGATGCGGCAGTTGCAGAGGCAACCACCCCAGGACATCCTGCAAATGGCGGGACGCAACCTGCCGCCGATGCCTGCGGAGGGGGCACATTGCAGAGGCATGCCGAGCCTCCGATCCAGCCCCTGAACCACCCAGACCACGGAACAGAGAGAATCGGCGCGACAATCAGAGGACATCCAAACGGTCCTCGCACCAACCCAGAGGCGACGGCTATGAAGAATCCTGGCATGGCGCGGTGAATCAGACCACCATAGCACACACCAGCAACAACAGCGCCACCAAATTCAACGTGTCGCTGCTGGCCGAGGGCTCGCCCTGCACCATGGAGGTGGACACCGGGTCCGTTTTCACCATCATCGACTGGCAACAGCTGAAGAAATTCAAGCCGCAAATCTCCAAAAGCCAGCTCAAACCCCTGCAGTCCAGACTGGTGGGTTTCAGCGGGAATCCAATCGACGTCCTGGGCAGGACCACCCTCCACATCTCATTCAAGGACTTCGAGGGCCAGCTGCCAGTCACAATCGTGAGGAACAGCCGCCCGAACCTGCTGGGCATCGAATGGTTCCAGCCGCTGGGGCTTTCCATCGGAGGCATCCACCAGGTTAGGGTAGATGAACTCGACGCCATCATCGAAGAATTCAGCGAAGTCTTCGATGGTAAGCTGGGGAAGTACGTAGGGAAACCCATCTCCTTTAATCTGGATCAGGGTGTAACCCCCATTCGGCTCAAGCCCCGCCGGGTTCCTTTTGCCTTGAGGCCTAAAGTAGACGAGCAGCTAGATAAGCTGATCGCCCAAGGCGTCCTGGAACCGATCGATCATGCTTCATGGGAAACTCCCATTGTGACCCCAATGAAGCAGGATGGATCTGTGCGCATCTGCGCTGATTATAAGGTGACGATAAATAAGGCGTTGCAGCAGAGCGCATACCCTGTGCCAGTGGTGCAGCACCTCCTGCACTCACTAGGAAAGGGCACGATTTTCGCAAAACTGGACCTGGCCCAGGCTTACCAGCAACTGCCAGTGGATTCTAAAACGGCGGAGGCTCAAACCATTGTCACACACAGGGGGGCCTTTAAGTGCAACCGTCTCCAATTCGGAGTCAGTGCCGCCCCGGGGATTTTTCAATCAATGATGGAACGCCTTCTCCAAGGCGTTCCAGGGGTAGTGCCTTACTTCGATGACGTGCTCATCTCCGGAGACTCGAAAGCACAACTTCTTGAACGGCTGAGGCTCGTCCTGCAGCGGTTCAGGGAGAAGGGCTTGAGAGTGAGACGGGATAAGTGCATCATCGGGGTCCAGGAAGTCGAGTTCCTGGGCTATCTCATCGATAGAAAGGGCATACACCCCACCAAATCAAAAGTTAAAGCCATCCATGAAGCTCCCAGCCCCAAAAATAAAGCGGAGCTTCAGGCATTCCTTGGATTGCTTAACTTTTATGCAATATTCCTCCAACAGAAAGCCACAGTTGCTGAGCCGCTTCATCGCCTGCTGGGGAAAGCGGTTTCCTGGAAGTGGGGTGACAAAGAGGAAACGGCATTCCGGGCCATTAAAGGACTATTGACATCCAACAGCGTCCTCATACAATACAACGAGACGCTACCCATCCGGCTAACCTGCGACGCATCACCATACGGGGTGGGGGCAGTCCTGAGCCACGAACTGCCCAATGGCACAGAAGCCCCCATCGCCTTCTTCTCGAAGACCATGTCCAGCGCTGAACGTAACTACAGCCAGCTGGACAAAGAAGCATTGGCAATCGTCGCAGGGGTGAAGCGCTTCCACGAATACCTCTACGGAAGAAGCTTCACCATAGTCACGGACCACAAGCCGCTCCTGGGCCTCCTCGCCGGCGACAAGCAAACACCCACATTCATGTCGCCGCGAATGACACGCTGGGCCATCTTCCTCGCCGGCTACGCCTACGCCCTCATTCACCAACCAGGAAAGGCCATCGCCAACGCGGACGCGCTCAGCAGATGCCCGTCCACAGACGCCGTGGAGGATCCCGCCCCCACCCTCGAGCTCCTGCACATCGACCACGACAGCAGCTGCCCAGTCACATCTGCAGACGTGGCCACGCACACCAGGAGAGACCCCACACTCCGACAAGTGCAATCTTGGATCCTGCGGGGATGGCCGGCGCAGCCTAGCGGAGAAGAATACAGCCCTTTCAGCCGCAAGCAGAAGGAGCTGTCCACGATGAAAGGCTGCCTGCTATGGGGAGACAGGGTGCTGATCCCCACCGCACTCCAACGGAAGACGCTCGAGACGCTACACAAGGGGCACCCGGGCATCGTCCGCATGAAGGCCCTGGCACGAAGCTACGTCTGGTGGCCATCACTGGACAAGGACATTGAGCAATGGGTCGCCGGATGTAGCCAGTGTCAGGAAGTTCGACCAGCACCCCCCCAAGCGGAGCCCACCCCATGGGAGATGCCCAGCAGCCCCTGGTCTCGGATCCACATCGACTTCGCGGGTCCGATGCAGGGGCGCCACCTCCTCATCGTGGTTGATGCATTCTCCAAGTGGCTCGAGGTGGTTCCCATGGCATCAACCACATCGGAAGCCACCATTCGTGCCCTCCGCCGCCTCTTCGCTACACATGGACTCCCAGACGTGTTGGTTTCCGACAACGGTCCCCAACTTACGTCCGTGCCCATGGAGGCGTTCCTAGCAGGACTGGGCATCCGCCATGCCCTCTCAGCGCCGTACAGACCGGCCGGAAACGGCCAAGCCGAGAGGATGGTGAGGCTAACCAAGGAGGCGCTCACCAAGATGGCACCGGGTGACTGGCAGGAGCGCATAGACACCTTCCTCCTCACCCAACACATAACGCCGCACGCAACCACCAAGAAGTGCCCATCGGAGCTGTTGATGGGCAGAAGACTCCGCTCACCCCTCGACAGGCTGCACCCCCAGTACCACTCGGAGGTGCCCGCAACCGCCAGCCGCCAGCTCCGCAGCTTCGCCGTGGAAGACCCCGTCTATGCGCTGAACTTCCACGGCTCACCAAAATGGCTGAAAGGAAGGATTCACAGCGCAACCGGCCCGAAGTCCTATCGGGTAGAGCTGGAAGATGGACAGGTCGTGAGACGTCACATCGACCAGCTCCGCAAAAGGTGGAGGGGAGTGGACGAACAACAGTCTGGCGAGGTAGGCCTGCCCGCCCCCGAAGAGGTAGGCCTGCCCGCCCCCGACGAGGTAGTCCTACCACAACCCTACGAGGGAGGCCTACAACACCCCGGGAGAGTGGACGCCCCGGGTTCCGCAGCAGCCAGAGACGGAGCTCAGCCAGTAGACCGGGGACAATGTCCGAAGGGAAACCCGAAGCACCCAGGGGTGGACTGGGATCAACACCCCGAGGTCCGAGACCCAGCCACTAACGAAGGCAGCCAAGGGGACCGAAGCCCAGACGCCCACGACACCCAACAACACCCCGGCGAGGTCGGACCGCACCAGTCCAACAACAGACAGTACCCAAAGAAAGGGCAAGTAGACCGGGGCCGACCGAGCGGGGGAGACCAACAGCACCCCTGCAAGGGCGGCCACCGACGCACCGGCGAGGGAGACCTCCATGCATCACTACAGGGGTCTCCCCAACAACACCCTAACCACAACGCGGACCAACCCTGCGAGGAGGGCCTCCGCCACCCCAGCAGAGGAGGCCAGCGCCAACTGAGCCGAGACGACCGAGACGACCGACACCCAGACGGCGAGAGGCGGCGACCGGGGGAAACACACCAACCCCGCAGAGAAGGCCTACGCCACCCCTGCAGAGAAGGCCGCGAGAGTCCTCAGCCGACCCAGCAACGCCACCCCAGCGGAGAGGGCCTTCGCCACCCCCGCGAGGTAGGACAGCGCCACCCCGGCGAGGGCGAGACCCCGCGACCAACCCAGCAGCGCCAGCCCAGCAGAGAGGGACTACACCACCCCTGCGGAGGAGGCCTGCGACCCACCGGCGAGGAGGAACCAACGCCAAACCAACCCACCAGCAGCCCCGGGAGGGAACCGAACTCACCCGAGGAACCCGAGGGGCCGACCCAGACGCCGCCGCCGAACCGGCACCCACGACCGGACCCGTCCAACCCTGACCCGGTGAGGACCGAAGGGCGCCCCCAGGGCTTACCGTGGCTCAGGAGTTCCGGACCGGTCGAACAGCGGAGATCCAACGATCGGAGCAGCAATGGAGAAGACCAGCGTCGCCCGCAGGCGGAGGTCAGCGACCGGGCCGGAGGTACGGGAGCACCGCCCGCACCTTCGACGGCCAGATCCAGCCCGGCTCCCGAGATGGCGACAGGAGCCGCAGAAGCACCCTCCGACCAGGAGGGCGGTCAGCCAACGAATGGACTGCGCAGGTCCAGTAGACTACGCAATCGGCCCGCCTACTTACGTGACTTTATTGTTGATGGACAGCTTAAGATCTAGGGGGGGAGGAGTGTTATGTCCTTATAAGGACATCCGCCGGGGATTGGCTGAAGCATCCTCCGGCGGGAGTTTTGAATCCCTGTCAAGGGGGCGGTGCGGCTGCCGGAGCGAATATAAGGAGAGCTCCGGCAGCGCCGCTCCAGTTCTGTTCCTGTTAATAAACGTGTTACATGAACTCCGCTGGTCCCGTCTTCATTCCTGCGCCGACTAAACACATACAGCAGTAAATAAGCAGAAGTTTCTTACTCCAGACTGTGTAAATATGTGAATATATGAATATACAATTGGTTACTACCTGGCTATTTTTTATTGTTCTAATGGCAGTGAAGCATCTGATATTGCAGATCTATATTGGCAAGGGAATATGGAATGTTCTCCAAATAAGGGAACAAAAATATTGGATTCCCTGTAGTTCATTATTTTGTGAGGGGAGGAAGAGGTTTTGTTTTCCTGAAGCTAAATGTATACATTCAAAAGTCAAAGGCACTTAAAGTGAGTGTAGTTTGGGAAAAGACCTGTGGCATAAGAAAGCCTAGTAGATGAACTCTCAGAGTAGAGAAAGGATGTAGAAATGGAAAATGTCCTATAGCAAAGAGATAGAAGATTCAGCGTATTAGAAAAAGAACTAAAGTAAGTAAAAGTTAATAAAAGGGATAGTTTCTAAATACATTTTCAAAAGCTACCGTGCTGGATATTTGGATATCCAGAATAATTGTGTATAATATTCAACAGATTTTTGAGAACTTAATATATAAAAGGTTTATACATCAGATGAAAGGTTATTTTTAAGAAGCAATTTTTATAAGCAAATTCATTTTAAGCAATCATGTCATTTTAGAGCAGGAGTGGGTTCTACTAAACTCCACTACCGGTTCCCAATGGGAGCTTCTGCACATGCTCACATCATTCATGATGACATCCTGGCAGGTGGGCGGAGCCTTCAACCACCATTACTACTGGTTTGCAAGAACCAGACCGAATTGGGAGCAACCCACCACTGTTTTACAGTCACTAGCTTTGCTTCCATTGTTCCACATACTGTATTATTGATGGTCTAAATCTTTGAAGGTAATTTAATATGGTATTCCTAAAATACCTTGCTTGACTGTTTGATTGACATTAGATGCAGTGAGAGTAGCTTTTAAAAATAAATGCATTGGTTTAAGAAAATAAATAGGCCTAACTGTTTGGCTTTCTTTCTCTTGCCTCCCCTATTGTAGGAGTACTTTAAGGACATAAGAAAGATAGGAAAGAAGGAAGGAAGAGAAAAAGAAAAAAGAGAAAGGAAAGAAGAAAGAGAAAGAAAGAATCTTTTTAACTCAAAGAAATAAGATGAAACTGTAAAAATGTAGGAATTGAAGATAAACTGAGGGATCCTACATTACTTCTTACTGATGAAACATCTCAATTTCATCTGGGGTTTAGAAAAGCACTTGTTTGTGAAAATAGAAATTCTCCATTTATGTTGATGTTATTTCATTAACCAAGGTATACTAAAGAAAGAAAGAAAAAGCATAGCAAAAAGACTTGTTTCCCAAGAACAAATCTTCCAACAATATTCCCATCAAAACAAGACCATTATATTAAACATATTAAAGTATGAAACATATTGTACATGTCATTGTGCCCACGACATGCATTCTGTGGTTCCCTGGAAGATCTGCATGGAGTAATGCCAGAGGTGATGGTCTGGTTAGATGAATTGGATATCCAGTTCTGAGGCTACCACATAACCTAAAATCTGTTTGGACTTTGGGAGCTAAACATGTACTGGACTTTTTTTTTTAAAAAAGAAATCTCTGGGAAAGAAAAATATTATTTCTAAAAAATGTTTAGAAAAGGTTTGAATCAGCAACTTTGTATTTGAAAAAAACAAACAAAACAAAAACAAATAAAAAACCCTATAACCATTGTGAGAATTTATGGGGGAAATGTGACTTTAACTGATATGAGAGCACGATAAGACTTGACAGAGGGCATATCCTTGGTTCAGTTTCAGTTTCAGTTTATTAGATTTGTATACTGCCCTTCTCCCGAAGGACTCAGGGCAGTGCACAGCTGTAATAAAATACAAAGTCATACAAAAATTAAAATCAGTTAAAAGAATTAAACAAATTGGCCTTGCCCATTTAAAACCCCCAATTAAAAAACCCCATCCAAGTTCTTATTCAGCCAGGCCAGCCTGTTAAAATAGCAGGGTCTTTAGGGCCCTGTGGAAGGTAAGGAGGTCAGGAATCTTGCACTGTATTCATTTTGGTTTTTTACTCAGCTAGCTTGAGAACACTTTGTCCAGTTGGTATATATCTTAAAAAACATTTGGTAGGGATGTCAGGGTGCCCATATCTTCCTTCGGGGCAATTTCCCTGCTTTTATGCTTTTTCTTTCAGAAAAATAACTGCTGGTCATTTTCTTGTCTACAGATGGGGCTTCTTGAATATGTATATCTATGTCTGTGTATTTGCATGTATATATATTTACGTAGACAATACTGAAGCTGCCTAGAGTTGCTTGATGGTGAGATGGGTGGCATAAAAATTTAATAAATAATTTAAAAAGTACATTAAAGCAGCAGAACACGCATATATGTGAATATAACAACGGTTTTAAAATGAAAATTCCCTTCTTTCCCTTTTCTCATATATTCTATATTTGATTTTTCTACATCAATGAAATAACACAGTGGATATTCTCTTTACTGAAAATACAGAAGGTTGCCAATAGACCAGAGGTGGGTTTTAGCAGGTTCTGACCAGTTCTGGAAAACCGGTAGTGGAAATTTTGAGTAGTTCAGAGAACCGGTAGTAAAAAATTCTGACTGGCCCCACCCACTATTCTCTGCCTCCCAAGTCCAAGCTGATCAGGACGAAATGGGCATTTGTAGTAACCTTCTCCTGGATTGGAGAGGAATGGAGATTTTACAGTATCCTTCCCTTGCCACACCCACCAAGCCACACCACGCCCACCAAGCCACACCCACAGAACCGGTAGTAAAAATTTTTGAAACCCACCACTGCAATATATGTATATGTATATGTATATGTATATGTATATGTATATGTATATGTATATGTATATGTATATGTATATGTATATGTATATATATCATACATAGCTGTACTGCTGTTTTTGTCCCATTTACCTAAAGATTTCACCTCCACTCCCAAATAGCTTGGAGTACTATTTCCACCCCTGCAAAGTAGTTAGTGAGGTGCTAGTATTATCTGACAACAATTGTAGCATGCTCTCTGAAATGGACAAGTATCTGAGCCAACATAAAATGGAAAAGTGCACTTTAGAAGTAGAGTAGTGAAGCATGTCTGAGCTCACTTCAACGGTAAGTGGGGGATTGGCAGAGAGCAATATTGCCAGTTTCTGTTCTTCAAAAACTGTTGCCTGCCTGTATTGGGGAAGAAACTGAGCAGTGCAAATAAGATTCAATCTTAATTACAAATCAAGTTAAATCCAGTTTAGAAAAAAGTGTAAAATTGTCACAAAAACAAATAATATGCAGTTATGCAAAAATAAATGTGGAATTAGCCAATGTGAAAACCATTGTTTTAAAATGTTATACTTTCTGCTCATGTTCAGTACAGAGTTCCTCCAAAGGGTGCAGATTCTATGTTAAAAAATAAAGAACAAAAAAATCAACCTAAAGTTCACTTTTAAAAAGTACACATAAAAATCTACTTTGTGCAAGCAACTAGGTGAGTGAGACTCTCGAACTCCATGGGGAGTTCTAACTTAGCATACTTCAACCTTGGCAACTTTAAGATATGGAAACTTCATCTAGAATTTCCCAGCCTGCCCACTTTCTCCTGATTCATTGTCCATTCCCATGATAAAAATGACCATTCCTATAAAATATATTAGATCAAAATCTAATACTGTTCTGCCCTAACAAGCCATAAGGTAAATTGTTCAAACAGACAAGAGATTTAAGATTAACACAAGCCATTGATAAATTTCCTGGCAAACAGCTCAGTTAAAACAGTTATAAAAGTAGAAAATCATCAAGGCTGTAATTATATTTTTACATTATTCCACAATGACAGTAAATATGGCTCTTATTTTCTTGGTACTGGTCATATAAAGTTTTTTTCCCCTGATAAATGGAACTTGGAATGATCCACCCCTAGTCATCTGGCCTTATTTGTTTAAGTGAAAATAGTCAATTATTAGAGGATTTGGATAAGGGTTGTGCTCAATCAAATTTATTATGGAATTGTCTTGTGAAAATGTGTCTTAGTTTGCAATATCACCTTGCAGATCCGAGTTTGGCAAAAGCTTTAGGCATAAAGCCATGGTTTCACAAAAGGTATAGATTTTGCTTGTAGTGTTTGCTTTGGAGCTTTTCTTAATAGCTGTTATTTATCTCTGTTAATTAACTGACATTCTTTAGTCGGAGGCAATTCTACTAAGCTGTAACAATAAGCAACAAAATTATAAGAAGAAAGTTTTAAAAAAGTTTACATGAAAGAATCTCATGCTCAGGTCTTACATTTTAGAAACTTTAGAACAAGTATAAGCTATTTTAGTATACTACAGTTAGTATCCATTTCCTGGCTTGTCAGGAAATTTCAGCACTGCATCTGAATCAATAACAGAACAATGGAACTTTAGTTATTCATTTGCCAGTAACAAATATCTATTGCCTTTACTTCAGCGAAATTGTACCATCTCAAGACAAACAGAGTCACTTTTTGACTACTTATGATTCAGCCACGAATACTAGCATAGATCTCCACTACCATAAAAAATGTTAAAAAGCTGTCAAATAAGAAGCAAGAGGCAGTCAAGAATAAATAAGTGATCCAACCAGAAATCAGAGCTGCAAAAAATGCAGAAACACTTTAAAGATTATGCGCTGAAGCTTTAATGCCACTTTTTTTGAAGTGCAGAGTTTGCTTTGACCTTATGCTGCAGAATAGTCTGAGTTCGGTACTGATAAAGGAGGATATTTGCAGCTCAGGGTTAAAATGAGAGGTTCTTAGTGCTCTCTAATCTTGGTTGTTTTCTTTCAGATGTTTCATTACCCAAAGTAGGTGACATGATCAGTACTAATAAGGAGCATATTATATTCTTGTGGATTATCCTCTCAGTGTTAGTGGGAGTGGTCTTGGGGGCTCCCTCTAACAATGAACAGCCCAACCAAAGAACCCAATACTGACAGTGCAAACCAGTAGAATATAAACTGAGGGCAAACCCAACTCCCAACTATCACTGATGATGTCACCTAGTTTGGGAAATGAAACATCTGAAAGAAAACAACCAAGTTCAGAGACACCAAGGACCCCTCAGCTTTGCTTCATCCAATGATAGGATTTTGCCATACCCTTGTAGGCTGGCATAAATAGTTGGAAAATTTAGCCGTTCTTGATAATGATCATTGTCTCTCCTGGGATTAAGGCTGGACAAGGTGTGTTTGCATAGCACACCCTGAGGAAAACTCAGGAAATAGCTAATTATCTTCCTTAGTGGAGTGATGTACCTTTGTTACTACTGACTGGAGTTTTCTGAGGTACAAGAAGGGCTAGCATAATTGGTTGACTAAGTTGGCTTTATTTTAGAAAAATCTTATACTGGAAGGGATCAATTATGTCACAATCGTGGCTTGCTGGCAATACTTTATGTTTTTTTTTTTTTTTTAGGCAGCAGAATCAGGCTGAACAGCAAAAAGCAATGCCACAGATATAAGGAATGTAGAAGGAAGAGGGAGCATAGCAACAAGTGCATTTGTGGTCTTACATGCCTTGCTGAAAATATTTGAGAAACCACCTGTAAATATTAATGTGGCATCTATTCAATAGTTGTCAAACTGCTCTATTTATGCAAAAATATGCACATGTCAGATTGGTCAGCCTTGAGCTCATATTAAGAGGGCAGAGCTAAATTGAACGTGAACCAGCACAGAAATTATCATTCCATTAGCACAAAAGAGAGCAAAGTTAAGGCTGTAAAGATGTTGAGAGCTGGGAAAATGAATGAATCTGGAAACAACCTTAGCCTTGCCATCCCATTTTGATAAGCAGAGTTTAATAAAGTAATCCATCTCGTCAGCTGCCTCCTCATGTCAATGTCAGAAAACAAATCCCCACTTAATCTGTCTTTAGAATTTTCAACATAGAAAAGCAAAGTTTCAGGAGCATTGTACATTGTCTATGACAACTCCCCTGCACAAACGGAGCAGAAAGCCAACTGAACCACGAAGTGCTTCAAAACCACCTGATGAAATATGTTACTTTAACACATTGTTTTTGGAGAAAGAATAATCTTTCAAGGAAAACATTTTTTTATGGAGAAACAGTCTTTCAAAGAAAGCATTGTTAAGCAACAAAAGCAGAGAGAGTGTAAAAATATAATGCGGGGAAATATTAAGGAACATGGGATGGGCTACTCCAGGTTAGCTTCATAGCCTTAGATGCCATGTCAATAGTTGTCAAACTGCTCTATTTATGCAAAATGTACTGCCAAATGTTCTATGAAAAGGAACTCCAGCAGTCGAAATGGGAAATCATGCTGCTCTATATGTTGATGAACCCCAATATCTAGCACCTCCATCCACCATTGTGCACATCCGTCTATGACAACTTGCCACTGCTAACTCGCCACAGCCAATTCACCATGGCCAATTAGCAGGACAAGTTACACTAATATCGAAGTAAGAGTGGAATAGAATCATTAAAGAAAGGATGCCAAAGAAAGGACAAAATGAAATGTGAATGACAAAAATGAAAATACTTTTTAAACTATTTTAAACAATTAAATTAAATTGTGGAATTGTCCTGAAGCGAGTTGGCCATGGCGAGTTGTCCTGCAGCAAATTAGCAGTGGCAAGTTGGCTATGATGAATTGGCCATGGCAAGTTGGTTATGGCGAATTGTCCCAGTATCCCCAGTAGGGGATATTAGTGTTCTGTGGACCATGAGAAAATCCTCGCAGAAATGAAACACAAGTTTGTCAGGATAACAAATTTGGAGTGTTAGTTTTTAGTTTCATGCCCCATCTCAAAAATGTGGATAATGCTAGTTGTATGATATATTGGCAGCCTACAATATGGATATAAGATGCTGAAATAGTGAAGGAAACCAGTCTGTCAATAGCTGTGAGAGACTCAGATGATTGATTAGGTCTTGTCTATGCAGAATTTGCTCAGTTGTTTCAGCTTTTAAGGAAAATTACACTCCAGTGCTGATGTGTTATAATCTCTTTCTGTATTTGGTGACCGAGAAAGCATTTATGAAGCTTTTATTCAATCTTTCATGACTTGACTTCCCACCCATATAAAAGGTTTCTTGGAGGATTAGTATCATATAAGAGTTAATTACAGAAAGTGGAGTCTGCACATTTTTCAGCCCACTGCTTTTCACTTTCTGTACTACAGTCCTAATATATTAAAGTTCAAAACAAAACTCAGCAAGTCAAAATGTTATAAATGGCTTGAAAAAGCTTGAAATGTCAATATGATTCAATCTGATTTTCTATTTCAGCTCAGCTGTTGTACATGGACAATTGGCTACTATGCACATGTTTTGAATAAACAATAAATATATCAAAACAATTAAAAACAGTCATTATTAAAATAATGGCACCAGGTCCAGGAGAAAGTAAATTAAAGACAATGTCTCTTTTCTGTTCTATATTTCTTATAGGCCAGTTTGGTTTCTTTGGCAAACCTTCATGGTATATTAACTTCAGTGCATCTTCTTTACTGTCCTTCAGATATTCTTCCAGTGCCCTTTTTGTTTCTTCAACTTCAACTTACAACATTCCATGCCCACCTATTTTCCTTAGTAAGGAGAAAAAATATTACTTTTATATTATTATTTATTAATAAGTAATATAAATGCATTAATATTTATAATATTAATATTATGGTTGGCCAGACAACTAGATGTTTACACTGTATTTGGCATTTTTATCCACCTGTTGAGTCCTTTCCAAGGACCTGGGATGCATACATGTTGTTTGATGATTTTTAAAGGTATTGTCACATAATGTAAACTCTTTTAAGTAAAGCTGCACTTGTCTAATGCTGATTTTGTCAGTGCCAGTGGTGTTCAAATGGTCTCCATATCAGTGGTGGGTTGCCCCTGGTTGGACAGTGGTGGGTTGGACTGGTTCACAACAACCGGTAGCAAAACCGGCGGGAGTCTCTGCCCATTGGACCCGAATGTCATCATAGGTGCATGCGCAGAAGTTTCTGCACATGAGCAGAAGAGTGACTGCAAGCATGATGCGAACCAGTAGTAAAGGTAGGTAGAACCCACCCCTGCTCTATACTGTATATTTTGGGATTGCACACACTATCACTATCGGTACTATGTTTACTTTCTTTTGCCAATGTTGTTTTACTTCTACTTGTAGGTCTTTGTATTTTGTGATTTTCTCCAGTTCTTCTGTTATGCTGATACTGGCCAGATACTGCCATGCGTACTTGCTAGACTTTTTTTGTCTTTCTTATCCATAGTTGTAAAGTGTGATGTGTAATGATGATGAAGATTACAATAGCTTCTATATTATTTTTCTTCCTGCAAATGCTGGAGGAACCCATATGAGTTCCATGAATGTTCTTAGAAAAATGATGAGTGGTTGCAATTTCAGGCATTTTATTTTAAAACTGGCCTTAAAAAGGAAAATTTCAAAAAGCTCAATGGGTCATTGTAAGTGTAGAGGAGAGATTAATAGAATTCTCACAGATATTTTGTAAGATGTCCACATGTGCAACCATTGCATGAGTAGGAAAAAGCAAATCATTTTATAAGAATGTCCACAGTATGTTGCCAAAATTTCAAATGTATCCATTCAACAGCCCAAAATTGGGATCCCTGAGAATGGGAATGGGATGATGGTAGTATAATCTGCCTAAAGTCCTGAGCAAAACATATTTGCAGAATGTCGGCAGAATTGTTTCTTAAATCTCCATTGTTGACTCAAAGTAGCAGAGCAAGAAAAATAAAGGTAGAAGAGCATGTAAATGGCAGACATTGTTTTTCTTACAGGGGTTGACGCTCTAAAGTCTGCCTAAGAAAACCAAATGCTAATATCAGAATAAAGGATGAAGCTCATGTTAACCTCTTCTAAATTGTAGGTGCTTGTTTCACCATCCTCAGATAAAAAATTCAAAGCAGTATGAATGCGTTCTAATAACGTGGCTTCTCATAATAAGCAGATCAGATTAAATTTGGACCGTGTCAATTACATTGGTTTTCACACAGGATTCTCTGTATGTTTAAGTGCAGCAGTCTCTAAAAATATATGGAAAATCTGCATTTACTCCTTGCTTAATATTTTTAGTCCCCAATGCAGGATGTACTGAGTGAATTTAACTCCTTGCATAATAATAAGAAAGAAAACAATACTCCAAGAAGCTCCCAGATAATGTTTTTGGTTCTATAGAAAACTGATTCTATTTCATAGCATTGTTTTTCTTTGTTTTTGTTTTTTTTTATTCATCATTTTGAATTGTTTTTTTTATTACTTTCACAATGTTATTTATCACAATAGCGTTCTTAGTTTGTAAAAAGGATTACATGTGAAATGTTATCATTAGTTTTAGATGCATCTGTCCATTGTTCTCAGTGCTGTAAAAATACACAAATTAATGGAACAGAATTTTGGTTTATCTTCCACACTCAGTTTGCCTTTTTTTTTTTTTTGCCTTAATTAATAAAATTTCTGTTACATGTATGTAACAGAAATTGCATTGAAATATTAATGTTGACAATGGCGTATCTAGAGCCCTTTTATGTGTTACAATTATAATGTCTTTACCCCTTCGCTGTTACAAGATGTTTCATTGATCTGTAAAGATGTTTCTTTTCTTACATTTTTAACTGTCTCCTTTTATGCAAAGACTTCATTGTTGGAAATCGTCTTTATTGATGCCGAGAAGACTTGCAGGCAATTTGTGCTCCATTAATGATTCTTTTGGGGACAATTTGCATGCTTGCAAAGAAGCATGTCAAACTGGTAATGCTGAATAAGGATATAGGGTATCATCTGATACTTATACTTGAACATTTATAAAAACGACACACTTGTCTCCATCAAGCAAATGCCAGTATGTGCATTTCAGCATTGGGTCAGTTTTTGAAACCTTTGAGCATTCCTTCCATTAATCTCAATATTGCTTACAAGATGTGGACATTAACATAATGCTATAGTATGCCACAGAAATCTATAATAATAATTGAAAAGTTTACAAAGTCAAATAATCAACCTATATTGACTGTAAAAATGTAAATAACTACCAGATGGCAGCAACAGGTTGCAGTTTTAGTTGGATTTTTGCAGCCAGGATATAGTATGTTTTAATCAAGAAATAATTGAGTGGTGGGACTCATCTCTGGGGTGGAAGAGTCTGCCTATTGAGATGAGGTGGATCGGTTGCTTTCATGATGTGGAGACAATAATTTGGTCCTTAACACCAATAAGACCAAGGAGCTTATAGTGGACTATAGAAGGAATAGATCAGACACCCATCCCTTGCTTGTCAATGGAGACTAAGTGGAGAAAGTGGCCAGTTTTAAGTTTCTGGGTGTTATCACAAAAGAGGACCTGACCTGGGGCACTCGCATTGCAGCACTGGTCACAAGGGCCTAGAAAAGATTATACTACCTGACACTTCTCAGGAAACAACAACCGAATGAAAAACTGCTGGTGACCTTCTGCACCATAGAGAAGTATTTTAACTCACTGCATCTGTGTATGGTTTACCATTGCACAATGGCAGATAGGACAGGGAGTTAACGCCATTGCCCAGAGAATCATTGGTTGCCCTCTCCCCTCTTTGGAAGAGCTTTATAGTTCTCAAAGTTAGCTCTCAGAAAGTTCAAAACATTCTTAAAGATCCATCCCATCCTGGGCACCATTTTTTTTTTTGAATTTTTACCATCTGGCAGACGGTACAGGATAATAAAAACAAGGACAAACAGCTTCTATCCAAGGGCAGTAGCTATTTTGAATTCTACTGTATAGTGCAATACTAATGCAATATCGGGTTTTCAATTCAATTGTATAGAATGTGAAGGATGTGTGTTTGTATTTTATTTCTTTAGTTATAATGTACACTGAAGATGGCATTTAATTTCATTGTACGAGGTGCAATGACAATAAAGTAAACTTAACTATCAATTGACCTGTAACTTCAGTAGATCTCAAGTTAATTCTTCAGTAACTAATTCTACAGGGTGAGTGGAAAAAATCCTTTAAAATGGCTGATTATACAGTGCTTGCTGGATTTTGTGTAACCAAAGGAATAGATAGTCCCTGAGCAATAGATAAGTTACTTGGTGAACTTTTGTAAGTTACCATATTACCAGATGCTGTATCCATCTCTAAGGAAACAACATGTCTCCCCGATAGTATTTTTACTGACCAGATGTCTCTTCAACCTTCTTAGTGTTCTTTAATTGTAGATAAAAGATGAATATATGCAGTAGCTGAACTGTCTACCTTCCCAGTTTTTTAACTATTAAAGGTCCTGTAGTTTGTAGATCTCAAGAGATTCAAGAGGCAGCTCAGAGAGCAACTTGAGTATTAAGAAAGCTTTAAAAAAAGAATTAAAAATGTTTTGCTTCTGATTCAAGAAGCTTTTTCAGTTCTGACTGGATGTGGGGAATGAAAGGATTTATATTCCTTGCAGACAGCTGGTCATTTGCATTCTTTTAGACTCTTTTAATTAACTTAATTAATTAATTAAGTTAAGGGATGTGGTGACTCAGTGGCTTAGACACTGAGCTTGTCGATTGAAAGGTCGGCAGTTCAGCGGTTAGAATCCCTAGCGCCACTTAATGGGTGAGCTTCTGTTACTTGTCCCAGTTTCTGCCAACCTAGCAGTTCGAAAGCATGTAAAAAATGCAAGTAGAAAAATAGGGACCACCTTTGGTGGGAAGGAAGCAGTGTTCTGTGTGCCTTTGGCATTTAGTCATGCTAGCCACATGACCACGGAGACAAGCTCTTTGGACAGTGCTGGCTCCTGGGCTTTGAAACAGAGATGAGCACGGCCTCCTAGAGTCAGGAATGATTAGCACATACTGTATGTGTGAGGTGAACTTTTATATTTACCGTTAGAGAGTTATTGAGGCCACTTGGAGATTTATCCAAACAAAGAAAACAACCGCTTCATAAACGCATGGCACAACATAGGAGAACACACCCATCAGGACAAGATTCAGCAGTCCATCTGCATTTAAAAGACAAAGGTCATGTTTTTGAAGATAGCAAAGTCTACATTTTGGACAGAGAGGACTATTGGCTTGAAAGAGGGATTAAAGAGGCCATCTATGTCAAAATTGAACAGCTCTCTCTCTCTCTGAACAGAGTGAGAGGGATACAACATCATTTACTTCAATCTACAACACAGTCCTTTCAGCAGGCTCCACACCCACTTGCACTATTCAAGTGACCTTGAGGACACAGATGGTCTCAATGACTCTCTAAAAGAATGCAAATGACCACCTGTCTGAAAGGAATATAAATCCTTCCATTCTCCACCATCCAATCTGAGCTAAACAAGCTTCTGAGATGAGAAGTGAAACGTTTTCAAAGAAAAACAAGAAAGTCCAATTACCTCTTGACTTTTGGGACAACCAAGACCTGGATGACTGAGAATTTCCATAGACATTTTTTTTTAAAAAAAGAATCATTCTGCAATTGTCAGTGACCTAAGGCAGAGAAGTCCACCTGTTCAAATACACTGAGAAAAAGAACTGCAGATACCATCTGCTTTTCAGTTGATTATAGCTTACCAAAGACTCTGATATCTGAAAAAGCAAAAATTATGTCAGGACCTGTGTTTCCTGTAAAGTCTAAATATTAGCCTCCTTGGGCACAAAGAAATTGACCTGTGGGGTTGTTTTTTCATCTGTAAATTCCAAATGGCACTGTTGTTTTGAGAGGCCAGGGAATCAATGGCAATCCAGTTCAGAATTCAGAATAACAAGAGTTGGAATATACCTTGGAGGACTTTTAGTCCAGCCCCAGTTCAAACAGGAAACCCTATACCATTCTGGACAAATGGCTTCCAATCTCTTCTTAAAAACATCCAGTAATGGAGCATTCAGAACTTCTGAAGGCAATCTGTTTCACTGATTAGTTGTTCTCACTGTCAGGAAATTTCTTCTTAGTTCTAGGTTGTATCTCTCTTTGATAAGTTTCCATCCATTACTTCTTGTCTTCCTCTCAGATGCTTTGGAAAATAGGTTGACCTCTTCTTTGTGACAGCCTCTCAAATATTGGAAAGCTGCTATCATGTCTCCTCTAGTCCTTCTCTTCATCAGACTAGACATTTTCTTTTGTTTTCTTACATGTGGTAGAATTTGCAATAAAAGTGTAATGAAGCATCTAGCATTAAGAGGTACATCAAGCCTTCTGCATTGCTTCGTGGCTGTTGAATGTACTCTTTCGTAACTTGTATATGACCCTCCTGTTCTGAATATTTTTTCAAAAAATATCAACCTTTAGTGACTTCTTAGAAACATCAGTGCAGCTTTCCTAGCAACAATACAAAGCTGGATTATCACTGACTTCATCTGGAGTGTTTCTAAATTTCCCAGTCTAATTTGCTGTCCTCGTATTTCCCAATTGTATCCCATCCAAATACAAATCAATCTTGACTCCATTTAGCTTCTGAGTCCATGCAAGAAAAGCCATAGACTCTTAATGATCTTGGTGCCCACTTTATGCATTTTCCTTTTTTGTATTTTATATTTAAAATGTGAACCAAATGTTAATTGAATATATCATAGCAAATAAAGGACAAATAAAATGGGCTTAAATAAATAATAGATAACTTTGTTGCTGTTTTTGTGGTAGATTTTAATTAGGTGGTATTGATGAAGGAGAAGTTTGCTCATTCAAGTTAAAGTGAAATTTAACTTTTTTTTCTTGATTTGTTTAGATGAAAAAAAGAATTGTATGGCTATGACCAAATTTAGACTTTTTAAATATCTCATGATGTTTCCAAATATTGATTATATTACCATGTAGCAACTTTGAGATCAATTGGAAAGTGCATGGCAAGAGCCAAATTAATTTGCTTTTCCAGCAAATGCAGGGTCAAGTAGATCAAGGCAGAATGACTGGGAAGTCGGGTGAGGTCTCCTACAGAGTGAGCTTCCCCTTCTCTAAGCAAGGTTGCTGAATTGAACTTTAGTAAAAGCCACTGCACTTTTGCAATTGTGAGGCAAAATTCAAATGCATGAACTATTGTAAGTAGAATTATGTGAAAAGTTGGGGTTGTTCTATTCCTTATCAGGCAAGCATCTTGGTTTTATCCTGTTAATCTGGGATAATTGTTCTTTATTTTCAAGCCTGCACACATTTTTTAAAATGACCATATTCTATTGACATGGTTTCAAAAATGCCATCTGTTGGAAATGGTGCTTGTTACCTCATTAATTCTATACTTATTCATTCTAAACTTACCTCCTTTTCCGTCGACAGAAAAGAGGCGGCAAAACATATGGCAGCATTTCAGTTTCCTCTCTCTGGTAACAGAGTTTGTGAACTATTGGCTAATTAATCAAATGTAAATGATCAATGTTCTTTTTAAAAGTGTGGACAAAACACATGGCCTTTCAGGGTTCTGTGTAGGCTTCATGTGTCTTTATGTGACCCTGAACTTTTAGTTCCCCCAGATTAGTACCAGTTGTAAATATTAAGATTTGACTCAAGCAATAGGTTTTGACCTCTCTTAGATGCAGGAGACT
Source organism: Masticophis lateralis (assembly GCA_030761175.1). Taxonomy (NCBI): domain Eukaryota; kingdom Metazoa; phylum Chordata; class Lepidosauria; order Squamata; family Colubridae; genus Masticophis; species Masticophis lateralis. Next base: position 308,823,206 of record JAUDYJ010000001.1, on the reverse strand, counting down.
TCATATTTGTATGACCAATTTGCATTATGTGCCACTGCTGATAAAGGAATAAAGATTCTGAAGTTTAAATATTTCAGGAGATGTGTTTTACAGTGCTTAATGAAGGCAGATAGGGCCCAAATATAGACTTTCTTTTCCTAATGATGCAGGATGCTAAAATGTCTAAACTGTGAAAATAATATCCTGAATATTCCAGGGTTCTGGAATCTTTTTTAGCTTTTTGCAGGGCTCCAAATATTCTCAGATTCTCAGATTAACAGAATTGGAAGAGACCTTGTAGGTCATTTAGTATAAACAGGAAGCCCTATACCATTTCTGACAAATGGCAGTTCAATCTCTTCTTGAAAGCCTCCTGTGATGAAGCTACCACAACTTCTGAACGCAAACTGTTCCCTTGGTTGATTGTTCTCATTGTCAAAAAATTTCTCCTTATTTCTAGGTTGAATCTCTCCTTGATCAGTTTCCATCCATTATTCCTTGTCTGGCTTTCAGGTGCCTCAGAAAAAAACTTGATCCCTTCCTCTTTGTGGCAGTCCCTCAAATATTGGAATACTGCTATCATGTCTCCCCTGGTCCTTCTCTTCACTAGACTAGCCATGCCCAGTTCCTGTAACCCAGTTCACTAGACTAGCCATGCCCAGTTCCTGTAACTAGCCATGCCCAGTTCCTGTAACCCAGTTCCTGTAGCCCAGTTCCTGTAACCCAGTTCCAAAACTTCATATGTTTTAGTCTCCAGTTTCCTAATCATCCTGGTTGCTCTTCTCTGCACTTTTTCTGGTCTCAACATTTTTTTAATAGTGTGATGACCAAAACTGGATGCAATATTCTAGGTGTGGTCTTACTAGGACTTTATAGAGTGGTATTAGTACCTCACTTGATCTTGATTGTATCCCTCTGTTAATGCAGTTTAGGCTTGTATTGGCTTTTTTGGCTGCCGCTGCACACTGCTGGCTCATATTTAGCTGGTTGTCCACTAGGACTCTCACAGTTACTACTATTAAGCATGGTTTCACCCAGTATATATGTGTAATTTTGGTTTTTCCTGCCTAAGTGTAAGACTTTACTTTTCTCTACATTGAATTTCCTTTTGTTAGAGAGGGCCCAGTGTTCAAGTCTGTCAAGATCCATCTGGAGCTGTCAAGATCCATCTGGATCTTGTACTATCTTCTTGGGCCATGATGGCAAACCTATGGCATGCGTGACACAGGTGGCACGTGGAGCCATATCTGCGGGCATGCGAGCCGTTGCCCTAACTCAGCTCCATGATTTTTGGCTGGCCCGTCCCATGCCACCCTGCCCATCCCACGTGTCTCCACATGGCCTGTTGGATGTCAGGTAAATACAGGGCTCATACAGGGGCTCTGGGTGGGCATTTCTGGCTTCCAGAGGGCCTCCGGGGGGGGGGGTGTTTGCCCTCCCCAGGCTCCAGGAAAGCCTCTGGAGCCTGGGGAGGGTGAAAAATGGGCCTACTGGGCCCACTGTAAGTCTGAGAAACAGACCGTTTCCGGCCTCTGGAGGTTTCAGGTAGGCCTGCTAGGCCCAGAAAGGGATGCAGGAAGGGTTGTGCACACATGCGCAGGGGAGCGTGAGGGGTTGCACGCACATACACGGGGTGGGGCGGGGCATGGGGGGCATGGGCACGCACGTATGCGACCTCCCCGCACTCCCTCCACTTTTCTCACACAATGGCAAAAAGGTTAGCCCTCACTGTTCTAGGGTATTAGCTATTTCTGCCAGCTTAGTATTATCTGCAAATTTGGTAAGTTGCCGCTCTATTCCCTCATCTAAAATAATATTATAACTAAGAAGCTCCCTTTACATAGTCTTGTCATAGTGTCTGGTGCATAGGTAAGAAGCTGAGGTCCAACAATCAGTCAAAATTCTCCTAAAGTTTCAATTGTGTAGTCTCCACAGAGGCTCTTTTTTAAAAATGCCATTACATTGTAAATTTTAGTTTGACAAATGTAATTCATGTTAAATTATGATACATGTAAATTAAATCTCATTTTATTCTGGGTCCACTCACTTCTGGTTCTGCTCACATGGTCCGTCACAGCAATGTTTCCCCACAGCAGTACAACTATTTCCGCATCTGCCCAATGTTTATGTTTATGTTTATGTTTATTAGATTTATATACCGCCCTTCTCCCGAAGGACTCAAGGCGGTGTACAGCCATGATAAAACAATGTACCATACAACATTTAAAACCCATTTAAAACTGAATTAAACAAATTGGTCTCTCTACATTAAAACCCATACTTTAGAATGCCCCATCCAAATTTTTTTATTTTATGATTATTTTTTTTTATTCAGCCAGGCCAGCCTGCTAAAATAATAGGGTCTGAAGGGCCCGGCCAAAGGTACAGAGATCAGGAATCGTGCATATCCCGCGGGTAGTTCATTCCAGAGGGTGGGTGCCCCCACAGAGAAGGCCCTCCCCCTGGGGGTCACCAGCCTACATTGTTTTGGGGATGGCATTCTAAGGAGCCCCGCTGTGTGGGAGCGCATTGGTTGGTGGGAGGCTACTGGTAGCAGAAGGCGGTCCTGTAAGGCGGGCCCTAAGCCATGGAGTGCTTTAAAGGTGGTAACCAACACCTTGAACTGCACCCGGAAGACCACTGGAAGCCAGTGCAGCTCACGCAGGAGAGCTGTCACGTGGGTGCGTCAAGTCGCACCAATAATCACCCGCGTGGCTGCATTCTGGACCAGTTGGAGTCTCCAGATGCCTGTTCTTGTATATGAGCAATATTAATCAAGACATTACTTTAGACATGAGATTAATATTTTATTTATAAATTATTGGACCATTAAAGTGAATTATTTTTTGTAGAGCCCTTTGTTAAATTAGAGCTGTAATAAGCCCATCACTGAGCTTCTTTGTTTTAAGCCTCAATTGAAAATTGGTATTGATTACGTTGCAAGTGTATTTGTGTATTTGAGTCAATCTCAAAACTTGATGATTGCCTGGATTAGACCCTGCAGTTATTTTGACAAGACTGTCAGAAGAAAAAGCCCTTGCCTTTTTCTGAGATAGAGTGACTGAGAGTGTCATTCAGGTGACTTCATGTCTAAGGCGAGTCTTGAACTGATGGTCTCCTGGATTCTAATGTAGTGCTTTAAATCGTCTCACCAAACTGGCTCTCTAGTGTATTTTAATTAGATAAATATAATAGTTACAACCATGTCTAAACAATGAGAATAACAATTTCCTGATCATCATCATTATCATTCCAAAGATCTTTCAATCATGCTAAACTTTCTAAACTTTCAGATAAAAGATAATAAGTCTTTTTAAAGATAAAAATTGTCTTTAAGACGAATATTTTATTAATATAAAGTTGGTAATGAACTACTGTATTTTTTGGAGTATAAGACACATCTTAGTTTTTGGGGAGGAAAATAGGAAAAAAAAATTCTACCTACCAGGTATTCCTTAGCCTGGTCAGCTTCAGTACATTAGTTCATTCGCTGGTTTTGAGGTTGGGGCTTGTTGGGACTAAAAAACAGTTTCTAAATCACAGCTGATTGTCAGAGGGAGTAGCAATTAGAAAAGCAGGCAAAGCACTCACATTGGGGCTGAAAAACACCTTCAAAAGCACAGCTGATCTTTGGAAGGAGCTCCAGTGACTAAAGCAGGTGAAGCGCGGAAGGGGAAGAGGAGGCAGCAGCTGTTCTGGGTAGCCATTTTGGGCACCGTGCACATGGGGTTACATTCAGAGTATAAGATGCATCCAAATTTTCAGCCTCTTTTAGGAGGGAAAAAAGTGTGTCTTATACTGCGAAAAATATGGTAATGCAGTACCTTGAAATGATTATCATCCATATACACACATACCCACAATTTTCTCTTTCAACATTGTGACAATACACATCAGGTAATAAGTTCCCCTGACGGAAGGCTAACATAGGGAATTCAAATAGACACTTTGTAAACAAGCAGGGTGATAAACTAAAAGATACTAAAAGGTACTAAAAGATTAACAAATGAATGAAGCACAGAAAGTGACTCAAGGCAAAAGCTGAAACAAATATTAAGCAGGCAACATTTTTAAAATATTCTTTTTTACAGTGTTATTGGAATTGTGTATCAATAATAGCTCCAGGAGGTTGTCAATTGACTTTATTTTGTTTAAAGAAACTATTTTTTTCTCATACTATTGATGTAAACATGCTGTAAGATATATAAGAAATAGAATTCAACTACAGGGTATGTTATTCCAAATAATGTTGCCCCCACGGAGTGTTGTTCCTGAGTTATTATTCAAAATTGAAGATGTCCTCTTTTGTACATTTCAAAATCAAAGGACTTATGAGACTGATTGGTGGACTGAATTCGTTAAAACAATCAATGTCATGCTTAAAAAAAGGTAGCTTGAGCAAACATAGAAATGCATGTTTTAAAACAACATATGCTTTTAAATAGGCATTCTAACGCAAATCTTAAGACTGGGTTATTCTCATAACAGGAAGACAACTCATATAATATAATAATTTTATTTTAATTTTATTAGATTTATTATATAAGTTATTTATTATAACTGTCCATATAATATTATAGTTAATAGGTGCAGTAACCATATGTCCTTTATACTAGAAGATGGTCGTTTAATTCAGAAAGTGGCTCTGTAGATTGATTGGTTTTTTTCAAAAACTCATTTATGTCCTTTATTATGGTCATTTAACTTTTACAGTACAAATGGTACCACTTAAATGCATAGCCTTTTACATTCTTTACTTTTACTTTACTTTAATTTTATTTCTATACCGCCCTTCTCCTGAAGGACTCAGGGCGATGTACAGCCAAGATAAAGACACAAACATACAAACATCAATAAAATTCCAGTTTAAAACTATTACACAGTTTGGCCCACTAGAGTAAAACCCAAAATTAAAATAACAAATTTAAAAATCATTTAACTGTTTAGCCCCGCCTGTTGTCTTCAGGACACGGCCCTGTACAAAGGTCGGGGATGTTACGTATATCCGGGGACAATACATTCCACAGGGCTGGAGCCTTCACAGAGAAGGCCCTCCCCCTGGGGGTCGCCAGTCGACATAGTTTGACTGACGGCACCTTGAGGAGTCCCTCTCTGTGAGAGTGCACTGGTCGATGGGAGGCTATTGGTGGCAGAAGACGGTCTCGCAGATACCCAGGTCCTAAGCCATGGAGTGCTTTAAAGGTAGTGACCAACACCTTGAATCGCACCCGGAAGACCACCGGGAGCCAGTGCAGCTTGCGCAGGAGAGGTGTCACATGGGCACAATGCGCTGTGCCCATAATCACCTGCATGGCTGCATTCTGGACCAGTTGGAGCCTCCAGGGAGCCCCATGTAGAGAGCATTACAGTAGTCCAGATGGGAGATGACGAGGGCATGAGTGACCATGCACAAGGCATTCCAGTCCAGAAAGGGACGCAACTGGCAGATCAGGCGAACCTGATAAAAGTACCCCCTGGCCACGGCCATCATGTGATCTTCTAAAGACAGCCGTGAGTCCAGGAGGACACCCAGATTGTGAGTCCTCTCTGTGGGCGGCAGGATCTCATCCCCAATAGTCAGTGATGGCACCAGCTGACTATACCAGGATGCCGGAAGCCATAGCCACTTGGTCTTGGATGGGTTGAATCTGAGCTTGTTCATCCCCATCCAGATCTGTATGGCCTCCAGGCACTGAGACATCACGTTAAAGGCATCATTGGGGTGGTCCGGGGTGGAGATGTACAGCTGTGTGTCGTCAGCATACTGATGTACACTCTCCCCAAAACCATGGATGATCTCACCCAGTGGCTTCACATAAATGTTGAACAGAAGGGGCGAGAGGACAGACCTTGTGGCACCCCACAAACAAGATGCCTCGAGGTTGACCTCTGCCCTACTATCAACACAAACTGCGAACAGCCAGAGAGGAAGGAGGAGAACCACTGCAGCACTGTGCCCCCTATTCCTAACCCCTCCAGCCGGTGCAGCAAGATACCATTCATGTGAACAATATGAAAACTGAAGTGTTTTTTTAAATTGATATATAGTGTTTGATTTTAGATATTTTAGAATATGCATTTTTGTAAAGGTTTTCTTGGTTTGCTTTTGAATTTTCCTTTGTGAAGCAAAGTTATAAAACAATTCGTTTTATCCTTGTGCACCTCTTTTAGATGTGTCCCCCTTTTTAGGTTTATCCTTGATTTTTTTCCATGAAAATATGATCAACATAGTTACAGGCTGTATCATTCATAGGTTCAGATGGGAATATCACCATCCCACTTTTAATAATTCTGCTCTGAGTGATCGGCTCTGCTCAGGTTTATTAGTGCCATATACAACTTTAAAAGACTCCATTGTGAAAGTTACTTTTTTAAGGCCATTTGCAGACTGCTGGCTTTGATGGAACTGCAACTGGCAATGATAGCATTTGAGACAATGGATATTTCCTGCCTGACTGGCTGTTTACTATTTGTGCATCCATCCTCTTTACAGATTTCCCCTTTTAGGCTGAACATAAGCAAAGATTGCTCTGAATAGAAACACTGGAAGCAGCCAACTTTACTCTTGTTTTCAATCCATAATAAGAATTAAATGTTGCAGATCTTCAACACTGTGGGATAATTAGGGAGACAGACACAAGAGAAGTGTTGTATATGTAGCTGTGGTGAAATCTAAAATATGTTACTACTGGTTCTGTGGGTGTGGCTTGCTGGTGGTGGTGGGTAATGTGACTGGGTGGGCGTGACCAATTTTTTTTTTTACTTTTAAAACCATTTTTTCTTGAGGTTGTAAAAAAATGCTTTCAAAAGGCTCTGATGATCCGAGCTGAGTTGCCTGATCGGCAGAGGCTTTTTCAAAAAGCCTCTGCCGATCAGGCAGCTCAACTCGGATCATCAGAAGCATTTAAAAGAAAAAAAGGGTTTTTTTCTTTTATAAACCTTTGCCGATCCCAGCTGAGCCGCACGATCATCAGAGGCTTTTTTTTTTACTTTTAAAAGCATTTTTTCTGCCGAAGAGGTTGTAGAAAAAGTGCTTTTAAAAGTTAAAAAAAAAAGCCTCTGATGATTGTGCGGCTCAGCTGGGTATGGGGGGGGCAGGAATTTTTGCTACTGGTTCTTTGAACCACCCACCTCCATTATTACTGGATTGGGCAATCTGGGCCGAACTGGGAGCATTTCACTCCTGATATGTAGCTCGCTAAAGCGCACCTTTTGACCGATGCAGATTTTCATGATGCTGTGAAAGAAAGGAAAGAATTACCGCAGTTAAAATGACTTTGGGTATGTTTTTGAGGCTAGGTTTATTATGAAAGCAAGGTGACCATGGAAACATGAAACTCTTAGAACTCTAAAATATTTTTTAGCATTAAAGGCCCCATTTTGAACTTGGAACAGCTGTTTCAAGTTGAAACATTATATACACCTCTAAACATTGACTTATTTTAGGTCAGGCGAGTTGTGTTTCTAGATCAATATTGTGTGCATTCATTAGAAATGGGGATTCTGAATCTCAGATGTACTAGAAGAAATCAGAGTTTGAACTTGAGAATCTTCACCATGAAGATAAAGGCATAGATATGCCTCAAACATTTCTAGAAGGGATTCAGAAGGAATACATAACATTGAATAAGTGAGACTCCTATGGAAGAATTAAATTTTATTTACATATAATATTTTGGACGTAGTTTTATCACATTTGCAATCTTTAGACATTATTCTGTTTCCAAAATGGTTTCTTTTTTGGAATGCGTATGCCTATAATCTTTGATTTTCATTAAACTTGCATAAAGCTTATTTCACTCACCATTGAAAGAAATTTAACCAGGGTAATGAAACTTATTCTTAATGTTCTTCATATCCAAAAACTGTAGTAACTGTAATTTTCAGAAGTGATCAAGAATAGAAGTATACAAACCCTGCGTTCAGAATGCAGGGGTGGTACCTTTGCTACCAGTTCACAAAAGTGAGCACGCAGTCATATCGCTTGTGCGTGCCACCTTCCGCGCATGAGCAGAGCATCAAAAATGGGACGTGATAATGCCCAGGCAGGTGGGTAGAGCCTCCCACAGCCGCCACTACCGGTTCACATGAACTGGATAGAACTGGCTGAATACCTCCACTGCCAGAATGGCACCCACCATGACTTGTTCAAAGATAGCTTTTCTTTGGCTCCCAGAACTCTTAAGTTTCCTAATGGGGACTACTTTATGGGTTGCTTGTGGGTGATCTCAAATCCTCTACTTGTCTGAACAGAAATTCTGAGAGGTTGATCTATTCTCTGCCTCCTTATACCTCAGTGGTCATCAGTTTGCCATTGCTTCCCTAGAAGCCCAATCTATAATCATTTTCAAACCATAACTCATTTGACATAACTGGCAAGAAAAAATAAAATAAAAAAGGATTCTAATGATCCCAGAGAGTTAGCTGTTTTTTGAAACGAAAACAAAGTTTGCAGCATATTCCAGGTTTTGTTATTTTCCAGTTTTTCTTTAAAGTTTGCATGTCAGAAAATGTACATTTCAGTCACCTAGTGAGAAGTTAATCTTATAGTATTCAATAATACAAAATTAAGATCCTTAACTCACTGTATTTTTCAAATATCATAGCAAAGCAATAACTGATTTCACTGACAGTTAATTTTGGGAACTGATTGAATTACCTTTTCCAGACCAAGTAAGCATTAACAAAACCTCTTTCAGAAGGATACTGTAGCTGCATTTGCTGTAGTACCAGCATATTATTTTGCTGTACTCTGGATCTTCCATTGATAATGAAGTGCTTGTTCTGAATTATGAAGCAATTTAAGGATGCCTTTTGACTCCAGTCAATGATATTGACAATTTAATTGTTATCATTACTTCACATGAACTATGACTTTGCAGTGCCTGAACAGAATATTAACCTGGGTAATTTCAGTTTGCTACACTGACACAGACTTTTCTCCCCAGGTACATTGGCTGTTAGAAGTAGGGATGGGTACATAAGTCAATTTTGCTTCCTCTCCATTTCTCATATTTCAGACTTTAATTCATTCTGAACTATTGCTGTAACAGTCTGCAATCTTTTTTTTTTAAAGAATCAATAGAAAAATGTCTTATATTTCTCTTAATGCTAGTATATTCTCACAGTGCATTTTGTATGCACATTTGCTTAACAAATGCCATGTTTGCAAGCACTTTCCTGCTGGGCCAGGAAGCCTATGAGGTTGTCTGGGAAAGAACCTAAACATTTAAAAAGTAGTAGCTGTGACTGCCTGTCTCCATAATTGTTGAAAATAAGTGTTGCAGGGATTTTGTTCTGCTGCTCTGAGGAACGGAACTCACCAAACATTAGTGTAATCTCTAATGTAATAATTGTAGATCTGTCTACAATTTTTTGGAAAGTGCAAATACCATGAAATAAGTTTACAGCCTTTCTAATCTTAAATCCTTTGTCCTGCATGAAATTTTGATGTTTTGAAATTTGAATGTAAACATTCATGACAAGAGGGTAAATTGGGATAATTGACTGGATGCATTTGGAAGACACCCCCAAATAAATAACTTTATTGTCATTGTATATATATACACAATATATCCATACAACGAAATTCACTTAACACTCAAAGACCAGGTCCAACACACATAACAATCCCCGAACACACTCCCACCCACCACAATTCTCCACCCCTAAACCACCCAAACATCCACACAACGGACCAAGTAATACTGTCCAACAGCTCACTGATGGTGGCCCTTTAGTTCATTGTTGAGTGCAATTATAGCTCTGGGAAAAAAACTATTCAGAAAACGTGTGGTCCAAGTTTTAATTGTTCTGTATCTTCTGCAGAAGGCAACAGTCCGAAAAGATTGTAAGCAGGATGGGAAGAGTCTCTGAGAATGTTATGCAACTTTCTCAAACGAAGATGTTGTCCAGGGCTGGTAGCTGGAGTCTGATGATATTCTGGGCAGTTTTAATGATTCTCTGTAGAGGTTTTTTGTCCGCTACAGAGCTGCTCCCATACCATGCAAGAATGCCGTATGTCAGGACACTCTCAATGATGCTGCAATAGTAGGACAGAAGTAGATGCTAAGATAGGTTTATCTTCCTGAGCATTCTCAGGAAGTACAGCCTCTTCTGTCTCTTTTTCACAAGCATGTGAGCATTCATAGTCCATGCGAGGTCCTCTGAGATATAAATGCCCAGAAATTTAAAACTACCCACCCTCTCCACCTCCTCACCATTTATGTATAATGGTAGCTGTACATCTCTCTTCCTCCTGAAGTCAATTATAAATTCTTTAGTTTTTGTGGTATTAAGTGTGAGATTATTTTCATTACATCATAATGCCAGCCTTGTACTTCCTTCCTGTAAGCAGACTCATTGTTCTTATTAATGAGCCCCACCACTGTTGTGTCATCCACAAATTTAATAATTGTGTTGGTGTTATACAATGGGGTGCAGTCATGTGTGTACAAGGAATAAAGGAAAGGGCTTAGCACACAACCCTGGGGGTGCTCCTGGCTTAGTATCAGAGTAGAGGAATGGTGAGATCCCATCCTTACTGACTGTGGCCTATCTGTCAGGAAATCCCTTAACCACCAAAAAAAAAAAAAAAAAAAAAAAAAAAAATCCTCTGATTTTTACCCAAATTGGACATTTTAAAAAACGACCTGTTGGGTAAAATGGTTTTAAAGGCAGAGCTATAATCCACAAATAACAGCCTCGCATATGCCCCTGTTGTTCCAAGTGATTCAATATACTATGAACAACAAGAGACATAGCATTGTCAGTTGATCTATTACCCCTATATCAGGGGAGAAATCTAATTTTTTCTGCTACCGGTTCTGTGGGCATGGCTTGGTGTGGCTCATGTGACTGGGTGGGTGTGGCCAGTTTGACATCATTCACATCACTCTGCTGTGCATGGGGTGGTTGGAGAGAGAATGATCAAGACAGCTTTCCAATCGTGTGTGTGTGTGTGTGTGTGTGTGTGTGAGCGATCTGAAGCCGCCCCCCCAGCTCAAGCAGCCTCAACAAGCTATGCATCCATGATGTCCATACCAGCATCCCAAGAGAAGCAGAGAAGATCATCGCTTGGAAGCAGACAAGCAGAGGTAGCAAGCATACACCATGCTGTGGGAAAAATGAGAGGTCCTGTTGTTCCACAGAGACTGCTGCTGCTTGAGCTGGGTGGGGGTAGGGCAGGAGAATGGCGAGACTCAGGGAGTAAGTCAGGTGGATCTGGCTGATCAGAAGCTGCCCCGCCGCTGCCAGAAGTTTGGGTGCCTTGCTCCCTCTCTCCCTCCTTCCCTCCCTCATACACACACACCAGGGGTGGGTTCTAAAATTTTTTATTACTGGTTCTGTGGGCATGGCTTATTTTGTGGGTGTGGCTTGATGGTCATGTGACAATTCTTTAGGATTTAGTAGAGGTACTGGTCTACCAGGCTTTTATTGTCACCGCTACTGGCTCGGCAGAACCGGGCGGAACTGAGCGGAACCCACCACTGACACACACACACACACAAACAGAGGTTGGAGTGTTCTCTTGCTTGCTCGCTCTCCAAGCACCCCATACACAGCCCATTTGAGGAAAGGGCACAGACTGCTAGGCCCGTTTGGCTTCAGAAGGCGGTGCAGCACAAAGGGGTTGTTTTGTTCACCGAGGTGGTACTTCGGGAGGGCAGGTGGACGTCTGCAGCTGACAATATAATGAATATGTCCATCTGCCCTCCCAAAGCATCACCGCGGCAAACAAAACAACCCCATTCCTATGGATGCATAGCTTGTCGGGCTGAGCAGGGAAGCCGCTGCTTGAGTGGGGGGGGGGTGCAGTAAGCTGCTAGCTCCTTTCCCGCAGACCAGCCATGCTTGCCTGCCTTCCACATAGACTTCTGCTTGCCTGCCTTCGCAAGCTGGCCACCAGGACACCAGGAAGGCAGCATGGAAGGTAGGCAAGCATAGCAGGGCTGCGGGCCATGGAACGGTTTGGGGGCGTGGCCAGCCAGACATTGCTCCTGGTTTGGCAAACTAGCCTCAATCTCTGCTACCTACTTGCCTGAGCCAGTCTGAACTGGGAGCATTTCACCCCTGCCCTATATGCAAATTGGTATGGGTCCAAAGTAGATGGAAGACTAGCCTTAGTTGCTGCTTTGATGAAAGGCAGATCAGATTCAAATGGAAGCTAACTCCAATTCTCTCTATCTGGATGTATGAACTAATGCAGTAGTTTCCAGAAAAGGAAAGGGATTGGGGAAGAAATCTTCTGCCAGAACATAGGTATCCAGTGGACAATTCTTACAAGCTCTATCTATCCATCATAGATTTTCCATCTTTGGTTTAGGAAGAGATTTGTAAATAGGATGCTGTCACTATCAATATTAAGTTTCAGACTACTTATTGAAAGAAGTCTTTTGCCACAAGGAATGACATTAGCTGAAAGCATATTCTCAGACAAGACATATGCCTGTTGCTGCTATTTCATCACCAAGCAGAAGGCCTATAGACATCTTCTCCACATGATGTCCTATTTTGGTTTGAATGACCTGTTTATAAATATTCACTTAAAAGTATATGGCAATGTGTAAGAATTCCTTTGTATAGCAAAAAGGAATAATACTCGCAACATGAATTTAACTATATAGCAAAGGTAACCAGCAGAAACAAACTTCTTTCCTATGAAATGCAAGAGTGCCTTTACTATTGATTAAGAAAGCAGAGTTAGCATTATACTGATCTGCATCTGCCAAATGTTTCTCTCTTGGAATGTCTGCCTATAATATTTGTTCTGCTTCATAGTCTGTTATGATAATACATTAGGATGATGCCTTTACTATTTGTTTGGGAAAGCAGTGAGGGATGGAAGTTTTTCAATTACAGTATTTTCAATGAAATTAGAGCAATGCACAAGGTTTTAAAAGAAAAATGTAGGCAAGGCAGACCAAAAAAAAAAAAAAAATCCTACTCAGCAGGGAGTTAAACACAATTTTGTTCCATGAGCAACTGAAAGAAATAATCAAGGCTTACTCTGCCTGTAGGCTGCAAGAATTCAGCTACATTTTCCATTGCAATTTTAATTTGTTAATGAAGCCTTTTTTTAAAAAAAACTTGTACTACCATGGTAGATTCTCTAATCCACAAAAGGCAAAGCTATAAGTCAGAATGGCATTTGTATTATGGGGAGACCAAACTATGCAACATTAAAATATTGAGGATTTTTTTTTCTGGATAAGGAGCAATTCTAGTAGGTCTGCCATTTTCAGTTTGGCCATTCAAAACTGGTCTTAAATACATACAGTATATTGAATCCAAGATTCTTGTATACTACATTACTGAATCCTGGCTGCTGTTTTTCAGCTTTTGAAGTTGGTTAATTATATTATTGCTATTATTTTATATTCACTCTCAATAAACTATTAGAAAGCTACTATACAAGGGCATCGCCAGTGACAATCCCTGGCTTCAAAATGGCAGATGGACCAGATGGTCACCCCTTTTTATGTAATGCAATACATGTGATGCAGGTCAAAAAGGCTGGGGTTTTAGTCACTCAGTGGTATCTGCCATTTTAAAACCAGGCACCATCACCATGGATACTCATGCTATCGTTGTATCATGTATTTATTGAGGAAACAATCAATTCAGTGCACAATTTATAGATTGCAATAATATTAAACTTTTTTTTCAGTTGAGATTTGTCACAATAAATGGAAGTTAAGTGCAAACTCCTTTGGAAGAAAGATTTCAGGTATGACATGTTGATACCCAACATATTCCCTTATTAAGAGGGAATAAGCTGTGTATCAACTCACAAAACTGAGGCTTATCGAATCATAGTGCATAAATGCCTTTTACCAATTGATACATTAGATACAGCTCCTTTTTAAGATAAATAATTTTTCTATAGTAACATTAATCTTGAATTGCTCTTAATTGCCCTTGATCAGCTTCCTAGCTGATACTGCTTTTTAAATGCCTGCTCAGCTTAAACCAGGTATATGTTCTGCTATAATATCCTTTAATAAGTCTGCAACCATTTCATTTTCAGTCCAGGCTCTCTGGCCACATTACCTGAATTAAACCAGGTGATTACTTGAATTGTCATGTCCTATTTTATCTTAGATAGTCTTTGGAATAAAGCACATTGATGGGTCCACCTTCCATGAGTGGAACAGCTTGGAGGGTGGAATGACAGTATTTCATCTGTATTCTTATCATATGTAGAATATGCATACTGGATTAGATGGATACCTACAACAGCCAAAGCCACAGTAGAGGTAAATGTCTCATGCTCTCTTATTTCTAGCATTTAAAAGGCCAGAAAGTACAGTATATCAGATGTATTGGATCTCTGGTTTATTGACATATTCTAGTTTAGCAGACTAGCTCAGGATTTTGAATTTGGCATGGTGTTAAGGTGTTGAACTAGAAGCAAGGAAATCTGAATTCTGGTCCACCCTTAGCCATTGGAACTAACTAGAAGACTTTGGGCTTATTATTATTTCTTAGTCCAATCTCTCACAGGATTGTAGCTGTGAAATAAAAAAAAATAGGGTAGTGCTCAACGTACAACAGTTTATTTAGTGAAGATCCAAAGTTACAATGGTACTGAAAAAGTGACCTATGAGCATTTTTCACACATATGATTATTGCAGTATCGCACAGTCACATAATCAAAATTTGGATGCTTGGCAGACTCAGGCAGAACCGGTTCGGTGACATCATATCGTCACCGCTACCAGCTTGGGAGAACCAGGCCGAACTGGGAGGAATCCACCACTGAATTGCATGTACCCAGCTGGAATGCCTTTAAATGCAATTTTGACTTAACTCTAAAGAAAGGACATATCAGCCAATTGCGCAAAACCACTCTTGGGGAAAAAATGCAACTGGAGTACCTGCAAGGCCAGTTGACATTGTTCTGTGCTTGCGGAAGGAAGACATGTTGTTCATGCGTCATTCTTACGGATTATGTTTTTCTATGTTATAAGAAGTAGAATAACAGCACTCTTGGCTTTGATCTGCAGAAACAAAAATACTTCATTATCCCATTCCCAGTTGTCTGTTTCTGGTAGTGTCATAGTGACAAACAGACAATGGTAGCATCAGATTTCAATCAAAAGTTCAAGATGAGAAAAAAAAACCATAGCTAACTATAGGTTGAATACAATTTAACTGTTTTCTGGATTGGGATCCAAATCAAATTTTACAGTTGGTGCACATCCCACGTAAAAATTCAGCAAGTGTTGTTTTCCTCTTCACTGAACGTTTGGAAAAAATGTGTGTCTATTGAATAAAGATTTTTCTAGCATTCTAGTTTTCTATCAGTAAGTTAGCATGCTGTTCACCTAAGTTAGTGGTATTAAACATGAGATTAGTTTAATGGATCATCTATGCTTAGAAGAAAGTTTTACTGATCTTAATGGACTGTATTTGTAGCAGGTTCATGGATATAAGTAAACTTATACAGCCTAAAGGATCAGTTTTATCTTTGTCTGGAAGGTGGCTGAGAGTCATAAAAAGTAGTGTAAGGGCTTTAGTGGTGACTCTATTGTCACCAATAGAGTAGCTATTCTGGGTATGAAGTGCTGAATTGCGTGTTGATTAGATAAGAACTTACCTTAAAGCTTCTCTTCAAATTAAACTATGTTCAAGCAGCAGCATTTTTGTGAATGATCAGAAGCAGGAATCAGTAGGATTTGGGTGACAGAATATCTTCTAAAGAGTAAGTTATCTTAATGCAGTGGAAGGTTTAAAAAAGTGCACATCCCATTTATCCAAGCACAAATAAAATAGTTCTTCAGCATCTCAAACTCCTATTTCCAAGATACTTTCTGTAGTGCTCATTCTCCATCCTTTTGTAAGGATATGTTTGCTTGGAAAGGTGCTACAAGTCACTTTAAGAAATGATAGATTGAGGCCAAGCTTGTAAGAGAATACTGTGTTTCCCTGAAAATATTATATTTTTTTGAACTCTGAAATAAGCTCTGGGCCTTATTGTCATGTGCTCAAAAGCCAGATTGGGCTTATTATCAGGGGATGTCTTATTTTTGGGGAAATAGGGTTGGTTTTTCATAATGAAGATGTTACTCTAAATTTCACATCTGCATACTATGGTGCCACCACTATTGCCAAGATCTCAGAGTTTTATAATGAACTGGATCCAGAAATAGTGGCTGAGGAATCAGTAGTGGCTCACAAAGTATGTGTATTTCTCCCTGTGTATGGAGGAATGTACTAAGCAGCATTATAGAACCAGGAGCTTTGCCAACTCATCTGAGATGCCAACTCATCTCACTGCTTAGAAACTCATAATTAAATAGTCCAAATTTAGATCACTAACTAAATCCTTCAAATCTTAAATGCAACAGTAAGTAAGCATCTTTACTTAAAAATATTATGCCAAACATGGAACTGAGTGTGCCATTGCAGAGATTGTGCCAGAAATGAGCTGGAGAAACAAATAATAATAGGCTTCAGAGACAAAATGGATGTTGGGATGGGCTACTGGGTGCAGGAAAAAAAAATCAATTCCAGCTCTTATTAGACCTGGTTAGTTACTTGGAACTATCCATGGTGCTGCCTTTCAGAACCAAGAACCAAACAACAGTTTTTGAGGTTGCATTTAAATATTAAATTATTTCCTCATGGAATAATTTTTTTTGAAAGAAAAAGAATTTGATTCAGATGAGGGAAAAAAAGTAAAAGTTTTTATTGGCTGATTGGCAGCAGCTAACTATTCTGATCAAATTTATTTTCTTGACTTCACGAGAAATGTGTACATTTTTTCTTTGCTGATGGATATCTGTGGACTGAATTCATAATATTAATAATGTTGCAAACTAGGTAAGGCAAGTTTACTAAATACAATAAGTGTGCTGTCAGTGTTTCTGACCTGGAAGAGAAAGTTGTTGTTCTTTGTTTGTTTTTTGGTCACAGTAAGAAAATTCCTAAGTGTGTAAAGGTAATTCAATCAAATCCAGAATTAGCTCTTCCAATTGAACTGTCCAAGTGATTCAGAACAGCTGAATTGAATTTGATGCCCCCAAATCAAAAGGAGTCTAGTAGCAGCTTTTTCCATTTGTGTGTGTGTGTGGTCCTTTGAACTTTATAATTATAGGCAAACAGTGTGTCTGTTTACAGGTAGGAAAATAGAGTGGAGTTGGAAAGCTGTCCAATTAAAGAAGGAAATCATCCTATAGACAGAGCAAAATCACTTTGTAAATGACTGAGTACTACTAATAAATAAAGAAGGAACCCTACAGTGCTGTTTATTCACTCTTCAGTGCAGAATTGCAGTTTAAACATTTCAGATGATTGGAGCAACACTTATTTCAATGTATTACTAATTGTAATCATGACAATTATTCTGCATAACTGCATTATTACAGTGAACTATTATAATAGGATTGTGACAAATAGCATAATGTACATCAGTTGGCATTCTTTAATTTTGAAGAGAATACTTTTGAACAGATACCTCATGTGAAGTGGTACAGATTTTTCATGCTGCATGTTTTAATGATAAAAAGATCTTTACAGTAGACTGTTCATAATGCCTTCTATTTTCTGCTTGACCTCTATTATTACAGGTCAAACACTTAAGACTGCAAATCTGAAATTGCTTCCTCCTAAATAGTTCTACTGATTTTTAAAACAAGTCACTTGGATATTGGTTACCCTATCAGCCAAGTAGTCTTTTGTATCAAATAAGTTGTCTAAAGAGGATGGGAAAAATCTGGGGTGGGGGGCATTTGTTATAGATTATTCTAATGTATAGTATGTTCATGAGATTTCTATATTGTCCTTCCACTTTATTCAAGGGGAGATCTTTTTCCTTTGCTGCAACTTCATTATTACTTTCCATTCTAAAATTGTGGTACAGTTGGATATAAAGGAAAATGAAGTCCATCATAAATTTAATCCTGCATAGAATTAATTTTTATCATTCTACCAATACAGCTATGCCATTATACATCAATTCTGGTTTGTTATTGAGAGGGAAGACAACCTTTTTTTTGGTCTGGAGGGGACTTAATTTTGTTTTCAATTATATTGAGATCTGAGGTTTGCAAAGGAAATGTCTAGGAATGGGGTAGTCTCACCAGATGAACAGGTTGAAACATTTTTTAAGAATAGCAAAACATTTTTGCATGCTTCAATTTCCTAACTTAAATTTCACATAATCTCCATAGGAAACAAAGCTTTTTCCAGCTGCCCATTCTGAGGTGAGCCTATGAGTCACCTTTTCCAAATTGATGACACTTATATTGCACTTAGTTCTGACACCTGAATTTGTTGCTACTATTTTTAATGCCTATCATCTTTAATTGTGTCAAGCCTGTTTAATATCTATATGGTTATTTTCAGCTATTTTTATTGTAATAACATCAAGCAACTTGGTGACCAACAGAATATGAAATTGGCTCAAGTGAATGCTACAGATTGTTTTGTTATTAAATATTCTATCAGATAAAACTTCAGTGAGGCTATGGTTGTGGGAGTCCTAAAACTGTCTGGCAAACTTATTTGGGCTGACTGTCTCTTGCTAGGAGAGACAAGCCATGGGAATATCGGAGAACAGCTGTGTTGAATACTCTTGCTACTTGACAGATAAAGTCATTCAGATGCACTCTGACTTAAATTGGACAGATTCAGTTGAGGTACCTGGGAAACAGTCTTGTGAAATTATTTAGAGTGAGTTTGAATTTGTGACACCTAAGGGAGCAAACTTTCAGATTGTGAGTTTAGCCACTTCTTTGTTAGATTCACCCTGATACAATGAGCTTGGCCACCTGTTCATTAGTTCATTCTCTGTTGTTTATTCATTTATTTATTATTCTAATTTGTATACTGCCCTTCTCCCGAAGGACTCAGGGCAGTGAACAGCCAAGATTAAAATTCATACAATATGAAATTTAAAATAATTTAAAACATAATTAAATAAATTTGGCTTCCCCAATTTAAAACCCCTTTCCCATAAAATTAACCCATTAAAATTTTTAAGCCACCCCAGCTTGCTGGAATAAAAAAGTCTTCAGGGCCTTACGGAAAGTATGGAGATCCGGGATCAGTCGTATCCCTGGGGGTAGTTCGTTCCAGAGGGTGGGCGCAGAGAAGGGTCTCCCCCTGGGGGCTGCCAGTTGGCATTGTTGGCCAACAGCACTTTGAGGAGACCCTCTCTGTGGGAGCGTATTGGCCGGTGGGAGGTTATTGGTGGCAGAAGGTGGTCTCGTAAATACCCAGGCCCTAAGCCATGGAGTGCTTTAAAGATGAGAACCAATACCTTGAAGCGCACCTGGAAGACCACCAGGAGCCAGTGCAGCTCATGCAGGAGAGGTGTTACATGGGAGCGCCATGTTGCCCCCATGATCACCCGCGCGGCCGCATTCTGGACCAGTTGGAGCCTCCGGTGCACCTCAAGGGGAGCCCCATGTAGAAAGCATTACAGTAGTCCAGGTGAGAAGTGGAGTTAAGACTATCTTGGTAGTTACTTATGGTTAGGTCCATGAAATGGCTTTAGCTTCTTTGAGGTAGGGGTAGTCTATTCCCAGAAAGTCTTTGCTAGACCCAGTGGGTCTGGATGATTTTTATTCAGTCTCTAATCTTCCCTTTTTGGTAAATGGTGTTGAAAGGTGGTCACATAACAATTCTAATGGTCTTATAGGAAACAAATTATCTGAACGTCTTTCCATCTGATTTCAGGCCATGATATAGTACATATATAGAATTGGTTATGCTTATTAATGACTTTTGCTAATGTACAAATGGGACTAGTTCATCATTCTAGCAGTTTTTGATAGCATAAATCATGTAGCTTCTGGATGCAGGGATTTTGTGATGGCGACCATATTTTCCTCCTTTGTGATCACAGTCCGTATGGATTAACCTATCATTTGTGGGACATCTCATGGCTCAACACTCTTGCCTCTTTGTTTAACTTTTGCATGAAACCTCTGGGTGAAATCTATTTGCTCAGAGCAGTAGTGAAATGTAAAATTTGTTACTACCTGTTCTGTGGGCATGGCTTGGGTGTGTGTGTGTGTAATGTGACTGGATGGGTATGGCCAACTTTTTTTTCTTTTAAAACCATTTTTTCTACAACTTCTTTAGCCAGGAAGAGCTTGTAAAAAAAAAAAACTTTTAAAAGCCTCTGCCATTCAGGCAACTCAGCTGGGATCGTCAGAGGCTTTTAAAAGAAGAAAAAAAGCCTCTGCCGATCAGGCAACTCAACTGGGATCGTCAGAAGCTTTTAAAAGCATTTTTTCTACAACTTCTTTGGCGATCATCAGAGGCTTTTTTTTTTACTTTTAAAAACATTTTTTCAGCTGGGATGCTGAATGCATGTAGAAAAAATTCTTTTAAAAATAAAATAAAAAGCCTCTGATGATTTCGCGGCTCAGCTGGGCATGGGGGGGGGGAATTTTTGCTACTGGTTCTCCGAACCCCCCGCCGCCATCACTGCTGGATCGGGCGAGCTGATCTGAACCGGGAGCATTTCACCCCTGGTTCAGAGTCACGTATTATTAGTATAACTCGACTTTAGGTCAACAAAAAATGCTTTTAAAAGCTTCTGACGATCCCAGCTGAGTTGGCTGATCGGCAGAGGCTTTTAAAAGTATTTTTTTTACAAGCTCTTCTTGGCTGAAGAAGTTGTAGAAAAAATGGTTTTAAAAGAAAAAAAAAGTTGGCCATACCCATCCAGTCACATTACACACACACACACACACACACACACACACACACACACAAGCCATGGTCATAGAACAGGTAGTAACAAATTTTACATTTCACTACTGCTTTGAGCAAATAGATTTCACCCAGAGGTTTCATGCAGACAAACAGTCAGGAAATTCCTCAATTTGTGTTTAGCTCTTCCTCTGTAAAACTTCCAGTAGTCTTCTTTTTTCCCCTTAGTGCTTTCTTGTTGAGAATAAGTGTATCTATTTCTTTTCATTGTTCTTGATAGGATTTTACCTCCAAGCCCCTCACCCTCTTTGTGGCTGTTCTCTGCACTATTTCCAGTTCATCAGTATTCTTTTTGTATTGTTGCAAGTGGGGAAGCATTTTCATAACATCAGGGTCAGTGGGCAGAGCCTCCCACTGGTTTTATTACTGGTTCTATAGAACTGGTGCGAACCGCGAGCAATCTACCACTGAATTGGACACAATATTCCCTGGAAGAGACAGACATGGGAAGGAAACAGAGGAATGTTTTCTTAAAATGGGATGGGGTGGGATAGGGAAAATGAATGGAAATGGAGGGCGAAGAGAGAATGGCAGGGAAATGGCAGACTGTGAAAACTGCAGAACAATTGAGATCAATTGGAACTGTACTACAAGATAAACCATCAATTAAGAAGGGATAATGATAAAAGCGAATGGATTTGGGGAAAGGCAGAGAGCACACAAGAAAGAAAGAAAAAATTGATTTAAGAAAGGGAGGGAATAAACCAAGGTCTGTCTCTTTCCCTCCTCAATTGAACCTGCACAGAATATTCAGTTAGCATTCAGATAGTCAAGTTTTGTGTAGTGATAAAACATACTGTCTTATTCAGTGGTGAGTTTCAAATTTTTTTACTACCGGTTCTGTGGGTGTGGCATGGCTTGGTGGGCATGGCTGGGTGGATGTGGCAGGGGAAGGATACTGTAAAATCTCTATTCCCTCCCCAATCTAGGGGAAGGTTACTGCAAAATCCCCATTTCCTCCCAATCAGCTGGGACTTGGGAGGCAGAGAATAGATGGGTTTGGGGCCAGTCAGAATTTTTACTACCGGTTCTCCAAACTACTCAGAATTTCTGCTACCAGTTCTCCAGAACTGGTCGGAACCTGCTGAAACCCACCTCTGGTCTTATTGGTAGGTCAACATCAAAAAGCCCACAATTTGGACCACTGCTTTGTCAACACATGAAAGAAACACTGCAACAATGTTAACCCTGAAAACCAGAAAGTCCATTGATTTTTCTGAAGTGTTTTTGAATCAAATGATTTAAAGATCCAGTGTGCATCTGGAGTGTGGGGATTCTGACTGAATGGCATGATTTCATGGAATCTCCTTAAAACACCAGCATAGCATTGTACAGGCCTAAAGTCTGCCTATCATCAGCACCAACACTGCCAACTGCCTACATGCATTTGGTGTTTTTTCTAACCTGAAGTTTAATTTCAGAAGTTAGAAATAATTGCTGCGTAACAATGATTGCTTAACATGAAGTCCTGTTTGAAAAGTTAAAATGAAAAAGATGATTATCAAATTATGCTGATAATGACTTTTTGATGAGAGTGCAAATGAAATTTTTTTAGCAAATATGTCTTTATTAATGCTTAAAATAGTATGAGTTCTAGTGTAAACCATCATGCCGTCATTAGCTATCACAAAGCAGCAAGCTTAAAAACCTGTTAATTCTTTTAGAGGCTTGGTTGGTGGCAGTCCATTGTGTCTGGCTGATGACTGTTAGCATCTGAAGGAGACTGTCTACTAGTTTATTGTGACTGTCGAAAGTGATGGAAACAGGAGTGGGGAAATGCATGTTAGCTTGACCCTATTCTCCCTACTTCTTAGAATGGCATTTCCTGCAGACACATTATTTAGAAACTAATGTGCTAGGAAAGTGATTGCTAAGTTAGTGTACTGAAAGTTAGTGTACTGAATTTTTTAAGGATTCATTAATTCACTAAAATAGTTTTGTTGTAAAAGGTAAAAGTAAAGTTCCCCTCGCACATATGTGCTAGTTGTTCCCAACTCTAGGGGGCGGTGCTCATCTCTGTTTCAAAGCCGAAGAGCCAGTGCTGTCCGAAGACGTCTCTGTGGTCATGTGGCTGGCATGACTAAATGCCAAAGGTGCATGGAACACTGTTACCTTCCCATCAAAGGTGGTCCCTATTTTTCTACTTGCATTTTTTATATGCTTTCAGACTGCTAGGTTGGCAGAAGCTGGGACAAGTAATGGGAGCTCACTCTGTTACGCGGCACTAGTTATTCAAACCACTGAACTGCTGACCTTTTGATCAACAAGCTTAGCATCTTAGCCACTGAGCCACAGCATCCCTTTTTGCTGTACATTTTGTTGTAAGAAGAGATAAAAGTATGGACATGAAGGATCTGAATTTCATCAGTCATGAAATAAATTGAAATAAATAAATAAATGCATCTTTAATAATAAATATTGCTGTGATTCAAGGTTTATGGGACTAGTCTTAGATTATTCTACTTTTGATACAATATGTGAAAAACTAACTGGAGAAGACTCAAATGCTATAAAAGATCGAAGGAAATTGAAGAAGAGGATGACCAGCAGCAAAGTGTATGACAGTAGTGATCTAAGTATGCTGTTGGATCAAGTTGGAGACAGATCATCATGGAGAAAAACCTATCTTTATGGTCATGAAGAGTCAAACCAGCTTGAGGGCACATAACCAATAATAATTAAAAAAGTGATTTAAAGTTACTTGCATGTGACCTCTCAAAATTGTTCACCCCATTAGAAATCAACAGTAGAGAAAAGGGGGAAAAAAACCCCTCATTAATTTGCAGTAGCGGTAATGCAATTCGAGTTCATCACAAATAGTCCTAGACTGAAAATGCATTGGGTCCATAAGACAGGCATCATAGCATCTCATTCCATCATAGGTGGAAAATGCCCTGGGTGTTTTGTATCAAATTTTAGCTAACTGGATTGATCTGGGGCATTTATAAGCCAAGTATTTAAAATGCGCTGCCTGTGGAGAAAACAGCCATCAATATATCAATGAACACAACCAGTCTAATTTGAGTTTGATAGTATGATCCTGTCCCTTTTAAAATGACTGCTATTATTACAACTGCTGACAATTTAACCATGAACTACATATATAAAAGGATTTCCTTGTAGTTATTCTGAATCTCTTTGCATTTAATTTTAATGGATGGCCTCAAGTCCTCTCACATTGTGTGCTTGTGAAAGAAAAACAAAAGCATGTTATTCATTCCACACATGATTTCAAATAAGCCACATGTGATTTTACAGGCCTTTGTGTCTTACCTATTTCAAGCTAAGGAGTTCTTATAAAGCAGCTGCTTATAATAATTTTTCTCATTTTTTCTGACTCTTAAAATGCCATTACCAGAATATCTTTTCTAAAGGACAGGGACCAGAAGTGCAAAAATATTCCAAATCTGATCACACTATAGATTTATGTAAGAACATTAATTGTTCTATTTTCAGTTACTTTCCTAATGAATTCAGGTCCAGTAGAGAATAGTTGAAGATTAGTTGAAGAAAATGTGCAACCTGCCTTTAGTTTACAGCGATGGAGAAAAAGGATTGAGAAAAAGAGAAAATGTCATCTGAGAAAATTCTGTCATTTCTTGATTCTGACACAGAATTAATTTATCTTTACTCTTTAAAAGGCTCCTTTTCAGTCCTACTTCCTCAGAATTAGTTGGGAATGGAAATTTCTCAGAAAAGTATGCATTTCATTTGGAAATAAGACAAATACTGCTGTCCCTGAAAAATACCCTGTATGATTTGCTCACTGGAAAGAACATTCAGTTGCTATGTGAACTGCCTCTTTTGAAGACGGTGCTGTAACTTCCACCCATAAACTAGCCAACATTCATTTCTGAAATAGCTTCAACAAGAATAAGTAAGAAATATAGCCATACTTTTACTACTGCAAATAGAAAGCAGTTCAATAACCCCAAATGAAACGATGAATTGGAAGATAATCCTGAGGACACTTTGGTTTGGATAGACTGTACACATCAGATAAATATATCTATCATCAAACTGTAGCCTCTGATTAGGTTAGCAGAAAGTGGGCTACTGATAGCTACATTGTGATTTATGGTGAGTGGTATCTACTAGGAAAACATGAGCTACCCTGTTTGAATCTTTGAAATCATCTTATAGAGAAAGTGCTGCATGGCTAATAGTGACATGAGGTCCAAGGCTCTTCTAAACAAGCTGGTCCACTCAAGTCTTGGCTTGGTCATTGGGGAATGACCTAGCTAATGATAGTGCCTATAGTAATGAAGCAGATTCCAAGATATGATCTGGCAATGAAGAAGCTGAAAACGAGATGCAGTTCGTATAATTCATTATAAACTGTGCTGATTAGATAAGTAACAGCATTGTGATGTTATGAAAAGATGACTGAACAAGGAGAAAGAGTAAGCGAAATTAATAACTTGATGCTCCTTCAGTTGCTTGGATCCCAGAGCAGCAACAGTAGCAGCAGATAAGAGTCCACCTACCTTTCTCCATGAAGTTGTTTTTCCCCTTTAAATCCACTCAAATTTTCTCTGCCCCACCTATACTAACTAATTGGTTGTCATTCTACATTCTTTATGAGCCTTTTATAACCAGCTTGCATTACATACTTAGGAATTTATTAGTGCATGGAAGAACCAGACTGTCTCTCTTCTAACAAAATTGGGTTCTTCTGATAGCTAAAAAATAAGCAAACATAAAATACACAGAGCCTTTCTGACAACACTACAACTTGATTCCCAACAAGGTTAAGAATAGACTTTTGCATATTGTTTTTTTTTACTGCACCAACTTTGGCTGATCTTAAAAAGAAAATCTAAGCAAGATTGGAATTGATTACCATTTGGGAGGGAAATCATGAATAAATCCAGAACTGTACAGTAAACGTAGAAAGTAGAAATATAAGGAAAGTCTAAAAGCCATCCAAGAAAGCACAGTGGCAAGCCACTTCCAGATGTGACAAATAAAATTATACAAATGAATCCATGTGATCACTGAGGGCTTGAACTCAGTTCCGGGGATTTTTTATATTTTATCTTTACTATTTTCTTTTTTGCTGACTGGGATCTGTACATTATAGTGAGCTAGGGAACTCAGAAGGGGCTTTGGTCCTACCTGATACGCACCTTCTCGTTGGGTGGAGACAGCAGCCAACCCCACCCTTGTCAGTCTGGTCACTAATGTTTGTTCTGTTTCACATCCCATTCTTGTTTACATTATTATTACAGGCCCTGTCTTATATTTTTTTGAACCCTGAAATAAGCGCTTGGCCTTATTGCCATGCGCTCAAAAGCCCGATTGGGCTTATTATCAGGGGATGTCTTATTTTGGGGGGAAACAGGGTATATATTCAAACGGCTTGCATCATAATTGTTCACCCATTAGCTTGCAAATTTTGAACCACCTTCACATGGTGAATCTTTGGGGGGCTGGGTGGCAATGGCAGTGAGTGAGATATTAAAAAATAAAACACATGTACTCTGGATCTCCTAGGTTGTCCTATTGCCATCAGCTGTTACTCTCGTTAATTTCTATTCTTGGAAAGGAAAAAAGGCAACACTTTTCCTGGGCACAAATCAGCTTGTTTCTGCTCTGACGGTAGTGAAAGAGTAATGCCTTGGTAATGGAAAGAGCTGAGTGGCAGGATAGTAGCAGCATTCAAAGTAGAAATATAAGGCATGGCAAATGTGCACATCTAAATAGGTTTCATTTTGCCTTGCCTTGCCTTGTCTTTTCATTCTTTGCTTCTCCCACCCTTTGAACAGATAGGTACAGAAGGAAGAAACAATATTGCTACATCACTCTGCTTTTTGTACTTGTGTGTGTATGCCTATGTGCATGTACATGCCTCCTTTTCCTCATAGTTTTTTCAGTCAAACTTCACTGAGGTTTCATTCTGAGAATCTATTTTAAATTTGCATTTGAACTAATGTGGGTATCAGGGAGGATAAAAGAAGAGGGACGCACACTATTTTTATGATTTTTTCCTCTATTTGTCTCATATATTTAATCTTGTCACTATTTTTTCAACCCCTCAAATGTCTCTTATTCTGAATCTCTTCCTGTAAATCTTTTTTCCTTCTTGCTTGCCTGCTTGCAACTCCATCCCTTCAAAAACTCTCTCCATTCTGCTATTTAGACATACCCATAACTTCTAATTTTATATTTGGTTTAGAATAAGTTTCATAAGAGGTTGGCTTAATTGAAAGAAACATTTGTTTATATTTATTTATATTTCGTATTTCTTAACTGTCCATCTCCCTTAAAAAAATTGGAGTGTACAGGCAGATAAATTTTAAGGATCTGATGTGCCAAAGACTTTTTTTTTAACTTGATGCCTGTACATGAGACAGATAAACTTACTTACATCAGGCTATCTCTAAACACAATGGATTCTTAACACATTATAACTGTTAATTGATAAGGTACTTGCAATCTGTCTCACGTGCTATTTGCATCCATTTAATCAATCTGTCTTCCCCTCTCTTTCCCCAATTAAGTGGAGTGTGTTTTTGAGAATACTTTATCAGAAGATGACCAGTGGGAACAGATGCATGGCTCCCATTGAGTTGTTTGTTGTGTAGCTATTGAGTTGTTTGTTGTGGGGATTCCCTAGGTTCAGCATTCCCTCGTCTGGAAGTTCCCTAGTCTTTTGAATTTGCCCAGCTCCCTGCCTTGCTCAGCTTCCTGAGATTTTCAGAGGCCTGCCATGGATGTTCGAGCAGACTGTCAGCCAGATGGAACAGCCAGATGGTATACAAGTAGGGTGTCACACCTGCTTCAGAACAGTCTGAAGCAGGCAGCAGCCAAACAGTTAATGCCTCCTTGGGAAGTGGAATAATGAGAGAGTGGCAAATGGTAAGCATTGACAAGTGATGGGCTGAGTGTGAAGTTGTGTGTGTGAGTGAATATGTAGATCATTTGGGATCCTCTTACTTGAGTGAAAGTTGAAAAGAGGGGACAAGTGGTTTGGGCACCATTTTGCTGGCTAGTTTAAAAATGTTTAAAAGTAGCTATTGCCTTTTGTTACAAAATGCCCCGTGGAATCAATCCTTCCATCAATCCTGGCTTTTCTTGACCTCTTGGTAGCTTTCAATATAATCAACCATGGTATCTTTTCAGGTTGGCTTTGGAAAATGGAGTGGGAGGCATGGTTTTATAGTGGCTCGCCTTCTTCCTCCTGTGTAATTTTGGGGGTATCCTTTTGGATTCATGACCATTGTGGTTAGGAGGGTCTTTGCTCCACTTTGTGTTGTCCATCAGTTGCACCTCCTCCTGAGTTGAGAGCCATTATTTTCATCAAACATATCCTGGACATGTCCCTTATGGACTACTGCAATGCCTTCTATATAGGGCTATCCTTAAAGAATATCTGGAAGCTGCTGAATGAAAACTTTTGAGCGCCCTAGGGCTATGTGTGAAACACCACTACTACATGAACTTCATTGGATGCCAGTTTAATTCTGAGTCCAATTCAAGGTGTTGGTTATTACCTTTAAAGCTCTTTATGACATGGATCCAGGTTATCTGTCTTGTCCCTATTTCATCTACTCATTCTGCCTGTTCCATCCTGGAAGTTATGTTTCAAATTCTGTTGTTTAAAGCTTTTTGACTGGTGGTGGTCCAGGAAGAGAGCCTCACCCTATGGAAAACTGATTGTCAGAAGTGGTCAAGCCTCTATTCTTCTGGCTTTCTGAAAGAACATCAAGATCTGGCTCTTCCAACTGCAAGCCTGGAGGGGTTTGGTAATTTAAGGATGCTCCCTCCACCTTTTTAAATTTTTGTAATTCTTAGCTTTTTAAATATTTTTAACTATGTCTCTTTTTGCTGTTTTTAATTGTAAATGAAAGAGCCATGGTGGCACAGAGGTTAGAGTGCAGTATTGCAGGTTATTTCGGTTGATCACTGGCTGCCAGCTGTTTGGCAGATCGAATTTCACCAGGCTCAAGGTTGACTCAGCCTTCCATCCTTCTGAGGTCGGTAAAATGAGGACCCAGATTGTTGGAGGTAATATACTGACTCTGTAAACCGCTTGGAGAGGGCTATAAAGCACTGTGAAGTGGTATCAGTGGTGGGTTGCTCCCGGTTCGCACTGGTTTGCAAGAACTGGTAGTAAAAATTTTTAGTAGTTCAGAGAACTGGTAATAACATTGGCTGGCCACGCCCCCGAACCGGTCCCCGGCCTGGTCGCTGCTCGCTCACCCCGCTCACCTCATCAGAGGCTTTTTTTAAACCTTTAAAAGCATTTTTTCTACAATCTCTTCGGCTGAAGAGGTTGTAGGAAAAAAAATGCCTTTAAAAGCCTCTGGCAATCCCAGCTGACTTGCCTGATCGCCAGAGGCTCCTAAAAGCATTTTTTTCTGCAATCTCTTAAGGTTGTAGAAAAAATGCTTTTAAAAGTAAAAAAAAAAAAGTTGGCCACACCCACCCAGTCACATTACCTCCCATAAACTAAACCCACAAAATAAGCCACACCCACAGAACCAGTAGTAAAAAAATTTAGAACCAGCCCCTGAGTGGTATATAAATCTAAGTGCTATATGTCCTATTGCTAAACCTCCCAGAGTCTTTTAGTAAGATGTAGAAATGCAATAAATAAATAAATGTGTAATATTAATTTGGGCTTATTTTTTTCAATCAATTGGAAGAGAATTAAAAAGAATATTTTGGTCACCTTCAATGTACCTTGAATCCACCCCTCTTTCACAGATTTAGACAATAGATTGAAAGGAAATAGTCAGCTACGATTGCACAAACTGTTTAAAAGTAGCCATTGTGTTTCTTTAGAAAATGACCGGTGGAATGGCCTGATCTCAATAGGAGCCACAGCTGAGCTCCAGGAAATGTTGGAATAAGAAAATGATAAATTCTTGCTATCTAATTTCAAGATTGATTAAAGATCATGTCGAATTTAGTAAAAAGAGGTCCAAAAGGATGTTGGTCAAGCAACAGATCGCTTGAGCAGTTTGTACAATTATCACATAAAATAAACTTTCTTCTAGCAGTTGACTGATGTGCACTATGTGGTGATAAAGAGAATGCTTCCTATCCAAGACAAATGTGAAAAAGAACTTCATAAACATTACTGCCAACAGACATCATGCAAAAATAATTTCTACTAATCTGGGAAGGAAAACATTGAGCAGTTAAAATATAAACAAATTAAATGCATTACATTCTCTGTTATGGTACTAAAATCATCTGGGCTTGAAATTAAGATTGGCAATCCATGACTGCATTTGGCAAAGAGAATATTAACTATTAATTGTTCAATTTTGCAATAGCCAATCAGAAGTGGCATTGTTAATAACTTTCTTTGTGCAGTCCCTGAAAGGTATGCTTTGCAGCTGCTTATAAAGTTTCTTTAATTTTGAATGGAATTTTCTGGACACATAATCAGACTGGTTGTTTTGATTCCTTTATTTTCTTTCAAAATTGCTATTCCAAGAGAGGCAACTATAATAATGCCATTTCATCTTTGTTTTTATATCAGTTAAATTCTTCTTCAATGATAGCCAGATCTTGATCTTATGGATCACAGAGCTGCACTGCTTTACAAAATGCAGCTGCAAAACAGGGGAGAAGATAAACCAGATGAGAGACCGATCAAAGAAATATCTACTTTATTCATGTTGACAAGTCATACGTGTATTGTAGTGTCAGGTTCTTCAGGTCATAATGGTGGAACATGGTTGCATTCAGAATATTCAAAGTTTAAGTTTCTAACTTTGATAGTTAGAAAGCTGAGGTAATAGGCAAGATGCATTTCAATAAAAGGATTTAGATTATTTTTGCAGATTGCAGAATCTGTTCGGGCTACTGAGAATTTCTTCAACTGTTCCATCTTCATGCATGATTATAATATTATCTGATGATGGTGATGATGATGATAATGATATGATGATGAAGATTTTCCAACCAGAGACTAGACAGAAATTCCAAAAGTCTAGGAAAGAAATGAGAATATGGGGCATCTTTGTTTTTATCCATCTGCTTAGATCTGATGGGGTTGGCTTACTCCATGTATTATCAGTAAAGTAGTGCCACCTTGTGGGACCTTGGAATCAGGTGATCTCTGGGGCCATGGCTGCCATCTAAACAGCATTCCCCTTGAAGTACTAAATACTAAATAATAGTACTAAATAATCCTATTTAGTACTATTATTTGCTCCTGCTTTTTCATTTATTCTTTAATCTTAATTATCTATATTTCATAAGTTGCGTATAGTTATAATTAAGAATACGATTGAGAAGATCTATACATTTAACTGTTAAATAAATAAATATTAAATTTGTTTGAAATTTTGAAACTGAATCCTGGGAGAACCAGAATGGACAAAAGGAATTTATTTTTTGTACAGTGTTAGCAGGCTAGTGTTTATGCATCTATCTGCTGGATCTCAAGTGTGGTAAAATATAATAAACTAGAATTCAGCCAATTGTTTTTTGAAGCAAACCAAACATCAAAGCACCACATCTTATGGTAATGTTCCCTTCACTCAAGAACAAGACAGTTCTAATTTCTGCTATTTCATTCATTCAATTTCATTTGTCAGAATAGACTACAAGAAGAAATTCTGATGAATGAAAAAGGAAAACAAAACACATAGTAGAATTACCTTGTTTCAGAGCACAGGGAACTTTAGCAGAACATGTGGTGCTATCTACCAGCTTGGCTGGCTTCAAAGAAGGATTGGATGAATCTATAGAAGTCATAAGAATCAATGACTATTGGCTTCTTTCATGGCAATTAACTCTGATGGTATCTGCTGGAAGAGTAATGGACTTCTTTGTTGGCAGGCTGCTGGCCTACAAGGGCCAACCCTACAAGGGTTTGTCTAGCATGGTATTGCTTATGTTTGTTGTGGTCCACTAGCAGCCTGCAGAGCTTGCAGTAGAATCGGACAGTGAGGAGACTGGTGAGGACAATGGGCCAGTCCTGGAGTCAGGGGAAGACCCATATGAGGGCTATGCACTGGAGGCAGACATGGGGCCAGGGCCATCTGGGAGCAATGTGCGGACTCCAGAGCCTCTAGAGGCAGACAGCAGAGAGGCAGAGGAACAGGAGGACCCTGTTCCTAGTGCATGCATGCGAAGAGCTGCCAGAAGGCAAGAGCAGCTAAAGCAAAAAGGACGATTCGGGAGTAAGGCCAGGAGATGATTGGCCCCTCCCATAACGCTTAAAAGAGAGCAACAGCTCTTAGGCTGCATAGGAAAGCAACGTTGCTACATTTGTTTCTTGTTGGCTTCTCTTGCTTCTGAACTTTGTGGGGCTTTGTCAAGATAAGCCTTTGGCAGGGTGCCAAAGAAGACAAAGGTTTGTGATAAGGGCAAAGGACTTTTTCTGAAGGACTTGTTTTGGAATTAATTTGAACTAAGCTGAGAATGAAGTAATTCTCAGATGTTCTAATAAAATATGTTTATTTAGGACTGATTCTGTCTGGTAATAACTACTTGGGCCTAGGTCACAACAATGTTCTTATTACAGAAGGAATATTGTTCATTAGATCCTTCCCCCAACTCTAATGTGCCAAAAAGAGCTGTTTAATTTAATTTAATCTGTTTGATGTATTTCTCCTCCTTTTGGAAATTCACATTTCTTTTCATTGTTATGGCAGCTTACTCTGTTATGTTGGGAACAGGACTGCCATAGTAAGACCAATTGTATTGCTGGCATTTATGCTTTGGAATCATGCTCCTCATTTGCAAAGGTAACAAATGCATTCTAAGAGGAGACAAATAAGTGAGTGGCAGAACCCAGCTGACAGTTCACTGAAAGCCATTAACATTCTTGGAATGATATTTAAACAGAGAGAAAAGAAAACAGCTTTCCAACTGCAATCCTTTTATTAACTCAGCTTTCCAAGTTTGCTGATGAAAATTGGTTTGTGTCAAAATTGGCCTTAATAAAACAATGCCAAGATAATTCATTGGCTCAAATATGTCTTTGTACCAATGCAACTCACATTTCTGAAGCCACTCTTACAGAAGCAATGTAGGTAAAAATCAAGCTAAGTGACAACTTAAAAATCCCAAAGGCTTATGCAGCAAGAGATACAAGGCACTTACCATTCAAAACCTGTTGTGTTTTCTTCCCTGGCATTCCACTTAAAGTTTGTAGTGGTTGCAAAAAGCATTCCAATTAAGGCAAATCTGCCAGGGTCTCTATGAACCCAAATAAGCATGAATGCTCTAGAGCTGATGGTAATTATCCTAATGAATCTGAATGAGGCTGCTAGATTAATACAAAGCATTTTGTTGTTGTTGTTGTTGTTGTTGGCATTGTGTGGTCTCGAAGGGATAAAGTGATGCAATTGTCTTTCCCTGTGATGACATTTCTCTAGTTCCATTTATGCTCTCATTATTGCGTTATGCTTTGATGTTTAGTGATGGAGGGGGGCAATACCCTAGAGTAAACAGGCAGGTGCTGTCCTAGATTTGAGTTCTACCTCCTCTGAATTCATCTTAAAAAGAAAAATAGAAAGTAATTATCTAAGATCCAAGAAAA
This sequence comes from Masticophis lateralis, assembly GCA_030761175.1. Taxonomy (NCBI): domain Eukaryota; kingdom Metazoa; phylum Chordata; class Lepidosauria; order Squamata; family Colubridae; genus Masticophis; species Masticophis lateralis. The sequence continues at coordinate 308,789,986 of JAUDYJ010000001.1, read as the reverse complement.
GGCTGCAAAGTTAGAGAACTGTGGAGAACTGGAAATGTACTTTTAGGGGATAATTTCCTTTCCCTATATTCCAATCCTATATTGGACATTCCAGTGCAATGTGAAAGTTACACCTGGCTCCCCTCTGGATGTGAACTAACTCCCAGAATGTTGCTGTCTACATGACCAGAGTTCCACACAGCAAGAAAATATCCCAACTGAGAAAGAGTGAGCTACATGATAAGAAGCCCCCTTCTATAATGAAGCTTAATTCTGGGTAAACAGATATAGGCTGAGTGCGCAAGTAATAATAAGAACAATGATAAGAACAATATAGGCCAGTGATGGAGAACCTTTTTGCTGTCGTGTGTCAAAAGCAGGGGGGAACACGGGGTGTGTGTGTTGTGCATGCACATGCCCACACCCAGAATTCAATTGCCTTTTGAAAAAGCTCCCTTGAGACAATGTGGGGTAGAATTCGGAATTACACTGTGCATTTACTCTATAAGAGAATTTAATTTTTTTTTTTTTACAACTCTGTAGTCCCTATTTAGGGTAGGAACAGGGCAACTGGATGAAGCTGAGCATTTACTGGCCGGATGCCCTTCTTGGTGCTTATGTGGCATTCACAGCAAATATATATTTTTTTATTTTCATTTAAAATCTGCTACATAGGCTTGAACTCTCAAGTTCCAAGTGGGAGGTGAGCATCTTCACCACTAGGCCACCACACCGTTCCTACAAGAAAATTCAATAATGCCATAAAATCTGCTATAGAATGTCACCAAAAGTAAATTTTAGAGTCTTGAGATTCAGGTCAGGAGATTGGTTGGAGGTAGACGGTTCAGATCAGGTGAGATATCATGAACAATGATTAAAAAAACACAATGGGAGCTCTAGTCCCCCGGTGCTCAAATAGCAACAGATTCTCTAAAAAAAGAAAAGACATATTGAATTTACCACAACCCACTTCAAGGCTACAGGGTTTAACCTGTGTTTTGGAGAGGTCTGCAGTTCCTGAAAAAATTATCAAATATTTTGCAGTGAGGTTACTGATGTACAACCTTCCCAGAGGCTCATTACAATCAAACCTGCATGAAAAGAATTTCTCTGAGTATGGAATATTGATAAGCTACAGTAATAAAAACTGTTCAAATATCAAATAAGGCAAAATAGAGAAGCTCTGATCCTGTAGTAGTTGCTGAACTACATCTCCAGCACAGCCAATTATGAGGGCTGCTGAAATTGCTCTTCAAGAACATCTGAATACTCACTTGTTTCCATCCCTCATATGCAGGGATATGATTGCTTGCTAAGTCTACATAGAGGGCATGTTTTAAGCTTTACATATAGCTTCAGATGGGACAATGGCCATCACATTCCTCTTATCTATCTTCTGTCCAGGCATATCCATGGATATTTTATAAGAAACATTTATGAACAAGGCTGAGGAAATAAGCTGAAACACTATGGTTTTAACCTAGTATCTTTTCTAGCAAGATCCAGGATGTTATCTAATCGACTGCATAAACATAAAACCATTGATCTGTTATCAAGATTCTCAAAACCTTTTTCCCTCATGAAAGAAGCTTCTGTTTTCCTGCCTCATTCTGAGAATGTTTTCATATGGATCACCCTCTTTAAGATGACAATATCTGTCTTCCGGTGGCGCCTTCCTCGTCGGCGGCGGGCTTTCTCATGCCCGCTGGCTTCTCGGCGCGTTAGAGCCGCCGCGCAGCAGGCAGGCGGCTCGAAAAACCTGCTCCTTAACGGAAGGAGCAGGGAGAGCTTCTGGGGGTGAGGTTGAGCCCCCTGAGTCGCCCCAGGAATTTTTCCTTTGTCCTGGGGAAGGCTCAGAGGGATGGCTCCCTCCCTACCCCCAGAGTATGCTCCGCGCCGAGAGGGTCCTCCGCTAATTACTTAATTAGCGGAGCCAGACGCTGGGAGCAACACCACAATTGAATCGAATTGGAGCAAGCTGGAAAAGAGAGAAGATAAGTTAAAGCAAGTATGGATTTTTCTCTACTGATTTTCTGGAGGAGGAAGGAAGGGAAGGGGGAAGGAGAGGAAGAAAAGTGAAAGTCTTTTAAGATGGTGACTGGCTCTGCTTGAAAGAAAAGTGAGAGCGGAAATGGAATGTAGAGTTCAGTCCTGAAAGATTTTGAAAGAAATATTTTGTCACAGAAAAAGAACTTAAAGGAACAAAGGCTGATTTGAATAGATTTCTTCTGGTTTTTTTTCCCTTTTTTTTTCTCTATTGAAGTAAGAAGGAATTTTTTTTGGTCCTTTTTAAAAGCAAAGATGCCTAAACGTAAAGGAAGGGGGGGCTCCCCCTTGAGTCAGATGAATAAAGTTGAAATGTCTCATTTACAGAGACTTACAGAGCTGGATCTAAAAGAGTTAATTACAAGGTCCTTAGAGAGTGTGGTAGATAAGATAAAAGGATCACAGAAGGATCTTGAGGAGTTGGTTTCTGGGAAATATGACCAACTAAATCAACTATTGCTCAAGTAGCTTCAGATCTTTCAACTGCGGTGGCTGCAATGGGGAAGAAAGTGACTGAGATTAGTAGTAAATTTGAATCCCAGATACAAGAATTACAAGGGAAACTTCTGGAAGCAGAGGCCAAAAACCAGAACATTCAGAATGATGTTATTATGCTTCAAATTAAGGCTATGGAATCTGCAATTAGACTAAGAGGTATAAAAGAAAACAACAGAGAAAACTTAAGAATAACTTGTGCAAAGGCCTTTGCAGAATTATTAAAGCTACAAGATGAACTAATTTTGGGTTCTATAGAGAAAGTTTACAGAGTTAATTCACATCTGGCTAAACAAAGGAATCTGCCTAGAGATGTCGTCATTTATTTTACTGATAAAAGACTGAGAGATGATATTTTACAAAAGTCTTATTCTGATAGAGTGCAGGTAGCAGGTACACAAATCAGTATTTTTAAAGAGCTACCATCGAAGGTTTTAAAGGACAGAAAAGATTTTGATTTTTTGGTCAAGGAACTGAAGAGAAGTAATATCCCTTTTAGATGGGATTTTCCAGTTGGTATAATTTTTAGATATCATGGTGTGAGACATTGTCTGAATACTATTGAAAAAGCAGAATATTTTTACCAAAATATTTTTAAGGGAGCACCGGAATATCTCAAGAATAAAAAACCAAAAACAGAGTCTACAAAATGTGAACAGAAAGAAGAAAATCAAAGTGTGTTAAAAGTAAAAGGAGAATTTGGTGGTTGTCCAGAGGATTCTACTATGGATTTTTCTGATGAGAAAATTGAACACCTTAGTGACCTTGGAGGGGGATCACAGGACCTTGAACTGCTGGAGGAAGATACAAAAAACAAAGTGTTACTTCGAGATGAACAGCAGCAGAGGTCCAGTACTCTTCAAGAAATGGGGGGTGATGCTAATCGACAGGAACTAGAAGTTAATGAGGAAATCCGACTGGAAACCACAGATGATAAATTTAAGGAGCATCGTGAATCATTTGATACTGAATCAGAAAGCATTGAAAGATTTGGAAAAAATGGATTATAAAAATTCTTTTAAGATGTATAACAATTTGTTAAAAGTTTATAGTGAGTTGGATTAACATTAAACTTATATATTAAAATGGATTATAAAAATTTTTTACTGTGAAGTTTATCCTGGATTGGACATGATATCCTGAGTGTTGATAGATTGCTGCAAAATTAGCAGCGATCACTGGTTACCCAATTATATATTCTTTGTGGAATTCATCTTCTAGGAGAAGACTATGAAATTGAAAATATCTTATAACCCGAAGGATTGAATTGCAAAGGGTGGCAAGATTTGAAAGAATTTTAAAGGAACATCTGGAAATGCAGCTTCTAGTTGGTTTTTTCTTCTCTTTTTTTTTCTTTTCAAGGCTTGAATGTTAAGGCTGCGAAAGCCTATTTTTAGGTACAGTATAAGTTAGTTTGAATGAATCTTCCTAGAGGTGTGAATACCTTCGTGGTTGGATATTATTTATATAAAGTCACTCGGGACGTTGTGTGGAGAAATGTTTTACTTTGCTGATGGGGGCAGCGGCAAGATGAAGATTATTGAAGCAGGATTTATGTGAGGAAATATGTTTGACTTCAATCAAGTTGAAGAGAAGATTGAAATTTGGATTATAGAGACTGAGAAATGAATTAAACAAAAGATAATTTTCTTTATGATATAACTGTATGATTATAATTATATATGCATATATATTTCTTATGTTTTATGTCTTTGGGGTTTTTTTTTAGTTAAGGGGCGTAGTTGGGATAGAATTATAATGGTTATTAATGGGTTTTTTTTTACTATAATACTGTTTGTCTTAGAAATATATTAATGTCTGGTTTTTTTTACTTTTTTTTCTTCCTTTCCTTCTTTCTCTTTCTCTTCCTCTTTCGAAATTTGTTTAATTTAGAATTTGAATATTTAATAATCTTTTTCTTTTTCTCTTGTTCTAAATTTTGTTTTGTTTTTAAACCTGTAGCGGAAGTCAGGGGGGGATGGGGAGGGAAGGGGTTGGGGTTGAGGGAGGATGGGAGGGGTTGGGGAGGGGGGATTGGGGAGGGGGGGTGAAAATGAAAAAAATTTTGTATTGTAAAACTTTTTCAATAAAAAAAAAAAAGATGACAATATCTGCAGGAAACCTGAGGTACAGCAGATTATTAGAGAGAAAACTGAATAGTGATAAACAATGCCTGAAGACCCACACACACACTGTAGTTCCGTCCATCTGTCTGTCTGTCTGTCTGTCTATCTATCATCTATCTATCATCATAAATAACAATTTGAACATATTTCAAAGATACTTTTGAAAGTGTAATATTCCAGAAAGACTAGAATCTATTTCAAGTATCCTCTTTAATAATATATTTGCTTGACTCCTGTTAGTCAAGAAACTGCATGGGAACATACGTATCACCCCCGGCGATACATATGATCCCCAACCTACGTACCTTCCACCATGCCCTTAAGACTCTACTATTTCAACAGGCCGGGCTGACGAGATAATGAATTTTAAATGGGTATTTTAATCTTGGGTTTTTTTTTTAAAAAAATGGCCAAATTATCTTATTTGTTTTAATTGTTTTTTTAAATTTTATGGTATATATTGGTTTTTATTATGGCTGTGTACCGCCCAGAGCCTTTGGGAGAAGGGCAGTATAAAAATTTAATAAATAATAAATAAAAGAACTTAGGTGATTTAGATACTTTCCCCTTAATCTTTTTAACTGACAGAAGAAGAGAGGGAGAGGGGAGGGAGGAAAGAAGGAAGGAAGGAGGGAAGGAAACAAACAAACTATAGTTTAATGACCATCTATGTGAATGGAATTTATGAGAGAGATTTAGTTTCCAGGGTCTTTATCTGAATTATCTACATGATAGAATGCTGGCATAAGATAGGTTGTATCTCAAAAGAATTGGTAAAAATGTATTTGTCAAAAACATAATTTGATTTTAGGCTTTTGAACTTGGCATTAGGTGTTAGATGAAAGATTAGGATTTAGATGAAGAATAAACTGGCCTGAAGTGCCATTTAATGGTTACATGAGATGCCTCTACTCTTAGCTGACTTATATCTAAAATAGCAGCAACAGATAAATTAAGCCAATTGCTGGAGCTCAAGTGCTCTAGTAGTATTACTGTTGCTGAATCAAATCCTGTTTGTCTTTTCAGTCATTTAGTCATGGATTTATCTGGCTTCAGCAATGGGTACTCAACAGAGACAATGGGCCATCAATGACAGGTTCATCTTTTTGTCAGTTCCTCAACACAGTTCCACAAACTGTGCTCATTCCCCACAGTGTTGGTTTTTAGTATTATAACAAAACTTCTTTTGGGAGATCCATCATCAGGCTGGACTTTCAAAGTAAAACTTCACTTGCAATACTATCCATAATTTTACAGGAGACATATTGAGGAATATCAGCTTTAAGGGGATAGGAATCCTAAAACCAGTAAATTCTCAAACTGCATATAGATTTCTAGGCAAGTTTCTTAATTATTCTGATTTCAAAGGCGAAGTACAAAATACAGAATGTCAATGAGAGGTGTATGGATGAGAGAATTAGGGGCATGGATTAATGAATTAAAAAGACCGAAAAGGCCTTTTATTTATTTGTTTGCTTTTTGCATGGTGCTAAATGGACAGAGGTTAATGATGGATGTGCTATTCACAGTGAGTGAGAGAGAGAGACCTGAGTAATCATTTTGAAACAAAAACTCAATATTATGGTCTCCGAAGTCCCTCAAGTAAAATAAAACTCGTTTAACATTCTTACTTTCAGAAGTGAGAACTATGAGTACCACATACAGGGCATCTGAGAAGATGCTTGCTGTGGACTCCATCTGTTAGGGAAATTCTGCTAATGGAGTCAAGGAGAAAAACTTTTTCCACTGTATCTCCTGCCTGATGGAATTTTCTATCACTGGAGGTGAGATCTGCTCCTAATCTTCTGGCCTCCTAGAAGAGTCAGCAAACCTGATTTTGCCAGTTGGCTGGTGACCTTGGTGGGGATGCTGGTGGGGTAAGAAGAAGACTTTACCCCCATGCCATCTGCCCACTTAGTCTCAGTTTTTCTGTAACTCTTCTTAATTTTAATTGTGTTTATAATTATATTTTTTAAATTTGTAAAATGCCCAGTGTCACCTTATTAGTGAGATGGGCATCATTGATTGTTGCTGTAAGCCTCCCTGAGTCCTTCGGGAGAATGGCGGCATATAAATCGCAAAAATAAATAAATAAACAAATAAACAAACAAACAAATAAATAAATACTGAAAAAGTTCACAATATATTAAGCATCTTCCCCAAACATTTGGTGAACCCATTACACCATTCTCCCCTTTTATGAAGAATCTAGGGAGAAATATCATATACTGAATAAATGAAAGAAAAAACAGCCAACTAGTTAAAAACGAGCATTGTAAAATGAATAGATATATGAATAGATGGAAACTGAAATTTTAGAAACACAGTAGCATTTATGTTCAGGCCAGAGAAAAGTTTCTGTTCCTGTGTTGCATTCAGTGAGTTGTGCTTTTGTTTTAAATGCAGTATTTCCCATATATGCATTTATTTCTCTGATATCAATCCTGTTAGATTGAAAGAATCTCTCTACTTTCTTCACAACCCTCAATTCAGTAATGAGATGTTCATCTGGCATTTGAAAATGCATGGTTCACTAGTCCATATGATTTTGCCTTGTTCCTCCATGGATTTTATTGCATATCTGTATATTTTTTGATACGAACACTACTAAAGGAGCTTTTTTAAACAAGTCCCTATGAATTTCAATATCAGACATTTCTAAATGGTTATATACTCTTACAACCCATATACTCTCTCAGGTATTACATTACAGTTATGGCAAGGGAAGTGACCGTGTCAAAAATTTATCTCTTTTCAATGTCTCTCTGAGTTGTTCTCAATGTCAAAAATAACTAATAGTTAGGAATGCAAAATTTGGAGGGTGTTGCACAGACAGGTGGAAGAAAGTAGTAGAAGAACTGGACTAAGAAAGAACTATTGCCCAAGAACCTACAAAGCTATTAGAAAGTAAAAGACCAGATATTGATTGAGTTCTGAAAAATACTTAGATGAAAACAATATCAGTAATTTCAATGTGGGAACATAGATTTGAATTGTCATTTTAAAAACATCCCTCCTTCTAAATATATCAGATAATTTGACATTCTCTGCAACTACAGTACTTCAGATGTTTTTCTCCCTCCACTGAAGAAGGTTAAAAGATGATATTTTCCAGATCCAAAAGTAGGAAAAAAGAGATCTAGGAATCAATTCTGGTTAGAAATTAATACTTGATGTCATTTTTATCCATGTCTGAAGAACTACGTGAATCATAGAAAAAATTGTCTCAAAATGATCTGAGTAGAATTCTTGGTCACCTTCATCAACCACATTCAAAAGGCTGAGCTACTTGCAGTATGTTAGACTTGCCTGACGTGTAGCTGCTCAAAACGGGAAGCTTCACTGGAAAAAAAAATGTGAGGCAAACTAATTTATTTCATAAATGCATAAATGCAATCCAGTAAGTAAATTTACATTTTGTAAGCTGTCCAGGGTCATCTCTAGGCAAAATGGGCAGCAAAGAAGTCTAATAAGTAAGTAAGTCAGTAAATTAATAAAAATATTCAAATCCCTATGCCTGAATTCACAAATGCACTATCAAAATATTATCTTCTTTGTGAAGAGTAGGGTACATTTCTGAGACTGTCTGTTCTCCATAAGCAGGTTGGTCTTGATTTGTATCCAACAATTTTAGGACTCTAGGCTAGACTAGGAAAGGCACTTTGAAAGAAGGCAATTCAAAATATTATCATATGGTTGCCAAGAAAATGGCATGGACATATCTCTGTAGGCAGTTGGAGCTAAGCAGCTTTACATTGTCATTTTTAATGAATAGACTGGATGAAGTACTTCTCCATCGTGGCTTGCCTGAAAAGGAGAGAAAGGGAGATAAAGCTGTGGGAAAGGAAAAGAATGCCAGAAATAGGGTAATTCCCCTCCTATGCCTTTTGGGTTCAAATTCATAAACTCTCCACACTGCCTCATTATCCCTTCAAATGTCATAGTTGTATTTGACTAACTTACTATCCAAATAGCCTTATCAGATATGACTCTGGAGGAAAAAACAATAAAGCAGATGGGGGTGTATGTCGGTGAATGGACACATAGCCCAGAGGTGGGTTTTAGCAGATTCTGAGCAGTTCTGAGAACCAGTAGCGGAAATTTTGAGTAGATTGGAGAACCAATAGTAAAAATTCTGACTGGTCCTGCCCCCATCTATTCTCTGCCACTCAAGTCCCAGCTGATCAGGAGGAAATGGGGATTTTCCCTGGAGTGAGGAGGGAATGGAGATTTTACAGTATCCTTCCCCTGCCATGCCCACCAAGCCATGCCACGCCCACCAAGCCACACCCACAGAATTTTTGAAACCCACCACTGACATAGCCTGTGAGATTTGCTGCGCATTTCCACCTGTAAATAATATCCACCTGTCCCAAGGAAGATGAATTTCTGCAGAATGAAGAGGATCAATCTTACCTTTTCTTATAAATGTATAATACATAGGGAATATCTTGACAGTTCTGCCTGACTTCAAGTATCGACTTTCATTTAAGAGGTTGTCTTCAGAAGGATTTCTTGATTATACACAGTGCAATATTACACATATCAACAATTCACCACCTAAGTAAAACAATAAAGTGGTGCCAGTTATGAAGTTATAAGTGCCATCAAGAAATGAATGGACTAAAAAAGTCAAAGGGAATGTGATTCTCCAGTTGTAAATGTTGTATAAACTGATGCTCATTAAGTTTGGGAATGTTACAATGTGTCACTTTGAGCCTTGATGAGCAACATCGTACAGTGGAGAGCGTAGGGTCCAATTTTCCAATTCAGAGCAGGCTGATTTGGAGAATGTGAGTAAAATTAGCTGTTCATCTCTAAAGTAAAGCCAATCATTGATTCCTGTAACTGATGACTTGGCAACAAAGACAAAGTGATTTGTCACTGTCTTCTGTTTGTTCAATTCAGCCTATAGCCATAGGATTTATGAATATTTTCCCATTCTAGAACTAACCAGGTTAGCTAAGATAGCTACACACACTATAGTGTAATAGTCATCTTTAGGAATGGGTAAAGCTATCTGTTTGATTTTTCTGTTTTTCATTCCCTTAGTCCAGTGATGGCCAATCTTTTTGCCATCTCGTTCCAAAAGCATGGGGAACGTGGGGAAGGGGGTCACATGCCGGCGTGCCCACACCCATAATTCAATGCGCCCTGCACTCCCCTCGTTTTTGGCACATGATGGCACGGTGGGCCTGGTAGGCCCTTTTTCGCTGTCCCCAGACTCCAGAGGCTTTCTTGGAGCTTGGGGAGGGTGAAAACAGCCTTCTCCACCTCCCCAGAGGCCCTACGGAGCTGAGCTAAGGCAATGCTCACGTGCCCACCGATATGGCTCCACGTGTCACCTGTGGCACACGTGCCATACGTTTGCCATTATGGCCCTAGTTACTTATTTTTGGACTATTATATATATTTGAAAAAGAAGCATGATTAGACTCACAATATGCATTTTTTCTCTCTTTCTTGTTTCTCTCTCCCAGAGCACATTCCGCCCCCCACCCCATATACACATTTTTGAAATTAGAGCTGTATATGAAATGCAGACTGCAGCAGTAGTAGGTTCCACTTATCTTCGCTACCGGTTTGGAACTATGAGCGCGAGCTTGCATAGAGCATCCATGAAGACGTCCGGGTGGGTGGGCGGAGCCTCCCACTGCCGCCACTACCGGTTTGTCCAAACTGGTACTATAAACCCATCACTGGACTACAGCTTTAACTTTAACATTTATAGACTACAGCTATAACTTTAACATTTAACATACAATAGAGGGCAGGTTTCTTCACATATTTTTTGAAAGGGAAAAGCTTAAGTTCATCTGAGCTCTCTTTAATGTGCTGTGTCCAAAATTTGATATAATTCTCAAGGTGAGGTTTGAGAAGACAGAGAAACTATGAGCATCTCTGTACTACACTCCTCCTCCTGTGAGGTCCTTGGTGTCCTCTGAACTTAGCTGGTTGTTGTTCTTTTGCAGATACCTTATTCATTATCAGTACTTGATAGCATTATTGCCCTGAAGATGTTACCTAGTTTGGTCAAACATCTGCAAGAAAACAACCAAGCTTAGAGTGTACCAAGGACCCCACTGCTGAACCTTCAGCTGCAAATATTCTCTTCTGTCAGTACCCTTCTACCTTAAATAGCTAAGAAGAAGAAGAAGAAGAGGAAGAGGAAGAGGAAGAGGAAGAGGAAGAAGAAGAAGAAGAAGAAGAAGAAGAAGAAGAAGAAGAAGAAGAAGAAGAAGAAGAAGAAGAAGAAGAAGAAGAAGAAGAAGAAACAGTGCATTGACGGACTTGTTTCTTTAAATAAGCCCCCAGGAAAAGTTCTAGGAAGAAAAAAATTTACTTAAAACTAAAATTCTTTTGGTTTCACACTAGCAATATTCTGCATGCCAAGCAAATGTTATAGTTTCCAAGCCACTGACAAAGATTGAAGACAGAAGTTGGAATAGATCTCAATCAGGAAAACCTGGGAAACGAGGTGAGCGGATTTCACAGTAGCCTAGGACAAAGAAGCCCATCAAACACTTCAGACAACAACATTTGAATCAACCCAAGCTGAAAAAACTACTATCAGTTTGAGGGATGTCATATTTACAGTGACTTAAAGATGAGGAAAGAACAATGGCATTTATTTTTTGCCCTCCAGAAACTGCTTATGGACCATACTCATCACAGGGCTATCTGGCAATGTGAACATGCTTTATTTCTTAGTATTTTGAAACTTTCCTTTTATTGATGCAACCTAAACTGCTTTTTTTGTAGCCACTGTGAGCTGCTGTTTCACAATCTGTTTTCAATCAACTTCAATTCCAAGGTAATGTATAAATAGAAAGCTTACAGTAGATAGTTCTTTCTTAAGTCCTATTACCAAGTCAGATTTCGCTATCTCTATCTATCCCTTTCAGCTACTGCTGGATCTCTGCTTTGGTCTTTTATTCTATTTTGACAACCTGTGTCTCACCTACTTCTCAGGTTCTCTGTTCAATTGCTTGTGATTTATTGGCTGCTTTATAATCTCTGACTTTACCAAGAGTCAGATTACCCTACTTACCCCGAGACTGGGCAGTTTACGAGAGAACAGAAGTCTAAAATCTTGCAACTTTAAATTGCAGACTACAAGGATATTTTGCTGAAGGTTTTCAGATGCTTGAAGCATTAAATAACATTAATAAATTTTACAATGTTTCATTACTTTTTATATGTGGGAAGACTGAAAGTTTACCCAAGAAAAGGAATCATACTTACTTTTAGGAAAATCATAAAAAAGGTAAGAATATGCATTGTCGGCCATATTAGGACAAAACAGAAATTTGAAAATATGTTAAAGGTAAAGGTTCCCCTCGTGCATATGTGCTAGTTGTTCCCGATTCTAGGGAGCGGTGCTCATCTCCGAAGTGCTGTCCGAAGACATCTCCATGGTCATGTGGCCAGCATGACTAAATGCCAAAGGTGCATAGAATGCTGTTATTTCTCAGAAAAGGTGGTCCCTATTTTTCTACTTGCATTTTTATGTGCTTTCGAACTGCTAGGTTGGCAGAAGCTGGGATAAGTAACAGGAGCTCATGCTGATTTTTTTTTTCTTTTTACATGTGGAAAATCATGCTGATTTTTTTTTTCCTTTTACATGTGACTAGCTAAAGTTTTTCTTTGGACAGATGGCAAAGTGGTATATCTGTGCAACATACTGTATATACAAACAGAAAAGGTAAAAATTATTAGCATACTGAAAAGTATCTTTCCCCTCTGTGTGCTGCTGAGTTCTCTGAGTCTATAGATATTGTAGTTAGAGCACAATGTCAAGAGTCATTGTTTTTGATTTTCAGCTCAGTAATTTTACCAATAGCAATAGCACTTAGGCTTCTATATCTCTTCATAGTGCTTTACACTTAGTGATCTTTAAGCAGTTTACAGAGTCAGCTTATTGCCCCCAGCAATCTGGGTCCTAATTTTACTGACCTCAGAAGGATGGAAAGTTGAGTCAACCTTGAGCCAATCAGGATCGAACTGCTGGCAGTCAGCAGAAGAATTAGCCTGCAATACTGCATTCTAACCACTGTGCCACCACAGCTTTCTATCAATTCTACCAATAACTCACCAATATTGTATTCCCACAACCTTACAGCGTAGTGGTTAAATTTTTCTTTGTGGGTTTTTTTTTTCTGGGTGCTATGTACTACATGGTAGGATCCTCAGACTTGCTTTATTTTTCAGAAAAAAATCAATTTTTATTGGTATGATTGATTATGTAGAAGGATGTATGGCTTTTTATTTTAACTCTGACTGTAATTCATGAGCAAGGGCTATGAGGTCATCTATTAGCTTTTCAACAGAGTCATCATTTTCCATTTAGCATGGCTACATAACTTCTACTGTGATGTCATTATGCGTGTTATTTTGTCATCATTGCAGTTAGGCACGGGTGTACAAATATTTGTACTTTTCTCATGCTAGATTATCAGATAATAGACTATGTTTACTGAAACTTACCTGAACCCATCAGACTCTATGTGTGATATCTTCTACCAGATCAGATCATTTTTATAGCTTTCAGTTGAGCTTGTAAACCACCTATATTGGCTTTTGAACATTACTGGTATAAAAACATAACATAAATTTAACAATTCCTGTTTCCACTATCACTCAAACGCAGAATCTCTAACTGATGAAAACAACCCAATACAGTTAGAGACAAAGGATCTATTGTATATAATTTCAGGCCAGTGTTCTGTCAGTGTAATAACAGTGTTTCCCTAGAATGCCAATTATTAACTTCATACCATACTTTTATTGCTTAAAGTTCTGCGGGTAGAGACATCAAAGACCTATTTTTAAAAAGAATAAATAAATTAAGCTTGTAAGTCTGGCAAATAAGCTTCCTAGGAACTTGTATACCCTAGAGGTACAAGGGCCAATTACTTTTATTTATTCTCTGTTCCCATGACACCTGAAATCTTTGCATATGATATAAAACATTAAAGCAGGTTCTGCTTGAATACTAATGTATATTAATTCTTTGCTAATATAACTTTTCTCTTCCTTTCTCTTGGTTTCATTATAATGAAGAACAATTGCATTTTCAAAGCAAGTACTATAAATCATAACCTGTTTATAACTCTGCACTGAACTTAATAGTACACTGTTTGCCAGTTCAATTAAAGGAAGAGGCTCCATGCTGTGTTTCTCTCTCTTTCTCTCACTGTATGGAGAGAATGTTGAAAATGATTATGATGATGACATGTTCAACTATGCAACTTCTTTAGATGATGATGTACTAATTAATGATGTTATCTTAATATCAAGCTGGAAGAGACACAATATTTCACACTTAGTTATGAAGAGAAGGGCCATCAAAGTGGATTCAGAATGTCCTAGATTAAAGTTTTGTCATCCTCGGATTAATATTCAGGCAACAAAGAGTGAGAATGAGTTCTTCTCAAGATCCATGACCTCCAGAATTGACAACGGACTAGGTGGATTAATAACCGCCACCACCACTACCACAATAACAATAGAATTGAACAACAATGACAATAAAGTAACTATATGTGTTCAACTAACCCATAACCCATTTCCATATTGGGACATAATGTTAATGCAGCAGTGCTGGTCTCCATGGTGGTGGTAGTGTGGAAAAATTGGCAGCCATAGATATTGAAGTGAAAATTCCTGTGTTGTGATTTCCGACCTGTAACATAATAGTTGTATAATTCAAGGCAAAGATAGAGAGGCAACATCTATTCTCAACCTTGAATCCATAGGCATCATTAAAAGAAAAAATCAGACATATCAATCAAATAAAATAGTTTTGGCTAACCCAGGTTTTTTTTTTTTTGCCAGTATATGACAGAAAACCTTTGGGAGACAGCCACTTTATCATCTTAAAATAAAGCATAAATATTGTAAGACTTTGAATTTATTGTATATTTAGTCTCCAGGGATCTTTTAATTTTTTCTCCCCATGCTTGATCTTTATTGGCTTTTATAGAATATTTGTCCCTAAAAATCAATGCAAAGAGATGCAAAAATTAATCTAGGAAAGTGCATTTCCCCACAAAAGGCTATATGAAATTTTTGTATATACTACGGGACATACTAAAATCCAGATGCAACTTCATGACAGAGGCTACAAAGTAATATAGGAAATAATGTATGAATATTGTATGAAAAAGAAAAAAGGGTCCTGTCCAGTAGTGTTTTGTGAGGGGGCAAATTGCAAGATGATTGATAGTCACAATGTAGGCTTCAGGTATGTTTTCCATCATGCCTTTGTACAATGTTGCCAAGTTTCACATACAGACATGTACAGATGCAGACAAACACACATAATGTCAGCTGCTATACTTCATACTATTTCCAAGTCTTCACTTCCAGGATGCAGAATTCCAAAAGCTGAAATCTCTTCTAGCTGTTGGAAGTACTGGGGGAGGCCCAGGGTTGACACTAAATGTAGTCAAAATAGAGCTGGAAGGGACCTTGGAGGTCTTCTAGTTCAACTCCCTCAAGCAGGAGACCCTATACCATTTCAGACAAGTGCTTTGTCCAGTCTTTTCTTAAAATCCTCCAGTGAAGAAGCACCCACAACTTCTGAAGGCAAGCTGAAGGCAAAACAGTTTTCACTGTTGGGAAGTTTCCCCTTTCTTCCAGGTTGCTTCTCTCCTTGATTAGTGTCCATCCATTGTTTCTTGCCTTGTCTTCTGGTGCTTTGGAAAATATTTTGACACGCTCCTCTCTGTGACAGCCTCTCAAATATTGGAACTCTGCTATCATGTCACCCCTAATCCTTTTCTCTAGATTAGTCGCACCCAAATCCTGAAACTGTTCTTTATATGTTTTAGTCTTCGGGCCTCTAATAATCTTAGCTGCTCTTCTCTGCACTTTTGCAGTCTCAACATCTTTTTTGTGATGTGGTGACCAAAACTGGATGCAGTATTCCAAGTGTGGTTTTACTAAGGTTTTATAAAGTGGTACTAATACTTCATGTGATTTTGATTCTATGCCTCTGGTTATACAACCAAAGAAAATATTATCTTTTTTGGCTGCTGCTGTATATTGCTGGCTCATATTTAAGTGATCATCCAATAGAACTCCAAGGTCCCTCTCACAGTTACTGTTTTTGAGCCAAATTTCACCTAATCTGCATTTGTACCTTTGGTTTTTCCTGCCTAGGTGTTAAATCTTTCTTTTCTCCACATTAAATTTCATTTTATTGGATAGGGTCCATTTTTCAAATCTGTCAAGTTTCTTTTGGATCCTGAGCTTGTCTTCAGGATGTTGGCTATCCCTGCCAGCTTAGTATCATCTGTAAATTTGATGAGTTCTCCTTCTATTCCCTCATCTAACTCATTTATGAAGATATTACTCAATACTGGGCCTAAGATGGAACCTTGTGGTACCTCACTGCTTACTTTTGTCCATGTAGAAGTAGTACGATTAAGAATACTCATTGAATACAGTTTGTCAGCCACTTACAAATCCATCTGGTGCTAATGCTGTCTAACCCACATTTTTCTAGCTTACCAAGAAGTAGGTTGTGGTCTACTTTGTCAAATGTCTTATTGAAATCTAAGTATACTATGTCCTAATTTACCCAGTTGTCAAAGAATGAAGTAAGAATGGCTTGGCATGCCCTGGTTTTAACAAACCCATGCTGGCTTCTAGTTATAACTTTATTTGTTTCTAGATATTTGCAGATTTGTTTTTTATTATCTTTTTCAGTATCTTTCCAGGTATTGATGTTAGGCTGATTGGTCCGTAGTTTTGTGGGTCTATTTTTTCCTTTTTTAAAGATGGGAACCATATCAGCTCTTTTCTGATCCTAAATGAAACTTGATTTTTTTTCAAAGTAAAATGACACACTGCTTTAGAAAGCAAATCTGCAATTTTGATTGAAGCATTGCTGAAATGAAGTAAATGTTTGAAGCTTTGGAAAACCCATCCATTATAACTCGCTATATTCATGATACTTTACCAAAGGATGAATTCTGCTTTGAATTATTGTTCAATGTTACTTAATAATTAGTACTGTCTTGAGATTTTGTTAGAAAAAAAGTCAGCGAACAGAGCTCTCCGCATCAAATATCTCTTCATCTATCATGTGGTGTCAAGCACAACTGGGCAATGCTTTGGATTTGAAGGCAACATGGCCCTTCAGAGCACATAGTGATACTTGTCAACAACTCATAAAGCAGCAGTGTTTTTTCCTAGGACTGTGTGGCTGTCCACTGCAGTTTTTATACAATTTTAAGAAAAGAAATATGTGGTCAACACAAAATACATAGTATTCTTCCTTTCAATTTTTTCTTTACAACAATTCTATGAAGTATATTCAGCCAGGGAAGAGAGTAACTGGCCTAAAGTCATCTGGTTAGCTTAAGTGGCTGAGGATGGATTTGAACTTGGGTCCTTTTGCTCCCAGTCTAGCACCTAAATTGCTACATTGCACTGGTTCCATTTTTTAAAAAAATATCTCACTTGGAATTAATCAGTTTCAACTTAAGGCTATCCAGTTATGTTCCGGTTAAACACACCACTGGTAGAACCAAACTACCAGCAGAATCCAAATTAATAATGTTGAAGTGGTGCTTTAGAGTAGGCATGATGCAAAGTTGAAGGGGTGCTTTAAGGCATGGTGAACATTATTATTATTATTATTATTATTATTATTATTATTATTATTATTATTATTATTTAATCAAACTTATATACTGCCCTACTCCCAAAAGGGACTCCGGGCAGTGAACAGCCAGATAAAATACAATGACATACAAAAGTTAAAAATATTTAAAATAAATTAAATAATTAGGCTGAGACAATTTAAAATCCAAATTTACAAAACATTTAAAAACCCATTATAAAGGGAAGGTTTAAAGCAGACCAGCCTGTTGAAATAAGAACATTTTTAGGACGCAGCGGAAGGTACGTAGGTCCTGTATCCTCCTTATCTCAGGGGGGAGCTCGTTCCAGATGGCAGGTGCCCCCACAGAGAAGGCTCTCCCCCTGGGAGCCATCAGCCGACACTGTTTGGCTGATGGCACCCTGAGGAGCCCCTCTCTGTGGGAACGGACTGGTCAGTGAGAGGCTATTGGTGGCAGAAGGCGGTCCCAAAGATACCCTGGTCCTAAGCCATGGAGCGCTTTGAAGATAGTAACCAAAACCTTGAAATGCACCTGGAAGACCACTGGGAGCCAGTGCAGCTCGCGCAGGAGAGGAGTCACATGGGAGCGCCACGTCGCTCCCATCACCACCCGCGCGGCCGCATTCTGGACCAGTTGGAGCCTCCGGGTGCTCCTCAAGGGGAGCCTCATGTAGAGAGCATTACAGTAGTCCAGGTGTGAGGTGATGAGGGCGTGAGTGACCGTGTGTAATGAATCCCGATCCAGAAAGGATTCGCCTGATTCGCAACTGGCGAATCAGGCGAATCTGATAAAAACTCCTCCCGGCCACGGCCCTCATATGCCTTTCTAAAGACAGCCATGAGTCCAGGAGGACGCCCAAGTTGCGAGCCCCATCTGTGGGGGACAATGACTCGTCCCCAATAGTCAGAGATGGCATCAACTGACTATATCGGGATGTCAGAAGCCACAGCCACTTGGTCTTGGAAGGGTTGAGCCAGAGTCTGTTCCTCCCCATCCAGATCCATATGGCCTCCAGGACATCACTTCAAGGGCATTGTTGGGGTGGTCTGGGGTGGAGATGTACAGTTGAGTATCATCAGCGTACTGATGGTACTTCACCCCAAAACCATGGATGATTTCACCCAGCGGCTTCACATAAATGTTAAACAGAAGGGGCAAGAGGACTGACCCTTGTGGCACCCCACATACAAGGGGCCTTGGGGTCGACCTCTGCCCCCTGTCAACACAGACTGTGACCGGTCAGCGAGAAAGGAGGAGAACCACTGTAACACGGTGCCCCCCACTCCCAGCCCCTCCAACCGGTGCAGCATGATACCATGGTTGATGGTATCAAAAGCCGTTGAGAGGTCTAATAGGACCAGGTCAGAGGAACAGTCTCTGTCCTGAACCCTCCAGAGATCATCAACCAACGTGACCAATGCCATCTCCGTGCTGTACCCGGACCTGAAGCCCGACTGGAACAGATCTAGATAGGCCGATTCATCCAGATACTGAGGCAGCTATCGCGCAACCACACTCTCAACAACATGCTGTAACTGTTGGCACCTCCCTAAAGAAAATATTCGTTCCTTTTGGAACCTCAGTAATTTCTGCATTTGCCTCACTTTGGGTGGCTACCATATGAACCCAGGGAAGGCTACATTTCTTTAAGGAAGTGCCAGAAGTGGTAGCCTTTGTGTCTAGAATCGATTCTGAAGTATCCTTTTGACTTTTTCCTAATCCAAACTCAGACTTCCATTGCTTACATTTCTTAGATATAATCATTCTGTGACATTTATATCCTGTTGTTCTTATAGCGCACAATAGAAGCAATGATTCATATAATCTGTAAGAGACCAGGAGTCAGCACTGAAAAAAATAGCATTCCACATTTGTAAAACATCTCATAAAACGTACTCTAAAGAGAAAGAACTATATAATAAATCTAATTTATTCTTTAGTTAAACATCATGAGATCGAACCAAGTGCTCTCAGTTACTCCATCTGTGTGAAATGAACTCCAGTAAAGAAATTTCAATCATCTTTGGAAATCTACAGTCCCCAGGATTAGGCAAAGTGCCTCAAGAAGAAATGAAGCTGCAATATCTACTATTACAACCACTCAAATAGATTAAATTTGCCAGAATCACAGTACCAGCTAGAGAATATAAAGAATTCTTTTCTGCCTTATAAACATTGCTCATGGTTTGACTGTTCCATCAAGCATTACTCTTTTGCTCTAAGGCCAATAAGAGCATTCTCATAAGGTCAAATCCACTGTAAATGGAAATCCTTATCCTGGAGGTCTAAGAGAAGGTGTTTTATTTCTTTGTATTTTCAACCTGTTCTCATTTTATTTTTCCCCACAGCATTCTATGCTCTTTATTAGAGGGCTCACAGTGTTGGCATTATTATCCCTGCTGAAGACTACAGAGTTGCTTTAGGCTTCTGTTTTTTCTCCCCACAACCCCTGCTGTGTGGTTGTTTAGTTGCGAATGCAAGCTTAGTAGCTGCTCTTTCCTTTTGCTAGCTAATTTCTCAGTGCAGACAAACGTTTTTGGTAGCAACTTAATCTCTTTTCTTTCAAGACCATCTTGAAACAGAAGCATTTTTGTGACTTAGCTTTAAGATTTAGAGTTTAATGAGTACTGTTATTCATACTATTCAGCCTTGGGTCCCCCATTCCATATTATGCCTTCTCAGAGGGGAAAAAAAGTACTAACAAAAGCCAGGCATCAGTTTATATAATGGTTTATATCACATTACAATGCTTGAATTCACAAGGCATAGCTGTAGAATACCCTGTCCCAACTAGCCTGTTTTCCAGATGCTTTAAAAATCCAGGTTTGAAAATGGAAGTCTACTCAAATGAAGGGTTGGGATTGGGAAAGACTGTATTAGAAGATATAACACATACTATCATAGCTTCATAACAATGTTGAACATTAGTTTATAGAATCTTGGTAATTTGACCGACATCTTTATCTAATGAAAATTATTGTATGATGGATTGTGAGACAACTGATTAACTACCCGCATCCCACACTGATTTTCCATTATAAGGATGATATTGGAAAACTTCCACTTTTGGTGCTAAGAAATGTCTAAACTTCATACCTTAGCAGGAGCAGGAGAGTTCAGGATTTCATGGTCATTTCTTTTCACTAGCTCAGGCAGATTGTCACCTCTTATGACTTTCACAGGGCTGGTGGTCTGTTTAGGGTAATCCATTCCTAGTGCCTAATGATCCACTAAGTTTCCAATAGGTACTTGGGGAGTTTCCCAATAACTTGGCAGGCAGTTATACAGCATGCCTAGTCAAGCTCTGGAAACCAGAGAAGGATATAATTAATCTTGGGTGGTCCTTTTCTATCTGTGAATTCCATTAAAAGAGCCTCAGGAGATGAAACTAAACAAAATATTAACAACATTTTAAAAAACCTGTCCAAATAGTTCTTTTATTTAAGAATTAATCTAAGGGACTTAAGGTATTTGCATTTTTTTTTACAAAGCCCCAAAGATATTCCTAAAATCTACATCAGTTTAGAAATTTATAAAACTATTTCTTTGTGTGACATGATAAAATGTAAATACAAATAATTTTCTATGGAAAATAACATCTCAGATCAGCCAGTTCCTTTTGGGATCAGTGGATTCATTTTTTTTTTGACCATGCCTCATTTGCATGTATCCCTTTCCTTCCTTTCCTTTCCTCCCTTCCTCTTGCATTTTTAAACAAAACGTGAACATTGTTGTGACAGAATGGAAAAGAAAGATACAATTTGCAATGTGATCATGCCCCATGATCTTCCAAACATAGAGACTATAGTTGTAGCTCAGGTAGGATCTATTTACCCAGGGCAGCTGCCCAGTGAGGGAAGAATGGATCCTAGACTCAAAGAAACAGATCAAATTTCTGCCAACCACGACAGATTGTAATCTAGGTTTTAATTGAAACTCTTGAGTAATACTACAGGGTATTTCTAATAATTATACACTAAGCAATATCTTAAAGTAGACATATTGATACAGAAGCCTGGATAGCTCTGCAGACAAACCACCCTAATTAAACATCCAGCTGTCTGCAATTACTCATGTTCGAATCTCGCCAGGCTCAAGGTTGACTCAGCCTTCCATCCTTTCTAAGGTAGGTAAATTGAGGACCCAGTTTGTGGGGGCAATAAGCTGACTTTGTATAATATACAAAAGTATGAAGGCTATTGCTTAACACATTGTAAGCCGCCCCGAGTCTTCGGAGAAGGGCGGCATATAAATCAAATTTTAAAAAAAGCATTACTGCTGCAAGCATGGAGAGAGTTAATCTCCAAATGGTAGAGCGATTAAGCCATAAATCAATTCAACACATTCTACTCTCTTCTGAAGTCTGAAGGAGCAGGGATCAGTCAACATGTTTGAGCTGAATGCCCCTTGCATAGTTAGTATTGCATAGTTGAAAGTGAAACTATTTTTTTCCCTTTCAATTGTTATAAGTAAAGAATAATTTAAACAGGTTTGCAAAAGGGCTTTTGTATGTTGTGTTTTGTCTGTTTGATCATAAACAATCCCTTTGCAGTTTAAAGTATAAACTTTTGTCCATATGATGTGCATTTCTCAATCTTAAAATGCATAAAATTCAGAAAAATCTGTAATCCAAAATATAAACATATTCCAATATGGAATATGCCAAAGAAATACAAATTAAGTTAGTCTGTTCAGAAATTTGGCAGGTATGAAGTTTTCCAGTCTCCTCCAATCTCGAGATGCAATTATGATGATTCAATCATGTAAGGTATGGATTAATTCTTGAGTGAGATACATCAGTGCCCATTTGAAATGTTACAATGATTTCTTGCATGTTGTTGTTGTTGTTATTTCTGGAAAATGGGAATTTGCTATGGGATTCTGGGTTGCACTGGGCGTGTATGTGTGATTTTCATCTGTAGATCCTTTATTTTGTATTTTCACAAATTTTTATCAAGTATCATATTCCATGCTTTGGATTACATATTATTAATTGTTTGAATATAGATAGCAATTAAATATAATTAGCTAGTTGATGATCATTTGCCAGTAAATTTTCCTAAGAATGCATATGCCGCTTTGGGGAGTTGCTTTCTATTTCCTGCATCACTGATCTGATGCTGTTTAGAGAGAGCCTTTTCTCCCCCCTATTTACTGCTCTACTGATCTGGGGCAGAAAGAAAGTAGGTTTATGAAAATATGCATGCACTAGCCTGTGAAGAACTCGGTCATGGAGAGTAAAAGGCTGAGGCTTCAGATTGGCTTTGTTGCTAAGCAAAAATGCCCAAATGGGAATGTGCTTATTAGAAAGGTCATTGCTCTAAAATGAATGGCAGGAAAAAAAGATACTAACATCTTCATGGATTGGATCACACCTGCACCTCACACCTGCAGAGGTCAAACACAGATGTAAGAAAAGAGTTGGTATTATTCTTGATTTGTATTGCCTGTCATCCTGAGGCAAGGTCCAAAGAGACTGGGACAGTTGTCATCCATCTTACCAATGCCTTGGAATATTGCATTTTGGTCACCATGATGTAAAAAAGATGTTGAGACTCTGGAAAGAGTGCAGAGAAGAGCAACAAAGATGATTAGGGGACTGGAGGCTAAAACATATGAAGAATGGTTGCAGGAACTGGGTATGTCTAGTTTAATGAAAAGAAGGGCTAGGGGAGTCATGATAGCAGTGTTCCACTATCTCAAGGGTTGCCACAAAGAAGAGGGAGTCAAACTATTCTCAAAAGCACCTGGGAGTAGAACAAGAAGCAATGGGTGGAAACTAATGAAGGAGAGAAGCAATTTAGAACTAAGGAGAAATTTTCTGACAGTTAGAACAATTAGTCAGTGGAACAACTTGCCTGCAGAAGTTGTGAATGCTCCAACACTGGAAATTTTTAAGAAGATGTTGGATAACCATTTGTCTGAAGTGATGTAGGGTTTCCTGCCTAAGCAGGGGGTTGGACTAGAAATCTCCAAGGTCCCTTCCAACTCTGTTATTCTATTCTATTCCATTCTATCTCACCTTTAGGAGGATTATAGATACATTTTGCCATGCTGGCCTCTCTTCCTTTACCAGATATACAAATACTTTCTCTACATAGGAAAAAAAGAGAGCTGGAAGGAAAAGAGACTGGTGGGGTGGAAGGAAGGATAAAGAGAAGGTGGGGAGAGTTTCTGCTACTTAACTATCAGAAGGAAATGGTTCAATTCACTTCCATTGGAGACAAATATCTTCTCTGGCAGAAAACTGCTGAAGAGTGGAGTAGACTAAGCCGCCAAGGATCCTGTTTCCTCAAGGGAACCACATTTCCATCTACTTCCAGTATTCATTTATTTGTTTAGGCAACAGTGAAATGTTTGGTTTGTTTTATATCTTGAACTTTGGGGATGTTGCAAGAATTGCTGATAAGTACTGCATGTCACAATTAGATGCAGGAAGGAAAGAAGATACCAATCTGATCAGAATATACTGGAATTGTTTTCCCTTTGATACTGATCTCTGGACATTTGTTCCTTTTAAAATCTTTATGCCGGCAGTTATTAAAAGAGCGTATGAACTGCGAAGGTTTATATAACACTGAAAAATTACGAAGACATTCATCTATTTTTATTTCCATCATTATTATGCTTTACACTGTTATTTTTTTTTATTTGGTTAATGAAGAAAAAAAGAAGAGGCAGGGGGGCTCATTTGCTAGGCAAACAATGAAGTTCCCCCCCTTTTTTTGAATATTGTGAAGCAGAAGCTGATTAGACATCTGTGAAAACAGAAGACTGGACAATCGTGTTGTTGTTCCTTCTTTATTGCTGAGAAAGAAAGAAGGAAAAAAAAAATACAAACACTTTCAAAATAATTTTCTTCCGGAGAACAGAAGAAAAAAACCACATCCCAACAGAAAGGAAAAGCCTGAAAACATGTTTTAGTACTTAATATTTGCATTGAGAAAAAGTGGGACCCAACTTCTTTGAAGCTGGAGAGTGGGTTCTGCAATTGAAAGCAGATGGTTTCTAAATTTTTAACATCTTGCAACTCAAGCAACTATAAATGTTCCCAGGCAAGTGAAAATGAATAGAGAGAATTGGTTCTATAATATGTATGGCAGAAGCCTTGTCAATAATGCAATAATGGATACTCCTGAAACTCTTACTACAACATATAATAAGGACAGTTTAGTTCTCCCTAAAAAATGTTTTCTACAAGTCCTGGATCATCATCTTAAGTACTTTCTGTTTTAAATTCTAGCAATATTTTCTTTATTTTCACTGTATTTTTCCATAATGCCTAGAAGATCCTTTTCAACAAAAGATAGTATCTTTAGAGGCTAATAACACTACACAGTAATATTAATTCCTTTAAATGTTGTTTCCAAACAAAGGGTGGGGGATCCAACTATACCGCCCTTAGATAATTGCTCCTTTGCTCAAAGAAACAAAACTGATTTTGGAGTAACCTTTACTTTGGTCATTTTGTTAAAATTAATTAAGAAATAAAAAGAAATAGAAAAACATATGCAAGAAGAGACCTCAAAGGGACTATAAAATTTTTAAGAATATCAAACATATTGTTGTTCACACAGTTTTGCTCCTTTCCTGTTTTTTTCTTCTTGTAAAATCCTGAACAAGATTAAAAGCAGACAGATTTAATCAATGAAACTGGTTTGGGAGGGCAGTTGGTAGACTAACATTTCAAAATATTTCAAAAGCTCTAATTAACTGAATTTACTGCACAACAATTTAGTCTGCAGAATTCAGTCAGTCTAGTACTGCAAAAAAAAGCATTTACACATTAGGAGAAGATAAAAAGGTATACTTTTTTAATCTGGTATGGATAGATAACAGTAGCGAAGTTGATAATCAATAACGCCTTGAGGAAAAAGACTCAAAAAATAAGACATGACAAATTGCTCTCTTATTAGTGTTGTGTGATTTTTTAAAAAAAACCCCTCTCAATTTTTTTACCCTTTCCAAAGCTCATTTAATCTAAACAAACATGTTTCCAAAATTTCAAAGCAGAAAAAGAATATTGATGAAATTCTCACAGGTGGAGGCCTATATTCTTGAACAGATTTGAGTTAAAACATGGCCTTAATTAACTCACTGTAAATGAGGCTGGGAAATTCCCATTACAGTTTCCGAGATTCTGCATTTACCCCAGGCAAACATTAAAGAAGCCTTTCTGAAAATCCATGTTCTTCTTCTTGCCTTGATCTTGACCAGCTGTGTGAGGCCTGAGAACCATATTCTGAGCATCTATAATGAAGTTTTTATCAATGAGAGCACCAGGTTCAGAAGGAATAGAAGTGACCCGCTGGAAAGGGCTTAGCAATGGCAGGCTAGAATGAGATCTATCATATGAGCTCTATTTTTGACCATTTGTGGGAAAACTTGGCAGACTGAGATACTTAAATTGGACATCCTTCACTGTATGAGGTAGTTGAGATGGGGAGAATTTTATTTTCTGTTAAGCATTTAGAACAGACCTACATGCTCAAAGCTCTTTGCATAGATGTTGCTATCACCACAGCATTCCCAGAGTGACTTCAGACATACATAATCCCATAAGCAATGTTCCTATGAGGTAAGCCAATATTATTACATTTCAGATAAAAGAAGGTGATGAAACTTTAGCTTCCACTGGAGCATTGATATTCCAATTCTGTTGGGAGTCTTCTGTTTTAGACATTGCTATTGAAGGAGATTGAAGTTCTCTGATATTTGCAGGTTTTGCTTCTGGCAAAGTAATCAGAGTATCATAATTATGTCTGGCTTTCCACAAAGAGATAGATAAATTTTTGTAAAACAGGTGCAGAGGTTTGAATATTATGTTATTGATGTGTTCATAAATATGGGAAATGATAGCATGGAAGTGCTATGGAAAATAAATAAATAAATGAGGAATCTGAAGAAAATAAGGAGAATGAGATTTTGAAATAAAATTTTAAACTAGCGAAAATGATCAATTCCAATCCATAAAATATTGGAAACCCACCCACCCCTCTTCTTTTGACAGTGCTGAAATAGTGTTACTGAGGTGAGTCACAACTAGCATCCTATTTATGCAGTTCTCCCTCTCTATTGTAACATATCTAACAAAGATCAGTGGATATGAGTTAAGAAGGATGTTTTAATAAGATTCATTCAAATCTTCACTTGTTTTTTATGCCAAAGGATTCTTTCCTGTACATCATAGGACATACAGCAGAAAGAAAATAACATTTTTATTCAACTGTTCAGCAGTTACATCATTATTCTTTTGATTTCCTTTGCTTTCCTTTGGTTTTAGCCTTGGGACTCTTTAAATCAAAAACCCCTTTCAGTCTCAGGATGGAAGAGAAATAGCTAGTTCTTACTACACCAGGGAATTAATTAGAGTCTGACCATTAGATATGGACATACATAAACATTTAATTGACAGAACAGCTTTGTATTTTTTCTTTTTCCAAACTGAAGTCTGTCTGTCTGTCTGTCTGTCTGTCTGTCTGTCTGTCTGTCTGTCTATCTATCTATCTATCTATCTATCTATCTATCTATCTATCTATCTATCTATATCTGTCTATCTATCTATCTATCTCTATCATCATTTTAAAATATTTTAAATGACTGGAATTAAAAGCAGTTCCATGATACAAGTTTCTCAGTTGTGTATTCAGCTGTCTGATCTTTTAGAGAAAAGAAGGAATGCAGAATTAAAAAAAAATGAAAGAATGTTAAGCTCAAAAACATAAGACAACTAGCTCTGGCTGAACACCAATCACAAGCAACACATGACAAGTTAGTCATGGAGAAAGCAGTGCCTGGTACTTTGTAACAGAATTATTAGACAGGAAATGGAAATGTTATAAATGGTCACATATATATGGTAGTTAGCAATTAGCTGTGAGCATTTTAGCTCCATTAAAATATGTAAGGAAGTGACATCTGTTGTCAAGCTTTTTTTCAGATCTAGCAGAAACTAGCAGCACAGCTAGGAGAACCTCAACACGTGTTCATTGTGTCATACGTTACCCAGAATTAATTCCACTGATAAATAGCACCGAAAAGCTACGTTGTGGAAATATAAAATGTTTGTTATGATCTTAAGTTGAAGTAAATTTTTTTAAAAAAATAGTTTATATTTATTGGATAGTTTAGATAATATTTTAAAAGAATTATCTATCAACTTAATTATGCTGGGACTTTAAAATGAGGAATAAGACATTTTCATGATATGGATGCAGGGAGATTTGCAGGGGAGATTTATAAAGTCAAGATGGCAGCCATGGCAATGTAATCAAAGTTCTGCTCCTTTTTGTTGTGTGCTAGGTGGCTCAGTGGCTAAGATGCTGAGCTTGTCGATCAGAAAGTTTGGCAGTTTGGCGGTTTGAACTATACTATCTTCAGAAAAATGCCTTTTCTGAAGATAGTATAGGTTACCGTATTTTTCGGAGTATAAGACACACCTTTCCCCCCCAAAAAGGAGGTGAAAATTTGGATGCGTTTTATACACGGAATGTAGCCCCACCCACCCACTGGCCCTCATCCTTTGGTCTCTGCCTCCCAGCAATTTAACTCCTTGCAGCAAGCAGCAAGAAGAAACAGCCCATTTCAGGTTCAGCACAGCCTATTTAGCACAAGTTGATTGACCTCACGACTGTCAGCTGTTTCAGGCTGCAGGGATTGCCATTGCCTATTGCTCCATGGGTGTCTGCTGCTTGCTGCAAGGAGGAAAATTGCTGGGAGCAGATTTTTTTTTCTTGTGCTAATCAAGCTATGCTGAAAACAAAAATGAAAGTAAAGCTGGCTGTTTGCTGTTTGCTGCAACTAGATAAAATTGCTGGGAGTCAGAGGCAAGTTTTTTTTCTTGTTTTCCTCACCAAAAAAAGTAGGTGCGTCTTATAATCCGGAGCATCTTATACTCAGAAAAATATGGTAGCTATTGCTATGTGTAAAGGCTCTCCCTAGAGTTAATCACGGATTTCAAAGAAAACTTAGCTGGCAACCTCTCATAGCTAGAGAAAAGTTGATTATTAGATCCTCATCTCTTTAGAAACCTTCTCTGAGACCTTTTGCCCCTTTTGAATTAACATTTCTGTAGCAACTCTAATTCCAGCAAAAACTACAATTGCTTTCCTGCCTCTCCCTAGTCCATTTCAACTTCCACTGTTCCTAGTGTGAGAAATGGTATGTATGAAAAACTTATTTGTTTTACTTGAAGCTAATTTCTAGATCAAGTTTATAACTTCTAGGCACACTTTAAATGACTGGCTGATTACATGATAAGATGGCAGACAGACTTTAGCTGCTCATTTTATCATAGCAAATGTAGTTTTGAATCACATTTGGAGCTGTGGTAGCACAGCGATTAGACTGCAATCTTAGAGGCTAATTCTGCTGACTGCTGACTGCCAACAGTTCAGCAGTTTGATTCTCACCAGCTCATTGATTCTGCCTTCCATTCTTCCAAGTTCAGTAAAATGAGGATCCAGATTGTTGGGGGCAATATGCTGACTCTGTAAATTGCTTAGAGTGGGTTGTAAAAGCATTGTGAAGCAGTATATAAGTCTAAATGCTATTGTTATTTCAAATGTATCATTATCTGAAGAATTATACATTTACTATGCACAGTAAAACATATTACTTTTCAACTTTGGAAAGAGAATGTGACCCCAGATTTACAGTCTTGGATGGCTGACACATATTTACTTTCAGTTTATGAACTGTATCTTAAGCAATTTAATGGAAAGGCAGATGAATATTATTCAATGTAGTCAACATTTCAGTATTTAAAGATTCAATTAAATGACTTCTGCATGCAATATAATACTTTTATTGTTTTCTATTTAAACTTTTTTATTCTTTTCTTTCACTCTTTTCTGTACATTAAAGCAATACAAATATTTTTTAAAAATGCTCATACACTTTGATAATGTCCCAAGTTAGATAATAATATTTCATATACAGCTGTAGGATGAGTAGCAATATGGTATCTTCCGATGAATTTAAAACTAATGAAGGTTATAATGCATGATAGATAATACCTTCTTGAATATCTGCTGTAATTGTAACCAAATGTAATAGCATTGGGGTTTTTAAAAGGGGTTCTTTGTATCAATTTTTAATTAGGTTTTTAAGTGGATTGGGGAGGGGGTGGGTTATACCTGGCAGGTGGTGGTGGTGGGGGCCCTCCGGGTTGTTGGCAGTCCAGGCCCAAGGCAAAGTTGGAGCAGGGTTGGGGGTCCCCGGGAATGCTGAAGGAGGGGGAATGAGTCTTGATCCCAGTTGCGATGGGGAATGGCTTCAGAAGGAAGAACAGAGGGCCTTATTGGAGTTTGGGAGCACCCCCTCACTATCTTCAAGCAGTGGCCTGCTCCAACCCTCCAGTTTCCGCCTGCCTTCCCCCCTGTCTGCGAGAGAGGCCCCCTGGACTTAGGCTGGTTTATTTTAATGCCAGATCGTAGTTAACAAAGCTCTCCTTATCAGGGAAGAAAATGCGGACCTGGCTTGCATTACGGAAACCTGGCTGGGCTTGGAGGGGGGTGTCCCCCTGACTGAACTTTGCCCACCAGGTTTCCGGGTGCTACACCAGCCGAGGGCCCAGAGGAGGGGTGGGGGGGATGGCGGTGGTTATCAGGGAGTTCCATGGTCCACGGGAGGTCACTATTCCTCAGATAGAGGGATGTGAATCTCTCCTCATGAGATGGGGTCCACAAGGTCAGTGGGGTGTGTTGATTATGTACCTATCTCCCAGCAATGTATTGTCGGGGTTGGTGGTGGAGTTCCCTAGACTTATTGTTCTGGGGGACTTTAACTTACCGTCCCTGGGTGGGGCGTTGGGAGCGGCCCGGGAGTTCATGGCTTCCATGGCAGCCATGAACATGACTCAAATAATTCAGGACCCAACTCATGTGGGGGGACACATGCCCGATCTTGTTTTTATCTCGGAGCAGTGGCATAGTGAGTTCAGTGGGGGTATGCCAGTCATATATCCCCTATCATGAACCGATCACTATATCCTTTGGCTGGGCTTCCATTACTTCACCCCCCATGCCAGGAATCGGAACCAACCATTTGGTTCTGCCTCAGGCACCTGATGGACCCTGAGTGGTTCCAGAAGGAGCTTGGGGATAACCCTGTCTCCCTTTCCCATGCCCCAGTCGAGACCCTGGTGGATGCCTGGGAAAAAGCCATCCGGGCTCTTGACCAGATCGTGCCTTTGTGGCCTCTGACCCAAAGTAGATCCCGGCTGGCTCCTTGGTTTACAGAGGAGCTCCAGGAGATGAAACGCCAGAGGAGAGGCCTAGAGAGCGGTTGGTGGTCCAGCTTTTCCAAATCTGACCGAGCCCAGTTGAGATCTTTTTCACAGACTTATCTGGTAGTGATGGAGGCAGCAAAGTGCTCTTACTTTGCTGCCCTCATCACATCTGCAGAAAATCGCCCGGCCACTCTGTTTCAGGTTTCCCGCTCTCTTTTGAATCGGAGGGAGGGGGAGGACCCTATGCAGGGACGGGCCGAGGAGTATAGCCAATTTCTGGCCTACAAAATCACTCAGATTTGGGACGGACTGGACTCCGACTGTGCGGGGTCGATCAGAGAGGTGGCGACGGGTCTGATTGTTTGGGACAAGTTCGAGCCTGTTACTCCTGAGGAAGTGGACAGGATCATGGGGAAACTGAGCACCACCACATGTTTGTTGGACCCATGTCCCTCCTTGTTTATTCGGCCAGGGAGGTTATACGTAGCTGGATCAAGGCAGTGGTCACTGCGTCATTGGCTGAGGGGAGTTTCCCTGCCGCCTTGAAGGAGGCGGTGGTGAGGCCTTTCCTCAAGAAGCCCACCTTGGATCCAGTTATTTTAAACAACTTTTGCCTTGTCTCCAACCTTCGCTTTATTGCAAAGGTTGTTGAGAGCGTGGTGGCACGTCAGCTCCCGCTGGTCCTGGATGAAGCATCATACCTAGACCCGTACCAGTCGGGCATCAGGCCCGGGTACAGCACAGAGACAGCATTGGTCGCACTGGTGGATGATCTCTGGAGGGCTAGCAGAGGATATTCCTCTGCCCTGGTCCTGATAGATCTCTCTGTGGCTTTTGATACCATCGACAATGGTATCTTGCTATGGTGCCTCAAGGGGTTGGGAGTGGGAGGCACTGTTTTATGGTGGTTCTCCTCCTACCTCTCTGGATGCTCGCAAGGGGTGTTGGCAGGGGGACAGAGGTCGACCCCAAGGCCCCTCACATGTGGGGTTCCTCAGGGGTTGGTTCTCTCTCCCCTGTTGTTTACCATCTATATGAAGCTGCTGGGGGAGATCATCCGTGGTTTTGGGGTGGGATATCATCAGTATGCTGATGACACACATCTTTTTATATCCACCCCAAATCAGCCCAGTGATGCCCTTGACATGATGTCCCAAAGCCTGGAGGCGGTGCAGCTCTGGATGGGGAGGACTAGGCTCTGACTCAACCATGCCAAGATGGAGTGGCTGTGGGTACCAGTGTCTCGGTTCCAAGGGAATATTCCATCTTTGGTCATAAGGGGAGAGGTGTTGCCCCCTGTGGGTAGGGTGCACAATTTAGGCATCCTCCTGGATGCACGGTTGACCTTAGAAGACAATGTTACGACCGTGACCAGGGGGCATTTGCCCAGATTCATCTGGTGCACCAGTTGCACCCCTATCTGGACCGAGATGCCTTACACACGGTCATGCATGCACTCGTCACCTCCCTGATGGCCCCTAGAGAGCGAGCCTTCTCTATAGGCGCACCTACCCTCTGGAATCAGCTCCCCTTGGAGCTCTGGGTAGCCCCCAACCTTCCCTCTTTCTGCCATGACCTTAAAACATGGTTGTTTCGCCAGGCTGGCCTGGACTGAATGGGGTTTTAATGGGAATTTTAGTTTTTATTGTCTGAATTTTAATCTGGACTGGTGTTATTATTGTTGTGAGCTGCCCTGAGTCCTAGCAGAGAAAGGGCAGCATATAAATCCGATAAAATAAATAAATAAAATAAATAAATTGCTAAAAGGGCATTAAGAATTGTTAACCTAATTTTGCAAAGCTTCTTCTCTGGTAACATAGTATTGTTAACTAGAGCATACAAAACCTTTGCCGGATTCTCGGCAAAGAATAATTCTTGAATATAGCTCATCTGCCTGGATTCCACACTGTATATCAGACATTAATATGATTGAATGGGTCCAGAGGTATTTCACGAGAAGATTATTCCACTCCTCAACTCACAATACAATTCTTTATGCCACCAGGCTTGAAATTTTGGGCTTGGACAATCTGGAACTGTGCCACCTGCGATCTGATCTAAGCATAGTGCACAAAATTGTCTGCTACAATGTCTTATCTGTCAACAACTTCTTCAGCTTCAACCTCAATAATACATGGGCAAATAACCAATACAGACTCAAAGTAAATGGCTCCAAATTTAATTGCAGAAAATATGACTTCAGCAACAGAGTGGTCAATTCCTGGAATGCTCTACCCAAAGGATACACCCAAAGGGATGTACCCTTTGTTACATCCTCAAATCCTCACTGCTTCA
This sequence comes from Masticophis lateralis, assembly GCA_030761175.1. Lineage (NCBI taxonomy): Eukaryota > Metazoa > Chordata > Lepidosauria > Squamata > Colubridae > Masticophis > Masticophis lateralis. The sequence continues at coordinate 308,757,179 of JAUDYJ010000001.1, read as the reverse complement.
ACCTTAAACTGTCTACCATGGACCTCACCCCATTTCTAAGAGGTCCGTAAAGGGGGTGTGCATAAGCGCACCAGCGTGCTTATCATCCCTGTCATACTGTCCCCATTTATTTGTATTCATTTCCCTCATTCATTTCCATGTTCATATTCATACCTGCTATCTTGTACATGTTTGACAAACTAATAAATAAAATAAAATAATAAATTAAAATAATCAGAAGAGTTGCTTTAGAGTTCCCTGGATTCACACTCTTTACCATATTATTTAACAGACAAATATAAACCACTGGGAGAAATAATCTATCAATCTGCAGGTAGGCGTTATCAATATATTGATACCTTGAGCCCTGACTAAGCAGGAGAATGACAGAAGTTCTAACCTGGTACTGAAGCTGTGAAGATAAAGCAGAACCTAAGATATGGCAGAACAGACTACGGCAGAAGAGACTATGGCAAATCCCACCAAGATGGAATTACTCGTTGTTAGAAAGCTTCTGGTACCACAAATGTTCCAATTTATAGCTTTTGATGGGGTAGTCCTTTGCTTAAAAGAGTGATGTGCAATTTGGGAGTTTTTCTGGACTCCCGGCTTCTACTGCAATAGCAGATAGAATCCATAGCAAGGAGAATATTTACCCAGCTGGTTACAGTTGTAAGCTTTTCTAGAATCAACTATTCCTGAAGTCAAAAACTCATAATGGTATTTTTGTGCTTCTTATAATCTGCCTAAAATTGTAAGAATAGGCAGAATGCAAATGATTACAAATATCTAAGTAATTAAAAGTAAAATATTAACTAATAATGTCAAGTATTCAAACAGTGACAATCAGGGCCATCACTTATGGGGTGCAAAAATGAAGATGACCAGCAGATGACAGCAAAAATATATTTCTCTGTTTCTGTTGATAAAACCAGTTTCTGCATCCCAGATGCAATAGCACTAAGCACAGTGTATTCTTAATGCAGAAATTGTCGCTGGTGCTGTGATTCATGATTTTGTGTATGTACAATGTGAGCATCTGACAAAGACTGTTAGGCTGATTAATTTTGCAACTGAGAATTCTGTTAATTAACCAATATGCAAGGATGTTCATTTGAATGAAATGAGTTTAAAGATTTGTAAAGTACTATTGATATGAGGAAATCTGAAAGGTATTTGCTTAACTGGGGCCATTTGCACCAGTGCTTTCAGTGCTCACTCAATTCCCCTATGAGCAGTCACATAGTTTTAGTAACTGGTAAGCTAATCAATCAGATATTTGTGGTAAAAGGTAATAATTATGAGTACAGATTTTATCTTAACTAGTCTCCCAGTATTTATTAGAATATATAGTCATGACTTCATTTGGTGGCATATTCAAATTACATAGCATTGAAAAAGTGACTTATGACTGTTTTTCACAGTTATGGCCTTTGTAGCATCCCAATGATCATGTGATCACAATTCAGACGCTTGGCATCTGGCTCATATTTAGGACGGTTGCAGTGTCCGAGGGTCATGTGATCACCTTTTGCAAACTTCTGACAAGCAAAGTCAATGGGGAAGTCAGATTCACTTAAAAACCGGGTTACCAACTAATCAACTGCAGTGGTTCACTTAACAGCTGGGCAAGGAAGGTAGTACAATGGGGCAAAACTCACTTAGCAACAGAAATTTTGGACTCAGTTGTGGTCGTAAGTCGAGGACTACCTGTATTTAATATTGGCATCTGTATTTGAACCTGTAACTATAGTAATGTCATTCTTATCTCACCTTGAATTCTTTGTCAGATTGCTGGATGATCTTGAAATTATACGTGGCAGAATATCTGATATATCAGTTGCTTGACTATATTTTAGTACTTGCATGGTATTTGTTCCTTGCTTGATATCTATATTATTTTGTTGCTTGTTTTGTAAAATAGATGGTTTTATATAAATTTGAAAGATGGAAGGATGGAACTTGTAGCAGGTCCTTGAATAAATTTGTCCATTGAATAATATCACTACGTACATGTACATTCAAAGGGTGGAGTTAACATTTTTAATTAAAATGTTTTTGGACATCCTAGTAGGGACTAAAACTTGGAATATGGTTTTAAAGATGCTAAATATTTACTGATGGTGATCAGGGAAAGAAAATAGTAGCAATTTGGGTTTTGTTTTGGTATCTTCAAATCAGAGTTGACTTTTGGCAACTGCCTGGAGAAGTCCCTGCACTTTCCTTGGCAAGATTTTGGAAGTGCTTTGCAATTGCCACCTCCATAGGGATGAGATAATTTCCTAGCAGACTTGTGCTTAAAACTGGACTAGAATTCACAGTCTCTGGATTTCTATCTGGAGCCATAGCCTAGAACCTTACCCACTCCACCAAGCTGGCTCTATTTGTTTTAGTATAGCCAATTCAAAGCCAAGTAGAAAGAATGTGTTTTTAAAGCTATGTAAAAAGCTGTTCATCCTTTTTCCTTGAAATATATATATAATAAGGAGCCTGGATAGCTCTGCAGATTAAGCACTGTAATTAACATCCAGCTGTCTGCAATTACACCAGTTCGAATCTCACAGGCTCAAGGTTGACTCAGCCTTCAATCCTTTCTAAGGTAGGTAAATTGAGGACCCAGTTTGTGGGGGCAATAAGCTGACTTTGTATAAATATACAAAAGTATGAAGGCTATTGCTTAACACATTGTCGCCCTGAGTCTCCGGAGAAGGGCAGCATATAAATCATTAAAAAAAAAATGTGTCTTCCAATGCAACTTCCTAGATATGATACTTTCATAGAGAGTGAAGCACTCTTAAAAAGAGCAGAAAGTTATGTCATTGGTGAATGCTACATTCAGGTCTTTTCTAAACTGCTTTGCTTGCCTGAGATTGTGACCTCTGCATACAATAAGCTGCTCCTCCATTTTCTTGAGCCCAATAGGTTAGTTTTTAATTTATTGGGCAACATATTTTTCCAAAGTTCAAATCATGAAGCCTATTAAAAGAATCAGAATACCACATATTACCTGAAAATCTGATTGACATACGTGGGCAGTCAGATGCATCAATATTTTTTGTTTTACTTCTGCTATAATAGCCAAAGTCATTAAAAAATACATAGTTGTTAGAATTCACTTTAGGGGAGATTCCAAAGAGCACAACATCACATATTTCTGAAAACATATTTGGCAGTTTATTTAAATTCCTGGTGCTACAAAATGCAAAGGGGTTTTTGAGAAAAGTGGAGGATACAATGCTTGGCTAAATGTTGACATTCTCTTAGACTGTGTCAGTGTTTTTCAACCTTGACAACTTTACGATGTGTGGTCCTCAACTTCCAGAATTCCTCATCCAGCCTGTCAAGGTTGAAAAACACTGGTGTACATGCATTTTATATTTCAATGTCATGACAATGTTTCATTATATGCTGGCTTGTGGAAAGGTGGCCCTCAATCATGAAGACACTGAGTGGCTTTGAGTAAATCATTATTGTGGTTACATGAAGTGCAAAAACTTAAGGGAAAATGTTTGGGAATGGAAAACACAGCCCCTCAAAATTTGCATTTTTTTGCAAAGATTGAAATGATGCCAGCAAACATTTCCTATGGTTAAATTATTATTTTCTTTTACCTATGATATTCATCTTATGGTTTCTTTCCTGCTTCACGTGAAATTTGCAAGCTGGTAGTGTGTAGATTTTGCTATTACACTGATGAAACTCATTTCCACATTTTGCTTCCAGGATACAAAGATCTTTTACTAAAACATTATTTAAAGATTGGTTCTTATGATTGCCTCCATTTCATCTAGACAATGAAGCTACTGAAGTTATTGTTAGTAGTTCTAGTTCAGAAGTGGTCTTTTTCTTCTCTCATGATAAAACTTGTCATCCTAGGCAATTTAGAATGCTTCAGGAATGAGCCTAGGAACACTGCAGTCAAGGATTACAGTCAGCTCAGCTCTAATTGATCTGGCAAATCTGCCATGAAAACACTCTCTTAATGTCCTATTGTTGGGCACTGTGCCTCCATTGCCATTTTCAGTTGGCGGAAAGACTGGACACCTAGTTGTCGTCATCCCTCCCTCCCATCTTTTTCATTGCAATATTGAACTCCCAGATCAATAAACCTATCATCCAGGAACTCTGCTATATGAAAGGATGTGTGTGTGAGAGCTTAGAAGACTGTAAAATAGGGAAAACACATGAGGCAAGACTGTGCACATGCACGCTCACACTGTATGTGGAATGAATAGACTTGGAAGAGAAGACACTCTTTGCTTGACCAAAATCAAGGTGAAAGAAAAGAGAGATCCAGAAACTCAGAAGCTTTAAGAGTTCTCTGGTTTGGCATTCTTGGTTTTGTTTTTCAGGTGAACTTTTCCAATCCCTCAGAAGATGGGTGGGCAGGGGGGCAGGGTTGTTTAACACAAGTCTTTTGACCTTCTGTTTCTTTGAAAGGGCTGCCAGACTCCCAGTAGATCAATACTGTAGTCCTGTCTGAAGAAACACTTAATTTAATAAATAAGGTCAAATACATAAATAATACAGTAAAATTAAAGTTTGCACCCTGAACTGCAGCAGGGAATCCTCCACATCACTACCTGAAATTGACTACATGTTAAATTTGTGAGGACAAACTGATTGTTGAGGCACAGTAAAGATTGACTGGAGGGGAAGATAGTACAATTTATGTTGATATATTTGTCCCCCAACCTCTGGATGGGAGGAAAATAAATTCTTTTAGCTGTAAGCAAAAGCCCATATTCTTATTCATTTATTCGATTTGGGCATCACCTGACTCTAGACCGACTTTGAATAATCTTTTATCTTAATCAGTCTTATAAGGCAGCTGTGATTATTCAATACTGTTTTGAGCTATGTCAGAGAAATAATAAAAGTAAGACTTCAAAGTAGGTTTTGGAAGAGAAATCTAGTCCTTTGTACATAATTTAAATTCTCCCAAATATGTAAGAAAACTAAGAATGCATTTGCATGCCAAAATCTGCACTTTTCAAAATGTTATAATGTGGTTCATCAACTTAAAAACCCCAGAATTAGAAGAACAGTAAGCATATAAATGTGTGTTTTAGGGAAAAGTACACGGAAAAGTTAAATAAGTTTGGAAACAAACTGATAACTTCGCTCCTGTTATTGCCTATATTGTTGCATACATCTAAATTTGTGCTGCTGAGTTACTGTATTAAATATTCACATCGGCCTTAGATACCCTGTTTCCTCATCTCATATAGCAGAATATTTGTACAGTTAGCATTTTCAGATTTAGAACCCCTATGGGAAATTTTAGCAATGCCTGATGATTCCATTTTTAAATATCAAAGGTACCAAAGGCAGAAACCCTGGCGGCTATTGGGGTCTTGCACAGCTCATTAACACCGATAGAAGAATCTCCCTTGTCAACTACTGCATTTTACATTTTAACTTAAAATTCTCCATCCAACAATTTCTGTTTGGAAAAAAAATCCATAGTAATGTACTTAAGCATCTATTTCTTAACTTTACAGTATTGAAGGTAGCTTAGTGTGCTATAAACCGAATCAAATAATTATATAAGCAAAGCAACTTTATATTTTTTTACAGTACTGGGCTTGTTTGCTCTTTGGTAACTGATTGGGAAAATATACTGCCTTTGATATTAGGAGTAAAAGAAAAGTCATTTTGATTAACCACATTGACAGCTTAATTATCTATGAATGGGATTAATTCTTTAAAGCTGTCCAAGCACTTTGTGTCATTAAATAATTTGATAATGAAGCTTTAGGCTGATTATATATGTGAAGCAGCACACTTATTTATTTACCTAATTTATTTGAATATTTATAGCCACCCATCTCAACATCATGACTCTAGGCAGGCAAGAACAGTTAAAAATATAATATAAAACAATCTAACAATAACAGTTAGCTGTCTGAATATTTTTGCTATTTAGCTTCATCTGAGAAGAAGGAGGGAGCAAATAATTTTATATATCTGTAGCATATCCTCTTCCATCACCACTTTGAAACTCAATGCAACTGTTTCTCAAGAGAGGATTAATTCCAAGTATTCTTTTTCTTTTTTGGTCATATGAGCTTTTCCATAACTTTTTCAGTTGTGAGTAAAAGCAATGTCACCTTTGTATTGAACTTTTGCTTAATGTCTTTATGAACATGTAATTGTTGTCAACAATATGGAAATCATTTGTTACTGTTTCATTTTAAGTTCCCACCCCTCTTTTCTTAAAATTTCTCCATCTAGTCCCCAGCCTGATATTTTTGGTGAATTCCTATTCAAGTAGGGCAGTGTGGTGGCTCAGTGGTTAAGATGCTGGGCTTGTTGGCTGGAAAGCCGGCAGCCCAGGTTCGAAACCCAAGCCCTACATGGTGCAGTGAGTACACATTCTCCTACCAACCTATCAGTTTGAAAGCATGCAAATGCAAGTAGATAAATAGGTATCATTTCAGTGGTAAGGTAACAGCACTCCATGATGTCATGTTGGCCATATGACTGCAGAAATGTCTTCAGACTGCACTAGCTCAAGGGCCTTGAAACGGAGATGAGTTCCACCTCCTATAGTCATCAATGACTAGCAGAATAAAATCTTTAGGGACTCCTTTTCCCCCCTTTATCTATTCAAATAACAGGTTCAACTTTGTTTAGCTTTTTGGATTTATTCAGGTGCTGCCCTAGCAGCATTCTTGCCAAATATTTTGAGAGACCATATTGTAGATCTATTCAAAAGAATTGTTAAATTTCTTTCCTAGTGAACAACATGAACTTTTTGTCCAGCACAATGGCTGGTCATTCTTACGGAGTTATTTCCCCCATGAAACCAATAATGCTTTGTAGTTAGTTAAAATCAATTCACACCCATCAGTTTAGCTCTGAGTATACTATATGAAAATATTGCAGAATATGGGAGGAAGTGTGTCAAGAGAATAAAGACAGCAAGGCAAAAACATGAAGTTTTGTCAAGTAACAGGAAGATACAACCCATAGATGTCAGAATTGATTAATGACAATATACCTTCCCTCAGATAAAGCCTTATATAGTGAGGGAGGCAGCCGAACATCCAGCTCACTTTATCAATTGTACCAATAAAGTGGAATGACCAGAAATCAAATTGATTGGGAAACTTTTGTTTAACACAAGCTTTTCATTCATAATTGACATTCAGAACATTCAAGCGCTTGGTATCCAACAGATAGAAAAAAATAAAATCTTAATTTGAAGCAATACCAAACTCTATGTATTTTTTCTAAGTGTGCATTTAAAATTGAAGTATGTGAAAGTGCAATATGTTTCTTGAAATCCATAGTATAATTGGAGATGTATAATTAATTTGTATTACATGTGTCTTCCTTTCTTGACTTCCCTTCTACCAAATTTTGTTGTTCTCAATCTTTAAACGTTGACACACACAAACCCCACCCCTACCGCTGCCAATATAATTGAAAGGTTTGTACTTTCTTCATGGTACTTATCTGTCCTAAAGATCTGACATCCCCAAATGTAGAGCATTGAGCACAAATATTTATACTGTAGCAGTTAATATTTTTGTGAGCGTCAGCAAACCCTGAGCATACTTCTAGTATCATTCTCCCCTCTTTATCATCACAGGAATCTGTTTCTTCCTCCCTGTCTTGCAATTGCTGTCCATCAGATACCAATCACTCCTTTATTATTTGCATATTCTTTCTCAGAATCATCCTATGAGTCTGCTGCCACGAAAGAGTGGTGGTGCAACTGAAATATTTGGACAATATTATTAAGTAAAATCACTGCAAAAAATTTGCTGAGATGCTTCTTATTCATGAAGAAATGGTTGATAGCCTATATAGATATTTGCACATTGGATAAGAATATAATTATTCTGGATAGAAACACAAAATTCCCTCATGATGAAGTAAAAACGATTCTAAACTCAAATACCAAGTTTCAAAAGGAGTTGCATGGTTTGAAGATGACAATTACATGCTGTCATGAGTTAGGAAGTCCTCCAATATGCAAACATGTGCAAAAGATACAGATAAGAATAAGAAAGAAGTCATAAAAATACAGGAAGATCTAATCTTTAGGCATTTCTGGAATAATGCCTATAAGATTTTATTTCATTATTTTCAATTTGGAGATCCAAACTGCTTATTATATGTATGATAGAGTTAAACCTTCAAAGAAATGCTGCTTTTATCATTATTAAGTTTACAGGATTGGCAAATTGGAACATGACACTATGAAAAACAAAGGCGTTATAGTCCTTGCATATCATATAATCTATAATTGTTAGAAAACATTATAATTGTTAGCCAACAACATGGCTGAGATGGGCAGCCATGTAAATTTGATACATAAACAAGCAAGCAAACAAATGGCCTTTTCTGCATACCAAAATACAGAAACATCACCTCCTGAACCCACAACCTGCAATACCATCTTTAGAATTCCATATAGATTTATTGATATAGATTTATTCCAATTCCATATAGATTTATTGATAAATACATTAAACAACAGAGTGACATCACACATGCTTGTCTTAGTCAATTCTGAACCAATTGCTAAGTATTCCATTTATCACCATGCATGATTTACGGTGCTGTTACTGCAGTCATCAACTTATCTCAACTCCATAGTCATGCAAAATATTCTATGATTCTAATATATTAATTGCATGCTTTTTTCAAATCAACTACATCTATATGTTTCTCTGTGACCTGCACAGAGAGCAAGAATTCTCTCCCCAGCATATTGACAGTGCTCTTCACAAATCTTACTCATTGTCATCTTGCATACCCTTCCATCAATAGCTTCATATCCAGCAAATCATACAACTAGTCTATAAATAAGGACATCCCCTTTTAACATTTTTTCCAACTACACCATCTATCTATAGTCTAATCATTTTTCAACATTCATGCAATACTTATTTCCCTTTCTTTTTTTTTTAATACTAACATACACAATGTACTTCTTTGCACCAGAAACATGCTATCATTTTTCAATGCAAACCAGGGTCTTTAATATAGAGATTACCTTGTAAGCCAAAATAATATTGCCCATCTTTCACAAACTAAAAAGTAAATATAGTGTATTGATAACTCATGATACATGACATACTCAGAATGCCTCTCCCTCCTTTCCTCCCATCATCTAGGCAGCTCATTAGCTAACCATCATCTACTTCTTTACCAGAGGTGAAATCAAACAGGTTCTAACAGTTCTAGAGAACTGGTAGCAGAAATTTTGAGCAGTTCAGAGAACCAGTAGTGGAAATTTTGAGCAGTTCGGAGAACCAGTAGCAGAAATTTTGAGCAAATACTCTGGCTGGCCCCAGAGTGAGAAGGAAATGGGGATTTTGCAGTATCCTTCCTCTGGAGTGGCATACCCACCAAGCCACGCCATGCCCACCAAGCCACGCCCACAGAACCAGTAGTAAAAAAACCTGGATTTCACCACTGTTGTCTACTATCCCTCTAAATGCCTGATGACAATTTATACTAAGCTTTTACTGCACAAGGACTACACTGAAAGTCATTAGTATGTGAACAGCTTTGAGAACTTTATGAAAATACATTTTAGAGAAGGTTAACATCTTGTAAATTTTACAGAAGGCCTAAAAATCTTTAGAATGAATGATTTCTTGGAGAGTAATGCATAGAAAAATTGTAGGAGCTGTATTTGCTCATTAATGATATGAAGCTATCGACTGCGCAGAAATCATTCTTTCCAGCATAGTTTATTTGTCATATAAAATCATTATCCCCTTCATAAATTCATTAGAAATGTGATTTCTTTTTTTTTAAAAAAATCAGTTACTGAGTTAATGTTGTAAAATTAGCAAGCATATTAGTTCATCATTTTCAGGAGGCAAATATGTAGGTTTGGCAAAATCACTTCTGTTGATAAGTAGCCTTTGCTGCATTGTCCAACAGGCAGACTCATTCCCCTTCAATTTCAATAGGATTTAATCATAGTTTAAACTTTAATTTAGTCATATATAAAAAGCTTCCGAAATAAACCAGAACAAATAATATTCTGCCATCAAATAGAGAAGAAGAAATGCCAAAAGAATGACAAGTAAATAGGAAGCCTATCTCTCTTTCTCTAGACCAGTGATGGAAAACGTTTAGGTTTGGAATGTCAAAAATTCAGAAAACGCCAAACTTGTCTCTGCTGATATGTCACCACCCCCATCCCTACCCAACAAGAGATACATTTTCTGTCCATAGGAGCTATGGTGATGCAGTACTGCAGGTTACTTCTGCTGACTGCTGGCTGACTGCAGTTTGGCAGTTCGAATTTCGCCAGGCTCAAGGTTGACTCAGCCTTCCATCTTTCCGATGTCAGTAAAATGAGGACCGAGATTGTTGGGGGCAATAGGCTGACTCTGTAAACCATTTAGAGAGATTTAAAGCACTGTGATGCGGTATTTAATCTAAATGTTATTGCTATACTATAATCATTTCTTTGAAATGCAATCCAATCATGTGCACAATCCTCAGAATCTGCTGCACACCGCTTACTTTCAGGAAGTGTTCCCTTTCTGTTGACGCTGCAAACTCTGAAACCCACCATATACGTGAATGTACACCCCATTTTCATGCACGTTTTAGAGGGTTTGAAGCAGGGTTCTGCTTATCTTTACTACCAGTTCGCACATGCTCAGATTGCCAATGATGACATCAGTGGCAGTGGGCGGGGCCTCCCGCCAGTTTTACTACCAGTTCTTGCGAACCAGTCCGAACCAGGGGCTGGTTTGAAGGCCACACAAAAACATGGCCCTGTTTTGCAACTTCCAGAGGCTCAGGAGGTCATGTGAAAACATATCCTATTCTTGCATAGTCTTCATAGCCTCCAAAAATCATTCAGGAATGAGCATGCTTTCAAGACTAGTTATTTTTGGGTGTTAGTGAATGCTGCCAAATCACCAAAAACATTGTGGTGTGTCAGCTTTGACACACGTGTCATAGGTTCATTATCACTGCTCTAGACATTGTATAGGGGAGAGAGCCATGTTAAATCAAAATCAAAATCAAAAGACATTTAATAGTACCTTTTCAGACTAACAATTTCTATTAAAAGACATAAGCTTTTATGAATTATAAATATGAATTTTGTCATTCGTCATAGCTGCAATTAAACAAAGCCATTGTTGGCAGAGCCTAAAATTACCCCTTCTCTGTGGCAGCACCTGCCTTCATCTAAAATTCAAATGATATTGCCCAGATATTGCCCAAAAATAATATTAACAAGCTACAACAGCACTTCCTTGATATAACCCACATTTTCTTTACACAGACACAGAAACACTTATTTATTTTTTTAAATACAAAGTTAAAGATAAACAAAAAAGAGAAAAAAGATTTGAAAAAAAAAGGTCAGAGAATTAAAAAAGGAAGATAGAAAAAGGAGGACAAATAGAAAAAATGATGACTTTCTTTGGTGCAGTTACAAATTAAAAAATATATTAAATTCTTACTCTAAAATCAACATTTATCTACATTATTTCTATAGTCCTAAATAATTCTAATCATTTAGTGATTGTTGTTGAAAGAAACCTTAGATTTATTCAGCTAAAACTTGATCATCTTCCTGGTTATCTGTTTGGCTATAAGATATCTCAAGGGGATATAGAGCCGAGGTGGCGGAGTGGTTAGAGTGCAGCACTGCAGGCTACTTCAGCTGACTGCTAGCTGCAGTTCGGCAGTTCAAATCTCACTGGCTCGAGATTGACTCAGCCTTCCATCCTTCCAAGGTGGGTAAAATGAGGATCCAGATTGTTGGGGGCAATATGCTGACTTTGTAAACCACTTAGAGAGGACTGTAAAAGCACTATGAAGCAGTATATAAATCTAAGTGCTATTGCTATTGCTATTTTTCTCCAAAATAGATTGCCTATGAAAAAATTGGCTAGACTTCATTATTCACAGGCTCCAGATTTTCTGGGGTAAGACGGCAAAAGTAGCGAAATAAGACTGTGTAAAGTGTTGTATCTTATGATTCATGATGAATGTATTTTTATGATGACTTTGATCATGATTTATCACTTATTGCTTGCATGTACACAGAGAGCTTATGCTTGGAGACAATTTCCTTGTGTGTCTAATTACACCTGGCTAATAAAGAATTCTCATAATCATAAGTTTATTTGTCAAGCATATATAAGATAACGGGTAAAAGTATAAACATAATTGGAATACATGAAAAGAGTAAGTAAAAAAGGAATATTAGGATAGGGATGGTAGGCACACTGCTGCACTTATGCACGCCCTTTACAGACCACTTAGAATGGGGTGAGATCAACAGTAGATAGTTTAAGGTTAAAGTTTTGGGGGTTTGGGGAAGAAACTACAGAGTCAAGTAATGCATTCCAGGCATTGACCACCCTGTTACTGAAATTGTATTTTCTGCAATTGAGTTTGGAACAATTTACCTTGAGTTTGTATCTATTATTTGCTCGTGTATTGTTGTGGTTGAAACTGAAGTAGTCATTGATAGGAAGTACATTGTGACAGATAATTTTATGTACTATGCTTAGGTCAGACTGAAGTCGGCGTAGTTCTAAGTTGTCTAAGCCTAAGCCTTCTATTCTAATGGACAACAAACTTCTCCAATGCAGGGTTATACTTCTCCATGATTATATATCTTAAAATTATATATTTCAAAAGACTCTTTCCTGCTCGGATTTGACTTTCTGGCTTGTCCATTTCTAACTTATCATATCTGTCTGTGGCATGTCCTTAATAAAATGAGAAGTATATCATTTTATCTTTTTATGATAGCTTTTATGTAATACTTTATTCCTTGTGGTCTCTATTGATATAAAAATATATGTGTGTTTCTGTATGTACTGTACTCCTTCTGTTATATTTTCTATTTAGGACTAGTAGGGCCCAAAGAAAGAGAGAAGACTTTGAATTTTAAAGTTAAAGCAAAGAACAAAGGAATCACTTGCAACAGACTTGAGGTAATTAACAAGAAACAACTAGCACCAAGTGCCTGGCTATAATGATAAACATGTGCATCTCAGAATTCAGAAGGAGAGGCATTTATCTTTATGAACTTTGGAACTGATAAAAAGCAGACACACTAAAGCACCAGTAACATGAAATGAAAGTTGAATGTGAGCAACACATTGGTGTAACCATCCAAGGTGGCTCTGATATATATGAAACATATTCATCATAAGGATGATTAAAGAAAGACAAGTATGTTTCAAATGATTGAAAGATGATGACAGAAAAATATAGAACTGAATGGACTGCATGCAGAGGTGAGGTCTACCTCCTTTCTATCAAGAAAGAAGAGCTTTTCAATTTGGATCTCCCAAATCCCCTGTGTTTGTTTGGCCAACAAGAAAGGTTAGGTATATTTGGCACAGATGTGAGCCTAGGGCCATGATGGCGAACCTATGGCATGTGTGCCACAGGTGGCACGTGGAGCCATATCTGTGGGCACGTGAGCATTGCCCTAGCTCAGCTCCAGCATGCATGTGTGCACCGGCCAGCTGATTTTTCAGCCTCCTGGGCCACCGGAAGTCAGGAAACAGGCCATTTCCAACCTCCAGAGGGCCTCCAGGAGCATGGGGAAGGCAGTTTTCACTCTCCCCAGGCTCCAAGAAAGCCACTGGAGCCTGAGGAGGGTGAAAAAGAGGCCTACTGGGCCCACCAGGGCATCACATGCCAAAAGCGGGGGTTGCACGGAGGGGTCATGTATGCATGAGCAGGAGGCGGGGTGCATTGAATTATGGGTGTGGGTATGCATGCGTGCAACCCCCTTGTGCTCCCCCCACTTTTGGCACACGACAGCAAAAAGGTTAGTCATCACTGGCCTAGGGTAAGATACTGTAATAAAATAGCTACAATTCTCTTGACTATATAAAAGAAACTTCTACTATGGCACTGTTCTTCTGCATAAGATCCCCAAGAAATTATGAAATCCAGATCCCTTTTCTCCATCTCGCAAGAGCCACGGTGTGGCTCTTGCGTAGAGCGCAGTACTGCAGGCGCAGTACTGCAGGCTAGTTCTGCTGATCACTGGCTGCCAGCAGTTTGGCAGGTCGAATCTCACTAGACTCAAGGTTGACTCAGCCTTCCATCCTTCCGAGGTTGGTAAAATAAGACCCAGATTGTTGGGGGCAATATGCGGACTCCGTAAACAGCTTAGAGAGGGCTGTAAACAGTGGTGGGATTCAGGCAGTTCGCACCACTTCGGGAGAACCATTTGTTAACTTTCTGAGCAGTTTGGTGAACAGGTTGTTGGAAGAAATCATTAGGCCAGAGAACCGATTGTTAAATTATTTGAATCCCACCATTGGCTGTAAAGCACTATGAAGCGGTATGTAAGTCTAAGTGCTATTGTTATAAACCCTCATAAATTTCATGATTGGGCCATGGGAGGTTTACTTTTCTGTTTCCTTAAACTGGAATTTGATTATGAAGGATTTTAGCTCATTAAGGACAACTAGCGTGTACTTAGCAGGCTAAAAATACGGCCAATCATGAGCTCTACAAAGGATGATTCTGATTTAAAATCAATGGGAAAAGGCAGCAACAAAACCAAAATCCCACCTGTTTTATCCCTCCTTAGTTTCCACAACAGAAAAATATTTTTTCTATATAAGCACTCCCCCACCCCCCACAACAAATAACCTCAAATAAAGGCTGGTGTATAGTACCTACTACCCCTTTCCTCCCTTTTTGTATTTTAACTGAGATAATACTCGGTACTTTGAATCTGACTCGCTGTAATGAAAAGCATAAAGCATTAAGGCACTATTATCATCTGTGTGAAAGCAACAATAGGAGCATTATACTACACCAAAGCATTTCAAATTGACCTGTTAAGTCTTGTTTAGTTTCTTTGGGACACGAATGTTTTGTAGTAATTCTCACTTCTATATGAAAAACATATAAATTCTTAGTATTATAACTGTAGGAAGAAAAAAAAAACCCATAAGAAGTTCTACTCCATTTAGTAACAATTGTTTTATTTGATCACACAGCCAATCTAGGTTGTTAATTATTTTTATTAAAATAAACAAAATCAAATAAAAAAAATAAACCTTTTTCAGTATGGCAAAAGGATAAGCTGCAAAAGATGTTGTTATTATGTTCTGACTTCTTTGCATAATAATTGAATCAGGAATTAAACAGATAGTCCTGATTTGCACAACACAGTGGTGTTATTTAAGGTTAAAACTAGGCAAGTTTGGTGTGTTGTGTGAATGCAGCAACTAGGTTTTAACTAATTTAATTAAGCTTGTGAATCCAATAATTATCTCTCTCAGCTTCCCTCAAAATATAATAATAGATTTAGGAATGGTGGCCAGATTATGTGAAGGAACGCTTTTTTCCCAGTTACATCTACCAGATCCCCCAAAGTAGGAGGCAGGGTATGTTACAGGTCCTTTCCATCAAGAAGGTCCATTTAATGCAACCAAGAAGTACCTTCTTCACAATGATACATCATCCCCATGGAGATAAAACTGGCCCCAATCCTGATCCTGAAGACATGGTTTAAATACATTGTGTTGGAAGAAATGTCCATCTGGGTTCAGTTCCAAGTAGGAAGAAAGACACTGGAAACAAGGAGACTGCTTGGAAAGATGGTTTAGTGGTGGACAGGACCTCATGGTTTGAGCTCCTGGGCAAAAAGAGCACATGGGTGAAAGAGGGAGAGAGATTTATACCCACTCTTGGGCCCCATCTTGGAGCTTCCTGTTCCTGTGTAAGAAATGTACTCTGATTGGGAGTCAGACTCCCATGGGACCATGCAGGGGTAACTTTGTAGGTTGTCTTGAGTCCCAGGCCTGGGTGATGAGGTAATGAAGGGGCTTTGGCCAATTCCTATTATGGTTTAATGGCTTTGTCCTGGTTTGGATCTTGAGTGGGGGCTAATCCTATCATGTCTGAAGGGCCATGTCTTTTGTTTTGTAGATAAGCTGGCCCAGCCTTTGTTTTGTAGATAGGTTGACACGAAAACCTATCTGTTGGGGAGGCTGAGGCTCTGAGTTTATGTCTTTAGAAACATGTTTCTCCTTTAAGGAAAATAATATTCTGCCTTTTTAATATTTCCTAGAATATTTCATTTTTCTACCGTGTTTACCTGAAAATAAGACCCTGTCTTATATTTTTTTGAACCCTGAAATATGTGCTTGGCCTTTTTGCCATGTGCTCAAAAGCCCGGTTGGGCTTATTATCAGGGGATGTCTTATTTTGAGGGTAACACGGTAGGAGATGGGTGGGTCCTACAATAGGAAAGGTTATAGATATGATGTTTAGTCTAAGGCAGGGGTGTCAAACTCAATTTCATTCAGGGTCACATCAAGGTTGTGTTTGACTTAGAGGCATGGCCAGTTTGACATAACTTTGTTGGGGGCACCTGTGGTGGCCTGAGCTCTCTGCCAGTCTAAAATGGGTTCTGGAGGCTTTGTTTTCAGCTGCGACGGCCTGCTGCAACCTTCAGCCATCAAAAATGGAGCTTGGGGGGGGCCACCTGCAGCACTTACAAGGTTTGTTTTTCGCTTTGACAGCCTCCTGCAACCCCCTGCCAGTAAAAACGGAGCTCGGGAGGGCCACATGCGGCCCTCCTGAGCTCCGTTTTCACTGGCAGAGGCACCTCAGGCTAGTCCTTTGCTGTTTTCAGGTCAGCCCAGCGGGCCAGATCTAAGCACCCCACAAGCCATATCCGGCCTGTGGGCCTTGAGTTTGACATCCCTGGTCTAAGGTCTCTTAGAAAGTTGAAAGTTAGTCATACATCCACAAATTGTTTCTGGAAAGTAACTAATTGTGCTTAATAACACTATTCCATTCACAATTCAACTATGCACAAATAGTGTCTGATTACTCAGGAAACCAAACAATGAAGTAGGAGATAAAATGGTAGATAAAACAAAGATATAAATCTGGACATTCTATTATCTGTGAATCCAGATTCATAGCACTACAGTGCAATCTCTTGATCTATAAAAACAATGATTTGACTTTTACAGTACATGCAAGTTCATTATCTATTGCATAATGTCCAAGTCAAAAGCTTAAACAAATGTCAAATTTTTACATATTTTCAAAAAAATAATAATAATGTGAATTCTTAATATATCCAGGATCAAGGCTAGAAAAAAGCATGTGAGAACTTATTCTGTAAATCTAAGATTTCTCCCACCTTTTCTTTGATTATCACTCTGCATTATTGTGTATCAGAGAGGACATAACTTATTTTTGAGGGCCAACAGCCAAAATGAATAGAGTGGATGTCCCCCTATCCCTCCAAAAATACATTAATCCTATTTTAGTGTCTGTATTCCATTTTCTTAACTTTTTTGTGCCTCAAAAGACATTATGCCATTTATCTTTGCTGATTAGGATTGGGGTTGACCATCCACTGTCTCATAATCTCTGCTTTCTAAATTGTTTACCCTTGAGCAAAAGGAGGCAAATATTTTGTGCTTTTTAAAATTAAATTGCAGCAAAAAACACCTTATCATTGTGAGATCAGACAACAGGTACAGATCAAAACAATGTGAAAAAACAACAGGCCTATGAGAAAGATAGACCAAAGTGGCAAATAAACACTGATAAAAGTTAACCCTTAGATCAGTGTTTCCCAACTTTGACAAATGTATGATGTGTGGACTTCAACTCCCAGATTGCTGGCTGGGGATTTCTGGAAATTGAAGTCCATATATTTTAAGAAACACTGCCTTAGATGAACACACAAGGGTATGTTTACTCTTTACTTTCAGACTAAAATTAGGATAATAATAACATTAATGCTTTAATAATAACATTGGTCGTCCACCCCCCCCCCCCACAGCATTCACAATTCTCTCCTTAAATGTTCATTTTACCACCTAACCATGTGGAGTTTCTATTAACTCCCTTCTTCAATCACTGGCATTTACATAATGATCAAACATTCATTATGGTATTTGGGGTCACTGCTCTAATCCCCACTAATGTATCATGTAGTTCTGTTCATGTCAGATGCAGAAAAAAAAAAAGCAGTTGAAAATCAAATGGACCATAAAGGAGATTTTAACATTTTCAATGCAGCAAGAAAAAACAAACAAACTTGTGTTTGGAGCAAAAATTAGCTGGATTTCTTTTACTTTTAGAACTGATTGCATGAATATTAATGCCGTTTTCAAAATGAAATTATCTTAGAATTTAGCCCTGGGACAACTATGTTTCTATGAGCCCAGCAATATAGACCAGGCTAAAAAAGAATTCCATAAGATTAGAGCTATTTTCAGTGCTGAAAATTTAACAACTAATTTAACTAATTCAACTAATTTAACAACCGGTTCTTCCTAATGACTGGGTGAGTGTGGCTTGGGAGAGGTCATGTGACTGAGTGGACATGGCCAACTTGATGTCACTCACGGAAAGGTTGGGTAGTGCAGGCGGGCCGAAGCAGTGGTGGCGATGGCCGGAGCCTTAGACTTACCTTTGTACAGCAACAGCAATGGTGATTCTCCGATGCCTCATCTCTTGCTGGGTCTCGCTGTCTGGCAGTCAGGGTTTTTAAAAATATTTTTGTAGCAGGAAAAAGCAGGCAGCTACTTCCAGCCTTTGTTGGTGCAGTTGGGCACGACTCCACCTTGAGACTCTGGCCTGCAGCCACTGCTTCTTTGCTGGCACAAGCAGCCTCCATCCACTGTTCTTTGACGGTGCAAGCCGCCGCTCTTTTCCAGCGTGAGTGGTTTCCAGCTGCCACCTCTTTTCTGGTGAGGCAGTGGCTGGAAGCTGCTTGTGTTGGCAAAGAGATGGCGACTGGAGGCTGCTCATGTCAGCAAAGAGCCAGCAGCTGCCACATTGGTTTGAGCTGGCAAAGAGAGTGGCTGCAGGCTGTTCGCACCTGCAAAGAGGTGAAGGAAAACTCACTAGGCAGGCAGGTAGCTGGGCTGTGTGGGAGGCAGTGAAGAATGGCAAAAGAAGGCTTAGCAAGGAGTTGGGCCATGTGGGAGGCTGGGGCGAAGGCAGACAGGTGGGCTGGGCCATGGGGGCCATGTGGTTGAGGCAAGTGAGCTAGTGAGCGAGGGAGCCAGAGAGCAGCAGCTGCTATGCTGCAGCCAAGGCAGGTGAGGCAAAATAAAGGGTACTGGGAGGGGAGGGGCACAGTGGGCGGGGCCAGCCAGTGGTGCGATTAGCTGGTTCTCTGAACTGTGCAAAAATTTAACAACTGGTTCACCCGAACCAAGCCGAACCGGCTGAATCCTACCTCTGGCTATTTTTATTGTAACAGCTACAGTAATACAATTTTGCCAGTCTGAAAGTATTTCCCTTCCCTCAATTCATGTGAAGTATGGAGAGGTTTGGGGGAGATAACATCTCATGCTACTTTTGTGATCTGATTTCAAGGCCCTCTTATTTGACAATTACTTTGGTAGTAGTTCTTTCTGTCTCTCAAGACAATTGCATGTGCCCTTCTAAGGTTCATGTTTCTATTTCAGATTATATCAATCCAATACACAAAGCCCCCAGGTTATGAACCTCTGACTTATAAACAACTGCTAGGTACTAATGGGCTTCCTACAAAATGGTGGACAGCCAAGCAGCAATGATATCTGATTCAAAAAGAGAAAGTCAGATGTGTACTGGTAAGTAGAACATTGGCACTGCAGGCAGGGAGGCCTGTTGGTGTCTCTTTCATGCAGTTTCTCTTTCATGTTTAGTTATTGGTGCTACAAGTAGAGAAGGCATGGCAGTGTCTCTCTTATACACACATGCAGCTGGCAAGGGAAACCTCAGTTACCTCAGCTTAGTCTTGACTGCAGTTGTCCTCACCACCATTCAGAGACCTCTACTGCTCTGTGTTCTGCTGCCCCTATTGTTCTGTATTCCACTGCCGCAGGTACATTTTCCCATTCCCTTGGTGCAACTATTGGCACGGACTGCCCACCCTGGCCCTTCATGAGTCAGCTGCTGGTCATGTTAGGCCATCTTTCCCAGGTCTTGTGAGGAAACTGCTGTGTGGGCCCTGCCTGAGGAAGAAAACCTTGGATAGCTAGCAGCTGCCTCGCCAAGGGCCAAGTGTTTGGTCATCAGCAGGAACAAGGAGACAGCTAGGCTCAGCTGGGGTGGCAGGGGCACAGAATACAGGTGGTGAAAAGACCATAGATGGGTAGAGGTAGGTAAAGTGAGACCAGTTGCAAGCATCCCCTTGATTATATGACTGCAGGGCACTACAACAACCATAATTTTGGGGAATAGTCATAAATCCCTTTGTTTAGCACTAGCATAACTTTGAACAGTCACTGAACAAATAGTCATATGTCACAATGTCTGTTCTTATGTATCATTTTCTAAACATAAAGATTATGTTTACATCATGAGGATATTCACCACCTGGCATGAAGAGGCATTATTGTTCTTCCTGGAATCCAGAATTTCGGTTTTGCCTGGAAACGAGATTAAAACAGTCCCACCCTTTCCTTAACTGGAGTTTATTTAAGAGTTTATTTTATAAAAAGGGCTCTGAAAATAAGAATCTGCATGGGTGTGTCAAGAAAGGAATAAAACTAGAAACATAGCACAGACCTGGAGATAAGAAACTTCCATCCAAAAAGCAGCACCTCAGGAATAGTCTTCAGATAGCAAGTCAAAGCTTCAGTTCTTGGAACCGCAGGATGGCTAAGAGGCAGAGCTGAAGTTTGGAAAGGAAAAGGGTCTGACTAGGGTCTGCAAACCCAACCAAGCCCATTGGATGCTGCAGCCCAGGTTCAGAGCTTTACAAACCAGCTCCAGAAGCATAGGTTTGGTAGTGTGTGTGTGTGAAAGAAAAGCCACTTGTGAATTCCTTTACCTAGTGTAGGTGAAAAGCATTTTCACATGCAAATAGACTGAGATTGGCTATAATAGCTGAAGATCTGGGGAAAAAGAAAGAAAAAAACCAAAGAGATAAGAAACAGTATGTCAGGCATGCTTCTATTCAAAACCCAAGAAAGACACCCCCACCCCCACCCCCCCTCCGATTCCATGTTTTAGAGAAGAGGTACTTTTACTGAGTTTGAAATGATAGGAACAAAAGAAAAGCAAGATCTGAAGTAAAAGACATGAACGTTACAAATTGAAAGTATCCCCTAATCCCTCCCTCCAAGGACCCAGGATGAATGTCCAATCCCCAACCCATATGGTGTCATGTGGGATGCATCTTCAGGTGTTTTCCTCCATCTGGTTTTCCGGGATTGTTGACCTTGACTGGGTATAAACAAGCCATTCAGCTGCGCAGTAGATCATGAGAGTAATCCTCCCTTTTCATTCACACAGGCCTTCTCTCTCCAGCTCACTTCCCCATCCAAATGCCAATCTTCCCCCCTCCCCATTACCATGGCAGCCGATAGCAAGCAAGCATCATAGAGGCTGACACAGTAAGATAAGAAAGTATCAACTCTACAAACATAATAGAAACAAAGAAATAGAACTTTGAGGTACAAGTTTATAAATTAAATAAGAATAGGAATAGTTGTAAACTCATAGTAATAGGAAGATAGTAGATAGTAGATATTAGATAGCAACTTAATTGTACAATAATTTGTATGGGAAAAACAAATACAGTCTTTGTGTCTGTGTTCTGTACCATATTAAGAAAACAGCTAAAAATGGGATTCTGATACATCTGGCAAATTAGCCATTTTCCAGTTATCTAAACTATAATCTAGATACATCAAAAGCTAATTTCTGCAACTTCTGTACATCTGCTAAAGTATCAGTACTTTAGCAAAGCTGAATTCTTGAAGAACATTTGGTAACTCATGTCGGAGTTATAGATGCTTGTTTTGCTTTTTAAATAAATTGGCCTGAAATGTGTTAAACAACAGTAACTTTGCTCATTTACAGTAATATAACAACATCCAAACTTCTTATAATCTTTCCTTACTTGAGTCCCATCAGCACACTGGTGGCATTTCTTATATATTTAAAATTTAGAATTCTTTATTGGCCAAGTGTGGACACACATGAAATTTGTGTCCGGTATATAAGCTCTCAGTTTACATACAAGTAACAAGTGATAAATCATGATGATAATCATAAAATACAATCTCATAACTCACACACCTACATCGAAAATAACTCAAACAGAATATGATTAAATCATACTGTTCTCAGGGACAATATTGATAGAAAAGTTAGTTATCCTTTTTGGATTGTAGAACAGGGCCAATGCTGCATTAGTGTAGTGTTGACTGCAATGTCAATTCTCTGCTGAAGCAATAGCAACATTACCACCGCTGTGAAAGAAATATGTATGTATGTGTGTAATTGTTTGTGTACGTGTGAAACAGTAATCACTTTGTTATATTGTCTTTTATGGAGAATGTGAGTCTTAGAAGAGTGAGGAAAATCCTCAGGGACGACTCACACCCTGGTCAGCACTTCTTTACGCTCCTACCATCCAGAAGGATATATAGAAGCATAGCCAGCCACACAAACAGGCTGAAGAACAGTTTTTATCCATGGGCTGTCAGACTCCTGAATGCGAAATAACATCATAACTACGTAGTATGATGGACTTGAAGGGCCAAAGTAACGTGTAACATGTTCACATTGGTGTAGTAGGACTGGGTGTTTGTAAATATGATTTATTGGGTTAGGGATTTTCTGTTTCAACTGTGAGTTGTATTGTGTGTGGGGAGGGCACTGAGGGAGCTCAACCAATCTCATTGTACATATGTTGTGACAATAAAGGTTATTTATTATTAACTGATGACTAAAGGAATTTGTACACTCCGTCTCCACACATCCCACTGAAATGAGAAATGGGTTCCCAAAGTTATAGGTGTAAATTGTGAGTGATTGTGTAAGTCCTGTGTGTGTGTATGAGAAAGACACACAGAGAGAAATGGCAAGAGGAATAACATAATAAAGGGCTTACCTTTAAATATGTGGATATTGAACAATGTAATTGTGTAAGTATTTCCTTAGGAATAAATAAGTATTTCTTTGCAAGTTTGTAACTGAATGTATAATTGAAAAACTAGCTGCAGAGAAAAATTTAATATTCCCTAATCCTCGATATCAGATTTGATTTTT
This sequence comes from Masticophis lateralis, assembly GCA_030761175.1. NCBI lineage: Eukaryota > Metazoa > Chordata > Lepidosauria > Squamata > Colubridae > Masticophis > Masticophis lateralis. Next base: position 308,734,184 of record JAUDYJ010000001.1, on the reverse strand, counting down.
TTTTGAAGGGGGATGGTGTCTAAGTATTTTTTTTTAATTCAGAGGCTTACTTTCGTCTTTTCTTTTTGCTGAATTACATATCTAATAGATATCGTGACTGTTCAAATTGATTTTCATTATCACAAATAAAATCAGTTTCCCTATTTTTTCCAACAATGAATATTTAAATATGATGAATTTTTAGATCCCATATAACTGGATATCAGTTTGTCATAAATATGTCTAAATGATTCTGCAATTTTCTGACTAAATATAATCACTCTGGCATGACATTAGAAAAGAAAACAGCAAACCCATGAAAATAATAAATGAATAAATGAATCCAAAAGACAGCTGAAAAAATGGAGCTTGGAGAATCAGGATAGCTTGCTTGATGTACTCTGACTGAAAGCTTTAGTGATGGTATTGAAGTCCTTACTCCTTTGCAGAATTTGCATTTGGAAGGGAGAAAATACAAAAGAGGAATACAAATTGTACAATTGAACCTAAGCCAGCACTGAAAGAGCACTGAAAGATTATCAACCCCTTTTGAACCAAATCAGACATGGCCTTTTAATCACAATTCTTAAGTGCTGAATGGGTGCACATTGCAGAAATGCATGCTCATTCTTGGTCATTCATCAAGTATCCAACCATTCCTGACCTAAGCCTAAATGCATCAGAAGTGTTATGGGAGATATGTGTATGGCCACCCAAACTTGTGCTTTAAGATAGGAAATCATGTAAATCAGGGATGGGTTCTACATTTTTTTACTACCGGTTCTGTGGGCATGGCTTATTTTGTGGGCATGGCTTGATGGTCATGTGACAATCCTTTAGGATTTAGCAGTGGTACTGGTCTACCAGGCTTTTAACTGCTTGAAGAGCTGTACCGGTCTACCCATTTGTTTTTGGAGGCACCAGTCTACTCATTTGTTTTTGGAGGCACTGATCTACTCATTTGTTTTTGGAGGCACCAGTCTACCACCTCACTGCCTTTTAATACTGATCAGCTGTAGGGCGGCCCTTTGAAGCCCCGCAGCAAGAGTTTAAACAGTTTTTTTTCCTTCTAGCCGATCAGCTGGGACTTGGGAGGCAGCAATAGATTGGGGGCGGGGCCAAATAAAAGGTAAGAATAACACGGGGGGGGGCAGCTCTGAACAAAGAGAACCAGTTCGGTGACATCATATCATCACCGCTACCAGCTCGGCTGAACCGGGCCGAACTGAGAGGAACCCACCACTGATGCAAATCCTTTAAGTTAATAGATAAATAAACAGAAGAGAGCATGAACAGTTTTAGCTAGTGATGAGGCTGAGCAAATTATATTAATTTTTCGTCGTGGTAAATTTCCCACCAGTATTTATCAAATAGGATGGTAAAGGCTTTAGCAAGCTATAGATTCAGGTAGTCTTCAACTTACAACAGTTCATTTAGTGATAGTTCAAAATTACAACGGCACTGAAAAGAGTGATTTTTGACCATTTTTCATACTTACAATTGTTGCAGCACCCTGCAATCATGTAATCAAAATTCAGAAGCTTGGCAACTAACACATATTTATATGACAGTTGCAGTGTACTGAAGTCATGTGATCACTTTTTGGGACCTTTTGACAAACAAAGTCAATGGGGAAGCTTAACAACTGCAGTGATTCACTTAACAACTGTGGCAAGAAAGGTCATAAAATGGGGCAAAACTCACTTAACAACCATTTTATTTAGGAACAGAAATTTTGGTCTCAATGGTGGTTGTAATTTGAGGACTATCTGAGTGCCTTTTTGGTTTGGAAATGTTCAGCAGGCAGCATGAAGATGGCTGGACAATGAAATGAAGAAGATACAGTGTCCACAGTATTATCTGCATAAATGTATAAATAACAGGTCAGGAGACATGACATGTCCAAAGTCTATCACTGGAGGAAGTAAAAAGTTTGAAAGATCATTTTGATATTTTATGATGAAAGATTTGATTTTAATTCTGAAAATGTTTAAGTTATAAGGATTTTTTTTCCTATTTGTTTCTGTGTGTATGAACAGTTCAGGAAATGACATGTTACAAATCTCACATGCATTTCCAAAATTAGGGCAAAGAGATGAAGAAAAGATGACTAAACCAATCAGTTCATTATTCTGACCTTTGAAAAATCTGTCGTTGTCGGCGGTCTCTTCATGACCGCCGGCCTCCCGGCGCGTAAAGAGCCGCCGCACAGCAGGCAGGCGGCTCGAAAAACCAGCTCTTTAATTGAAAGAGCGGGGAGAGCTTCTGGGGGTGAGGTTGAGCCCCCTGAGTCACCCCAGGATTTTTTTTCCTGTCCTGGGGAAGGCTCAGGGCGATGGCTCCCTATCCACCCCCAGAGAATGCTCTGCGCCGAGAGGGATCTCTGCTAATTAGCTAATTAGCGGAGCCAGACGTCGTGAGCAACACTACGACTGATTGACAACCTAAACAAGCTGAATAAGGAAAAGAAAAGAAGAAGAATGCAAGTATGTTTTTTTTTACTGATTTTTTTACTGATTTTCTGGAGGAGGAGGGAAAGAAAGAGGAAAGAGGGAATGAATAGTGAAAGTGTTCTTAAGTTGGCGACCGGCTCTGTCTGAAGAATAATTGAGAGTGGAAAGTGAAAGCAGAGCTTAGTGCTGAGAGATTTTAAAAGAAATATTTTGATAGTGAAAAGAAATAAAGAAATAAAGACTGATTTAAACAGATTTTTTCTGTTTTTTTTATTGAAGTAAGAAGAATTTCTTTGGTCTTTTTGAAAAGTAAATAATAAGTCAGAAGTATGACTCCTAAACCTAAAGGAAGGGGGGGGGGCTCCCTGATGAGTCAGTTGAAGGATAAAGCAGAAATGACTCATCTGCAGGGATCTGCAGATGAGGATTTAAAAGATTTCATAACAAGGTCTCTAGTGAGTGTTGTTGACAAGATAAAAAGTTCACAGAAGAATCTTGAGGAGTTGGTTTCTGGGAAATATGATCAATTAAGTCAAACTATTATCAAAGTAGTTTCGGATCTTTCAAGTGTGGTGGTCGAAATGGGGAAGAAAGTGACTGAGATCAGTAGTAAGTTTGACTCCCAGATGCAAGAAATACAAGAAAAACTTGTGGAAGCTGAGGCTAAAAATCAGAATATAGAGAATGATGTCATCATGCTTCAAATTAAAGCTATGGAATCAGCAATTAGATTAAGAGGTATAAGAGAAAACAAGAGAGAAAATTCAAGAACAATTTGTGCAAAGGCCTTTGCGGAACTATTAAAGCTAGAAGATGAGCTAATTCTTGGTTGTATAGAAAAAGTCTACAGAGTCAACTCATGTGTAGCTAAACAAAGGAATTTGCCTAGAGACGTTGTTGTTTACCTTACTGATAGAAGACTGAGAGATGATATTCTACAAAAGTCCTACTTTGCCAGAGTACAGGTAGAAGGTATACAAATTAGTATTTTTAAGGAGCTACCACCGAAGGTTCTACAGGACAGAAAAGATTTCGCTTTTTTGGTTAAGGAATTGAAGAGAAGTAATATCCCATTTAGATGGGATTTACCAGTTGGTATAATTTTTAGATACCATGGTGTGAGACATTGTTTGAATACTATTGAAAAAGCGGAATAGTTTTACAAAAATATTTTTAAGGGAACCCCGGAACATATTAAGAATAAAAAACAAGAAAAAGAGTCTACAAAATGCAAACAGAAGGAAGAAATTCAAAGTGTGTTAAAAGAAAAAGGAGCACTAGGTGGTTGTCCAGAGGATTCTATTATGGATTTTTCAGACGAGAAAATTGAGCATCCCAGTGACCCTAGAGGGGGAGTGCCGGACCTTGAACTGCTGGAGCAAGATTTAAAAAATAAAACTATAATTCGAGATGAGCAGCAGCAGAGGCCCAGTGCTCCTCAAGAAATGGGGGGTGATGCTAACAAACAGGAACTAGAAGTTAATGAGGAAACTCGACTGGAAACCACTGATGACAAATTTAAGGAGTATCATGAAATGTTTGAAATTATATCAGAAAGCATTGAAAGATTTGGAAATAGTATAAACTTAAAAAAAATTTATAACATGAGTTGGATTTATATTTGACTTACATATTAAAATGGACTATAAAAATTTCCTACGAAGTTTATTTTGAGGATTTGAGCTATTGTAGAAAACTTTGGAGATGTATAACAATTTTGTTAAAAAAAGTTCATCCTGAGTCGGACTGATATTAGACTTATATATTAAAATGGATTATAAAAATTTTACTACAAACTTTATCCTGAATTGGACTTAACATCCTGAGAAAGGTCAACAGATTGCTGCAATAGCAGCAGCGATCTGTGGTTACCCAATTATAGGGGTTTTTTTTGGAATTTATCATCTAGGAGAAGAGAATGGAAATGAAAACATCTCACAACCCAAAGGAATGAATTGTAAAGGGCGACAGGATTTGAAAGAGCTTTAAAGGAACATCTGGGAATGCGGTTTCTAGTTTTTTTTTTCTCCAAGGTTTGAATCTTAGGAGGAGCTGCATTGGTTTTTTCTTTTTTTTAGGTGGTACAGTATAAGCTAGTTTGAATGATTCTACCTAGAGGAGTGAATACCTTCATGGTTGGATATTATTTACATAAAGTCACTCGGGGGGTTTGTGTGGAGAGATGCTTTATTTTGCTGATGGGGGCAGCTGGAAGACGAAGTTTATTGGAATTGGATTTATGTTGGAAAGTATATTTAACTTCAATCAAGACGAAGAGAAGATTGAAATTTGGATTATGGAGATAGAAAAATTTCTTTTTGGACATAATTGTGTGATTATAATAACATATGCATAGTTATATATATTATATTGCATGCTTCATGTTTTTGTTTTTTAGTTAAGGGGTATAGTTGGGATAAAATTATTAGATATGGATATGCAGGTGATATACTATATTTTAATATCAGGGGGATTGAGTTTGGTATATGATTAGTAATGTTAATATTAATGGATTACAGAAAGGTATAATATTTTTTTTGAATTTGAATATTACAATGGTTATTATTATTGGTTTTTTTTATTATAACATTGTTAACTTTAGAAAAACATTAATATTTATAGGTCTATTGTTATACTTTTTGGTTATAAGTATTGGGTTTCTTGTGTTTATTTTTTCTTTTTCTTTTTTTTTTTTGTTCTTTCCTTTTTTCTTCTTCCTTTGAAATTTTTTTCAATTTAGAATCTGAATACTTAATATTTTTTTCTTTTTTTGTCTTAAATTTTTTTCTTTTAAAATTTGTAGTGGAAATCAGGGGGGGTGGGGGAGAAGGGGATGGGGTAGAGGGAGGTAGGGGGAGGGGTTGGGAGGTGGGTGTTGGGGTGGGGGGGAAATGAAAAAAATTTGTATTGTAAAACTTTTTCAATAAAAAAAAAAGAAAAATCTAGATCATATTAATGAAAATTAATTCCATCCCAATGTATATTAACATAATGAACACCAATTCATTTAAATGATCAATATCAAAAATAGTGGAAGACTTTTTTTAAAAAAAATATATATTATATACAGAGCAGTGTAGCATAATCCATCCTTGTCAAACAACAAATTGTTCCATCACTTCTCAACATTTTCTAGAAACTGATTTTAAACTTTTAAGGCTGGCTCCAGTGTGGAATGAGAGTGGGGCTGATGGAAAGGAAGCTAAGCAGAATCACATCGGATACCTGTACAATTAGCACAGCCCCCACCCCGCCCCCGAGGATATGTGCTTTCTCCACTTCTCTATATATACCAATGACTGCATCTCAAACAATCTATCTGTTAAACTATTGAAGTTTGCACATGATACAAAGTTGTCATTCGAAACAATGATGAATCCGCATACAGATGGGAGGTTGAACAATTAGCCTTGTGATGTGACCAGAACAATCTGGAACTGAACACATTCAAAACCGTAGAAATGGTAGTAGATTTTAGGAGAAACCCTTCCATACTACCACCTCTTACAATACTAGACAACACAGTATCAACAGTAGAGACCTTCAAGTTTCTAGGTTCTATCATATCTCAAGACTTAAAATGGACACCTAAAATAAAAAATGTCATCAAAAAAGCACAACAAAGAATATTTTTTCTGTGCCAACTCAGGAAACTGCCAAAGGAGCTGCTGATACAGTTCTACAGAATTATTGAGTCTGTCATTTGCACCTTGATAACTGTCTGGTTTGGTCCTACAGCCTAACAAGACAGGCATTAAAATGGAGCAAAAATTAAGAAAAATGTTCAAAATCCTTATTAAAACTTTTTTTAAAGGAAAACTTCGACTCAGAGAATGTTAAATTCCCCTTTGCTTAAGGAATGAAGTAGAGTCTGAAGAGCCATAGGAAAATTACAGACCCATCCTTTAATATAGTACCAGCTTGGTAAAGAAGGGTGATTAGACAGGTTAGACTTCCCAAGTCTATGGACAGTTCATGACTGAAATGGGGGTTCTATCAGGTACTTGCAATAATTAACGTTTAGTAGCATAACTAGACAAAGAGACTGTAAAACATTTTGAAATGGCTTTAAATTAAGCTAGTTATCTCCTGGAAACTTCCCTGATTTCCGTCAACAACTCAGTTTCAAGTGAAATTATCTTAAGTGTCACTATGAAGAGGAGATTATCTTGCTTAGATAAATGCCAAAAGAAAAGTAACCAGGGTGCTCAATACATCACTTTTCATGTTATAGTGCAAAGTATATCATTTGTAAAAAAAAAAAAAAAGACATTCATGTCACACATTTTTCTCTGTAGTTTTAAACCAAGAATTATTACAACTCAGATAATATTCCTTAAATGTGTGGTATTTTGTCCATAAAATAAGCCCTATCTACCTTTCTTTGCTGTTTTGGAGCAAAAATACAACAATTCAAATATAGTAATAAATATTACAGCAAAATTATGCACAAAGTATATTTTCATTGTAAAATATTGTTTTCCGTACTCAGACACAACCAAGAGTAGATTTTGTTAAGCCTTGTCATTGATTGAAAAAAAAACCCTGATTAATCTTAGGAGTTTTAATTAGTCTTTCAAAATATATTTGCCCATATTTTCATTAGTAAATACCACAGTTATTTAAAATTTTGGGTACATAAAAATAGTAAAGCAGAGCCTATATTTCATTGCAATCAATGGGACCCATAGCTACTGACTCTAGACTTAATCCAGCCTGTGATTTACGGTATTTGAATGGCATTAGGAACAGGTGCCACCAAAGGAAAGTAAAGCCAAATATGTTTTAGTCTTTCTTTCTTTCTTTCTTTCTTTCTTTCTTTCTTTCTTTCTTTCTTTCTTTCTTTCTTTCTTTCTTTCTTTCTTTTTCATTTTCCACACATCTCGTATTTAATGACTCTGGGGATCTTACAGCATAAAAGCATTAAAGCATTAAAAACATTAAAATTAACAATCATAGAAACACAATGGATAAAATCATTAACAAATAAAATAATTAACAGCAGATGGGAAACAAGGGAATTGGACACATGGGGGGGGGGGGATTAAGTTTTAATTAGTTCACCAACTCCAGTAAGAATCTTCCCCATTAGGTCGCCAAGTCATCTAGCAGACCCAGATCTTAAGGCTCTTAGAAAACATCAGGAGGGTGGGAGCCAATCTCACCACAAAATAAGGTCAGATATTCCAGGAGGCAGGTGCCATGGTAGAGAAGGCCTTTCTCCTGGATCCCTCCAGCTGAAATTCCTTGGATGATGGGATCTGCAGTCTGCCCCTTCTGCTTGTATGGGTGAGGTGGACCAGTTCCATTGGAGTGAAACAGTTTCTCAAATTGCCTGGACCCATGCTATGCAGGGCTTTAAAGGTGATAACCAAGACTTGAATTGCATCTGGAAGCAAATTGGTAACCAGTGTAGCTCACAAAGCAATATAATATAGGCAGCTCGAGAGGCCCTAAGAACTGCCTATTTTGCTGCATACTGTGCCATCTGTAGCTTCGAATGCTCTTTAAGGGTAACCCCATGAAGAGTGTACTGAAATAGTACAAACTTGAGATGACTAGGGATTAAGTGACTAAGTGTAGGGACTCCTGATCAGGAAAGACCACAACTGGCATACAAAATGAAGTTGTTCAAAGGTTGTCTTAGTTAGCTACATGGTTCTGTGCCATCCTTGAGCAACAGATGATGTCCCACGGTTGTGATTCTTTCCGTTTGTTGGTTCAACTTCCCTATAATCTCTTTACAAAATATAACTAGTTGACAAGGAATCAGAAGGTAGCTGTTCTTATGGAATTCCATGATGCTCAAAATTACGGTATATCATAGAAATGCTTTGTGCTGTATTGAATCAGTTATGAAACATGGCAACCCATTTACATGACTTTTAGAAGGGACTTGTTCAAGCTATGGTTTGGAGAAAGCCTGCACATTCCTTGGACAGTGAAGATGACAAACAAGCAAGTACTGGAGCGTATAAAAGTACACATATTGCTGGAAGGCAAAATCACAGAATTCTGCCTTACAGCATGTCATGTAATCAAACTCACTAGAAAAGGCAGTTATGCTTGGAATGGGTAGCAGTAAAAGAAATGAGACTGCCAAAAATAACAGTGGCTAGTCACCATCAAAGCCAATAACAGCCAGAGCAAAAACAGCTGAAACATTAGAAAATGTAGAGCAAGCTTGTCCACAGAATTGCTGAGAATCAGATATGATTGAATGGATAATGTCATCATCATTAAATAAATTCACAGAGAGTTTGGCAATCAATGGTAATTGGTCACTATGACTATATGCTGGTTCTTGAGTTGCAGGGAACATACCTTATGTACCACCAGCTGGGAAGTGAGATGGAAGATAGTCATTGTGTGACACAGATTGCTGAACTAGATAGGCCTTTGATTTGATCTGGCAAGGTTTTTTTGATTCCTATAACTAATTTAGGCTTAATTATACCAATAGTATCATCCAAATGTAGTAACAAGTAACATATATTTTTTTAAAAAATTAATTTATATGCCGCCCTTCTCTGGAGACTCAGGGCGGCTTACAATGCATTGTAATATTGTCACTTAGGTTGTCTTATTTAGTTATCTTGAATATACACACTCTGTGTGTGTGTGTGTGTGTGTGTGTGCGTGTGTGTGTGTGTGTATTTTTCTCTCAGCCAGGTTTTTCCTATGTAAATTAAGATGTTTCTACAGCCATAGTTCAGTGAAATCTCATTCTCTAGTTTCTAGGCTTTATCAGACATCAAAGCAGCATCTTGCTGTCTGTTGTGAGACTTAAGGGAGACTAAGATAGATCTATTTCTGACTAATTTTTCTTCTTCAGTTAGCCACACCCTCATCTCATGACTCCTCCCTGTAATGGTCAAATATTTATTTTATTCTCTTTTCATAGGTCTTTATGTGATTTTTTTCTCAGCCAGGTTTTACAACTGTAGAAACATCTTGATTTATGTAGGAAAAACCTAGCTGAGAGAAAAATACACATAAAGACCTATGAAAAGAGAATTATATATAAGTGGGATCTTGTTGAAACATCGCCAAGATCAGTGGTGGGTTGTTCCCGGTTGAGACCGGTTTTACCGAATAGGTAGTAACTTTAGGAAGTAGTTCTCCAAACCAGTAGTAACAGCAGCCAGGCCACACCCCTGAACCGGTTCCCTGGCCGCTGCTGCTCACTCACCCAAAGCTGATCGGAGCAAAGAAGCCTGTCAGCTGCCTGGCTGCAGGGTGCCGAAAAGTCCTTCAGCTGGTGAAAGCTGCGCATGCGCGATGATGGCAGCACAGACCGGAGGTTTTTTGGCACTGTGTGCCAGTGGCTGGGTAGAAAAGAAGCCTCTTGGCTTCCAAGTTCAGCAGCAGGCTCAGTCCCTTCACAGAGGGTCGCTTTTCTCCGTGCCAGAGAAAGATCAAAAGGCATGGAGCAGCCTTTAATTACAAAGTCATCTAGATGAGGTAAAAGAAAACAAACCACTGAGGGAAGGACCCACCAAAGTTGTTGGCATTGCAGCTGCCCCCACTCCCCGCAGCTTGGAGCTCCAAGCGGAAGAAGTCCTTGGCTGTTGCAAAGAAGCAGCAGCTCTGAGTGAGTCATGCCCGCTTCTTTCTCTTTGAGAGCTGCTTTGCAAACAAGGTGCAAAGTGGCTCTCAAAGAGAACGAAGCGGGCATGGCGCACCCAGAGCTGCTGCTTCTTTGCAACAGCCAAGGATAGAAGAGTTCACTCAGGAGTGACGCCAGCAAGGAAGGCAGCTGGGTCAGAGAGAGGCATAGCCTGAGCTCTCTGGAACAGGTAAACAAGTTTGGGGAGATGAAGGCGAGCGGACTTGGCCCTCCAAGCCTTGCATCCCCCTCCCAGCCTTTGCCCATGCCTCCATGCCACCAGCATTTCTCAAAGATGCCGCCGTTGGAGCCGCGATAGGGACTGGGGCAGCCCAGTAGCAGCCATGAGCCATGCTTTCCTCTAAGCGCTGTGGGTGGCAGAGGGAAACAGTTGCTTCTCTCTATGAGACTTGGAGGAAAGTGCAGCTCATGGCTGCTAAAGCAGCTCAATCAGCTACAACTCAGATGAGCTGAGGAACTGCAGGGAGCCTCCTGTGTGTTGCATCCCCCTCCCAGACTTCGCCTGCGCCTCCATGCTGCCAGCGTCTCCCGAAGCCACTGCCATTGGAGCCGCGACAGGGATGGGGGCAGCCCAGTAAGCTGGGTGCCTGAAAATGGTGTGGAGACATGGGGGGAAGGCTGGGAGGGGGTGCAACATGCGGGAGGCTCCCCAGAGTTTCTTGGCTTGTCTGGGCTGCAGCTGAGTCCGCTGCACTAAGTTGGCGGAGTGGGTTGCTCCGGCTGCAATCACAAGGAGGGCCCATCAGAGGTGAGAAGGGGTGCTTTTTGGCCAGGAAGGGCAATGGAGGAAAAGCCGAGATGACCTCTACCACCCCATGCATTCCGACCTGGATATGGGGCTGGAGTGTCAAAAAGAAGTTTCAAAAAGTCCCAAAAATTTAATCACCTTTTCAGTGGGTGTGGCTTGGGGGGTCATGTGACTGAGTGCGTGAGTGATGTCACATTGGCCATGCACCATCAGTCATGCCCCCCACCTAGCCACACCCACTAAACCGGTAGTAAAAATTTTTAGAAACCACTCCTGGCCAAAGTACTCTCAATCTTACACGGGAAAACACCCGAATACACCAAAACTTACATACCTCTACCCGTGAAAATCTACGAAAACCTATCTATCTATCTATCTATCTATCTATCTATCTATCTATCTATCTATCTATCTATCTATCATCACACTCCCCCCCACTATGAATTCTAAAGTTTTTTGTCAAATGTAATATGTACAGCATTCATTTTATGTGTGATTTTAAAGCTGCCAGGGCCAATTTCAGGGGATTACAGCATAGGTAGCTACACTGGCTCCCCAAAACTAAGGCCTGTTAGAAAGAGCAAGAGATGGAAAGGGTGGAACTGTCTGAAGCTATGAATGCAAATAAATTAGGAATGTCTATCCCCAGCACTTCCTTTGTGCATCTCAGGCTAGGGTTTTTCAGCTAGGCAAATCTAGCCACTGGCTAATATAGCTCCATGCTAGCCAATGGGTAAATCACAGTAATAGGGTTATATGCTTAAACAGGATTTTACAATTTGGACCTTTTCTGTTGCATTTTTCTCAAGGCAAAGAGCTATTTCCTCTAAAGCATGCTATTTCTGTCTCTCCCTCTCCCTTCTCTTACTTTGCAAGAATCCATCTGAAAAAATTAATCTGTGGCTTTATATAATGGGGTGGGGGTGGGATCAAACTCTGAAGCAACTTTGTACCTTCCCTCCATCCCAAATCCATAATTCAGTCCTGAAAGCTGCAATCTTTTGCCTACTTACTTTGGAGCAATTTCCATTCGGCCCAGTGTTACCTTCTTAGTATGACTGTTCTTTAGTCAGGTTAATGGGAGAGAAACAGGACTTCATTATACACATGTTTACTTTTAAGCCCATCAATTATACAGTTGTTTATTTTTGGTTTTTCTGGCCACACAAAAACACCTGAAAGAAAATAAAACCTATTCAAGGGATTATCCATGAAGGGGGATCTTGTAATATTCTGATTAAAATTCCCCTTTGGGAATGAAGTGGTGATTTTGCAGATGGAAAGTAGAGGGGCACTTTTCCCTATGACATGTTGCTTTTTATTTATATGCTCACATTCCGGAGATTCATCTTTGGACTTGTTAAGCAGGGTATCTTCATTGCAAGGGCTTTCTTTGAACATGGATGTCTATGTATTTCTAAGCAGTCTGATTAAATGTGCCAATTGAGCAAAGATGTGGGACTGCATCCACATATGTTGTGAAGAAGATCAAGAAATGGCAACAGCAATGGTGCAATAAGGAATTATTTTTTCACAATGTGATTTTATTTATTTGTTCAATTTTTATAGCTATCTATCTCACATCCATAACACTGAATAGCTTACACTTAAAAACATAAACAATACTAAAAAAAATCCACAGAATTAAAAAATGCAAACAATACAGAACATTAAAAAAGCTAAACATAATTAAGGCCATACAATGAAGTCACTGGGAGAGGGCTGTAATTCATAAACAATATAAGCTCTACACCCATTTGATCCCCTGTCCAGATGGCAAAGGCAAATCTTCAGGTCCTTCTGGAAGGCCATCAAGGTTGGGGCCATCCTGACCTCAGAGAGAATAAAGTTCCTTAGGACAATGCAGCATCAGAAAAGGCCCTCCTCCTGTCAGCTGAAACTCTCTAGTAGATGGAATCTGTAATACCTGTTTTGCCAGACCTGATGGGATGGATAGATATTGCTGGGGAGAGCCGTTCCGCACACAACGGAACTCCACAACACATAGGACTTTATAGATTATCACCAGCATTACACCTAGAAGCAAATTGGTAATGTGGAGAGTAGAGATATAATACAGATCTAGGGTACACACAATTGCTTTGCTGCTGCATTTTGCACCAACTGAAGGTTCTGGATGTCTTCAAGGGATATAGGGTAAGTCATGTAGACTGAGTTACAGAAATCCATACAGATGATCAGGGCATAAATGTCTGGGTATAGAGATTCTTGATCCAGAAAAGGGAAGAATTGGCATAGAACTGAAGCTATGCAAAGGCTCTCCTAGCCACAACAGCAACCTTTTCTTTGAGTAGGCATATCTGGAGAAATGCACTACAGAACCAAAGATGGTAAATTCCCACATCCAGATGTCCCCAAAATCCAAAGACACTCAAACTATAATTGTAAGGATCTGGTTAAAATAGGACAGAATAGGTTTGTTTCTTTGTTTTACAGACCAAATATTGCACTAATGGTACTATGCAATTGTATTCTGAGCTTGCCTCAATTGTAGCAGAGAATAAAAAATAGTATTGAAGCATTGGGATATCTTTTGATTTCTTTAAATAACACGTCTAAATTGTTGGCATATACTAGTGGAATATGCATTGAGCACTTCTGTAGTATTTAATTAGCCTTTCTGATCACCTTTATTTCAGTTCTTCAGACATGCTTTTTTTGTTTTAGTTTTAACTTAAGGACTGTCACTTTACATTGTTTTTTTCCTTCAAAACATTGAATTAAACACCTTGCCCTGTCTTTTTTTTTTTATAACTAGAGTAGATGCTTCTGTTCAGCATCTGTAGGTTCATTAATCAATATTTCAAGTAAGAGCACATCTTTCTGCTGTAGGTCTGCTATGGTCTGTAAGTAGCAGAATCTCTTTAGACAACTTAATGAGAATGACTAAAGAACAGGTGGGTGATGCTTATATCAGGTAGTACAGGAGATGTAGGGATAAAAACTTGAAGTGGCTGGGCAATAATGAAGCAGCACAGACAGGATAGTGACAACAGCTCTTTATTATATGGTGAGACTTCAGCAAAGGTATGCAGGCAGCAGCCCTCTTTATATACAGTTTGGCTGCTGGCCAGTAACCAATCAGAAACAACCTGCAGTTTGAACTTCCCGCTCAAAACAGTAACAACATAACAAAACTAATGGAACCTGATAGTAGAAGCATATTGTGCAATGATTGATGCAAGTTGGACCTTGCAACTTTAAACTAGAAACCTAAGTCTCAGCCCTTTTAAAAAAAACCCACTCACAAATTACAACTGGTCATATACAGCGAGAACTAAAGCATTAGAAATATTATACAGTACGCTGAATTCCTAGACATGCATTAGTTTCCAGAACTGGATTAATTTGTAGAATCAATATGGAGATCTGTTTCCAAAGAACTTGTCATTCAAACGTATCAGCCATCAATAAAAAATAGACACAAACCACATTTAGTCAGCATTCAAAAGTGACAACAACAACAACAATAATAATAATAATAATAATAATAATAATAATAATAATAATACCTAGAAAGCAATACTGTACAGTTATCAGTACAGTATTGTACTGTACAATATTGTACTGTACAATATTGTACAGTATTGTAGGGAAACAACAGATTAAGATTTATAACGGCATAATATATATTAAAAAAAAACATGGGGGGGGGGAGGAAATCCTAGGAAGAAAACAGATTAGCAACCAACATTCCTACAGCTAACATTCAGATAAGTAGGGTTTAAAACCTAGTAAACAATCAGGCCAAAAACAATATTCTGATCAAGGGATCACCAGGAAGGAAATTATTCCTCCCTCCAAAAACTGGAAGAGCAAAGTACTCTCTATGAACAGGCAGCAAATCCCATACTTACTTGCACTGATGATGTTACTTAATTGGGTAGTGAAATGTCTGCAAACAAACAACCAAGCTCAGAGACATTGAAACTCCCACAAGGGAATTCAAGAACAAATAACAGTAGGGGACAAAACAGTAAAATAACAAAATATAAAATAGCAACATTACCAAGATTTAATTTATATCTACCTATTTTGGACAGAGACAAGTCTTTCCTTTCATTTATCTCCAGAATCTGTAGTATTTTGGAATTTTCATGGCTACTCTTATTGTGTGGTCGGTGCAGCAGATTAAAATTAAGAGTAGAAAATACATTAGTATGTTTTAAAGGAAACTTCATGATGCATACAACTGGCACAAATAATGCTGTCATTTGTTTAAATAGAAATACTTTCAAACTCATTACCAGAAACCAGAAAGGTGAATTTTATGACTTGTACTGCTTCTGCGCCTATGACTGAAAACAATGTAAAGCAGCAGGTATTAGTATTCATTGAAGCAACCAGATGATCAGGACTTTAGGCATCAAAAATAATGAAACTCTCCTACAAACAACTGCCCAGGTTTTATTTGCTAAAACTGTTAGTTCAAGAATTACTATTCCAGAAATGGTTTGCTTGTTTGTTAGATGCTTTTGAACCATGATTTAGACACATTATATCGAGATACTTTCCTTTAAACTTTTTTCCCAATTATTCAAACTAAAATGCAAGTATACTTTTGCAAGCCAGTATGTTTATGTATAAGGTATTAGGGATAATACAGTATTTCTGATATTATAACTGCAACTCGAGGGTTGTTGAAACATGAATTTTTAAAATCAATTTCCAGGTACAAGTAAGTCATTGTGGCTCTTCCCCAAGATCAGGTATATTAAGGTTACCTATATGATAGGAATCAACCATTTTGCAGCAATTCTTACCAGATAGGTATTTATATCAAGGCTATCAAGTTGATATTAAAGCATTTAAGAAATCCATTATTTTCCTAAAGGTCCTTTAAAATTGCATTTGCCTTATTTTTTTTATTTAATGGGGATGCAAGGACAAACCAACTGTTCCTTCTCATCCATGAGAAACTGGCTTTTAAGTGCAGGATATTTGTCAAGCATGCCTAATTCTGATGATGTCATGAAAAGGCATTGTTTAATTGCAGGAGATCATTACAATTCTCACTACTTAAAATGCAACTTGTTTCCAGTTTAGTAAAATTATTGTCAAAGCTTGTCAAGATGGGTTTTTTTTTAATAAGAAAGTAAGGTTACTACTTAATGAAAGCAAGGAGCTACGTCCATCTTAATATGCTATTCCTGGTATGTGATGTATTACAGAGAAAGAAGCACTCTTGTAATCTTTGACTTTGACTTTCTGTCAAACATCAGTCATAATACTAATGACTGTTTTGAACAATATGCGGGTTGTATTACATGAATGGCTGTTTTATATGTGAAATTATGACTGAAATATTTCGGCACCTATATTGCTTCACAGTGTCAGGAAATTTCTCCTTAGTTTTAGGTTGCTTCTTTCTTTGTTCAGTTTCCATCCATTGCTTCTTGCTTTGCCTTCTGGTGCTTTGGAAAATACATTGCCCCCCCCTCTTTCTAGCAGCCCCTTAAAAGCCTGTTGCCTATCACACTTTTGGGCAAAGCATGCGATCCATTTCTTTCTTTCAGTGGTCCATGAAAGTGCATCTATAGTATGTAGATAAAAAGGTGAAAAAAGGGGAACAACATTTTTACAGAACTATAGATACGTTGAGGCTGGATGTGACAAGGAATGGCTGGGAAGAGAGGGGCCAGGCGAGGCACCCCTTAACGTGAGTGACATTGAGTTGGCCACACCTACTCAGTCACACGACCATCAAGCCATGCCCACTGTCACATGACCATCAAGCCATGCCCACAAAATAAACCACTCCCACAGAACCAATAGTAAAAAATTTTAGAAGCTACCCCTGAGCTACAGATATAATTGTTGTATTGTTTATTACCATTTAATGGTCATTTTGATTTTTGCACACTACCTCTGGATTAAATTGAAATTAAGTCATTCTGTCTCAGCCATAGAAAGGAGGCAATGGTAAACCACTTCTGAAAATTCTTCACAAGGAAAACTCCCATCAGTCACCAGGAATCAGCATCCCCCCCCCCACCAAATAGGATTGCTTTAGATATGGTGACTAACCACATTCTGAATTGAAATGCTTTGAACTTGTCTTCATTTCATTATTATACTTCCTTTTATGTATATAAAGAGTAAATTGTACCATGCTTTTATTTTATTTTATTTTTATAATTTATTTTATTATATGTATTTTATTATTATTTGATTAAATTTATACGATGCCCATGTCCCTATCCAAAGGACTATGGTTGGCTTACAACACAATCACATTTGTGGTCTTGCAAATGTTTAACATTACAATATTTTACATATCTACACATGTATCACTGCTGGTTATGAGAGAAAGGCGAGGCCTAGGATGGTCACAATATTTTCCATGCTAAAGTGCACATCATAATATGTATTTTAAAGAAGAAAATTGGGATAATGGGCAGAATCTTAGAAAATAAATGAGAAAATGAATCATGACAGAAGGAAGGCTGATTCATCTATTGTAACCTCCATGTCAGAAAAGTTTCATCTGCCAAATGTATTCATGTTAGGCAGGCACTAAAGATAGAGGGTTAGGGTCAATTTAGAAAAAGTCAGCAAATGGCTTAACAATTTTCAGTGGGTTGAAGTGTAAATAAAAAAGCCAGGACTAAGAATGTTCATATTTAATTAAGGCTACACATAATTAAGTGTGGCAATCTGGTGATAAAACCTTTTAAGTAATGACTCATAAAGAGATAAAAATGGAGCATGTGTTTAATCAGTCTGCAGCTCTTCAGAAAAGCTGGCATACCTCAGGTGCTAATGAGACATCTGTTGCTTAGGTCATCAGAGAAAATGGGCAAGAAATAATGATGAGAAGTTTGATGCAAAAGATGTACCCACCCTTTCCCTCGGCCTCTTACACCTCTATACATTTACAAACTCTTTCACACAGCTTTAGTACTTGAAAGCTTATGTGATGCATTCATCTCTGTAGCATGAGAAGATTCCTTTTGCTGCAATCGAATAATGGTGGGATCAGTTCTGTCAGAAACAGATCTGTACTTTGTGAAGTTTGTTTTTGTTTTAAAAACATTTCTTAGACCAATCTTTCTGTTTTGGTAACTTTAAGGTATGTGGACTTCAACTCCCAGACAGTGGTGGGTTTCAAATTTTTTTACTACTGGTTCTGTGGGTGTGGCTTGGCGGGTGTGGCATGGCTTGGTGGGTGTGGCTTGGTGGGCATGGCAGGAGAAGGATACTGTAAAATCTCCATTCCCAACCCACTCCAGGGAAAGGATACTGTTAAATCTCCATTCCCATCCCACTCCAGGGGAAGGTTACTGCAAAATCCCCATTTCCTCCCAATCAGCTGGAAATTGGGAGGCAGAGAATAGATGGGGGTGGGGCCAGTAAGAATTTTTACTACCGGTTCTCTGAACTACTTAAAATTTCCGTTACCGGTTCTCCAGAACTGGTCAGAACCTGCTGAAACCCACCTCTGTTCCCAGAACTCCCTAGTCAGCAAAAAAGCTGGCTAAGGAATTCTGGGAATTGCAGTCCACACATCTTAAAGTTGCTATGGTTGAGAAACGCTGCCTGAGAGCAATGATTTTCAACTGGTGATAGAAATAACAGATCTAGAATACGTTATTGAAACCTTAAGTCTTTACAATTTAAAATACAATTTGAAAATATTACAATATTTTGTAATATTGTAACATTACAAAATATTGGGATGGAGAGCTGGAATATTGCGGTTATGACTGGGAGAGGTAGATATGGCAGGAGCCAAGGGGTAGGCCGCTCTCGGGGAACTAGGACTCGCTGCCTCAAAGTGATTACTTATTCCGGCCCCTCTGGTTTTTGTTCGCCGGGCTCACCTAGTATACTGGCGACTTGGGATATCAGGACCCTGGCCTCAGGCTGCTGCTGTTTAATGCCAGGTCTGTTGTTAACAAGGCCCCCCCTTGTTTAGGATTTAATCCTGGAGGAGGGGCCGACCTGGCATGTATAACTGAGACCTGGCTGGGCCAGGAATGGGGGTTTCCCCTCTCAGAGATGTGCCCAGATGGGTTTCAGATATTGCATCAGCCATGATTCCAGGGAAGGGGTGGAGGAGTGGCAGCTATTGTCCGGAAGAGCCTTTGTCCTTGTAGGATCTCTGCCCTGGAGATTGTTGGGTGTGAGTCTCTCCTCCTGAGGTTGGACTCAAGGGTTCAGTTGGGCTTATTATTGACGTACCTGCCTCCCAGCTGTGTGACAACAGCCCTGCCTGTGCTGCTAGAGGCAGTAGCCAGGTTGGCGGTGGAGTTCCCCAGGCTTATGTTACTGGGGGACTTCAACTTACCGTCACTTGGCAAATCCTCAGATGGGGCTCAGGAGTTCATGGCTTCCATGACAACCATGGACCTGACCCAAGTAGTTCAGGGTCCGACCCATGGGGGGGGGGCACACACTCGACCTGGTATTTCTCTCGGGGCAGTGGAGATATGATCTGGAATTAAGGGGTATAGAGGTCTCACCCTGGTCATGGTCAGATCATTTCCTGTTGAGGCTGGACTTTAAGACGCCACTCCTCCATCGCAGGGAGGCAGAGTCGATTAAGTGGTTCCACCCCAGATGCCTAATTGGCCCTGAGGGGTTTCAGAAGAAGCTTTTTTTAAAAAAATTGATTTATATCCCGGGGAGATACCTGACTTCCTTGTCCACAAGGCTGAGACCGTAGTGGCTGCCTGGCATAAGGCGGCATCTGGGGCATTGGACTGGATTGCGCCTTTGCGGCCTCTCAATGGCAGCAGATCCAAGAAAACTCCCTGGTTTACTGAGGAGCTCTGGGAGATGAAGCGCCAGAAGAGACGTCTAGAGCGACGCTGGAGGACCAGTAAATCTGAATCTGACCGAACACTTTTAAGAGCCTTTGTTAGGACTTACTTAGTGGCGATATGGGCGGCAAAATGTTCACATTTTTCTGCACTTATTGCATCTGCTGATTCTCACCCAACTGCCCTATTTACAGTAACTTGGTCCCTCCTTAAGGTTGGGGGAACGGAGGAACCTTTTGCTGGGTAGAGCTAAGGAATTTGTACAGTTTCTATTGGATAAAATCGCTCAGATTTGGATGGATCTGGACTCTGATTGGGAAATATTGACCGAGATGACAGGGGCGGATCTTAGTCCTATTATGTGGGAGGAGTTTGAGCCAGTGACTCTTGAGGAAGAGACAAGGCTGTAAGGGCAATGAGTTCCTCCACTTGTTTGTTGGACCCGTGCCCCTCCTGGCTGGTTTCAGCCAGCAGGGAGATGACACGAGGCTGGCTCCAGGCTTTAGTCAATGCGTCCTTGAGGGAGGGGTCCTTCCCACAGCCCTTAAAGGAAGTGGATGTAAGGCCCCTCCTCAAGAAGCCTTCCCTGGACCCAGCAGAATTAAAAAAAAAAACTTTCATCCAGTCTCCAACCTACCCTTTGTGGGAAAGGTTGTAGAGAAGGTGATGGCACTTCAGCTCCTGCAGTCATTGGATGAAACGTATTATCTGGACCTTTTTCAGTCTGGTTTCAGACCTGGCTATAGCATGGAAACTGTCTTGGTCATGCTGATGGATGATTTCTGGTGAGCCCAAGACAAGGGTCATTCCTCTATCTTGGTGCTACTTGACCTCTCAGCGGCTTTCAATACCATTGACCATGGTATCCTTCTGGGGCAACTAAGGGAGCTAGGAGTGGGAGGCACTGTGTTGCGGTGGTTTGCCTTCTATCTCTCTGGTTGATCACAGTTGGTGCTGGTAGGAGGACAGAGGTCGACCCCTAGGCCCCTCATTTGTGGGATGCCTCAGGGCTCGGTCCTCTCTCCCCTCCTATTTAACATCTACATGAAACCACTGGGTGAAATCATCCAATGACATGGGGTGGGATATCAGCAATATGCTGATGATACCCAGCTGTATATCTCCACCCCTCATCAGTTCAGTGAGGCAGTAGATGTGATGTGCCGGTGCCTGGAGGCTGTGAGGATCTGGATGGGAGTCAATAAGCTCAGACTTAACCCAGACAAGACCGAATGGTTCTGGATATTGCCCCCTAAAGACTATGTCGATTGTCCATCCTTGGTTCTGGGGGATGAGAAAGTGCACCCCTCAGAACGGGCTCGCAATTTGGGTGTCCTTCTAGACTCACAGCTAAGACTGGAACAACATCTGGCAGCTGTAGCTAGGGGGACCTTTGCACAGGTTCATCTGGTGTGACCCTACTTGGATCAGGAGCTCTCCTCACAGTCACTCATGCCCTTGTCACCTCATGGTTGGATTATTGCAATGTGCTCTACATGGGGCTACCCTTGAAAAGTGTTTGGAGACTACAGTTGGTTCAGAATGTAGCCACGTGAGTTATAGTGGGTGCACCTAGATACACCCACATTACACCAATTCTCCGTGAGCTGCAGTGGCTCCCTATTGGTCTCCGGGTGCAATTCAAGGTGTTGGTCATTACCTTTAAAGCCCTATATGGCTCAGGGCCAGGCTATTTTCAAGACTGCCTTCTACCACATAGCTCCCAGTGACCAGTAAGATCCCACAAAGTTGGTCTCCTCCGGGTCCCATCAGATAAACAATGTTGGTTGGCGGGCCTGCGGGGGAGGGCCTTCTCTGTGGCTGCCCCAGCTCTCTGGAACTAATTACCTCCTGAGGTCCGGACCGCCCCCACCCTATTGGCCTTCCGCAAAGCGGTGAAGACCTGGCTCTTCCGGCAGGCCTGGGGCCGTTGATCTCGTTATAATGATCTTGCAAGACCCGGCCACAAATAGGAGTGCATGTGTTTTAACGTTTTTAAAGTTTTTAATGTTTTTCTTTTTAACATTTTTAAAAAGTTTTTATTGATAAGAAATATGCAAAAAAAACATAAATATATTAAGTCAACATACAAAACAAACCATTTTTAACATTTTTTTTTACGGGATTGTTCGCATTGTTTTATTCTTTGTTGTAAACCGCCCAGAGTCTCTTGGGAGTTGGGCAGCATAGAAATGTGACAAAATAAATAAAATAAATAAATAAATTACATTTACATGTCTTATTCATGCAAAGAACTTTTGGAAAAACGTATACTTCCCTGGCTTCTTTGTGCAATGAGATTTGAATGGAAGCAAAATCATTCATGAGATGGAGAGGTTTTATACCTGGATATGGAGCCACCATATGCATATATTGGAGGTATAAAGACCTATGACCTAATTAATATGCCCCAAGTGCAATAAACATAAATTATTCAGTACTGTATTCTGAAATTTGGGATGTAATAAAACCAGGATAGATTTCAGTTAAATTCACAGCATATGAATGTAGTCAAATTTGACCAAACAAAAATAGTTGATTTGGTAAATAAATGGATCATCCCATTTCAAAAATACATTATGTTGAAATTATAATGGGATAGGTCACTGCTTTTGTGCCTTGCAGATGCCTTTCTTACAGTCCACTAATTGGCTATTAAGGAAATCAGAGGGTTGGAACTTGAAATAGAAATACCCTATGATTGTAAAAAAATAATAAAAAAAAAAAATTAGTTCCAGTCTTTTTAAAGTCCTTTTATTTACCAGCACAAAAGTGGAATTGATTCATGTAACTGCTTGTGCTAATTGATTTAAGCCATTTCATATTGTTTTTGTAAGATTAGGCTCAAATAAAACCAATACACATTTGACTTAATTAATTGCTACAGGTGTCATTTGACTATAATAGTGACTGGGAGGTCACTATCATCATAATGGACAGCTAGGCAATTTACAGTGTAGTTTTTAATAAAACTGCTGAATCATTTTTCTTAATGTTCTAAAGCTCAAGTCAAATATTTATTTATTTTATTTTATTTATTCCCCAGCCAGAATTCTGGGAATTGAAGTCCACAAGTCTTAAAGTTGTCAAGTTTAGGGACCCCTGCTTTATATTACTTTTTAAATTAATGATCTGCAAATGAAAAGCTATATTAAACAATATAACACCAATATAATTAAGCTTTTCTTCTTCCAGACATTTGTTTGATAGATCTTTAAATACTCAAATCAACTGATGTTTTGACTATGTTATGACGGAAGCCAAAGGATGAACATTTGATTCATAACTAAAAATTGGCATCTGAATAGTATCCTTTTGAGGAACTGTGAGAGACAACAATTCCTCTTAATGATTATCACACCAAAGAATAGCTTACACACTATTCTTTCTGAACTCCCCGGAAAATGCATTAGATTCATTTCCTTTAACCATATCAACACGACATTTATGTTAAATGGTTGTAATTTCTCCCATTTGATTTTCTGTAATGAAGCTGTCCTTTTAATTCTAATCTCGGCGTTGGAGCTATGTGCACTGCGAGATTCCCCCGTCTCGCAGGTTTGGCCCTCTACTTTATCGAGGGCCTATCTCGATGACGGACTTTGGAGTCCGGAGAGATGGCATGTGGCAAAAAGTGGGTTATGGGGTTTTTTAGAGAAATTTTGTAATAGGATTTTAAAGGACACTGGGAGGGGGGGTGGGTTGTGTGGGTTTGGGGAGAACCCACGGGGGAGGGCATCTGGGCCAGCTGTGGGGTGAGGCATGGGGGATGCGGACTTTGGGACCAAGGGGGCGGTTAAAGCTTGTCCTGTGGATGGCCATCACATCGAGACTGTAGGTGGGAGGGGCAGATATGGCGGGAGCAGGGGGCCACATCATGTTGTGGGAGTGCGTCCTCGCTGTTTACAAACGGTGGCATGCTCCTGCCCTCGATGCTCCTTCCATTCCCCCAGTTGCACGGACCCTTGGGCCCTGGGTCTTCAGCTGATGCTATGCAATGCCAGGTCCATGGTAAATAAAGCCCCCCTCATTTGTGAACTTATTCAGGAGGGGTGTGTGGACTTGGCGGGTATTACGGAGACCTGGCTGGGCCAGGAGGGAGGAGCCCCCTTATTGATATGTGCCCACCTGGTTTTCATGCATTTAATCAGCTGAGATCACAGGGGTGAGGGGGTGACGGTTGTTATAAATGAAGGTCTTGGTCCAAGGGAGAACACTGTTCCTCAGATGGCTGGATGTGAGTCCCTCCTTGTGAAGTGGGGTCATAGGGTGCAGATGGGTTTGCTAGTCATGTACCTGGCTCCCTGTCATGTGGCAGCGGCCCTGCCTGGGCTGCTTGATGTTATAGACACGGTGGCAGTTGATACCCCCAAGCTTATAGTCATGGGGGATTTTAACTTGCCATCAGTTGGCAAGGCATCTGAAGCAGCTCACGTGTTCATGGCTTCCATGATGGCCATGGACCTGACCCAGTTAATTCATGACCCTACACACATGGGAGGACACACACTGGACTTGATTTTTGTCTCTGGACAGTGGTTGAGGAATCTGGAGTTAGGGGATATTGTGATCGAACCCTTGTCATGGTCAGATCACTCCCTCCTTCGCCTGGACCTTCAAACCTCCACACCCCACTGCAGGGAGGCAGAACCGATGAAATGGTTCTACCCCAGGTGCCTGATGGACCCTGAGAGGTTCCAGACAGAGCTTGGGCCATTTCCTGAGGATCTGGCACACAGCTGGGCTGAGGACTTAGTAGCCACCTGGGATAGGGCAGCTGCTGGGGCCTTGGACTGAGTTGTGCCTTTGCGGCTTCTGACCCGGCGCCGGTCTCACTTGGCCCCTTGGTACACCGAGAAGCTGAGGAAGATGAAGCACTGGAAAAGACACCTAGAGAGCAGTTGGAGGGCTAGTCGTTCTGAATCTGACTGGACACTGATAAGAGCTCATATTAAGAATTACCTAGTGGCGATAAAAGTAGAGAAGAGAAACTACTTTTCCGCTCTTATTGCATCATCAGATAATCGCCCAGCTGCCCTGTTTAGGGTGATCTGCTCCTTGCTCCAACAGGGGGCATGGGAGGAACCCTTGGAGGGTAGAGCTGAGGACTTTGTACAATATCTATATGACAAAATCGCTCAGATTCGGGAACAGCTGGAGTCTGACTCCGATTGGGTAGATCCAGGAGAGGTGACCAGGGCAGGTCTTGAGAATATTACATGGGAAGAGTTTGATTCTGTGACTCCTGAAAATGTGGACAGGATACTGAGCAGCCTGAGTGCGGCCACATGTTTATTGGACCCGTGTCTCTCCTGGCTGGTGCTGGCCTCCCGGGAGGTTACATGACGCTGGCTCCAGGGGATTATAAATGCTTCCTTGAGTGAGGGTGTCTTCCCCGCCGCCTTGAAAGAAGCGGTGGTGAGGCCCCTCCTCAAGAAGCCTTCCCTGGACCTGGCAATGTTGGTAAATTATTGTCCTGTCTCCAACCTTTGCTTTGCGAAGGTTGTTGAGAGTGTGGTTGCGCGCCAGCTGCCTCAGTACCTGGATGAATCAATCAATCTAGATCCATTCCAGTTGGGTTTAAGGTCCAGGTACAGCACAGAGATGGCATTGGTCGCATTGGTTGATGATCTCTGGAGGGCTCGAGACAGGGGTTGCTCCTCTGTCCTGGTCCTATTAGGCCTCTCAGCGGCTTTTGATATCATCAACCATGGTATCATGCTGCACCGGTTGGAAGGGTTGGGAGTGGGGGGCACCATTTTATGGTGGTTCTCCTCCTTTCTCTCTGACCGGTCACAGTCTGTGTTGACAGGGGGGCAGAGGTTGACCCCGAGGCCCCTTGTTTGTGGTGTGCCGCAAGGATCGGTCCTCTCGCCCCTTCTGTTCAACATTTATGTGAAGCCGCGGGGTGAGATTATCCGTGGTTTGGGAGTGAAGTACCACCAGTACGCTGATGACACCCAGCTGTACATCTCTACCCCAGACCACCCCAACGATGCCCTTGAAGTGATGTCCCTGTGCCTGGAGGCCATACGGATATGGATGGGGAGGAACAGACTCAGGCTCAACCCATCCAAGACTGAGTGGCTGTGGTTTCCAGCGTCCCGATATAGTCAGTTGGTGCCATCACTGACTATTGGGGGTGAGTCGTTGGCCCCCACGGATAGGGCTTGCAACTTGGGCGTCCTCCTGGACTCACGGCTGTCTTTAGAAGAGCATATGATGGCCGTGGCTGGGAGGAATTTTTATCAGCTTCGCCTGATTCGCCAGTTGCATCCTTTTCTGGATTGGGACTCGTTACGCACTGTCACTCACACCCTTGTCACCTCACGCCTGGACTACTATAATGCTCTCTACATGGGGCTCCCCTTGAGGAGCATCTGGAGGCTCCAGCTAGTCCAGAATGTGGGTGGTGATGGGAGCGACGTGGCGGTCCCATGTGACTCTCCTCCTGCACGAGCTGCACTGGCTCCCTGTGGTCTTCCGGGTGCGCTTCAAGGTTTTGATCACCACCTTTAGAGCGCTCCATGGCTTAGGACCAGGGTACTTAAGGGACCGCCTTCTGCCACCAATAGCCACTCACCAACCAGTTCGCTCCCATAGAGAGGGGCTTCTCAGGGTGCCGTCGGCCAGGGGGAGAGCCTTCTCTGTGGGGGCACCTGCCATCTGGAATGAGCTCCCCCCAGAGATAAGGAGGCTTCAAGACTTACGTACCTTCCATGTAAGTCTTTATTCCAACAGGTTGGTCTGGCCTAACTCTCCCCTTTTAAATTGGGTTTTAAAATGTTTTATATAATTGGATGTTTTAAATTTTCTTCTCTGAGCCCAAATTATTTAATTTATTTTAATAGCTTTTAACTTTTATATGTTATTGTATTTTATTTTGGCTGTTCACCTCCCTGAGTCCCTTTAGGGAGTAGGGTGGTATATAAATTTGATAAATAAAATAAATAAATAAATAAAATAAATAAATAAATAAAATCTCAGAATATTTATATAAAGTTTCTTTTCAATCAAGTTTATGTTGGTGTCTTTCAATACTGATGCAATCTTATTTTTGTCATAATTTGAGCAGGAATTTCCTGCCATTTCAATAAGCAGCTTGTTCAATTCATTCCTTGATCTAGTAAGAGAAAATATTTCTTTTTCTGCCTCAACTACATCAGCAACCATGTAATTAGGCCACACTATATATTTAACTCATTTTTATGCCATTCTCTCACAAGACTCAGAGTGGTATTCAGACAATAGGTTAAGAGAGATGAGAAAAGAAACAGCACCAATCCATCATGGATTCTGAAAAATCAACTAAGTTCATGTCTTCTGGAGAGCTCTCTCATTTGTTAGATTTATGCTTCAACATTCCTTCAGAAGCATAAGGCAGCTTATATGGGGATCTATGTTTTGATTTCTATAATGGAAGTTTCATGAAGTAGTTCATGGAGACTTTCCATGATTGAGAAGAGATATGAAACTGAAGCTTTCAGATTCTAAACTAATATCATAACCACGTATTTTATTTATTTATTTATTTTTATTTGATTTATATGCCGCCCTTCTCCGGAGACTCAGGGCGGCTTACAATGTGACCTAGTACCAGAAGTTGTTTTTCTCCTTTTCACTTTAGTCTACCATAATTTTTAGTTTCTAAAAATTAGGGCAGAACACTTTTAACTGATCCTATGTTAAGTTGTTACTGAAGCACCTTTTCTTTATGATGATCAATAAGCTAAAGGCCATAAAACAAAGTCTTTGCATCAAATTTGACTTCTAGTGACTATATGAATTCATCTGTATGATTTTCTGGGCAAGAGTTCAGAAGTTATCTCATTCTTCTGGGATGTTTTCTGGATCCCTCGGCCTTGATATCTCCTGGTGCTTTTCAAAATACTTAACAAGTTTGATTCTGCTTAGATTTCCGAAAACAGTGACAGTTATTAAACAAATGTGCAATGTTAGTTTTCATAAGCAAATTGACTACTAAATAAAGGCACATGTATGCAAATAAGGGTGAAATACAATGGCAAGCCTCCTTTTCATAGAAATTGCTCAGCAATAGGGAGAATTAGCACATGTTTTTCTTACTATCTAGAAACTGAAGACTTCTCTTATGAACAGAAAAAATTCTTTTCGTTTTTCTACTTGAAATTATCCAGGTTTGATACTCACAGAAAGGATAATTATACTTGCAAATGTTTAAACCCAGTTTTAAATATTTATTATTTTTTAAGCACACAAAATTTTGATACCACTTATCTAAAAGTGGCAAACCTCATAGTTTTTGAAGAGTTTCATGGGAGTGGTCCCATGAAATTTCATTACCATATTTTTCGGAGTATAAGACGCACTGGAGTGTAAGACGCACCTTTAGTTTTTGGGGAGGAAAATAAGAAAAAAGCTGATTGGCAGGTGGATTGGCCTCCTGGAATACCCCAAATCAGCTGTTCTCAGAGGTGAATTTTAGCAACAGGTTCCTTGGTTGTGAGCTCTGTGCCTTGCTTTTTTTTTTTTTTTGCTTTTTTTCTGCCTCTGAAACTTCTGAAACTCTGATTCAGAAAAAACATTTTTTCCTGCCTCTGAAAGCTGCCTAAACAGAACTTCAGAATAAAAGCCTCTTAAGATCTAAGGATCTTAAACTGGGATTTTAGCCAGGATTTTAAGCATTTCAACTAACAGACTTTTAATGACACAGGAAAACACCCGAGATCATACTTTCGTATATACCTGCTTAGTAGGGCTTTTGCCCCCCCCCCCCAAGCAGTGCTCTTTTTTTATACAAAATCAGTTTATTGCCCCCACAATCTGGGTCCTCATTTTACCTACCTTTGAAAGGATGGAAGGCTGAGTCAACCTTGAGCCTGGTGAGATTCAAACTTGCAGTAATTGCAGGCAGCTGGTTTTTACTTAACAGTACTTAACAGTACTTAACAGTACTTAGTCTGCTGCGCCACCATATATATTCAATAATTAAATTGTCCCATGGCAAGGTGGCCACAGTGAGTTGGCCGCAGCGAGTTGCCCCATTCGATATCCAGGTTGTGCCAGAAATGACATTTATTTATTTAATTTGGTTCCCCATATTACATTAATAACTCTGGGCAGCATTTTCCTTTCATCATTCTTTCCTTGAATGAACCCAACCAATCAGAGAACATATAATGAGTATCACTGAAAATGACCAGAAAAATCCCAAAGAGAATAACTAGACATGCTTGCAATTCAGAAGAAATGAATAAAGCATAACAACATTCCATGTTCAAACCACCTATCTACGGAGATTCTAAGTAATCCAGGTCATAGGTGTAGTAAAGGTGTTCTTTCAAAAGGCAACTGAACTTTGTTTTTCCCTGAAGACATTTCACTTCTCACCCAAGAAGCTTCTTCAGTTTAATCTCTCACTCTGTTCAAGTGCTATATTTCCAGGTAACAATTTAACATGCAAGTTGAAGGAAATATGCATAGATCTTAGTTATGGTAGAAATGTCACTAAAATGCATGATGTTCTGCATTTGGGAGTCTTCCTGGATACGTGAATGCTCCTCTGTGAGTTGGAGCCAGTCATGCTGCATGGAGACTGTCTCTTTAGTTACATCTTGGTTACATTTAGTTACATACAAGCTGAGTTGACACAACCGTGTAGATGGCCCTCATTCTGTCAAGGACCTTGGAGTAATCATATCTAATGATCTAAGTGCCAAAGCCCACTGTAACAACATTGCCAAAAAGGCATTAAGAGTTGTAAACCTAATCTTGCATAGCTTCTTCTCTGATAATATCACCCTACTAACCAGAGCATACAAAACATTTGCTAGACCAGTTCTCGAATATAGCTCATCTATCTGGAACCTGCTCTATATGTCGGACATTAATACAATTGAACGTGTCCAGAAATATTTCACAAGAAGAGTCCTCTATTCCTCTACTCGCAACAAAATACCTTATGCCACCAGACTTGAAATTTTGGGCTTAGAAAATTTAGAACTACGCTGCCTTTGGCAGTGAAAACCTAAGCATAGCTCATAAAATTATCTGCTACAATGTCCTACCTATCAATGACTACTTCAGCTTCAACAACAACAATACACGAGTACACAACAGATACAAACTTAAGTGAACCGCTCCAAACTCGATTGCAGAAAATATGACTTCAGCAACAGAGTGGTCAATGCCTGGAATGCACTGCCTGACTCTGTGGTTTCTTCCCCAAACCCCCAAAACTTTAACCTTAGACTGTCTACTGTTGACCTCACCCCATTCCTAAGAGGTCTGTAAGGGTTGTGCATAAGAGCACCAGCATGCCTACCGTCCCTGTCCTAATGTTTCCTCTATTTGTATCTATTTTATGTATCCAATCCATGTTTATACTTATTATCTAATAAGTTCTTGACAAACAAACAAACAAACAAACAAATAAAATCTTGAGAAGGAAAACCTTGCATGGCAATGTATGTGGAAAATTCATACCTAGCATGGCAATGTATGTGGAAAATTATTGCCTGAACATGGTTTCTGTCTCTGCTTCTTTCTTGTATCAGAGCTTCTTGAGTCCTGTAAACATCTGCATGTAGACAACTTTTCTACAGTGTTTAAATATTCCATTAAACACAGAATACTACATTTCAAACTCTGGTTGTTGTCGTGTCTTGCTAATCTCATAGTTACACTTGTAGTTTTCCACAGCTTATTTGAAAGCAACATAATGAAACCTGATCATCTTGCAAGCTTCAGTATGAAAACTATTGTCAATTACAAATCCTTTGAGAAATCTGCCTTGCACTTTGGAAACCACTGAGCTAGATCAAAACAATTAGATTAAAAAAAAAACCCACTTCATCTAACACCCCCCCCAACCAAGCTGTTTAATCTCTAACTTTTCTTTCTGTGAAAAGCAAGCACTTTTTCTGAGCAATCTTAGAGCACTCTACTGTCAGTTAGGACTTATAAGCATCAAGAAACATGAATAATGATAAAAAAAATTGCCAGCCTGACACAAATTATGGTTGACAATAGGAAGGGGAAAAAAAAAAACAGCATAAAGAAGGGAAGAAGGAAATGGAAGAACCTTATGAATGTAAGGTTTCCAATCATCTAGAGATATCTACAGTGGCAGGTACCTGGGTCTTTAGCAATGAGAATTTCTTTTTTCTAGGGTTTTTAGTCATACTGGATGGGTCAGAAAGAAAAGTAAATCTCCCCTCTTTTAGTCTGGTATTCAGTAAGAAAAAAATAGAAATAGATGGCTGCATGTTATATAGATGCCAAGTGTCTAGTATGAATTTAAGGCTGCACCCATTAACTTTTTCTTTTTGTTTACAATCTAATACAAAAAGTAGTGAAATCACAATTTCATCATTTTCTTTGTTGCTTAATGGCTAAAATAACATTTTAAAAATGGAAAGAAAGATCCATGCAATTGAGCTGAAGCTATTTAAAATCCCATTTGGGTGGTCTGTATTCTCCATTATACCAACCACTAAATGGTACTTATTATTGCAGACCTCCTGACAGCTAATCTCATTGTTTTAATAGGCTTGATCAAGCCTATATTTCAACAGGCAGATTAACTGGTGTTTTCATTAAACCTTCCTGCAAGTAGAGCTAGAAGTAAATTTCAATTTCAAACTTTACTATTTAGGGGGGTGGGGGGTGGGGAAATCTTGAATTGTATTCCCCTGACTTCCCAATTTGTGGTTGACAAGAATTTAACTATGATTTAGATATGACAGAAGCAAACAGCAGCTGCACCAAAAATTGTAAAACTGTTTTAGTTAATTCATACAATTAATCAGGAGGCACATA
Organism: Masticophis lateralis; assembly: GCA_030761175.1. Classification (NCBI taxonomy): domain Eukaryota; kingdom Metazoa; phylum Chordata; class Lepidosauria; order Squamata; family Colubridae; genus Masticophis; species Masticophis lateralis. The sequence goes on along the minus strand of JAUDYJ010000001.1, from coordinate 308,702,789 downwards.
GCAGGAATAGGCAAAATTATTCATTTCACTGGAGATAGAACTATTTAAATTTTCTTCTTTCAACCTTTCTACAAAATAGGCTTCTTAATTATTAAACTGAGTCAGAGGAGTGTTGCTTAGATACATAGGAAACTGTATAATGTGCACACCAAAAAGGAGCAGCCATAATGAGATATAGGGGCTGAACTATAGGGAGTGTGTATATGTCAGTGTTTCTCAACTTCAGCAACTTTAAGCTTTAAGCATGCGGATTGGGGAATTCTGGGAATTGAAGTCAACATATCTTAAAGTTGCTAAGGTTGAGAAAGACTTGTATATGTGAAGCCAGGACTCTAATGGCTGATCTATATTTCCTACTTGGCCCATTACCAGAGCAAGCTTCTCATTCATCTTCCTCTGTGAAGTAAAGGATGACATTCTCCTAGCCCATGATAAATGCAGACCATGCTCATGTTTTCTAGCTTCCATTTAAAACTGTTTTCCAACTCAAGCCAATAGATGTTTGCCTGTGCTTTATTCCATTCTACTTGCAGCTTCAGTTCTGATTGGCTTCAATGCCTGGCATATCCCTTCCCACATTGATACATTGCTGCCTAGGCACCCATTTTGTCCCACACATTTTCTTTTGGGGGGTGTATTCTTGAGAAGAAAAGGCTTGTTCCATGGCATCACTTCTTTGATACTGCCTTTGCCATGCAATTGGGCTTTAAAATAGCCTTAGAACTTAATTGGTAGGTGGACTGCATTTATCAGATTGAGATGAATCTTTGAGTGGAGGTCATTGATGCCTACTCTGAAGAGGCCTGCAAATAAAGATAATCATATGCATGTACATTTATAGCTTCATGGTCTCATTTCCTGCAGTTGGACGGTCCTGCTCAAGAGGCTCCAACTGGTCCAGAATGCGGCCGCGTGGGTGGTTATGTGCGCACCCGATTACGCCAACATAACACCTCTCCTGCATGAGCTGCACTGGCTCCCAGTGGTCTTCCGGGTGCAATTTAAGGTTTTGGTCACCACCTTTAAAGAGCTCCATGGCATAGGACTAGGGTAGCTATCAGTGGCTATGCCATGCCACTGATAGCCTCCCACCGACCAGTCCGCTCGCACAGAGAGGGACTCCTCATCGGCCAAGTTATGTCAGCTGGCGACACCCAGGAGGAGAGCCTTCTCTATCGGAGCTCCTGCCCTTTGGAATGAACTGCCCCTGGACATACCTACAATCTCTGACGTCCGGGTCTTCTGCTGTGCCCTTAAGACTCTACTGTTCCAACAGGCGGGGCTGTCTAATTGAATGATTTTAAATTGGAGTTTTAAATTTTGGGGTTTTAAAATTCTGCCAAACTATTTAATGATTTTAATTAATTTTAATTATGATATTTGTATATTTATGTTTTTAAACCGGCTGTACACTGCCCCTTCGGGAGAAGGGCGGTAATATAAATAAAATTATTCTATTCTAAAATTATTCTATATGAACTGCTGACATGCTTGTCTAAAAGCCAAGAAACCAATAACATTGGTAACATTTGTAATCCAAAAACATAAGGTAGCATGTAGCATTTTTTGAGAACCTCACAAAATATAAAATCTTTTTATGTTCAAAAAAGCCACAAATTATGAATCTTATCAAGGAGAATATTTGTAGCTCAGGATTGAAATGAGCGGTCCTTGGTGCTCTCTGAGCTTGGTGGTCTTCTTGCAGACATTCCATTACCCAAACTAGGTAACAGCATCCGTGCTGGTCTATTGGGTAATGAGATGCCTGCAAGAAGACCATCAAGCTCAGAGAACACCAAGGACCCCCCAGTTATGAATCTGAAACTTGGAAGTTGTATGCCTTTCAGAAAAGAAACACTGTCACAAAATTTTATATTAGCCCAGTTTTGTTTGAAAAAGGGTTTTTATTTAGGAAAAAAAAAATTAGGATGCCCAGAACATCCTTGATTTCGTATTTCTTTCCATATTTCATTAATAAAGGGCAATATTTTGGCTAACCTTCACACAACCATAATCAAAACTTCTAACTCTCCAAATGCTAAATGAAGTCAGTGTAGTTCATTTTTTTAATTCCAATTTTCCCATACATTCTTGGCACCTAGTTATTTAGCTTGCTTTTTTTTTAGCTCATAATCAAGTTTCAGAACTCATGCTTGCGATAAGGAGTATAAAAGATTATTTCCATCCAACCATAATCAAAACTTCTAACTCTCCAAATGCTAAATGCTAGATTAATTTCTTTAAGGACGAGAAGAATAAAGTCACATCAACCCAGAAGATCTGTGTCAATTCTGAAGCTAACCTGACTTGGGGTTATTTTGGAACCTTCAGGGTTGCCACAGTACGAAGAAGGGATAGGGTGGGGGGACATAGTAGATGGGGGTTTGTAGCCAAAACTAAACAGTTTTCTGTGAGAACCAAGGATTTTCCAACAAGTGGCTAGGGAGAGGAGGAGTCCGGTTACCATGTGACCAGCCAACACCTTGATTGGACAAAGTGACTGCTTGTTTGGAGAATGGGGGAACTTTCACTTTTAAATCAAGTGAAAATCACAGGAACTTTTAGAGCTGGTTTTCACCAGTTTGTGTCAATATGATATCTCCAATGAAATTGTTCTTGCCTGCCTCGGAGTTTTGCTTTCTATGGAGTTATTACTTGGAACTCTGACAATCTGTGTATTTTGAGTGCTAAAACCAAAGCTTATGTACAGATATGTGTTTTAGGTTTAAATTCTACCTCTTTCCTTCCTTCCTTCCTTTCTGAATCAATAGATAAGTGGTTTTCTCTTGCTCGCTTTGACAGGTGCATGTCTCTGTTGACATGACAGTTCCTTCTGCCCTAGAAGTTATTAGTTCTGCCTTGTCTGCTTCTCCTTCACCAGTTTCATAATTCCCAATGATAATTAGTTGGATATTTTAATTGTTTTAGTGAGACATAAGGGCTTTGATTTAATCCAGGACAAAGGATGGTCAAGTAGTATTTTCCTGGGGGGATAGAATATGCGCGCGTGCACACACACACACACACACACATACTCACACCAGCAAAAAAATGAAACAAAACAAAAAAAACACCAGGAGCATCCATGGGGTCAAGAAATATGGTGTAATTAAAGTCTGCATCTTTTTTCCCATACACTGTACGTGTAATGCATGCAGAAAAGGATGATGGAGTATCACCATCTGTCTGATGCTTCTGAGACTCACTTTGAATGGATGCCCCTAGGTCCCACTTTGAATCGTGGTAGCTTTTTGCTAAAAAAGAAGAGATACTTCCAGATCCTCCTTTCCTCCATGCTCAGTTGTTTGGGCTGAGAGGTGTATATTTACATGAAAGTGTATGGAAGTGTCAAGCAACCGTCTATCTTGGCTGGTGCAAATCTCAGGGAGTAGGGAGAGAAGGAACAGATGCCTAGCATTATTTTATGTCCATTTCTGAGCCATAAATTTGCTTTAAGTAATGTGAAAGGTTCCTATTAATTTCTACCAAAACAACAGGATCTTTGTCAACTTTCCTTGGTGAGCCTATGGAATGCACAAAGAGATTTCTCACCATTCCAGAGGTATTTTTTGGCATTTCCTGGAAGATGCTGTGGAATTTGCTATGGAGTTACACTGTAGAAATGTGATAAAATGCAGTAAGTAAGTAAGTAAGTAAGTAAGTAAGTAAGTAAGTAAGTAAGTAAGTAAGTAAATATCCTGGGATCTTTGCAAAACCCAGATTCCACTACACTAATAGTGCAATTGTCTACATTTGTCTGGTGCAATTGTCTGGATTTATTTGCTCTTTATCTATTCTCTCTAAAATAATTTCTCCACCATGATGTTTTACTAAAAAGACAAAGAACATAATGATCTGTGAGGGAAAATACAAAGTTGCACCATTTCTGCCCCTTTTTTTCGCCTATTAAATGAGCAGTGAAAACCGAGGAACATGGTTCATACCTTTCATTGCATTCCACAAAACAGTATGTTGGAAGCCAGCTGGCTTTTTCAAGTTAATAAGCATTTAAGCTATAGATAGTAGCTTTCTCCAATTTTAGATATGCTAATATCTATTTATCTGCTATTTATCTTCTAATAAGGAAGATAAAAATAATCGTTCTGGCTTCACCCATAAGATCCAGAGAGACAGAAAACCACACTCCGGCTTTTTAACTGGTGGATAGCCAGAATTAATTTTACCTCATTAATGAGGTGTTAACTTGCATCTCATTTATGAGGTGTTGATTTCAACCCCATTAACGAGGTGTTAATTTATATCTTATTAATGAAGTGCAAATTGCAAGGGATTTGGCATCAGTTATCACCCATGAACAGACTTCTGTAAATGGGTGTATATTTTCTGTTCAAATGTAAACAATAAGTATGAATTCCCTTCTGAACCTATCCCAACTTTATCTGCCAGGACTAGCAATCCTGACTCTTTCACACTTATATGAGTGTTGCTTCTTAAGACATGCTACTCTCCTTTACAGGAGTCTATGATTTAGCATAAATTTAGCATCATCCTAAGGCACGACTAGAGGAAAATGGCCACAATTGTAAAAATGAATGTTTTGGAGGATTAGGCAGCTGCAAAGTGTGATCATTCCTAGAGATTTTTTTTAAAAAATCAGTAAAATATCTCCTGGGAACTGGAATTAAAAACATGAAATGAACTACACTTAAGTCAGGTTAGTTCATTTCATTTTTTTAATTCTAATTTTGCCATACATTCTTGGCACCTAGTTATTTAGCTTGTTTTTTTTAGCTCACAATCAAATTTCAGAACTCATGCTTGTGATAAGAAGCATAAAAGATTATTTCCATCCATCCATCCATCCATCCATCCATCCATCCATCCATCCATCCATTTGTGTGTGTGTGTAAATACTATAGGAGTTGACACAGTGTTGTACAGTCCTTATGTTAAAATTATATTTGAATTTTGCCATGTAGATTTTTCCTAAAAATTATTGTACATATAAAAACAGTGAGGTTTCTGATTTTCATTCCTATTAAGTAACAACAAGTATTGTTTTCAGGTTTTCTGCAATTTCCCAAAAGGCCACATTGTGTTGAATTAGTCATTGGATGGCAGATTACTATTACAAGGTGATAATTTCAGGATATCAAGTGATCCATCTGAGCAATATACTTTAGGCTGCTGTCCTATTTTACTAATTTCTGAATAATCATCGATGGAATGGGATCTCATATTTGTTTGCAAGAATACTGATTCAAAGCCATTTCACTGATGCAAAAGAAGCTTAATTTTTAGCCATTTCGAATAATGGCAATTAGTTCATTAAAAGAAAATCAGGCAAGGTAATTCTATATAAGTTCAATAAAATAATTCAGCATTGATCAAACATTATCTGCTATAATCTGTTATTACTTTGAGTCCTGTTCTCTCCATTTAATTTTTTAAAAGCCCAATATGATTCAAAATCTCTCAGTACAAGTAGACCTATGATTACAATGGAGACCAGAATTTTGATCTTAAGTCATGTTGGTCATAAGTTGAGGCATCCATATGACTGGATCAGTTTTTATGACCATTTTTATGAAAATCATTAAGAAATCATATGCTCATAAATGTGAATGGGTACTTATTGCCAGAAACTACTAAGTGCAAATTACAGTCATGTGACTGTTGGATATTGCAACCAGGTGCCCAAAATGCAGACATGTGACTATGTGTGTGGGTGTGTGTATGTGTGGTGTATCTGTGCACAAGTGTGGCATGACGTTTTACGACAACCAGAAATATTTTAAATGAAGCACCCTTTCCAAGACGATCATAACTCCAAATGCTTGTTAAAAACTTCAGTTGTAAACTGAAGACTACCTGAAAATGCAAGTTGTACTATGTTCATTAAGTCATTACCTAAGTAAGGATTTAGGATAGCAACTCTGGTGCAGTTTTAGAGTCTAAGAAAGGCCAGTGGAAATGCCAAAATAATAGGGCCGTTCATGATCCAGTTGTTGATAAGAATTCAGATTAAAAATTTTAGAAAAAACAGGAATCCATTATTTTGTTAAGAATCAGCCAATTTTTATTCGAGAATGTGCATTGTAGATGGACTATCAAAATCTAGATGATCATAGATGATAGCAAAGAGAAATAAGCAACATTCTTCTGCCATCAAGTTGTTGTTTGGATTTTTGCAGCCCTAGCCAAGTTTAAGCAGTTTTTGAATGATTTGGGTTCTAATAAAAGACTTTTGATTCCTATATAACTAGAAATAGTAACTTGCTCCCACCCATTTTTTGGGAATGTGTCTGCAGTCTAGATATGACACAAATGATCTCCGTGCATATTGTAGCATCCATGGAGAAGACTACTCACTGATTCTTAGAAATGGATGAATCCATTTGCTTCTTGTTCATATCTGATTATAAGCCTATTCAACTCTACACATTAAAATTATACTATATGCTAACTTCCTTTAATATGCATTTTTTTTTTGGAACTGTCCTTAATATACATCTTTGGGAATGCAGTTTTGGAGCCAAGAACTTCTCAAACTTTGGAGTAATATGCAGCCTTAAGGATAACTATGCTCCAATCTACATATTAGTTGATTGTAATTAGGTTACTTCACTTTATAACTGCCATAGGCATTATGTGCTGAATTAGAAAGGCAGCCTAAAGTTGTACTTCACATAATAATGTTTTGGGGGGAAAAGATAAGCTTTTCTTTAATTTAAGAATCCAAGTTGGATTTGTAAGGTATTTTCTTTTCCCACTTTTATTATTTTTAAATAAATAACTCAGGATGAACACACCTACTCCTCCCTCCTATTTTCCTTACAGCAACAACTTTGTGAAGTGAGTTGGATAAGAGAAAGTGACTGGCTCAAAGTCACCAGTGAGTTTTTCAGCCTGAGATGTTACTGTATTAGAATTCACAGTCTCCTGGTTTCTAGCTTCTAGGTTTGTTGTCTTTTTTCAATATTGTTGCAATATTGGTTTCCCATTCATATAAAGACACTGCAATTTTGTGGATACGATTTAACAGGTACCCATACTTGAATATTCTGGATTATTATTGTTGTTTTCAAAGATTTCTTTCTTCCCAGGAGAAAGCCAAACAATTGCTTCAGTTAATGCAGGAAGGAATTCAGAAGGAAGAACTCCTTTAGCAAAAAGGTGAAAGATTTCTATGACCTGAGGAGAAGCTGGAGTATGAAACCTTTTATCAGAGGATATTTAACTAGCACAACTGAGATGCCTGGACTCAGGCCAAAGAAGAGCGTACTTCAATCAAAGACAGAAATAAAGGTGGAGTAAGCAAACCTAGAAAGGAGAAACAGAAGGGGGTGAAACGCTAGTAAATCTGAACTACTAAGCAAAGAGAAAAGAAAGGCACAAACCTCACGCTCAGCTTCTTGAGGGAAAACGCAGCACTGAAAGGTCACAACACAAATTATTTCAAAATATATCTTTAAGGATTTTTATAACCGTTGTAGATGTTATCATAGTATAAACAAAAGAAAATTATCTTTGCCAATTCCTGAATTCCAGGGCTCCTTCAGCGACACAGTTCTAATAGATATCTGAGGCAAACTAGTAGAGCTAAGCTATTGCTGGCCAAGCAATGCTAAATCCAGATTGGATTGCTAAATCCAAATTTTGTTGGGGTGTGTGTGTATGCAACTTGGACATTATCAAACAAATTATTTATCTTGATCACTTTATCACAGCCAAGTGATAGTATTGCATGCCCATCCATGCATACACATGCACACATACCCACGCACACACTTGCATACACACATTTACATTTCTGCTAAAATTAGAGGACGATTTCTAAGCTAGGCTCAAGTAATTTACTAGATTTAGGCTCATTTTCAAATATCCCTTTTGGCATTTCAGATCCTTGGAAATCTTGATGAATTGATTTTTTTTTACTTGTTAATTGTGATGAGACCCCAAAGCAGAGGAATGAAATACCTGCATTTCATTTTGTTAAAAAACAGAAATAATCTCTACTACCATAACAGAAATACAATAAAATTCAATTTGTGATTGCATGATCTCCCTTCTATGTATGTCTAGGCACGAACTGCTACTTTGCCTTTGAATAAACAGTCTGAATTCAGTGACTTTTCTTGGTTCAAAAAACAAACAAACAAGACCAAACAAGTTTAAACATATCCAGTGTAACCAAACACTTTTTAATGAGAAACTTCTAAATCCAGCAGCAGATTGGCAGAACAAATTCAGCACACTCCATACATCAGAAAAGTCAGGGGGGAAAAAAACCAGAACCTTTATTCAGTTGCTAGGCACCTCTTTCCAGAACCAGGATGACCTAGGTAATTTTATATGTAGGACAAGATGAGTCCTCAAAGGGGACACCAGCAGTGTGACCCAGGAGGTTGCAATAAAATTGGAGGAAGAAGAGAAGCTACTGAAAAGAAAGAGATTTTCCATTGGAAGCAATGAAGTAATTTGGATGCTTGATATCTGGGTACCCAGAATTTGTGATTCGTTGTAGAAAAGAGGATGTAAAAATAAAGTGGGGAATAAAATGAGTGAAGGAAAATTTTTCAAGGTCCCTTTGAGCTAGAAATCATGACACAATCACATTGAAGCCAAAAATGGGACAGGTTTTTTGTAACATTTTGTCTGATAGATAATAATAAAAACTATGGACAGATTTATCATGCAATGAACAGAGGTGTCAATGGGACTGATATAATTAACTCAATTAATAAACCATTAATTTCAATATTTTATTAATACTAAAAAAATAACTTTACTGGTTTAGTTAATTCTTTGGATAATGAAGATGAAATAAAGGATAGGAAAAATGAGATAAAATATCCCCACACAAAAAACCCTTTCATTAAAAAAGACCAAAACTAATATCTAAAAATGTTATTTTAATGTTGTTGTTAGTTGCAAAGTCATGTCTGACCCATAGCAACCCCATGGACAACATTCTTCCAGGCCTTCCTCTCCTCTACCATCCTCTGGAGTCCATTTAAGCTCACGCCTACTGCTTCAGTGACTCCATCCAGCCACCTCGTTCTCTGTCATCCCCTTCTTCTTTTGCCCTAAATAGTTCCCAGCACTAGGATCTTCTCCAGTGAATCCTTCCTTCTCATTAGGTGGCCAAAGTATTTGAATTTCATCTTCAGGATCTGGCCTTCTAAAGAGCAGTCAGGGTTGATCTCCTCTAGGACTGGCCGGTTTGATCGCCTTGCAGTCCAAGGGACTCCCAGGAGTCTTCTCCGGCACCATAGTTCAAAGACCTCAATTCTTTGGTGCTCAGCCTTTGTTACGGTCCAACTTTTACTGCCATACATTGAAACTGGGAAAACCATAACCTTGACTATATACACTTTTGTTGGCAGGGTGATGTCTCTGCTTTTTAGTATGCTGTCTAGATTTTCCATAGCTTTCCTCCCCAGGATCAAGCATCTTTTAATTTCTTGGTTGCAGTCCCTATCTGCAATGAACTTGAAGCCCAGGAAAAATAAAATCTGTCACTACCTCCATTTCTTCCCCATCTATTGGCTAGGAATTGAGAGGGTCGGATACCATGAGCTTGGTTTTCTTAATGTTGAGTTTCAAGCCAACTTTTGCACTCTCCTCCTTCACCCGCATCAAGAGTCTCTTTAGTTCCTCTTCACTTTTTGCCATTAGAGTGGTATTATCTGCATATCTGAGGCTGTTGATATTTCTCCCTTCAATCTTAATTCCAATTTGTGATTCATCTAGCCCTGCATTTCTCATGATGTGCTCTGTATATAAGTTAAATAGGCAGGGCAACAGCCTTGCTGAACTCCTTTCTCAATTTTGAACTAATCAGTGGTTCCCTATCCAGTTCTCACTGTTGCTTCTTGACCTGCATATAGGTTTCTCAAGAGACAAATAAGATGGTCTGGTACACCCATCTCTTTAAGAACTTGCCACAATTTGTTGACACAAGAACTTGACACAATCAAAGGCTTTAGCATAGTCAATGAAGCAGAAGTAGATGCTTCTCTGAAACTCCCTAGCTTTCTCCATGATCTGGGATTTTAATGTAGCCACCATCTAAATGCCTTGATGCTAAATATTAATTTCCACAGCCAGGTCCTCATTCCTGCAGTTAACATTTTCACTTATCTTGCTAGTATTGGTTGCATTTGGTGCACCTGAGAGTTCTGAGCACCTGATTGCTTTAGCTAAGATGTTTTATATGAAGAATACGTGATTGTTAAACTAAACCCCACAGATTATCTTCTGCGTGGCTTCTTGGTAAACAAAGTGGATTCTATAAGGAGATTAGATTATGGGAAAGGAAAAAGCCACCCTTGGTTTGAAAAAGTTCTAAAACATGGAGATTGTAGTTTTAAATATCTATTAAATCCAATTACTAAAAAAATAAATAAAAAGAGTGGAATTGAGGGTACAAACATGTGTAGACCAAGGGAGGTCTGCCTGGCACAAAACAGGATTGGCTCTGGAAGCAGTGGCAAATTTCTGGTCACTCAAAGTTAAACATATTGAGTTCAACATTTATTTTGGATAAACTCATTTGAGTGTTTAAATCAGACATTAGTTCTCTAATAATAGTTCTCTATTAATGGAAATAGTAAAATAGTCATTGTTACCTTTTGTTCTGAATATTTTAGAAAGCTGATGTTGTATCAGAGAGCAAAAATGTGCGAGGTGCAAGGCAGCCTCACCAGTTTTCTGCATTTGTTTCTAAAGAGAAATTAATTCTCAGCTCTATGCCCTTGAGATTTCATCTCCTGCTATCCCTGTACATTCGATTCAGGATTCTTATTTTCCATTTTTATGTGCTAAGATTGAGTTTCACTTCAAATATAGAAGCATTGACAGACACAATTAAATGAAGATTCTTTATTTAGTCTATAAACAGGACTAAAACATTTCATCTGAAATAAAAGCATAGGTGCATCAAGAGGTAATTGCTGTTGCCATTGGCTTACAAATGAATTGACGTTATTGCTGTGTTTCTCTGAAGTTATATTGACATTGCAGGGAAGGTTTCATGACAATTACAGTTAGTAACAGACTTGGTTTTGGCAGGTGATATAATAAAAGAAAGAAAGAAGTACAAACATGTTTAAATATTTAGTTACAATTGTCAAAACTAGCTATGGAGTAGGGATGCCAAGATTGTCTTTCTAAGCCCAGCACATATTATTTATTCTGTTTTCTTCCTCCTTTCCCCACTGTCTTGATTCAATGGAGATATATTTTACTGCCAAAGACAAACCTTGAGGCTCATGTGTTGTTGTTTTTGTTGTATGGGATGAGAGTTTGGAAAGCTGAAGGAGAGAGAATCTTTTACATAATGCAAAAAAAAAAAAAAATTGACTGCAGCAGAACTACTGGCATATTTAGCTATCAAAGTTCCCTCAAACAAAACTCAGAATGAACTTCGGTAGTTTTTTTCAGTAAGAAAGGTATTTTCCCTTTCTCTGGTTTAGTGTTGTATCTGAGCTTCTTTTCTGCAACAGATTTTGCTGTTTGCCACTCTTCAAAACACTTTGCCCCATTATCTTTGTGAGCTGCCCAGAGTTGGTTGACAGATGGGTGACTACATAAAATGTTTTAAACAAACAAACAAACAAACAAACAAACAAACAAACAAACATATTGGAAAGCAACAAAGAAAGCAGGAAGGAACAACCATGATGGACATTCTTGCTCCCTAAAACAACCTGGAAGAGCCTGCTGGATTGCTAATGTCAGAAAATTCACAGAAAACAGTTTTCTTGTACTCTTCCACCATTTGTTGTGCTATATTGCTGGTCATTTGGCTTTAAGAGACAGTTGGGATGGAAAAGAATACTTTTCTGAACACGCTTTGGTGGGATTTGAAAAGTCAGTTTTCCTGGTTTGAGAAGGGAAGTGAATTTAATTTATTGATACCTGTTCAAAACACTTTTATAATCACATTGTGAAACCGTATGGCTATATTATTATAAATAACTCAAATTCACTTACAGAGTAGCATAGATTGGTCCTGAATGCATTGTTCATGTAGAACTCTCTGTAGTCGTTCAGCTGGCATACATGAGAGTTAAAAAACTGAATCCTAGCCAAGATTGCATGTATAACTCCCCCAGGATTTTTGGGAAATGTATTACGAGAATGGCCACTCTCATTATAGCATCATTTTGTGAAAATGCTGCCCAAATGCCCAAATCCTATTATAAACCAAGCTTCTGCAAACTGTTAGACCTTCTGGGAATTTTAGGTGTTTTAATTCCTATAAAGGTGAAAGAAAGTTTCACCTTTAAAGTGCAAGCAACATTTCTCCTTTCTATTGCTCTGAAGGTCACATACTAGGAAAAAAAGGCAGCAGTTATGACTTGTATACCTCAAAATTTTAAGCACTATCATGCTGTCACCACTAACACAACCAATACCTGCTTCTGGAGCATCTGCTTCATGAAAAACCAATGAGGGAACTGCCATAAGCAGATGGAGTGTAGCTGAGTAAGTTCCCGCCAGGCAAACATAATGTAGCTAGCAGTTACAAGGAGCATACTATTTCAAGTTTTTATGATTATCTAGCAAATCACGCTAATGATATGTGGATCAGGAATGGGGAGCAGAATGGACTGGAGAAATAGAAAGTCTAAAAATTTCAAACGGATGTGAACGGGTGCAGGTTTCAGAAAACATATACTGTAGCTTTATGTCCATTCTGTAGAAATACATCCAAATGGATAATCTGAGCTGCAGATTATCGCAAACTAGTTTCCAACCTGCCACCTGAACCTCTGGACATAAGATGGCAATTCTGTTTTTCAAGTTTTGACATCAACAGCGAGGTTGTCATAGTAATTGCCTGGTTCTCAGTGTCAACTTGAGTGCCACAATCTGAAACAAATGTTGGGCCCCTGCTGGGATGTTTATGGGATGAGATCATTGAGAATGTGAAGGTGAATCCATTTTATCTGCTATGACACTAATATAGAATATAATTAGCTTTTGGGTTTTGCACTTTTCCAAATGCTGCTATGTAGTCCTTGCCTCTCCCACCCAAATTAAATGCCCATATATGGATTACATAATTCAAAAACTATGTACTTCAGATATAACATTTTCATAAATGGGCATTTTATTTCTGTAAATAACGGAATCTAAACCTCAAAGTACAAACCCATTTTTGTGAAACTAGCTAGAATGCCTTAATCTAATTTTGTATCTGCTTTTGCTTAAAAGAGAGAGAAGATAGAGCCCAGATTTCAAGGGATAATCTCCCAATTTGAGAAATTCCTTTGCAAATATAATTTTTGTATGCCATGACTGCATGGGGCTAGCCTAGAATGCAACTCTCAGGATTTTGATTTTTAATTTCTATACTTAAAGCTATAATTTATGCTCAAGGGTCCAGTAAGAATAAACTGGAAAAAAGCAGATTTTTTCCAATCTTTGGATAGTATATTGTTTGCTTTCTGTTAGTCACTAGTTGGTTCCCCACCTCTCTGTCTACAAGGGTCTCTACCATATTTATAAAAACATGAGATCTAATCCTCGCAGCTCAAATAATCTTTTCAATTTTATGGTCTGTCTATCCAAATGCTTCTTGAATCTTCATGATGCAGGTAGCACAATGCCAGATTACAACTCACAATAACAAGTGGTGGGTTTCAACTAATTTAACATTAGGTTCTTCCTAATGATGGTTGGGCATGGCTAGGGAGATCATGTGACTGAGTAGGCATGGCCAACTCCATGTCACTCATGGCAAGGTGGGGCGGCATAGGCGGGCTAATGCGGTGGTGGCGATGGCCAGAGACTTAGACTTACCTTTGTGCAGCAAAAGCAACTGTGATTCTCCGATGCCTCATCTCTTGCTGCATCTCACTGACTGACAGTCAGGGTTCTTTAAAGATTTTTGCAGCAGGGAACAGTGGGTAGCTACTTCTGGCCTTTGCCTCCTGCTGCCGTCACTGTCTCTTTGCCAGCATGAATGGTTTGCAGCCACAGCCTCTTTGCTGGTGCAAATGCCCTGCATCCGCTGCCTCTTTGCCAGCACAAACAGCATGCACCCACAGCCTCTTTACTGATGCGAATGGCCTGCACCCGCAGCCTCTTTGCCGGTGTGAATGACCTGCAGCCACAACCTCTTTGCTGGTGCAAACGGCCTGCATCCACTGCCTCTTTGTCAGCACAAACGGCCTGTATCTGCTGCCCCTTTGCCAGCACAAACAGCCTGCACCTGCAGCCTCTTTACTGGTATGAATGGCCTGCAGCCAGTGGCAGGCCATTCTCACAGGGAAAGAGGCTGCGGAGACAGTCCGTTCACACTGGCAAAGAGGCTGCTGCAGCAGGCTGTTCATGCTGGAAAAGAGGCAGTGGTTGGCAGGCCATTCATGCTGGCAAAGGGGCAGCAGCGGCAGGCCATTTGTGCTGGCAAAGAGGTGAAGGAAGGCTCACCAGGCAGGCAGGTAGCTGGGCCATGGGGGTGGCAGTGGAAAATGATGAAGGAATGTTCAGAAGGATTCTGGGCTGTATGGGAGGCTGGGGCAAAGGCAGGCAATGGGCTGGGCTACAAGGGCCATGTGGTTGGGACAAGTGAGCTAGCGAGCAAGGGAACTAGAGAACAGAAGCTGTTATGCCTCAGCCAACATGGGCATGGCAAAATGAGTGACTGGGAGGGGAGGGGCAAGCCAGTGCTCTTCCCCTCCCAGTGCAATTTTGAAAGAGGCAGTGGTGAGGCCCCTCCTTAAGAAGCCTTCCCTGGACCCGGCTGTATTAGCGAATTATCATCCAGTCTCCAACCTCCACTTCGTGATGAAGGTTGTTGAGAGTATGGTGGTGCGACAACTTCCCCGGTACCTGGATGAAGCTGTCTATCTAGATCCATACCAGTCAGGCTTCAGGCCGGGATACAGCATGGAAATGGCATTGGTCATGTTGGTTGATGATCTCTGGAGGGCTCGAGACAGGGGTTGCTCCACTGTCCTGGTCCTATTAAATCTCTCAGCGGCTTTTGATACCATCAACCATGGTATCATGCTGCGCCGGTTGGAGGGGTTAGGAATAGGGGGCACCATGCTGCAGTGGTTCTCTTCCTTCCTCTCTGTCTGTATGCAGTATGTGTTGGCAGGGGAACAGAGGTTGACCTCGAGGTGCCTTGTTTGTGGGGTGCCGCAAGGGTCAGTCCTCTCCCCACTTTTGTTCAACATTTATGTGAAGCCGCTGGGTGAGATCATCCGTGGTTTCAGGGTGAAGGTCCATCAGTATGCTGATGATACGCAGCTGTACATCTCCACCCCAGACCACCCCAATGATGCTCTTTACGTGATGTCCCGACTCCTGGAGGCCGTGCAGATGTGGTGGGGAGAAACAAGCTCAGATTCAACCTCTCCAAGACCGAGTGGCTGTGGCTTCCAGCTTCCTGGTATAGTTAGCTGGTTCCATCGCTGACTATTGGGGGTGAGACCTTGGCCCTCACAGAGAGGGCTCACAATCTGGGTGCCCTCCTGGATACACAGCTATCTTTAGAAGATCATATGACGGCTGTGGCCAGGGGGGCTTTTTATCAGGTTTGCCTGATCTATCAGCTGTGTCCCTTTCTAGACATCTTGCACATGGTCACTCATGTCCTTGTCACCTCCTACCTGGACTACTGTAATGCTCTCTACATGGGGCTCCCCTTGAAGAGCACTTGGAGGCTCCAACTGGTCCAGAATGTGGCCGTGCGGGTGATTATGGGTGCAACTCAACGCACCCATGTAACACTTTCCTGCTTGAGCTTCACTGGCTCCCAGTGGTCTTCCAAGTGTGATTCAAGGTGTTGGTCATCACCTTTAAAGCGCTCCATTGCTTAGGACCTGGATATTTACGAGATCACCTTCTGCTACCGATAACCTCCCACCGGCCAGTACGCTCTCACAGAGAAGGACTCCTCAGGGTGCTGGCAGTCAAATTACGTTGACTTGCAACTCCCAGGGGAAGAGCCTTCTCTATGAGGGCTCCCACCCTATGGAATGAATTGCCCCCGGAGATACATAGGATCCCCGATCTCCGTACCTTTCGCCATGCCCTTAAAACCCTACTATTCCAACAGGTTGGGTTGATCAATTAAGTGAGCCTGAGTGGCGTAGCAGACTAATGCTACTATTAAAGGTAGTATTTAGCTTCCAGCTGCCTGCAATTATTGCGAGTTCAATTCTCACCAGGCTCAAGGTTGACTCAGCCTTCCATCCTTTCTAAGGTAGGTAAAATGAGGACCCGGTTTGTGGGGGCAATAAGTTGACTTTGTATAAAATATACAAAAGTATGAAGGCTATTGCTTAATGCATTGTAAGCCACCCTGAGTCTCCGGAGAAGGGCGGCATATAAATAAAAAAAAAGTGAATTTTAATTGGGTATTTTAATTCTAGGGTTTTAACAAAACTGGACCAAACTATTTAATACTTTTAAACTTTTTAAATTTATGGTGTATTGTGTTTTTACTTTAGCTGTACACTGCCCTGAGTCCTGCAGGAGAAGGGTGGAATGAATGAATGAATGAATGAATGAATGAATGAATGAATGAATGAATGAATAAATAAATAAATAAATAAATAAATAAATAAATAAATAAATAAATAAATAAATAAATAAATAAATAAATAAATAGCTGGTTCTCTGAACTGCACAAAAATTTAACAACCAGTTCACCTGAACCGATCCAAACTGGCTGAATCCCACCTCTGACGATAACTAGTAAATTGGGAATTGAAATTACTGTAGATGCCTGCAGTAACAATTCAAATAACAATACAGAATGTACAAAAAATGCCTGATGGTAGTTTGGCCATGCGGGTTTATTACTGTATTGAAGTTGATAAAGCAAACAGTCCACAATTAAGATTAGCTTCTAATAACCGCATGGATACATTCATGAAGTTTTCTTGGTAAAAATTAAGAAGTGGTTTGCCATTGCCTTACTTCTATTTTTTTAAAAAATCTACCTCTCTTAGAAATTTCCCATCCATTTATTAAGAAAGTCATTTTTAGAGGGCCAGTCAAAGTTTTCTAGATCAGACTTCCCCAATCCCTACGGCTTTGTGGACCGCCATGGGGTAGGGAGAGGGGATAGTTATACACAAGTGGCAAGCCTGTGTGCAGCTCCATTTGCACCCACTGTTCATGGACTGCGAGCACACATGCGTCCTGCTTCTAGAGCAAGTAGGGATGCACATGCGCATTTGGCTGCTCCTTCTGCGCCTGATGGTTGGGGACCCCTGCTTTAGATGCTACCCCAGGTGAAAGCATTCAGAGCAATGATCCTTTATGATGGCTATACGCTTATTAGCAGATGCAACTATACCTCAGCTTAATATTTTTTTGAATATGATTCTACCTTACAGAACTAAATGCCCAGGGGGGGTTACACAACTATTTGCCATTCTCTTGGTTCTTGGAAATATTGTTACTGTACCTGCCTTGTTACAACTTCTCATTATTTGCCTGGTCCAACTGCTTGTGTGTGTTTAGCCAGTTCATAGCACACCAAAAGAATTCTTGCTTTGATCATATTTATGTGTCAGAGTTTGCATGTGACAAGAAACAAACAAAGGAAGAGTAGCAAAATCATAACATCTGTGGTTTATAAATACATAAATAAATACCTACAGCACTAACCTAGTTTGTGAATGCCTGCCCCCCCTCCCCTCCCAATCTAATGGGAAATCTGAAGACTACTAAATGAGCACAAAATAATGTTGTTTGGAATCATTTCAGAAAGACTTTTAGTCCCACCTGATTCTAATTTTACTTCACTATGTTCACTGGAGAACATCATGAGATGCTGATTATGGAAATGAGTGACATTTCAATTGAGAGATGTAACATTGTATTAAAATGTTATCTCTAGGACAAAAAGCAGCTGTCCCAGAAATTTAACACATCTGTGTCATTGTCTTCCAAAAATAATAAATTCAGAAATGGCTGATGTGTAAAAAATGCAAAGGCCAAATGAGTAGACAAAATGGTATATAAAAAGCATTCCCTGTTTTATTAATAATTAATGTGTCATTGTATAGGATGTGGGAGAAATTGCTAACTCGGAGATAATGCAACAGTACAGACAATCTGAATGTTTTCAGCAGATAGTTTAAATGCTGTTTGGCATGTTCCTGTTTTTTGAAAATCAATGATTGCAGTCATCATTTCCATTTTCAAACTGTCAGAGGGCCACCATTCCACATTCATTTTTTAATCCAGTTGTGCAAAATCGACTAATGACAGCTTCATGGTTTGACTCCTTATTGAATATTCTGTTGTTGGCTCAGGCAGTAATCATATACCAGGTGGTTATTCCTCATCAACTGATCATAAAAACAACTAGATTTGATGTATGTTGTATACATACATACATACATACATACATACATACATACATACATATCAAGTGTTTTTCTGTCGAAGCACCTAGTCTATCCCAATATGGGAGGGAACATATTGCTTCCCTTTCACCTTTCAGCTCCAATCAGGAGCCATCAGGCAGTCACTTTCACGACAAATTATTTTGTATCAAATTTATTTGATTTATTTGATCTTTATTTGCTGATAAAGAAATAAAGGTAGACTAGTATAGATCTATTTCAAGCTATTTAGCTCTCATCAGCTAGCCGTACCCCTGCTTGGATTCAAACTTGGGCTGCCTGCATATTAGGCAGTTGTATTAACCTCTGAGCCGCAAGTTCTCCTCCCTTTATCAGCTGAGCCAGGGGAGAGATTAAGTGTTTTTTCTGTCAAAGCACCTGGTCTACCCCAATATGTGCAGCAACTGGACAAGCATGAGTTATGCACAAAGCCATCTGGGCCAGATAGTCTTTTTCAATCTGTGGGAAAAGGCAGTGTCAAACCACTTCCAAAAATATTGCCAAGAAAACTGTATGGGACTATTCCAGGCAGTTACTACCAATCAATAATAACTCAACGACTCATTCAGAGACATATACAGTATAAATATATAAATAAATACCTACAGCGCTAACCTAGATTTATACTCCTACATTGATTTCACAGTGGGAACAAAACTGCTTCACACACTAACTCCAAGAAGCTTTCCTGAAACTAGAATATTTTAACAGCCATTAATTAGAGATCACAAACTCAGAGCATAATAGATCCCTTGCGAAAGAGTGCAATAACTGCGAGAAATGTGCCTTCCTTGGTACAGACCATTGCTTTCACCTAGCCCATTAAAATGCTGTCTTTTAATGGGTGGAATTAGTACATGTTATAAAAGAGGAAATGGGACTGTTGGTTTAATCATCAGCATTTTCATCTCAGCTTCTCCTTTGCAAAGGAAGGATAGCTTATGACCCATTTCATTAAGGAATTACAGACCATTTGCATGGATTCCATGCAGGAAATGTACCATTCAGAGAATGAAAAGGGAGCCATTTGCCACGGTCTTGCAGTTACTTCTAATTAATCATATTTTTCATTATCAAAAATAAGCATAGTTATAACTAGACCTTATACCAGGACCTTGGGATATTGGGGGCATTGCATAATCACACATTTCACTTAATCTGGATGAGCAATTCTCACGTGATTTATAAGCAAATTTACAATAAATAGTTTGTTCATTCTAGATTCACTTCACTGTATGCATTTGAAGCCCCTCATTTGTGAAGGGTTTTGAACAAAGATGTAATATTTAATTAAAAAGACACCAACTATTGTCCCAAAGTTCTTAATACTTGCTTGGAACAGTATTTTGTAATAACTCTCCCCTGGTGAGTTATTCCAGTATTTCCTTCAATAAATTTGATATCTTTTTTAAATACTTGGTATAGCTCCAAAACCTTACAGTGTTGAACCAAAACCCATCAATTCATGATGGGTGATGATTTAGTGTAAATGTTAGCCCAGTTTATAGCTGCCCAAAAAGAAAAGATAAATTTCATGATAGAAAATAGAAAATTATTAAGAAATTTTAAGAAAAATAAAATAAAATTGCAAGCAAAATAATACACTTCAATACTTTCTTGATAACGTAACAATTGTAATACTGTGTATATTTCTGGTCAACACCTCTTTCCTGGTCCTAGTGCAGCAACTTAATTACACCACTTGATAGGATGATATAAAAACCTGCATTTAGAAATTGTAGGCAGAACTATTTTTGGTTTTTTTGTACAAGAGAAGTCTGAGTCATCCATAGAATGAATGGAATGAATGTATGTGTTACCATGTAATATTGAATCAGTGGTGAAATCCAATTTTTTTTTTACTACCGGTTCTGTGGGCATGGCTTGGTGGGCATCATGTGGTGTGGCTTGGTGGGCATGGCAGGGGAAAGATACTGCAAAATCCCCATTCCCTCCCCACTCCTGGGGGAAGGATATTGCAAAATCTCCATTCCCACCCCTTTCTGGGGCCAGCCAGAGGTGGTATTTGCTGGTTCTCTGAACTGCTCAAAATTTCCACTACCGGTTCTCCAGAACCTGTCAGAACCTGCTGGACTTCACCCTTGTATTGAATATATTACTGTGTGATGAACAAAGATCACACACACACGCACACACACACACACAATTAGCCTATTGAATCACAATAATTAGAAGTGATGGTGGCTACCTATTTAGATGGGTGGCACTAAACTAATTCATGGAGCTAGGACTAAGAATGACTGTTGGTTATAAGGAATATTCTATGTCCTGTACCATTTGGGGTAATGGAAGCAGCCATGGAAGACAACTATTGCTGCTGTGTTCTTTTTGTAAGCTTCTCAGATCCATGTCCCTAGTCTGGTTCTCTTTTCTCCCTGTAGTTTTCTTGTTGCCCAACCATATGTGTGATAAATTTGCAATCAAGTGGACTGCTAAGTATACAGTCAAGTAAGAATTTAATTTAACAACTCTTGAACTAATATCTTTGAATGGTGGAAGAGAGGATGCAGATCATTTGTATTGTACAAAAGAAAGCAGCCATATTTGTTGTCTAAACATCCCTGCTCCAATTGACCAACAATAATCAGGGTTTACTCACTCACCCTAACAACATATTGCTGATTTTCCAGATCAAATGAAAACCCCTCCCTTCACCTACAGGTGCTTCGTTACATCTGCATTATTCCCTGTATCTTTTATTGTATGAGTTTGATAATTACACCCAAAACTGTCTTTGGAAATTTCAAGCCCTCCCACATTTGGTTTTCATTATAACAAATCTTTTGATCCAATCTCAGAAAGATGTTGGATAGCTTTATATAATATTTTACAAGATGTGCTTGTAGACTGCAAACTTTCTTCAAAACTTTCATTTTTTTCCACCTTTCAGTACATCTTTTGCCTTGGGTTTAAACGTAGGGGTCAAAGTTCAGAGGACCCAGATTTTAGCAGCTATAAAGAGATACAAAAGAGTGAGCTCTTAAGAAATGAGAGTCTATTTTTATCTGAACATAATTCAATCCTTTACAAACATAATATTGAGTTTTGTGGTAGGTTTTCTTCCTTATATAACCTGGATGGTAAATATTTTCATTTAGGAGGAAAAAAGTAAACACAGTGGGAGTCTGGATCAGGGTCATCTGTATTATTCTTTGTTATGACCTCAAACTTCTTTTCTCCTTATTTCTATTCATTGATGGTAAATTGAATTTAATTCTTTTTAAGGTTTAAGGTTTTATTGCATTTATATACCGCCCTTCTCCTGAATGGGACTCAGGGCGGTTTACAGCCATATTAAAACAATCACATATCACATATGAAAATTAAAACTAATAAAATAATTAAACTATTTGGCCATAAAATTTAAAACCCCTGCTAAAAACCCTTTTAAAAATTTAACACAGATTTAAGTCAGACCGGCTTGATGAAACAATAGAGTCTTCAGGGCTCGTTGGAAGGCACGGAGGTCAGGAATCTTTCTTATATCCGGGGGTAGTTCATTCCATAGGGCTGGAGCTCCCACAGAGAATGCTCTCCCCCTGGGGGTCGCCCACCGGCATTGTCTGGCCGATGGCATCCTGAGGAGGTCCTCTCTATGAGAGCGTATCGGGCGGTGGGAGATATTCATTGGCAGAAGACGGTCTTGTAAATATCCTGGTCCTAAGCCATGGAGCGCTTTGAAGATGGTGACTAACACCTTGAAACGCACCCGGAAGACCACTGGGAGCCAGTGCAGCTCACTCAAGAGGGGAGTTACCCAGAACATAATAATACCTGGAACTTTTTTACCTGGAATAATAAAAGAATAACAAAGTGCCCTGCTATTGATTCTTTGGAAAAATAATTTTACATGCTAGGAGTTTATTAATGATTTGGTGGCAGGTAAAATAATAGATTTATGAGATAGCTTGACTTGGAGAGAAGTAAATTCTACTGCCCATGCAAAATAGATCACTCATAATGTTATAATGCATTTATGGAGAATATACAGTAGATATAGTACCTATGTCTTTCTCTATATGGTATAAAAAGCCTCATCCTCTCTAAAAGTGTTGAATGAAAAACAATCACTTACATTAGGTGTTTATGGAATTGGGACGAACCAGAGAATGAGCCACAGTGGCGTAGTGGTTAGAGTGCAGTACTGCAGGCTACTTCTGCTGATCACCAGCTGCCAGTAGTTTGGCAGATCGAATCTCACCAGGCTCAAGGTTGACTCAGCCTTCCATCCTTCCGAGGTGGATAAAATGAATACCCAGATTGTTGGGGGCAATATGCTGACTCTGTAAACCACTTAGAGAGGGCTGTAAAGCACTAGGAAGTGGTATAAAAGTCTAAGTGCTATTGCTATTGCTATTGCTTGAATTTATGAGCAAGAACCGGAGGACACGTTTTTCTCTAAGTGAAATATGATTCAAATATGCTTTGAGTTTTGTTAATGAAAAAATTCTTCCTTTCAGAGGATATATTTTGGAAGATAATGATGAGAAGATGCTCCATTTTACTAAAAACTGAAGAAAAGATTTAATTCAAATGGTAAAGTGAAGCTTGTATTTTTTTAAAAAAAAGTCTAACCAGTTCCCCAGGTTTCTTTTAAGAATAATTTTCTTATTAATGAATGGCATGAAAGAAATCCAGTGCTGAATAAGGAGGCAGGGAGAAGACCTTCAATTGCATCTGGGTTTTATTCTTTGTGCTTTTAGGGCAAACAATCAAGCAAGTAAAATTGCAGGTAAAGTATTAGAAAACAGTCAAATTGCTTTTTAATTTGATTTCTCCAATACTCATTGTTTGGTGTCATTTTAGAAATTGATTCTCTTTTTACCTCATTAAATAATCAGAAGACTGTAACAATAGTTTAGCTTTTATAGTTTATTCATTCAGTGTGCACATTTTTGTTCAAAACAAAGGGTGACATCTCTTCCCTAAATCCATTTTGATTTTCATGAAACAGTTTAAAAATGGCTGCTGTTAATTTTAAATTATAGAGAAAATAGTCACACAAAATAGTCAAAATGCCATTTCAACAACAAGAAGAAAAACCTAAAACAGTCCCTTTTGCATTAGAAAGCTCTGATGTGTTTCTCATTTAATCTGTTTAAGTGGAATTTGGTCATAAACTGTCATTTTTTCCAGACTATTTAAATTTATTCTGATATCTTTCAAAATCTGATAGTTTAAAGGGCTGTCTGTCTGCTAGTTTTCTCATAATTTTGTTCTCTGACCTAATTCTCTAGCTCATTTTGGACACACAGCATGTGATGCACTGCAACCATGTATTTCAAAATCTTTCCTCAGGAACCATAATGGCACAGTAGTTAGAATACAGTATTGCGTGCTAACTCTGCCCACTGCCAGGAGTTCAATCCTGACTGGATTTTGGTTGACTCAGCCTTCATCGTTCCAAGGTTGATAAAATGAGGATCCAGATTGGTGAGAGCAATATGCTGACTCTGTAAACCACTTAGAGATTGCTTGAAGATGTATAAATAGATGTATAGATTTATAGATGTATAAAGATAGATAGATAGATAGATAGATAGATAGATAGATGATAGATAGATAGATAGATAGATAGATAGATAGATAGATAGAGACAGACAGACAGACAGACAGACAGACAGACAGACAGACAGACAGACATAAACCAGGGAAACTAGAAAGTTATTTGTACAGTTAAGGACATGGCATTCAAAAACTTACCTATAGCCACTCTCTAAATACATTTTAAATTTAAATATAATTGTTATCACTGCCCATACAAATGTTTAAGGATTTATAAATTTTGAATGGATATATAACTTTTGGGATCAACCACCATAATACTGATTTGCAAGAAATAGAAAATGTATTTAAACAAATACAAAATTAATAAGAAGTTGCTTGACAAGGTCATCTTGTTCAATAATTAGTTAGAATCAAAACTCTGTATATGAAATTCATTAAATGTTTCTGCTCATGAATCTATAAAATCACTTGTGGTTTTTTGTTAAATACTTCACTGAAGGTGTTAGATGTTTCATCAAAAGTAAAGTTAACACTTATGTCCCTTTTGCTGGAAATGGAAAAGATTTCATTTGCTAGCTCTGTCTTATGAACCTCATGGAGCTGGAAAGCTGTTCCTAAAGATTGAAGAAATCTTTGGAACAATGTGGAAGATGTTTTGAAAACTTTAAGTTTGATGAAAGAGCTTACTAAAAATTAAGTATTCCATTTTGCAAAGTCATTACTATTTTTCACTAGCACAAAGCAAACTCTACCTGCAAATTTACAGAATTTATTTCTGCTCCAAATTAGGAAATATTTTTTTTTGAGAAAGTGGTAGCTCATTCTTATAGCATCCTTATTCGAAATAGCTTGTTCCTGTCTCTCTTTGATCATGTTAGGCGAGCATACTAAATGATAGCTAACATATCAATCTTCAGGATCAAGCTGTACCAGTTTTAATAATTTTGCAGATGAAAATGCAGTCTGTGAGGAAAAATAAGTATGATTTTTTTTAAAGGAAAAGGAATGAAACCCAGACCCTGGTGCAAATTAAATGCAATGTGCTACCATCCACTTCATTTACCAAAGTGAGTGGAGAAACATTAATTGGACATGGCATGCTAATATTTATGAAAGATTATAGTATGCCTGGGGAAATTCTGAGCTTCTAGAGTTGTCTCTCGGCTATTGCTTGGTATTCTGAGCAGTTTTACTTTGTACGGAGAAAAATCCAATTGAGTAGAAGCAAAATAAAAGCTAAGGCCCATTAAGAATATTTTGCCAGGTCTGTTCTGCTGTTCAGGGAAGATGGGTGTTGACATTTGTTAATATTTGATTTAAATCTTACCCAGGTCCAAATGGAATAGATGTTTTGCATGTTTACATGTTTTTAACCTAGAACCAAATGCCGGAAATATCATTTTTTATGAGGACATGACAAACTAGAACATTTGTGTATTGGATTTGCAAAAGAGACTTGTTATATAATTTTTTTTAGTGAGAAGAGATAAAGGGAAAAGGGAAAGAAATCCATTTCTGGGACATTATTTAAGGGGATTAAGAGCAACAGTGAAGGGATAGAATATTAAGTTGATATATTTGATCAAGTTTAAAATAGCCATTAAGGGTTATCAGAGATAACCCATTAAGGGTTATCTCTGATAACCCTTAATGGACTTTTTATTATATTCATTTTTTTTATTTCCCCCTATTTTTCTTTTTTGCACTTTTTCTATTTCTTTCAGTTTTTAGTTTGTTTTAGTTTTTATCATTTTCATTGTAATATTTCATAAAATTATTCTGAAAAATGCTTCAGAAAATGTTATGAGGTACCAATTATAAGAATAAAAAATAAATAGAGAGTTATGCTGGATAAAGTTGACAAGCACATAAATGGGCATTGAGACTCTTATTGTCCCTATCACACATCACACATATACACTTTTAGGTGAAAATAACTGTATTTTGTTTACAAAATTTTGCTCACTATGTATAAAATATTTGTGTTTTTTGCTAGCTCCTTTTCTTTTTCCTCTATTTAATTAACTCATTTAAATATTAGACAGTTCTGTGGCCTGACTGGTATCCCATAGATCTCTTGTGGCCTTGTGCTCTGTTACCTTTCACCATGCATACCAAACATTTAAGAAATAAAGGAGACTGGGTGTTCTGCTCTGGTTAGGAGAATCTGGCTAATAGGGATAGGTGGCAGTGAAAACTCCAGAAAAGAGCTTGGCTGTAAATTAGTTGCTTGTGCAAATTGGAACAGCTCCCAAGGCAGATGATGACATGTGTCATCACAAACTTTATAATGTCTTCCATTCGAATCCATGAGACACAAATTTGCTTACACGTGAATGGATTGTGAGTGATCTATATATCTTTAATGAGATGATATCCTGTCATGCAAAGTACACTATCCATGACACCTTTCACTCTGCTAATAATTAGTTTAAAAGTACATTGCCAAGACTTGTTTTTGGCCATTAGTATACAGCCATTTTTTTCCCCTCGCGAAATCCATCCGTTCCAGAACACAGCTCTTATATACATTTGTGACAGTAAAATTAAAGGCATGGAAAATTGCTGCAACTTTACTTCTTACTACTTGAAAGACTGCTATAATTCACCAAAGGGACAGCTTTGCAATCCATTTACAGCAAGCTACATTGCTAATGGGTTATTGTTTCGGAGAGCAATGATGGAAAAGAAAAAAAATGCAACTCCCTTCACCATATTTTATATGTCAGGAGAGAAGAGAGGGAGAGGGATGGATGGAGGGAGGGAGGAGAGAGAGAGAGAGAGAGAGAGAGAGAGAGAGAGAGAGGGAGAAAGTTTTATGGTAACTAAATTTATTTTACTTCTGGTTCTGTTCTGATACTTACTTTAATATTAGATACCTAGAATGATGTGAAACAAAATAAAATATTTGCCAAGGAACATGCTGAAAGGTTCTTCATTGCACCAAAGGTTTTTTCATGGAGCTTTTAATGGCTATGAAAAATGATCATGAGCAATTTTACCAATCACATTAAGCGAATCCATGTGAAGGTGACAGATGATATAAAGAGGCAGAATTGTGCATATTGACTTCTAAATGTTCCCACTTTGCTCAATGTTGTTGCACGGAGAGGCAAAAATCCAAAAGCAAAGTTTCTTTGCTTCTTCTGGAACACCATTCCCACAGATATTTGTAAGGCTCCCTACCTTGGCTTCATTTAAATGTACCATTAAAACCTCTCTCTAAGCCTTGAGTTAGGTTGGGTTACGTTGAGTTAGGTTAGGTGTGACTTTTGCATTTTCAAGATGTTTCACTATTTTCTTTCTTTATTATTGTTATTTGTTTTTAATACTGTACACTGCCCAGGGTCTTGACCATATAAAAGGAATACATAATATATACATAATTTCAACACAAGTAGAAATCTCTTCATGATTCTGGATTCTGAACAATTGTAAAGAGAATGGCATTTACAGGCAAACAAAACTATCTTTTGTATTGTTTTATCTACCACACCCTCCCCATGCTGGAAAGAGAGCAAGATCTAGAAATGAAGAGGCAAACACATTCTCAGAATCATGCAAAGCTTTGTCATATTATAGGTTCTATATGTTTTTATCTGCAACACCATGGAGTTGACAGAGTTAGGGTCTTTCTTTCTTTTTTGGGTGCTTTCAAATCAGTGTTGACTCTGTGACTGCCTGGACAAATCCCTAAAATTTTCTTGGCAAGATTTTAGACGTTATTTGCTATTGCCTGTTTCTCAGAGCTGATAAAGAATGACTGGCCCAAGTTGGTTTAGGACCTAAAGCACAGCTAGAAATCATGGTCTCCCAGTTTCTAGCCTGGTGCCTTAAACCACTATACCAAACTAGGTTTCAGGGTGAGGAGATTGTTTTGCTTATGAGAATCAGGAGAAATGAGTTTAGAAGTGGGAGAGAGTAAAGTGGAGGTACAAGATCAAATGCCTGCTTATTGCAGAGTGGCAAACATGCATTAAAAGTAAGAGTGGCAGAAACTTAAGGATCAGAGTTAAAATATAATAATGAAAATAAAATAAAGAAGGGGTCAAAGGAGAGACCCAGGTCAGTTAGAGAAGGGGAATGGCGCCAGAAAGGCAAAGTGAACTATGACAAGAAAAGAAATGAAAAACAGAAGTGAAAAACAGGGGCAAAGGAAAGGTGACTAAATAGTATGGAAAGAGTTAGAAGATAGCTGGTAAATTTTAGTAAACAGGCCTTATAGAGAGGAGGCACAATCTGGCAGTGCAAGGAAGAATATTTCTCAGACTCAGGACAGTTTTCTTTAATTGAGAGGCTGTGAATTTTTTGGAGGCATTGCTGAGATTAGTATTTTGCTCCTGTCTTTTGAGTGGCCATTGAGATAATTTTGTCAGATATCTGAGTTTGACATCTAAGACTCAGATGTTCATAACACGTTGTACTAAATTTACTACTTTGGTTTGTCTAATAAACAGTGCTTTGTAGGAAGAAATTTTTCTACTAGGCATACCATTTTTCTATGTAGCCATAACATCACAGATATTAATTGCTATTTTATTACATTTTAATCTGCCAAGATTTCAGATGAATGGTGAATACACAAATAAGGCAGAAGACATAAAGTAGAACAATTCATCAATAAATAGCATAAGTAGGAAAAATGAAAAATAAGCAAGGTTCCCTCAAGGTTATTCATGTATTCCATGAGATAGTGGCTATGTGAACTTCTTTACTGTCATGGTTGGATCATACCTGATTACCATAAGATTCTCTGTTGCCGTTATCCACTGCAGGGAGGCTGGACAATTAGATTGATCTGCTTCCAGCACCTAGTGAACCTAATGGGGTTTCAGAGGGAGCTGAGGGCTGTTCATGCCATGGTCTGCTGCCCAATCTATTTGAAGCCTTGGTCTGTGCTTGGACTAAAGAGGTGGCCAAGGCCTTAGATTGGATTGCATCTATGTAACCTCATGGATCTCATCACGTCTCTTAGTTTATGAAGGAACTGAGATGAAATGAGAGAAGAGATTTTAGCTCAACTAGAGATGAACTTGACTTTGGTAGTGGAAATGCTTCTAGGAATGACACTCTATATTCCTCAGGCAATTTTTAGATTTCTGGGCATTTGCTGGAATCAAGAATTCTATGAGGGCAGATCTTCTTAATGTAATCAATATAGAATACACTTGTGCATTTAAGTACTACACAACCCATGCTTTAATTTTTGGCAGTCTCTTAAGTCATCTTTGCTAAGCTAAGCTCCTAAACCATGCCTAAGAAAATATTCTATCTGGTAAAGGAAGGTTATTTACTTCTAAATAAATTACCTTAGTAAGATTGTTCAGAAAAAAACAGTTTCCTTTAAATTATTGTTAAAAATTCCCTACATACTTCCTGTCAGCTATTTTGTGTAGTGGAAATAGGCATTTTTGGTTTAGAATTAAATGATTCACAGGAGTGATTTCCTACAGTCAAAAAGGCGTAAGAATGGGTAAAGGGTCATCTAATTGTCCTTTAATACATAAGGGATTTAGATTACTATAAAGATTTATTGGCTTTAGAAAATAGCAGCCCTTTGGTTAATCTCCCAAGCTAAGCAGAGTCAAGCCTGCTAGTATAAAATAAAGGACTAAGGAGTTAAAAAACCCTACATACTGCAGAAGCAGCAATGGCAATTTTACATAATGTAATATATACAGTCATTAAGATTCCATCTCAAGTTGAGGCTATCTTTACTGAAAATAACTCTACATACAGTAACAAGGCAACATTTTAATCTTATTTTCTGGTAATAATAATGGTTTTAAAAAGCCACACAGCATTTCCTAGAATCAAACCATTTATGGGCACCGGTTTCTCTGAAATTACCTGAATACATCCTAGGCACATCCTTCTGTACCTGTACAATTTATATCTAATTTCACATGGGAATTATAGTCCATTATACCTGGGCTATTTTTGAATAGGATAGAATGCTGACCTAAAGTCGTCCAGTTCCTGTTTTCCATTCAGTTTTAAAGCCAGGTTTCCCTAGTTAAATTAAATATTTTTTTTCAAACTATGTTTGGTTACTTACATACGGTTGGTTACTTAAGGATTTCAAGATTTACACAGGTAGACTTTAAAATTTAGACATCTACCCAAGGAAGAATGTGGGATTGGGGAGAAAACATGGAAGAATAAGTTAAAAAAATATTAAAATTCAGTTGCCATGGAAACCAATTGTTTCAGGTGCTCTCTTCTATAGCATTATTAACCCCCCTGGCTCATATTTATTATTCAAGCAAAATAATTTAGTGGAAGAAAAAGGGGAAGAGAATTAGTTGTCACTGAGAGGGCAAGTCATTCAGTCACATGTGGCTCATTTGTATGCAATGAAAATTAAAAGATAGATCATAGGTTTTCTTATACTGAGCTGCATTTGGGTTACCCCTGCTCCCTCCTTTCCACAATTAATAATAACATGTACAGAAAGGGATAGAAGCAACTACAGACTTAAAACCAGAATGCAAGTTGTATATGTTTGTGAGGAGACTGAGATCAGGCTCTTGCATATATCTAAACAATCAAATTATTTTAAAAAGAATAATGTTTGGGCAAGGCTGGTTAATTCATATTCTATATAATTTAAGATTCATATAATCATTCAAACAGCTGCAGTGGTGTTTTATTCTAGATATCCAGACTTATTAAAGCAGAGGTGACCTTAAATGATCAAAGACCTGCCAAGCTAAGGTCAATGAGTCTTACCTGATACAAGGACTTTTTCATCTATTGCAGGACATACAGTACATTCTTGTGCTCCTATAAAACCAAATGCTAGTATAATCTAGTAGTAATTTTAGTAGCACTAAAAGCAGCCCCAAATGCTGACTGCTTAGAGATCCCCACAGATGGGTTTTTGTACCTTCTGCTTCCAGAAGAATGAACATCTGTTTCTTCTTCTTCTGCTTCCAGAAGAATGAATATCTGCATACAGGTCTCAGATCATGACTGGGGAAGTTGATGCCTCTGGTTTCCTAACCTACATTTGTAATCAATATTAAGTCAGGAAATGAGTAAAAGTGGGCTGGATGTATGTTCCCTTGGGAAGGGCAGGTAATCCCAATAGCATGATAGAGTCAAAGTCATCCAGTGTCTTATTTTACATAATGGCTAATTGTGCCTTTGTGAGAGCAGAATTCTGGATAGTTTCCCAATAGATGGTGTTTGCAAAGTATTCAATTTTTGCTATTTCACTGAGATTTTATCCTTGTTGAATGAATCTATTTCTCTTGTAAGAGAAGCAATTTTTCCCCTCTCATAAACATCAACTTTTCCAAATAGTATACATTTGTGTACTATTTGTACACATCTACTTCAAATATTTAGAATTTTCAGGACTGGAAATAAACATAACTACATTTGCAGTACTATAATCTGAAAATCAGAGTCCAGTCAATTCTCCTGCTATTCATTCAAATGCTGCAAGACTTCTTGCAGGTCAGCCTACTTAAGTCTTGCATCATCATTTTCCAAATGTTAGTTTCAGGGGTGAAATCCAGCAGGTTCTGACAGGTTCTGGAGAACCAGTAGCGGAAATTTTGAGTAGTTTGGAGAACTAGCAAATACTATCTCTGGCTGGCCCCAGAATGGGGTGGGAATGGAGATTTTGCAATATCCTTACCTCAGGAGTGGGGAGGGAATGGGGATTTTGCAGTATCCTTCCCCTGGAGTGGGGTGGAAATGGAGATTTTGCAGTATCCTTCCTCTGCCATGCCCACCAAGCCATGCCCACCGAACCGCTAAAATAATTTGGATTTCACCACTGGTTAGTTTGCAAAACACCCTTTCTTCTGATTTTTTTCCCCAGAAAACAATTAAAATCTGCTTTACATGAATCACATGAGCAAACCTGGCAATTTCTGGATTGCTTATTCTCTTCCTTCTCTAAACCTCAAGAGTCATACATGACAGCTTCACTTGGGGAAATAAATTGGACTGAAAGAACGTAGAAAAAAAAAGCCTCCTGCAAGTTCTACCATCTACAATGTAGTGCCATCTAGATGTACCAATCTAAACTCAATTCGGAGTGATTTGCAACAATCCTGGTCTTTGTTAACTAATAGCTGTGTAACTGAATCCATTCAAATCTCCTTTGTCATCAAAATTTAACAAAAAACACAAGGTACAACCTCATAAAGTTTAGGCTTCTTTTTAAGCTCCAATTAAACAGCTGTTGGCAGATTTAACATAGCAGCCAGGCTTCTTCAGATTATCTGTCACAGAACTCTGCATAAAATAATTTCCTCTCTTGAATACTGTAAATTCATCCCACCTGGAAACTAACTGGTATTGTTAACTATCAGCTATCATGCTTTGTCCTGCCTAGTTGTTGGTGACCACTTACATTTATTTAAAAAAAGCATTTCAGACACAATTTGTCCTAAGACCTAATAATTAATTGGCATAATTGCAAATTTAGAAAGAACCACTGCAATCTAGAAATGCAGTCCATTTCACTGAAGTGGAGAAGATTATGACCAAGTAGCTTTTTATTGAGGATGGGTACCTTTAAAGATTTATTCTCTCATCATGTGTGTCTTCATTTTAAAACCTGATGTGGATTAGATGATTCTTTAAAAAAAAAGTTTTTACAGGGGATTGCCTATTGAAAAGTAAGATATCCATTTGCTACATATCTGCATTTTGGAATCTTATGCAGTAATGAAACAGAGAACACATAGATTGTCAATCTTTTAATCTTATTAATTACGATTATTTAAGCATTATATGCATGCACACATTCTTGCTTTCCAAGCTCCACAACAGAATTGACCAGATAATACAAGAGGTGTTGGAAAGGCTGAGCAATTGGTATGGTGCTTGTGTGTTATGGATGGTATTTTTTGACAAGTCTTTGTAAAAACCTTCAGTTTATCATATGTGACATCATATGTCACATCAGGTATTATTTCTTTTATTCTAGACTGGCTAATCATCAGCCATCCTTAGTCTTGTTTGGTGTCAACTGATAATGCCATGGCCATTTCTCCCTGCATGATTTTTTTTTAATCTAAACTTTTCATAACCAATAATTCTTAGTTATATGAATTCAAATAGGATAGAATCTGTTAAAGTTAGCAGTCTGTGATACTCCCTCCTCCATACTGCAATAGGACAGTTCTGTTTCAAATCTATGCACTGTATACTTTAAAACCTATTGGAAGCTAGAGTTTTTTTATTTTATTTTTTTATTTTTTTAAAATTTGATTTATATGCCGCCCTTCTCCGGAGACTCAGGGCGGCTTACACTGCATTAAGCAACAGCCTTCATACTTTTGTATATATTTATACAAAGTCAACTTATTGCCCCCACAAACTGGGTCCTCAATTTACTGACCTTAGAAAGGATGGAAGGCTGAGTCGACCTGAGTCGAGTTTGTGATGTTGTGATGTTATTAAGCCTTATTTTCTTACATAATGTAACATATTTTCTTTATAGAGTTCCTGAATTCATACAGAACGTTAAACCAGTTTTTTTTAAAAAAACAATTTGTTAAAAGTAGTGGTCAGACTGCAAATAACTGAAAGTTATAATATGTACTTGGGAATCACATTTTTTTCATTACTTTTGGCACCTAATAATTATGAAGTGTATGATAATGACATAGACATTTTTTCAGAAGGGGTAGTGATGGGATATACATGTCATAAAAAATGGAATTGTTGCAGTGGTGGGTTGCTCCTGGTTCAGTCCAGTTCTATAGAACTGGTAGTAAAACCAGCGGGAGGCTCCGCCCACCTGCCATGATGTCATAATGGATGATCTGCACATGCGCAAAAGCTTCTGTGCATGCACAGAAGTGCACACCACCCCTGTTGCAGACTGGTAGTAAAGGTAAGTAGAACCCACCCCTGAACTGTTGGAATGTAATTTTTTTTTTAAAAGTAAATTACAAACTAAGACCATCAGGAATTAATTTTGCTTGTTGGCTTTCTTCCCTAAAAAAAACCTGACAAGTTATATAGTTGATTTCTAGTGATTTGCTTCTTTATTTCAGCAATGCAAGATGGGGGATGATGTTGGGAGGCTACATGTGGCTTGCAGGCAGTAGATAAGGTTCTCTCCTAGAATGGCTGAAGTCACATGCCATCCTAATGCAAAGACAAACAATTCTTATTATGCTTTAATGTTATGAGTGAGCCAGGTCAGTGTGATTTTTCATTTAAGCTTCACTCTAAATCTGATCTTCATTATTATCTTACCGTTATTGCCTCATACAATTGGACAAGTTCAGAAGGTGACTGTGTGGTACATGTAGTTAATTGAAACAGTGCCTGTTTCTTTGACACATTGCAATGATCTCTGTTTTCTAAGTAGCAGAACAATTTCTTTCTTCCTTATAGTTTCTTTTAGGCAGCCCAGTGCCCATGCTCTTTGGTAAGTACAAAACTTTTAAATAAAGCAACTAGTCAAATGCATGCAAATAGCAAACATAATGACTCACCAATGAGGATTCCCCCCCCCCCCCACCATCAGATGAAACATAATATTCCTTCAGCATTTGCATGGATTGGTTAACAGGATTTTTCAAACATGCACTATCTGCTAATGTGTTTACTTTCATTTTCTTCGGTGATTTCTCGACCCAGGAATGCAGGAAGTGCTTGCAAGCAAGAAAAGAAAGAAAATCAACCAAGAGATGGCAGCAAACTTACATTGCAAAGTGAGGGTTGGTGGGTTCCCCCCCCCCCCAATTATTTTCAATTATTTATTCATAATATTTCTACCTTGGTAAAGAAAAGAGTATATAGAAATTGTAGTTCAGCAGAGGATCAAAGAAATGAGAGATAAATGTGTGAATGGTAAAGAGCCTTGGAAAACTAGAGAAGAGGACAACCCTTTGAGAGCTGCCTTTGCTAATCCCTACCACTTTTGACTTTCTAGTGATCAATCTAGCAGTTGAGGGTTAAGCACTGTGTACCAAATGTCTGGACTTCGTTGATTTATTTAAAATATTTATAGCCTCCCGGCTATCTGGAGAACCTCACGGCAGGTTACAATCTATAAAATAAGCAAGATAAAAGAGTAACGTCCATTAAATTAAATAATAGCTTAATTAAAAACGGTAATAATCTGAGAAACGTTGAGGAGAAGCAGTTAAGGGAGAAAGACACGGCAAGATGGGGAAATGTTAAATCACAAATAGGGGAGCAAAAGACAGGTCACTATGGTCAACCTTATTTCTAAGAACCTCACAATAGAGAAAACTTTCTCATTTGACCAGGGACATTTGTCTAATCAAGATGGCAGCTGTAACTATGGGTTCAAACCTTCATTAATTTTTTAAAATATTTTTATTAACGATAAACAAACATACATATACAAACATATGCACATAAAAACAAACTATACATAAACAAACTATACACTAAAATCAAGTCATACAACTTGAGCTTTGTAAATAGAGCTACATCGGCAATTTGTATATCTATCTATCTATCTATCTATCTATCTATCTATCTATCTATCTATCTATCTAGTCTATCTATCTATCTATTGTTCATTATATAACAATATTTATGTAATGATATTAATTTTGGTTCCTCATTTTTGTGTCCTTGAGTGGTATTCCCTTATTTCATCTTCTTTTTCTCTAACCAATCGTATCATTTTTGCCAAATCAAATAGTAGTCTTCTTTTTCTTGAATTTATTTGGTAAGTCTGTCCATCTCCACACATTCCAAAGTTTTTTGTATTGTTCTCTCTTCTGATGGTGTGTCTTCCAGTTTCCACATTTGTACGAAAGTAATTCTAGCTGCTGTAAGAATGTAAAAACCTTCACTAATTTTTAACTGTGGTTTTTTTTTAAAATGACTCATAAAAAAGGGACTTGCATGATTGAGCCTATTTTGAAATATCTACCATCCGGTGGTGGATTTCTACCAGTTTGGGCGAGCTGGTATTGGCAGTGGTGGGAGGCTCCACCCACCTGCCCGGATGTCATCATGTATGCTCTGCGCATGCACAGAAGATTCTGCTCTTGTGAGAAGCACTGTGCACAAGCGAAGCGAGCCCATGTGCATGTGCACACCCAATTCCGAACCAGTAGCAAAGGTAAGTGGAACCCACCACTGCTACCATCCCATGGATGCACCTGCTTCTGTCCTTGCATGTTGTCTCCTAGTCATGTGATCTTAAAGAGTTCCTCTGGCTGCATCCTGAAAATTTTAATCTTTGACCAAATACGAATTCATTCATTAAACTTTGGACTCCAAAACTGTTGAGGGACTTGAATGGCATTGTTAAAACCTTGAAGATCAACCTGTAATATATACATAGGTAGCTAAACAATTTGAGGTGAACGGAAAAACAGCATTACTGGTGCCTTAAAAGCATTTGGATAAAAAGTTGCAACAATGTCTTCCTTGAATTTAAATTTAAATCATCCTTGCTGGGTTTTGGAAAGCCATTAAGATTTGGCTCCTTCAAATGTTTCTACCGTAATTGGGAATGTAAACCTCTTAGAGTCTGTTTATAATTGAAGAAGCCTATGACCCTGAGTAAGAAGGTAAATAAGTAAATAACTGCTACATTCTGTACTGGCTGCAGTTATTGTCTTGCCTTCAAAAGCTTGGGTTATGAGAAAAGACTTTGTTTTCATGTAGTATTTATTTATTTATTTATTTATTGGTTCAATTTATATGCCACCCTTTTCTGGAGATTCAGGGCGGCTTACAATACGTTAAGCAATAGCCTTCATACTTTTTTATATACTTGCTTAGTAGGGCTTTCGGGGGCCCACTGAGTGGTGTTCTTTTTTTAAACAAAGTTAGCTTATTGCCCCCACAAACTGGGTCCTCATTTTACCTACCTCGAAAGGATGGAAGGCTGAGTCAACCTTGAGCCTGGTGAGTTTTGAACTTGCAATAATTGCAGGTAGCTGGTGTTACTTAACAGTGCTTAAGTCTTCTGTGCTACCAAGGCTCTAGTGTAAGAGTGTCAAACTGGCGCCTGCGGACCTGATGCATCATGCCCAGGACACACTCACCCCAGTTCTGTGAATGGGGAAACAAAATGTCACATGATGGCAATGTGATGCCGTGAGTTTGACACCCATGCTCTAGATCTTGAACTGAGCAAAGGGTTGGACTGGATGGCTTATAAGGTACCTTACAACTCTATTTTTCTAATAACCTGCTTTTGCAGCCCAGGTCTAGTAGTCCTACGAGAGACTTAAATAGAATTATTTCAGCCACTCACAATATGATGCTGCTATTTCTTTTCTAAGTCTACTTTTCCCTTACTTCTGAATCAAAACACTGGTTCAAGATGATAAGGTGTTCTCTGCATGCATTGAGATTAAGTGGATATGCTTCAAGGGACTAATTAATCAGTGCATTAGTTTTCAATGGCTATAGTAATCATGAAATGTTCTATCACTGTGGTCCCATTATCTTTTGGCCTTTTGAAAGAATCATTGTAGTATTTAAAAAAAAAACACAGATTAAATTCAATTTATTGAAAGGCAGGCCATTAAACTCTTGATATTCACTGCATTCTGCAGATCTGATTTCATGGCCAAAATCTGATTTCATATAGAGATAATAGAAGCTAATGAAGGTAGATGCTATTAGAGAAAACCAAGGTTCAGTGATCATCAGAACCATCAATATTAGCATATTAGGCTCCAAGGACTTATTCACAGGACATCTGGTTTATTAGAGAAACTACATGAGCCAGAAAGCATTTTGCATAGGATTATTCACATCTGGGAAGGGGAAAAAACTGAGTGCATCTTTTCTGCCAGTTTCCTATTCCCCCTGCCCCACTGCCCCCCCCCCCCCCCCCCGCTTGTAAATTAGCTCTTGTTGAATACGTTTTAGCTGAAAATCCTAGTGATAAACAGAACATCCCTCCCAGTTGGTATTTATGTTCTTAAAGCAATTAAGAGTGATGAATTCTGTAGTATATGCTGGGGAAAACAACAATATGAGATTTGTAATCATGAGGTACTTTGTCCCATTTGGTTGGCTAGCCTATGGGTTATTTTAAATTGACCCAAGCAAATTAAAGCCATACAATCTCCCATCCCATTTATATTGCATTTATGCTGAGCACATAAAGGTACAACTCCTACATACTCCATTGAGAGAGTAACAGTTCAGCCTAAGTTCTTCAGAGCTCTCCTTGTGCTTAAGTAATAGCTAGAAATCAAGAAGGAGCAACATTTACAGGCAGTCCTTGATTTATGAATACAGTTAGGATAGGAATTTCCATTGTAAATTGATGCATTTAGTAATGCCGGTCATCATGTGACTGGATCCAGTTTTATGAACATTTTTACCTTCGTCATCAAGGAAAATATTGTGGTTGTTAAATGACTCTGGCTTCCCTAGTTGACTTTTCTTGTCAAGGCTGGTTGGGAAGTTTGAAAATCACAATCATGTGACGGCAAGATATTACAATTCTCACAAATGTGAGCCAGTTGTCAGACACCTGATCGTATGACCATAGGGATGATGTGACAGTCATAACTGTAAGGATGGGTCATAAGTTACTCTTTCTGAGACTGTTGTAACTTTGAACCATTGTTATTTATTTCTTTATTTAATTTCTTTATTATATTTCTATACCACCTTTCTCCCGCAGGACTCAAGGCAGTGTACAGTCAAGAAAAAATAAAAGATAATAAACATCATAAAATTGATAATTAAAATTATAGCAAAGTTTAACCCAAATTAAATAAAACCCAGAATTATATAATATTTTAATCATTCCCAGTTAACATGCTTAGCCCCGCCTGATTGAACATCAGGGTCTTGAGGGCACAGCGGAAAGCACGGAGATTAGGGATGTTTCATATATCAGGGGGCAGTTCATTCCAAAGGGTTGGAGCCCTTACAGAGAAGGCCCTGCCCCTGGGAGTTGCCAGTCGGCACAATTTGACTGACGGTACCCTGAGTAGTCCCTCCCTGTGAGAACGAACTGATCGGTGGGAGGCTATTGGTGGCAAAAGACAGTCTCGTAAGTACCCAGGCCCTAAGCCATGGAGCGCTTTAAAGGTGATAACTAACACCTTGAATCGCACCCAGAAGACCACCTGGAGTCAGTGCAGCTCGCGTAGGAGAGGTGTTACCTGGGCACAACGAGATGCACCCATAATCACCCACGCGGCTACATTCTGGACCAGTTGGAGCCTCTGGATGCTTTTCAAGAGGAGCCCCATGTAGAGAGCATTGCAGTAGTCCATACAGGAGGTGACTAGGGCATGAGTGACTGTGTGCAAGGCATCCCGATCCAGAAAGGGTCGGATCCAGCAACTGTTAAATGAACAGTCATAAATTGAAGACACCCTGTATTCTTTTTTTGTCCCCTGTTCCATACTTAAAAAGTATTTCTTTTTTTAGAGCAGTAGAATGGCTAGTGTGAATTTTCCTGCGGTTTGGAAATGTGGTGGAAATCTGGGAAGATTTTGGCTTTAAGTCTCTGCTTATCTCAATGATCTGCCTCTTCCTGAAATATTCTGGATTTCAGACAGAAGAAACCACTGAGATTGGTAAGGAAACAAGAAGGAATGATTTTGTTCTATGATGCCAGAGTTTGTCTTTGACTTTGGAAGGATAAATCCATTGTAGTATAAAAATCTCCCCAAAGGCCACAGACTTTATTTTACTGGACTCTGCTTCAGAGTCAAATTCAGGGGTGAAATGCTCCCAGTTCGGACCGGTTCGGCCAAATCGGTAGTAATGGCAGTTGGTGGTTCAGAGAACCGGTAGCGATGGTGGTGCGAGGCTGTGCCCACCCGCCTGGTTGTCATTACTTCCTGGTTTTAACCAGGAACTAACCAGTTTTTTACCCTCTGTGTATGTCCCTCTGTGGCACATGCACTTCTGAACTGGTTGGGAAGGTAGGTAGATTTCACCCCTGGTCAAATTGCATAGGATTGGGATGCACTTGATCATGATTTTTATTTTATTTATACTACAGTATTAGTATGCTTCCCCAGCTGGAGACTCTCTGTGGCTCACAATAGTCTAAGTTCTATTTCATTACTTTCAGTGTAATGGGGTCTTTTTGACCCTCTCCCTTTAAACATTACTTAAGGCTTATCCTCATGTCCTCCTAATTATATCATGAATATGTTCTGTAACTAATTTATATACATATCGTCATGTTGCCTTTATCTTACTCTCAGCCCACAGCTGAGACAGCTTAAAGTGTGTATTTAGCTATTCTAGTTGTGTTTCTCAATGTTCTCTTCCCTTGCAAATTCCATTATTGACATGGAAATAAACCAGCAACTTTCATTAATGATGTGATTACTAACATAGGTATGTGCCCACCTTCTACAGTATTAGCCACATTAGGCTACTGCAGTCATTTCCCATTCTTCTCTTCAGGTTATGGAAACTGCTTTCTATGACCAATCTGGCTTGTGTTGGCAGGTGATACTGGACACATGGCTTCACTAAAGGTATTGCCTATGCAATGTCTGACTGGGAATTTGTGTCTCACTATGAATGTGGTCTCTTTTGAAGGAGCTCTAGACCTGTGTTTGAGAGGATTAAATAAGAGAGAGTTCTAGTCCTGTGCTAGCAAAATATCACAAAATATCAATTTAAACTGGGGAAGACAGCCGGCTTCTACCAACCCCATATTATTGTTTCTGTCATCATTGTGTATGCTACTGTTTTGACCAACAGGCAATTTCACATGTCCTTTTTTTAAAATGGCACCATTCTAGTTCTACAGCCATCCTTATATTTTTGGCCGCAAGGACAGAAATAAAGTCATTGCAATCCTGTTTGAAGAAAGAATGTGTCTATAAATGACTTCTCCTTCCTACTTCGAACACATTCTTTATACTTGTAACCTGTGAATCATGCTGTTTGGACACAAGTTCAATGTTCTTTTAGAAAAACACTAAACCCATCTGCAGAAATAGCCCAATCAACAGGTCACTGGCTCAGAATGTTGTCCTGTCTTCAGACTGTTAGTTGGGCAACTTAACAGGTGACTAAACATTGCTTACATTCCCCCCAACCCATCCTATATTAGGGAAAGTGGCTCCTTTACAGTTGGCAGGGAACATTTAGTGAGAAAGAAACTGAACCAGAGGAAAATATCAGTTTCTTTTCTTTACTTGTCCTGTATTAAATCATTTAGAAAAGCCCCAGTTGCTGGCCTTGTTATGTAACAGGATGAGGATAAGAAGGATAAGGATAAGAAATCAGGGCAGAAAAGTCATACTTTTATGCCAGTTGAAGGACTGGTGGAAAACACTTTAAGGTGACCATATGGCTGTACGGTATTTGTATAGGTGAAATACAAAGGCTTTGATTCAGGTTCCTTATAATGCAGGGGTTGAAGTACAATTAATATACAAACTGCTTCTCAACAATTTCTTTTAAAAGTTAAAGATTAATAACTCGGGACCAGGCTAGCCTAGCTATTCCTATGTACAAGATGTAGTAGACATGCTATCTTTGCATTTATATGCACTATTAGTTTTCCCACAGCCAGGAATGGGCCAGTATCCATTTATGGAAGGCAGAAAAACACAACATTGCACTCTATTAATCTCGCAATCACTGTCACACTTGTGTTAGGGTACTTCTTTCTGCTCACTTCTGAAGTACATTTTCCCATGTTATATTAATGGCCCCTGATTATTTCAAATATCACACTTCCAAAAGAATTCCAATATTTCATTGCTTATTGTGAAGAAGCAGGAATGTCCCTTAAATTTGTTTGTTTTCCTTTGCCTTTTTTCTACCTGACTCTACAGGGATTCTGGGTGGCTTTCAATTGGCCTTTCATTGTCACATGGGACCATGATGAAACAAGGAAGATACAACATTTAAATATTGCATTCTTTTAGAGAGTCATTGAGGCCACTACGGGATTGTAAATAACCAGCTGTCTGCAAGGAATACAAATCCTTCCATTCCTCACCATCCAGTCAGAGCTGAAGAAGCTTCTTGGATAAGAAGTAAAATGTCTTTAAAGAAAAACAAGAAAGTCCAGTTGTCTCTTGAAAAAGCACTTTTGGGACAACCCTAACCTGGATGACTGAGAATCTTCATAGACATCCAGTTCTTTTGCTTTTATTCTGCTGTCTCTATGTACTACAATGTCTATTATCCAGGCAAAATCACTATCAGTCAATTGCAAGAGGCAGCTTTACTTGGAAGAGCTTACATCCTGGGAAGATAGCTTTAATATTATTAAACAACAGCATCTGCCTATCTCAGGTGCTTGGGAAAGGCTCAATAGATAAAATTGTCAAATTCAGTTCAAACAATTAATTCATGGTGCGACCAACCACAATAATAATAAATGGGACATTCTGCAAAGCAAAATGCCAGTCTTTTAACTTCATCTTTATTTATCAACATATCTCTCAGCCCCACAGATATTTTTTAGATAAATAGCAGCAGCCCTATAGTTTCTTTGCAGCAAAGAAAATTATTAAATGGAGTGAAACTGTATTTTAAGTATAGTATGGGCATACACGCACAGAGAGATGCTCATAGTTGCTGTTGCTGCCAATTGTTTTTCAGCCTCAGCTCAAGGTGATAGTTTTATCCTTTAAAACCCTGAACAGCTTAGAGCCTGTCAATTTAACAAATGAATCTCAAAACAAATAACCACATTATCTTTTCTAGTTAGTAGAATTTTCAGGAGTGGCATTACTGAGGACATTAACAGTCAGAGAGATCAGCTTTCTCCTATTCAGCTCACAAATTGTGGAATGCACAGCCTTAAAGCAATGACATGGATATTTTCAAAGTGCTTTAAAACCTGTAAAACAGAATTGAGCAGAAGAAACATGATGAGAAAGAAGCAGAAATAAATGACACTTTAAATGATAAATACATGAACAATTATTTCCAGCAAATTAAATAAGAATCTGTACAAACATCTTAAAAACAAAACAAAACACTACCCTCAGTTGAAAACTATTCCTCTCCATTCTAATGTGGAATTTAAGGCAGGATGGTTTGTTTATTGGCCCTAAGTAAAAAAATGACAAATTGGGCTCCCGAAGCAGAAATATGTTATTTGTGGCCATAGGATAAAGCTGTGGTGGTGTATTTATAAAGGTTTATAACCCTCTCTGAATAATTATTTCTGGTTGTGTCTTTTTCAGTTTTTATTTTTCATCACTATTTTTAATTTGATTATAATCTCTCCCTTAATTGGCTCTCACACATAGACCCTACAATGGGATTTCCACTGTAATTTTATTTTAAAATTCCTTGTCCTCTTCTGTGATAGCAGATTGACCCCATCTATGTGACAGCTAGCCAAACGCAGCCACATTCTGTTGTAGCTTTGAAATAAAACTTAGGTCAGACCATGTTTTCAAGAATAGACCTCCTGTCATTTCTTGCCTGATCTGTTTAACTGCAACAATTGGACTTAAAGTTGGAATGTCTTCTATTAGATGAACTCTTCATCACAAGCTGCTATTCTTTGGTGGGTAGAAAAAGAGAACCAAATTTACAATAGGAAGGAAAAATGAGTAATGGGTAGATGTAGGAAAGATAACAAGGGGCATTAAAGGGGAGAATAAAAACCTATATGGTGAAATAAAATATTCTAAAAAATCTAAAGGAATGTTGAATCAGACAGCAAAAGAAAAACAGGAACTGCTGAGTGTGGAGTGATGCAAATTTGTAATAAAAAGAAAGACATGAGAGATGGAACTAAGTAGAGTTATTCCCTGGAGCTCAGTCACCCTCTCACAGCAGTGAAATGCCACCATTAGCATCTTAATCTTAATCCACTATTGGTTTAAATTAGCATGACATATAGGTTCTTAGATGCAGCACTAGAAGCTTCAGCTATTCTGTGATAAAAACAGTATATCTATCAGCCT
Source organism: Masticophis lateralis (assembly GCA_030761175.1). Lineage (NCBI taxonomy): Eukaryota > Metazoa > Chordata > Lepidosauria > Squamata > Colubridae > Masticophis > Masticophis lateralis. The sequence continues at coordinate 308,659,060 of JAUDYJ010000001.1, read as the reverse complement.
GTAATATTATCATCTGAAGTTTATTGAATTAACTTCAATAAAAGTTTATTTTTGAAGTTTATTGAGGGTTTATTGAACCCTCCCCCGGGGTCTCCCTCCCCCCCCATCATTGAGGTCCTCCTCTGATACCACCGGCCCATGTCTCAGCCCCTCCAAGGTTTTCCTCAGCTATCTGAGGGCTTTTGATACCATCTTTTTTGTTATGCCGCCTGTGATCTTTGTGCCCTTTTTATTGCCGATTCTGCCACACTTCTCCTCCATTTGTCGTCATCTTGGATTTAGATCATTGTGGGAGATGGCGGGCCTTTGACTGGGACACTGAGAGTCCCGGAAGACCATTGCTGCTTCACCACCCAGGCACTGATCTATGACTCTGCTGGTGGTTTCCCGCCAGCCATCGTGAGAGGATGGTTGCAGTGGATGCCGATGGACTTTGTTTGTAGCAGACTTTTAACTATTTTGTTGATCAGTATTTTGACTCTTCCATCACGGTGAGAGAGTGATGGCTTCTCCCAGTTTCATCTCATGTTATATTGTGTGCACCCCCTTTCTTTTTATTTACCATCGCAGTGTTGTGCCATTTCGCCTACCCTATATGTTTAATCTGGCTTATACATTGGCTGACCTTTTTGCTCTGCAAGATGCCCCCCTCTCGCAGACATGGCCTTCTGTGTTATCTAAGGCCTACCTTAAGGATGGGTTTTGGGACCCCGAGAAGTGGCATGCTTCTAAGCATGCTCTGAGGGGTTTTTTAACCAGGTTTTTATACCAAATTTTAAGGGGATCCGGGAGGTGGGTGGTGAAAGATGAGCTGGAGCGGCTCCCCCTGACCAGAAATCAGGCCTGTCGGGTGTCTGTGAGGGGAGGGGGGAGGGGGAGGGAATGTGGAGGTTCGGTGGAGTGAGGGTCTTTCTATTCCGGTGTTGGGAGGGGCGGGGGTGGGGGAGGAGGAGGCTTGGAGAGCCCCATCGCCTAGTTCAGGCGGTGAGGCTCTCCAGCCCCCTTCCTTCACCCATCCTGTTCCCCCGGTGGGGATGGAGAGCGGTACCCTGGACTCTGGCTGTTGTACCTGAATGCCAGATCCGTGGCGAACAAGGGCTTCCTCATCCGGGATTTAATTGACGAGGAGGATGCAGATCTGGTTTGTATCACCGAAACCTGGCTTGGGACGGAGGGAGGTGTCCCCCTCTCCGATTTGTGTCCCCCAGGTTTTCAGGTACTTCATCAGCCATGACTCCAGGGGAGGGGAGGGGGAGTGGTGGTAGTGATCAAGGAAAGGCTCAGTCCTAGGGAGGTCACTGTCCCTCAGATAGGCAGGTGTGAATTACTCCTTCTGAAGTGGGATCCTGGAGTTCAGTCCGGTTTGTTGGTTGCATACCTATCACCCAGCTGCATAGCCTCAGCCCTGCCTGCACTGCTAGATGTCTTGGCCGAGTTGGCGGTGGAACTCCCCAACCTCTTGGTTGTTGGAGATTTCAACCTGCCCTCGGCCGGGGAGACATCTGAGCTGGTGCGGGAGTTCATGGCCTCCATGGCGGCCATGGACCTGACACAGATTGTACAGGCCCCAACTCATAATGGAGGAAACACACTCGACCTGATTTTTCTCTCTGGGCAGTGGATAAATGATCGGGAGGTGGGGTCTTTATCTATTAACCCCCTGTCATGGACCGATCATTCCCTCCTTATGCTAGACTTTCCTATCGCCTTACCCCGTCGCTGGATGGCAGAACCGGTGCGCTGGTTCCACCCCAGGTGCCTGATGGAACCTGAAAGTTTCCTGACAGAGCTTGGGTCATTTCCCGCCTCCTTAACCCACGATTCGTCCGGGACCTTAGTAGCAGCCTGGGAACAGGCTGCGATGGGGACCCTGGATTGAATTGCGCCTATGCGGCCTCTGATCCAGCGCAGATCCTGAGTGGCTTCATGGTTTACCATGGCTCAGGGAAATGAAGCGTCGGAAAAGATGCCTGGAGGGTGGTTGGAGGTCCTTTCGGGCTGAATCCGACCGAACACAATTAAGAATCTTTATTAGGTCTTACCTTGTGGCGATAGAAGTAGTGAAACGCCAATATTTCGCTGCTCTTATTGCATCTGCAGAAAACCTCCCAGCCGCCCTGTTTAGGGTAACCCACTCCCTTCTAAACCAGGGAGTGAGGGAGGACCCCTTGCAGGGTCGTGCTGAGGATTTTGCACAGTTTCTGCAAGATAAAATCGCTCGGATCCGGACCGAGTTGGACTCTGACTGGACAGAATCCACTGAGGAGACTGGGGCTAGTCTTGGTAAAATTTTCTGGGAGGAGTTTGAGCCTGTTTCGTTGGATGAAGTGGACAGGATTATGGGTCGGCTGGGGGCCTCCACATGTGTTCTGGACCCGTGTCCCTCCTGGCTTATTTCTGCAGCCAGAGAGGTGACTGGAGAATGGATCCAGGCAGTTGTCAACGCTTCATGGAGAGAGGGTTTTGTCCCCACCTCGTTAAAAGAGGCGGTGGTATGGCACCTCCTTAAGAAGCCTAACCTGGATCCAGACTCACTTAACAACTATCGTCCTGTCTCCAACCTTCGCTTTTTAGCGAAGGTTGTTGAGACTCTGGTGGCACAGCAATTCCCTCATTTCCTGGAGGAAATGGACTACCTTGATTCTTACCAGTCTGGCTTCAGGCGCGGCCACAGCACGGAAACGGCATTGGTCGCCCTAGTGAATGATCTCTGGCAGGCCCGTGATGGGGGTTGTTCCTCCATCCTGGTCCTTCTTGACCTCTCGGCGGCTTTCAATACCATCAACCATGGTATCCTACTGCAGCGACTCAGGGGGTTGGGGATAGGAGGCACTGTGTTGCAGTAGTTCTCCTCCTACCTCTCAGGCCGCTCGCAGTATGTATTGGCGGGGGGTCAGGGATCCTCCCAGAGGCCTCTCACTTGTGGGGTGCCTCAGGGATCAGTTCTCTCCCCCTTGCTCTTTAACATCTATATGAAGCCGCTGGGTGAGATCATTCGTGGCTTTGGGGTAAGGTATCACCAATATGCGGATGATACCCAGCTTTACATCTGTACCCCAGGCCACCCTGGGGATGCCCTTTCCATGATGTCCCGCTGCTTGGAGGCGGTGTGGGTTTGGATGGGTAAGAACAGGCTCAGACTGAATCCCTCCAAGACGGAGTGGCTGTGGGTGCCGGCATCTCGGGATCCTGAGATACCATCTCTAGTGATCGGTGGGGAGACTATCACCCCATCCGATAGGGTTCGCAATCTGGGTGTCCTCCTGGATTCTCGGCTATTGTTGAATGACCATCTGACAGCAGTAACCAGGGGGGCCTTCGCGCAAGTACGTCTTGTACGCCAGTTGCGCCCTTTTTTGGACCAAGATGCCCTCACCACAGTCACCCTTACCCTGGTTACTTCTCAGTTGGATTACTGTAACACCCTCTACATGGGGCTGCCCTTGGAACATATCCGGAGACTCCAGTTAGTCCAGAATGTGGCCGCGTGGGTAGTTACGGGGGCTTCTCATTACTCCCGTGTTACACCTCTCCCGCACGGGCTGCACTGGCTACCGGTTGTTCTCCGGGTTCATTTCAAGGTGCTGGTTTTAACCTATAAAGCCCTACATGGCTTAGGCCCGGGGTACTTACAGGACCACCTCCTGTCTTCCTCCCACCGTCCAGTGCGCTCCCATAGAGTGGGCCTCTTCCGGGTGCTGTCAGCCAAACAATGTCGGCTGGTGGCCCCCAGGGGGAGGGCTTTCTCTGTCTGAGCCCTGACCCTCTGGAATAGTCTTCCCACCGGGGATTAAAGACATGGCTGTTTAAAGAACATTACGATCGTGGGTTTATATAGTCTTTTTAGAATGATTTTAATGGATTTTAATGTGTTTTAATTGTGTTTATTGTGATTTGTATTTATGATTGTTTTTGTAAACCGCCCTGAGTCCTTGGGGAGAATGGCGGCATATAAATTACATAAATTACATAAATAAATAAATAAATAAATAAATAAATAAATAAATAAATAAACAAATAAATAAATAAATAAATAAATAAAATTACAACTAGTGAGTTTTTCACTATAGAAAACAGGGAGTTGGATCTAAAGATTTCCTGAGATATATACAGTAAGCATTGGGAAAAGGGATGTTACTTACCATATTTTTCAGAGTATAAGATGCACTGGAGTATAAGACGTACCTACCTTTTTTGGTGAGGGAAAGAAGAAAAAGAAATCTCCCTCTGTCTCTGCCTCTAAGAAATTGTGCCTCTTTGCAGCAAACAGCAAACAGCCTGCTTTACTTTCATTTTTGTTTTCAGCATAGCTTGATTAGCACAAGGGAAAAAAAATCTGTTCCAGCAATTTAACTCTTTGCAGCAAGCAGCAGAGCCTGTGTAAAGCATCTGAGAGCAAATCAGCTGAGAGTTGGGAGGCTGATTTAATCAACTTGTGCTAATTAGGCTGTGCTGAAGTTGAAAGGAGCTGTTTTTTCTTGCTGTTTGCTTGCAAGGAAGTAACTGCTGCGAGGCAGAGGCCAAAGGGTGAGGGCCAGTGGGTGGGTGGGGCTACATTCGGTGTATAAGACGCACCTAAATTTTCACCCCCTTTTGGGGGGGGAAGGTGTATTTTATACTCTGAAATATATGGTAATCCCTGCTGTCCTTACCCCGCATTTGTTGAAGTAAGTTCCCATACCCACTGAAGCACTTTCAGTTTTCAATGGCTCAAAGGTCCTTCTATTTTGGATTTTACATTTTTTAGGTTTCATTCTTCTTTGTATCCTTGTATCCTGTACAAGTATCCTGTCCAGTAACAGAAGCATGATGTGAAAATATATCTTAGGCTTGCTATCAGTTTTCTTTGTTTCCAATCCTTTAATATGAACTGTAAGGTACAAAATAAAACCTCTGCTGTCTCATATTCCCATTTTCCTGCTTCTAAATATCAATAATGTTATTTTAAAGCCACTTTGGGTGTAATTGGTAAAATGTTCATGATGAACCCAAACTTCTATCCATTACCCCATTCATGTCTCCTACTACAATCAATGCATCTCTAAAATAATCTATTTTGGTAAATAAGTTTCCAAAGAAAGCTTTCTGAGATCCATTTAGCTTATAAACTGACATTAAAATATATTTTTCTCCTGTAAAATGAGATATCCTTCTTCTAGTCTTATTTTATTTCAAACAGTAAAAATTTAAGCTCCTTATTTTTCTCAGTCAATATTCCCTTTCTCTTATTCTGAGATTGGCACTACATATAGATTGCCTCTTAAATTTATTTTCATTAATTATGTATCTTCTAATAAGAAGTTACTGAATAAATACTATTCTCTTTCTTTATACAGGTAGTCCTTGACTTACAACAGTTCATTTGGTGACTGTTTGAAGTTACAGCGGCACTGAATAAAGTGACTTATGACAATTTTTCACACTTATTACTGTTGCACCATCCCCATCATCACATGTTCAAAATTCAAAATTCAAAATACCGCTGACCTTTTTTCTTTTTTACTAGCTTATGGTCCTAAGATTTTTTTTGAGAATGACACATCTACTGTATGTTCTAAAGCACAATTAGTATGTACATGGTGTAGAAAGGATTAGAAGATTCCTCTCAGTGTATAAGAAATTATGAGCTGGGATAGCCATAACAACAAGTCAGCCAATGGGAAATGTTTTGTGACTAAGAAACAGGATCTGTTGTGAGCTATGGGAGATGGCTTGGAGCCTGGACATGGCTTAGCTTAACTGATCTGTATATAAGAGTTAGTTTGTCCTTGAATTACAGATTCTGTGCTTCTGTAGCTTCTGTGGTTATGTGCTTCTGTGTTTCTGTGATTTCTGGCTCTGGCTTCTGCTTCTTGTCCTTGTCCTTGCTACCACGTTGCAAGAGCTGCATGGGTATTGTATACATGCATCATGTTTTATATTATTGAATATAAATAAGTTTCTTTTATAAATGAATCCTGCTGAATTATTTACTTGTGTACTGGTTGTATCACTGCAAACTCTAACAACTCCCCCATTGTCTCGACCCCCAGACACTGGTGAAGAAAAGGCCAGACTTAGAAATTAGATGATCACCACCTCACAGCCAGTAGCCTTAAGCAAAACTCCATCAATGGAAACAAAGCCATTGCAATTGTAACAAGACGTGGAAGCCGCATTTGAAGTTAGACAGGCAGAAACCGACAAGATTAAGCTAAGGAAAACAAAGCTACACAGGGTCTACATTCCCCACCTTTCCCTATGGATAGCCTTGATCCCGACTACCACTTGGGAGACCAGATAGGAACAATTAGAACACAAAATATTATTATTATTATTATTATTATTATTATTATTATTATTATTATTAGTTAATCTGTAGTGAGATTCACAGTCTTTGAGGCTGGTTAATAGCTCAGCAGCTCGAGTCCTAACCAAGTACCTAGGAACTGTTAAGGTATCGTCGGAGGATGTAAGCTGTTCTGAGTAAGGTGGTTTTTTGTAGAGTCAAAGTGTTCAAGTCCAGTAAATTTAGAATTTCTAAATAGCGGGGTAGCCCTTTGGATATTGCTCCAAGGGCTCCAATTACAATCGGAACAACACATGATTTCTTTTTCCATAGTCGCTCAACTTCGATTTGCAAGTCCCGGTACTTTGTGATTTTTTCTTGCTGCTTATCTTCAAATCGTGCATCACCAGGTATTGCCATACCCATACTTTTTTCTTTTCAACTACCGTTATGTCAGGTGTGTTGTGGACCAAGTGCCTGTCAGTCTGAATCCTAAAGTCCCACAAGATCTTGAGTTTCTCATTCTCTAGAACTTTCTCAACCTGATGTTCCCAGTGGTTTTTGCTGTACTCAAATCCAAACTTCTGGCACAATTTCCAGTGAATGATCTTAGCAACACGGTCATGGCGTTGTAGGTAGTCGGTTTGTGAAATTTTGCTGCATCCACTGATCAGGTGGTTGACTGTCTCATCTTTCTCATTACAGTGGCGGCATTTGCTGTTGGTGGTAACATGCTGAATTTTTGCCTTCATGCAGTTTGTGGCTAGGGCTTGTTCTTGAGCTGCCAAAATAAAGCTTTCTGTTTCTTTTTTCAGTACTCCTGATCTTAACCAGTTCCAAGTTAGTTTCTGGTCATCTTTGCCTTCAATACTTTTCAAGTATTGGCCATGCAGAGCTTTGCTTTTCCAATTTTCAGCTCGTTGCTCAATTACTTCTTTCTTATATTCTGCTTTTGTTTTAGTTGTCTTTAAAAGGCCTCCTTTATTTACTTCCTTAATCATTGGTTCTTCACTTTTCTGGATGTAATCATTCAAGCTGCATTTTTCTTCTTCCACAGTCTGCTTTACTTGTAGGAGTCCTCGACCACCCTCTGCTCTTGGTAAATATAATCGGTCAACATCACTTTTAGGGTGCAAGACATGATTCATTGTCATAAGCTTCCTTGTTTTTCTGTCCAAATTGTCTAACTCCATCTGGGTCCAGTCAATTATTCCTGCAGAGTATCGAATCACAGGTATAGCCCAGGTATTTATGGCTTTTATGATGTTTCCTCCACTCAGTTTGGACATTAATATCTTACGAATTCACCGAATGTACTTGGCTGAAGTTATTTCCTTGACTTTATTATGCATTAAGTCAGAGACCTCTAAAATCCCCAAGTACTTGTAGCCTTCTTCTGATTTTACTGCCTTTATCGTTTCTTCATTCTCTAGTTCTATTCCATCCTCTTCTATGATCTTACCTGCTTTGGTTGCTATTGTTGCACATTTGTCAATTCCAAACTGCATACCAATATCTTGGCTGAATTCTTTTGTGTGTTCAGTTAATAAATTCAGTTCAGCTTTTGTTTTACCAAACAGCTTCAAATCATCCATGTACATCAAGTGCGAGATTTTCAGTCCTTTCTTTGCAAGTTCGTATCCACAGCTCAGATTTTTCAAAGTGATTGTCAGTGGTAGCATTGAGAGTATAAAAAGTAGGGGGGAAAGGGAATCACCCTGGAAAATGCCTTGTTTAATTTCAACTTCACCTAGTTCTTCTTCATTAGCCATAAGTTTTGTTTTCCAGAGGTTCATTGAAGATTCCATGAATTTTTGTATGTTTCTGCTGATGCCAAAGATTTCCAGGCATTTCTTGATCCAGCTATGGGGAACTGAATCAAACGCTTTCTTATAGTCTATCCAAGCCATGAACAGGTTGATTCGTCTTTTCTTTGAGTTCTTTAGGATTAGCTTGTCAATCAGCAATTGATCCTTTGTTCCTCTTGAGTTTTTGCAGCATCCTTTCTGTTTTACAGGAAGCAAGTTATTTCTTTCCAGGTATCCATAGATTTGGTTTGCAATGATACCAGTAAGAAGCTTGTATGTTGTTGGCAAACAGGTGATTGGCCTATAGTTTCCCGGGGCCTTTCCTTTTTCTTTATCTTTTTGGATCAAAAATGTTCTTCCAATTGTCATCCATTCATCATTTTCAGGTGTTTTTAGGAACTGGTTCATCTGGGTTGCCAATCTTTTGTGCACACTTGTAAGTGCCTTTAACCAGAAGCCATGTAGCTCATCTGGCCCAGGTGCACTCCAGTTCTTCACTTTTCTTGACTGTCTTTGCACCATTGCTTTTGTTATTTTCATGTCTTCCATTTTATGTACTTTTATAGAGTCCTCAACCTGTTTGATCCATTTTGCATTTCTGTTATGCTTCTTGTTGTTTTCCCACAAATTCTTCCAGAATTTCAGAGCTTTCTCTTTATCAGGCTTTTCATTTGTTGTTATTCCTTCTCTATTTTCTAAGCTCTTATAAAACTGGTGTTGATTTGCTCTGAATTGTGAGTTTTCTTTGAACTGAGTTACTCGGTTTTCATACCTTTTAATCTTTTCGGCGATGGCAACAACCCTCTGCTTCAGCTCTTCAATTACTACCGCAATCTCCTTATTCCTCAGATCGTATCTTGCTTCCAGGCTGCTTTTGACCTGCTTGTTCTTTAACTGACCTTGCCTTAGGTTCTTCAAGTTGCTCAAATCTCCACGTAATTTTTTTATCTTCAATTCTAACCGAATTTTCCACTTAGGCTTCCCCTTCTTGCCTCTTTGGTTCTTTTGTATTTTCAACCCCAGTTCTTTGGTGGTTATGACAGCTGCTGCATACATCAGTTGGTTTGTTTCGGCTAATGTAGTGGTTCTAATAGTTTGCACAGCCTCATTGACCTTTTTTAGTACATTTCTCAATTCTTTCCGGTTCACTTGGTTCAGTTTTGGCAAACGTGTTCTTTCAGCATCTTCCATTTGATGCTTTATTTTTCCAGCTAATTGAGCACTATCTTTTGGTATTTGTTCTTCAGTGCTTCCTTGTTCTATATCTTCATCCATTTCAGTATCCTCTTCCTCCCTTTCTTTCTCAATTTGCTTTTGAGTCTGCAAATCATTCTTGATGTTACTCTTCTTTGTTGATGTACTCAGACCATTAATTGCTTTCTCTTCTATTGCTATTAATTCTTCTGTAGTGAAAAATTTGTGGTTTAGGATTACACGTCGTTGGTCCATTAACCTTTGTTCACTGGTGTCACAGTCTGTATGGTTCATCTTCCAAATCCGATACATTCGTTTTTGAAATCCACGTTTTGCTGGCTCAGACTGATAGTAAGCTTCCATAATAAAGGTGTTTTCTTCCTTAGTCCATATTTTTCGCTTTTGGGGTTTTTCTTCCAGTAGCTTGTCAGCTCCATGCCCTGGTTGCCTAGCAGAGGGAGCTGAGTCCTGTAGCTCATTTTTCGTAGAATGCCCAGGAGCCATAGCATCCAACGGAACCCTTGTTAATCCGGGCGACAGTTCAGCCGGCATAAATTTCATTTTTTTTGTATTCACCATGTTTGAATGGGTTGTGGAGCAGATTTTGTTTGGCCCTTCACCTAAGATCTGTCTGATATGGTTGCACCTGTTCAGCATAGCTCTTAGGATCATTAGAGCATGCAAGCCCCTCCACCACGACAAGGTAGAGCTCTTCGGAGGGGTTATTATTATTGTTGTTGTTGTTGTTGTTGTTGTTGTTGTTATTATTATTATTATTATTATTATTATTATTATTATTATTATTATTATTATTATACCAATCAGGCACCACACTCGGCATTTCAATTACCAAAGTCCAGGAATGTATAAAAATCATTCAATTTTCCAGTCCATTTTGCCAGCTGACCTGGAACTCAGCCCTGATGTCACTGAAGCTTCTGGCTTCCAAAATAAAGGACTTCCTTTCCCATCAGCCTGTGCTCCCATTTTGTTTGTTGCACCAACCTCATCTTCCTGGCTGGAAAAGAACGAACTGGACTATTACATTCAACAACTCTCTGCACATGAAAGCTAAAAGGCTAATGATAGGAGAGGTGGTATCTCCTTTTCATATACTCAGCATGTACCCAAGAACATTTGGACCACAATTAAATTGAGTAAACATTGCATGCAGGATATAATGGGAAAGTCAGCACATGATGAAAGTTCTCCATGTAGCCATATCCAATTTCCAAAGAAGTGAAGTCAAAAGAACCTTAATTAGTAAACCCAGCAGAGGTAATCTCATCCATCAAACACCATCCTCTGTATCCCACCATTAACTTCAGCAGTAGTCTAATAGAAGGGGCCTATTAGTAATGAAACACTTGGATAACTGAAGCTAAAATCTCTTTTACTTTGAATATGTAAAGCTACCCAGCCATCTCCTTCCTTTGCTTAGATGCTATGTATGAATCACTAATGTATAAACAACCAATTAACTCCATTGACACTATCTCACAAAGCCAACTTGTTGCCTTAGTACCAGATGTAATGTCTCCATATGTTATCTCGATATATACTTGTCAGAAACAGCTACAGGTAACTGAGCATAATGTTTATGTGAGTAAAAGCTTGCTGCTGCTAATTTCTCTAAATGGTTCTCTGAAATATTTTGCTCTTACAGAAGAAAATCAAACAAAAGGTAATGCTGGAAGGGAAAGCTGTATTTCCCCATAAGGGCTCGAAGCTAATTAGATGTTGTTCTCCCAATCACCAAGGTCTCATAAAACACTACCAACAAGCTGTTATATTTGCTATTTTGTCTTGTTCTCTTTTGTTCTTCCTTTCACTCCCATCAGTAATAGTCCCACAGAGTGATTTTGTAGAGGAGTGTACTGCAGCCATACACAGACAAGAACTGGGTGCAAATTTTGAGATACAGTATTAATGATAAATGTACAGTCCCCATGTAAGGAACAGAGCTGAACTTAAGAGGAAAAACTGGCAAGAATGTTCTATTAATCCTAGAGCCGATCACAAATTTGTCCAAAGAGTAATTGCCCTAAATGTCTTAATGAACAGAAGAAATTTCTCAGGGGAGGCTCTCGTTAATGGGTCTGGTAGTATAGCTACTGAAAAAGTCAATGGACAGAGTGTTCTCCTGGTATTTCCATTTAATGGAAGTATGGATTTAATGAAAGTATAGGATGAAGGGAAGCAGCAAACTGCTGGAAGGATGAGAGTATGGCAGAGTGGGGAGGGGGAGGAGAAACCTAACAAAATATACCTCTTCACCATTTCATTCCAACCATGAAATTTTCAAAACTTTTCTTCTGAAAGAAATTCCATAAGTAAATTTGATTCCAATAGGATCAATTGGAACTGATATGAAACATGCAAATTTTTCCCCAATGCACATGATAGTGGATAAGCAAGAGCCAGCATTCAGTTCAACTCAGATAAATGCTTGGGAATGCTAGAGTGCAGTGCAAGTTGTACCAAAGACCTGGCTTTTAACCCAGCACCAGGGTAGAGTGATATAGAATCCACAGATGGTTGTTGGGACATCCTGGGAGTATGATTGAGGCACAGAGTTTTTAGGTTTTGTTTTTATGGTTAAATCGTTTTTGTAATGTTATTGTGATTGTGAGTTACCCAGAGTTGTGCTCTAAGAAAGGTGGCCATACAAACCCTTTACACAAATTAATAAATAAGACCCCCACATGGAAATGCAAAAGGGAGGAGAAACGGACTTAATTTAAGAGCCAAGATATGAACATCCTATATCAAATCAAGGCTTCTGCTAGGCCAGCAAATACTACAAAGAGCTTCTGCTGTGGAGCATTCAGCAGAAGGCAAGTTGAAGATGAGATGGGAGTGCAGAAATCTCCAATGAATCTCTGTTGAGGAAACATTATTGTTCCCATGGAGAGAAGGTTTGTGTGTACACCTTTGGCTGAATTTTCATACCGTGCACATCTGCAGCTGATATAAACATTAAAAGAAGAAATAAAATATTGGTGCCATCCAGGAAAATACTGACAAAGCAGCATGATTTAGTATTAGCATAAGAAAATAGGTAGATTTCTAAATGGAAACTGCAAATAAAGAAACGAAATAAAATCAGGATCCCTTAAGAAGTTGTTCTGCTGAAAAAGTATATCCTCTGGGAATCTTTATGCATATCCATTTTGGCTATTTATTGTACTATTTACTTCAGTGTTAACAGCTGTATTTTATTGTTTCCAGGAGATTGGTTACACTTTTCTTTGTCTTGGAAAATGCATTAAGTGATATTTAGCACATTTAGCTATGCAATTCATAAAATACACCCAGTGTGTAGTCTTTATTTATTTATTATTTATTTATTTATTTATTTATTTATTTATTTATTTATTTATTTATTTATTTATTTATTTATTTATTTATTAAATTTATATACCGCCCTTCTCCTGACGGACTCAGGGCGGTGAACAGCCAGCTAAAAAACCAATACAAAAAAGTTAAAATCGTACTAAAAACAAATATAAATTAGCCTGAGAATTTAAAACAGAATAAAACTCTAAAAATTTTAAAAAGTAGAAGGGATCAGGCAAGTCCGGCAAGTTGAAAGAGATAAGTCTTCAGAGCCCGATGAAAAGTCCGGAGGTCAGCAATTGTTCTCAGTTCTGGAGGAAGATCGTTCCAGAGGGTGGGGGCTACCACAGAGAACGCTCTCCCCCTGGGGGTCGCCAGCCGGCATTGTCTGGCTGACGGCACCCTGAGGAGGCCCTCTCTGTGGGAGCGAACCGGCCGGTGGGAGGCAATTGGTGGCAGAAGGCGGTCCCGTAAGTACCCTGGTCCTAAGCCATGGAGTGCTTTAAAGGTGATTACCAACACCTTGAAACGCACCCGGAAGTCAACCGGCAACCAATGCAGCTCACGCAGGAGAGGTGTCACGTGGGAGCGCCCCGTCGCTCCCATAATCCCCCGCGCGGCCGCATTCTGTACCAGCTGGAGCCTCCGGGTGCATCCCAAGGGGAGCCCCATGTAGAGAGCATTGCAGTAGTCCAAGCGAGATGTGACGAGCGCCTGAGTGACTGTGCGTAGGGAGTCCCGATCTAGAAAGGGCCGCAACTGGCATATCAGACGAACCTGATAGAAAGCCCCCCTGGCCACAGCTGTTGTATGATTCTCTAAAGACAGCCATGGGTCCAGGAGGACGCCCAAGTTGCGCACCCTTTCCGTGGGGGCCAATGATTCACCCCCAATAATCAACGATGGAGTCAGTTGGCTATATCGGGACTCCGGCAGCCACAGCCACTTGGTCTTGGAGGCGTTGAGTCGAAGCCTGTTTCTCCCCATCCAGACCCGCACAGCTTCAAGGCACTGGGACATCACTTCCACGGCATCGTTGGGGTGGTCTGGGGTGGAGATGTACAGCTGAGTATCATCAGTGTACTGATGGAATTCCACCCCAAAACCACGGATGATCTCACCCAGCAGCTTTACATAAATGTTGAACAGAAGGGGCGAGAGGACCGACCCTTGTGGCACCCCACACACTAGGCGCCTCGGGGTCGACCGCTGCCCCCCTGTCAACACAGATTGTGACCGGTCAGAGAGGTAGGAGGAGAACCACCATAAAACGGTGCCCCCCACCCCCAATCCCTCCAACCGGCGCAACATGATACCATGGTCGATGGTATCAAAAGCCGCTGAGAGGTCTAACAACACCAGGATAGAGGTGCTACCCCGGGCCCTCCAGAGATCATCCACCAACGCGACCAATGCCGTTTCAGTGCTGTAACCAGACCTGAAGCCGGACTGGAGCGGGTCTAAATAGACAGCTTCACCCAGGTACCGGGGGAGCTGCCACGCCACCACACTCTCAACAACCTTCACTAGAAAGGGAAGGTTGGAGACTGGACAATAATTTGCCAAAACAGCTGGGTCCAGGGAGGGCTTCTTGAGGAGGGGCCTCACCACCGCCTCCTTCAAAGTGGTCGGTAGGGCACCCTCACTCAAAGAAGCGTTTATAATCTCCTGGAGTCAGCCTCGTGTAACCTCCCGGGAGGCCAGCACCAACCAGGAGGGACACGGGTCCAATAAACATGTGGTGGTGTTCAGTCTTCCCAGAATCCTGTCCACATCCTCGGGAGCCACAGGATCGAATTCAGCCCAGATAACACTCTCAAGACCGGGCTCAGTCACCTCGCCTGAACTAACCCAGTCAGCGGCCAAATCATCCCGAATCTGAGTTATTTTATCATCCAGATATTGAACAAAGTCCTCAGCATGTCCCTGCAAGGGATCCTTAATGGAACTACATCTACATGGAGGGAAGCATGTGGTGGAGCAAGTTCTGTCTTGGGCCCAGGGTTCTTCAACATTTTCATAAATGATCTTGATGAGGGAATCAAAGGGGAACTCATTAAATTTTCAGATGATACCAAGCTGAGGGGAATAGCTAACTCATTGGAAGAAAGACTTCAGATTCAGAAGAATATTGGCAGACTTGAACATTGGGCCTATCCAACAAGATGCAGTTCAGTGGTGAGAAAAGTAAGGTCCTGCACTTAGGTAGGAACAACCAAAGACATCGGTACAAAATAGGTAGTACCTGCCTCAACGGTAGTAACTGTGAGAAACATCAAGGTGTCCTAGTGGACCACCACTTAAATATGAGGCAGCAATTGCTGTAGCTGCCAAAAAAGGCAGTGCAGTCCTTGCTGCATCAACAGAAGGATAGCAACAAGTTAGCGAGAAGTGATCATGTGTCTTTACTTTATACCTCACAAGTAGGCCACACTTGGAATACTGTGTACAGTTCTGGTCTCTGTGATACAAAAAAGATGCTGAGATTCTAGAAAGTGTACAGAAAAGAGCAACAAAAATAATCAAGGACCTGGAAGCTAAATTGTATGATGAATGGTTGAGGGAGGTTTGTCTAGTCTATTGAAGAGAAAGATGGAAGACATGACAAGTGTCTTCCAGTACTTGAGAGGGGCTGTCACAGAGACGAGAGGATTGACATATTTTCCAAAGCACCAGAAGGCAGGATAATAAATAACGGGTGGGATCTTGTTAAAGAGTAATCAACCTAGAAGTAAGGAGAAATTTTCTAACAGTGAGAACAATAAATTAATGGAATAGCTTGCTGTCTGGAGTTGTGGGTGTGCCATCACAGGAGTTTTTCAAAAATAGGCTGGACAATAATTAGACCAGGATGCTATAAGGTTTCCTTCCTTGAGCAGGGGTTGGAGTAGAAGACCTCTGAGGTTCCTACCAGCCCTATGATTCTATGTTCTAAATGTTCTAAATTAAATAGAAATACAAAGCAAATCATCCAAAATTATTAAAGTAATGTTCTGGATTAAATATAGTGGTGGGATTCAGTAGAACCAGCAGCTAATTTTTTGTTGAGTTTGGTGAACTGGTTAGACATGTTCCAAAAAATCTGTGTTTTTTTGGATTGTGTCTTGTTTTCTTCCAACTTCCTTCCAGGTGGGAAAAAAAAACCTCTTCCCAAAAGTCTAAGAGAGGAGCGATGGAAACCTTTGATCACATCCCTCAGGTGAAAACTGTCTTACTTTACAGCAGGCAGCGGGGCAGAGCCTGCACATTAGGTGGCGGTCCAGGGCCAAAGTGCTGGCAGAGCACCAGAGGATCATGGAGGCTGCTGAAGCAAGCCTCCAGTATCCATGCCGGCTGTCTCAGTGGGCCTGGGCAACTGCTGGAGAGGGGCAGGCCCATTTCAGTGACTGGTTCTCAGATGCCCGCAGATTTCTTTACCTTCCTGATTTCCAGATTTCTCCATCATGTTTCCCGCTGTCATGTGCAGGGAAGTTTGTGGGACAAAAAAAAAAGTTCAATCAATCAATTCCAACTTCTCACAAAAAAAAAAAAAAAAAGATCTTGTGAGGAATTGATTGATTGAAGTTTTTTTTTTTTTAATCCCACAAACTTGTTTCCCTGCACTCGTTGACAAGAAATGCAATGGAAAAATGTGACGGACCTGGAAATCAGGTAGACAAAAAAATGCTTGGGGGAAGCAATGGTGGTGGGTGGGGCAAGCATGATGCTGTGCTGAAATGGAGAAATGGGCCACAGAGATGCTGGCATGAGGGAAGGAGGAGGCCGCTTTCCCTCTTTCTTCTCCTTGCTCCTCCTCCTTCCCTCGTGCCGGCCACTCCATTTCCCTTTTCTCCATTGCAGCACAGTGCCCAGAATCCACTTCAATAGTGGGGGAGGGGGGATAATTTAATAATTGGTTTGCCCAGGGTCAGTTTGGCCGTCGCCGGAGGCTTGTCCTGCATGTGTGGCAGAGTTGGAGGATGGGGATAGGCCATGCCTCCCATGATGTCCAACTTGACCCTGGGCAAACCAATTGTTAAATTATCAAATATTAAATTAATTATTAATTAAATATATTTTCTTTTGAATCTCTATTCAGAAGTTTATGAATTTCCATAAATCTTTAAACAAAGTGCCAACAATTTTTTTCAAAATTATTTGAGAATGTCTGATTAAAATTGATTTCTCAATTGTTCAGAATGCTTTCGGATTTAGAATGGAGAAAAGAAAATATTTCATAAAGCATACAATATACTTGTAGAATTTATTACATTATGAGGGGCTGGTTACTAATTTATATGGATTTGAAAATGGATAGTACAAAATCAAGGAGGATTTGTCAATTAAAAGTTATTAGCCTTAAAAGTCAATATTATCTTCTGTTAGTAGCATGCTTCTAGATATTAGTTCCCGGAGAACAATGAGGGAAGAATGATATATCCCCATCTTGTACTTATGAGCTGCTTGGAGAAATTTGGCTAACCACTTTGATAAAAAAAAAATGCTGGATCAGAATGACCTTGGTTTAATTCAATAGAGATGTTCCTAGTACATTCTTATAATATTTTCAAAACTAAATATATGACAGAAACTTCATTTTTTCTGTAGAAAATGAAAAGTGTTACACATGAAAACTATCATTCAATCACTAACTTTTAAATAAATAAAAATCTTTTCCAAGAAACAGATGATATAAAGTAACAGAAGGCGGTGAAGGAAAGAATCAGTTAAGATTAATGAGTAGAACAGATTTCCTCTGTTTTCTGTACTTTACACAGAATAACTAGTGTATTTGTTTTAAAAAATCCTATGAAATAGTTTCATATGGAAATGTGTTTTCAGGCACTCAGTATCTCTATAGAAATTAAATATAGTGTTAAATATATTATCAGTTTATAATGAGATTTGAAAGCAAGCTATAGCTAGTGCACTTTATTTTATAGTGATTATGAGACTATTCATAATATTTCAAAAATAACAGCAAAATATAGTGCAGGTATTTATAATTATGGTATAATCACTGTAAGAAATATGGAAAGATTTACATATAGATTGGGTAAAGAAACTGGTAGCATCTATATGAATGGTTTGCAGAATTGTCATCTATGCTTTTGTTATGTTTGATTATTTTAAGAACACAGATGCGTATTTTCAGTAATTTGCCATTATACATAATTTAACTGGAACAGTGTGCTGTTAAAAAAAGAGAAAAGAATATATTAAGGCTGCAAACTTTGAAAAGAAATATGAAGTCTTTGCAGTGCTTGCATCCGAAGGGAATTAGATTATTATGATCGTTTGATGGAGAAATGAGATCATAACCGGCTAAGTTAAGCAACTGTGCCTTACTTATTAGTAAGATCTGATAGACTTTTTTAAAAAAAAAAAACTTCCTGAAGCATACATTTTCATGAATTTGCAGAAGCTGAAATGAAGGAATTTTTGCTACATTGAGTATAAATATGAGCTGGCCATTAAAATAACTGGGGCAGAGAATTTAATCAAGAAATCCCTTAATACAGCTTTGATCTCAAAATAAAGCACATTATTTGACAGTTGTTTGATTCTAGCTTTTTTTTTTTTTTTTGCTTTTGCTTACATTTCTGAGTGTGAGCCAATTCTACTTATATTAATGAGACTTTTCTTTTGACTAGTAATGGGGAAAATATTAGAATAATCAAATTTTTGTAAATATATTCAGTTATAACCTCTGAAATCTTTATTTTGCAATGAACAAAATGAAAATATTTGAAGCATGATCATTCTCTGTATAAATAGAAATATTGTATGAAACCACAAAGCCTATTAGTTTTGTATTTTGCTTGGTACAAACATAAGTATCATCTCTAGCAATCCTGAAAGATACATTAGATGCAGGCACTTTTCCCATACCTCACCTACCATGCCCCAAAATAATTAGCTGAAGAATGAGATATTCAGAAGAAGCAGAAGAAGAAAACATGTTTGGGTTTACCGTCTGCTTTGTTTTAGGTTTACAGCTTAATGCTGCTTCTGCTCTATTTTTCAACATACAAAATAGCACTTCCAATAAATTTTAGAGAAAGTGTATCTTAAAGAGCACTTTGAGGGAAAAAAAATCTGATTTTGAGTCCAATAATTCTATCTTGTCCTCCCTCCCAAAATCCAATGTAGCATTAGATCATGGAATATATTTATTATCTCAGACAGTCAGATACTTCCTTCTTATGAGATCAAGGCTACTATGGGGGATTGTTGGGGAAAAGATAGTAGTGGTTATTTATACTTTACTTAAAGAAATGTGTACATTTACAAATGAATAAATATTATATTAATATATCAGCCTTGCCAGGTAGACCAGTCATGAAAGATGATCAAATAAACTAATTCTACTTTATAATAAAACTACAGCAACATAATTTTATAAGTCTAAATATCCAAATCTCCTGCTGTATCTTTTACATTGCAAGAAACTAGGGAGGATCAATTCAGAACCTATTGTTTTTCCATTTATCCAGCTGCAGGCTATGCCATTCCCTTGGAAGCATCTCTTGGTCCCATTTCCCAAAGTCTGTTCCACACACCATTACAGAATATAAGAGCACAGAAATGTTTCCTTTATAACATGTCAATTGCACCAGTAAAGTAAATTTATCACAAATATAGGAATTTACAGTAAGTAGAGCCTGGCTGGGCTGGACCCAAGATCTAGTTTAAGAACCTAGTGTTCCTAGTACA
This sequence comes from Masticophis lateralis, assembly GCA_030761175.1. NCBI lineage: Eukaryota > Metazoa > Chordata > Lepidosauria > Squamata > Colubridae > Masticophis > Masticophis lateralis. The sequence goes on along the minus strand of JAUDYJ010000001.1, from coordinate 308,639,755 downwards.
AACTAATTATTTAATTGGCTTTGATTCTTCAAAGGGGAAAATATATTGTAAGGAGAGCACAGCATTTCACCAAAGCACAGAAAGTATGAAACCATGCTTTTCGACTTTCAAAAATGTATGCATCTCATAAATTAGTCATGACTTTTCTGGACAAGTTTCTGTTGGAAGAAATGTCCATCTGGGTTCAGTTCCAAGTGAGTAGAAAGACACTGGAAATATGGAGGCTGTTTGGAAAGATGGTTTACTGGTGGACAGTACCGCCTGGTTTGAGGTCCTGGGCACTTAAGCACATGGGAGGGAGATAGAGAGAGAGATTTATACCCTCTCTTGGGCTTTGAACTTGCTTCCTGTTCCTGTGGCAAGGGCATGTATTCTGATTGGTTGTCAGACTCCCATGGGGCCATGCAAGGATAACTTTGTAGGCTGTCTTGAGTCCCAGGCTTGGTTGAACCTTGCTGGGTGATGCAATCTTCCCAGGTGCCATGCGGTAAGATGGGTAGAGGACTAATCTTATTATGTCCTGAGGGTGAAGGTCTTTTGTTTTGTGGATAAGCTGGCCCAGCCTTTTGTCTTGTAGATAGGTTGGCATCTGGGTTGGGTTCTACTTACCTTTACTTACAGTTTGCAATGGGATCGTGTGCGCACAATTGCTTCGCTCACATGCGCACCTGTTTCTGCACATGTGCAAATTGCCGATGATGACATCTGGGGTATGGGTGGGGCCTCCTGTTGGTTTTACTACTGGTTCTTGTGAACCGGTCCAAATCAGGGGCAACCCACCACTGGTTGGCATCAAAATATCTGCAGCGGGGGGTAGGGGGTGGCAGGGAGCTGAGGCTCTGAGTTTATGTCTTTAGACACATGTTTCTCTTTTAGGGAAAATATAATAGTCTGCCTTTTTAATATTTTCCAGAATATTTCACTCTTCTGGGAGAAGGGTCAGTGCTAACTTTCTACATTTGTGATAGTTTATTTAGATGATTTACCTTGAAGATCCTGTTTTCCTTTAAGATCAGATCTGACTGGTTCTTTAATATTTTTGTAATAAACAACCCATACATTAGGCCAGAGAGATGTTCCTGTATTATATTCTATTATATTTCAGGAATTCAAATTGGTCCAAATATAGTACAGCCCATTTTGTCTAGAGAACTCCCACATATTTAGAGCTTTTCTTGGAATTTGCTACTTTTATGGTATATGTATTTTTATCTTTGTAATTTGGGCCATGCCAATTACTTTAAGGATTCCTTTAAGTGGAATGTGAGAACCTAACAAGCCTTCCATTAACTTAAACAAACAATCACTTCTTGATTCAAGATTTTTGGAACACAGTTTCCCACTTTATAACTGACTGTCAGTCTCACATGTCAAGAATCTTGAAGTTACTTTAATCATGCAGGATAGGTAGAAACTATGGAAGGCATGTAGTCTCAGATCCTGGGCCATATGCCATGAAAAATTTCATAGGTAATAACCAGGTTATTCAATTGAACTCAGATGTCTACTGGAAACCAGTGGAATTTGTGGAGCAGAGGTGCTATATGGGCATAACATGGTATGTCCAAAACTCCCTGTGTTGCTACATTCTGGACCAGCATAAACTTTTAAATGGTTTTCAGAAGCAGCTCTGTGTAAATGCATCATGTTATGGCTTTCTTACTATCAATGAGAACTTATTTGGAAAAGCAGACGAATGTTCCAGGCTGACTAATGTGTCTAAAATGCCACTTGCAATCCCACTGCAGTTTATCCATCAAACAAGCCTCATTCTATTTTATATTTTGGGCCAACACCTGAAGTCAAGTCATATATTCAGTTACTGATTGGTCTTTCCATTATAAAGGATTGGTCTTCTTTGACACAGTGATTTGCCATGGCAGGTTTGATACAATCTTCAGGTATAAAAAGGTTTTGGACAAACTAACTATAATTATCCAACAAAGATGGATAATTCCAGGCCAATAGTGATGACAATTTTATCATACTGTGGCAGGATATTTAGAGCTTAATACTGCTTGCAGTTCTGAAAGTTGAGCTTTCAGTTATTCATTTTAAGCTAGTAACTGTTCCATACTAGGTAATGCTGTTAAGGGAGTGACCCCTTTTATGTAGGTTGGCAAACAAACTGTCCCGTGCCAACAATTACAAGTTTTTCTGCAGCAGACAGTTGATTACTGACTCTTCCAGAGTTGCCAGCTCTTCCTCCAACAGTTTTTGTCCTTTCTGAACTTCATCTGCAAATATCTTACAGTACCTTGACTCCTTAGCTGCATGATAATAGTCTGTTATATCCTGCTTCTCCCATTCACAATCTGATCTCTTGGAAGTACCCATAGCAGGTTTTCTATCAAGTGTGGAGGAAGAAACCTGGAGGGTAGTAGGAGAGGTGCATTCCAGTGGTGGGATTCTATCAGTTCTACCTGGTTCGGGCGAATCTGAAGTGGTGGTGGGAGGCTCTGCCCACCTGTCTGGATGTCATCATGGATGCTCTGTGCATGCTCAGAGGTGGTGCGCATATGCTCACATTTCCAAGCTGGTAGCGAAGGTAAGTGAATATCACTACTGGTGCATTCATTTGCTTTCTTTACTATTTCCATAAACTCAAGCCATCTTTTCACATTATATAGCTTCAATAGCAGTGAGAGATTTTGATACTGAGAAGGTAGAAAAGGTAGAATAAGAATAGAAGAGAGGTTGATGACCAAGAAAAAGAGGCACAGAAAAGAGGGCATCTTGACCTGCTGGATTAGAAGAGACACTGTCATCTGAAAGAGTGAGGGAGTTCTGAAATTGTTATCATCTTGCTAGCTCTAGCTAATAGCATCCAGACCTGAAGAATGAGGATGGGGGGAAGTGCAATTATTCTTATTATTCTGATCTTGAAGCAAGAGCTTCTGATCATCACAATGATGGAGTGGCGGGCAGAAATATTCTCCTTCCTTTGTGGGATGGCAGACATAAAGCACACCAGTACTTCCAAAGGCATCATGCCAGACCAGCTATTTTTGAAGTTTGAACAAAAGTTAAGCAACAAAACTTATTGGAAATCCCTGTCTGGTTCTCTACATTAGAGGTGTTGGTGCATCCGAACTTTGTCAATCTGGGAAAAGTAGTCACATACAAGGATATTTTAAATGAAGGAGGAGAACTAAAATCTAGAAAAGAATTACAAGATGAAAGGGTAGAATTGGAATTGTGGGCATATTTACAGATCAAATCACACTATATGAAGAATAAAAAGGAATGGGTATTAAGAAAGAATTAATGGCGCTAGATAAAATCTTTTTAGGAATGGACAAAAAGGCCTGGAGAGTTGACAGCCCGGGTTTGAGACCCAAGCTCCATGCAATGGAGTGAGCTACCATTACTTGCCCCAGATCCTGTCTACCTAGCAGTTTGAAAACATGTAAATCATCTTCATTTAATGTCTCCATAATCTCTTGCGGTGTGGAGTCTGGGCAATGGAGTTATCAGAGTGTTTTAATGGCTGGATGCCCTTCCTGTTGTCAATGCAGAGTTTTGTTTGGCTGATATATTCTCAAGGTGCCCAGAGAGAGAAATATCTGCTTCTACCTAAGCTTGAACTCATAGCCTCCTGATTGTGAGGTGAGAGCTCCCTCTCTAGACCATCGCACCACTCCAGTTTGAAAACATGTAAATGCAAGTAGAGTAATAGGTAGTATTTGTATGACATCACAATCCTTCCACCAATGTTAAATGAGACAAATCCACTTTCTTTTCTCTTGGTTTGAAGATCTAGACCAGAGGTTTGGCAGCATCAAATGATATATCATGACTTTTGCACCCTTCACTAAACCAGACATGGGCATGGCCAACTCATCCGGCCCGAGGGCCATGAGTTTGACATCCCTGATCTAGACCAACAAGAGTCAACTAATGTGAAAAAGACAATTGGGAACCAAAACTATGACAAATCTATAATGGCTGTAATATTTCTGTATTTCTCTTTTGTATCACATCTAGTAAGTTTAAAAAACTGGGTAAATGCATTACACTATGTCTTTCTTATCCTATGCACTTGAATTCCAAGACCCATTACTGTAACTATAGGTCTGCTACAGTTATCAACTATAACTTGATACTCAGAACTCACCTGGAAAACTGATAAGGAACAACTGTGTATCAATAAGTTCATTTTTAATAGAAAGTTTTAAGAATTGTTTCCTGACAGAATTGCTTGGCAGAATTCAAACATGATAATAGGGGAATTAGAGAGTACACTAGTACATTAGAAAATGATTGACCAGCTGGTGTTGGACTGCAAACATGCTGATATTTAAAAACATACTCATCTGAAGCTGATGACAAAGAAATAAATAAAGATGAAAGGCCAAATCTTGCATGGGCACTACAATCTCAGTTGCATCTTTAGAAAAAGAAGCAGTGTCTAAGAATAGCCAATTAGTTTCATAGGTATTTCATATTCCTCTGCTGTCCATAAAAATAGGACTTGCTTCTTCTTTTCTTAGAGTCAGCATTATCATAAACTTTCATGTGGATGAAAGATTGCTCTCACTTTTCTATTTGGCTTTCACTTTTGTATTAGGATAATATTTTAAATAGCAAATGACTTGCAATTTAGTAAAATGCTGAGAAATTAAAGTATTTATGGCACTATAGTGAATTGATTGATTAACTTATCAAAGCACAAAATCAGTTACTAAACGTGTAGATGCACCAGGGATCGGACGAGACTGCCTGTATAGGTGGGAATTCTTTTGATGTTTTCTTTTCAGTTTGGTATTTATTTTAGCAATTAGTTTAGCAATTCCACTATTGCTTAGATCTGTGCTTACTCGATGAAATAATATTTATTGAAGGAATTAAAGTTACTGTAATGGCTTTTTCAGAAGCTAGTAAGAAACTGAATGAATGAAGTCTTTAGGGTCTTCTCCATTATTTTCCTAGCTCTCACTGCAAAAATGAATATGCTGGATAATACATTTTTAAACATGCCATGTTTTTTTTTATTGTTTACAAGTTCTTTGAATAAATGAAGCTTAATATGGACTCTGACAGGTGCTGTATGAAACAGGAGATAAATAATATCTTCCTTCTGAAAGAGTGAATTGGTGAGACAAGGACCTATTTTTTAAAGTAAATAAATGAACCATAAATGTAAGAGCTTCCTTAACCTGCAGTCAAAACCTTTCCAAATGGCTGTGGTAGGACTCTTGTGGCATGACCAAAATAAAATTTAAAAAAATCTGCATTCAAAAGTCTATGTGGAGTGATTGTACAGAGGATGGAAGAGTATGAACAAGATGGACTGTAATCATGCATGCACAATATCATCAAATCAGCATGTACATGGTCCACTATACTCAGTAGTGGGTTCCACTTATCTTCGCTACTGGTTTCGGAACTGTGAGTGCACACATGTGCATGGTGCTTCTGCCCATGTACAGAGCATCTGTGATGATGTCCAAACGGGGGGGAGGGGGGCGGAGCCTCCTGCCACCACCACTACCAGTTCACCTGCACCAGGGCGAACTGGTAGAAACCCACCACAGACTATATTGGCAGATTTTAAAAAATCCTGAGAGGACTCAGAGATTTGGAATTTTTATTAGCCTGTTCAGGGGTGAAATGCTCCTGGTTCGGACCGGATCACCCGATCCAGTAGTGATGGTGGTGGGTGGTTCAAAGAACTGGTAGCAAAAATTCCTGCCTCCTCCATGCCCAGCTGAGCCACGCAATCATCAGAGGCTTTTTAAATTTTATTTTTAAAAGCATTTTTTCTACAACCTCTTCAGCCGAAAAAATGCTTTTAAAAGTAAAAAAAAAAAAGCCTCTGATGATCGCATGGTTCAGCTGGGATCGTCAGAGGCTTTTAAAAGCATTTTTTATTTCAGCCGAAGAGGTTGTAGAAAAAATGGTTTTAAAAGTTAAAAAAAAAAGTTGGCCATGCCCACCCAGTCACGTAACCCCCCTCCCACCAAGCCAAGCCCACAGAAATGGTAGTAACAAATTTTACATTTCACCACTGGGTATGTGCCCACAAATATTCAAGATATTTACAAAAAGTGATAACATTTATCCTCTGCCTTTTCCCAAGACCAGCTTCTTGGTAACAATTGGTTCTGCAATGAATTCTACTCCTTTTTTTAGCGGAAAAATGTAAAATGGTCTACCATTTTGAAGCTGGAGACGCTGTAAACTATTGCCCTGTATGAGTGAAATAGAAATTGAGAGATGAGAATTTCATTGCCGAATAAGCAAATATAAGTCTAGCACTTTGTTAGCAGTACCAATTCACAATCTCTTAACATATTTATTCAATTACTTAAAAACGTTTGTATAGCCACTCGTCAAAACCAACTCTGAATGGCTTACAACCGCATCCCCACTTTGTGGCTCAAGCTGTCTTTATCCATTAGTCTCTGCAGGCAAAGACTCTGGCTGAGCTTCATTACAGTAAGCTCCTGCTCTTTAATATGCCCTTTTATTCCAGTAAGAGAAATACTTTGGGATCAATGGCAATTAGCCTTGATGGCAATGACTTCCTCTGCTGAGAGACTAGTGGGCTTCCTGGTTGTGAGAACCACGATAATAGACTGCTGGACTAAATGGGCCTGGGGTCCAATCCAGCAGAGTACTACGTATGTTCTTATATATGCACCAAGAATCTAACTACTTCTGTTGTACCAAGTTCCTTCTGAAAAAGTAGATTTCTTGACTCTTTGCAATTTTGCCATTTATAGTACAAGTCTCTAAGGAAGATACAAAGCCTCTAAGCTGCCTCTGTACAACGCCCATAACTCATGCCCATGAGAATTGCTAAAACAATGTTTTCCTGCCACTCAGAAGCACAGAATTCATCAAAACTGTGCTGTTGGTCCTTCCTTAGGCTTAGTATAGCAACAAGGAATCTGTCAGATATCCATCCAAACTAAAAAAAAGAAAAGAAAAAGAAATATTGAAGATTTTGTTCTGCTCATATTCTAACCTTTCCTACTATGGTTTTCACCCTCTGTTTTGTGAATGAACAATAGGCTATTGAGAGGTTTATATTTATTGTAATGCTCAGTAATGCCTAGGGTGAAGTTATTTTTCCCTCCCCTTCTTGTTCTCCTTCTTCTTGTTCTCCTTGAATCTGTATGGCCATCCATGAAAACTAAATGCCAGGTGATTCAAGTTTTACAAATAGTCCTAAAATAATTACTTTGGGATTCATGGATAGCAACTGAGGTGACTTTAAAAGGGATGGGACATACTCATGCTGAATCACTTTATCCAAGGCTGTAAGTTTGGATGGTTGTTTTCAACTCCTTATTCACTAGATATTGAAAAGAGTGGAAAGCCATTATTGTCTCCAATCCCAAATGCATCCAGGTAGCCATTGGCATAGAATGCTGGATGAGGTTGGCTTAGTGTCTAACTGAGGCCTCTCAAACTGGTGGCCCGTGGGCTGGATGTGTCATGCACAGGTCACACCCTCCCCAGCTCTGCGAAGGCAAAAAACATCATGATACATCACGATACGTCACGTGACGCGATCAAGTTTGACACCCATAGTCTAACTCAATAAGATTCTGAATAATGCTTGGAAGATGTGGAGTGAAAACAACAACTACAGCAGCTTTTGTTGGAGGTTATCATTGTAACTTGGCTACCAATATCCTCATTTACACTGACGTGCAAAGTTGTATCAATTTTTGTGGCAACAATCTATACAAAAATAATCTTCTGCAGCAAAGGAGCCTTTATACACATCTCTCCCCTTTCCACTCTACTGACAGACTATTAAATATCATGTCAAATCAGGAAAAGCTGAAGACAGGGTGTTATGGTGAGACAAATAAAAGAACATGGAAGGTGATAAGGAAATGGGGAGATGACATCTGAAAACTTAAAGGCACTATAACAGCCTAAACTCAGCCTTCCCCTGAGGTCCTAATTGCTCAGTATTATCCATGGCTCAGGATTGCATTTTTGTATGCAGTGTGTAAGCCTCTTGGAATATTAGTTATCATTTATCTTAGTTCTCAACAATAAATTCATATTTTCCTGCTCATGTATTTCATTAACATAATGCAATGAAAGAAATGCAGCTTCCTTGTTAGTAAAGGAAGGCAAATGATTTAATATCTTAACCCTATTAACTTCCATTTATGCCTATGAAGTTTGGATCATGCAGTAAGCATTTTATTTAATATTTGGAATTAAGTTTGGAATTGGTTTAATTAATTTACAGTGACAGATATAATTATAAAGTTGTCCCAATAAAACTATATAACTGTGAACTCCTACATCAAAACACAGTAATGAATGGGTCAGAGGTCTCATATTCATTTGTTTGAATGGGATCATGTAAATATGTAAATGTCCCTGTTGCAATTAATTTATTTGCTTGTAGAATTTTTTTAAAAAAATAACTTGAAGCGGTTTACAATCATGTTTTTTTAAAAAAGATATTAATAAAAGAATGCAAGAATGAATGTAAAATATAAACATTAATATGCTATGGGTGAGGATTAAGAAAAATACTGTATTTTCCTGCGTATAAGACTACTTTCTAACACACAAAAATCTTCTCAAAAGTCGGGGGTCGTCTTATATGCCGGGTCTCATTCTCCTGTAACCAGGCAGACCAGCCCGAAAGGCTCTGACGAGCCTTAAACGGCTCTGAGGAGGGTCGTCTTATACACCCAGTCGTCTTATACGCCGGAAAATACGGTAATATATTTTCAAAATCTGTCTTCACTAGTCACACAAAGCAAAGGTTTAGAGGTTCATTCCGCAATATGCCTTTGTGGTGCAGTGGTTAGAGTGCAATACTGAAGGCTACTTCTGCCGATTGCTGGTTGCCTGCAATTTGACAGTTCAAATCCCACCAGGCTCAAGGTTGCCTCAGTCTTTCATCCTTCCGAGGTGGAATGAAATGAGGTGGGTAAAATGAGGACCCAGATTGTTAGGGGCAATATGCTGACTCTGTAAATCACTTAGAGAAGGCTGTAAAGCACTATGAAGTGGTATATAAATCTAAATCCTAAACACATTATAATCCAAGTAGGATTATAATGAGGAATGGTTTATAGATTATTACAAATTATTCAGAGCATGAAATCATGCATGCATAATTTCTGAATCGTACATCCACATTTTCTGAACCTACCCTTAAAACTCATGTTGAAGTTGCTTATTTATTGTTTTATTTTCTGTTACTATCATACCCAGTGGACTCTCAGCACGTATGAGTGCTGAGAGATGAAAGGATCAGTCATCAAGTTTAGTGTCCTTTAAAAAGACGCTAAGTTCACTACCTCCCATTCATAAATTGCTTATTTTAACTGTAGCTTTTTACTGCTCAATCATATTAAATATATTAGAGATCTTCAGAACAAATTTGAAAAGCCAGCTGGTGAATTTATTTACAAGTCTGAACAAAAGAACAATCAAAAGTTTAAAAAGTTAAAGAGTTTGAAATAAAAAGCAGTAAACTAAATAGGATTTTGAACTATGAAAGTTATATAAGAATTAAATGTCAAAATATAAATGTGCAATATTGAAATTTTTAATATAAACATTAGAAATAACTACATGAAATCTTTAAATAAAGCTTAATTTTAAGCTTTAAAATAATGAAATAAAACATTTTATTTGTCTACTCTAAGTCATAACGGAAATGAGAATTTTTAAAAGATTTAAATTGGACTCTAAAGATTCCAGGCAAAAAAGAAAAAAACCCTATAAATCTATGTTTTATTTTGATCAGTGCTGGAATTTTTAAAATGACACAAAATTTTATAACATTTGAAATATTAAATGAGATTTTGAAGAATGTTAGTAGCCACAATTTCAACAATACCGGTAACAAAGTCTGCTTCGATGGATAGACTATGTTCAAAATATGTCAATGAAGCAATTAAAAGATATGAAACAAATCTTGATGAAAAAATAGTAGAATGAGAAATATTGGATAAAAAAGTGTTGATTACAGAATAGACAACACATTTAAAGGGGAAATATAAGTGGCAGACCAGGAGAATGACCTGGTTAAGGCCTCATTATTATATATAATAATAAAAAGAGATGGCTGAAGTCTTAAAAATTAAAAGGGGAAATACAAATGATAAACCAAGAGAATGACCTGTAAAATGTTTTTTTTTTAAATTGCATCTACAAAAGAGGTTTGCTAAAGTCTTGAAGAAGTCTTTGGGATGGAAAAAAGGAAAAATGGAGAAAGACCAAATCCTATGATATTTGATTGAATTAAACATCAAGATTACCAGAAAAAAGGAAGGAATCTAAAGTTGGCTTATTTCATCAAGGTTAAAATAAGACATGTTTATATACAGTTCTGCTAACCCTTTACAGACATTTTTCTGACACCAGGATTGAAAAGTTGATAATTTATGGATTTGCTTATAGACAAGAAATGGGTTATGAGTTAAAGTGATAGCCTTTTCACTTTATAAGGGGTGAATTGCTATCCAAACTATACGTTGTGATGAACATCAGGAATTACTTCTTTACATATTTATTTTCTTTTTCTTCACCTCATTCTTTTCCCTTCTCCTTTTCCCTTCTTTGCACTGTTTATTCTATCTTTTCTTTCCTTTCTCTGAGTTTAGTTTTTAATCACTTTTTATTACCGGTTCTGAGGGCGTGGCTTGGTGGGCATGACAGGGGAAGGATACTGCAAAATCCCCATTTCCTCCCCACTCTGGGGCTAGCCAGAGGTGGTATCTGCCGGTTCTCTGAACTACTCAAAATTTCCTCTACTGGTTCTTCAGAACCTGTCAGAATAGCTGAATAGCACCCCTGTAATCACTGCAATCAAAATGTTAGAAAAATAGAAAACTAATGGTGGGGAAAAAAAACCCTAGTGGGCCATTGAGTCTGCCCTTTGAGTTTAATTGATTTTGTTTTGTTGTTAATAATTGTTTTTAATTAGATATGTAATTATGTGTCTGTGTTTGTATGTTTGCAAGCCAAATTACCAACATGACAACTGGGATCATCTTCTTCAGAAATAATTTATTCATCCTATATATGCAGCCAGTGTGGGGATGCTGCAAATACCCTTGCCTTGTGCGATTTGTATGTTGGAAGCCTGGAAGTAGAATTTCTCTTTTTGCTGGTTGTCTGAGCCTCCTTTGTTCTGAGACCTGGATGGCTCATATACTTGTCAGTTTTAGGACAGCAATCAAGACATGGCTTTTCTGCAAGCCTTTGGGGTTTAAAGATCACTTGTATGCCAGGAGTCCTGTGAAGTGCCAAGAACATCAGGAGATCCAGACAGTTCAAATGGGTATAAAGATTTATTGTATGCTTGAGCTGTCTACAAGAATCTGATGGTGAAGGGAAATTAGTGGGAGATAAGAATAAGATGAATACAAGTGGGCTGCACTTAAATCTCTTGTGGGTGTGAAAGGACTCATGACTGATGATGCATTTGACCCTCCCTCACACTCAGCCTGGTCATCTCCTTCAAGTGCTGTATTTTATACTAATTTTATTCCAGTAGTAACCCTATTGGATTACAATCATGTCAGATATTGGGTTCATTAGTATTTTCGTAATATATTATTTTGGGAGACAAGTGGATGGCATGTAAATTTTGGAAACAGCTTTGAATTTGTGCCACCTTGGGAATTCATTGTGCATCAGGGATAAAACAGGGACCGTCTTCCTTTATTTCTGGAAGAAGGGGGCCCTTCAGAATATCAGTTTATAAAAGTGAGATTTTCCCAGCTAGTAAAGTCACTCATTTTTTTAGATGACATTCACAGATGTATTTTTAGATGTTAAAAGCTTACTTCTGAGTGCATTAATCAGTTCTCCCTATGTAATTTCATCTTAATTGTAGCTTTTTACTACACAACCAGTCCCTTTATTGCAAGCTAATTCTTTCATCAATATTTTTTAAAAAAGAGGTAGGGTTAAATCATTCTGCCTCAATTCACATAATTATACTGTTCCTGAATTGTGGTGGCCTCTTTTTTTAATGCCAGAAAATATATGCATAATCTAGGATATTTCAGAACTGTACATATGAGTAAATTCAAGATTATGCCTAGCATAGTCTATCCTGAGGTACTCTATGCTATATTCAAATTATAGATATAAATAAACATTTTTCCCACTTAATATTTCTATGAAACTGCTTAGGATCTGCTCAGGTCAATAATGTGCATTTTAGGTAACAACTATGAACATCAACTTTATTGTTGCTGCATATATCACTGTGGAAGAATTGCATTATTTAAGAGCAATTTTAGTGTTTTAACAAGAATCAATGTGTACAGACAGAGAACCGAGACATTTAGAATTGTAATTCAGAAAGTTATGAGTTGAAATAGAAAAAAATAAAATAAAAAAATAAAACCTTGGCTTTAGAGTGCATTAAAAATGTAAATTAAAGCAACATGAACAAACCTTATTGTGAATGTTTGGAGTAACTAGGTTATTGCTAGTTGACTGAGAAGGAAATTTAAGAGCCGTGAATGGACACAGTGGATTAAGAGAAAATATCTGAGAGCATAGAGCAAAGGAATACCTTCCAATACTGAGAACAAATCCTTGGGCAAGTTTTATCACTTTAGATGAATAGCATAATTTTATGCCTTACTACTCATAAGTAAATGTCATGAAGTAAATGAATACGTGTGCATAGTTTTTTAGCCATCCTGGAGAAAAATCTTAAAGATCTAGCTAATGGAATTGGTTACACCTTTTTTTTTTTTTACAGAGATAACCACAAATAAATAAACAAATCTATCCACCAATTTGAGGCCATTCTGGAGAGCTTTGAACGGAGGGGGAAACTAGCCCAAGTTAGTTCACAAAGACATATTCCCATCCTAATGCCTACTTCCCCAAATGAGAAATTGGGTGGAGACAAATATTGCCCCATTCTTCCTAGAAATGTCACTACATGCTCCTTATAGATATTTTTGCTATATCCATAAAAATCTGGATGATCACTTGGGGACTTCAGAATAGCTAAATATTATTTAGCTATAAGGACACATCATAGCACACAAAGAATTTGAATATAAAACCAAAGACACCAAAAATTACCAAAGATACAAACTCAGCTCTTAAGTCCTTATTACCTTTACTATTTATCCAACCAGATCTACCCATGTGTCTTTCAATTGCATTATTATATTCAAAAAAGGGGGCATTTGATATGCAATATTTGAATTCAGATCACACATAAACATGTTCTAAGATATGTGTCACAATGAACCATTTCTCTAGGACTTCTCGCTGCAGCCAACGTGCCATGGCAAACTTGCTGGGGCCAACTTGGTGTGAGACAACTCAGCATAACCAACTAGCCAAGGGACAAGAATTACACTAATATCTAGAAAATGGTGGAATAGAATAATTAAAGAAAGAATGCCAAAGGAGGGACAAAATGAAATGTGAATGTCAAAAATTAAAATATTTTTAAAATTAAATTGAGTTATTGAATTGTCCTGTGGTGAGTTGGCTGAGGCAAGTTGTCCTGTGGCAAGTTGACCACGGCGAGTTGTGTCATTCTGATTTATCTTACACATTACATTATAAGATAGTGATCTGATTCTGTGATATACTACTGGCACTTAGATAATATATGTGCTTTTAAGAGACACATGGCATAGTACTATTAAAAAATGTTTATTGGAAAACATTTATTGGAAAATGTAAATTGGAAAAATGGAAAATAAAAATTAAAAAAAAAAGATAATACATGTGCTTTATCCTCTGCCTCTGTTACACCACAAACACATGTACATTCATGATAGCAGTCTCAATTAAACCTTTCCTATTTAACTAATGTGCCTAGTTGCTAAAATCTTTTAGGAGGATAAGCACTCTTCTAAAATACTTGGACATTTTAATAGTTAAATATTTTGCAATTTAAAAATTACATTTTGTAACTGTTCATTCATTTTAGCACACCAGCCTTGGGCTTCTGTAAGAGCATTGTGGGCAAAGATTTTTTTTAAGCATGTTGTCCAGGTACTCATCTACTAATGTATTGTGAAAGTTTTACTATCCAGGAGGAATCCAACTGAAGCTTAGTTTGTTCTATAAAACACTCCTGGGAATCAACCTATTTCCATAGAACTAATTCCTTTTTTGTTTTGTCTTAACATAGCATTTTAATAACAATGCACCATTGTGCTCTATTTCCATATCACTATTTGTCTTGATCTACATTACTTTCACCTTTATATTCTGACCTTTGCTGTTCAAGTGGAAGATAGAAATTTTAAGCAAATAAATGTGATAAAGTTCAAAAGATAAAAAGATAAGGAGAAACATTTTAAGAACAGCAATCAAGTAAAGTAATTACAGAACAGGTTATAAATTTGCTTTGACAATTATGGTGGACAGAGTTATGAAATAAGAATTGAGTTTCATATTTATTGATGTTTGTGCTACAATAATACATTCTAAAATTTCTAGGCTATTTTGGGGAGTTTGTTCCACACTTTAACACAGTACCCAAAACTACTTTGGAATTTCTCAAAAGTCCTCTACTTCAATATTCCTTCATGGGAATATTCTCAAAATATTCCCATGAAGGAATACTTTTTGCCTCATTCTCAGGAGTCATTTAAATTTCTCTCACTGGTACTTTGAGTTTACTTTCGTTTTGAAGGTGCCAGATAGTAGCATTGTAGCTATTATTGTCTATTATACAATAGACAATAATGTCTATTATGCTTCTGGATGCCCCCACTTTTCAATCTAGCAAAAAATAGGGGGGGGGACCCAGTAAAAAGTATTCCTTCATGCTGATTTCACTGAGATTTTAGCTGAATTTTGGAAAACTTGAGAGTCTAGTGAGAAAGTTGAGCAAAGGAAGTCAGGACATATTCTTCACCTTCACATAACTAGGAAAATGGACTAGTTCAAAGAGAAACGGAAGAATTTCGGAAACAAATGCCCTTGCATTAAACTGTATGAGAATTGGGAGAAAATAATCCATAAGGTGCAGAAAACCATGGAGAGGTCTCTATTGGCTTTGCTGTGTCATTATATTCTCCATAGTTCAGCTTCCTTGCTATCAATATATTGAAGGGGAAGCTGTAGTCAGATGACAATGCTCTTTGTACACAAGCCACCAATCATCTGGACAAGGAAAATGTTACTGCAGGTCTCCAGCTCACAGCAGTAATGCTTCCATGCATGAGGGAAAGAATTTAATAGTAATGATGATAGTAAAGGCACAAACATGCCTTAAACATTTCTTTACTTTCATGAAGAAATAATGGGATTGTATTGTAGCCCCCTCACTCATTAGAAATAATAATGATTTAAAAAGTCTTTAATCTTGTACTTACCACTCCACATTTTAAATCATGGATAGACAACTTGGACCTGATCTTTAAAACTAACTCAGAAATTACAGTTGAATCAAAATTCTATGCCCTGCATACTTTCTACCTTTTGTTACCCAGAAGAAAAGTTCTTTGTGGCTTGGCAGATTGATACTCCAACCAGTACCAGATCAACTGATTAGAGCAAACAGGAAAAACTGTTTCTGATAACATATTTTTGGGAGCTTGGGGGCTGAGGTGAGAAACTGCTATTTTTCAGGACTGTCCCTGTGAAACAGCCTTCCTCTAGAGATTAGACTAGCCCTCTCTTTAAACTTATTAAAGATTAAGTCATTTCAGAAATTCTGATTATGATGCCATCTTTATGATGCCATCTTTAAACTTCATTGTATTCATATCTATGGTACTGTTTTGATTGCTTTAGGAGGTTTATACTATGGATATTTCAATTGGTTTATATTCCTTGTATGTTGCTAGAAGTCTTTCATTATAGTGACATAGAAATGTGAAAAAAATAATGATTTGCAGGGAGCTATAATTCCCTGTCCACCTCTTTTTTTAACGTCTAAGGGCCATAGGGAATGGAGAAAAAAAATTGCTCCTTTTCTCATTTTGGGTGAAGGATTTTTTTAAAAGACAAAATATGTGTGTAAAGACAGGGAAAGGCTATTAAAATTTCAATCCTTCAGATCCATGTCTGAACAGCTAAACAGTAATGCTGTAATGCTACCTATCTGGAGCTTAGACTATCATTTTGATCATTCCAGTCTCTTCATGACCTGAATGCAAAAATGAGAGCTCTGGTTGCTGTGATTTATTCATTGAAATGGATATGTATTATGATTATCTACTAATTATTAACAGTGAGAAAAGAAATGGCTAAATATAACCGACTTTCTCCGGTTTCATTGGCAAACTCATCTGCCAAGGTTTAATTCAGGAATCCATGAACACACTTCTGGAAATCAAGCTCCATCAAGATCAAATACAATCAGAGTAAATGTAGGTTTTAATCTCATCTTATTGGTCACACTCTCTTGGCAATTGGTCACACTCTCTTTGTAAAAATTCCCTTTGACTGTAGATGGGATTTAAACAGATGATCTGTACGGAGCCTTGTTTCCTAAGGCAATCTATAACCTTGAAATATTGTCCAGTCAGCCCTATGACTTCAGTTATTGTTTTAGGATTTTATTTCTTACTTCACATTTTCCTTTTTTTAAAAAAACCAAACACATTTTGATTGAAACATTTGATTGCAAGAATAAAAGCAAACACAAACTAAACTCTGACAGGTAGATGACGAATGAATACAAAATACAGGTAGTCCTTGACATACAATAGTTCATTTAATGACCATTCAAAGTTATAATGGTACTGAAAAAAGTAACTTATGACCGTTTTTCACAGTTATGACCTTTCCAGCATCCCCATAGTTAGGTGATCGAAATTCAGACACTTGGCAACTGGTTCATATTTATGATCATTGCTGTGGTTCAAGATCATGTGATCACTTTAGGGACCTTCTCACAAGCAAAGCCAATGGGGAAGCCAGACTCACTTAACAGCCACTGCAGTAACTTATCTACTGCAGTGATACACCTAACAACTAAAGCAAGAAAGGTCATAAATTGGAGCAAAATTCACTTAACAAATATCTCACTTAACAACATAAATTCTGGAGTCAATTGTGGTCATAAGTCAAAGACTACCTGTACAAGGAAAGAAAAAAGAAAGAAAGAAGATAAAGGAAAAGCAAAGACATATTTAAAGAACTGACTACTTATCTTCATCCCAATAGAGATAAGTCAAGATAAGATAAAATAAGATATAAGATGATATAAGATATAAGATAGATATAAGATATATATAAGATATGATAGATATAAGATAACCTTTATTGTCACTTTTCTATGTACACAATGGCACATTTTAAAATGAAATTCTGAAACCTGCTCTGAAATGAAGAAAATACACACACATACACACACACATACACGCACACATCACAGTCCATTATGAATACATATTAAATAAGTTTAATAACTCTTCATCCTCTGTACATTTACAAATATATCTTCTTCCCATAACCCATCACTTATCTAAATGCAAATCCATAATTGTTTCATATTTCAAGAGCATGATCACTCTGGTTCTGTTTTCAGTTATTTATAATTTTAAATAATCAAATGTAGGGTTTTAGTTTCCAAGGAACCAAGTTAAGTTGGACAGTAGGTAATGAGGAACAATGCTACATGAACTGGAGATGCTGAAGGGAAATAAAGGAATCCTGAAATGTGCAGCCATTTGTCAAGTTATGACTTGCCAAAAACCAAATGAAGAAGCTTCTTTATTTAAGCAAAGATGTTGCTAGGTGATTCAGAACAGATTTTCCTATCTCAACTGCCACACCAGAGTTACTGTTCTGACTCTAGCTACTTAACTCTGGCATTGAGCATGGTACGCGGTCACATTTGTTTCAGTAACAATAACTCTATGATAACAAAGAATCACTCCAAGAAGTTGATAATTGAGCTGAAAATTGTAAGAAACAAACTCTATAAATCAAAGTTTTATAATTACTTTATATGACATTAGGGCTGTAAAAATCAAAACAACCATTATATGGAAGAAACAAAAAAGAGAGAAAAATTATTTTGCTCCAATTTAGCGATCATTCTTGCAGTCCAGATAGTGAACAAAGAATCTTTAAGCTCGAGCCTCCAGTGCCTAATCATTTTACCAATTTAATTCTACAGCTGCTAATTACTAAAATATTCATTTGGGCCAACTCATAGGGATCCCAATCCATTGTAGGTTAGGCTTTTGAATGTGTGAATCAGAACAGATACTTGAAAAAAATGAGTATATTGAAGACATTAAGAGAAGCCGATTTAGGTAAAATCTATTTATATACTGTGGGAGACAACAATCTGATGGATTATATTCCATCAAAAAGGCTGTAGAGATTCTCAGTCATCCAAGTGATGGTTGCCCTAAAGGTGCTTTTTTAGGAGGCAACTAAATTTTCTTATTTTTTCTTTGAAGACATTTTGCTTCTCATCCAAGAAGCTAACTTCAGCTCTGACTGGATGATGGGGAATGGAAGGATTTATATTCCACGCAGACAGCTGGTCATTTGCAACCTTTTAGAGGGTCCTTGAAACCCTTGGAGGTTTATCTATGTCCTTAGGGTCACCTGAGTAGTGCTCCTGGTTCCTGCAGTTTGCAATTTTTTTCTTCTTCTGGAAATCCATTCATATTCCTACACCATTCAAAGGGTGTTCATCCCAAATTGCATAGTTAAACGGCTGTAGAAATTTTCAGTGATCCAGGTCACGGTTATCCCAAAGGTACTTTTTGGACTTTCTTATTTTTTTTTTTTTTGAAGACTTATGTTCCATCAAGTTGGATTTGACTCTTAGCAATAAGTAGATTTTCTCCATGATAAGCTGCCTCTAACCTGGTTCCTCATGTTTTCCAATGGCACCTCTAACTTGTTGCTGGTCATGCTCTTTTGCTGTTTCCTTTCACCTTTATCAACACTAGAGCCTTCTCCAGAGAACTGAGTCTTCTCATAAGGTGTCCATAGTATGATAATATGTGCAATGAGCCTGATAATTTGTGCTTGAACTTTGAATTGATTTGATTTCTTTGACGATTCATTTGCTTATTTTCTTAGCTGTCCATTACTTGTGCTTACTTGTGCGTCACAAGTAAGCTTTGAGCGTTGTTACAGAGAACATTCCACTTAATGTAAGTATAACTTATGACTTTGGTCCTAGCTCTAACCTTTTAAGTCAGTGTAGCTTTTTAAAAATATAAGAAAAGATGCCAGTAGGTGGCTCCATCATTCTTGGATTGTCCAGATTGCAGCCAAGTGACATTTTGACAGCATTGCTTTTTGGTGAATGGATTTAATTTGATTGCACCAATTACAGGAATAAACTTTATGCAGACATGCTGAAATAAGACACTACAATTTGTTATGCTGCTCTCAGTAGGGGCTGTCTGTCCCTCAGATTGACCTTGATGGCTTCCTGATAAATGTGCTAAAAAGCCATCAGCTCAGCCTTATACGTATGAACTTTGTAGGCAATTTTTTGCTACAAAATGTTCCTTCAATCCATGCAAATCAGCATTTTGCTTCCCCCACCCTCCACCCAGGTCTTTGTAGGCAATTTTTTACCTTCTGTAAGAAAGTAATCAGTTGCTTATCATGAAGATGCTACACAGTGTTAAATTAAGCATAAAACGTGAATCATTTCTGCGGATTCTCTAAAACAAATGAAGGAAATGTGAATAACTAAACTTAGAAGTGGGATGTGGATCATATGCTTGTGTTGAAATTAACAAACAGAACAGTTAAGCAGTGTTGTTTTCTAAATCTGGAGGTGACTTTAGAGCACATCAGAAATATAGTGCAAGCTGAATGCTAATTTGAAGACAGCCCTGGGAATTATTCAGTAACCTCCCTAATCAGAGCCTGATTTATATTTACTGTATATTGCTATATAGATTCTGACTTTAATTCAGGAGTAACGATTCTCAGGTGAACAAGTGCAAGACAGGAGTTCTTAAAAGTACAAAAAAATTATGATCCAGACTACTGTCTAAATAGTTATTAGGAACTGAGACACTGGAGGGGTCACTTCTCTTGGGGAAGATAAATCTCATTTGTGTCCTACTTCTCTATGCTGGCAAATGTCCACTTGCTTACTAAACATGTCAGGAATCAAAAATTTCTGTCTATCTTGCCCTGAAATGTAAATTGAACATTTACATTTAGTTGTTTCTATTACTACTACTATGATTTCCTCCATTCAATATCTCACAAGAAGTAGAGTGTTTGTGTAATACTTTTCTTTTTTCTTTTCTTTTTTGCTCTAAGCAGACAGACAGATGAAAAATGGTGAGATATCTTTTCCTGATTTACATTTTCTGATTTGTTCCTTATATATCATATTTTTCAAAGTATAAAATACAGCCTCCTAAAAGAGGCTGAAAATTTGGGTGTGTCATATACTCCAAATGTAACCCCGCGCAATGCCCAAAATGGCTACCTGGAACAGATGCTGCCCTTCTTTTACCCCTTCCGGGTTTTGCCTGCTTTAGTCACTGGAGCTCCCTCCAAGGATCAGCTATGCTTTTGTAGCTGTTTTTCAGCCTCAACTGAGTGAAGTGATCTTCCATGCTTTGCCTGCTTTTCTAATTGCTGCTTCCTCTAACAATTAGCTCTGCTTTAGAAGCACAGCCCCAACCTCAAAACCAACGAGTGAGCTAATGTGCTGAAGCTGAAGCCCCAACCAGTCCCAACCTCAAAACCAGCAAGCAAACTAATGTGCTGGGACTAGCCAGATGAATACCTGGGAGGCAGATTTTTTCCCCCTTATTTTCCTCCCCAAAAACTAAGGTGTGTCGTATACTCCAGTGCATCTTATACTCCAAAAAATACGGTAAGTTAATTTTATTCTTTTCATTGCTGTTCAGTTCTACATCTGTTAGTATATAGATTATTCCCATAATTTCGTTTAGGTAGAAGGTGGACCCAAAAAGGTTTTTTTTTTCTCATTTATGTCTATACATGTCTATCTGCATCTATGTCTATATTACTTCAAATTGAAGAGAATTACCTTTGGATTGATATTATTTTACATCAAGAAATGTATGTCAACGAACCTGGGGGTGGGGGGGATTCTATTACACAATAGAATTAATTTAGCTTTCACCATCATTGATAAAAGTATCTAAGAAAAGGGTATTAATAGGGTTTACTCAATGAAAATCTTTGAATGGAAATTGTGCTACAAAAAGAAAGGACATGAATATGATTTCTTCAGCACGTTGTCTGTGATCATGCTCAAATCTTATCTGTAACTGAGGTTAGACAATAACAATCCCTAGTTAATGATGTTCAGACTTAGTTCTTCAGTGACAGTTTAGAATATGACAAGCAACTAGATATATTTCAGAGTCTAAAATGAGAATCTATTCTGTATTAGAACTCAGACTGTCAATAATCATTGGACTATGACTATGGATTGTTACGCAAGACATACAGAACAATTTAAAATGAGTATGTCAACTTCTAGTTTCTTCTATCAAAGTTGATTGAAAGTCTGTAATAAAATGCACAAATAAAATTGTTTTTATCTTCACATTTCCCTAATAAACACTTCATAAACTTATTTCCTTGATGTATACTTTGTGTATGAAACGTGCTCTATCGTAAGAATTTTTGTACAAAATTTCACCAATATGAGTCTGTATGATACCTTTTGGGAGAAACTCTATTGAACTATGATTGATATGCCTATTCCTGCTGCAGCTAATTGTATTTTGGTAGCTTATCATATGCTTGAAAAGAAATCCATGATGGATTTCTGCAACACTTCTTTGATGCAACCAACATGGCCAAAAATCAATGGTGATTGGATAGGTTCATCAATTCTATCACCTTGTAGAAGCTGTTTGAGAATCCTTTGAAAATGGATCTAAATAATGTCCTTTACAAGTAGCCAAATCCTCGAGACCAACATACAAGACAATTCCAAAGAGCAAAATGAAGTGAAAAAATTGCTGAAAAGGGGATCATATAAACTATTTGGACCTTTTTGATAGCATCTTAATTTTGCCAAATTTGGCACAAAGATAATTATTTGTTCAATGGACTGGGAGTTTTGTCCACTCCAGCTAATAAAATACCTCAATAAAATGTGGATATGAATATTCAGAAAAAGATATCATTAGATATATATGCCTGTATCGGCATATGAGTTATTGCATCCTCCCAATAATTAGCAAATTAAAAAATTAGCAAATCTTAAAGTTACTTGTTTCAATGAAACCTAATAGTTTAGGAAGACTTGGAAAAATACATTCTTTACAGTAGAAAGATAAAATACAATCTTAAAATTTGCCATGCTACTTCGGACACAATCCAGAATATCCGAAAAGGCACACATGTGAATATAGATACATGCCAATATGAATTAGACAGTTAAGCAATTTTAGGCAATGATTCCACAAGAGAACCCATGATGAGGTACATCAGTAGCAACATCATGTTTCACACTATTCATGTTTACTGTCATTCAGATGCAGAATGTGCACAATCTTTTTACAACAGGTGGATCACTTCTGGCAATCCAATTGATTTTGCTAATGCAGAGAACTGTGATACATGAGAACAACACACTGCAAATCAATAATTTCCACAAAAACGAAAACATCAACTTTCAAGTCTTTCTTTAACGATTCTCTTGGTGTGAGAATAAATCCCCTGACAATGCATTATGCTTTCTGCCTCATCACCTGGATATACTCTTGAAGTCAAGGCCACAGGAGAGAAATTGCACTCCCAATTTCTCACTCCCAATCACAGAGTACTTTAAAATGTCCCACTCCTGTTTTTCTTTTATACGGCTAAGACGTGTATGCTACCATTGCTTCTCTGTACCTCCCTCAGACTTGCTTATTTAAAAGCTAGTTCTTGTTCATTTCAGAGGGATTATCAACTGCATAACAGATAATATCCTGTTATATAATTCTGCTGACAGAAGAATTATCTAGTACAGGGAATTAGGTTAGAGGATGTCTAAGGTCATTTCCCCTGATTCTATGACTCTAACAAGAAAGATATGATTTCTTCTGTTTTTTGGAACTCTCATGTGGCCTGCAAGATTCTAGAATAGTATCTGTAAGCGCCTGAGGAATTAAAAAAAAAAGAAGAAGAAGAAAGTCATGACATTCATTGGAAATCTATTTTTGCTGCATTTCACCTGGGAGGCCTCCGGTGCAGAATCAACATAAAGTAGTTCAATACTTTGTATGATAAAGTTTCATTTTGCAATACAGATGTTACAATCCTGGTCATTTTTTCCCCCTTTGTGTGATCATTAAAAAATTGAGAGATATCTTGTCCCTAAAGATCTGGCTAGATCAAGCTCAGCTTACAATTTTTGTACAGTAGTATTCAGTGTGTGCAAGTTTGGAAACAAACTGACCAGATTTGTGCTTACTAGTCTAAAATATAATTCAGAATATAATTATTCATTTGGTTTTCATAATCCACAGAATATTATGATCTATTTTTGAGTGTAATCTCAACATGTATAAATAGGATAAGACTGCATAACAATTAGGACCGAATGAATTTCTCTTAAGTACTAAATCATAGGGTGATTTCTTATTTTACTTTTTTAAAAAGTAAAGCTGCTGCTACTTTCACGGATACTGTTCTACTTATTTTTCATTGTTTAATGTCACTGTTAATTCCTTTTTGTAAAATTTTATTGAGACACTTTGACTCAGGATATTAAATTTTGTAGAACAAGCAGTTGAACCAATGACAGACTATAATTTCATGTTTGCTTCCTTTCTTCCTTCACAGGACTAAAGCAGTACTTAATTCTTTCCAATTTAAGACAATCTACCAGTGGTGAAATCCAAATTTTTTTACTACTGGTTCTGTGGGCATGGCTTGGTGGGCATAGTGTGGTTTGGTGGGCGTGGTTTGGTGGGCATGGTGAATGGGGTGGGAATGGATTCCCACCCCATTCACCATGCCCACCAAACCACGCCCACTCTGGCAGAGGCAGTATTTGCTGGTTCTCCAAACTACTCAAAATTTCCACTACCGGTTCTCCAGAACCTGTCAGAACCTGCTGGATTTCACCCCTGCAATCTACCATTTTCTTTTCACAAATTGAGCTGATGCTATTTGCTTTTTATAATGCCAAAGGAAAATAAAACAGAACATTTTTAATCAGGTCCATTGCTTTCCAGACAGGTACATTTTTAACGGCCCTCCAACTTTTTAACTCAGCGGTTCTTAGACAACTGGCTAATGGAAGAGTTTAGAGTACCGTTCCTTCATTTCTGCTGTCCCAACATTATTGGCAGCTGCAATAAAAGGCTTTTTTCTAGCCTGAAAGAAGGAATATACCTAAATAAATTGAGAGCAAAAGGGGAAGATGAAGAAAAACAATGGATCCCAGTAATGAAAAATTTACAGTATAGCATTTTTTTTCTTTTTAATTTTAGAAGAAAATAATCCAGCAGCCAAAATAGAATCCAGTCAATGAGAAATAAGCAAACAGATGGAGTTCTATGGCTCCTGACCAAATGAAAATGACAAAGTGTTAAGGGATCAGAGAAGCAGGACATAGCAAGCCCTATTACATGCATTAGAAAACAATTTGAGCTCACATCATCCCTCAAATGATACTAAATTATGACACTGGGCAATTGCTTATAAAGTAGCAAGGTGCCCAATAAATGGAATATATCCAAAATGTAGGGAAAGAAAGGGGGAGGGGAATGGCAGGTTTAATCCTCCATCCTACTGAGAGTTTTTTTCCATCTCTCTTTCCATAATTTTTTAAATTATGCTTCAAAAGTTATGAAACTGGCCATGTGGATTTTGGCTTAATTATATCCCTTTTATTTAGCCAGCCTTTGCTTCCAGAAAATTTACCAATAAACTCTCAGTTTATCCCCCACCCCCTCTTTGGAATATTGTTTGTTAGTATCACTTGGCACTAGGTGAATAGAATTCTCTTTTTTGCCTCAACTATCCTTATAACATTTATTGAAAGATATAAAAAAGTGGTATTTCAAAAACACTGAAGATATATATTTTCTAAAGCAGTATTTCCCAAACTGGGCATGCTGTAGCTATCAAAATTCCCCAACACGACCTTTACCATTATTCTGGATTTGACCTCTCCTCATTTGGAGGAGATGCACTTATCATAGTCCATACAAAACAAGTTTGCAAGTAAATTCATTGAGGCAAGGTCATAACCATCTATAGCTGCCAAAAACAATCATTGGACAGAAAGGGGGAAATAAGTTTAGAATCATGAACGAATTAAGAAAATAAGATATATTGCTGAACTTCAACACACAGCATACTTCAGAAATGGCCATATTGGCTTATTCCACTAGAAGTTTCATTTCAACAACTAGAAATTGACAAATTGCATAGTTTTAATCCAGGGCTGTCAAACTCCCAGCATGCGGGCTGGATGCGTCACACGCTGGCCATGCCCACTCCTGGTTTAGCGAAGGGGAAAAAAGTCCCAATACGTCACGTGATGCCATTGTGACGATATGAATTTGACACCCCTGTTTTAATCCCTCAATTGCACTGTTTAGGCTGTTTAGAAGAACTTACTTGCCTCCCAGCATTGGGGGTTCAGGCAAATGGATATGTGGTACAGTGTTTACATGCAAAGGCATCACCTCAGAGATCATTGATGTGGTATCCTCTGAAATGAAATCCTGGAACCTTTACAACTTAAGATATGGCTGGATAGATGTGCTAAAAGTGACAAGTTAATTTATCTGAATCTGTCAGAACAGCCAGCTCAAAAGATATATACTTTCCCTTGTTACGGAGTTCCAATTATATACTGAAAGTCTCTTTAACTCTCTGTCAAATGTAAGAGCTGTGAACTATACCCAACATGCCAAGGTTGTTTCTGGAAGTAGTACACAACACTGTGTAGAGATTGGGAACAGATGGGTTGACCCATTACCAGTCTGTTGCAATCTTTTTTTTTCTTCCTAGTATTTTTGAAGACAGTTTTCTATTAAAAAATAGTGTGCAGTTTGGCCAAGAAATCCAAACCTCCATTAAATATGGATTCTGAGCTGATAGTGACAGATCAGGAAAGGGACCCTGGAATTTTGATGAACAACTCAATGAAAATGTTAACCCTGCGTGCAGCTGTAGTAAAAGAAAAAAAAAAACAAGTAAGAAAGAGATGAATTCCATACTTGAAATTATTAGGTAAGAAATTTAAAATTGAACATTTGGCATAAGGAATGAGTAGACTTGAGTAAATCTGACGTGAAATCACACTTGGACAGCTTTCTGTACACTTCTGATCCCTACATAAAAATTTACCACAATATGAAAAAGATGCTGAGACCCTAGAAAGAGCAGAGAAATGGCATGAGGTCTGAAGACTAAATCTTATGAAAATTGATAAAAGACTAGACATGTTTTGCTTAACAAAGAACATTCTATAGGGGAGAAAAACTATAAAAATCCATGTAGTTCATGTATTTGTTGAAAGCACTCTTACATCAAATATGCATCCACATACAGAATAGAATACAGAATAAGAGAGTTGGAAGGGACCTTGGAGGTCTTCTAGTCCAACCCCCTGCTTAGGCAGGTAACCCTACACCACTTCAGACAAATGATTATCCAACATCTTCTTAAAAACTTCCATTGTTGGAGCATTCACAACTTCTGGAGGCAAGTTGTTCTACTGATTAATTGTTCTAACTGTTAGGAAATTTCTCCTTAGTTCTAAGTTGCTTCTCTCCTTGATTAGTTTCCACCCATTTCTTGTCCTGCCCTCAGGTGCTTTGAAGAATAGCTTGACTCCCTCTTCATTGTGGCAGCCCCTGAGATATTGGAACACTGCTATCATGAGAAGACCGAGGGGATGCATGATAGCAGTCTTGCAATATTTGAAAGGCTGCCAAAGTGAAAATGGTATCAAATTATTCTCCATAACATATGAGGGTAGGGCAAGAAGCAATGGGTGGAACCTTGTCAGGGAAGGATCCAAACTGGAAATAAGGCAGAATTTCCTGGCAGAACAACTTGCCTCCCACCATTGTAGGCGCTCCATCACTGGAAGTTTTCAAGAAGAAATTGGGCAACCATTTATCTGAGATGAATTGATGACTTCTGTCTTAGGCAGAGGGTCGGACTAGAAAACCTCCCAGGTCACTTCTAATCCTTTTATTTTATGACTAAAATTCAAGAAGGGCATTATAGAGCTAGAAAGGTTATGTAGAAAAGCAACCAAAATGGTTAGAAGGCTGATCATGAATTGGCTGATGGCAGATCAGGGAATTGGAGAATGTTAGCTTGGAAGAAGAAAATAATGGAAGACATGATAGAAAAACATAAAATCATGAATGACATTGATAATGTAAATAGAAAAAGAAGCTGGAGGTGCTGTGAAATGAATCAGGTGAAAGAAATGTTTTTAAAGAAATTTCTCGTAAACGAGCTATAGAATTTGTTATCAGCACATAAGGTATTGGCAGTCAATTTGATTGAGAGTACCCAGAGTTTATTATAAGATGGGTGCCGTATAAATGTTTTAAATAAACAAGCAAACACATAAATAAATTTGGATAGTTTAAAAAGGAATTTGGATCAATGAGTCAAATTCTCTGGCATTAATATTTCCCAAGAACTTGTGATGAAGGGATGCATAAATGTGCTTTGATGTTTATACGACATTTATTTGAAAACACAAACTTGAGAAGATTAGATCCATGTGCCCAAAATAAGACATTAAAAGTATAGATCCTCATGGATCAACAGTTTTTAACATATGGAGCAATGGAAGCACAGTTTCCTTTCACCTGTGCTGAGTGAGCTGTAAAAAACATATATCTAATTATCTTTTTCTAATGAAATCAAAGTAAAAATTACAAGGATCAATGAGGCTCTGCATGAGGCTCTGCATTATACCACATTATTCAGATTGTGCATCTGAGAGACAGAGAATGGAATGAATTTTATATATTTCTGGTTATCATATATTTCTAATTAATGCAAAATGATTTTTTTAAACATTTATTTATTTATTGTTTATTTATTGATTAAATTTATATGCCAACCTTCTCCGGAGACTCAGAGCGGCTTATAATGCGTTAAACATATGCTTGACCCTATTCTACCAAAAGCTTTTGGGATGAACCTCCTCAGAAGCCAGAATAAAATATAAATAAATAAATAAATAAATAAATAAATAAATAAATAAATAAATAAATAAATAAATAAATAAATAAATAAATAAACAAACAAACAAACAAACAAACAAACAAACAAACAAACAAACAAACAAAAAATAGCTTTCTTCCCCCACCACATGTTTGGGCACTTCTATAACATTCCACCTAGAGAGGAAAGGGATAGTAAGTGGAAAAAGTGCCTACACTAATATTTCATACATACCAAAATTAATGGAAGGGGGACTTTAGTCAAACTTTTAAGGGGTTCCAGGGGGGGAAGGTCAGACTGGAATTAGAACTGTGGGTGTGGGAGATAACCCACTAAGGGGAGGGCTGGGTCTGGTTGTGAAGCGCGGCATGATGGGTGGGGGACCTGGGTTCAAGGGGGGGGGGTTGAGCTTATCCAGATAATGTCTCTACCATCAGTATTGTGGGTGGGAGAGGCAGATACAGCGGGAGCAGGGGGCCATATCGTGTTAGGGGGGTATGCGCCCGCTGCTTACGAGCAGTGGCGCACTCCAGTCCCCAAGGCTCCACTCATTCTCCAGGTTGCACAGACCCTCAGGGCCCAAGTCTTCGGCAGATGTTGTGCAATGCCAGGTCTGTAGTAAATAAAGCCCCCCTCATTTGTGATCTTGTTCAGGAGGGGGGAGCGGACCTGGCAGGTATTACAGAGACCTGGTTGGGCCAGGAGGGGGGTCACCCTCATTGAAATGTGCCCACCAGGTTTCCACACATTCCATCAGCCGAGGTCACAGGGAAGGGGGGGGGTAGCAGTTATCATTAAAGAAGGTCTTAGACTGAGGAAGGCCACTGTTCCTCAGATGGTCGGCTGTGAGTCGGTCCTCTTGCCCCTCCTGTTCAACACTCCCTACATGGGGCTCCCCTTGAGGAGCACCCGGAGTCTCCAACTGGTGTAGAGTGCGGCCGCACGGGTAATTATGGGAGCGACCTGGCGTTCCCATGTGACACCTCTCCTGTGCGAGCTGCACTGGCTTCCGGTGGTCTTCCAGGTGCGCTTCAAGGTTTTGCTTACCACCTTTAGAGCGCTCCATGGCTTAGGACCTAGTTATTTACGGGACCGCCTGCCGCCATCAGTAGCCTCTCACCGGCCGGTACGCTCTCATAGAGCGGGGCTCCTCTGGGTGCTATTGGCCAAACGATGTCAACTGGCGGCCCCCAGGGGAAGAGTCTTCTCTATGGGGGCACCTACTATCTGGAATAAGCTCCCCCTGGAGATACGGAGGATCCTGGATCTACGCACCTTCCACCGCGCTCTCAAGATCTTTTATTCCACCAGGCTGGCCTGGCCTAATTTCTTCCCTTTTAAAATACAAATTTTAAATTCGTCCTTACTATTGGGGTGTTTTAAATTTTGTGTTGGGCCAATTTGTTTAATTTGGTTTTATATTGTTTTTAAATTTTGTATTTATGTATTTTTATTGTCTGGCTGTTCACCACCCTGAGTCCTTCGGGAGTAGGGCGGTATATAAATCGAATAAATACAAATACAAATACTTTGAATGAAAGCTTACTATTCAGGGACAAACCAAAGGCCCTTCTCTAGCATTCTTGATTGAACACTCAACATTTTAGAAGAACACATAGAGAAAAAAGTACCTATGTATGTGCAAAAATGTAAACTTTAACCACATAAAAGCAAAATCATATATTAAATCTATGAGCAATAAACATATTGTACTATGCATGTTTATTAGTATTGTAACTATTCTGATGCTGGTATGTACTTCAGTGGGACTATTGCTAAATAAAACATTCTCTTTACCTGTTGGCCTCCTCTACTCATTGGATACAGAATTGTTATTCCACAACAACTAATAGGGTATTTTAAGTTGGGTTGCAGGCTAATTTTGAAGAACACAAACTTCAAATGAGCCTGTCAAAAACATTCATCAATTGCCATCCTTAATTGTTTGATACATTAATTGCCCATTAAAAATGTAGATTTTTAATGGGATTTTAAATGGAGAGGTCCCTGATGAAAGGATAGAGAGTGCCGATGGCTTTGTTGCAAGTAAACTATTCTCATCTGTTTAGTCAAGCAATACAGTTCAAAATTTTCAAAACAGCCATTTTTTTCCCTGTGTGATTTAGCAAAAGATAAATGTCTCATTAATTCTTTTCAAACTACTATCTTCTTAGCATACTGTAATATTTGTTTTAATCTGTTAAATCATTCTCTAATTGATTAACAACAATATAAATTATAGCAACATATATTTTTAAGCATTTTCCACCTTAATTTTATTTGGAACCAACATGTCCACAAATAATATGGTTCAGAGTGAATGACAGTAGATTTATTAAGAATAAACTGTGCTGAGTTGGAAACTGAGATATATACAAGCATCATCAATTTTTTTTCCTTTTCTGCTGCTTCTCTTCTATGGTATGCTTCTTTAAATAAGATCCATAAGGGTGTTTTGGGGCACAAAGTGAGTTTATATCTATTTCATCTTTTCAATATGGCACATCCAATAAAACTACTTTTGAAGTCCACATTACCTTTAACTTTATTGTATGATAAATATATATATGTCGTCCAAACTTCAGATCACAACCTTGTAACATTAAAAGTTTCTTGTTTCTCAGCAACAGCCATTCTTTCATCAAGATTAAATAACAAGCAGCAAAATAGTTACAAATCCTGTAAACCCAATTCTCCCATTTCCTTTTCATTTTGTAACACTTTGTGTTTAACTTGTGGTATTTTTCCCTTGCATATTAATCGGTATATCTTTTTGCCATTGTTTAAATGTTGTTTCAGTTGTCAAAGCAGGTATTGTTTGAAACTAAATTCTTGGTACAACATCCATTTTTATCAGCTACGCCCCAAAAGTGAGAATTTTTTCTCCCATCTTAATGTACTCTTCTTAATTTCATTCCATATCTTAACATAATTATTTTGAACTCCTATTCATCAAAACCTAGACAATTTATAGAGGTAGTCAAGGAAGAGAAACAGAAGGAAAAGATGAGACCTTTGACTTTACAATATTTTTAAAAAGCATCCAAGCCATTTTAACTTAGTTTTAAATCCATATTAGAAGTTGAAAGACTATTTCTGTTAAAATATTGACTTGACATTTTATTAGATCAAAATCAGAATTATTACCTCAAGTAACAATAGCTCAGAAAATGTGCTTCTGAGAGATATTTTCTTAACAAATTATAGTTGATAAATCAGCT
Source organism: Masticophis lateralis (assembly GCA_030761175.1). NCBI lineage: Eukaryota > Metazoa > Chordata > Lepidosauria > Squamata > Colubridae > Masticophis > Masticophis lateralis. The sequence goes on along the minus strand of JAUDYJ010000001.1, from coordinate 308,608,460 downwards.
TCATAAATATTTTCTAAATATCTTTGTATTGTTGGTAGATCACTTTCCTGCCCCCTTTAATCTTTCTATATTCTATATTCTGTATTCTTTCTGTATTCTGTAATCACAAGACTCTTACAGGGGAGGGCAACTCTATCAAAAACTAAAGATAGGATATTCCCTGAATCAGAAAGATCAAATAAACACATTGTCTTCTCAAGTTTGAGTCTCTCTTCCCCAGCCATTGCCTCCAAACAAAGGGATACTAGGATTTCAACAGCATCACTTGATTGGCCCAGAGTCAAGGTATACATTTGGGCATCACTGTTGATAGTTTTGTTTTCTTTCTTTGCGTCAGTTTTGAGTTCTGGAGATTGCCTATTCTGGTCTCTGCAATTATTTTTGGCAGCATTTTCAAAAATAGTTTGGCATTGTCTTCTTCCTAGGGTTAAGAGAGAGTAGATGGCCCAAATCAGGCTTTGTGCCAAAAGCAGACTAGCACTCATGGTCTGCTAGGTTCCAGCCTGGTGCCTTATCCACTGGCACTCATATTAATAATGCCTGGCCTCAAACCAATGGATGACCTCACTGTGAAGTTTCAGGTAAATATTAAACAAGGCAGAGAGATTGTTAAATCCTGCATAGGCCACAACTGAAGCCCTGCAGTAGCAACTTCTCCCTTTGTCAATAAAGACCAAAAGAAGAAGAACTTGTTCTGCCCCAGCTTCTGATTCCCAGAGAATGTGACACACACCAAGCTTCGCAAACACTGTTTAATTCCAAACAAACCCCTTTCAAGAATGCAGGCTTTCCGTGCAAAGGGTCCTTATCAAAGTTATTAAGAACAAAGTCCGACAAAGGTTGGCAATTAGCCCAGAAAACCAGATATGAGAAGTTGCTCGCTCTCCAAGATGTTCTGTAGTAATGAGACGTTGTTTCTAGCAAGAAAGCACTAGCTGAGTGCTACTTAAATAGGCTAAGGGAGTGGCCAGTTATCCTCAAGACCTACTCTTGAGTAGGCCTCCTCCTCCTGAGTAGCCGCTCATGCCTTTTGGCAGCCCTGCGTGCCGAAGCATTGAGGAGGGGCTCCTCCATTTTGCTCTCTCCACTGGAAGGAGTCTCCGGAGGTTCTGAAGGCCTTGGCTGAGTCTCTGCTTCTGACAACACATCCTCTTCGGCCTCCTTGCTGTCCGACGCTAGCACTGGCTGCACAGGCTGCTGGAGCAACACCACACCAACCTCCTCGTCGGGATCAGCCATAATCCGTGCAGGCCGCTGGTGGGCCACAACACAACTACAAACAACAGCAGGAGACTCTTAGCTCCTGAAATGAATCCAAACGATCCTTTTGGATTCAATGCTACCTAATGTCATGGAGCTATCAAGGAGAGCAGGATGGACTTACCACTTCTGTCCCTACTCCACCAAAAGTCTAAATGATAAATTTCTTCCAGGTCCCCTAGAGCTGAAACTTGACCCTTCTTCAAAAAAGGAGGTTGGAAACTGAATAGAAATAGTCCAACAGTCTATTAAGGAGAGGGTGCACTATAAGAATGAGCTGCCTCCTAGTATACGTTTGCTCCCAGACCTTCGCACCTTCCGTAAGGCCCTAAAGACCTACCTATTCCAACAAGCCAGCCTAGCCCAAAGGGTTTTTTAACAGGGTTTTTAAATTATATGGATTCGGGTTTTTAAATTGGAATTTTATGGATTTTGGGGGTTCGAAATTTTAAATTTTAAATTTTTTAAATTGAGAAGCCAAGGATTTAATTTATTTATTTTAGTTTCTTATAACTTTTGTATTCTATGTATTTTAATTTTTTGGCTGTTCACCACCCTGAGTCCCTCTTGGGAGAAAGGGCAGTATATAAATTTGAAATAAACTAAACTAAAACTAAACTAAGAGACCATGCCCCTTTCTTAGAGAAGTTGAGAACACCAAATAAGTCCAACCATTGATCACTTTCCAGGTGGATATAATCATCTAGGATTAATAACCAGGTAGAAAACTCATAGATTATAAGAACTCTGTCCACTTCCTCAGGAATCACAAAATCAAACTCAGTCCAGATAACCTTATAAAACCCTGCCTCAGGGTTATCAATTGGACCTTGGAGTCACTTTATCTGCCCAGTAGCAAGAATATCCCTCACTGTAGACTTGAAAACAATCTTGTGTCCCAACCTTCTCCAGGAGGGACTGGTTACTTTAACAAAGCTACCAGGTGGCTATCAGCAGAAATAATAAAGGGAAGAAAAGCAATGTCATTTCACTACCTTTATTGTCACAATGTAATCTCAAATATGCATTCTTATATACATGGCACCTTCCTCCAACAACACAATTCATATTCTTGCCAATCCTTTTTGAGATTGAGACCCAATATGATATAGTGGTTGAAGACTGGAGAAACTCAGGACCAAATCTTGTCGGTTATGGAAAACCACTTGGTAACTTTGGCCAGCTTTTCTCTCTCAGACCAACCTACCCACAGGGAGATCCCTACAAAAGGCACCTAAAATAAAGATGGGTTATACAATCTAAATAATAATGAAAACAACAAAAGACTGTTTGTTTGAAATGCAACAATAAGTTCGGATATTATAATTTTCCAAATTGAAAACTATGAAATATTCCCTAGGAGTGCAATGCATGTTTTGAACTTGTTATAAAATCATCCTGACATAATGGAATTAATGTAATATTGCATGAAAGCTGATCCTTGGAGGCAATAGCTGCTGCAAATAAATAGGTAGTGCACTAGTCATATCATTTTTGGAGATATTTCTCATGTTCACTTGCAGCATCTTTTAAAGTTCAATTCCTTAATTCACATGGTAAAAGAAAACAAACTAAGTTTGTCAAAGGCTTATTTTCATATCTCTCTTTAGAATGTTTCTTTTTGCAAGTCCTTTGACCACTACAATAAAAAAAGAACTGTTTTTTTAAAGGAGAGAAATAAATCTTCTGTGCACTAAATATAAAACTATAAAAACATAGGACTGAAAGGAACCTTGGAGGTGTTATAGTTGAATGCCTAGCCCAAGGCAGGAACCCTTAGATCATCCCAGAGAAATGGTTATTCAACTTTGGTTTGAACACTTTCAGTAATAAAATATTTAGGAATTCAGGAAGCAGGCTGTTACACTGCTTAATAGCTCTCAAGGTCAGGAAATTCTCCTAACCTGGAGTTTGAACCATTCTCTGTAAAGCTTCCACTCATCGGTTCTTGTCCTGGCATCAGATCTTTTTTTGACAGCCTTTTGAGTATTGGATGAATCCTATCAGTATCACCTTAACCCTTTCTTCTTTAGAATAAACACATCCACCGATAACTAATTCCATATTAATTAGCCTCCATGCCGTAACCATTTTTGATGTTACTCTCTGCACTCTTTCCAATTCCTCAGGAACCTTTTTTCTTTTTGTATTCTGGTGACCAAAACTGGACACAGTATTCTAGATGAAGTCTACACTTTATAGCACAGAACAGAACAGAACTATTACTTTTATAATTATTATGTTACACCTCTGTTTGATGTACTGTTCTGACAGCTTCAGTACATTTCTGGTTCATAATTAATCTATTATCTATCAGGAAACACAAATCCGTCTGTTGCCAATGCCAAGCAAGATACTATTTTGTACCACACTTGTGTGTTTTGCTTACCAATATCATATTTCTCACTATTAAACAGCATTTTGTTAAATAGGATCCAGTGTCCTAGTCTATTTGATCCTTTTGAATTTTCCAAAGTATTAACAATCACTCACCCCATCTTCATTTTGTGTCATTTTCAAATATGCTGAGCATTCCTTATAATATGTTGGTATACATAATTTAAAAAAATGTTTAAGAGTACTGGAGTCTGGACAGCATTCTGAGATAACTTATCTCCATAAAGACAGAGATCCATTAAGAGTATGTTGTTCAATCAACCAAAGAGCCATAGTGGCACAGTGATTAGAATGCAGTTTTGCAGGCTAATTCTTCTGGCAATTCAGTTCTTACCAGCTCAAAGTTGACTCAGCCTTCCATCCTTCTGAGGTCAGTGAAATGAAGACCCAGATACTTGGGGGCAATATGCTGACTTTGTAAACTGCTGTAAAGCACTGTGAAACAGTATGTAAGTCTAAGTGCTATTGCTTTTGCTATTGCAAGTCCATCTGGAGAAGGACTATCCATCCCACATTATTCCATTTTCTCAAGAAGGAGTCTGTAATCAACTTTATGGATTGCCTTATTGAAGTCTAGATATCCAAAGTTCACAGCATTTCCTTGATCTACTAATCTAGTAATTTCATTTAAGAAATTAATAAATGTGCTGCCTTCTAGTAATCATCTCATTGTTAAATGTTTGCAACCCATTACTTTAGGGCAAACCCTAAAACTTTTTAAGGACTTCCCTATGCGCTGATAAATGAGTGTATGCTTTGCAATAGCACTAGAAATACACGTGGTTGTGTTAAGAAGTAACTGTTTAATAGAGGTAACTCTATCAAACAGAATTCTTTTATTCAATTCATACTCTTCCAGTTTTGTTAAATTGTGCATGGCTTGATATGTTTGGTAGTAGGAGCTCTTAGATCAAGTCTTTTGATACAAAACTAATCCCCAGGATATAATTATGACTATAGACTTTGCATTACTTGGACCTCACATGTTCATAGGAATATCATCACTGGTGTATATATGACAAGAAGAAAAGACCTGATGATAAAATCAAACAATCAGCAGTATGCCTGGCTTATATCTTTCACTCTTTCTTTCAGCTGAGAGAAAATGTGTGTTTTAAAATCTGGTGTCCATATGTGTAGATATAGAATAGTAACATTCTTTCACCAGAATAGGGAAAAGAACCCAGAAGAATGTTACTGAAGTTCAGCAGAACTCTCTGCTAACTAACTGTTTCCATATCTCACAGGGGCTTTTATCATCAATGCTCAGGAATTGAACAGAAGTTCTTGACATGTATTAGTAATCTTTTGTCAATTTCAGATGTGGCTTACTGTATGGCATTAAGAAGTTAATGTACATTATACATGCAATGTACATTTTTTTAATTATGGTGAATGGTGCAACAGGTATGGACCAGTAGGGGGGAAAGTGTTTTGCTCAGTCAGTTTCCAGAGTTCCATCACATTCCACCATCACTTCATGAATGAAAACATGGAATGCATCTATGTACTGAAAGAGTAGGCCTATATAGGTCAGGATAGGTTGATTTCAATATCTTCCCATGGAGAAACATGGAAAAGTGTGAAATACTTAGGAAGGGAAACAAAATTTGTTTTTGTCTTAAATATGGAGGCCCTTCATAAAGAGACCCTCCATCAAACCTTCACTATTACCAAAAAGGATTTCATTAGTAGAAAAGGGAATTGACTTGTAGAGGAGCCACTTGTACCAATTAGACCATGGCTTGATGGTTGAAGTCTGCTTAATGCTTTACAATACATGGACTCAATGCATAATGCAGGATCTAATCTGAGTCTGATGACTAGTATCAACACTCTTATTAACTACTGAAAGCCACTTATAAATAGGTACATATAAATACAACATATATAACATCCATATATTCTGGAGAGAGAGAATTTCCCCGATAATGGGCTCCAGTAAGAGCCCATAAGCTTGGAAGAATAAACCTTTGGTCCCAGTGACCAGCTCCTATTGGATCCTGCAACATTACCCTGAGACCAGTGGTTAAATATAAATTTTGTTACTACAGGTTCTGTGGGCATGGCTTGGTTGGGGGGTGGGGGTAATATGACTGAGTGGGCATGGCCAACTTTTTTTTTTTAACTTTTAAAACAATTTTTCTACAACCTCTTCGGCTGAAGAGGTTGTAAAAAAAATGCTTTTAAAGCCTCTGACGATTGCAGCTGACTTGCCTGATCAGCAGAGGCTTTTTTTTTAAAGCCTCTGATGACCCTAGCTTGCCTGATAGGCAGAGGCTTTTTTTCCTTTTAAAAACATTTTTTCTATAACCTCTTCAGCCGAAGAGGTTGTAGAAAAAATGCTTTTAAAAATAATTTTTAAAAAAGCCTCTGATGATTGCGTGGCTCAGCTGGGCAATGGGGGTGGGGGTGGGGTGGGCAGGGATTTTTGCTACCAGTTCTCCAAACCACCTGCCTCCATCGCTACCGGATCGGGCAATCCGGTCCGAACTGGGAGCATTTCACCCATGCCTGAGACACATATATTTATCTTCAATACATAATGTTAATAGTTTCACTATGTTTAGTATGTCAAATTATTATTTTAAACAAAGATGAAATGCTTATCTTAATGTCAAAACCTTTCTTTTCAACTTTTGACATAAAATATAATTTATGAACTACAATTTAATAGTCTGTCAATTAAAGGTGTCCAAATATTAACTGTTTAAGAATTATGTAAAACCATTTATCTTGTAATATTCCTTATACTTTTTCTTCTTCCTAAGCTCTCTTTACATCATATATTACCACTCTTACATTTGTATTCATTCATTACTAATCATATCGACTGTCAACTTCTAAGCGAAATTGTGCCAATTTCAACTGTTGCTGCTTCTCAGTTGTCACAGAGACTGGGGGGTGGAGAACCATCTGTGGAATGTCAGTTCCAGACAGCAGACAACAAGAATCCAGTTCTGTGGGAACCAAGGTTGTTCAGCCATTGGGGTTACTAAGGACCGTGCTGTTGCTAAAACAATATTTGAACTGCTAATTGGACAATTTGACTCGAACTAATGAGAGGAGGGGGATCTGATTTTTTAATTATATGAAAACTATGAGGATTAATTAGAATTGGTTTTGCTTTGCTTTGTGATGATATGATCTATCCAATAAAGTTTAATAGAAAGAGACCAGAAAGTTTCTTGCTTGGTGGGTTCGTCAGTTGGGACGTTGACATTGGCATTATTTGGGTGAATGCAATGATATTTTGAGACCATGTTATTCGTATGTAATATATATTATATTTTGCACATATTTACATAAAATAATAAAAAAATGAATGCCACCAAAGAAAAGTAAATTGTACTGTTATAATTGCAAACTAGAGGAATACCTGAGCAAACTTTATAAGTTTTTAGGGGGAGGGATGAATTCTGGTAATGTCTTGAAAACGAAAGATGAAGGCTTGTGATTAGCTGAAGTTTTATGTAATTCATTTAAGTATATACACTTTAAAAACATCAATAGTGGAGCTTACGCTGTTATTTTTTTTTTCTGTAGTTGGCATGAACACTGCTTTATAACTTGTTTCAGCTGCTTAATTAACTTTAGCAGTGATGTGAGCAAAGCTTTATAGTTATAAAGCAAATATTTTCATGAAGCATCACTGTAGCTGAATGAATGCATAAAGTATTGATCATCCTACTTATATGTTTGTGTTGTATATTTTATGGCTTTTCTTTCTGGCTGCACACAGATGGGTTTTCCAAGTAAAAGCCAAATGAGAGAAAACAGAAACAGAAATTTTACAATCAAAAACTCAAGGTGAAAACTGGTATTTCTCTTTGAAAGCTAAAATTAGATCCATAAAATGGGATGAAATGCTTAATAATTATTCAATTAATATTATTAAGTGTTTTATCTTTTCTTTTCCCCCATCACCATTTTATCAAAATGGATATTGGGAAAAGAGAGAGGCCAAAGTATAACAGAGAATGGATAAGACAGTGGAAGCTCCAAACTGTTCGGGCAGCACAAAACTGATATGACACAGTTCCAATCATCATAAGCTATAAGGATGATGAATTTGATCTCACACTGTAGGTCTACTGTTACTATCATTTCACTATAGGTCCAGGGTCAATATCTAGCATTAAATCTGATATTTTGTATATAAATAGCAGTATTTGACTAATCTTGACTGATCTTCCCAGTGCTAAGTATAAAGATATACTTCAGTTTATATCAGATATAATTAATATTTGGATAGAGAAATTCTTGATCTATATTCTAGAGTGCAGATAGAAACAAAAATAAACAAGTCCTATATAAAGGCAATAACAAATCAGTTCCATATGGCTATCAAAAAATCACAATGATGTGTTCATGTAGTCATAAGTATTTCAAGTTTGATTCAGAACGTCTGATGAAACAATGTAGTGAATACAATATAAATACATGAGAAACTCAAACCTTCCTTATATATTTATACAGATCATCATTTACCAAAATGAGCTTTTTTTATTTTATTGGCCTATGAAAATGTATTGTATCAAGGAAGCTCAATGGTCCAATTAGCATTGCCTACATTGATTGGCAACAATTTCATAAGATTTAAGGACCCAGATCTTTTCTGTGGCTTGCTTACCTGTTTTTTTTTATACATGCTATATGTTGAACTTTCATTCTGCTTCATGCAAAATCACTTTGTAGTTCTATATTTCTCCAAAATGTAAATTTATCTTTTGAAAGCAGTTTGGAAAATTATGGCAGGTATGTGAAAAATGAAGAAACAGAACAAAGTAAATGGGATATCAGAACAAACTGTGGAAATAACCAAGATGAGCCAAAAACAGTAAAGGTAGAAGTCTCCAAATTCCCAGGAGGGAGGGTATCCATTCCAGAGGAACAAGAGACAATGCAGTTTATATACTATGTATTAAGAGAAAGAGGGTAAAGATGGCTTTTCCCTAATAGTTCCCAGGGTATACTTTAGAATAGAAGTAGTCTGCTTTAGTTTGAGAAGATATTTCTGTCTATAGGAGAAGAACAATACATTTGCTTAGAAGAATCACAACACATCTTTTTTATTTTTGGAGCCTGACAAAAGAGAACTTAAAAAGAATTTCACAGAACTTTTAGTAAAGTCAAGGGAAATGGAAACAGACATGAAAAACAAAGAAAGTCTTTCAAAAGATGCATGAACTCAGAAGATGTTCCAACCTCAACTTGGTAAGCAAAAGGTCACTAGCAGACAGATAATAACTGATTCAGGGAAAATAAAACAACAATGGAAGAGACATGCGGAAATACTGTACATTAGAGAGATACACATCTAACATACCATAGAAGCAGGTATATGCTGCTGGTTTGGACCAGTTCAGGTGAACTGGTAATTGCGACCAGCAGGTGGGTCTGCCCATGCATCCTGGTGCTATGCCGTCATATTTAGGCATGTTTTTTTAAGCCACACGCATGCATGCGTATGCATGAGAGAGAGAAAAGCACATGAGTGGAAGGTGCACACCAGAGGTGGTTTTCAGCATGTTCTGATCAGTTCTGAAGAACCGGTAGCGGAAATTTTGAGTAGCTTGGAGAACTGGTAGTAAAAATTCTGACTGGCCCCACCCCCATCTATTCTCTGCCTCCCAAGTCTCAGCTAATTGGGAGGAAATGGGGATTTTGCAGTAACCTTCCCCTGTCATGCCCACCAAGCCACACCCATCAAGCCATGCCACACCCACAGAACTGGTAGTAAAAAAAATGATACCCAACACTGGCGCATACACACGTTTTTGGTGCTGGGCGAACCGGCTGTTAATTCATGTGCTGCCCACCTCTGCTTAGAAGATACTTAGAAGAACCTCTAGTATTGGAAGATGAAGTTAGAACAGCAAACTATTGTAATCATTATCAAATGGGAAAGCTACAGAAATTGATGGAATATTGTATCTACAATAATGTGGCAAGCAAAAGAAGAAAAATCAATAAATGTTGTAAACAAGAAATGCTAGCAAATCTAGAGAACAACACAGTGGCCAATTGATTGGAAGAATTCTGTCTACATTCCAATACCAAAAAAAGAGTCATAATAGGGAGTGCAAACTATTTTACTGTAGTCTTAATTTCATATGCTAGCAAAATAATGCTTAGGATCATCCAACACAGATTAGAGCCCTACATGGAAAAAGAGATGCCAAATGTTCAAGATGGGATTAAAAAAAGACATAAGAATATGAGACTTTAGTGCTGATGCATACTAGATACTTGAGAAGCAAAGTATACAAAAAAAGTCACTATGCGTTTTATTGATTATACAAATGACTTTGATAGTGTTGATCATGTCAAAATGAGGAAAATGCTGAGAAAAATGGCATTCAAGAACTTTCCATTGTCCTCATGGGAAATTTATATTCAAGTCAGGAAGCCACAGTATGGGCAGAACATAGTGAAACCAAGTTGGCAAATGCATGCAACAAGGTATATTCTCTCCCCTTATTTATTCATCTCATACGCTGAATATATATTAAGGGAAGCTGTACTGGGAAAAGATGAATATAGGTTTAAATCTGGAAGAAGAAACATCAATAACCAGTGCTATGCAGATGACACTACCTTAATAGCTGAAAATGCAAAGGACCTGTAAACTGTAGTAATAAAAGTGAAGGAGCACAGGAAAAACAATGGGACTAAGATTAAATGTAGAAAAGACTTCAGTAATGACAACTGGTAGGACAATTAGCCTTAGAAGTTACAAATCTATCAAAGTGGTAGATAACTTCTATCTTTTAGAATCAATCATGAACAGTAAATAAATAAGCAGTCAACAAGTGCACAACAGACTTTAATTGGTAGAGCATCCATACAGGTCTTGAAAAAGATAATTAAGTGCTGGGATAATCAGAATTGTGCAAGCCATGCAGAAGTGGTATTCAGCAGGTTCTGACAAGTTCTGGAGAACCAGTAGCAGAAATTTTGAGTAGTTTGGAGAATTGGTAAATACCACCTTGATTGGCCCTGCCCCAGTGGTGGTTTCCAATTTTCTTTACTACCAGTTCTGTTAGTGTGGCTTGGTGGGCATGGCATGGCTTGGTGGGTGTGGCTTAGTGAGTATTGCAAGAGAAGGATACTGTAAAATCTCCATTCCCACCCCACTTCAGGGGAAGGATACTGTAAAATCTCCTTTCCCACCCCACTCCAGGGGAAGGTTACTGCAAAATCCCCATTTCCTCCTGATCAGCTGGGAGGAGGGAGGCAGAGAATTGATTGGGGCAGGGCCAGTCAGAATTTTTTCTACTGGTTCTCCAAACTATAAAAAATTTCTGCTACCGGTTCTTCAGAACTGGTCAGAACCTGCTGAAACCCACCTCTGCCCTGCCCCCTTATATTCTCTGCCTGCCCACCAAGCCACACCATGTCCGCAGAACCAGTAGTAAAATTTTTTGAATCCCACCACTGAAGCCATGGTATTATGACACTTTATGGAAGCAAAAGTTGAACATTGAAGAAACGGGCTAAGAAAAGTATCAGCACTTGTGAACTTTTATGTTGTAGAACACTCCTGGGAATACCATGAACAGCCAAGAAAACACACAAATGGATCATCAACAAATCAACCCAGAGTTTTAACTCAAGGCATAAATGCCCAGTCTAAATTATTTGCCTTTGGGCACATTGTACAAAGACCTAACTCTCTGAGAAGGCTCTAATGTTGGGAAAGGTGAAAGAAAGAGAATAAGAGGATGATGGATGGACTCAGTTACAGTGGCAGTAGGTGCACTGTTGAATGACCTGAAAGACCAGGTTGGGGACAGATTGTCATGGAGAAAATGTATTTATGTAGTCACTTAATGTTGAAAATGACTTCATGACATATAATCAATCCCTATTACAATAGCAATGATTTGTGTTATTTTATTAGTTCCTATCCATTATGGCTACTATACATTATGCAGTATAAGAAGGAGAAAAAGGACTGAGACTCTTATAACATGATTATGAAACTCAAGAACTAATTCTTTAATTATGAACTGTACCTTCTTTTTTTATTTCTATCATAAAATGTTATTTCTAGGAAGAAGAAGGCCAAATTAAGAGGGAAAAATTATGTCAAAGTAACCTTCAGTTGAAAAATGAGCAAGTGGCATAATGAATTATATTCTAATTTATAATTGTTGGACTTCATATATACACTGTTCATTCTGTCTGTGCTAACCAGCTGATTAATACTTGTGAAATCAACCATTAGGACAGGGCTGGGCAACCTAAGACAGTCCCAGTAACTTGGGCTCTCTGATAAAAGCAGGTTCAGATAGCTGATCTGTATTTGAGGTTTAGGATTTGAAAGGTGATGATGTCCTTGAGCATCATTTCGCCACTGAGCCATTTCAATATGCCTCACTGACACTTGTGACTGTCTCAATGCATCCAAAAGATAAAAACTAAAATAAAATACTACAGACTCCTGCAGAAAGGATACTACCTAATCATAAACTAGATAGATAAATATTGACTTCTGAAATGGTTGCCATAGATTCAGACAATTATGAACATAGCCCTATGTGTATTTTAATTATTTTGAAATATTATACTGAGTCATAATTCTAAGCCCTGCCAAGAGAAATAAAGTGTTTATAGATTTATATCAGTAGAACTGTAGACACCTTGTGAGATGGAGCTGACCTCTCCTAAGCAATGGATCATATGCTATGGAAATAGAAATTAGCATCAGTAACTACTTTTTCTGTTTTTCTGTACTGAAATGCATACTCATGTATTACCAATTATATTCTAATAATTTCCATTCTTTGCCAGCGTGAAGTTCACAGGTGAAAAATCATAATAAATATAATACATAATAAAACAATGCCACATTTTGGTTTACCCTAAAAATAAATAGTTCCAAGAGAAAACGACAAGTAACTTTCATAAAATTAAATTGCTTGATGGAAAAAAAAATATCTGTTCTTGTTACCAATAAAGTAAAGAAAAATCTGAAGAACATTTCTTCCTTCCCTCCATTATACTTCTTCAATTTCCCTTTTATTAATCTCACACCTTCTATATTTATCCCTCTAGAACCATAAAAAGTAACACCTCTCTTTTAGGAAAAAAAACCGTTTTATCAATCATTTTAATATTTCTCTTTCTCCATAGAATTTTGCAATAAGCATGTCTTGATTCATGTACATTTTCTGTTTTTCTGTTTTTTCCATTTGAAACCCAGAGAGTCTGTTTAAATGTATAACTTGCCAACATTAATATCATTAAACATCATAATCTACACATTCCTTGGCAAAAAGAGAGCCTGTTGGACAGGTGAGTTTTCCATTAACAGGAAACATTGTTGTTATATTCACTTGTCTTCTTTTTTATGATCTCCATCCATTTTGACAAGAACACATTTAGGACACACAGTTTTATAGAGTTAAAAATATTATCCTAAACCCTTGATGGTGAACCTATGGCACACATGCCAGAGGTGGCACGTAGAGCCCTCTTTGCTGCCACATGCACCATCGCCCCACATCAGATCTCTGTGGCGCTTTTTTTGTGAGCGTCTGTTTCCCTACAAGCAACCAAACAGAAGCTCATGAAAGAAAAAAGATCTTACCTCTTGTCACGCTGCTGGTGTTGGGATGCCTCCCACCAGCCAGCTGGTTTTCAGGTCTCTACTGCACATGCTCGCATGCCTGCAGATGTCCTCATGCACCTTTCAGGGTATGCGCACGCACAGTTTGGGCACTTGGTGTCTAAAAGGTTCACCATCGCTGTCCTAAACTCTTGCTTTGCCTACAGAGAAAAACATTTTAAAAAAGCAACGTGGATATGAAGCCACTGGGTTGAGAGATACTGCAGTCAGAGAATTATATCCAAATGTATATGAATTAGTTTTATTCTATTGACACATATCTCATTATAGCACATCATTGTAAAGAGATTACTTTTGGTACAATGGACCTATTCTTAATTTCTAATTAATTAAAATAATGTAAATATATGTGTATGTATATATATATATATAAGAATAATTATATTAACACTTTTAGGTAATTTAATTTTGTTATAATTAAAAGTAAATCAAGTTGATTCAGATTTTGTTTGCATCTTGGCCCATGCAATTGTTTATCCTGATGTCAGGCTATTAGATCCAAGAAAGTGGTGATTCTTCCAAGCAAAGTTCTTTATTTTCTACATCTATGGACAGAATCTTGCCAAACTAAAGTACTCCATTATGCAGCTACTATGTAGTCCAAGAACTATTAGGGAAGGGCTGTATTCATCCTTTTCCTGTCACACAAGATATCTGGGCCGTCTGTCTTATTTCTCTGGAATGCACCCCTCCCCCCGGTCTCCTGGGAATCCAGCCTACTTCATACCTGCCTATGCTTATTGTGGCATTTAGTCCAACATATCAATCAGAAACCCTTGACCTAGGCCTTGACCCTCACAAAAATGCATAACCCTAAGTGAAGTGGAAGATCTAATGCAATGTACCAAACATTAAAACTTCTTGTTTTAATGTTTGGTATATACCTGAACTCCTTAACATACACATTTATATGCCAGAGTTAAAATAGAACTTTATGAACAAAGTATGGAAGTCAGTGTATTGTAAACAGAGTTACATGTACATAGCTGAATGTCTTGACCTCTTTTCTTACAGCTACTGTAAACTTCTCATTTTTTAAAACTGAAAGTCCCCCAATGTCCAGAAGAGTTGCTGAGGGGTGGAAATTGTTCCCTATTCCACTAATATAGATTGAAAGATTGAAAGATCTTGTTGAGGCTTGTATCAGTGGAATCATTTGAATTCTTTAATAGTTTTAGGCGGTTTTCTTTGGCCTCACTAACAGATCTTTCAACCATTTATCAACATGATGTACTATATCTGATCTTTGGACCAATGAAAAAATGTCTTCCTTAATCAATTATTCTTGGCAATATCTGTCTCAAATAACAAAAAACTTCACCTTTCTTACTCAACACTTTTAACAGAAACATTTTTATCAATCCAAGTTTTATGTGAAGCAGAGGCAAGAATACATTTATCGGGTCAACAAGTAGTTCATGTACGATGTTTTTCTGTCCTGGAACAAAATTATTTTGGAGTGGCTGTTTCTTTTTAATATAATATATTCTCTTGCACAACTGTCCCATTCACATATGTAATGATAGCACTTGGTACATCCAAGCTTCATTCTAAGCATCAGAGCCACTATTTGTAGATCTCTACAGGTATTCCAGTGGTACTTGGTTTAGTGTACTGGATGTACTTCAACAACAGTTTTTGTATATGTCTTTTATAGCCAACAGGTACTAAAGGATGTACATTAACATGTAAGAACCAGAAGTTCTATAAAATGATATGTGAAATGTTTAATTACAGGTTATTTTTGAGATTGCCAGCCAAAATCCATAAGACATACCAAAACTGTTCAGGAAACTATCTTTGCTGTCCAGTGTAGCTGATAGAGGGATAGATGGTTGGTGGGTAGAAGGGTAGATGGGTAGATAGGTAGTTAGACAAATCAAGTAAATCATCAAATTTGAGAATGTATAGTATGCACTATAAGCCCTTTTTGTTCCAAACACAAAGGATCTAAGGTGTTATTTAATGAACACTAATAATGAAAGGGGAAAGAAAAAAAATGCTAACTTATTTCATTGTAAGTATCAGATACTGAAAATCTGTAGTTCTATAAAATAATTTTTTTATTACAAATGAGTGGATTTGTGGATCTAAAGAAACAACAAAAATATTACTTACATTTAGTCTTTTTTAAGGCAATGATTCAAATTTCAAGGTCAAAGAACCACCCAATTTAAGATAATAGAATGTAACAGTAATGCTTATGGGAAAAGACTTAAGAGTCTAGGATGCAAACAAACAAAATAAAAATGTTCAAGAATATGACATGAAAGCTGTTTCATGTTGCCTTCAAAACATGAGATGAAAGGTGCTTCACATTGTCATAATTCTCCTATAAAATACAAGTATTCTTTGTGTTCATAGTAGATTCACAAATATGGACAAGTGTGTGTCTGAAGCATTTCAAGTAGTGTATATTCTTCCACTAAATCACAATTACAGTACAGAAATATCTGTGTTAAATAGTGTGTTAAATACTAATGCAATCTAACAATTAATGCAATATTTCCTGAGAGTTAATTAATGATTTGATAAAGCATTAACTCTGTTGCTAAGTGAATACATACCTAAATAAGAAATATAGGATATGTTGAATTCTCAGTTGTAAAAATGTAAATTCTCTAGAAACAAGAATTTTCTCCACTGCTCTCCACTTAATTTTACATTTGTCCTGCCAGAGAACAGATATACTTTTCATATCCTAATACTGGATTTCTCATAGAACGTAAATTGATTAAATATAGGTTAATTTTTAAAAAGTCCATAAAGTTAATTTCTTAGGAAAAAATCCTCAAGGAATCCTCACCCAATGAAATGATAGATACAAGACATGTTGTTATTTTTTAACAAGTTCATCAAAATAAACATGAGAAATGGATCCTAGACATTCAGAATGGCATTTATAAACCACCCTCTTTAGCCATGTCTGAAAATGTCAGCTGAATGTGTAAGACAAAGATACCAGCTGACTTCAATATTATATCTAGAGCAGCATCTAAATAATCAAGCACTTGGACAAAGATGAGGATGAGGATGAAACATGAGGATGAACGAAGAACTGCTCTCAATCAGGCTAAAGACCAATTTATTTCAGCATTAGTAATGCCCAGCAAAATACCTCTAGGAAATTAGGCTGAAGGACATGAGGAAAAATAATATCTCTAGCATTTGACATTTAAAGTATGACTCCTGAGATTCAAGGGGAAACAGTCATCAAGAAGGGGGAGTGAAACAAACCCCATATCAACAAAATGAATGCTTAAATGAAACCTAGTAAAATCTCTTTCTCTGTCTCCTGAGAATGATTGAAATTCAAAAATTCCTGCCCTCCCCACCTCCAAAATGTGAATTTATATCTACACCCCTAAATGACTGTTCTATACTTGGCAGTTTGAGATAGCGGAGCCAGTTCTGTTAATGATTTCTGAGGTGATAGTGATGGCTCAGAGGTGCTTGGCAGAACAGTTAGCATAAAACTAATGAACATCCCAGCACAACCGTGTACTAGTGGGGGAAGGAGGGTGAGGAGGACAATAAATTAGAGACCAGGCCCGTGGAAAGGCTATCTGTGCAAACATTTAATGGAGGCTGGAACAGAGAATTAATCACCCATAATGATTAGGATTTGGAAGCTTATTTAATTCCATTTATAAATATTTTCCATCCTGTGATAAATGGACACTTGGAGAACTGGTCTTACCCTGATAGGAGTCTTAGAGGTATTGCATGGCAGCAAGAAAAAGAACAGGAAATAAATGAGTTAGGAAAGTCCCCAAGAGTCTTTGTTCTGTATGCTTCAGTCATCATTGCCTTTGCTAAGTGCTCAAAACAAATGGACCTGGTATCCAGGTATTTAAAATTTGAAAGGGGTAGAGGTATTCAGAGGAGACAGAATGTTAGATGGTATTTCATTTACTTGAACCTATGTATGATTAAATTACTGCGAAGGCAGAATCAGTAAAGGTGACTCTTTGAGTTATTTTAAAGAGTCATCTTTACTGATGTTGCCTTCTCAGATTCTACTGATTGCTTTTTCCCATTCGTGGTAGGAAGAGTGGGGAAAGTCTTATCCAGCAGTGCCTACAGGGGGATCTCCCAGCCATCTTGATAATTTTGACTCCCCTCTCCTGTGGACTGTCCTGGCCCTGTCCTCTCAAATTAATATCCCCTATCCTTTCTCTTCAGTTCCAAGTCCCTTACTAAGCAAATTTATTCATTCATAAGCTTTATAAACTGTCTCACTCCAGAGACTATAGGTATCTGGAATGGCCTACTGATGCAGCAACTTCATTCTTTGTAGGTAGAATACCACCACCTGTTTTAAGTGGCTGCTGCTTACTAAATAGAATAAGACATATTTCCTGTAGTTTATTTTCAGTTTTGTGATTATATTGGAAAAAAACCAGTTAGCCAAACTTTGCTAATGACACATGAAGATTTGGAACCAGAGAGGGTCTAATATTAGAATCGTGATATGGTCAATGTCATTTTGAAGAGAGGAGAGATACCAGAGGCCCTTAAAGAGGCATGGGGTCATTCACTCCCCTAGATCTGGGTTCAACAAAACTGGAGAACTACCATTCTAGCTCTAACTTTTTTGGGGTAAAGATTATTGAGAAAGTAGTGGGGCTCCAATTGCAGAAGGCTCTGGAGATTATGGATGGTCCAGATTCTTGGCAATCTGTTCAGACCTGGTCATGAGATGGAAAATGTATTAGTTGTTTTCATGGATGTCCTGGGTAGGACTTGGTTAGATGTTCTACCATCCGTATTCTCTATTTTTCAGTAGGTTTAATACCGTCAACCACAGTATTTTTCTGGACTATCTGTAAGGGTTGGGAGTTGGGAGCATGATGTTAAAGTGGTTTCACTGCTATCTGAGCAGCCAGATCCAGATAAAGTTGGCTGCAGAAATTCCTTCATTCTTCCTCTTACCCTATTCAGTATCTATGTGAAACCTCAGTGGGTTCCAGGAAAGATATCATTAATATGAAGATGACACTCAATTATATCTATGTGCCCCATTTGAAATGCAGTGGAAGTCACGACCTGGTGTCTAGAAACTGTAAGGATCTGAGCAGGCCCAGATTCTACTAAAATATGATGGAATGGCTGTTGATTCAGAGCTTGATTGATTCAAGAATGGCATCATCTTTGGTTCTTGATACTGTTATATGTCCCCAGAGAAAACAGATTTGCAACCTGGGATTCTTGGATCACACTTCTGCTCAAAGAGAAGGTGGTGGCTATGCCTTACCCAAAACCATAGATTACTGTAAGTTGCTTTAAAGGGAACAGCTGTCAAAAGACTACCAGGAAACTGCACTTGATTCAGAATATAGAAGCAGTCGGTAGTCAGTCATGATACTGTCCTGTTATACATTTGCTATAGAGCTGCACTGGCTATTTCTAAGTTTCTGAGTACAATTCAAGGTGCCAGTTGCTACCTAAAACTCTATATGGCTTGGCACTTGGATAGTAGGATTTCCTTTTTTCCAACAGTGTCTTTCCTTCCTACCTGAACAACTAGAGAGTATCTGCTATGGGTCCTTACCTGCCAGGAAATATGGTGGGAAAGGGAGAGCTGTTTGGTATAGCAGCTTTCCTGCTTTGGGATAGTTTGCCCTTTCAGCAAATATGGCATCTATGACCTTCTAGAAGCAGATGGAAACCTGTCTCTTCTAGAAAGTTTTTGGGTACTAATTGTAACTAGCAGTATTAGACTCAATTTTAGCTTACTAGTTTTAATATTTTCTCTGCAGGTCCTGCAATACCATCTCATTGGAGTGAGTAGTGATCCTGGGAAGGAAGAGCGAAAGATCATTGGGTGAATAGACCAAAACTATATAATTCCTTCATGCCTTGGGTAACCCTACTACCCAGCTAAAGCATGCAGGCACCTATACTGAGCAGCAGTAATATAGGAGGTAGTTATCACTTTAGTGATAACTACAGGGCATCATTTCATATTATGTGGATGGAACAAAATTCCTTTATAATTAGAAAGAGTATAGCAAGACATACTTTGGTACAATGTAGCCAGTGACTAAATAATATCAATTACATTTTGTGTGCAACAGTTTTTCATGTTTATATTCCACTGATGCAAAAGAAGAGCAGATTGACAAGTGATATGGCTAACTTTAATATAAAACTGACAGAACATGCAGACAAGATGTCCTGTTTGGCGAATGCTGAAGCAATTAATATTGAGGAAATAGTTGGACTGTATAGTCAAGGCAACAAAAATTAAGAAAATGACTGGTCAGTTTCAGGCAATCTAGTTATTTATTCATTACTGTCATAGTCTTTAAACAACAAAAACAATGCCTGAAATATCGCCACATGGAGCACACAGAAATCAAATTGTCTATATAATTGTACAAGGAATGAAAGAACTCAGTTACATAAGAGCAAAAACCTGACCATGGGCTGACTGTGGAAGAGATATATTTAACAGAACAGAACACAATAATAATATTGGAAGGGACCTTGGAGGTTTTCTAGTCCAACTCAAGCAGGAGACCTTATACCATGCCAGACAAGTAGCTGTCCAGTTTCTTCTTAAAAGCCTACAGTAATGGAGCATCCACAACTTCTGGAGGCAGGCCGTTCTTGGTTAATTGTTCTAATTGTTAGGAGATTTCTCCTTAGTTCTAAGTTGCTTCTCTCCTTGATTAGTTTCCATCTACTGTTCTTGTCTTGCCTTTTGGTGCTCATGTGTAAGTTCTAAGTCAAGCTAAACAAAACCAACCACTTTGTGAGGAATGGTCCGGAGTGTTTGTTCATCTTTTTTTTTTTTTTGGAAGGATATCAGGAATCACATTGAACTTTAAAAGTGATAGAGAGCCAGTATAATTATGGAATGAAACAAAAATAGATTTTTTTAAAAAAATGTCTAGACTGTTTCACTATTTCCCAGTCTCATGCTAGGATGACATGCTACTCTGGAAAGGAATGACATGCTAATCTGGAAAGTAAAATCCATACACAATTGTTGAGTAATATTACCTGTATATGTTAGATAATTACAATTACAAGCCTGGGATAGGAAGCCATTGTATTTATTCAGATGAGATTTAATAAAATAATAAAAAAGTTTTTTATAGAATCTTTGCCAATATTTTTTCATTTCCCTATGGACACACTGAAGTTTGTAAATATGGTTTCAGAATCTTGAATATTTTTAGTTTTATAGTTTGGAGGGAATAAATGCCCATGGACATGCAGTGGAATGTGATAGCACTTGCATGACCATAGCTAATAGATCAGTAGGAACAAGTGATTAGATGAGACTTCCAGGTAACAAGGAAATTAATTACTTATCACTTTGGAACCTACTGTCACATTTCTGCAGATTTTCACACTGACTACATGATTGCTGATAATCTGACCTTGCAGTACTTATTCAGTCTTGTCACAGCTGAATGCAAGCATTTATAACATTAAGTTAGGGAAATAGAGTTTTAAAAAGAGAAAAAATGTTGAAGGGCAGTGCTGCTTAACTGGTGATGGGAAAATAAGTCCAGCTATGCTTTTAGAAAGTAAATGATAACTACCTTGAATTTTACCTTTACTTCCACCACTTCTTACTGTACATGGTGATAAATCACTATTTTCACTGAGAACTGGCAGCTTAGTTAGGCATTCATATTGGATGTAGCACATTTCCAAAAACTATAATCAACAAGTTAAAGTGGTTTGCCTGTGTGGATTCCCTACAGTGCTTTGGGCCATTTCTGCAGGGTTGAGAGAAATCATTTAATACAGAAATGCAATAGCCAGAACGGAATGGCTTCTAAAGGTTGAGGTGCTGTATTGGTTTGATTTTGTTTTTAGATACAGAGAGGGGGTGGGGGAGGGAGGGAGGGAGAGAGTCAGTCCACTATGCAAGTTCAAGGCAGTCTACTATTCTGTGCAACTCAGTTTAATTTGATGATTTTTTTTTTGTCCAGACATTATGAAAATAGTTAATGCATATCAATAAATGCTTGTGGATATCTGGCGTGCTGTTTTAATTACTGGCTTTCCAGAAAAGAGCTGGATATTTTTAAAAAATCTGAGATCAGGACTCTACTGGTGCAGACCCAAATTTTCTCCTAGGTAGCATTTATGTGAGTTAATATCTAGGTAAAATACATATAGCATCGCTTATTTGGTGATTTTCAAACCTCAGTCCAGCTATGGTACATGTAAGTACTTATGTTACTTATGTTCAGTGGTGGGATTCAGCCAGTTCGCACTATTTCGGGAGAACCGGTTGTTAACTTTCTGAGCAATTGGTGAACTGGTTGTTGGAAGAAATCATTAGGCCAGAGAACCGGTTGTTAAATTATTTGAATCCTACCAATGCTTATGTTACTTATATTAAGAGCCAAGGTTGTGCATTGGTTAGAATACTGTACTACAGGCTACTTCTGCTGACTGCTGATTGCCAGCAGTTTGGCAGTTTGAATCTCACCAGGCTCAAGGTTGACCCAGCCTTCCATCCTTTCAAGGTGGGTAAAATGAGGACCCAGCTTGTTGGAGGAAATATGCTGACACTGTAGACCGCTTAGAGTGGGCTGGAAAGCATTGTGAAGCAGTATATAAATCTAGGTGCTATTGCTTCCTTTGAATAAGAATTTTCATAGTTATGAGAAATATATTTTTGTCTTCTATTCTGGAATGTTCCTGTTAAGCTACCCTCTAATGAAATCTCAGAGAAAGTTGGTTTTCTTCTTTCCTTCACCATGGTCTTCTCTGAGCTTTAAATATTATTTTTTTCAAGTCTGCCACAAAGTCAATATTGAAGTGACCCAGATGGAGTTACAAGCAGAAACCTTCCTTCTAGTCATGC
This sequence comes from Masticophis lateralis, assembly GCA_030761175.1. Lineage (NCBI taxonomy): Eukaryota > Metazoa > Chordata > Lepidosauria > Squamata > Colubridae > Masticophis > Masticophis lateralis. The sequence goes on along the minus strand of JAUDYJ010000001.1, from coordinate 308,586,327 downwards.
TTCATCAGTAATTTCTGCTTATGAGGTTCAGAGAGAGAAGCTCCTGGGAATAGATTGAAGCAGAAAGCGAAAGTGTTCTATCTTTAGCAAGTTGTTTAAAATCCACCTAATGCTCAAAAGATGCAACTATAATTTCTTTTTCATGACTTACCTCTGTCACATTTTTTTCCCTAGGTATTAACCCAGATCAGTAAAAAGTAGTATTAAGAAATACGTAAACTGCTATGGACATTCTCTTACTGTATTAAATTTTTCTTTTGCTTGTTTGTAAGGAAATGGTGGATCTGAAACAGCGGTGAAGTCACAATTGCAGATAATACACATTCCTTCAACTGTGAAGGCCTCCATGGCCCCATTGGCTAATAACTGGTTCTCCAGCCAAAATGACTTTGCCAGATTTTCTCAGTGACATCATTACACATCCAATTTGCTGTGGCTTTGCTTCACTGTTCATGGAAGGAAAGCTAACTTGATACCAAGAAAATAAAAATTGGTGCTAGAAGTACAGGTAATCCTTGACTTATGAATGTAATGGAGAATGTCAATTACATTTGTAACCCAAGGATTCGTTGGCATGAATCACATCAAACGAATGTGATCACACCCTGCTTTCACCCACACATTTGCTAATTGAATGCACAGTTTGTTAAGTGCACATGAGGTATCTCAGGGTAGGGAAGGCCATGGTGATGGAACAGGCCACCTGTTCAGACCACCCAAGGCCTCCCCTGACCCACTGAGATACCTCACGCTCCCTCTCCTGGGGTCTCTACAATTGCTTCTCCCCTTCCTGCCATGCTGGGTCACATACCTTGTGAAAATCTAGCGAGTTGTCTCCTCTCCAGCCTCTCTGCCGCAATTTCTTTGCCTGCTTGCAGTCTCTGTGCAAAAAGCATTCGCAAGCCGAGGAGACATAGAATCTGACAAGTAAGCAATTTAAAGAATTTGTTAATAGGGACTTCAAGAACCGAACTATAGAAAAGAAGGGAAGCTAGCTTTCAAACAGCTAATTTGTCTTAGTTATGAGAGAATAGAAGAATATTGGGAAAGTGAGAAGTTGAAAGAAAAAAAGCCAATCAATGAATTAGGGTAGGGATATCATGCAAAAATCCATGAGACAAAAGAATGGAAAATGTGCTGAATGGTGTTGATATAAACTAGATTTAGCTTTATTTTCTAGTATTTTCTCTTATTTCATGCCTTGAAATATATTTGCTTTCTATTTCTTCTTTGTTTTTCATAATTCTTATCCCTAAACTCTGTGGTCATCTGATACAATGTTATATGTGTATACTGCATATAGGTTAAAAGCCTATGATTTAGTAGAGAATTCAGAGAGATTATTATGTTGTTCTACAAGAGCAGAGCTTTCCATGAACCATCTAAATAGAGGTAGTCCTCAATTTATGACCACAATTAAGCCAAAATTCCCATTGCTAAGCAAGGCATTATTGCTCCATTTTACTTTTTTGCCACAGTTGTTAAGCAGATCACAGTAGATGTTAAGTGATTCTTGAGGTCATGAAGCAAATCTAGTTTCCCCCACTGACTTTGCTTCTTGGTTGGGAAGGTTACAAATGGTGATTACAAGATTCTGGGACAGTGCAACTGTCATAAATACATGCCAGTTGCCAAGCATCCAGATTTTGATCATATGACTGGGGATGCCGCAACGCTTGTAAGTGTGAAAACTGGTCATAAGTCACTTTTTTTTCCAGTGCCATTGTAACTTTGAATGGTCATTAAATGAATGGTTGTAAATCGAGAACTACCTGTAGTTCTTTTTAATTCCCTTTCTATTGGATGAATTGCTTCTCTCATCTGAGTATTAATATCATGTCACATATACAATAAAGCCACAAATATATATCTAACTTGTATTTGCTGGTTAGTTCGGTTTTACATTCATATACAGAGCTATTACTGTTCCTATTGCACTTTGCAGTCATTTTGATTGCCTGTTTGGTAAGGCAATAGATTTCTCTTTATAGTTGTTGCTTATTTTGACACTGGCTACCATAAATTGTTAGGAAGGAGTCTATTTTCTTTTATAGACTCTTTTCAGTGTTCAGTGTTGTTTTTAGGTTGTCAGTGTTGTCAGTGTTGTTTTTAGGAGGAAATGATGTAATCCATATTAATACCTTAATCTTATAAATAGGCACCATGCTGAGGTACCATATAGATGCTGTGAATATATCCTTAATACCATTTCTTTCCCTCCTAGTCTTCTTCAGCTCCTTCTCATTCATATTATATTTCTTTCCCCCCTTTTAAGGGCTTGGCTTCTGATTCACAATGAAATCACCACTTCCTGTCCTTTTAAACCCAAGCAGGCCTCCAGGCCCTCCCCTTTTTTCTTAGGGCCAGAAGGTTCCTGGTATGTTTAGGGATAGTGCCAGGGAGTTGTAGAAACCATTAGCCTGCCAGAAGAATGTCAGATCTATCTCAAGGATATAAATCTGATATTTATAACTCTGATCACTGGAGGATACTTACATGAAGGCCTCCTCTAATTTTATCTACCCAAAAACTCTGCAAAGTACTTTGGGCAGAGAGAATGTGATTCCCCTTAAGTTAATAAATGAGCTAAAGGGCTAGTAGAAACTTCAGCCCAAATCTCTCCAGCCAGGTTCAATCACTTAACCACCTAATTCCCAGAGCTGTTATCTTTTTGATAACTAATGTTTAAGCTGTCATATGTATTACAGCTAAACCAAACCCGCACAAACCCTGTTTTCCTTGGAGAAGCTGGCTTAGCCAAACATGGCAGGGAATCATGCTTGGACTCCATCTGCCAAACTCTGACTGCATTCCATGTTTTCTGGCTTGTCAAAGCAGAACACAGAAAAAAAAAAAGCAGGCTTATCTCTTACAGTAATTGTATTGAATACACTGGAGTTGAGTAGGTTTAATAAAACTTTATGTACATAATTGTGATTTAGGGTTGCCAATTTTTCTTACTTTTTTTGTATGTGCATATACTTATTTAGTTTGGTAGGACTCTGGGCACAAAATTGTATGACATCAACCTTATTGTAATCTGAAATGTGGCCAGTGAATTTCAGATTGTAACCAATGCCCCTGAACTTGCTAACCATTCAAAATTGTAATGATCAAACTGTGTACTTTGCCAAAATATTTTAAAAAGGGTGAGGAAATGGGGCATAAATTAGAAAAAAAATCCTAAACCTTCATAGTTTCACCATCAATACTCATTGAGCCATTTTTCCCTATGTCTTTAATTCTCTGAATAAAGTAGTTCAAATAAATTTTTATATGGATTTTTCTATTATTTTTACATTCCAAAACCACTACATTTCTCAGAGTGTCCAATATAACTTTGGTTAAATTGATTTACAATTTGTGATCTAAGGATGATGAGAAAGATCAGTCCTGAATGAAATTTTAGGGTTTTCTGGCATTGCAAACTTTGAGAACCTGTTTTATTAGTGTTGCTATGAGCCCTTATTATTATTTTTTAAAATTAGATTTATATACCATCCTTCTCCAGAGACTCAGGGTGGCTTACAATGCATTAAGGAATTATTAATTTTTTAAATCTCTGTGGAAATATTGTAGCTTTTTAAAGACTACCTGATATGTTCCAACTATTAACTCTTCTCAAAAAATTTCTAATTGTAGAAGGCTATCAACATTGGGACCAGCTGTTAGTTAATTTAGATAAAATGTCTGCCTTGAACATAGGGTTTTGAGGGAATTACTTTTAGCTCTAATCAGTTCTGAAGTTGACTGGGCTAAATTAGCTTTCTCAAGTCAGCTGTGTCTTGTGAACAAGGAACAATGTGATTTATAAGAAGAGATTGGACAAGTATTTGTCTGAAATGGTATAGGGTTTCCTGCTTGAGCAGGGGGTTGGAATAGAAGACTTCTAAGGTCCCTTACAACTCTGTTAGTCTAATAATTTTCTCTTCCTGTTTCTAGAACAGAAGGAAAGTCAGAGATCTCATGTTTGTAGCCTATGTGCTTTTGAGTTGCCTATGCCATAATACAGAAGGACAATAGTAGACAGTAACTTGGTGAGCTCAGACTGCTAGAAGAAAGTAGTAACTGGGGCCTGTTCCACTGCCATATCATATGTTTTCCTTGTTAGTGTGTTAGTGTGAAAATCAACATCTGCATCCAGAGGAAGTCAGAGCCAGGGCAAATGGTGGATTCAATCTGATTTGTGACGGTGCCTTGATGAAGGGCTAGAAACAAAGTCATCCTGTCCAAGCATGGAATTGCTGTAAGAGCTAGAAAGATTTGACAAGATTGCCAAACTGCTGCTTTAGTTCCAACAATCTGTCTCATGCTGTATATGAGAGAAAGAGTGAAGAGAACAAATGATGGAGTTCCTTGTATTGATGGACTGCAATAGCCAATCTAATGTGCCATTTGTCAGCATGTTTGGGATTTTTGCTCATTGCAACTGCTTTTCATATCAAAGCCTTTTCAATTTTGAGAAGGGGTTATTGCATGCATCTATTTTCAAGATGCATCCAATGATTAAAGGAGGTAGTACAGGATTAAAACAATACTGCTCATCCAGAAATGATGTCAGCTGAGGTTAAGTTTTTAAGCAAGCTGTGCATATGACCCAGTTTTGTGTATTAGCAACACAGGAATTACATTTAAAATAACTTATGAAAGTTTTCTCAAACTTTTGTCATTCTACTTTAATCTTCTGTTTTGGAATTGCTGCTGCTTAGAAATATTTTATATCTGTCTGTCTGTATGTCTATTTGTTCATTCATTCAGTAGCCCTCTCTCAGAGAGGACAGCAAACAATCATAAAATCAACTAAAACCAAATACAAACATAAGACAAAATATAAATATATTTAGCAACTTAGAATAATCATAACCTAGATGTTAATAACCAGGAAGCAGGGTCTGGGCACATAACTAGGTCTTCAAGGCCTTTTGAAAGGCCAACATGGCCTGGCCATCCTAATATGTAGAGGGAGAATGTTCCAGAGGGCAGGAGTTATGACACATAAAGCCTACCCCCTACTCCTGACAGTTGACATTCCTTGCCTGGGATATACAGCATTCCCAAACTGGATGGGTAGAGACATCTGGGAGAAGACCCAAGCTATGAACAGTTTCAAAGGAGACAACCAGCACCTTGAATTGCACCTGGAAACCCTGGAAACCAATGCAATTCACAAAGCAGTGGTGTTACATGTGTGGAATATTCAACACCTGTGTAGCTGCATTTTTCATTGGTTAAAGCTTTCAAATACTCTTCAAGTCCACATGTTAAATGTATTTAAAAGAAAAAGGGAAAAATAATCCTGAAAATAATTTGCCATACTAAAAGACTAATAATAATAATAATAATAATAATAATAATAATAATAATAATAATAATTTCCACTCCATATATTGTTATTCCCATCTCATCCGTACACCACCCATCTCCTTCCACTTATGACTGTATGACTGTAACCTTGTTGCTTGGATTCTTACAATTTATATTGATATTGTTTCCTGATTGATTTGTACCCTACGACTGTCATTAAGTGTTGTACCTTATGATTCTTGATAAACATATCTTTTCTTTTATGTACACTGAGAGCATATGCACCAAGACAAATTCCTTGTGTGTCTAATCACACTTGGCCAATAAAAAATTCTATTCTATTCTATTCTTCCACTGAAATAGTTAAATATCTCAAAACTTCCTAATGTCCATTTAATTATATTTAACTCTCTCTCTCTCTTTATGCATGTGATTAAATATGCATTTCCAAATCTTTATATGGCAAAAGCATTAAATGTGATTTGACACATTTTGCAATTTAGAGATGTATACATAAACGTGGTGCATCTGTGAAACTGACAAGGTTCTGCAGCAAGTTCAGAGAAAGTAAATTGCTATTGAAATTGATGCATTAGTTTTATTTTTACAATGGAAGGAGTCCCCTTAATTCGAGTTTGTCAATTCTACTATTGTTTTTCATGAACTTTAGGAAAGGGATTAGATAACAGATGGAATATTTTTTCCCTAACTAGTATAAGGATTATGCTTTATATTATTCATGTTGTCTTCTATTCTTGTATGGACTGCACCAGTAGAGGCTAAACAAATTTTGTTGTATACATGATGTACAATGACAATAAAGGCTTTGAAATTTGAAATTGAAGTTGGTGAAAATGATTGACTTCCCCATATCTCAGCCACAAAGCTAGAGAAACATGTTCAGTATATAGTTCAGAATAGTATCTAACAGGGCTAGAACATGACTTCCTGAAGCAACTCCTACTCCACAAAGATTTATTCCAAACAGCAGTAGAGTTGCAGTCTCAATGCTGATTAGAGTTAAAAATATCATCCATGCAGGAGACCTTGCAGCTACTTTGACCACCCAGAGATGCATAGCAGATGGCAGCATGTATCCAACTTGGGTTATCCCAGAAATTGGTACTTGGATGGGATACTGCCTGGGAATCCCAGGGTATAGATCAGACTGGAAATTCACAAAACATCCCAGAAGGCGACAAATCATTCCTGTAACATTTCCAAGGAAACTGCATGAATAGAGTCAACATGAGCTATTGACTTAAGGGCATCAAAAGGTGTTCATAATGAGTTGATTATTATGTTAATTAGCTTGTTAATTAGTGTGCAGTAGCAGCTAAAAAAGCCAATGCAATCCTAAATTGCATTAACAGAGGAATACAATCAAGATCAAGTGAGGTACTAATACCACTCCATAAAGCCTTAGTAAGACCACACCTAGAATACTGCATCCAGTTTTGGTCACCACACTATAAAGCAGATGTTGAGACCCTAGAAAAAGTGCAGAGGAGAGCAACCAGGATAATTAGGGGACTAGAGACTAAAACATATGAGGAATAGTTGGGCATGGCAAATTTAGTGAAGAGAAGGACCAGGGGAGACACAACAGCAGTGTTCCAATATTTGAGGGGCTGCCACAGAGAGAAGGGGGTCAAGCTGTTTTCCAAAGCACCTGAAGGTCAGACAAGGAATATTGGATGGAAACTGACCAAGGAGAGATTCAACCTAGAAATTAGGAGGAACTTTCTGACAGTGAAAACAATCAACCAATGGAACAGCTTGCTTTCGGAAGTTGTGGGAGCTTCATCACTTGAAGCTTTCAAGAACAGATTGGACATAGGTTCAATCAACAGATGGTATAGGTTCTCCTGCTTGAGTGGGGTGGGTGGTTGGATTAGATGACCTATAAAGTCACTTCCAACTCTGTTAATCTGTTAATCTCCCTCATTTCTAGCAAACTAATAGAACAGAATATTTAAAGCTACAATCAAAGAACTTGGCTCAACCTAGAGGAATTAATCAGGATTTTGCTCTCCAAGTTCAGTGAGAATGAGTAGTTTCCAGGTTTCCAGAGAAACCTGGAAACTAAGAAACAATCAAATGTTGGGAACCAAGGACTTGGGCAGAAGAAGATTTGGGCAGGGTGAGTCTGTAGATCTATTAGAACCATATCTTTCCCAAATCTCCCCCCATATCAATGCATCAAGAAAGCAAAGAAAAACTTGAGATCAGTTGGTGAACAGGCCTAAATTATTTCTCTTCCATTTTTTTTGAATGGAATACATTTATTTAAATGCTGAGGAAGAGATGCAAATATATCTCTGCATTCATTTCCACTCAAAACTTTGAATTGTTCTTCCCAAGTACTTTCACAGTGTGTGATATCTGCCTTTCTAATAAGATATGTTTTAGTTTTCATGAGCTGATTTCTAGTGTCTGTTTTCATACAGATTGAATGATTTAGAAAAAACAAATTTAAAGGCCAAAATTAAAGCAGATTCAACAAATGCTAACATCTCCATTGTGTCAAAGCAAAATTCAGTGAATTCACAATGTTAATATTTTATTTATTTACTTATTGATTAATATAGCTGCCCATCTCGCATATGTGATTCTATTCAGATTACAATAAAACAGAGAAAATACATAATATAAAAACATATGGCAGATGAGCCTCACAAAATACCACCAACAAAGCCAAGTGACAAGCTCTATTCCACATCCAGAGTCCCAGCCTAGGCACAAAACCAAATTTTCAGGCTCTAAGAAAGACCCACAGGGTTGAGTCTAAGTTAACATTAGAAGGAGCAGGTGCCATGCCAACAAAGGTTTTCCTCCTGGGCCTTGCAACTAACACTCTTTAGCCAATGGTACCAGGAGCATGCCTTCCTGCTAAAGTAGGTAGGATGGTTAGAAACAACTATGGAAAGACAATCTTATAAGGAATCCCATCCCAAGCTATGAAGATATTTAAACATGATTGCCAGCATCTTGAATTGTACCCAGAAGCACACTGAGAATCAATGCAGATTGTGGAGCTGTTGATTGAACCTATGTGCAATCTGTTCTTGAAAGCCTCACTGAATAACCGATGCTATCAACTGCTTACACTACAACATACTTCCCCAGCTGAAGCTTCTGAATGCTCTTTAAGTACAGTTCCGTATTGTAATATCCAGTGTGGAGATTATGGAGGGCATTTGTGGCTTTCACGAAGGCTCCTGGATCCTGGAATGGTTGCAGGTCTGAAGCTGTGCAAATGATGCTGTGCAAATGATGCACAGTCTGAAGCTGTGCAAATGATGCTGTGCAAATGATGCACAGTCTGAAGCTGTGCAAAGACCTCAGGCAGGAGGACCTCCCCAGTTGCAAATGGGGTCTGTCTGGAACAGTACCACCCCATCCAGAACCAAAGATGGAAGATCCCCAGAACCAGGAAATCCAAAAACAGAGGGGCATTTGGTTCTATTTGGGTTCATCTAAAGCCCATTGCACCCTATCCAATCCATAACTTCTAGGAACTGTAACAGAACATTCACAATTCACATTTAGATAAACTGGAGTTGAAATATTAAGTTGAATTACCAGCATAAATATATTACCTTATCTCACTCCAAACCATTGGGTGATCTCACTCACTGCCTTCATGTAGATATTAAACAGGACAAAGCACTAAATGTGAAAAAGGAGGGAGATACAGGAAAAGGTACAGGAAAAAAAGGAACTGAAAAGTAGCAGGTCATGAAATGCTAAGCAGCTTTTACTGTAAATGAAGTGTTCAGGTCATTTTCACATCCACTTGTAAAATTCTGTGTCATTACTTTATATATAGAATAGGGAGTAAACTAAGAAATATAGAGACCACAAGAGACCTCGGAATATATGACTTTTTAAATCAATTTAATCAATTCCCATCATTAAAAAGATTGGAAGTGACAATGTTACATTAAATACCTCCACAAATCTCTCCCACATTTTGCTTTACCCACCCCACTCTACATCTGTAGAGAAAAGTTCATGAAAATGGCTTCCTTTTTGTCCTGACAGGTTCTACAAAAGAAAAAAGAAAGACTTTTCAGAACAGAAAAGAGGCGGAGGGGGAAATACACAAACATTAACAGAGAATGACTTCAAATTGACCTATAAATTGTGCTTGTTTTTTGACAACCGGCACTGTGAAGTCTAATTAAAGTTCAGTGCTCAGTGCACAATGATTTCATTGTGAATTCATATTTCCTAAGAGCTGTGACAAACATGGAAAGGTGGAAGTTGCAAAAACTAACTCTTTTATAAAAGCACACAAAGTGCTTATGTCTAGATTAATAGATCTGCATAATATATTTAGCTAACTGAACGTTGATGGCAGACGAAATCAGCAAAAATTACCTCTTATTTTCCTAGGAGATACCTTCCATTAGCTAACTGCTGCCTCTGACTGTAGCAATAGCAATAGCACTAGCACTTAGACTTATATACTGCTTCATAGTGCTTTACAGCACTTTTTCAGCAGTTTACAAAGTCAGCATATTTTCCCCAACAAACTGGATCCTCATTTTACTGACCTTGGAAGGATGGAAGGATGGAAGGTTGACAAGGTCAACCTTGTCAACCCAGATTGTTGGGGATAATATGTTGACTGTATAAACAGCTTACAGAGTGCTCTAAAGCACTATGAAGTAGTATATAACTCACCCCCGCAGCCCCTTTGTGCCCCATTTTCTTTAGCAGAGGCACTACGGACTGGTCCTTTGCTATTTCCAGGCCGGCCCCATAAGCCAGATCTAAGCACCCTATGGGCCAGATCTCTGCTCTAAAGTGCATGATACATTTTTTTTCCTTCTGTTCAATCATGTACAATTCATGGAGACTGACTGACTGACTGACTGAATAAGTCCCTGTAATCTTTCCTAGGGTTGAGAGCAGAGATGGGTTTCAGCAGGTTCTGACCAGTTCTGGAGAACCGGTAGCAGAAATTTTGAGTAGTTTGGAGAACTGGTAAATACCACCTCTGACTGGCCCTGCCCCCATCTATTCCCTGCCTCCTGAGTCCCAGCTGATTGGGAGCAAAAGGGGATTTTGCAGTAACCTTCTCCTGGAGTGGGGAGGGAATGGAGATTTTACAGTATCCTTCTTCTGCCATGTCCACCAAGCCATACCATGCTCACCAAGCCACACCCACAGAACCGGTAGTAAAAAATTTTGAATCCCATCACTGGTTGAGAGGAAGTGAGTAGTCCAAAGTAACCCAGTGACTTTTTGCAAAAGCAGGACTGGAACTCACTGTCTCCTGGTTTCTAACTTGTTGCCTTAACTGGCAACTTGCATGATATATCAAACGCTATATTCCTATGCAGTGGTGGGATTCAGCCAGTTTGCACCACTTCCGGAGAACCGGTTATTAACTTTCTGAGCAGTTTGGCAAACTGGTTGTTGGAAGAAATCATTAGGGCAGAGAACTGGTTGTTAAATTACTTGAATCCCACCACTTTTCCTATGTTATGTTATGGTTTAGTATATAATACAGAATTAACTCACTGAAGGGTTATATTTGCTTTATACTTTGTTTTGTCCTGTCCTTCATAGAACATCTGTGTAGACTGTAGGATAATGTATCCCATTCTCAATCCAAAGGCCTTTGAAACAGATACTTCTTAATTGAAATGTCTCATCATCACCTGACATAAAAACATATTTCTTAATCTTGAAAAGATATCATTGCCACCTGATATAAACAAATACACTTTTTTTGTTTTGGCAGAATTAACAAGGCATTAAACAAAGCATTCCAGGAATAAGATGAACTTGTCCTGGACAAACTTCAATGGGATGAGACCAATGGAATGTGAGAAGTGGTGGTTTAGAGCCTATAGATGTTAGTCTAAATTTCCATGGGAGGGAACATTGAGGAAGAACTATCTGGAATGCATGCTTGCTAGCATTGAAGGAGTCCACCTGACTTCCTGTCTCTGCATGAGATGGCAGAAGGGACTGAAATGTTTTTTCCTTTATCTTACATCATTCTTCAGATTTTTTAAAAAAAATATTCTTAGATTGGTGTCCAGTTATATTTTATTCGTCAGTATTTCTTTGATGGCTGCACTATGGTATATTATTATGTTATTATTATGTTATTTTCATATATTGCCTTGGAATAAAGTCTTAAATGCTCATACTATGTGGTCATTGCTTCTGCTACAGACAGAACAGCACACAGAGCATGGGGCACCAAAGTCATAACAATAAAATGCATAAAAATCTTTAAAGATAACGAGAATATATTGGTTATATCAAATATAAAATTTGCTGCAGTGTTAGATTAGGTTCTAAATTCAATACTTTCCTAATTATATCATTGCTTGTGAACTTGAATCCTAAAGAAATGTTTGGAATACCACTAGGTTTGGTAAGTTGTAGGAGTCTTCATGTGAAGGTACCATATGCTGCTATGCATTCATCAGATGGGGGAAGCTATTCCTATACATTAAAGCTAATTTTTCCAGGGCTCCATGTTCCAGGGCTACAAGACCTTCTCATCTAGCTAAGCTTATCCTGACTCTGACCTACTAACTCTAATTTACAGCATAATATTGTATAGAATTACAGGTGTGAACATAACATTTAAGAGATTCTCTCAGAAGAAGCTGGAAGATAAAAAGAAGAAGGTTGCCAGGTAGGCTGAAAATAGACTATCCATTTAGCATTATGGCACCCTACCCTGCCTTGTTTACCCTTATTACCTTGCCTAAAAAAAAGGTATGAAGACTCTGTCTTTCTATCAGACCCAGATGCTTAACATCTTCACTTTCTATGCCTATTCTAGACAAATTCAAACTTTTCTGGTGAGTTGGACTTGGAGTGGAGGCTAGAATGATCTGATCTAAAAAAGCTTTATTATAAAAGGCACGCAAGTTTTCCATTACATGAAATAACTTTTATTGAAGTGATGGTTTATTCAGGACTTGTTATTCCAATGGATTCCTTTCCTTTAATCGAGGTTTTCTACACTTCTCAAGTCTATAGGCATAGAAGTTATGCCTGAGAATCTAATCTGGATTTAAAATTTTAAAAAGCAGCACCTGGTATTGTGGGAACTAATTCTAACCCAGTTACCATGTAGGAGGCAGGACCTATAGAGTCGGTGGTTTTAGAGGCATTTTTACCTTTCCTAGAATGAGCAGACCATTTGTAAAAGCAGCAAAGAAGGTATATTGGTGTAACTAAAGTTCAGTTGAAAAACTGCCTACATAATTTCATATAAATTTTCATGCAAAATGCTCTTTTTTTCAAAAAGGAAAAATAAAACCTTTCTAAATGTCTATGGAGACTCTCAGTCATCCAGGTCATGTTGTCCCAAAGGTACTTTCTTCAAGAGGCAACTGGACTTTCTGAGGGGGGTGGTGGTGGTGGTGGTGGTGGTGGTGTTTGAAGACATTTTGCTTTTCATCCAAGAAGCTTCTTCAGCTTTGACTTCCCTACCATCCAGCTTCTTGGATGAGAAGCAAAACGTCTTTGAAGAAAAACCAGTAAAACTAGTTGCGTCTTGAAAAAAGCACCTTTGGGAAAACCCTTTTAACTGATGCCAAAATAGAGTATGGGATGAATTATGCTTAATAAACTATGGACACTACAGAAAATAAAACAGGTAAGTCATGTTCTTCATGTTCACAGTTTGCCAGATCTGGAGAAGTTAATAGCAAAGAATCTGCAAACTAAGAGGCACAGCAAGCAGCCTTTGGCAAAAGTTTGGAATTGGGTGAAAGAGAATTTCTTCATGCCCCTCTCCTGCAAGGTTGAAAATCTATCTTTGCATAAAGGGTGGGATGGTAACTATATACCTGAATGACTCTTTAGAGAAGAGGCACTAGAACTCTTGCTGCATAGGAAGTGACTGAATAAATATTTCTTTTTCTTTCTTTCTTTTTTTTAAAAAATCAATCTTTTAAAGACTTTAATTTAGTCAGACTCCAATCTTGTTAAAACAAAGGGCAGACATTCTGGAGCTGGTTGAGAAACAGGTGCTGTTGTGATGCTAGGGTCCTCACCCCAAGAAACATACTTAAATATACCCTGTGTATGGTTTGCTAGGAAATGAAATCTGGCATTCAGTTTCAAAGATTTGGGGATTTGATTTTCTATTCTCTTGAGTAAGAGGCATATGTCTGTTTGTTTATGCAGATTTAATGGAGAGGGGAGAGGCTTGCTCTAGCCTTTTATCTGCCTGTAAAGTAAACAAAGCTTTATTGTAGTCTTGCCTCTTTCTCTCTCTTTTAAATCTCCTCTAAAGATTTAAAATTCCATTTGTGTGAATTATAAAATAATTAGACTTAGAAGAAGTAAGATAAACATACCCACTCCATGCTCCCTTAATACAGGCCAAAATGTCAGAAAAGAAGACTAGCAGCTTCCGAGTCAAGGTTGAATGGATTTTGGGGTGGTTTTTTTTTTTTTTGTCACTCAGGATAAAAGTATATTAATTATTACTGGGTGATTGAATACCATCTCCCACACACTTGAGAAATTACACATAATGCAATTAATTCATTTGCACTGAGGACTGATAATCTGTAGTTTAATGATGGGAAAGAAAACAAAGGAATAAAAGAAAATTAAAATAGAACAGACTAAAAGAGAGACTAAGTAGTGGTAGTACTTCCTATTATAAAGAATGGAGCAAAAGACCCCTGAAGAATATGCAATAAACAAAACATTCAAGACATACACTTCTAGGAACAAGATTGCATTAGATAAATTAGTTTTATTGTACATTTGCTAAGCATTTTTTTTTATACATTTGGCAAGCTATTTCAGATTATTTGTCTTGAGACTTCAATTTAGCTCTGAGTTGGAAAACATTTAACTAAGGCTGGACATATTTATAGCCTTTCAAACAAGTATTTATCCTTTTTATGTTAATTTAATCAATTATACATTAAAATGTCAGTTGCACTATTAACAACTGAAAAGATGTAATTGATGAGCTTCTTGTCTCCATTTAAGCTCGATAATTTGTTGAAAATAACATATTAAAATATATTAAATTTGTACGCATCCTATATTGTGATGTCAACTTCCATTTTAGATCCTGAAATTAGAGAAAAAATCCCACAACTTTTAAAGTTTTTGCCACTACCATGCATTACAAATAAGGCTATAAGAAAATGAAATTAGGCATGTCTACTTTTGTTGGAGGTAAAGAATGAAAGCATGAAAGATACAAAAGTATGAAAATTTGAAAAGCAATTGGATGGAGTATTTGTCAGTCTAATGTGCCTTCCTTCCTCCCCCTCTTTCTCCCTCCTTTTCTAAGACCTCAAGATCCAATATATAGTACAAAATCTTCAATTGCTGGGGTGGGTGGAGACCAAGATTATATATACAATGATATAATCAAAGCCACAACTGTTTTTTTAAAAAAGTGCATTAACCAATTAGCCATCTTTGAGTGTTTGTACATGCATTTACTTCCTCTTTCTTTCTGCAAGAAAAAAGAAAGCAAATATTTGTGCATGTAGTATGTTTCTAAGTATGGGAATGATCTATGTATGGAAGGTTTCCAGGATGAGATTTAACTAGGGTTCGGGAGGATGAGCAATACACAGGACTTTCCCCCCCTTTATTTATAAATTGTTTTTCTGTACTCTTGGTTTGTAGATGGGTAGACTGAATGGGGAATAAATTAGAAAGTGAAAATGTTGATTTAGCAGCAAATAGGATGATGGTAAGACTGAATTTTCTACCATTTTGAAAGTGCTAAATCCTATACCCACAAGGACATACTGTATTTCAAGAAAATTCTGATACAAGCTATTCCACTATATTTTGATAACTTTCTGGACTGTAGTTTTTTCACTCAGTTCTATTAGTCCATCAGAACTTCCTCCCTACTGCTACTCTTCCCACAAAAAGGAATAGAGTTTTTCCTGAACAGCTTAATTCTGTTTACAAGGGCCCTCAGCTTAGGTGACTATGAGTATATATGGAGCCAAGTACAATTAATTTTATGACCAGTACAAATTAAGTGAATAAAGTCACTCGAAGACTGTAGAGGTTTTAGAGAGAATTAGTGTAAATGTGGAATGATAATAAAACTTTCTTTTCTGTTTAAGGCTTTGTGGCTAGTAGCTAACACTTTTATTTAAATAAACATAAACATATGTTTGGCACAACATGCACCAAATCTGATATTTAAAATTTGGGCTATTTTTATTTAACATTTTAAAATGTTATATGTTCAGGATTGTGTTATTTGAAATAATTAACAATTACAATCAATCATCAAACAATGAAAGTTTTTTCCAGATTGAAGTTTTCCAATTTACAAGCAAGGATACTGCATTCCCTAAGTTTATATGAGTTAGAGGGAGTCCTGGAATCATACCACAACATCCTCCATACAGCGCTGATTTGCAAGGAGACTCTGGAGTAGTGCTCCAAAGTAGCTGGATGAGTTGTCTACCTGGCAGACACAGTTGCAATCACTTTATTATTGACAACACAGTCATTTTGGAATGTATTTTTCAAGTAGACACTATGTTGTATGTTTCACTTCTTAAATACTTTTAATTTATTTATTATTTTTACTAAGCTAAAAGAGGCTCTTTTGAATCATCGGCTGCTACTTCTTTTTGAAGATCTATACCACTTATTCGATATCATTATTGTTGAACAATGAAGAAGATTGCCAGAGATGATCTAAAAGAAGGAATTGTGGAGAACCCTTTATTTCTTATTTTGATCGCGGAATGTAAAGATTTAAAAAGTTGTGGTTTTATTTCATTTTTGTAAATTTGTTACCTTTGTTTGATATTGGGAATTATAATTTGCACTTTTGGATTGTTTGTTGTGGGAAGCTAAAATTTTCTAAATTTAATGAATTTTGATTGGCCAGGAGATACCAGCTGTTCTATAAAAAGCTCTTTTTAAAGATTCATTTTTGACCACAGGAGGGAGATAAAGAATAGAAGATGAAGCAATATAGATCACATCTAAACCAGACAGAAAATGCAAATAAATAAATAAATAAATAAATAATTGGATGAGTATTTAAACAAAACAATTCATTTTATACATCAACTGTATTTCAAAGGTGTCACAAAAGAGGAGCAAGAGTAACAAATTATTCAAGTAATTGTAAGAAAGATGAGTAACACCGAGATGCAACCAAATATAGGAAGTTATTGACCACTGAAGCTATTGCACAAATATTTGACAATACAAAGGACCTAACTGCAATTTGAGGATATAAATTTGACACCAAATGTTAGCTATGAAGATGGTTTAATTACAGGTCCCCCAGTGCAATTGAAAGAAGAAAAGTTGCAAGTAAATAAACCATCTTCTAGGGAACATGTTTGAGATCTCCAGTTCAAAATTGAAATGGAAATTGACAATGTTGACATATTTGTTTTAAAAATCATATTGGAGAATCTCTTGAGAAGATGTTTATATTTATTTAATAGGAATTCCAAAGAAGAAAAAAGATTTAATTCATGAGGATTAGCTGGAAGGGGTGACAGATTTAATAAGTCAATTGGAGCTAGGACGGATTTTGTAATGGTTTGACATATGTAATTAAGAGAAAGTTCCATTGCATAGTTTTGGGTTTATAAAGTGAGTTTGAAAATGTGGTACAGCATTTATGTTCAAGAGGAAGATGGAAAGAAAAAGAAGTCTTTGATTTTTTTTTCTTTTTGGTATGTAATACTAGAGTAATTCTTAAAGTTTGCAAAATATTATTGAAAGTGAATTTGAAAGTACTATGTTTCCCCAAAAATAAGACCCTGTCTTATATTTTTTTTGAACCCTAAAATAAGTGCTTGGCCTTATTGCCACGCGCTCAAAAGCCCAATTGGACTTATTATCAGGGGATGTCTTATTTTGGGGGAAACAGGGTATTATGTTGAAAGGAAGTTTAAAAAGATGCATTAGAATTAATAGATTTTAATTATAAAGATGAATATTTTAAGTAAAAGTTTATAGCCTTAAAATAAATGAGTTTTCCATTTAAGGTGAAAAAAGTTGAAAAACTATAATGATTTTTCTTTAATGAGAATGATGACTTTAGAAAGATTAATAAATGGAAATGGAAATATATATTACTTCCCATAATGGGGGTGGGGGGAGAAAAAATGGTTTTGGTTAAAATGATTATATAAACTGTTCTAAACAAGGACATTTTATCTGGTCTTGTTTCTGTTGAGATATTGCATCTGGTTTTTATGCTTGAAATAGAAAAAAAAATAAAATTCAGAAATTAGTTTGAAGATTTAATAATTATGTAGTTATAGAACTGACTTGTAATAATTATAGGTAATGTAAACAGTTGAGATTGTATATGTATTAGTATGGAAAGAGTTGGATTCTTTCCAATATAGATACAGGAACTTGTGGAACCACAAACTAGAGTAACAGAAAATGAAGAAGCTAAAGTACTCTTGGTCTTTAGAAGTGAAACAGACAAGGACCTGCCATATAACATCTGAGACTTAACAATTGCTTATAAAAAAAACCAAAAAAACCCCTGGATCTTCAGGCAGCATTACATTCTTGATTAAATTACCTTTCCATTGATAAATAATTTTATGCTACTATTTTAAAAAAAGTGGTGTTATTAGCTAGTTTTAGAAAATACACTTTTCCCAAAAGGTTTCCACAATTTTGGCCACTACTGTACTCTCTCTCTCTCTCTCTCTCTCCTTTATATTCTATAAAATAGAATTACAGGGCCACCATAAACAAAGCCATGTATATTCTAAAGCAACCAACCAACTCTAATGTCCTCCATTTTAAGTAAGGTTACAAATGCAAAGGTAGATTAGCTGTATTTCTCTTTTTATGTCAATCTGTCCTTGGAAAAACATTATTATCTAAGATATTTCTAATACCGAATGTGCCATTTCAGAGATAAGAGACTTATTCTTAGGTTTCTACTCTGTTCATATCTGTTTTGGAGCGAGCTTGGGTAATTTCTTGCTAAGAAAACTTAAATACAGTAAGACCATCAGATTCATTTTAAAAGGTGACCTTCTAAAGCACTGCTTGCCCTAGTGCATAATCCAGCCTGCTGATGACTGGGCACGCTATTATATCCAAGAGAATGTAATATATTTCCATGTAACAGAATTTCAGTTTCCCTTCTCCATTTCATCGCTAGAAAGCTATTTGTTGCATTTTTTCTGTCACAGAAAAAAAAAATAATCTATGATTTAAGACCTAATCTTTGGCTCATTGAAATAATGCACATTATGCCATTGAGAGTACAAGCAGATCCATAAATAGGATTTATTTATTACACAAAGTAAAGGGCAAGAACAAGGAAGTTCATACTACAGATAATTTGTAACAAGAAAAGAAATAAGATTCCTGAGGCTTGAAAAAAAGAAAATGCTTTTTACTCTAGAGTTTAATCCATCTATTTTTCAGAGCCTCAGGCTGTCTTCGTTTTATGTCTAACCTGGGACATCATCGCTCAGTTTATGCATTGCATAAAGAGTGCTAAAAAGATATAACCATTTGTCATCAAAAATACTTAAAGAGCTGAGTCATAAGTTTAGAGGGGCTTTAAGGGTTTAATTAAACTGAGAGATTCTGAACGCTATGTTATAGATCTCTTTGATCTGCACATAAGACCAAAAGCAAAATAAAACACAAAAATAATAAAAATGAAACAATCAGTAAAAGCCATGTTCAGAACAGCAGCTACAAAGTGGACCCCGCTGAATATCAAGAAGAACAGAAGTGAAACCCAAGCAGAAAGCAACAGTCTCCTTAAACAAGACTGGTTGTTCATTTATGTGTGAGATTTTTCTTTTGCATTTCCTCTAAAAGATTAGGCTGGTATTAATACTTTCTCCTCTAATTTCACTCCCTCCTCCAGATCAGCAGCCCTGTGAGGTAAATTGGACTAAGAAAGAATGACTGGCCCAAAGACAACTTTTGTGAGTTTTTGTACCTGACAATGGACAAGAATCTGAGACTCCCAGGTCTAATCCAATACTCTAATCACAATACCACATTGCATCTTTGGTGTTTACTTGTCACCATCTTAGTAATTGTATGTAAAGTTACTAGTATAATGGCATGTAAAAGAATAGTAAAAAAGATGAGTCCTTTAATCCCTGTGAACATGCAATTTAAATATTTTTTAAGGGAAGATGATAGAAATAATCAATCAGAGATTGTATTTCTTTTTTCTTTTTTAAAATATTTTATTAAGTTTTTGATTAAAGACAAAACACAAAACCATTCCCAGTGTATAATACAAAATAGGGAGAAGCGGAGGAATTTTTTCTTCGTCTTCAGGTCTTCCAAAATTCTCTTTGCATTGGCACTGGCATTATTTTTTCCAAGTTCCCAATTGCGTAGTCTACAAATGGTTGCCATATCCTCCAAAATATATTTTCTTTCAATAGTTCTTTTTTGAATTTTATATCACATGTTAACTTATCATTAAGAGCAATTTTCCAAACTTCTCTGAACCATTCATTTAGTTTGTATTCAATATTCAATTTCCAGTATCTTACAATTACAATTCGTCCCATAATGACCAATATCCTTACAAGCTCTCTTTCATCAATTGTTAAAACCTTGTCATTCAACTTTAATATGAGGATGGTATCTACTCCCAACTTTACCTTCTTTTTAATTATTTTATAGATTCTTCTTCTATTCATAACCAGAAATTCTTCACTTTACGACATCCATACCACATGTGTTGTATGTCCCATTCTCCACTTTACATCTCCAACATAACTTGCTAGCACTTTTATTCATTTTATATAATCTTATTGGGGACAGGTACCATTTCCAGATAACTTTATAGCTATGCTCCTTTATTCTTATCGATAAGGTCCTTATTATTCTACTATTCCAATTCAAAAATCATTCCTGTTCTGTAATATCTGTTTCTAAGTCTTTTACCCAATTATCTTTCATCACCATTTGTAAATTACTATCCAAATTAATAATTTTATACACCTTACTAACCATTCCCTTAATTCCAATTTCTTCCATTCCTAATTGGGATACTATTTCTTCAAATTCTGTTTTTAACCTTTCTACCTTCATTCTATCCTTATGTTTCTTATTCCAATTATTAACCTGTATCTTCTCCCACCAATTAAATTTCCACTTTTCATATATCTCCTCTTTTTAAAAATCATCTCTTACCACATTTATCCATTCTTTTATTCCTTCCAGATTTTCCTCTTTTAACACCTGTTTCCTCTCCCTGTTTAAATTTATAGGAAAAGAGAGATTGTATTTCTAAATTTTCATTTTTTTCTAGAATATGAAGATTGAACAATTAAGCCAAAACCCCTCTCTACACACAGAGAGACATGGCAGAGACAGACGGATGGACGTACAGACAGGCAGACAGACACACACACACACTCTCAAAAGGTCCGAGCTCTGGACCTAATCCAGAAGTAAGAACTCTAGGCGTGTGGGCAGGTGCTAACTGGGTTTATTAAGCCAGACTCAGACACAATTGAGCTCCAAAAAGCACTGGTCACAGAACAGATGCAATCTGGAATTAAAGACAGTGCTGGGAGCATTCGCCTCCCAGCACATTTAAATAGGCAGGTCATGCCCTCTGCCGGTGCAGGCCTTGCCCAGAAGTCACTCTCCCGGCTCCGCGTGGCTGCACAGCTGATCATTGGGTGTCCCGGTTTCACATCTGATCATTAGGCATCACGGTTGTCTCACGCTGACCACCTCACAGTCACATAGCTGATTGGCACTCCAACGGAAGTTTGTGCTGGTTGTCTCCCTGCCACAGCTGATTGGCGCTCCAACCGGGTTTCTCCGGCCTGTGGCTATAGCTGCCAGTGGCACAAATGTCTCCCCACCACCAGGACTTTCCCTCCCCCTGGCAAGGCAGATCCCAAGGTTTGACAGACACATGAATGGAAAGAGGGTATTGGGTATTATTGTTGGAGTAACAACAATACCGTATCTAATACCACTTTGGGAAGATTCAGATAAATCATTTCATGGCCAAAAGAAACTCTAAAAATTTAAAAATAAACAGAACACCCTTCTATATGGACGTTTTTTAATAAGGGGCTTGAAATAAACAGATTGTCTGAAGTCATAACAGTGAAGTAAAACATTAAAAGTTATTTGATCACTCTTATGGATGACCAGTAGTAGGACTTCCTACATCTTCTGCTGGATGTTTCAGTGACCTTCACTAGTATTAACATTGGTATATTTTGTGAGATCTGGGAGTTAGAGAACTGCAATGGATTCTGCCATTGGGAAGTAGCTCCATTTGGCTGTGAAGGTGGGGGTTGGGATGAGGCCTTTAGGCTTTCCATTATGGGTACCACAGAGTTCAATTTCCCTCTTATTCTATTTAATATCTACATGAAGCAGCTACTCATTTTCCAGTTCAGTCCAGTTCAGCTACTCAATATGCTGGTGATAATTACATATCTCCATTCTCAATCTAGTAGAAGCATGTTTTAAGTATAAATTTAATCTGGTTTATTGTGAAAAAATAAATACTTTCTAAATCATATTGAACCACCCTTTGGCATTTTTCATTTCTTTAGCTGTCCAGGACCCTGAGGGGTGTGTTGATAATTCTCTTCCTCGTGGTGCACCCTGGATAACACGGTAGTATGAATCAAATGACTAGCAACAACTGGTAGCCAGACTACATTGAAGAATTGGCAGTTAACGACAGTTTGCATCCAGACATCTTTGTAGAACTCCTGGCTCTCTAAATACATGGCAACAGATAAACAAAATGGGCCTAACAGGACATATCGAAGCTGGTTTCTAGCAAGGCTTAAAAACTACAGCAGTGTTCATCGACCTTACTGAGCTTACAATACCATGTGGAAGAAGTGGGGTTTTGTCTCTACTCCTCAGTGTGACTGTAGTACTCCTCGACAAAATATCCATCACACTGCATCTGAATGTCCATCAAGAGCTTACACTGGCCAAATGTCTGATTTTATCAACATAGACCACTCTGCCCTTGAATGGCTGGGTGGCCTGGACATTAACATCTGAACTACTATAAATCCATGTATTTGCCATATGGTAAATAAATAAAATAAATAAAACCCTGAGGGCTAAGCAGGAACAGTTTGCTTTACACCAGGCTGACCTGGGTAGCTGGGTTTTAAAATCTACATTGTACTGAGAATTCAGAAGGCTTTTTCAAAGAAGTTTTAGAATTGATTATTTAATCATATCTATCAATGAAGTAAACAGGAAGTTGCAGAAAACCTAAGGAGGGGATCAGGTAAGTAAGACTTGCATCTCAGAGCTTTCGCATCTCTGAGTAAGCTCTAAAGTACGTATCATTCAGGCATGCCATGGGAAATCCTCCTTATTTGCTTTGAAAGATTTGTCTCTGGTGATGGATAATCCCAAAGCACTAGGCACAGCCTAGCGGTTGCACCCAAAAAGACTGGTTGCACATAAAAAAATTTACTATCTAGTTCACGGGTGTCAAAGTTGCAGCGTCACATTGCCGTCATGTGATGTTTCGTGACGTTTTCCCCTTTCTAGTTGGATAAGAATTTAGCTACCTTGGAGAGTAATAGTCACTGGATTCCAATAGAGATTTGCCTATTCGATATTTTTCTGATCAATATTTTTTATTTTTTTTAAATTAATTACCAGAGTAAAAGGTTTTTTAAAGGGCTGCTTTTCAAATGTACAGATAACACCAACATCCAGAAGTCTGTCCAAAATTTGTTTATTTGTTTGTTTGTTTATCTATCAACAAGTACAAGGAAACAAATAACATAACAGACATAGACATGGACACATGAAAAAAATTGACACAAATAAAAGATATAAATAGGCAAAACATAGCCATAAACACATAGAATGATTAGATATAAATGGGGACAGGAGGACAGGGACAGTAGGCATGCTGGTGCACTTATGCAGGCCCCCCAAGGGACCTCTTAAGAAACATGAAAGGTCCACGGTAGACAGTTTAAGGTAAAAGGTATGGGGATTAGTGAGACTAACAACAGGATCAGGAAGAGTGTTCCAGACATTTACTACTCTATTGCAGAAGTCATATTTCCTACAATCAAAATTAGAGCGAATTACATTGAATTTGAATCTATTGACAGCCCTTGTGTTATTACGGTTGAAATTAAAGTACTCATTTACAGGTAGGATGTTTTGGTAAATAATCTTATGAACTAAGCATAAGTCAGAATGTAGATGGCGTAGTTCAAGGCTATCCAGACCTAAAATATCAAGCCTGGTGGTATAGGGAATTTTATTTCAAACAGAAGATTTGAATACTCTTCTAGTAAAATATATCTGAACCCTCTCTAATATATTGATGTCTGAAATACAGTGAGGATTCCAGGCAGGTGAACAGTATTCAAGTATAGGTCGGGCAAAGGTTTTATATGCCTAGGTGGACGAGTGTTTCTGCAATATAATCTGGACAAGACTGAGTTGAGCAAGATGGGTAAACATTATATTTAGGCAGGAAAAATGTAGGACATGCATATAAGAAAGGGAAATCATGATTTGGAAGCATAACACTGGAAAAGGACTTGAGTGTGATCATTGTGGGCAAGTGAATCAGTGGCAGAAGAAGCATTGCATGAGGATGTGTACAGCCCTTATTTCCCTTTACTCTTGCCAACCTCATGTGGTAAGCTAGATAAGAACCACAACCAGATGAATAAATCTCTGTAAATCTACATGGATAGAATCTTGCAAATTTGAAAGTACAATCATTTTCCTCATGTCCACCTGAGAAACTAGGGAGGACCTCTTCCGAGCCTCTTGCCCTCCCACTATCCAGTTGTGGGCCATCTGTCTCTTATCTGACTGTTCTCTTGATAGCATCTTAGCATAGTCTCCAAAGATCTTTCCCACTTGCCATTATAGCTCTGCACTGGAAAGCCCATATATGTATACTTTTGTCCATTACATTTACAGAGGGATATAGGCATGTTAGAATGAGTCTAGAAGAGAGTGGTAGAAGCATTACAGAGATTTGATGCTATACCTTATAAAATCTGTTTAAAGTAAATTTGGAACTGAATGTTCAGTCTGCAGAAAAGAGGATTGAAGAGAATTGTGACCTCAGTATTCAATGGAAAAGATGGTCAGGAACTCTTCATTGAAAAATAGGATGAGAAATAATGAGTAAAAAACCCTCTTGACAGTAACAGCTGTGTAATACTGGTACAGGCTACATATGTAGGATGTGGGTTATCCATCTCTGCAGATATTTATAAAGAGGCTGAATAGCAACTTCCAAAGGATGGCTTAACTGGACTCCCTGTAGTTTGCAGAGGGTTGAACTATATAATCCTTGTGGTTCCTTCTACCTAAACAATTTTATAATTCTAAGATTCCAGCACCAATATCTCTTGCAGTTTTGACCTGCCTACCATGTGGCCCTAGTTCATTAAATCTCTATAATTTACTGCCTTAACTCACAATGGGTATTCTTGTAAGCCTATTTCTGAATAAGTGATGAAAGAGTGAGGGTAAAAGGGAGAAAATATCCTTGTTTCTCTTTCATTTTCTGTTCTTCCATAAATGTTAAGAAGGGGGAAGGGTATTTTAAAAGCCATAATGCATTAACAATTTGCTTTCATAGATCTGTGCATGAAGAGATAATGACATGGGCTTTTTATAGGCTAATGTGTAACTTACTGAGATAATATTCGTGAAGTACTTAAAATGCATTCTAGATACTGATTCTTAACTTGCCTCTTCTGCAAACAACTAAATGTATGAATTGACATCTCATGGATCCTCTGTTGTGGATCTTGCCTGTTGTAGAGGGGAATCCTTAAGAA
Organism: Masticophis lateralis; assembly: GCA_030761175.1. NCBI lineage: Eukaryota > Metazoa > Chordata > Lepidosauria > Squamata > Colubridae > Masticophis > Masticophis lateralis. Next base: position 308,561,215 of record JAUDYJ010000001.1, on the reverse strand, counting down.
AAAAATAAGGAGACTGAAGCATTGATAAAGTCTTTATGTTGTATTTCAACTTGTGAAAATGGCAGGCTATTAGGAAATGTTCATGGAAAATGTTTGGAAATCTGACTTTTGACTGACTGGTTATTCAACATCAACTCAGTGTTGACTCTTAGCAACCACATAGACTTTCTCCATTATGGTACCTCCCTAGCCTGTGCCTTCAGGTCTTCCAATAGCACAACAATACATGAGTATAACCAAGAAACAGGGTCCTTAATACTCTTGGATCTTCAAGGCTTTATAAAATCAGATCTTCAAGGCCTGATGAAAGGTTGACAGAGTTGGGGCCATTTTAATCTCTGATGGGGAATATGTTTCAGGGAGCAGGGGCTACAGCTGAGAAGGCTGTATAGGGAGGAACTGACTCTTGCTCAATTTTATCAAAACCAAATGGTTTTGTGGTTTGCTCTTCCGAGGGCCAGAGATTTCCACTTTTGCACTCGGATTGGGTCATACTCCTCAGCAGGAATTGTGGTACTGTGAGGGTCCTCTTGAAATCACAGCTCCTGATCAAAGACCAAGTGTCTTGCATGATTCTGATCTTTATACACATAATGGCATTTGGATTCCAAGGCTGTAATGGCTTCTCTGTCAAGTATTAGTCTGTAGTGCATTTCTTGACTGCTTATACTTTACTTTTGGTGATTGTTTCTAAAAAGTAGAAGCTACCCACTACTTCAGAATCTTCTTTGTCACTCTTTAGGTGTTCAGGGATTTTTAGTTTAACCACATAGGACCAGTTTTCATGCAGCTATTTTACCTCTATTGCTTTATCCATGAAAACATAAAACTGCAAACTGGCAAACCATTTGCTGCTGAAATCAAGTGGAAAATGGTCATAAAATGGATGCCAATTACAATATCTGTAAGTTCCCAGTTGGGAACGGGGCTGTGCTGATTTTCTCAATTGAGTAAAGGAGCATGATCATTAATCATGTAATTTACTTATAATATTTTGCTGTCATCACATTATCCAAGGGAGCTATAAGAAACTATTGCAATATCTATAATATTGTGAAAAAAATTAAAAGAAGGGGACATGACATAGCAATCTGATTTACTGCTGATTGCACATAAGGGGATTTGAAACTAGTACTACAGCCCTGCAAAACTGTGCCTCAGTAGACCTATAAAAAGAAAGATGTGATTCAGATACTTTGAGACAGGCAATCGAAAATTAGTCTTACTGATAAATTAAAATAGGATGCTGTCTATAATTTAGCATCCTGGAACTCATGTAGAACCTTCCATAGACAAAGCTTCCTTGTAAATTAGACAACCCTTGCACATATATTCTGTCCATGATACTCTCCTGTGCACCCCTCCCCCCATTTTTAGTAGTTCCAACACTTCCAGGAGCTCTAGTATGTAAGGGCCAAACACTAATGTCTTCAGCATCCAGCATGGATAAAGAAACAATATTAGTCTTCACAGTAATATTTTAAATTAAAAAGTCATTTTTGGATAATGAACCTTTATTCTAAATGTGCATCTTTACTGAAATTGTTAAGAGTTTTGTAAAGAAGCCCTGAATGTTAAACTTCTGAAGGTCTGGTCATAGAAAAAAAAAATAAGAAACTAGTGCTGATTTCTAACATGAAAAATGAACATGAACATTTACCTAGGTTTCAGTGGGGCCATATTTTCTTGCTTTTGACCAGTAGTCCTGGATAGGGAATCACACTTCTCAGGTAGATAAATCATTAATTAAAGGAAGGATAAATAACAGCTATATTGCAAAGTATAGCCACATCATTAGCCCATGAAAAACTCTATTGCTAGTTGCACAAATTATCTATCAGCTACTTATAGAAGACTTGAAAAAACAGGCTATGGATAGATGGAGGAAATCTATCTATGTCATGATTAGCAGTCGAAAATGACTTGATGGCACATGATCAGTCAGATGACTTTGGAGAATTCCACAGACTCAAACTTCAGAAAATTTGCATATTTCAAAATATGCATCTCAGATCTGCTTTAAAGGACAAATAATAAAAAAAGAGGACTTGGTGACAAGTGCAAATGAGAGTCAGAATAGTTTCCAATGCTGCTTTCTAATGCAATAATATACAGACTAAGCACTGGGGGCCTTCTCTGGATCCGATTAAGTAGTCCTGAAGCAGCAGGGATAATCATATTGATTTGGAAAGAATGTCTGGTTAATTTTTCACAAGGCGTAGATTCTTCCACAATCAATAACTTTCTGCTGGTATCTTTATTCTTCAGAATAAACTGTGTCTGTCTCAGAAACTTGATTCCTAAGCTCAAATACATTCATAAAACATTCACAGACATACCAAGAGCAAAAGAAATGCAAGCTTATCCAGGCACCATGAGCATTTAACCCCAAGGTAGGACAAAGAGAATTATTTTCCTTGATATATTGTTGTCCTTGGACAGATAGGATTTTAAAAAAATTCTTTTAGTGCTCTAATGTTCTTTTGTTTTTGTTGGCAACGTCTAACAGTCTGTGCAGAAGATCCTTTAAAACTTTTCTTTCATTTCACACTTTTCTCCAGTTCACTCTGTGCATTCAATACATGAAACAGAATCTGAACTATTTTTACTAATGAATCAAGATTTGAGCGAATGTGAGAATGTAGGCAGAAGCTCTGATCTGAAAAGAGAAGATTCAGGCTCCAAAAAAATTCTGGGTATTAAGCTTGCCAGACTGCATGCCCAGAGCTGTCCTTGGTCAGATTGTGTTCAGTGAACTTGACCAACATCTAGAGAAAAGAAGAAGTTGAGTAATTCATTTGTTCAGATGATTAATTATATCTAATACCAATTTCAGTTCATTAAAGGTTTGTGGATAAATTTTAGCATGGAGCATCATTGTCTATAGCTAATTTCAAAAGCCTAACGTGGGTATGTTGCTAAACCCCAAGCACTTGGATTTTAATTTTATTTGAAGTATAATTTATATTTTCCACAATATCATATTGGGGATACTTCTAGGAAACCAAATGGCAGTTCACCATTTAGTTCACTATTGATGCTTATTGTGCTATTAGTTAAGACTGTCGACAGGAATACTTTACAATGAGCTAAACCTCCTCAAGTTTAATTTTCAAATTAAGATTTCAGATTATGTAGGTCACTCTGTTTGGCTATCACCTCCCCTGTTGGATTCATATAATTTGGGAAAAAAAAGATTAGGGGTTAATAAGAAAATTAGCCAAGCAGACAGATGGAAAGCAAGTGAGCAGTAAGTAAATAAATGTGCAGAAATTAGAATTTACATTTAATAACATAATGCAAGATCTGTGCCAATATATTGATACCATTAGGATAAGAGGGTCCTCACTCTCTAGGTTATTAGTTTAATCTTTATTAAAAAGAAAACTTGTATCAAAAGTTTAGGAGATGATCTAGGGAGAAATACAAGGTATAAAACAGGAGACGGATTTTTCAACCATTTTTCTTTTTCCTTCAAAAATGAGAAGCCACAGCAGGCTACAAGGAAAGAGTGGGGATAATTGATCATCTTCTACCCTTTCTGTCCACTGACAGAAACCTACTGTCAGCAGAGAAGACTTATCTGATACTGCCATTAAAGATCATAGGAATCTTATAAATCTTCATCAGAAGTACAAACTGCTGAAAAGTTCTCCTGCACTTTTCTCAATTACATTCTCTCATTTAATTTGTTGAAGGAAATTATGCTTTCATTATTTCTTTCAAAAGTGAAGAAATTTTAGTGGAGATTCATGCATACATAAGAACATTAGCAGTGCCCTGCTGTATCAGATCCCTGATTCATCTAGTTTCACAGTGGCAATTGTGGAAGACATACGTAATGGCCTGGAAGGAAAAGAAAAGAACTACTACCATGGCAATAGTCAGATAAGCCATTCTTGAGTCTGGGCCAAAAAACTAGTTGAGAAATACATGAAGATAAAAGAAGGGGGAGAGAAAGGTATTCAGACTTGAAAGATTTTCCTGGAACTAGCTGTTCCAGGAAAAGTAGTCCTGATCTATGTGACATTGGTTTCCTAGTTTGGGCTATCTTGTAGAGTTGACAAAACTCTACAATTGCACAAAGAAATCTACTAGTCTCCCAGCAGAAAACTTCAGAGGCATTCATAATGCTATCAATGCCAATAACTTTTGATTCCTATGATTTCCATTTATTGGTCCAATACTTTTTTGAAGCCAGGTAAGCTAGTGTGCAGCCCATTATCTCATGGTAGATGTTAGATCGGCGCAGGAAGAAGATGAGACCAGCAGAGTTCAAGTAACAACGTTTATTAACAAGAACCGAACTGGCGCTGCGCTGCCGGAGCTCTCCTTATATTTGCTCCGGCAGACGCACCGCCCACTGATAGGGATTCAAAACTCCCACCGAAAGGATCTTCAGCCAATCCCAGGCGGATGTCCTTATAAGGACATAACAGTAGAAAATTTCAAAGTTTCATTACAAGTTGTGCAAAACAAATTTTCTTTTCTTTATCCTGATTCTTCCAGATTTCAACTTCCAAGTTACTACTACTACTATAGTACTACTGAGAAGACTTTCATTTCAGTCTCATCTGCATTTCCTATCCTGTGTATATGCTTAGCACAGGGGTGAAGTCTAATTTTTTTTGCTACCGGTCCTGTGGGCATGGCTTAGTTAGTGGGTGGGGCTTGGTAGTCAGGTGACTGTGTGGGCATGGCTTGTTGGTCAGATGGGTGTGGCCAAGTCAACATCACTTCTTTGCCCTTTTTTAGCCTACAAAACACAACAAGCTCATCCAGAACGTAAAAGCAGCTGTGCTAGACCCAAAATGGCCCCTGAAACAAGCAGGAACCTCACACAGCCACAAAAAGTCCAAAAAACCAACTTTCACACTTTACACACACAAAAGTCCACGTACAGCTTTGTGAGATTTTGTGTGTTTGTGTAGTTAGAGTGAAACACTACAGAAACACTCAAAATCTCAGAAAACTGCACAAATATTATTTTATTTTATTTTATTTTTATATAAAAGCAGCTAAATTTAAAACTTCCTAAACTTTAATTGGCTAGGTCTAAAAAAAGAACAACTAAAAAAAAAACCCAATTAACTTTTTTTTTTAAAGCTCCCAAAGGGGAAAAAACTTACCCAGTTGAAGGGACAAGGCAGGCAGGCAGGCAGATAGAGCTGCTCACCGATGAGCTTGATTGCAGGCAGGGAGATTCAGTTACTTTCTGATGCAATGGATTGTAGGGATTACAGCAAGAGAAGCAAGGCAGGCATTGCAACCAGCAGCACAGGATTCGGTCCGAAGAGCAAAGGTAAGCAAGCTGGAGGCTGTGGGGTGAGGGATTTTTGCTACCGGTTCTCCAAACTGCGCGCTGCCATCGCTACCTACTCAACCGAGCCGGTCCAAACCTAGAGCATTTCACCCCTGGTTTAGCACTTATTTGTTATGCAGCATAGTAGCTGGCCTCCTGTGAGAATGCTTTTCTTAAAAATGGGTGCAGCCTTTTTATTACATGTTTTTATGGGAAAAAATAAATTTGAACCAGTGTTATAAATTGGGAAAAGAAAAAACTTTTAAAGTTTTATCATCTCCCTATGTTCTTTCTGAGTTGGAGGGCAGTAAAGATGTAGTCATCCATTTACCCCTTTTTCTTTGTTTTCTTTAAGAGTAGCAGCATGTCATTTAATTTCTTAGTTGGAGGCCAGGAATTCTAAGTTAACAGCATAGAACAAACAGATTCATGTAGACTCATTTCAATCTCCAGTGAATAAGTTTACTGTGGCATCTTGTTTATGGATGTAGGAAATCTTTGTTCCCCACACCCGAATACTTTGTATTTGCCATTTACATTCACCTGTTTTTATCATTTATGCATAGAGCAAAAGAGAAATCTTTCTTATTTGATGAAAGAAATGTAGCTCACTTAGTTCCTGAGCTAAACCATTAATAAAATAATGCATACATATATGCACATTATCATATATATCCATCATTGCACTTCCTTTTCAGGGTAAGCAATGTTACAAAGAGCACAAAAAATGATTGAAAAAATTAAGCCAAAGAAAGTAAAGTCAAAAGAAAGAGAAATCTGGTTTTACTAGATGGTCCCATGGATATTAACCTTCAGTGCTTATTGTGGCTTTGTTCACTCAGGGCTTTTATGTACTGCATTTTATTAAGATAGAAAATATATAGATTAGTTAATCAGCCTTAGTTGTATCTATAGTTGTATCTCACCCAGAGTAAGACCCTCTGCACGACCCTCCTAGCCTTCTGAAAGAGCATGAAGATCTAGCTTTGCCAAGCATGCTCATTCACAAGCTAAGATCTCAAGAGACCCTCTGGCAAGATAATGTATGCTGTCTTTAGCCCATCAACTAAAACATACAGGTCATCCTCAGAGAACAACAGCAATTAGGTCCAGAATTTCCATTGGTAAGTGATATGGTGATAAAGTGTCACCTCATGTGATCACATTGCTTATGGCTGTTCTGCCATTTTCTGGTTGCTGTTGTTTAGCAAATTACTGCAAGCTGTTAAATGAGGAGGTCACATGGTTGCCATTTGCAACCTCCTACTTGCTTCCCATTGACTTTGCTTGGAAGAAATCAGCAAAGAAATCTGAAAATGATGACCATATGGCCATGGGATGCTGCAATGTCATAATCTCAAACGAGGCACCATGACCTGTATTATGACCACGTGACCGTGAGAATACTGTGATGGGTGGAACCTAGAGGACCTGTACCACTTGTTCACTGCCATTCCAAATTTAAATGGTGCTGAATAAGTGGTCATTAAGTGAGGACCATATGTAATGTATTTACATTACATATGGTGACGACCATATGTAATGTATCCAGACTAACTAACACTTAGTCTGGATAGATGAATAATCTTGTTTCATCCCTCCATTGGGTAGTGTTGGTTTAAAACGGGTATTATAAGAAGTAAATCTCAACTGAATTTCTGTGGTCAATTATAAGACACAGGTGAGATATAAAAGCAGATGTATGAACAGAAAATTCAGAATTCTTCCAAATAAGTTTTCTATCAATTGAATCAAGATCAGTAAGAAAAAACAATCTGCCCTTGTTAGATTTTGTGGATTTATGAACCAAATGATTTAAAATACAAGTTATCAATAATAGAAAATCCACACTTAAATCTTGCCTTCTTTTCCAAAAATAATTATCGGTCTCTGTTTAAGCCCCTGTTTTTATTAAAAGAAATTTTACATGTCTTTTCTCCTTATTTTTTTTTATCTAATTAATATCTATAATTAATAGGCATCTCATTTCTAAAATATTGGTGAAACTATCATTCAACTCAAATATATAAATTGAGTATATTCAATCAAAGATTTTACAAAAATATTGATTCCTATCAATCCAGGTTTATTTTATACATTTTAGCAGATAGTAAGTATTTAAATAAATTCTCCTCTCTTTTTTTCTCGAAAAACATGCTAATATTAAGGCAGACCTGCAATCTTGTTATAGTTGTCTCCATGAAATGGAACATTCAATTAGAATATTTAAATAGGTTGGAATCACTCCCAACCTTTCTCATTAAGATTACAGCAACAAATAGATCGACTTTAACAGTAATTAATGGTTCTCTTCCTACATGTAATTCTAAATGTTATTCTGACAGATATTGGCCTTTTCTTGAGCGCTTAATGGAACATTTGTAAATTCTTATGCTGTTGTTGTTGTAACTGATGAAATTAATATATAAAATAGTGTTGACAAAGATGTGAATAAAAATATGGGAGTGGATTAAGATGGTAGCTATTTTTATCACCCAGATTATCTACTGTAGAGAAGCCAGAAATAATCATAAAGTTGACTAATATATATGTTTGACTAATATATATGTTTAATTACAAGGTTGTCAGTAGCAGATGACTATGTCATATTAGGATATTTTGCCTATTATTCAGTTCAGATGGTCAGTACATTTGTGGAGAAAAATAGCAGGTATTGGAAAAGTAAAATAAAGCAGAAAAGGGATTCTCCCATTCCACCTGTGTGGGATTTTTTTTTCGAATTAACCTGCTTGCATGTTTAAAGGAGCATTTCTTAACTTTGAAAAAGCTGCTCTCTTGTAATAAAGTTCCTTTAGTTAAATTACCAGATCTGGGATACAAAAATCCACACAATCATTGGTCAGTAAAGAAACACAAAAAGCATGTTATTTCCTGCTGCCAAGTAGTCCCCCTTATTTTTGCATTTTTAAAATTAGATGTTATTTCTGATTTAGTGTAATAGCAGGGTGACTTGCTTGATACAGGTATGCACATTATTACTATTTAAATATTTTAAGTAAGAGTTTGTATGGAGGAGGCATGTGGCCCAGCCAGAAAGAGGCCAGGTGAGCCCTCACTACATTATTCTGTACGGGTGAGCCAGACCTCCTTCCCACCATCCCTTTCTCATGAGAAGCACTACAGAGCACCATAATGATCCTTTTCCAGTAGCTGCAGTTCTGAGCTCCACTTTCCAGATTCTCACTGGGTGCAAGAACTGATATTTTTCAATCAGTGAGGGAAATAAGCAAAAAGATCTTAGATTGAGTTGCAGGGCAGATGTTATGACTCTTCACTAGAAAAAAATAAGATTCACTGTTTGCATTTGCCCTTGTAGCATTTTGTTATTTTAAATTATCAATTTTTACCACTTGTAGAACATACTGAACAATAAGCAAATTGTCAGCCCTGGAGGCCATTCTTTTCTTCGGATCTTCAGGGCTGACACACTTAGCAGATGGGCATACTATGGAAACTGGGATTCAGGTTAATGTCAGGGTTCCAAATAACACCCCCAACTAAGTAAGACTCCAAGGCAGGCATTTCCTCAAAGTTCCATTTTATTAGAGATGTTATATTGGTACATCTGGAAAAATCTGAATCTGAAGTCTCCTGGGTTTTCCCCACCCCAAAGGAAATCCAAGTCTCTTCCCCTGCACCCACATGTCCATCACATGGTCCAATCAGGCCACAATCCTAACCAGAGTATACCTCTCCAGGTGCAGGTTGAACGTCCTTGACTCCCACTGAAAGAATGTTGTTGTTGTTATTGGCTATACATCTCACCCCATCGCCAGAACTTAAATGGGAGTGTTACTTGGAATCCTGACACAAATCACACTGTTGGATCCTCATAATATAGTGAGGAAAAAAACTAAGGATAACTGAGGAAAAAAAATCTAATCAAGAACATTTATCTACTGTATTTAATAATGAGCAACATACTGGGCAGAGTTGGTGGCAAGGATGCCACCAAACATCTCTTCTATTTATAAATTAGGAATAAATAATGTTAGAACTATGGTTACGGCAATAACAACGGTTATTTATTGGTGTAACCAAAGTTCCTAATATTGGTTATTATAGTTCCTAATGTTGACAACAGGACTTGCCTCAAGAAGTTATAGGTACTCCAACACAAGAGATTTTAAGGAAGAGATTGGAAAACCATTTGTCTGAAATGGTATAGGGCTGTGATGGTGAACCTATGGCACGTGTGCCAGAGGTGGCATGCAAAGCCCTATCTGTTGGCATGCGCACCATCACTCAGGTCAGATCTCCATGGTGTTTCTTTCATGAGCTTTTGTTTTCCTGCAAACGACAAAACAGAAATTCACAAAAGAAAAAGGTCTTACCTCTTGCCTCACTGCCAGTGTTGGGATGCCCTGCCTCCTGCCGGCCAGCTGGTCTTCGGGTCTCTGCTGTGCACGTGTGCATGTCTGTGCTTACATGTGCATGCATGTGCATGTCTGTGCATTCATGCATTCACACGCGCATGTGCACCTTTTAGTTTGGGCATGCACACACAGTTTGGACACTTGGTGTCTAAAAGGTTCGCCATCACTGGTATAGGATCTTCTGCTTGAGGTCCTTTCCAACTCTGTTATTCTGTTATTCATATTCTACCATTACCCTATTAAACTCTTCTGCTTATGCCAAATATCCCACCATAATCTCTGCTTCAAAATAATTTTAAAAAAATCAATGGGGAGAGGGGTTAATTCCTTTAGGAACCATTTTAGAATTAATGCTAGAACTGACGTAGCGTAATTTAGACAACATTATAGATATTTCCTTTCCACAATTACAGTCTCAGTAGTGTTACTCCTCTAAGATCAAGGAGGCTTCCTTCTTTACACTTCCCATTTTACACATGGAATGACATATAGAATGACTGGCATAGAAAAACAGCAAAGACAGAACAGCTCCAACTCACTATTTGATATATACTGGAACAGTTACCTAAGTAGGATATCCTTTACACTAGTTTGATATGGTAGTCATGGAGTTTGGGTTAGCAACTGCATGGGAACTGGAAGGAAATGACAAAGAACAAAGGCTCTCACAAGCCTTAATTGAAAATTTATTCTGGGGAAAATAAATAGAGTTCTAAGACTGGATTTTATTTATTAAATAAAATGTCACTGCTAGCAGCCAAATGCTGGTTTCTAGCTAACTTTATCAGTTTATAATCATAAAGCTTTAAAATGGAATTTCCTTTAAGTAAAGTGAGATAACTTTATTTATATATCAATATGCCAATGCTTTTCTTTTTTGTTTTCTTATAGTCAGTCACTGAAACTAACACACACTTGCTATTTGCTGAGAGACTGGTCCTGAATATCACTTCTCAATGGCAGCCTCCATTTTACCTAGGAAAGAGCCCTATCGTTATAGGACAAGAAAACATGGGATCTCCTCAGGCTAAAGTATCACTCTATGAACAAAAGCATTCATATCTCTAATATATGTCTCAATGCCTATTTATTCTCAGTACTGGGATTTAGTTGGTTACTTGAGGAAGAAATTGATTGAATAGCTGGAATAAATGCATAAAATATGCAAGTAAGATTAAAATGTTAGCATCTGAAAATTCATCTCTATGAAAAATATCTTGAATAATATTTTGTTATAGTTATAAGATTCTGTTATATGCAACTTTGTTGGTTTAACCTTCTTTTCTCAACCTCTGTGGAGATTCTCAGTCATCCAGATTACGGTTGTCCCAAAGCTTTTTCAAGAGGCAACTGGACTTTCTGTTTTTTCTTTGAAGACATTTTGCTTCTCATCCAAGAAGCATCCTCAGCTCAAATTACTCAATTTGAATAATTTAATTAATTACTCAATATCTCAAATTATATCTTCATGAAAGAGAAAGAATGCAACCATGCATTTCCATTATCACTGTAGAAAGACACAACTGGTGTTACAAGCATAAATGCAGAATGTATAATCAGCACATAAGAGACTTAAGGAAGGCAGTCTCTTGCCATAAAAACAAAATACTTTAATCTGAGCATTGATAAAAGATTGCTTTGCTTAACAATTAATTCCTGCTGTATTAGGTGTCCACTCTGAGATTTACAGATGAGGATTATTTTGCAAAATGAAAAATTAAATGCTAAAGGTTCTTTTCCTGTTTTCAGAAGGCCAGCCATTTCTTTTCTTCTAAGAAAAGCACATCTTTGTCATCTTATCTTTCACAAAAGAATGGGCTCACAAAGATTGTATATTCCCTGTGGTGCATTGACTTGTACCACCACTTTTTGCTAACTAGCTCAGCCACTACTCAGCTGGATTTATGTGCAGTTGTGTCATACAAGTGATTCAGTGCTTTTAGTTCAACAGTGCAATTTGCTTACCAATTGCCCCAGAGAACACAATGTGTCATAGTCATGATTGCAAAGTGTACACAATAAACTTATGATGGAGGCAACCCATTTTCCTTTGAAAGGCTTTTAGTACTAAGGCATGCAGTGAGAAGCAAGAGAAATGGCTATTAGGCTAAGGAGACTGACCTTTCAAAAGAATGTTTTGCCTTTATGCAAGATTCAAGTGTAGAATTTTTTTGTGTCATTTGAGCTTTACAATTTCTAATGGCCACTATTGATAGTCCACATTACACCATGAAAAATAATCCTGCATTTTTTCCTTTATTCAGTTTGCTGAAAATAATTTCCTTGTAAAATTTCAAAGTACATTCAAGTACATTTCGATTTAATTTTCATGGGACATGGGTTTTTTTTTTTTTTGCGTTTACTTATTTACAAGACAATATGCTTAGCTTTCCATGCATTAATTAAATTCCAAGGGTACTCTTTTCATTCCAGTTTTCAAACTGAAAAGTGCAAGCAGGGATACAAAATTGTGTAATGGAGGACAACATTAGCAATTTTCTTCTCTGCCACTTCCAACAATAAAGAAAGCTTTAAAAGAAAGAGGATATAGTGAAAATAAATTGTAAGCATCCTGAATTTCATCGTTAAAAAAAAAAAGTATGGTGGATGAGGACAAGTGGATGAGCAAAGAAAAAACCCTTATTTTTAGTTTTTTAAAATACAATGCACTGAATTGAATGGCATTTAATCTTTCCTTTTCAATCACATTCAAAATCACAATTCATGAAGAAATTCTGAAGTCTACAGCCAAAATTTTGTGCAGTCTTATATATCTTGATATAAGTTATATTACAACTTCTTGTATTTAAGAGCAAAACTCTATTTGATCAAGGGCCCAGACCTATCATAATTCCAACATGCTGTTGTCCAGAGTGTCCAACAGAATCCAATATGGACCGAAATAGCTGTTTTTCTAATTTCTTTAGAATAATGTGAGCAGAGTATCATCAGCATCAGCAGGCATTGGCTTAGTCTCCATTAATTTAATATTGTTTTAAAACATGGATGGACAACCCATTGGCCTGGGCTTCATGCAGGGTTGCTGAATTTTGTACCTTCTTGTCATATCTTGTCCACCTCCTCCCCCCACCCAACACGTTGTGTTGAAATTGGGATACATTTACTAGTTTTCATCTAGGCGGTTTTATAAAGAGAAAGGCTAAAATGCAGATCAATCCCACAGTAACCTCCAAATAGTCATTAAATCCCAAATCTAGACAATAACAAAAAGTACTCCCCAAAATGTCAGCCCTGCTGTTTCAATGACATCATTGTCATATCTTGTCCATTAGAGATTAATTCTTTTTAGAGCAATATTTCTTATCTCAGAGTTAGCACCCATTAATCCACCTAACTGTATGTTGATAAAACATCACTTGGCTGATTAATTCAACTTGCACTATTTTCTACATTTAATTCACTTCAAAGATATTCAGCACACCATGGCTTTATCAGTACAGTCATAATAAAAGTAGCCGTGTGCCTACTGTATGATCTTTCAAAAGCAATCAGCAACTATTTGCATCACTCAACCTTGCATTAGGCATAAACTATATTGAAATGGACTGCACATACAAGGAGAATATGGCAATTGTCTACAGCATAAAGCCTCTGGGGAAAACATGATACTCAGTAGCTTCTCATTGATTTTTTTTTAAAAAAACAGAATTATAATCAAGAATTAATTTCAAGCCAAGTTCAATTTCACTAAAATTGAATAAACCATCCCATCAATTTGGTCACCGAGCATCAAACTGACAGAGATAACATTCAAAAGGCCATTATTGGTTCGGAGCAGTTTCAGGTTCATTATGCTATTCTGGAAGCAGATGAATAAGATATACTGATAGCCATCTCAGTAAAGCTTAATGTCTGGAGCATCATGTCAGCATGGGCTCTTTTGAAGCTAAAAGAGGGGGGAAACTGTAATTTTTCTTCTATTTGTTTTATCTTAGTAATTTATCTGAAGTAGCCAATTTACTACTAGTATATTACTGAATGCAGGTACTTCATAGGCTTAGAAGCATTTATTTTTTGTTCCTTATATCCATGAATATTATACTTTTATTGGAATAATATTATGCCACCACTGCGCCTATACTAGTATAGGGCTGTATTATCCTTCTTATCTTCTCATTTTTCTTATCTTCTCATCTTTCCTACTATTGGTATCTTATGATTTATCACTTGTTGCTTGTATGTTATGATTCATGATTATATCTTATGATTTATGATCTATGACTTTCACTTTGTTGTTCATGTGTACACTGAGAACTCATGCATGGGAGACAAATTCCTTATGTGTCCAATCACACATGGCCAATAAATAATATTCCAATATAAAGGTAAACGTTTCTCTTATTTATATCCAACTCTAGGGGATGATGCTCATCTCTGTTTCTTAGCCAATGTTGTCTGAAGACTTTGTAGTCATGTAGGGATAAACTAATAACTCCTATTGGGAAGATGTAGCTGCATCTTTGTCTGGGATTATCTGGCTGGATGTCACTTTACTTCTCTTTGTTATATTTCATGCCTTCAAATCAATTTTGACTCTTGGTGACTACCTGAACAAGTTTCTGCAGTTTGCTTGGCAACAATTTTCAGAAGTGGTTTGTCATTGCCTTCTTTCTAGGACTGAGGGAAAGTGATTGGCACAAAGTCACCCAGCATATATTTTTTAGAGAAATCATGACCATCTTTTCTATTTTTCCAAGATCCCTAGCTTTAAATTGTCACTGCAACAGGCAGCAACTTTGTATAACTTTATTGATACCAGCTGTTTCAATAGCTTCAAAATAACAATCAATGGTACATTGCTATAGTGTTGTTTCTTATTTTTATCTCTTGTTGCTATAGGAAAAAAGAGAATTTTTAAATTATTTATACTAATTACCATTATACACTTGATTATTTGTGACGCATGTCTTTGCTGGGATAGCTATCTAGAAACATATTTGGCATATTTTGAACTCTTTGAAGAAGACAACATATAAATAAAAGAACAAATAATCAATCATTTCCACTGGAATTTTATTTCTGAATGAAGTCAAATCTCTTTTACATCAGTTCAGCTCAGCTCCTCCTGGCTTTGTGACCCTGTAGTTTTATTGACAGGAAAATAGAAAAGGTGCATCCTTGCCTTCTTCTGGGATTTGTTTTTTAACTTTTTAGTCTAACCTACACTGAGAATCAAATCCTTCACATAGAAAAATCAATGTTATAATGAGTAGAATAATCATGAAAGTTAACATTTTCATACATGTGAGCATGTTTCTTGGATTTTTTCATGATTTTTTCCCTAAGAATTTGCCTTAAAAATTGTAAAATGAATGAAGTTTTTTCTTGAGATAAAAATAAAAAACTATGTAAAACAAATTTTTATTTTCCCACAACAATATGCCACGATACTCAAGAACTCTGCCATTGTGTGAGAGAACTTTCTATTTTAGGTATAAATATAATTGATTGGTCAGTAAACTGAGAGAAATTGGTTCCTGAACTCATAATTCCTAAGAAACAATGGAAACATCCTCTCTATTCTGCAAAAGGCAGAGTGGAAAAAATCTGTTCTTGACTTGGTGCAATCATAAGTGGCATAGCAAAACCAAACCAGAATGAAGGGAAAAAATTCTGCTATGCAGGACCTATTTCTTAACAATACCAAAGAGCTAACTGAAATTGAATGCTTGTTTGCTAAATATATATTGAAAACTAATGCTGTTAAGAACTCCCCACATTACTTCTTGGGAAAAGGGAAGGTCCTTCCTTCCTTCCTTCCTTCCTTCCTTCCTTCCTTCCTTCCTTCCTTCCTTCCTTCCTTCCTTCCTTCCTTCCTTCCTTCCTTCCTTCCTTCCCTCCCTCCCTCCCTGAATTTCTTGAATATGGATCAGAATGGGAGAAACATCTGTAAAGGGAGGTTTAAAAAAGACAAATGGAATCAACAGTCATGAGATCCATTTTTGATGGGAAGAACGATTGTAGAACATCTTCTAAATGACAGACTGTTGTTTTAGCTGTTGCAGCTTCTTGAGCTTCTTAGTCTTATTCTGGGAAAGTTTCCTGATTTTTGCTGATTTCCTGGATATTCCAAATTCAGCTCATTGGGTCAGTCTGCTGCAGAGCACTTGAAAACTAGGCTATTATTTTAAAATATGAATTCAGTTGATGTTATTTTAATTTCAAGAACCCTTACAGCTTTTACAATAAGGTGGAGTAGGAAGACAGCAGGAATAATTGGAAACATGCAAATCCCTACTTAAAGTACCCAGCGGATACTCATTACTACAAAGCAAATTCTTTCACACTAAACTAATCTCCATCTCTGCTTATTCTGAGAATTCAACCGAAGGGTGGATTCACTGAGGCTTTTGACAGACTAGAATGGATTCATTCTTAAATAAGAAATCTTTTTTATTATTTGAATCATCCATCATAGACAAACCATATATAGATATTCTTGAGGATCTTCTTTTTTCATAAATGGTATTTATCATTTAATTTAATATTTCCTTTCTCATCATTGTTAAAGAAGGTTCAGGAACAATGCTTTAACTTCAATAAGTCTTGGAAGAAACTTTTATTTAGATCCATTCCAACAGAGGCAAAATATTTCTTGGTTTTCCTGCAGGGATGTGTTTAGGAGGGGATCAAAAAGTCAAGATATATAGCCACAACCATGCAATAGAAGCTTTTCCTGTCTTTATGTGTGTTGCATGTGTGACACTTACAAACAAGGGACAGGGTTTCTATAGCATGGTCATGGTTGTCATCTTAAATTTTTTAACCCTCACCCATTATGGATTCTCTGTTCCGTTAATAGAAATTACTCCAATCAGGTAATGGTTAATGGAAGTATAACTCTATATAAGTGCAACTCTCTCGTAAAGTTTTGGTCATCTCTATAGGATGTAGTCGTGGACACTGTGGTATAATATATCCAGTTTTGTTTTGTACATAGAATCCCAAAATGAATGCTCAGGCTTTTTTTCCCTCCAGATACTTTTAACATTTGCTCTGTTATATAAAAGAAGAAGGGAACGACAGAGAATGAGGTGGCTGGATGGAATCACTGAAGCAGTCGGCGTGAGCTTAAATGGACTCGGGGGATGGTAGAGAACAGAAAGGCCTGGAGCAACATTGTCCATGGGGTCGCGAAAGGTCGGACCCAACTTTGCAACTAACAGCAACAACAACAACTGTTATATAGGCATGAAACCATTGCGCAAAGCCATCTGCAGTACAGAATGATAGCCTCATCACTTGCAGATTCTTTTTTTCTCTTTTCCATATTTTATTCCTAAAGAAGGCAAGAACATTTTAAAGAGATGTATGGAATATTGTTATGGTGGTTGTAAACATACAAACTAAAATTAATAAAAGATGGAAACATTGTGGGTCAGGTGGAAAACAGCTTGTTCCAGACAGGGTTATACTGCTTGGCTAGTATAGACTAGAGATAGAAATAGTAGTAATACTGGACAATCTATGCAGACGTATGTGCAGGGAGAGACAAAAGTGGATGTCTTTTTAGCATTTGTATTAAGTCAGAAGGCAAATATAATCAGATATTGGATCAGATTATCAGGTTCATATGCTTCACATGAAAGGACTTTGAATATCTGAAACCCTGGCGTTCAGTCCTAAAATAAATATAAAAAGCATATGCATAGAAAAAATAAAAATAAATAAAAATAAAAATTAGTAATAATAAGCTTTTACTGATAATAAGCTTTTATTTGGAATTTCAGAAGAAAGTATCTCTAGATCTTTTTGAATAAAAAAATAGTTCAACCCCTTCTTTATTCATTTTTTAAAGACAGTTATGAATACTATACTTTTTTTAATCTGGATAATATAATTACCTTCAGTTAAGACATGCTTTATTTTATTCATGTTAAAGGAACACAATAAAAAAAATTGGATTTTCCCCAAAATATGATGTTCGTAAGGAAAAGCAGAAAAGAGACTAGAAATGCTAAATTACTTAATTAAAGGTATCTAAAATATTTATTCATTCAACAATATTTATAGCTTGCCCTACTTCTTATGGATTTGGGACAATGATTCAAAATACAATCCTGTTTTGAAACATCCATGAAAATATGTTTTAATATGAATGTTACATTGTTTGATGGCATCTATTAAATACTGCTATTCAATATCAGTACAATAGGAAATGTTACTTCTGGTCATATATCAGATGCCAGATACTTCTGAATGCTAACTACAAAATGTTTGTATATGAAATACATGTGTTAATTATTATTATTTTTCTCCCATTCAATTGTGTTCTGATTCTCAGAGATTGCTGGGCAAGTCCCTGCAGTTTTCAAAAAAAAAAAAAAAGATTTATCATTGTTTCCTTGCTAGCAGATGAATGGCCCAAGATCACCTGCTTGGATTTATGCCTAAAGCTAGATTAGAACTCATAGTTTCCTGGTTATAACTGTTGATTAAAAAATATAAAAATAAATAAAATGAAAATAATAAAATAAAATTCAGTTAGTGGACATTGCAATATCCAGAAATAGCAGAATAAAAGGAAGAACTGGCAGGGTGGTGGTGGTGTCACAAAACATAAAGACTTGCGAATAGAAGCAGAAAGACTATGGCAAAAGAAAGCAAAAGTGATACCAATAGTATTGATAAATAAAAAAAACCCAAATAAATAAATAAAAGAAACCAAAGGTAATACTAATACTATTTGGATAGCATTATTAGTTTTACAAAATTACCATCAGTCAATTGTTTAAGACAGTGTTACTTAGAACAGCTTTTTTGGGGAGGGAACACCCATATCCGTAGCACTCAAACTGCTCAAGGAATTGTTGATTCAGTTCTACAGAAGAATTATTGAGTCTGTCAACTGCACCTCCATAACTGTCTGGTTTGGCTCTGCAACCAAAAACAGACACAGACTTCAATGGATCATTAGAACTGCACAAAAAACAATTGCTACCAACCTGCCTTCCATTGAAGACCTGTATACTGCATGAGTCAAAAAGGGGGTTGTGAAAATATCTACAGACCTCTCACATCCTGGACACAAATTGTTTCAACTTCTACCCTCAAAGCGACACTATAGGGCATTGCACCCCAGAACAACTAGACACAAGGACACTATTCCCCCTCCCCATGCCATCACTCTGCTAAACAACTAATTCCCACAGCACTGTCAAACTATTTACTAAGACTGTATTACTATTATTCTTCTCATGCTTCCTATTATTTATCTCCTCCAACTTATGTCTATGTTGCTTGTAACTTTACGATTTATATTGTTTATATTTGTTTCCTAGTATGATTTGATTGCTTATTAGTAACCTGTCACTAAGTAGTGATAGTAGGTTGTGATAGTAACCTATCACAACCTACATCACTAAGTGTTGTATCTTATGATTTTCAATGAATGTATTTTTTTTCTTTTTATGTACACTGAGAGCATATGCACCAAAGACAAATTCCTTGTGTGTCCAGTCACACTTGGCCAATAAAGAATTCTGTTCTGTTCTGTTCTGTTCTATTTGCGAAACTTCACCAAGTGCCAAAAAAGGAGTGCACCTGGGTGTGCAGGGGAGCACTGGGAACTGGAAGAGCAGCTCCCTGGCATGCACATGCAGGAGCACCAGAAACAAGAAGAGCAGTTCCCCGGCGCACATGCATGTGCATGCAAGCTGAGCTCCCAGTTTCTGATGCATGCATACATGCCGGCCAGCTAGTCTTTGTGTGCACATGTGCACCAAGAACCAGAAGTGACCGATGCACATGCGCATGCCAAAAACCAGAAGCTCAGCTTCCCAGCACACTCATGCACACTGGGGAACTGCTCTTCTGGTTTCCAGCACTCCCATGTGTGTGCGATGGGGAGCTGCTCTTCCAGTTTCTGGGGCACATGCACACGATCTCTGCGCCGAAAAGGTTGGCTTATACTTCTATAGTGCTACAATCTACTGTTGGTGATCTTCCAATTTCAAGTTATGACCATATTTTTCCAGTAATCATGCAGCTGATAATAATTAGCTCATTGTTCTTCTGTTTGTGCATGCTATATTTTAGACAGATGGTTGGAGGTGGGGGGGAGAGAGACAGAGAGAGAAGTAGGCAGACAGACAAATGAGAGAGTTTTTACCTGTGTGTTTTTGGCACAATAAGTGAAATGAGGGGTTTTTTAAGGGTTATTTTTGAGCAAGAAGGCAGGGAAAAAAAAACCATTGAAATGGGCAAAGAATTTATAACAAAGTCTGGTGAATACCAGATAAAATATAAGGATTTCCTATTCAGAACTCACTTTCTGGATTTGGGTAAATCTCTCCGTCTCAATTCTTCATCCATCTGATGAGGTTTATGACTGCTTTAACTCAGCTAGTCAGCTGGTATTGTCCTTATATTCACCCTGCTGCTGCTAACCATATAGATTTTATTTTTTTAAAAGAAAGAAACCATGAGGGTAGCACAACATGACAACAGCTAATGGGGAGATAAAAAGCCAAAACTGACATGTCCAACTAAATGTGCAGTTCACAAAGAATAATGAACTTGGGAAATTTCATAGAGACTCAGGATGTGGATTTGAATTCCAGTATCTATGTAAATAGGCATATGTCATTCCTAATTCATATGAAAGTATAGTGTATATTTGAGCTCTGCTACTATTTATAAAACTGAGGGCAACCAGTCTTCAGCTCTATTTCTGTATTTTATTTGTTGTATTTCATTGAGCAAAACCACTGGTCTATCTAGTTCAGTCCTCTATAATCAGCTATTAAAGACATTTCTTAGACTTTCGAAGGTCACAAAGTTGCATATATAGACTGAACCAAAGTCTTTCTATGTACAAATCTACCGAGGTTCTGAATTGTGACCTGTTAAAAGTAGCTATCACACCTTTTGGCTCCAGGTGCATATCTGCCATCTGGAGCTGCCACTGCTGTCTCATCTATTATGCAAATGAGAAGTGGTATTAGTTATGTTTCATCTATAGATACCGATGCGGTAATGGGGATGTTCCAGCTTCAGCTCTGACCAGGAATTTGTTTTCTGTTATTCATAGGCTAAAATGTACACCCCATTATCTCTAATGGTCCTGAGGTCACTGGAGGCCACTATGTCCATGTTGAATCCTATTTAAATATGCTAATAAGTATATGCTTTAAAATGTTCTGCTGAATTATACTGTTTCATGCAATTACATATTACATTTGTTTTACGCAGATTATTTTTATTATTTTATAGCATATGTTTCAATTAATTTTTATGTATTTCATTGAAAACAAAAATTCCCTTCTTCATTACATAATGGGGGTACTCAGACTCCAATCCAGTTATACAGATTTCTCCCTCCAGAATGTTTAGGGTGAAGGTAAGACTTAAACTTCTCTCTTGATGTACTATAATATTTTTGAGGCTATGGCTTTCCCAGTTGCAATGTATGGCTGAGAAAGTTGGACCATAAGAATGACTGAGTGCCAAAGAATTGAGGCCTTTGAACTATGGTGCTGGAGAAGACTCCTGTGAGTCCCTTGGACTGCAAGGCGATCAAACTAGTCAGTCCTAGAGGAGATCAACTCTGTCTGCTCTTTAGAAGGCCAGATCCTGAAGATTAAACTCAAATACTTTGGCCACCTAATTAGAAGGAAGGGCTTACTGGAGAAGAGGCTAATGCTGGGAAAGATTGAGGGCAAAAGAAGAAAGGGACGGCAGAGAATGAGGTGGCTGGATGGAGTCACTGAAGCAGTTGGCATGAGCTTAAATGGACTCCAGAGGATGGTAGAGGACAGGAAGGCCTGGAAGAACGTTGTCCAAGGGGTTGCGATGGGTCGGACACGACTTCACCACTAACAACAACAACAACAATATTTTTGAAAATAAGGATCATAGTGACAAAACAAAATGCTCCTGGCTTTCAAAGGCTTCCCATACTTGGATGATGAACAAGAGTCTGCTATCCAACCAAGAGCAGTTTAAAAAAAAAAAACTTTGAAACATTGTACTTTCTAATATTCTCTTTACTTGATTTTCATCAAAACAGGGATAACCAGGATTAACTGCAGGTTGTTGAAGCATAATTCTCTCTAGAACCTTCTCAATATAGCCAAAATTACTGTTCCAGTGATTGTTATGCCTGTTTATCATTACTAGAATTATGCTGTTTAACTTTGCTCTTGGTGCAGCTAGAGATAACTAATAGGGGCATAAAAACAGAGGTATTGGCTGCAGAAGAATGACTGGGGGGGGGGAGTTCAATGGTCACAGGAAAGTTATTTTTTTTCCTGCTACCCAAAGATGGTTCATTGAAGACTATGGGGTAAAGCGGCTTCATATGGCTCACAATGTGTCATTAGTTGCCGTCCTAGGCTTTTGTCTTAAATATGAGGTTCTTCCTGAACATGCAAAAGACACATTTCACATGGTCACATTTCTAAAAATAAAAAGAACTACTTAGAAACATATCCTGCTTGGAGGTGGAAAAGATCAATTATTTTTTTAAAAAAATGTGCATATAGAGAACTTTCAAGGTTATTACATGCTGAGAATTGCTTTTATACTGTTGAACTATCAGCAATTTGGAAAGGGAAAATGTGATTGCTCTGAAAACTTTCTTGTGGCACATTAATGCTTCCCAAAAACTCACATTGGTCGCAATAGCAAACATACAGTAAAAGTAGCAGCTTCCAAGCTATTTCAGGACTTTTGAAATGTATAAATTTGGTGGGTTTTGTCCTTCATTTTTGAGCAGGTGGTGAGAGAAAAAGAGCAGCACCTGGTGCAGAGATCACTGCCAGGTTGCTAAATTCTTGGTACAACTCCCTTGCATCTTATTCAAACAAAATTCATTTTACTCAAATGAGGATGAGATATGCCTGCACTTGGGAAAATCCAACTGAATGTGCTTCACACAGCTGCAGAAACAGGACAAGTTCCAGGAAATGATACCTCTGAAACAAATTGATAAGGCACTGCAGTTATTTTTTTTTTTAATTGCAAAAGTTTTGCTTTGGCCTGCAAAACCTGCCGCTCCTCAAAGTGTACATTTCTGTCAAACCTCATTCTCTCTCTCTCCAGGCAGTCCCAAATAATAATTATTAGGAAAATAAAAAAGCAGAGAAAGGATTACAATGTCTTGGAGGCTCTGGATATGCTGTGCTCATCACCCTGATGCAACAATCTTTTGCAGGGCTTCCTTCTGATTTGCAGTTGCTGTTTCTACCCTCTAATAACCATAGTTTTGGAAGATCATTGGAAATTATTTATTCCCTCTATCTGCAAAGATTACTGAAACCTAGCAACATTGATTATGTTTTGATTGACATTATCTTGTATTTTTATGTATACTGAGAGCATATGCACCAAAGACAAATTCCTTGTGTGTCCAATCACACTTGGCCAATAAAGAATTCTAATCTCATCTAATCTAGAGTCCATGGCTGAGAACTTCTTTTTAGATTCCTTTGTAAAACAACAACAATAACAACCAGAATGTCAAGAAGAGTAAATAATTTTTTTTTTTTTAAATTTGATTTATATGCCGCCCTTCTCCGGAGACTCAGGGCGGCTTACAATGCGTTAAGCAATAGCCTTCATACTTTTGTATATTTATATTTATACAAAGTCAGCTTATTGCCCCCACAAACTGGGTCCTCAATTTACCCACCTTAGAAAGGATGGAAGGCTGAGTCGACCTTGAGCCTGGCTAGGATTGAACTCAGAGAAATTACAGGCAGCTGGTGTTAATTGCTGCCTTTAGTAGGAGGCATTAGCCCTCTACGCTACACAGGCTCCTTAATTGACAAAATTTCTGCAAGAAGTGAATTTGCAGAAATGTCATCTACCAATGGTGGGTTCCTCCCGGTTTGGCCTGTTTTGGCCGAGCCGGTAGCGGTGATGATATGACATCACCGAACTGGTTCTCTTTGTTTGGGAGCTGGCCCCTCCCCCCGTATTATTCTTACCTTTTATTTGGCCTCTCCCCCATTCTATTCACTGCCTCTCTGGTCCCAGCTGATTGGCTAGAAGAAAAAAAACTGTTTAAACTCTTGCCATGGGGCTTCAAAGGGCCGCCCTACTGCTGATTTGTGTTAAAAGGCAGTGTGATGGTAGACCAGAGCGCTCGAAAAACAAATGGGTAGACCAGTACAGCTCTGCAAGCAGTAAAAGCCTGGTAAACCAGTACCTCTGCTAAATCCTAAAGAATTGTCACATGACCATCAAACCATGCTCACAAAATAAGCTATGCTCACAGAACCAGTAGCAAAATTTTTTAGAACCCACTCTGTCGTCTACATATGACAATAAAAAGCAACATCTTGAAAAGATGTTAAAAACTGGGAAAACCAAGAATTCCATGGACATTTTTTGAAAGATACTCTAAGAAAATCACCTGATGTCAGAACATGGCAGTTCCTATTTAAAAGGGGAAAAAAAGAATTTTTTTGGCTGCTCAAGAACCAGCACTACATCAAAGGTCATCAAGGCAAAGACAGAAAATACCACTTTGGGTAGCAAATGTGGATTTTGTTGAGATGAAATGAAACAGTTGAACACATAGTAACTAAATATGGGGGGGGGGGGGGAACGCATGGTTGATTACAATAAATGGCATGATAGAGTTGGAAAGATATATTGGCATTTATGTCAAAAGTATGGATTCGCAATCAATAAGTATTCCTGGGAATATGAAATCACAGAAAGTCATTGAAAGTGAGAACAAATATTTTATAGGAGTTTAAAATCCAGACTGCTTGACATTTGGAACAGATACAACACAGCTAATACAATTGGCATTGGAAACAGCCATGTTTAATTTATTGATAACCTTGATAACCATAAGATAAAGTAATGTTGAAGACAAAGAATTGGAAAAACAAAAACAAAATACTAAGATGTGCAAATACTATAAAAATCACAAATATTTGGAAAAAAATAATAATTTATTTTTAGGACCAATTGGTTTTGGATCCATAGATGCAGTGCCACAAAGACCTAAAATATGGATTGTCTATAAAAAAAAAAAAAAACACCTTATCATAGCCTAACTACAAATAACAGCAGTACCGAGCATTGTTTAGATAACAAGATGCTACTTTTATCATTTCCAAGTCCTTAGATAGAGCTCAAATCATGAAGAGGAAAATCAACCAATATTAGCTGTGACATACAATTAGTGGAATTAGAATATAATAAATGTACAAGAGAATAATACTAGTTTATTTTATTTAGTTTGATTCTTTTAAATACCTGTTGAGACATCATGGAAGTGAATATTCTGTGACAATTTAATTACTTGGCTTCTTTGTTTTGGTGACTAACTTATTTAGGGAGAGGTCTCTGAAAAGTTTTCTGGAGATATATCACACAAATCTGCTCTATGTGCATATCTCTGATAAAGATTACTCCATGATATCTACATATATTTTCATTTCAGTTTGATAAGGAGGAAAACATTATAATGAATTTATCATAATTAAAATTATATTGAAGGGGTGGGGCCTTAAAACAACTGTGCTAAATTAATTTAGTACAGCAGTTTCTCTACATATGAGAATTGGGAATTGGGATGACCCTATAATGTTGCAATGTTAGACCCATTTTGGCTCTAACTTTCTCATTATCAAGTGCAGCCCATATTGGTTTATTCATACAAGTTAACAATGAAACAGGTTTACCAGCACTGATTTATGAGTTGTTCAGCAATGAAGTAGATTGCTGTAAGAAGTGGTCTACTCTCCTTTTCTGCAAGCGTTCAAATATTGGTGGGTTGCCATTTATCAGGGATGTGTAGTAATAAATTAGTAGCACTATGTAGTTGATCTAGATGAACCATAGTGATACAGTGGTTAGACTGCAGTATTGCAGCCTAACTCTGTCCACTGCCAGGAGTTCGATCCTGACTGGCTCAAGGCTGACTCAGTCTTCCATCCTTCCGAGGTCAGTAAAATGAGGATCCAGATTCTTTGGGGCAATATGCTAAGTCTGTAAATCGCCCAGAGAGTGCTGTAAAGCACTATGGGGCAGTATAAAAATCTAAGTGCTATTGCTAAGTGCTATCTGCAAAATCCTTTCCTACCCTTACATTGTGTAGTAAACAGTAGCAGTGTCTCAGGTTAAATGAAGTCCTGGAAATGCTAAGAAATGAATCTAAGACTTTTTACAAATAGCATGTACTGTATCCTGTATCTCTGTGCTATTGCCTTTCCTTTCCATTAAATGGCTTGAGAAATAATCATCCATCTATAAGCAGAGGAAATACTCAAGTTAGCTTTTGAGTGCATGACATTTTGAAAAAGTATAAAAGATGAGACTTTTCAACCTGTCACAGTTGCAAGAAATGCTGCAGATGCAAAGGGTATTTTTTTTTAAAAAAAATCCAAGAATGTAATTCCTGTAATTGATCAGTACTACTATATTTATTAGAAGCCTCTCTAAGATTTGCAGGGATGTTAGCATAAAGTCATGGGAGACAAAATTACTTTCAAACAAGATTCTGTCATATAAAATAAGTGTCAAAAATATGCTGTCTTTAACTTGTTTTCTTGATTTATAGCCACAGATAAGTGTTCCCTCTTGTCTTTTCTTTTTCAAAACAAGACTCCACAGTTTGAATCCATATGCCAAGGCTGAGGTTTTCTGGTATTCAATGAGTCCAGTACATGAAAGCTGACTTTCTTCATTTCAAATCAATATTTTCCCCCAAAGATCTCTTCATATTTTGAGATATAAAAACATATATTTTCTCAATCCTTTCCCCTCTTTTTTTGCCTGTGTCTTCTTTCCAGTTGGCAAAGTACATAAAATAATATTGTAATCCCTCATGGCATAAAACAGAAACATATTTTCTATTGCAGTTTATTACATTTTTATTCTTTCTCTTCTTTTAATTTGATCAAGTTATTCAAATGTCCTGGGACATAAACCAGTCTTAAAGGTTGCAGGCAAACCATTGTATAGATCTCTTTGGTACTTTGGCTTTGTACTAACTATAGTACATAGTTAAGCACCTTCAGTTCCTTCTGAGCCGTTTTGCTTCTGTGAGACATATTAAAAACAAAACAAAACATTTTAATCTGTGAGTTTTGTCACATAAGAGAGATACAAAGAAGATACAAAGAAGATTATAGATCTTCATTGAGGATTAGACAGAACTGGTTATCTGTGCTCCTTGTAAGAACAAAGGCTCTATGTCACTGGTATTGGTGGAAGGACCATCTCCTATTTCATTCATATGCTACTTCCAAGCTTTCTTTAGCATCTGGCTGGCCATTATAGGAAAGAGAAGATTGGATTGTCAGAGCAGAATTCCTCTTATAGCCTTAATCACTGAGATAATAACAGCATGCGATGAAGTAAGGGGTTAATTTTGCCATAATATCTTAAAATGTGCAGTTTAGAATTTTAATTAACAGTTGTGTGTTCACACAGCTAAGAATCCAAGAAAAGCTAAAGATGTTTGGACTGGATAATTTGCATACATAACATTGTATATACAACAAACAAGCAAAGGAAACTGAACCACTGGTTCTGCTGACTGACCTAGATTGGATCCTGCAAGCAAAGGAAATGCTTGTTTCTGTGAAAAAGTACTGGTTGTGACCTTAAAATTTGGGCATTTAATGCATACAGGTCTGAAGTCTATGTTTGAATTTGATAAAGTGGGCCAATTCAGTGAATTCACTGTATTTACCAGAAAAAAATAGGTAAACAAACCTTCAGTTGTCGGGGAATAGTGCATCACTTGACCCTGGCCCCCGACCCAAGGCAAAGGGCGAATGAGCGGCATGCTTATCTTTGGTGACCTGAGCAGAGCGGGCAAGGTATAGAGGCCACTGGTGAGGGGATTGGCTGGATTATGTGGCATAGGCAACATATATAGGGTGGGGATGGGTGGGGCGAGCGTCAAGCGGGCAGGCGGGGCAAGTGAGTGTTGAATGGGCGGGTGGGGTGAGCGAGTGTCTAGTGGGCGTGCGAGGTGATCAAGCATCGAGTGGGCAGGCAGGGTGAGTGAGCGAGGGGCAACCAGGTGACCGAGTGGGGGTGGGCTGGGTCGCTACTGGTTCAGTGACCCAGGCCAAATTTCCCCTAACGGTTCACCCAAATCAGTGCGAACCAGCTGAATACCACCTCTGGATTATACAAGTCTCTCCCACCTCCCGTTTTACTCTGTAAGACATTCAAATTATATGAAATGTACTAGATACTTTTTTGGTCTAGTTGTTACCAACACCTCCTGGCTTCACACTCATGCTCTGGGCTGCTGAAATCCAGGAAGATGTTGGGAATTTTAGTGGGGAAAATGTGCTTATTTATTTATGCAACAATTTCACTTCAGTCAATGCTACTCATATTTACTTCAGCAAGGCTTACTCATATTTATGAGACTGTCTCTCTCTGATCATATACATTCCATCAGAGCTGGCAGGAGAGGCAACTACACTGCGCCATTGATTACCATGTGCCATCTGGTAAGACCCAGGAAAAGTGTTGTTTTGTCACACTGGCTCCCCTAGAGGTCAGACTGGCACCAACCCTGTTGCCCTTTCTCAAAGCCTTGAAAACAAATTGTATTCCTGAGGAAGGGAGTCAAGATATCAGCCCCTGAGTCTCTGTGGAAGCTGTCTGAAGACTGTTCATTGTTAATATTGGTTGCTAGCTTTGCATTTGTTTGGTATTTAGGGTTCTTTTTAGCTGCCCATAGTCATATGGATAGATGGATAGCAATGTGTTTAAAATAAAATCAACAATACACAAAGGAATTTAGCTCTGAACATAGGAGTGTAGCTGCAGTCATGGGTATCTTTAGGTGTTCACACAGGTCAAGATGGCAACCACAATCACGTAGTTAAATCAGCAGTGGGGAAGACTGCAGTAACCATACTTCTTTCAACTCTATGATCAACCAGCTTTATTTTTTATTATATACTGCTTTGTTTCTTTTATTCCCCACTATTTACATTTCCTAAAGCTCATGAAGTAGTAGACTCACACCAGATGAGGAAATCTTTGAAAACTGAGTTATTAATGACTCAGTTCTGCTGACTACACTTATTTTAAGGATGAAAGGATTCCTTGCTGTTTGGGTTGGCTTCCTTTTATAAACAGAAGCAAGACACTGCAGAGTTTTGGAATTATTCGTCTCCTGCATCTTTACCAGCAGCTTTTGTTGAGTCATCTGGAACTATATGAGTAATTAATTATCTATCTGTCTCATTATGTCTACATTACCTTTTCCTACAGTTCAGGCACAGCAATCCATAAAGATGGTGTGAATAGACTCTTCCAATTTCCTGATGTATTATATTTTATATTTAAAAGAGAAATTGTATGCCGCATCTCCCTCCAATTTCAGTTTTATTCTTCTAGTTTTAAAATGAATCAAGGTCAGCTGGTGTCAGTCTAGCATATGTGTTCTTCAACATAACTGGTTGCTTCCCTGCATTTACCATTCAATTCCCCATCTCCTCCCTCCCTCTTATCCTCTCTCTCTCTCTCTCTCTCTTCCCTTTTGGTATAAGAAACACACATCTGAAACAAATTAGTCATGTATATTTACCTCACTTTACTTAAGAACAGAGACAGGCAAATAAATATTTAAATTACTATTGGATAAGCAGAAGACGTCAGTGCAAGAAAATAAAATTTTAAAAAAGCTATGTAATTACAATATAGATGGTGTCATTTAAGCACAATGGAACTGCTTTATCAGGCTGTCCCAGAAATGAAGTCTTATACTGCCCTACTGAACAAAAGTGTTTCTCACAGAAGTTGATTTCCCTCTCCTTATTCCAATTTGTCCCCAACGAATATTGTATGCAAATGCATATTTTCTAAAAAACAAAACAAAACAAACAAACAAACAAAAACCCACCAAAGTGGACTGTGCATTAAATGTGGGAAATGAAATCCTTGCAGGTGCTTTATTGAAAGGCAGTACAGGGAAGATACAGAAAACATAGATTTGATCTCCCTTTGATATCTCCTCCTTTAGGATAATAATTGATGTTACCTTTTCCTAGCAGTGCATTGCTTTAGGGTTTCTACTAAGGACTACAAGGCTCCTTTGCTACAGTATTGGTATCTAAAGGTAAAGGTTCCCCTTGCACAAATATATGCTAGTTGTTCGCGACTCTAGGGGGCGGTGCTCATCTCCATTTCAAAGCTGAAGAGCCAGTGCTGTCTGAAGACGTCTCCTTGGTCATGTGGCCGGCATGACTAAATGCCAAAGGCACACGGAACGCTGTTTTCCTTACCACCAGACATGGTCCCTATTTTTCTACTTGCATTTTTAATGTGCTTTTGAACTGTTAGGTTGGCAGAAGCTGGGACAAGTAACGGGAGCCCACCCTGTCATGTGGCACTAGGGATTTGAACCACTGAACTGCCGACCTTTTGATCGACAAGCTTAGTGCAAAAGTATTAGCAGAGGTGTCTGTGGGGAAGATAAGGGAAAGCAAAGGACAAAATCAGCAACACATCGTAAGAATGCAGTTTCTATCTCTTCTGGATGTGTACAGTATGGAGCTTGCATTAAGACAGTGTAACAGTTTTGTCATTTTGATAGTATCGTCAGATTTTGCACATGTCTGAGTACTTTGTAAGAATGTTTAGAAGGCAAACATCATTCCTCTGTTTCAAATGATCGTTCTGATACATATTATTTGGAAAAAAAGCTCATGATCAGAATTCCCAGATAAAACTCCATTACTCAGCATTTGTCATTATACTGTCACTAGAGTAGCTATCATATATATTGATTTGTATGTCTTTGGCTTCTAAATAAATTGTGCAATGTAATTTATATGAAGATATGAATAAACAGGTATGGAGCATATGAGATCTGGTCAAAACAGGCCATAGAAAATAAGGATGGACTTTAGCTTATACAGCATGTGGAAAAATTCTAGAATGAATGAAGAATCCTAAATAAAGAAAACAAAATCAGCAACTGTTCCCCAAACAGGAGATGGTTTGCAAATAGTGGATTATTACATTCAGACTGAAAATTACCAAAGGGCCTGAAAAAAGCAGAGGTACCTGGATGGGAATTGAATAGTGCATAGTCTTTATATAATTTTATGGAATTCAAATATATCTCGGCCAGCTAGAATTTAAATTCTTGTGGGAAGTTGTGGGAGCTTCATCACTTGAGACTTTATTTTTTCTTTTTTAAAAAATGGTTTTTGTTAAGCTTTTTACTTTTAAAAACTGAAAAAAAAAGAACAAGGACAAAAAAGAGTAACAAACATGACAAACATAACAATACATTATATGCTATTTTTACAGCCTTCTGCATATTGTCTATTTTTGTTCAATACTTCTACTAAATACATACATTTACATTATATTTATTTACACAATCAATACTATAACATTAATTAGTAACATATAGTTCTTTATTTCAGCGATATTAAACTAATTTCAAATTTCCCAATTCTTATTTAGATTTCTTTTTTTCTAATCATTTGTACAATTTGTTCCACACTCTATAGTAGTCCAAATCTTCTCTTTCCTTAATTTCTATTGTCATTTTATCCATTTCTGCACATAGTAAATTGTATCAATGTGCATCACTTGAGACTTTCAAGAAGAGATTGGACTACCATTTGTCAGAAATGGTCTAGAGCCGTGATGGCGAACCTATGGCACGGGTTCCACAGGTGGCACACGGAGCCATATTGGTGGGCACGCGAGTGTTACCCTAGCTCAGTTCCAGTGCACATGCATGCACCAGCCAACTGATTTTTAGGCCTTCTGGTGCCACCGGAAATCAGAAAACTGGCTGTTTCTGGCCTCCAGAAGGCCTCTGGGGAGATGGGAAAGATTGTTTTTGCCCTCCCCAGGCTCCTAGAAAGCCTCTGGAGCCTGGGGAGGGGGGAAAACGGGCCTACTGGGCCCAGCATGCCATTGCATGCCAAAAGCAGGGGTAAGTGTGGGGGGGAGTCACGTGCACATGTGCGGGACTGTGGGGCACACTGAATTATGGATGTGGGCACATGTACCCGTGACCCCCCACACTCCCCCCCCCTTTTGGCATGTGACAGCAAAAAGGCTAGCCATCACTGGTATAGGTTGTCCTGCTTGGGCGGGGGGCGGGGCTGGACTAAATGACCTACTAGGTCCTTTCCAACTCTATTAATCTGTAATCTATAAATTGGGATATATATATATGGGTGTGTTCATTCATATATATCCTACATGCATACATATATAATAATGAAGGGTTTAAACATTTTTCCTTCAGAAAATGAAACATAAAAGCTATAAACCTGCATTTGTTTCTATGAATTCAGTTTCTCTGAATAAGTAAGAATACAAATGTCAGAGAACCTCTTTCTGACTCTCTATGAGAGATGTATGGCTATATGAGATGCTTACTATTTTAAAATATGCTAGTTGGTCAAGGGATTTTTGTTCACCCTTATTAATTTATGAATTGATAAAAAGATGAGAATTTTTTACAGTAGCATTAGGAGTTTTATAGGGACTTCTTTTTTTGATTGATGTTTTCTGGATTGTTCATGTAGCCAAGTGAAATACTATAGATCCTTTAGCCTTTAAAAAAATATTCCAAACTTTTCCATGATTTTGTTTTATTTTGTTTGTGAAAATGATGACACTAACCCCAGGATTGCTTGTAATTATATTTTGCCCTACTATGATAATTTTTGGAGAAAAGAAGCCAAGGAAAAAGTAGTGGGAATCACTTTTTAATTCTTGTTCATAATTTCCTATTTATTCGTATTAATAGCATGTCAGTCTCCTCCATACCAATTGCCAGAATAGGACCAACACCTCAAAAAGCATTGACATTTGGACAAAATGCTTGCCAGCCACAAATCAACAACAGGCGGTATTTATTTGGAAATCCTGAAGTAAAAGATTGAGTTTATTGAAAAAAAACAGTTTAAAAGTTAAATTTGACTGCATACCAAATGAGGGAAAAATAAATATATTTGCAAAAGTCTTTGTGTGGTCCTTAGCATTAAAAAAAGAAATTCAAACAAAATCTGGAGGAAATTGTTTTTTATATAAACAGTAGGACCTGAGGCTTGCCTAACATCATCTGCCAAATTATAAATTAATATGGGGAATGGGAAAGGCTATCAGAGGCAAGGATGTAAAATGAGTAAAGTAAAAATACTTGGGAGTCTAAGGTAACCCTTTTAAAGCTATTTTGGACATAGTTCTTGTTCTCTATGAACTGAACTTGAGAAATAATATATAAATTCCCTTCCTGTAATTCTTTTTTAAAATTTGTATTGGCTCCATCGTTTTTTAAAAATTAGCTCCTTCTTTCAGGACTTGGATGCAATGTACTTGTCAAAATAAACTGATACGTTAATTGTTCCCTTTTCTCTGATTTTCAAGCTTTTTGTAATTATCCCAAGGAGTCAAATAGTAGAACTGTGCCAATATAAGCGCACACTGAAAGTCTTACCTAATGCCATAGCTGGTCCAATGGTCCAAATGATGAGCCTTTTCTGATGATGACAGAGAATGGTGTGGCCACCATATGCCAGTTCTGAGATTTAGTGAGAAGATCTCAGAACTGGAATTCTGAATAGCAGCTAAATAATCTGGAATTTTTGATAGGATTGCTTTGAAGATTTTGCTAAATCATTTCTATGTTCATGTGCATGGACAGCCACTGTGCTTCATTGTCGGTCACACTAGAATGTCTCTTCAAAACAGCAATGAAAAGGTATTTGATAATGAAGTGAAGTAAGTGCTGGAGGCAATATGATGAAGGATTGTTTTATTTTGTTCTGGGAAATTTCTTGCAGACTGTTGCTTCAAATGCTGCATAGAGATTTTTGAATTGCACTTCCTTGATCAAAAGTGATTGAGTGTCTTTGATAAAGATTTTGGATTCAGTAAAACATATACTATTTCTGACTGATTGTACATATAGCTATTAGTGCCAAAGGACAAATGTCCCTAAGCATTTATGTCAAAATCTTTCGATACTATGGTTAACTACATTGGTTGTTTCTTTTTAATTTGATGACCCATCTACTATTTACAATGGGGAAAAAGTAGTAAAGACCACAAAGACAGCAAATGCTGAGCTGTTTATTGATCCTGCAACTGGATAACTGTGTTTTGCCACTACCCTAAAGTAATTGAGAGTTTAAACCCAGTGAACATGATTGGATGTCTTTGCATTATTAACCCAGCGGAGAATTTATGCAGAAAGAGCTGCAGTTAATCCATAGGATTAAACTGCCCAAGTTATAATTGGCAGTCAGATCCTTGGTTACATAGACAGCTTTCTTCTGAAGCAAAGATTGCATTTTGGCAAAGGGACTTTCTTTTGGGAATGCAATAGCAAAGTTGCTCTTGATACCTACTTGTTGGTTCAAGCAATAAGAGAGAACAGATCAGCAGTCAGCAACTAAGAAAGGCATTACCACATGAGCTAGATAACTGCCCATTGTCAATAAGAATAAAAGCCTTTATGTAAGTGTTGTGGGGCTCATTGGTTTTGGCTCATTGGTAACTGTTTTTTTTTTTTTTGGTAACATTGTTTTTATTGATTTAAGCATTATTTTCTCTTAAAAGGAGGGATTAAGGTAATGCTTTTAACAGGTAGATAAATTAAAAACAGACTTTCTAAGGCACATAGGATATATTTATGCATACAAATTAAGCTAGTTTAAAACACTTTCCTCAAGTGAGAATTGCATGAAGTCAGCCATATGTAATTACAGAATGTGAAGATAAAGGCTCTTTCTCAAAACTGAGAAAAATATTATCCATGAGACTTTGAGTTGACAGAAAAACTATTCCAAGCATAAAATTGGTATTCCCCATTTGATTATCTCTATTCTGTACATGTCTGATGCTGGCAAATAATGCTATCCTCATTTGCAGTATACAGAGCACATTAAGGACAAAGATTGGCAGATTTCATGGCCTTTCTTTTCTTTCCTTCCCACCAGAGCTAGCAGGAATATATCCACCAATCACTCTACTTAACATGGAACGGGAATATATACAAGATGTGCTCTGACAGAAGGCTGGAATCATGGGTTTAACTATCTGCCAAAATTGTTCATGTTGTGCCCAAATGTTTTGTGCAGGTGAAATACAAAGGAAGCCAACTGATTAACTTACAGAAGTAGACTCTCCTGCTACTCAAAGCAGAATGGCCTTGGAAGAAAGGACCCAGGGACCAAAAGCAAGGAAGCATATGCCTGAACCAGGCCTAAGTGCCTGTAGTGATCTTATCAACTAGAAGTCACCTGACTGCATGAGAAACAGAATGCTTGAAGCACATTAGATTGTATGCATGTCCAGACCCATGTGTCAGGGTTCCAAGTAACATACCCATAGCAAAGAAAACTCTGAGGCAGGTAGATTCCTCAAAGAATTAGTTTATTGGATATGTCATATTGGCACAGGCTGGTGAAAACCTACTCTGAATATTCCTGCGATTTTCACCTAATTAAAAGTAAAAGTGTGTCACTTTCCCAAAACAATCAGTCACATGGTCCAATCAGGATACAGTCCAGTTGCTAGGTGACATCAGTCACCTCCTTCTGAACTCCTGCAGGAATGTCCTTGGTTCCCAAGAGAAAGTATTTTGTTTTGACTATACTACCCCAACTATCTATTCCCCCCTGCCATCCCCTGGCTCCAGTGTATCAGCATTGAAGTCTCAAAATGACCTGTCAGGCCAGCTTCAAGGTTGACATCATGCCAAGATAAGGGACACAATATTTTAAAACCAATACAATTAAGGATAACTTAAGGCTAAGTCAAGTATGGATTGGGATCATATGATGGTAACCTTAGGAAGTCGCAGCATTAAAAAAGAGAGTACTAGAGTTTGCTTGACATAAAGTACAACATGTTTCACAGGTTTTTTAAAGGTCAATATAAGATTTAACCCTTCCCACCAGGATCATTTCAAGTGTTTCAGTTACTCTACAATTGTGATTGGAATTTTGCTTTATGGCTTCTGAGATGATAAGTCCACAGAAACCTCTGTTTGAAAATCAAAGTGGCTGATCCACACTGATTGGTTCCACTTTAACTTTTTTTTCCAGCTAACAATTCACCACTACAAAGCATTTCATCTGCTTAAGTAGAGCATCCTGCTTCCACTACATTAAGATCCCTATTGAGGCAGATCATAGCTGTTTCATGTGTTATAAGACAAAATAATAATGATCAACTTACTAGCATCATATTGAGACCCAAGGAGGAGCACTGAATATTATGCCCAAGCAATGATTATGATGTAAGGCGCAAGTGATTCATTTATGTTATTTGCACTTCACATGTTAAAATTATACATCTCTCATGTAAGATAATGTGTGATCACCATCTTGAGATTATATTAGGGAAAGATTTGAACTTGACCTCTGGTGACAAAGGCCAGATCCATATTTTATTCTTAACCCATTTTTTGAATGAAGAAATGCAAACACACTCTCATCCCTATATTTTAAAACTACCATTTTCCATCATGAGTCACTTTACGCCTTTCCTAGTGACTGTGGTCTATCATGATTCACTTCAATGCCTGGTGAAAAACATTCCTCCTCCTCCTTCTCCTCCTCCTCCTCCTGCTGACTTCACTAAACACAAGTTGTATTATATCCAATTAGGTATGTTGTTATTCTATCCAACCACATTTATACTATAATTAGTGTAATTCTATATAAAGGTGTCACTGCTTCTCACTGTTAGGACTTGCTTTTCATCACTGGTACCATGTTAAGCAAATGTGTATTTCACAGGAAATTCTTCTGCATACTTGAACCATGATTTTGTCATTGCTGCCAACTTTTATAAATTTATGATGAAACAAACAATCAGCTTTAAGCACAGTAGAATAAGAATAAAAATGGCTCAAAAAGGGAGAAAAATAAAGGGGTAGTTGTTAGTTGAAATGAGAGACTATATGAAGGGGGTGTAAAGGTATCTCTGTATGCAGACATTTGGGAAAGCAAAGTCAAAAACTGGTAGCCAATGAGAAGGGACTTCTACAGGAAAAGGCAGGTACTGGTTAGACTCTAGAGGGCCAAAGAGTATAGATTGCCTTTCTTGCTTGGCTGAGAAAGGCAAGAAGTGAAAAAACAAGTAATCAGATCCTACAGTGGCTGTAGCTACACCAGTGTTCCTCAACATCGGCAACTTTAGGATGTGTGGACTTCAGTTTCTAGAATTCATCAGTATAGATGAAGAATGAATTCAGCTCCATTGCCAAACCATAGGTATTCAGACTGGAATTTCTTCAGCGAGCTTCAGGAACAATCAAAAGCAGCATAGCTGCAGTGCTTAATGTTAGGTGGCTATAAAAATTGGGTTCCTGGCCAAAACCTGTAACATTTAGTTCAAGGGTGGGGGAAGGGAAACTTCAGAATCTTCCTGCAGCAAAATAAAAAAAAAAGTAGCAACATGTCTATTCCATTCTGTCACCTAGAAATTGCTAGAAAAGCAGAAAGGTGTCAGTTCAGGTTTTTTTTAACTTTTTAATTTGGTACAAACTAGAATTTGAAATGCAGGGATGAAAATATTCTGTAAAAAGGAACTCAAAATCTTCAAAAGAAAAACTTGTCAGTGTGAAAAAAAAGCACACACCCCCCCACACGCATGGAAATCCTTACATATTGTTTCCAAATGAAACTAAAGCACTGAAAGAACTCTGTGTGAAAAACAAAAGTTAAAAATAACCCCTGCAACCCAGAATTTCTGCTGATATCAAAGTATGTTCTTCTGAGCATTGAGAAAAAGCAAGCAACAAAAGAAATAATAATCTGATAAATAGAGGTAAGACATGTGTGGCAAATAATAAGCAACATTTTCCTGGGTAGATAATCAGCCCTCTCCAGAAAGCAGACTTTAAATAAACTTTAGTAACTAACTCAATATCAGGAATAAAGATTTAGAGATAATGTCCTAGGAAGCAAAATAGCAATGCTTCAGAGTCTCAGGCTAGGAAATAAAAATGAGAATGATGGACAATAAAAAGGCAATTATGTGCCATTTGAGCATCCATTCAATAATCATTCTGTGCCTCAGAAATGTGGAATGGTCGAGTCAGAAATGATGAATGGTGTAATTGACTGTTTCCTGAACTAAGGTGTCAGATGCCCTCTGGAGAGGGACTATTCACTCAGTCTCCTAAGGATGAGATTGATTTGCACAAATTAGAGACAGAGAAGCGATTGAGGTCTATCCCTGAAAATACAGCGGACAAATCTAAAGATTTCAGAGATTGGGGATAAAAAAAAAATCCAGAAGAGACAGCTGAACCTGCACATTTGAAGAAGTTGGAGGTCAAACAGGAGTGGAGAAGAAAAAAGCAATCCATGTTTCTATTGCAAATGTACTCAGTTGTTTTTGCTGATTAAAAATTCACATCAAAATACCCCTTTCTTTCATGATTTGTCTGTAACTGATACAAGCCACCAATTAAAAAAATATAGCATACAGTAATACAGATACTGAAAGCTTGAAGTTGGCTGAAGTGGTCCAGGCACTTGATATGGTTAAGCAACTCAACATGGAGTGAAGAAAGGGCCATCAAGGTAATGACTCAAACTCAGCAGGAACTGTCTATATACTTCACAAAGCTCTGCTAGATAGAAATCTACACAATACAGTATGGAAGAATGAAGCCCCTTTAAGCAGTTTATTGTCCTCTGAGAAGATGAGAATGAAGTTCTCTCTTATATCCATTGTGGTTTAAAACAGAACTTTTTTTCCCATCTTTCCCATGGTTTAGGAGATACCTTATTATGGCAGTTTGTTGTTGACATGGATAGTATTCCTGCTTTGGGAACATTAGCTCCCAACATAACTTCCACAGGGACTTAGAAATTCCCCAGTCTACCTTTAGAATGTTTTTTTGTAAAATCACAATTAGGGAAGAACCCATCTCTTTGTGCCAACTTGAGATTCCCAGCAAAAAAAAGGCAAGATATAAATGTAATCTATCCTGTACAGTGTGTGTGTGTGTGTGTGTGTGTGTGTGTGTGTGTGTGTGTGTGTGTGAATTTAATTTATATGCCGCCCTTCTCCGGAGACTCAAGGTGGCTTACAATGCGTTAAGCAATAGCCTTCATACTTTTGTATATACCTGCTTAGTAGGTTTTCGCCCCCCCCCCCAAGCGGTGTTCTTTTTTTAATACAAAGTCAGCTTATTGCCCCCACAATCTAGGTCCTCATTTTACCTACCTTGTAAGGATGGAAGGCTGAGTCAACCTTGAGCCTGGTGAGATTTGAACTTGCAGTAATTGCAGACAGCTGGTGTCACTTTAACACCACTTAAGCTGCTGCGCCACCAAGGCTCAGTTTTGTATCTGATAATGAAAACCTACAATGCACCTATTAAGGCAAAACCTACAATGCACCTATTAAGGCAAATTGCTTGCAAACCGCTTGATAGGAAAAACTGCATACAATTCACATGTTTGGATTAATGGGCTTGAATGAAATGTGCAAGGTTTTTTTAAACCTTTTATGAAGAAATAGGATAAAATGGGGAAAAGTAGGAAAATGGAAAAACTGAAGTAGAATAATAGATGCATTTGTTATAAAATCAAGGGGTAGCTGAAAAACGTGTTCTCCGATACCTATTTGGCTTTGGTCTATTTCATTTTTTTTATTTTTTTAAAAAAAGCAAAATGAGCCAACTTACTCTTCCTTAAATCCTCATTTTTACAATCACATGACTTCGCTGCTGCTAGAACATGAACTCTAGGTTGCATATTTCAAAGAATCACTGGAACAATCTTGTTGAGTGTCACCTTTTTCTATCTCTTTTCATTGTCACGGTAACCCTGCAATGCATATTAGATATTGCCTCATTTAGAATCACTCACCACTCTTTATGGCCCAGTGGGGATTTGAACCTAAATCTTTCCTGTCTGGTGGCAAATCTCCATAGTGCCTGAAGCAAAAATAATCATAAGTGAAATGAAGTCCGTGATGATTATGCCAATCCTTAGACTCTTCTTTCCTCCGTTCTCTTACAACACAATTAGAAGTGTCAATAACACCAACTTCTTATTGTTGTCTAATTTGAAACGTAAACTATTTAGTTTGTGAATGGTCCTTTCTCATCCTTTTCGTTACACAAAATATGCATACCACAGTAAGAAAAGCTTAGTTATTCAGGATGTGCCTGTCTCTGTGTATGTCTGGGTGTGAACTGACCTTTTGATGAACAAAGAGAGGGAAGGTAATAAAAGAAGCTGGGAAGAAAGAAGTCTGCCTTTTGCTTATCTGCTTTTTATCCCATTATAAGGAACAGATTTCCTCACAGGAATAAAGCAGTAAGACAGTCCGAAAGAGGATCTTTCATGGAAATTATTCCTGTATTCATAATATTTTCTTAGCATTTGCTTTTATTGCTATTTTCTTTTATCAAATTCTTAAAAGGAAGGAAAATAAGTTGTGTTTATACATTAAGTCTCAATATATCCTCTCTAGCAGGATCTCAGTTCTAACAGAAATCCTGTCACATTGAATACAGTAAAGTCACAGCCTTTAAGGCCTTTATCTTTAAGATATCAGGGGATAAATAGTGTTAGGTCCACATAAATCGCAGCTCAGAAGTGGCCCATATCCACAGCAGCACATTCTCTGTTGGACTTAAATCTAGCCAAGGTATGCAATGATCCATAAAATCCAAGTCATAGTAAAACTGTTCTTCTGAAAATTAAAGTCAAGTCAAAGCCTCAGAATGACTCCCACTCTTGCCTATATTTTTTTATTTAAAAATAATTTAGAAGAAGAGCATCAAAACAATATTTAAATCTAAATATGAACAGAGAACAGAAGCAAATATACCTTGTTATACAAATATTTGTGGCACTGACATCAATCTTTAACTTAAATTCATGAATCCACATAGTCCATCCAGGTAAAGAATACCAGGTGTATTGATCGGAAAGGGTTTTCTAAAAATAAATTATTTTAATGAATCATGTTTTATTATATTCCAAGGAATCTCAAAGAAGGAAGGGATTGAAAAAATAGGAATATTCTGAATTCCAGCAACACCACCTACTTTTTGGGCCCACTCATTTTTTGTAGTCCCATATATACCTCTCCCCAAAATTTGCAGACCTGTGTCAGATAGAAGCTCAGCATCCCCATATACTGGGCACCTTGCCTGATTCAGTGCTATCTGGCTTCTGATACCCATAGAGATACTCCTTCTGTCCCATTGAGATAGACACTTGTCAATGGTTTGGTGTACTGGAATTTGAAGTTTTTGTTTTTCATAACAAAACAGATTCATTGTATCTATCAATGGATTTGGGTGGGGTTTTTTTTTACAAAAGCAAACAAAAAAGGTTTGTCCCCCAAATGTTGGTGTTATTTATGGTGGCCCAACTTGTTTTTAGGTGCCCTTGAATGCCACATGCAATCAACTCAAGGAACAAAATTCAGAAAGTAATTACAATCAGATATTTTATTATTAACATTATCTATTTCTTCATATTTGATGGTCTTTGAGAAAGCTACATGAAACAAACCTTGAATCCTTACTTTTGGTGTTCACTTTCCCATGTTGTATATCTGTATATCTTGTTCACAGAAAAGCAAGAGGCTGAGAAGTAGCACTCATGCAAAAAAAGAAAGAAAGGCAAATAAAAAATTTAAAACAAAAATACTAAGGGCAAACCAAGTTCTTCATGCTTTACTGAAAGATTACAGGTTCCGTTTGCTCACTTCAAGTGTCATGTGGATGTGTTTAAAAATACATTGACAAGAAAGAGCACAAAAATACACCTTTCTAAAAGTGCAAGTACACAAAAGAGAGGCTAAAATAAAATTGTTCTGCTTTTAGATAGAGACAGCATGAGATCAACTGAAGACAATCACCCGTTTTGCACAATCTGTAAGGCTACCTCTGCTCAATGCAATCTCTAAGGAACACTGGAACCACTCTTCCTGATATATGATCATCGGATCAGCATGGTGCCTGGGAATATGTTTGAACAGTTCATGTGAAGTAGTCCTATTTTTCAGCTTTCAGCTGCCTAAAGGCTGAAAGAAGCCATCTAATATCTCACAAAAGACAAAAAATCTGAATCAACAATAGAAGAGTCTGTGCAGGGCTGATTTCAAATCTGGTATCTTGGAGCAGCTGATGAGCAGAACTGATGCTTACTCAGGACCCCCTCTTGTTTATCATTCTGTTTTGGAAATCCAAGCAGTTGGCTCCAAACCTGTATAAGAAACCTCTTTCTCTCATTCTCTCTCTCTCTCTCTCTCTCTCTCTCTCCCCCCCCCTCTATATATGTAGGTCTTTGGTTATTCGGGTCTTCTCCCACGTAGAATTGGAAGTGTCTTGGCAACGTTTTGACAAAGTCTCATTCATCATCTTCAGGCTGGCCTTTTCAGCTTCGTGCTCCTAGAAGCAAGCAATTTAGAAGAAAAAAAACCTGATCTCCTGATCAGGCAACTCAGCTGGGATCGTCAGAGCCTTTTGAAAGCATTTTTTTACAACTGCTTCACCAAAGAGGTTGTAGAAAAAATGGTTTTAAAAGTAAAAAAAAAAATTGCCCACGCCCACCCAGTCACATTACCCACCACCACCAAGCCATGCCCACAGAACCGGTAGTAACAAATTTTAGATTTCACCACTGGATCACTGATAAAGACTTATCTAGCCACAAACCTGGAGCCAACATTGCATATAGACAAGCTTGTTTCAGAATAAAAGGAAGGATTAATACAGATTAATTTGGGGCAAATACAACCTTCCTTACTACTTTTAAGTATTCATTGGCAGACTTCCTGTTTCCTCAATTACTGCCAATGGTTCTTTCAAATTATTTAAGATGGGAGATGAGACGCACTGAAATTGTCCATCTATTGTGAATATTGATACATTAGATATGATATCCACATTGATCTGATCAGTGGTTATAGTCTTCCCAATATAATTTTATGGATTATAGTTTTATTTAAATGAATCCTGTGTGAATTCTGTGTCGGTGCTTCTCAGTGATTGTTGTCCCTTGAATCTCGCTGAGAAAAAGGGACAATGAGGAATCTTCTCAAGCATATTCTGTGCTGCTACGTTCTAGTCCCGTGATGGCGAACCTATGGCATGCGTGCCACAGGTGGCACGCAGAACCATATCGGTGC
Source organism: Masticophis lateralis (assembly GCA_030761175.1). Taxonomy (NCBI): domain Eukaryota; kingdom Metazoa; phylum Chordata; class Lepidosauria; order Squamata; family Colubridae; genus Masticophis; species Masticophis lateralis. The sequence continues at coordinate 308,518,402 of JAUDYJ010000001.1, read as the reverse complement.
ACACGCGAGCTCAGCTCTGGTGCACATGTGCACGCCGGTCAGCTTATTTTTGGACCTTCTGGGCCCACTGGAAGTTGGCAAACAGGCCGTTTCCAGCCTCCTCAGGCTCCTAGGGAGCCTGGGGAGGGTGAAAAATGGGCCTACCAGGCCCACTGTGCCATCACATGCCAAAAGTGGGGGAAGCACGGAGGGGGGGGGTTGTCATGTACATATGCATGGGAGCGGGGCACATAGAATTGTGGGTGAGGGCACGCACGTGCCTGCTCCCACTTTTGGCACATGATGGCCATCACTGTTCTAGGCAGTCACTCCCCCATAACTTCTCTGAATCCACTAGAAACAGGCAGGAGATTCCTCCACCCAATTTTTTTTTAATGATGCCATTTGAAGAAGAAATAGAAAAAAAGACATGATGGTTGATACAGAATTAGGCAGGTGCAATATGGAAAAAGCCATATTTTCAGGACAATGTTAAATACTTTTATAGAACTTCTATAGAATATTATAGGTGATGGATGGTATATTTCTGGTGCTGTATTCTGTTACACAATTTTCCCTTGTTCTGATGCTTCCTGGGCTGCCTGCATTTTTCACCTTGGACAAAGCCTAAAGGAAGAATTCCTTGATTGTATTCTCATGAGATTTGATATGAGAATGCTGCAGTTTTCTGGAATGAGGGTTGTATAGCAACACCTAGAATATACCATGATCACCTTGCAACCAAATTGACGCATGGCCACCACCCTCTAATCATGAATATTTAGCCAAAACTTTTTAAATCTTTTTTAAAAGAAATAAGAATTGAGAACTGGTAGGAATATTTTTGGAGAAAATGTCTTCAAAAGTTTAACATAATTGCTTCTCAAATTTTACCTGTATACTTAAATTAATTTACGCAAATTTAAAGCATAGTTGGTTATCTTCTATTAATGGAGTTTCTCTTTTGATGTCATGGATTGGCTACAACAAAACTGTGCAATGGCACCTAAAGATTGATTTTCCAACAATATTGTCTAAAACTATAAGATGGAACAGGAAGAAAATGGATATGTCAACATTCAAAGGCTAGATTTAAACAATACTTGGTGTGCTTAGTATGTTTTGGAAGAAAATATCACATGATAAAGTAAAATATATGTGGAAATATGCCAACTTGTGAATATGTCTTCAAGAAAGTTAGAATAACGAAACCATAGTAGGCATTAATATAAATATATGATCAATGTGCTTTATTCCTTAATGAAATGGACAACTTCCCTTGATATAATTTCAGAATTTAGTTCCCACATTTTATGTTATGTTGTTTTCAAACTTCTTCCTCTCTAGCTTAAGCTCTAAACATTTTACTTTTATAACATAGCAATAATAGCTCCCTTCTATCTCATCCAACACTCCTGAACAAAAGACCTAGGTTACCTTTTCTATGGTCTTGTGTAATCTGACAACAGCCTATCTATTTATTGTTTTGCTGTCAAAATCATGTCTATTTTAGTCAGGTTATGTCCCCAAACATACATTTGTTTCCTTATCCATCTTTTACATCATAAACTACTTATCTTTATGTTCAAGGTGTTCCTCGTTCTTTCTGTCCCTACCCCTTCATTCCTTTATTATAATATATCCTTGTCTGTAATTTATTAGTTTTTTAACTTCAACTTAACATCACTGCAGGTAAAATTCTGTCCTTTCTTCCTCATTTAGCTCTGAATTGCCTTGTGATGTTTTCACTATAAATAATGTTTAAATGCCTAAATCACCATACCTAAACCAATAAGAAGGAATAATACTAAGGCAAAGCATCTAGTCCAATCAACAATAACATTGAATCAATACAGCTAAAAGCCAAACTGCATGTGGTCATATAGCCAGCAAATGCCTTTTACTAATAAAACAGAAATCAAATGAATCTTTAAATCCCCTTTTAATGGTCAGCAATGACGGGACCTACTGAGTCCCAATATTAGCATAACATTCCACAAATATAGGCCACTGCTGTGCTAATTCTACCAGAAGCAAGGATTTAAGTAATTATTATAAGCAATCACATTTAACTAAGTCAAGAGAGGAATGTAATTCAAAAGAAAAAAGGAAGCTTAGTTGATAGGTAAAATTAGTTCCAAGCAGAGAAATTTCCTATATCATTCAGTATAATGAAAGATAATTTGCTTTGGAACTCTTTTCAAAGGAGAAAAGAATTAGAAAAAAATGTATGGGTGATGTGTGAAGTTCTTATACTTGTTTAGATAGTGGTGTCTATATGAATGTCTTATTTTTCATTGTGAAACCCTTTCTCTAGCAATCTCCTGTCTCTCAGTCTCCCCATGCTTCTATTAAACTCAATGGAAGATATTGGGTAACAATTCTTTTCACAATTCTTTTTAATGGCAGTGATCCTAATGTAATTTCTACCAAGGAATTCTTCCTAGAGTGACTTTTGGACAATAACATCTCCTGAAAATGATCTACCCAGATTCTCTGTTCTCAGATTTGATGGAGAATTAGTGTTTGATGGGAAGCAAAATGGAGAAGGAGAGGAATTCACTCAACTGTTAAGGGAGAGCAGATTGATTTATTTACTACTTTTATAAGGCTGCCCATCTACATTTGAACCCAGTGCCTGGAGGAATAGTCAGGCATTCATTGGAAGACCAACAGGATTGAGATTATTTATATCTCATCAGGAAGTCTGCCTCACAAGACAGATGCCCTAACAGAGAAAGTATGTTTCCTATGGGCCACCAAGAGACATTGCTTCAACAATCGGACTACTCTCCGATTGGACAACAATCGGACTACTAAAATCCCTTGGTAGTTGGGCAGCATAGAAATGCGACAAATAAATAAATAAATAAATAAATAAATAAATAAATAAATAAATAAATAAATAAATAAATAAATAAATAAATACTAGAACAGCATAACTGGGGATCAATTCTGAGCAAATCTGAGTGATTTGCAAAATAAAGTGTAAGTGTAACCTCATGCTATATATTATTGGGGACATTCAACAGAAATCACATGAAACATCAGAGTTTGCATGTAAGATTTCTCCATATGAAAGGGAGACTAATCATGATTTTTCCATAACTTGAGAAACCCTAATGACTGCATGTAAGGACATGTATATGATGCCTTTGTTCAATCCCAAATCAGTTTGAACTGTTTCCTACAAGACTGCAATTATGCCACCTTTCACTAACAGTTTCTATCAGTTAGTGTTTATAAAACTAGCATAAATGGGGCAATAAACCAAAAAGAAAATGTTTGTTTATTCAGTTATGGCAGTTTTCTATATTCCATGCATGTAGATGTTCCACATTTTAGCCAGTAATGTAATAAATCATGGGGGGAAAAGCTTGCCTGAAATCATGGAGAGGAATCATTCATCAGAATAACCATGGTAACTGGGAATTCTAAGGGTTGAAGGCCTAACGTACCAGAAGAATACCAGGTTAAAGAAACCTGATTAGTGAGTCCAAGCTTTGATCCCCAGCCATATCCTCTAATTAGTGATACACAAAACTTACACTTCAGTGCTGCTTTTTATAGTTCCCTAGCACATGGGAAATATTCACTGCAGATATTTTCACAATGCTTCTGGGGGAAAAAAATCAATGATGACCATCTTTACTATCCAATAGAAAACATAGGAATTATTGAAAGAATCTCAGCTCAACAGCTGTACCTTGGAGTAAGCTACCCTGATTAATTTTCATCAGAATGCGAACGAGTTTGGCAAATGTGACTCTTAATACCCAAAGGTAGGAAATAATTTGAAACTGTCATTTAATTACATTTCAATTTATTTCAGCCTTCTTTTTCAGAATGACTTATAATTTTATTCGCATTCAGGAGAAAAGCTCTCTGTATTTCTTAGCAAAAGATAAGTTACTCCATCAGTCTTAGATTACAGTTTCATATCTGTCAGATAGAGGGAAGCTTATTGTTAAACGAAATCTTGGTGCCTTGTACTTAGCTATTGCTAAGCAAGGCAGTTGTTAAGTGAGTTCTGTCCCATTTTACGACTTGCTGTCCCAACAACAGCTTGTTGACCCAGCTGTTAAGTGAAGCATTGCATTGTTAAGTTCATAACACAGTTGTTAAGTGAATCTTGCTTGCCCATTGACTTTCCTTTCCATGTTCACATGATCCTGGCACACTGCAATTCTAAACACATGCCAGTTGCCAAGCGCTTAGATTTTGATCACATGACCACGCAGATGCTGCAGTGTTCATGGTCTTGAAAAATGGTCTTAAGTCACTTTTTTTTCCAGTGCTGTTGTAACTTTGAATGGTCACTAAATGAATGGTTGCAAGTCAAGGGCTGCCTGTAAAGTGTTCAGAAGTAAAATGGTATTTTCTAAATACTAAAGCAAATGCCACAATTTTATAGGTAGAGTCAGTTTAACAGTTTTCACGTACAGTGATTTGATATTGCTTCCTCCCTACTCCTTTACTTACACTTTTAACAAACATTCTTAGTTCTAGTTGCTGATGTCAGTTACACCCAGTTACAGCATTCTTAATCCTGACAAAAGTTATTGTAAAATAAAACCTGACACTTGTATTAGTATAAATTATGCTGATACAATAAAAATGTGCAATTGAAACCAGCTGACAAAAAAAGCTATCTATCTATGCTGAAATATGAATCAAGGGCTCTGAGGGATAAGGCATCTACCGCCTCATCTAAATTTAAGAGAGAAATCATCATTTCTACCCAGCATCTTCTTTCTGGCTATTTTTATACATAGATCTCCTCTAATGCATTTTAAGACTTGAAACAAGCCATAAAAAATAAAATCCATTAAAAATAAAATTTTTGGTGAAAGGAAAATGTGCATGAGTTCTATTTACTTGATTTTAAATTACAGTTGGTTTAGACCAGGGGTGTCAAACTCGATTTCATTGAGGGCCGCACCAGTGTTTGACCTTGGGAGCTAGGGTGGGCATGGTCAGGATGGGTGTGGTCAGTTTGATGTCACTCATGCTGGGGGCGCCTGTGGTGGCCCAAGTGCTCTGCCAGCAAAAACAGGCTCGCAAGCTCCATTTTTGGCTGCAACGGCCTCCTACAACCCTCTGCAAACAGAAATGGAGCTTGGAAGTGCCACCCGAGGGCCTTGAAAGATCTGTTTTTGGCAGCAATGGCCTCCTGCAACCCTCTGCCAGCAAAATTGAGTCTCAATTTTTGCTATCAGAGGCACTGTGGGCCGGTTCTTTGCTGTTTCCAGGGCAGCCCCGTGGGCCAGATCTAAGCACCCTGCAGGCTGGATCCAGATGCTGGGCCTTGAATTTGAAACTTCTGGTTTAGACGGACATTACTACTTAATTGTCTTGTGTAGTATAATTAATATAACTGAGAAGAGAGACTTACTAAAATGAGATCCTCAGAGGTCCAATGGATTATACGAAAATAAACTGAGGATCGTGTTGACTTGGAATTCAGATATCTAGGATGAAGTATCAGGAAAAAGGAAGTACCCAGAAATAGAATTAGCACTGTGAAGGAATAAAGAGTTATTTGAAGTACCCTTTCTTTGCAAAATCTGAAATGAACTGCCTTTATCTGCAGTTTTGCAAATCAATTACCTTAGCAGAACATAATCATTACTTCTTGGAAATGTTTGCACTCCTCTAATTTTACCATGCAGTTCTAGGCTCAAATATGTACCTAATAATATGTGTATATTAGAATAAAATAGGGAAAGAGATATGTATTCTGTAAGAAAATGGCATTTATATGTATATAAAATGTATTTAAATATCAATTATTTGCACTCTGTATGTTTGTGTGTGTGTGTGTGTGTGTGTGTGTGTGTGTAAACAAAACAATTTACAGACTGATGCTGAACTTTTTCTTTTTAGAAAAAATGACTTGAAAAAGAATACAAGTGAAACTAGCTTGAACAGGAAATGTTGCCACTGTTTTCACAATTGTTCAGAATACAGAAAAGTGATTTACATGAGTTCCACTCCTTCATTATTCTGCTGATTTGTTCTGCCCTGTGTTACACTTCTCTTTAATTCCAGTTTAACTAGATAAAATAATAATTTTGGAATTGGAACATGCTACTGCTTTTAGTTCCTTAAGGCTACAAAGATATGATTGCTTAACTCTCTCTTTCTCTTTTTCTCCCTTTTGCTTGAGAAGAAGGGATACCATATATTGTGTGTGTGTGTGCACGCGCGCGTGCGTACCCATGCATATGTGTGTCTGTGTGTGTGTGTATCTCAGCAATGTGAGAGTGAGAAAGTGGAGCTAGCTGCAATTCTGAAAAAGGCTACAATATATGCAATCAATGAGAATGTAGCTATGAAAGTCTACATTTAACAACTGAATCTTTTATGTATATCAGTTTATTTATTTATTTTCTTTCTTTTCTTTTCTTTTCTTTTCTTTTCTTTTCTTTTCTTTTCTTTTCTTTTCTTTTCTTTTCTTTTCTTTTAAAGAAAGTTTGGATGGATCCGAAGAACATTAGATTGCAGCTACTACAACCAACAAGCAGCACTGTTTTTTTAAAAAAAGATAGCTGGAAGAGGCATCTATTTCACTCCCAAATCTAAACTGAAATATTTTGTTTAAAATTGACTCTAATCTAGCATTGTCTTGACCCAGATTCTCTTATTGGGTTTAGCCAAAGGCCAATTGACATGTTTCATTTTATATGTGTTAAATCTCACAGGCTGAGAAACCTCTGCCATTTTTTTTCACATGAGCTATTCGCATAAAACAACTTCTTAACTTGTTAGAAAACCTGAATTCATTTTGGTTTTAAATGTAGAATTAAGTCTTACTTATTATTCCTTTCAGACATTATAAAAATGAAGGGGACATGGCTGCAGACCTAACATAGCATATTTTCTGGATCTAGAAAGCCAGTTTTTCCTCATATTTCTATGCCTGGCATATCCTAAACTCCAATTATAAACTTGATGGAAAACATAAGAAGCTAATTTAACTGAAGGCAAACTTATTTCTTCTACAGACTTTATATAAATTTTCCAAAGTGTTAATGGACAGATTTCTTTTTCTCATTAAAAAAACCTGCTATTTTAATATTTTTAAAAATTATACAACTTAGTCTTTGTTCTTTTCAAAGGCAGCATTCCAACTGAATTTGAAATCTGAAAAAACAATGCTACTATTTCTAACATTAAAATGTATGTGTAAACTATGATGTATTAGATTTTGAGCGGAATCTAGCTTTCTTACAATAATCAGTATAGTCAACTTTACGCATAAAGGCAATAAGAAAGCTAGGGGGATGTCTATGGAGTTTCTCAGTCACCTAAATCATGATTGTCCCAAAGGTGCTTTTCTCAAAAGGCAACTGGACTTCCTTTGTTTTTTCCTTGAAGACCTTTTGTTTCTCATCCAAGAAGCTTCTTCAGTTCTTTGAAGTGAAGAACTGAAGAAGCTTCTTGGATGAAAAGCAAAACATCTTCAAGAAAACAACAACAAAAAAATGCAGTTGCTTCTTTCTGAGGCATCTAGGAAGTATCAGAATCACTTCTCTCGCATGGATGCCATACAATATTGGTTCATCATAAAATGGCTGCCACACTTATACACAGCCATTCATAATATATGGTGGGATTGAATGAAAAAAATAAAATGCAATGATAAAGCATATGATTAAATTAATAAGATTTGAATATAAACCTTTGAAAGTAATGATTTATTTTTCCTTGCAGCCATCCAGAAATGATTACCCCATCAGCAAATAAGAGTGGACATAGCAAATTGATTTCTTCTCCTCCCTCAAACTAATATTCACCTTAATTAAGTGATTTTCCCCTATCTTAATGTATGCTTCACACCTTCAAAATAAGAACATGGAATTATGCTGTTGTAATTATAATAAACAATAGAATGAAGCAGGGAGGAGAACATGAACCTAGATAGCACTACATTGTCACCAGGAGGGTTCAAACAATTCCTTCCCCTCTTTGACAGTTTACTCAGTACAGGGAAGTACTGAGTTCACTTTAGACAGACTGACTGCTCTCTTCATCCTAGTTAGAGAGAAGACAATTGATCAACAGATATTCAGAAAGCCTAAACAGTGGGTTGCCTGCACACTCTTTGTCACACTCTTTGGGATCTTTTTCCATTGAAATGTCCAAATATTGGATTTCATACAGCTATAAAAGTCTTTAAAATTGGAGGAGATATTCTGTTCCACTGTATATGGGACTTCTTTTTCCATTATGAGCTATACCCACCCACACAGCAGTACAGAACATGCTACTAGGGGACTTCTCTTGCAGAAAATAAAATATTTGGCCTGAAGTTTAAAAGACTGCCCTCAATTCAATCTAAGCTTGTTTGAAGAACCTCCTATTAAAGTAAGTGGATATTGTTTATGAGTAAATGTTGAAAATAGAATATATACTGCTAAATTATGTCTTCTAGGAACTAAAGTCCTGTCATGATCTTTACTTGGATAAAATGGTGCATCATAGGGCAATAATTTTTGAACCAAGGCAATAAAATATAGGAAAGTTTTGGCTGCTTCATTACTGGCTGCTACTGGGCTGCTGCAGTGCAATTATTATCAGGATTCTGTTACAGTTTCCCAGCCATTCTTGCAATCCCTTACTTTACATCCCCCGCCCCCATAATCCACCCAATAACAAGGAATGGACTCATCATATTGCTTCTAAAACAGCAACATCTTTGCTTGTTGGGAAGAGAAGGGAAAGAGCAGGGAGGGGAAGAAGAGAGGAATAAACAGGGACAAAGAAAGAGCGCAGGGCGGGGGGAGGGAGGGATGGATGGAAGGAAGGAAGGAAGGAAGGAAGTTTTCTAATATTCATTGCCAGCATTCTACAAGGAAATTCAATGGGGAAGCAAATAGGGACAGAATTCTCTCCTGCTCCCACTGATTTTTTGCCTGCCTGTGGTTTCTCTATTTAGGTAAAGATATATGTTGAAATGATAGCACAGCAGGGCACAGGTTGTCTAGTGAGATAATAAAGAGAGCAATCACTACAAGTTCCATTTAAATCTGGCTGATTACACTTAAGAAAATTATTCAATGATGTTGCAAATTAAAGATTAGTCAAACACTTTCTACTTCAGTATATTATTACAGCCACAAACGGTTGTCGTTTCTTTTATACCTTTAATATGAAATTTCTTTGGAGTTCAGTAGTTTCCTTTGGCATAATCATTCTGTTCAAAGGAGTTGTATAGGAAAACTCTTCAGGTTTCTGTGTCCATTACATAAAATAATAAAAATAAAAAGGAAACAATTTCAGGTAGCTTATACTCATATGTTTTTAGGTATTCCTGAACATGGTGCAATCATTTTTGGTGTGATTATTTCTGAAGAGCTATAATAAATTATACTTAAGAGGCATATTTGGAGGGAAGGAGAAAAGAAATTCCTTTGAATTTAGATATTATGGTCAATTGGAAGGGGAAGCTAAAGGAAGCAAGGAGGAACTGATGAGCCAGTGGTAGAAATTTAATCAGCTGGAAATTGCAAGAGGTGAGCAGTAGATAGGATTAGCTAAATAGGGGTGGATTTTGAATATAGCTTTTCAGATTGCATTCACCCCAGACCTCAGTATTATCCTACAATTGTAAAGCTTTTCTTTTTTTCCAGATAAAAACCCTGCATCTAGTATATTCTGAGAAAATGTCAATTTAACTCATGGATAAAGCATTTGAACACTTCCCCAGTGACTTACTACAAAGCACAGTTGGCACAAAAAGGTTGTGTTCACATGACATGCTAAGCCGAAAAGCTATTACAACCCCCAACTATCACATGCTATACTTTGTCCAGAGGTTGAGGCTTAACCACAAAAATCCAAATTATAACTGCCTGACTTTTGATCACAGATAAACTTCATAATCTGATTTATGATTCGGTGTGCAATTGGGGATAAATAGCATGGCTTACTCTTGTTAGGTCAGCATAGGGCCTTCTGGGAACATAATCTAAGAGAAAAATTGCTTGCTTTCACAGCAAAGAATATTAAATAATAAATGTAAGATTCCCCCCTAGGGAACTACTACCTTGATGTAAGGGGAGGGTCCAGTAATTTCAATAATTCTCAGTAATGCCAATGGAATCATGAGCTTCTAGTAGGATCATCCTTGTTACTAGGTGTGTAGGGTGATGTGCTTGACTGAGGGAAAGTGGTTGAATCTGTGACAAGGTCATGGATTTTTTTTTAGGGAAGGTAGTTGACAGCACAAGATCAACAGCATGTAGGCAGAAAATGAAAAACATTGAAGATGCATTTTTGTATTTTCTACCGTCTGTCTACATGCTGTTGATCTTGTGCTGTCATCTGCCTTTCCTAAAAAAATCCATGACCTTATCACAGATTCAACCTGTAAAATGGCACATATATGTCTTGATTATAGAATATAAAAGGAACAAGGACAAGCAGACCAGTGGTGTGCAATTTCAGATGCTACAGGACTTGCTGCTGAAGAAGACATCACCTAGTTAATTTTGAATGGAGTAGAGCCTATGAAGTCCAGAGATTCCTACCGTGAAATGAAAAAAGAAAATAACCCAGGAGGAAAAATTTGGAGTGGCTTATTAGAGTATGGAAAGACCAGGAGGAAGAGCTGTGTTGTGTTTATGGAGATTCAGTGGATAAACAGTGTAAGTTTAAGGGTTTGTCTGCAACAAAATAGCTAGAAAGAAACTTATAGTCGTTCCAGTATCAATACTTGAAGTAAGTAAGGAAAGAAGAAGCCTTATAAAATAAGCAGAAAATGAGAGAAAGAGATTTGAGAAGAGGAAGAATAAGGTGATTCAGACTTGATTTATTATATCACTTATACTCTTATGTACATATTGATTTTGTAAATAATAGTTCACTTCTATATAATCTTAGATCATGCTACATTATCAGCATCAGTATCATAATGTCCAGAATAAAGTTCTTCATCTAACCACTAGATGCATGTGTGCTTATTATCACCTCCTCTCCTGATCTACCCTCCAAGGCTAGGATTGAAGGTGAGAAATAAATTTAAGAGCAGTCATCAAGGAGGTAGAAAATAATTAGATCTCTGCAGGTGTGCGGGAAGCCTACCCATCTAGGAAAGAGAACTCCAAATTCGAATACAGAAGACAAAAATAAACTAGTTTAGTTTTACTGCTAATTAGATCATGTGAACATGGCTGTGATGTGAATAAAATTAAGTATCACCTAATAACATCTGATAAGCCATTTCTCTATTTCAGTGTTTCTCAACTTCAACAACTTGAAGATGTGTGAACTTCAATTCCCAGAATTCCCCAGCCAACACTGCTCTCTTTACTGGAGAGGAATGTTGAACTTTGCCAAGTAAATTTGGATTTGTTGAAGAGGCTAGACCAAAGCTGCAAAGCAATATAGTCACTGACAGTGTCAATATTGAAACAGGAGTTCATGTATAACTGGTAAAAGGAAATATAAAATTGTGTTGCAAACTGCATAATTCCTTTGTATCTATGGGCCAGTTTGAAAACCAAAGCAAAGTACAATGTATAAATAAGAAAAAGAGTCTTCAAATCTATGTGTCTATTATTAATTAATTGAGTTTCTATATTTAACAAACAAAAGGGAAATTCCTGCTTTTCTTCTTGTTTTCTTCTTTTCAAAAAATAATTTAGATAGAACTGTTATTTTTTTATCCTTGTATGTTTCATAATCAAGATTTCTCTTAAAAGAATATATTTTAGTATTTCATTGATGAAATACTAAAATCTGTACTTTGTCTTTAGGACAACTATACTATGAGCATTTAACCTTTTTAATGGGGATATTCTGCTACTTAATTACTTGCCATGTACTCTGTTTATGTTCAGGAATATATCTCTATAAAGAGTTCCTGTTGAATATAGATTACCAGCAAATTGGAGTATGAGTCTGAGCACTATGGACCAAAGAAAATTTGGAATTGTTGAAATGAACCATTTGTAAAACTAGTGTTATACAAATAAGAGAACTTAGATAGACTTGAATGGATAATAATACAGGATCCAAATCATGAACTTATATAAAGAAATGGAGTGGCAATGCTACTCAAAAAAGACATTGTTGAGTATTCAGCTATAACCTCAAAGATGACAGGATAACTATTAGAATTGATAGATACCCAGTGAATGTTAATGTTATACAAATTATAGATGTATTATATGCACAATAGTAATTAAGTAGCAGAACATCCCCATTAAAAAGGTTAAATGCTCATAATATAATTGTCTTAAATGCAGAGCACAGATTTCATTCATCAATTAATGAAATACTAAAATGTATTTATTCTTTTGGAGTAAAAGCTTTATTCACTGAAGAATTATATGGCAAATTAAAAGCGATACCAAATCTAGAATGGTTGCAAGACTACTGCTAATGGGTAATTGGAATTAAAAACTTGAAAACTAAAGGGATTTCAAGGGAAATTTGGATTGGGTAAATGCAATAATGCCTAAAATAATAAAAGTCTATAAATATAATACTTTGTTCATTGAAAATGCAAATTAGATCTTGCCCAGAAACTAGCAACATTGTGTTCTGTCACATTGCCATGATGCCCTCATGTGTGCACTGATCAGAACACAAAAGACAAGTATACATATGTGTTGTCTGCATATCACCACAATCACAAAGGCCAGAAGCCAATGGTTATTTTAATCTTATATTTTATATTTTAAATGTTCATTGTGATGTTTCTGGCACAAATAAAGAAACAAACTGAAAATGCGTATAATATAGCATAGATAATATAAATATGGTAAACATAGACTGAACACGTGAAGGAATATAGTCTTGACCTTGGGAATGGAAAAGGAATGAACAATTCATTAATGGAACAGTGGAAAGGGTATGGGGAGTTGCTTTCAGAAAATATTACACAATCCTGAGAAAGAGTAAAGTATGATAAAGAAATTCAAAATATCTCTGACTTTTTTGATGCAAGACGAGGCAGAAAAATATTCTGACAATATTCTGCTATTCTACCCACAAGGGGCATTCCTGGAGCCCTGCTGTGCCTCTTTCTTGACCATGACTACTATAAAGAACTGATAATATATAGTACCTAGAAATCATCTGGTAGACAGTACTTGAATCAAATTGACTACATAATAGGATACAGAAGGAGAGAGGTAATAATAGGATATAGGAAGGAGAGAGGTGTTAACAAGGATGCTTGTACATGAAAACTCTGGAAAAGACCATGAAAAAATAGTGTTAAATATTTGGGTTAAACTTAAAAAAAAAATAGAAATAGTTAAGCCAGCAAGATTTGATCTAGAGGTTGTAGAAAATCACTGTAAGGAACAGATTCAGTATACTTGAGTTATGTGAAAAATAACCTAAGGAGTTATGGAAAAAGATGAAAATACTGTGAAAACTGAAGCAGAAAAAATAGTCGCACAAAAATTCAAAAATGAAAAGATCCCAAGTGACTTTCAAAGCGAGCTATCGGCTTCTGGAGGATGAAAGCCTTGGGCGACAAGAGGGATGTACACTGACTGAACACAAACTTTCAGCATTAAGCAAGAAAGAACAAGGAAAACTATTTCAGTCAAGAAGAACAACAATAGAAGAAAAAGAGAATTACAAATGTTCCTGAAGTGATCAGAGAAAAAAACAGGAAAATGTACAGTTATGGTAGGAATAACAAAAGGAATAACAGAATAATAGATTTGAAACAGATTCTTTAGGTCATCAGGCCCAATCTCCTTGTTCAGTGCAGGATTCCAAATTGAAACATCTATCCTTGGATTGTACACATCCAATGAAAGGGGCCCCATTACCTCTGGGTAATTGGTTCTGCTGTCAAACAATCCTTACTATTATTATTTTAATATTAAGTCAGAAACTGCCTTCTCATAACTTAAAATTATTTCACATAATTCACTCAGGAATGAGAGAGCAAACTTTTTCATGACATCTTTTTGGGTGTGTGAAATATATGTGTCTCACCTCACTCTTTTGTCAAGGCAAAATATGTACAGAGCCTTCAATCTGTCTTCATAGGCTTAGTTTTTATTCTCTTATAATTTTCACTGTTCTTCTCTGAAACTGTTCTAATTTCTCTCTACTTCCTTCTTAAAGGGTGGCTCCCAGATGTGGTCAAGGTGAAGTATGATTTTTTAAAAATAGTTTTGTTGAAAAATTTCATGACAATAGTTAAATCTACATATCTATATATTATTAAAATTCTCATTGTCATTACCATTAACTGGATGAAACAGTACATCATAGAGCAGATTGGGCTGAAAGTTACTAAGTAACTGTTGTGGCTGCAAATGGAGTAGAAACTGGATCTGTCTGGTGTCTATCAAATACATTAGCCATTAATACCTTAGTCTTTGCCCATCCTGTTTTATTTTTCAAGTGTTTCCTACTCTGAAACTGAATATAGACTGGCCCGTCCTTTAGTTACTGGAGATCAGATAGATCAGTCCTAGCCTAGCTCTCAGGAGGTCATGTGATTCTATGTTTAAACAGTCTATGACAGCTTCCATAACTCAATGGAGAAGCCAGCAGGGATTTTAAATTGTTCTGTGGAAACATAGCAATGTACAACATTTTGATAAAAATAAATAAATTAAGCAATTAAAATAAAATATAAAATAAAATACTTTAGCATAATTAAGCCCTTGTGGAAGGAGAAAGGGCTGTCATGGACAACAGATAACAGCAAATATTATCAGGATGTGGTGAGGAGGAGAGATAAGAAACAGACGATGAAAGGGCTTCATGGTTCCATAATCACAAGGAAAGGCACAGAATGAGGAGACGAGAAAAAGATGGAGGAAGAAAGGGAAGATGAACTCGAGAATATATGGCAAACACTAATTGGTGTGGAAGTTCAACATGACAATACCTGCCTTCAATAAGACCTCAACTGAAAAAGAGGGAGGCAAAATGAAAACTTGTAGAGTGTGATATTTCTGCTGATGTTGGTGCCCATGGCCAAAATCTGCTCTTACTGTTGTCCATTTCTATTCTTTGAGAAACATCAATTTATGCTGTATGTAGGGAAAAGTCAGGATAAGCAATCTGTAACTCTAGGTAATGATCTCCTCAAATTATATAGCAATGATGAACATATGGCAAATGAGTTCCGGAAGAAAATCAAACATATAACCACCTCTTCCAAATGCCATCCTGTGATGTTAAAGAAGTCCTTTGATTCATTCTGTTACTTTCAGCCTGTTCTTCCTTATCAATCTCATTTTGAATTTTAGTTTTTAGGACATTTACTTATCTTTTAGGAGGCTACCTTTCTAAATTTTCTATCGCATTTTTATAACATTCCTTCTATTTTTATGCCTAAATTTTTTGAAGAGAAGAGAATCCATGACTGATTCTTCTGGAACCCCACTTGATATTTTTCTACTATTGGAGAAGAACACATAAATGAGCACTCTTTGAGCTTGATTTTCAAGTTATCCACTTAACTGTCATTTCATTCAGCCCACACATATTTAGATCGCTAATACAATTTAATGGAGCATTTGTCAAACACTTTGCTGAAAGATACAGTATATTATGTTTACAGCATTCCCACAATCTATTAAAACAGTCACCAAATCCAAAATAATAATAATAATAATAATAATAATAATAATAATAATAATAATAATAATATAACATTTCCTCCTCATTTTTTGGACTCTGCCAATTCTCCAGGATTTTTCAAATAAAGCAGGACTTCAGGTCATTGCCTCAATATCCTTGGATGCAGATTGTATGGTACTGATGATCTGAACCAGTGGTGGGTTGCCCCCGGTTCAGACTGGTTCTCAAGAACCAGTAGTAAAACTGGTGGAAGGCTCCGCCCCCCACTCTGGATATCATCATCAGCGATCTGCACATGGATCCTGTTGCGAACCGATAGTAAAGGTAAGTAAAACCCACCCCTGATCTGAACTCATTCAAAATATTCCTTGAGCATATTTCTTTGAGTTTCAATATTTAATGCCTCCCCTTCCTTTCTGAATAAAATAGAAAATATATTCTTTTCTTTCCTTCTACTTTGAATATATTAAAGTTGTTTTTGAGGTTCTTAGCATCCTTTTCAATTACAGGATCCTGAATTTTTGCTTTTCTGACAGCTTTCTGGTTATTTAAATTCACTTTTTTACATAAAGTACAAGATATCTTTAGTTTACTTTTGCTTAAAAGTAAAAAAAAAACCCAGCATTATAGGGCCCCTTCCTCCCAATAATCCTGATATTTTCATTGTCTCAACTAAATCTTTCTTATTGATTAGAGTCAGGTTAATCACCTTGTGTGTTCTCCATCTACACAAAGTGAAATTTGTCAGCAATACAAGTTGGAAATTTCCCAGAAGGATTGGGGTTGGCAGTTTGTCTCCCAACAGCATAATTAAAGTTTCTCATCATTACAACATCATGACTCTTTGAAAGATGTTCACTTTGTTTTTGGAATGTATCATCCACTATTGTTCCATCACTACAAAAGACTATAGTAGACACGGACTATAATATTTGTTCCTCACTAATTTCAATTCAGATGCTCTTTAAACCACACTCAAGTTCATTCATCGTGATTTCTGAGTAGAAATGGATATTTTTAAAAACACGCTACAGTTCATCTCTTCTCTGCATTGCTTCTATTCCTTTCAAATAAATGATACCTTTCAACTGCTATATGCCAGGCATGGAAGTCATAGCCATATCCAATTAATCACAATTGGCCTCATGTTCTGAGAGGTTAACCTCATCCAGTTTACTTCTCAAATTTGGATCAATACTATATAGAAATGAAGGACATGAACATAATGATCCAATGCTATATCCATTTTTTCTCTGTATTAAGAATCCCCATTATAGCAACTCTTATTCTTTTTATAGATCATGACTCATTGTCTGAGGTCCTTACTTTGGGGGTTTCATTTCCATCCTTCCTACAATTTGGTTTAAAGCCCTCTTAAGCAACCTTGTCATGCTTTGACAAAGCACATTTTTACCAGTCCTTGTGAGGTGCAAGCCATTTCATGCCATCAGTTTATGGTTACATTACCTCAAGTCAGGTTCTTCAAAACCGATCTCATTTGCATAACTAGTCCCTGTAATATTATTTCCTTTTTCAATCCTCTTCCATGAACTGGAAGAATTAATATAAATACCACATGAACCATTATGGTCTTGAGCTTCCTTATGAAATGCTTAAAATTTGTGGTGATATAGTTGTTGTATTCTTCAGCAATCTTCTGTCAGCAATCCTCTCCATGTATCACTAGGAAGGGATAATTGCACTGGATCTGATAGAAGCTGTTGTTTTATTCTTGATCCTAGCACTACATGGATGGATCCCATCAAGAAAATATTGTTTCAGTTTCCTGTCATAGTGAAGCGGTAGCTACTATGTTTCTTCTTTTTATCTTCTTATAGCTCACAGTAGTAACCTCTCAACCATTTTGGCATCCCATCTCTTGTTTCCTATTCTACTGTTTTATAACAAATGCTTTCTGTTAGGACCCGAACACTGCTTTTGACTTTCAACAATGCAGAATAACTTCATGTCTCTTGTTTCTGGTTAGTACTGCCAGCCACAGTACCTATTTCTCAGTTTGTTCATTTTAATTATGGAGAGTTACTTCTATTATCCCTTTCTGTTATATAGCCCCATATCTTTTAACTGCTAAATCAGCCTGTTTTGTCTATTAGGTATGGTCCCTAACAATTATTTTGTTTTTTTTTTATATAAGGAGTGCCATAAGAGTTGCAGGTCACAATTGCAGACTGCTGTCTCTTCAACTCTTCTTAGAACATAAGCAGTGGAATGTTTTTTATTTATTTTATTTTTGCAAGTTCTGAAGTTAAGCAAGCTCAGACCCTTGATTTAAAAGGAATATCTCCTTGGACTCTTAAAATCCCACATCAAAATTCCCAAGTAGACTTTCTTAGTAACTCCTGTTGCTTGCTCCATGAATTCGATTATGGAACAAAGCTGTCTTATACTCATTTTTCCCCCTTCTGGTTAATCTTGTCTAGTTCTTAGAGACTTCTTGAATATGTCCCTGCAGGTTTCTTGGCAAATATTTTCAAGAGATTAACTTTTTCTCAGTTTAGCATACAATACAGGGTGAAATCCAGCAGGTTCTGACCGAACTGCAGGTTCTGGAGAACCGGTAGTGGAAATTTTGAGCAGTTCTGAGAATCAGTAGTAGTTTGAGTAGTTTGGAGAACTGGCAATATCACCTCTGGCTGGTCCCAGAGTGGGGAGGGAATGGAGATTTTGCAATATTCTTCCCCCAGGAGTGGGGAGGGAATAGGGATTTTGCAGTATCCTTTCTCTGCCATGCCCACCAAGCCATGCCCACAGAACCAGTAGTAAAAAAAAAAATTGGACTTCACCACTGATATAATATCTTAGAATTCACAGCTTCTCTCATCATTTTTTTCTCTTTCTCCTATTGAGTTTCTCAGCAAATGCCTCCTAGGCCTAACTTTTGATTCATTCAGTGAGTCTTGCGAGCTGCTCAGCAAGTTAATTATGAAATAATTTTTATTTTATGTTTTATTATTAAATTTATTTGCTACCCATCTCATGGTTCGAGGTGACTCTGAGTGGTTTACAGTGTTATAAAATATACAGATACCAAAACAATTATAAATATAAAAAGATTAAAACTGCAAAAATTATAACAAACAAAAAAATACATGAGCTTGGAGTGGGGAAAGGGAGATGCCTTCTCTGTTACTGGACCACCACCTCCAGCCAACAGCTTCTTTTTCAGGACCCCACACCAACCAGCACAACCAAGTTTAAGCAAAGGTTCATATACATTTTTTCTTTGTTGTTATTGATTAGCCCATTGGCCAAATCAAAATACAGAATAAAACATTATACAAAAAATATAAAAATGGACTGCAAGAAACAGATTAAATGAAAATAATAAGAATACAATATTGTGTTTCTGAGTCACTCCAGAGCCTCATATATTTTGAGCATGTGAAGTGAAAAATGATGAACTACAGAATAATACTGTTCTTGAACCATTGGATGGAATTATAAGGGAAAAGACAAACACAGAATATACATTAAGAAGAACATCAGAATGTCCTTGGAATTGCTATGAGTTATGACTGGAAACAGGTTGAAATAATCAGCATTTTTTTTTTTGTATATAGTATTTTGTATATAGTATATAGTCAACAGACATTAGGCCTGATATGATGGCACCCAGCTGGCTAGCTAACAGGGATTACAGTTTCATAATTCTGATACTGCGACTTTCAGTTAATGGGAATAGAATGGTGGCAAGAGCCTTTATTTATATTGCAATTTAAATTAAAACCCAAGAAAACATCATCTCTGATTAAAAAAAGAGAATCTTCTTCCAAATGGAGAAATTTAAGAAAAATCATTTTAAAATGGATGTTACATAAAAAAAAATAATATTCTTGTTTGGAGGCTATGAACTAGTGGGTTATTCTATCCTAGAGCATGTGTCCTTCCCTTTTCTTCTGCCCTTCAAACTGTTTTCATTCCTGACTCTCATGCATGTTGCCAATAATCTGTGTTCAATAAGAGATACTTGAGGCTGAGCCTAATACATCAAAGTCAACACCTAAAAGTTTCAGATGAAAGTTTTCCACAGATCCCTCAGCAGAGTGTAAATGTGTAACCCTCAGCAACACTTAAAGAAATCATTCCTCATTCAAAATTCATTATATTGTAGCTGCAGTTTTATTAGGGAACTGGTCGTTCCTATTGATTAACCTGAGGATGTTGTGGAAACCTGAGACAAATGGAAAGTGCCCTCAAGAGCAAACTGAGTTCAGAACAGTACATAAACATAAATGGAAAGAATGGAGCATTCGTTTTTTTGCATGTACCATAATGAATAATAATGCACAATTGGGTTGGTGGCTAGATATTCCTCCTCTGTGTCCATGTAGTGGAAACAAGGAACTTTACCTGCAAATAAACTTCTGTAATCCTACAGGCCTCTGAAAAAATGAAGCTCCAGACCTTTTTTATTGCTACCAATATTTTCACAGTTGTGAATAAATCTACACCAATTCATGCAAGAACTTTAAGAACAACAGAGTAGCTATTTTAACAACTTACTTGAAAGTAAAAAAAGATTAGCCTTATATTTTGTCCAGATGTGGACACTCCAGCTCATATGCTGGTTAAAAACTAGGACTACTTCCTAGCAAGCACTCTACAAGGAGCTTTTAGATATACATCAGTAAGTTGAACACAAATTTGTTTTATTTGAAGATGACATTCTTTTGTTTATCTTTCATACTACTATCCCAGGGTTGATGCAAAAGATAGATGCCTTTAGCAAAATGGCAAGATATTCTGTTAATTGGTCCACTTAAGAGGTATCGATTCCATATTGCATTAAATATTTAGGTATGTGTATACTAAACATAATATTCATAAAATATACAGAGGTTTTTTTCAGCTATCATTAGATGAGAATCATTAAACCTTGCCTTTGGGGAAAGGTAGATTAATTTGTTTTCTGAGAGGATTTCCAGTTTATGTATCTGATTTTTTTCTCCCAGAAAATAAATATTACTTAAAAAAATTTTTTTTTGGGGGGGGGGAAGTTTTTTGATACTAAGACTATCTTTATAGGAAATGCAGTTACCAATTAATGGGGAAGGATTTGGATTCTTTTTTTTTCTTTTTAAGTGATCACTTAAATATGAGCCAGAAACTCCTTGGTTGTCTAAATAAAGGCATAGAATCAAAATCACGTGAAGTATTAGTACTGCTTTATAAAACCTTAGTAAACCGCACCTGGAATACAGGATCCAGCTTTGGTCACCACAATACAAAAAAGATATTAAAACTTTGGAAAAAGTGCATTGAAGAGCAACTAGGATGAATAAAGGCCTGGAAACAAAAACATATGAAGAACTGTTGCAGGAATTGGGTATGGCTAGTCTAGACAAAAGAAGGACCGGGGTGACATAATAGCAGTATTTCAGTATTTTGAGGGGCTGCCACAAAGAAGAGGGGGTCAAATTATTTTCCAAAATACCAGCAGGCAAGACAAGCAACTAATCAAGGACAGAAGTGACCTGGAATGAAGG
Organism: Masticophis lateralis; assembly: GCA_030761175.1. Classification (NCBI taxonomy): domain Eukaryota; kingdom Metazoa; phylum Chordata; class Lepidosauria; order Squamata; family Colubridae; genus Masticophis; species Masticophis lateralis. The sequence goes on along the minus strand of JAUDYJ010000001.1, from coordinate 308,497,343 downwards.
AGAAACATCCTAACAGTGAGAACAATTAACCAGTGGAACAGCTTGTCTTCAGTTGTGGGTGTTTCATCAATGGAGGTTTTTAAGAGGGACAGCCACTTGTCTCAAATTGTGTAGGATCTCCTGCTTGAACAAGGGCTTGGGCTAGAAGATCTCCAAGGTCCTTTCCAACTCTATTCTGATTGATTGATTTGGTTTTCTTGAACTGGAGCTATATCATCATGTTTACTTATTGTCAAGTATTAAATATTGGAAGTCAAAAATTGGTGATGGGGGGGAGAGGGAGAGGGAGGGAGAGGGAGAGGGAGAGAGAGAGAATGATCTTTGTTTGGGTAAGCAATAAATTATTTAGTAATTATTTTATCAAATATACTAAAATTCTAATAAGGAAACATGTCAATTAGAAAGTTATGGGATGGAATGACTAATAAAAGATTTGACCTTTTTCACATGCCAAATTGATTCTATGGCAAAACCCAACATTAAAAATCGGGAGAAGAATGATGATATAGATAAATTGGATTAAAGTATGGATCTCTCTCCCTCTCCCTCCCCTCTCCCTGTATCTAATTTATAATGCTGCCTATCTCACTGAAAATGACTCTGGCCAAAACACAAAAATCAAATAAAAAACAAGAAATATAAAAATATAAAATATAAAAATCCATATTAATAAATATCACAAAAGTGAAAGATAAAAACCATGAGAGAGAATCAAAATGATCACCTTAACAATGGAGTTGTTTTGACTTTAAGCCAACTTACAGATGATGTAGATGAATTTTTAACGTACTTTGTGGTAAGAGATAAATAACATTTATCACATGTAACCCAATGGCAACATTTACAATTACAACATTTGTTAATAGCATTGTTTAGACTAGCAGCATTTTTGGTATTGAGTTACCTGAGATAACCTGTCAGGCTCAAAAGACCAGGACCACATCATGTGAAGTTTCAATTAAATAGATTTATTGCTCATGCCTATGCACAGAATATTCTCAACTAACAGTTAGCAACTGCTGGAGGGTGCTTAGGTAAAGATCAATGGAATTCACAATGGATTTTACATAGTATGTTCGTGGTTAAGTAGGAATTCTAGGCTGATGCCTTTTTTGACTCTGCCCCCTGCTCTGCCACTTCTTCTCTAAAAAAACATACTATTAGTTTTTATAGGTGTTTGTTATCAATATATTAATCTGATATGCAGATGTAAAGAAATAAGTGGAATAAAGAACTAGAGGTTCCTATATTGTCTAGACAATGAGAGAGCATCTTAACTTCCATAGCAGAAGCATAAATTGACCTCAAATTATGACAATACAGCAAAAAATATTTAGAATTTATTGGATTCCATTATGTTTATGTAGGAAAGGACATCAAAAAGAGTACTTTGTTGGAGATGTAATAAGGATAATGTTCCTTTAAAATGTATGTTTCTATAATATTCTCTACTTATCAAATTGTGGGAGAAAGTAATGGATTCTATAAATATGATTGTATGATGAAAGCTATCCTTTTCAGAACATAGTATTCTTTTGAACTACATACCTAGCTCTTGGAATTTGACAATTGAACAATGTAAATGGATTGTCTTTGTCCTTACTATGGCCAAAAGACTGCTACTGTAGCTTTGGAAAGATAAGTATGTTTGAAGACCTGATTGCACTTGCCACTTTTGTGCAGATAGGCTACAAACATAGATTTTGTATAGATAAGTATGATGAAAGATTGGATTCATTTATATAGAAGACAGTAGGTTTAAAAGTTAATCATATAAATGTATTAGAAATAATATGTGTATGAATAATATTTGCATTAGACAAGCATCTATAGAATTATTATGACATATCATCTTATATTTTTTCTTTGTTGTATTTTTTCACTTTTTTGTTAAAGCACTTATTAGGTGTTCTTTTCATCTTTCCTTTGACAATGTATTATTTCCATGAGTATTGTGTTTATGTTCCTTTTTTGTTATTAATTAAAAAGAAATAAAATATAAATAAAAAAGAATTTAGCTTTGTTCAAAATAAAAGAAAAAAACATTCAGTTTGTCAACTGCACAATAAACACAGTGACCAGCTAACAAATAACCAGAGAAAAGACCCAGCTATTTATTTTTATTTTGGCTCAGATTTCTTCAAGACAGTGGCATATATTCCACAAGGCAATTGTGAAGATCAGGATAAATGAGTAGAATTGAAGCTTGAGACTGACAGAAATATAATCAGGAAATGCCTAAATGAGTTTAAATCTCCAGGGCCAATGAATTGCATTTTAGGATACTGAAGAAACTAGTTTATTATCTGGTGGAATATTTATGTATTTCCTTTGAGAAATCCCAGAAAATAGCTGAGGTTCTGGTTGGCTGATGGGAGACAAATGTAATCTCTATTTTCCAAAAGATATACGATCACCAGGGAACTATATATGTACAGTGAAAAACAAGAATAAATAGATAAAGTTGTATACTTTGGTTATAATGTTTAACAAAAATGGGGAATTGTTGCATATTACTTATAAAAATGTAATAATTGTAGGTCTATTGCATGGGATAAATGTTTGTCAAAAGAAGCCAAAATAGCAGGATATAAGAAAGTGTTTCTACCCTCTTGGTTACATGGATGTGAGAGTTGGCCTATCAGGAGAAACAGAAAAGAAAATTGAATGCATGGGCAACACATGAACAAGGAAGAATGACAGCAATAATGATGATATTATTATTGCTGATAATAATGATATATTATTATTACTGATAATAATGATGATCATTATCTAAATGGCAAGGTTGCATATTCTCATCATGACACAAGTACCTAATTGTGGCATTTTGCATGATTATTGTTCTCAGACTTGTTAAGGACACTGCTGGTGGAATGGAATAAGTAGTTCAGAACTGGTAAAATAGTACAATTTTATAGGAAGTAATAGTTCCTTATTCTGTGTTGGTCACACCCAACGCAATGGTATTCAGTTCTAGACACCACATTTTAAATAGGATTCCAACAAAGTTCAATAAGTTCAGTGACTGACCGGATTAGAAACTAAATTCTGTGAGAAAGACTGAATAAACTCTGAATATTTGAGAAGAAAAAATTAAGGAGAGGAAAACACACTTCTAGTACAAAATAATGCCACAGGGTATAAAGCCTAGTTATCCATCACTTTAGTATCAAAGGAACAGAATAATGGGTGCTAGTTGGAAGAAGGCAGATTCAAAATTACAACAACATGAACACCCACACACTGCCCTCCTAACATTATTAGCAATTCAACAGTGGAACCAATTTTCAGGGGAAGTAGTAAACTTAGCTTCATGGAATATTCAACTGAAGAACAGACAGCTTTTGGATTTCTGCAGTCATCAGGGAAGTAGACTCAATACTGATAGTCCCTTTCCATCTTTATCATTTTAAGTTTATATATTTAGTGTGTGTCACATTTAAGGAAGGCTAAACTAGAATAACCCTGTACATTTACCCTGGGAGTCAGTTTTAATTCAATTCTGCTTACTTCAGGGGAGACATGTTGTATAGGATTACAGAGCCATTTAGTATCTTACAGTATCAACAATACTGATGAAGGTCACAGATAAATTTACTTGCAGCATGCGAGTTTTTCCAGTTACTTGATAGCATTTGAAAAAAAATATTATTGATTATTTAAAGTAAAAACATTATTCACATTTGTGACTCAAATTTGGATTTTTTAACAAGACTTGTATTATTGAATTTGATTGGTAATTTCAGTATGACAGCAATAGTAATAAAGTAGCAATTTTAAATTGGATATAAATTAAAATTGATGTCATTGTTCTTCTAAAGCTAGTAAAACCATATTTGTATTATTATGCAAACATTTGAGGTACATTTGAGGGTATATTGTTCACCAGATTTTATAGGTAGTCACTTGTCATGTTTTTGAGATAGCTCATTAGAAAGCTGAAAAAAAGAGAAAAGGAGCTGCCAGACCATTTTTTATTTATCTTTTTGTATCTGAAATATGTATTTAACAAACCTTAGTGACATATTTATTTGGATTTTACAATGGAAGTCCACTTTCAACATTCCTAACTGTCAAACTTTGAATAAATCTTTTATTGTATTCAATGTCCTCTTTTTGCTGAAAATTTGAAATTTTCCAATTAGTTGATTTTCATGCTAAAAGAATTATTAAGCAAAGGATCTAGGATATGGATTGTTATAAAGACAGAAGATACTTTCCACGTATTCATATGCTGGGGTGTCCGATGTATCCCTCACCTCATCTTTTTTCATGTTAACTAGATTATCTTTAGTCTGACTCAGTTCAATGCATTTCAATTCCTATTGCTATTAGGCAAATATCAAAACATTCTCACTAAAAATCAGCCCTGGCCCCTGGCTATTTGGGTTAGGAGAAGTTGAAAGAATTATATTTATCTTTTTCCCCTCTAATCTCTTTACAGGAGCTTACTCATCATTTTAATTTCTTACAATGTTTTGTAGTTGTAGTAGTTTTGAACTGGAAGATTCTGGACACTTAAAAATGGTAATAAATATCTTCCTGATACTTCTCAGATTGCTAAATTAGCACAGAATATTTCCATATGCTCTCAGGACTAATAGTGAGTCGTGAAAAATATGATGGAAATAACTGCAGATGCATGCTTCTGCAAATATTAGCATGGTGCACTATTCTTAGCTGAATAATCTATGATACACAAATATTGCAAAAATTAAGTTGATTTGTACCTAGACAATGCTTGGATCAGAGGCTGCTTCAAAATATTGATGGAACACTTTATCAATATGGAGAAAATTGATTTTACTATGCTATTATTCAGACAGAAAATTTGATTTAAGAAAATTAGATTTAATTTATGTTAGTTTATATTTTGTTCTTTTTAAAAGTGATGATAAAGTTTGTGTCACAGTTCTACTATTCTATTTGGGATAAATTTTAATGTGGTAAAATAAGGTGAAAATGGATAAAAATGATGGTAGAATGGTATCAAATAATAAAATTTGATAATTTCTAATATGAAACACATTTGGATCATCTAAAATAAAAGGCTTAAAGCATGCAATAGATTGTCTTGTTTAATTAAGGATATACAACATATATGTCTAGCATCTTATCAAATTTTTGGCTATTTTTAATTAAAGAGGTTATTTTAAGAAGTCAGACATGCAATGCCTGAGGGAAGCACTATGCAATGTTTTATTAAGTAAAACGTTTAAGGAATTCAAAAAGAAATAATTTATTTCCTGCCAGTCTATGGTTTAGTGAAGGCGAGTAGAGGGGGGAAAATAATGTATTATTATTGTTATTATGATTGGTCACCAGATGTTTAGACTGGATTTGGAATTTTTATCTTTCAAGAAAGAAGGTGGGGGAGAGAATAACAAAATACAAACACCCGAAAATAGAAGTAGAATGACTATGGCAGAAGAAAGCAAAGTAATACCAGTTGTAGTACAGTAGGTACCTTGGGCACAATCCCAAAACATCTGGAGTATCATTTGAATATCTCTGACATTGACAAAATCACTATCAGTCAATTGCAAGAGGCAGCTTTACTTAGGACAATTTGCATTCTGAAATAATACCTTTAACTCAATTGAACAACATTTGCCCATCCTACGTTCTTGGAAAGGACTTGATAGGTGGACAATACCAAATCCAATCTAAATATCTGGTTGACTGTGCAACAGCCGTAATAATTCTTATTTGAAAGGGAGATTGATTTACTAGAACATTTGTTGGAAAAGAGTTTAAGTTGCATGACTGTTTCCATTAAATTATTATTTCACTTGTATTTTCTTATTCTTAAATTTTACAAGAAAATATGGTATGATTCAACTTCTCAACATGTTCTTTTTTCGGGTCTAGAATTTCTCCATTAACAAAACCAGTACTGAAACATGACAATGGGGGGTTTATTTACATTTGGAAACAAAAACCCTAGTTCACTTTTGTTCAACTTGGTTGCTTGCTGGAACCTTGTATATAAAATGCCAAACTTCATTCTTTGAGCCCAATACTTCCAAGTGGCTATGGACCATATATAACTAAAGAAACTCTGGGGTTCATCTGTCACCTTCCATACAAAGGTCTGTTGCTGTCCATGGAAAGAAAAGTTGGAGAGGGGAAAAGGATTATTTATTTATTTATTTATTTATTTATTTATTTATTTATTTATTTATTTATTTATTTATTTATTTATTTATTTATTTATTTATTTATTTATTTATTTATTATTTAATTTGTATACCACCCTTCTCCTGACGGACTCAGGGTGGTGAACAGCCAAAAAATTAAAATACATGCAATATGAAAGTTAAAATAATTTAAAACATAATTAAATCAATTTTGGCTTCCCCAGAATTTAAAACCCCTCACTAAAAGTAACTCATTAAAATCGTTTTAAGTCAGCCTGCTTGCTGAAATAGAAAAGTCTTCAGGGCCTTGCGGAAAGTACGGAGGTCTGGGATCAATTGTATTCCTGGGGGTAGCTTGTTCCAGAGGGCAGGTGCCCCCACAGAGAAGGGGAACTCCTGGGGGTCGCCAGTCGACATTGTCTGACCGACGGCACCCTGAGGAAACCCTCTCTGTGAGAGCATATTGGCCAATGGGAGGTTATCGGTGGCAGAAGGTGGTTTCGTAAGTACCCAGGCCCTAAGCCATGGAGCGCTGTAAAGATGAGAACCAAAACCTTGAAGCACACCTGGAAGACCACTGGGAGCCAGTACAGCTCACACAGGAGAGGTGTCACATGGGAGCGCCAAGTTGCCCCCATAATCACCCACGCGGCCACTTTCTGGACCAGTTGGAGCCTCCAGGTGCACCCCAAGGGGAGCCCCATGTAGAGAGCATTACAGTAGTCCAGGCGAGAAGTGACTAAGGCATGAGTGACCATGCATAAGGAGTCCCGATCTAGAAAGGGACGCAACTGGCGTATCAGGGGGACCTGATAGAAAGCTCCCCTGGCAACGGCCGTTATATGCTCTAAATGCCCTAAAACATTTCTGAGGCAAGCTGAAATGAAAAAAAAAAGTCCTTGCTTCATATTTTAAAAATCAAATTGTTTCTGAGTCAGATAATGTACAGGACTCTCTCTGTCTCTCTCTCTGTCTCTCTCTCTCTCTCTCTCTCTCTCTCTCTCTCTCTCTCTCTCTCTCGTTCTCTCTCTCTCTCGCTCTCTGGCTGTCTCTGTCTGTCTGTCTCTGTCTCTCTCTCTCTCTGTGTCTCTCTGTCTGTCTCTGTCTGTCTGTCTCTGTCTCTGTTTCTGTCTCTGTCTCTCTCTCTCTCTTTCTCTCTCTCTCTGTGTGTGTAAGAGAGAGAGAGAGAGAGAGAGAGAGAGAGAGAGAGAGAGAGAGAGAGAGAGAGAGAGAGAGACAGAGAGACAGAGAGAGACAGAGAGAGATTTTGAGTTACAGAATTTAGCAACACTGTTAATAATACTCACAAGGGCAGGTATTTAATCATTAAGGACAATATAAAAGTACTACTGTAGAACTGATTACTCTAACCTAGTGCCCTTCAGACGTGTTGGATTTACAAATCTGATCCTTCCTAATCAATCTGGCATAAGAAAGTCTGATGTGATGGATGTCTATTTACAACTCAGTTTACCTGAAGGCAGTACTGCTTTCTCCCAGGCAACTGGGGATAAGATTGCATCTAAACTCCTTTGCCTTTCATCCTGATGATATTTAAGTATTTATTATTTAAAAATCAATAGACAAGAAGGCTTCATTTATAATGTAATGTAAGTTTTACTTTTCCAACTTTTAGATGAACAAGATATTATGTATGGAGTCTTTGGTATTCTCTGAGTTTGGTTGTTTTCTGGAAGATGTTTCATTACCCAACTAGGTAACATCATCAATGCTAGTGAGTGTGCCCCCCCCCCCCACTTTATATATAGTAGCTTGCCCTGCCAATGATGATGGAGATGTGGTTTTCTCCTTGGTAGTTCCTTGTTTAAGCTATTGTTTTATATTTGATTGTTTCTCTGATATTCCAGTGGTGGCAGTCAAAATTTTTTACTACCAGTTCTGTGAGCATGGCTTGGTGGGCGTGGTGTGGCTTGGTGGGCGTGGCTTGGTGGGCATGGCAGGGGAAGGATACTGCAAAATCTCCATTCCCATCCCACTCTGGGACCAGCCAAAGGTGGTATTTTCTGGTTTTCCAAACTACTCAAAATTTCCACTATCAGTTCTCCAGAACCTGTTAGAACCTGCTCAATTTAACCCTTGTGTTAATCCCTGCTTATCTGAATATTGGCTGCTGGAGGAGGTGTATTCTTTTTTCCCCTTCTTAGCCTTTTGTTGTCTCTTTTGAATTGTGTGTAAATGTGGATTTGGTTTTTTTTTATGTGTCTATTGGTGGCTTATTTGTCTAAATGCCAAGCTTCTAGGAATTCCCTAACATTTTTGGATTTGGCTTGATTTAGGCTGCTCACAGGTTCCACCTGAAATTGTGGTTGAGTCTGCCCATGTGTTTTTGTGATTGAGAAGCTGTCGTTGTGTTTTCTGACTGCTAGCTGGTTTGGATGCAATCTGCTAGTCCTCTTCCTGCCTCCTACATAATGGCCATTACAGTCCTTACAGTGTACACTGTGGCTGGCTTCTTTTTCTTCTCCTTGGATTACTGGGCCTTTTGGTTTACTTAAGATGTCTTGGAAGTCTTTATTTGCTTTGTTTGCTACCAGTGATACTGTGTTGTAATAATCTGTTAGTTGTTTCTGATAAGTTTTTGAGATATGGTAGTGTTATCCCTTTCATAGAATAGAATAGAATAGAATAGAATAGAATAGAATAGAATAGAATAGAATAGAATAGAATAGAATAGAATAGAATAGAATAGAATAGAATAGAATAGAATTCTTTATTGGCCAAGTGTGATTGCAAGGGATTTGTCTTCAGTGCATAAGCTCTCAGTGTACATAAAAGCTATAAGTGATAAATCATGATCACAGTCATAAAAATACATTCATCATAATTTATAAGATACAATACTTAGTGATAGTCATAGGATACTAAACAAGCAATCAATATAAATCATACTAGGAAACTAAAACAATATAAATCATAAAGATACAAGCAACAAAGTAACAAAGTAACAAAGTAGGTTGTGTTAGTTGTGCTGTAATGGGTTGAGTGGTCAGATACCTTTTTAATAAAGTTGTATTGGTATCCATTTTGTTAGATGACGTACAGGCAGTCTTTGAGGGTTTTGAGTGGCTGAAGTGTTGGTGCTCATTTGATAATGTTCTTACACAGTTCCTCTTCTGGGAAATTGAGTTGTTACTTTGTTTTTTTTTAATGCCCTCACATCTGGAAAAAAAATGAAAAAATCCTACTTGAACTACTCACGTGTCATGTGGGCCACACTGCTTGTTATCATTTTATTCAATGTTTAATATAGTTTCTTATTTAGTTCCTAGGAGGATGGGTTGTAGACATTTGTAAAGTGCTATGTTTTATGTAAAAGCATGGCTGCAATTGTTAATGATAAATCATAGCATCTAACCTGTTTTTCCTGTCAGCCCTAGATAATTATTCTTTGAAATTGGTTGTGATCTCAGCTGATCTATGTTGTGCCCAATGCAGAATAATTACACCCAAACTAATATATGACTGCTGTTTGGGAATAGGATGAGTTCCATAATGAAGGATATATTTATGTCATGCTGATACTTTAGAAATGTAAGCTTGTAGTCTATTTTGTCTTTCCATTTCAGCTTTGCTGAAGAGACATTTTAGGCATTATTTCTTAAATTAATGTCCTGGTTATTATGCTGCAGCACCTTCCCATTTAACTATTGCTTTTTAAATTTCTTTGTCCGTTCACATTATTTTCTTCTTATCTTTACAGGCCTGCAGTTGGCAACTATTAAGTCGAGTACTTAAAATCATGTATTTAAATAAAATAGAGGTTATATTGCAGGGTGTAAATGGATGGAATGCTTGCACAGGTTGAATAACTATAAAAGCTTAGTGGAATGCCACAAAACAGATGCATAAGAAATAAGGAAATTTGTAAACCAACCCATCTGCAGACTGATACTTCTTTTGATACAATGCAGATGTAATGCTGAGTGCTATTTTTGTTTTTAGCTATTACACATTCCTAACATAGAGGAACATAACCTGAATAGTAAGGGCAATTTCAATACTAGAGAAACAATGAAACTCAGGATCTCAGAAAGGGATCATATCAGATACCAGGGCAGGTGGACCATGAATGAGATCTCAAACTTGTCCTTACAGTCTAATTTCACATCCCATCAGCTCTAATGCAGGGGCCCTGGTCACAAAGTATGTTTCAAGATCATAATTTATTTCCTTATTTTTCCAATTTATGCTCATCACACAACTGTGATTCTAGGTGCCTTACAATAAAAATAGATTTTAAAAAAGCATACACAATATATCAAAATAAGATATATAGCACCCAGAATTATAAAACAAATTTTAACGTGGCTGAGAAATGAGCTGTGATACAGAACCAGGGTCCCAGGTCAGGCACAAAAGATTTCAAGGCCTTGTGTTCATGGCCCAGGCCTCAGACCCTAAGTTGGATTCTAAAACAACTGTTCCAGATAAACCTGTGGAGTGTCAGCCTTAGGAGACACAAAACCAATAATCATATTTGACTGATCAAAAGCAGGCATCACTTTACTATCTGGAACAGTCTGATGAGGTTGATGTAAGGCTACTCAGCTCCCATATCATGTGAATAGAATGGAGAGCAAAGTCAAGCAAAGATATTCTATGAGGCTTCTTGCAAACTCATTTGATTAAAGTCAAATAAAGCGAAGCCTGACTAGGTGGCTCAACAAGCTAAGACACTGAGCTTGTTGATCAGAAAGGTTAGCAGTTCGGCAGTTCAAATCTCCTGTGTGAGCAGGGGGTTGGACTAGATGACCTCCAAGGTGCCTTCCAACTCTGTTACTGTTAACAAATAGCTAATGTCTGATTTAAAAGACATTATTGACACATTGCTCTGTTGGAAGCAGTGGTCTGATTTTTGGCTCTTGTGTGATGTTTACATGTGGATTTTGCTCATGAAATTCTGACTTCAGGAGTGGCTGACAACCCTGGCTTAGGTCTTGGAATTCTTCTGCATGTTCCCGATAAAACAAACTATTCAGGCAAGCTTCTGTCTGTTTTGTTTTTACAGTCTTTGTCTGCTGTTATCTCTTTAATCATGAGTAAATTGCTAATATCCCTAGCAACTGTGTTTCACTGTATATAATTGAAATCTGAAGTAAGACATTATAGAAAGCTAGCTGGGTCAAGGCCAATCAGATATCCAGAGGATGTTCCAGAGGGTAGGTACCAAGCAGACAAATCTTTCCTTCTAACCCCCAATAATCCAAGACCTGATTCCATATGCCAACCTGATGCCTGATTGAAAGGGGTCTTGATTGTTATTTTCTTCAAGGCTTCTTTGAAACAACAGGGTGACTACTTGCTCATTTTAGACATTATCCATGAATGCAATAAACAAAGACATTTACTTACTGGCTTCCAAAATGCAGGAATAAATTTCTTATATTTAAATATGGGATGTGTAACTCCCTCTCTATAAGTCTAACAAATGCTAGTGTTCCTACATTTGGTTTTAAACATGGTAAAATTGCTTGAGGAAGTTTCTATATGCAAATGATAGCTAATATAATCAATTGGAAATTGGGGTGAAGCTAGAATAGATTTGACTCTCAACTCTAATTAATTGCAAAAAGTAATTGACTATGGCAGCTAGTTGATGTAATTGTTAAGACAATGGTCTTAACCTGTTGAAGGATAAGTTTTAGTCACTCTATTGATACAAAGCCCAATGTACATTGGAACAGTCACTTCCTCTCAACCTTACAAAGAAGGCAATGAGAAACTACTTTCAAAAATCTTGCCAAGAAAACTGCAGGGACAAATCCAGATAGCTTCCAGAAGTCCTCATTAATATACCAATGACTGCATCTCAAACAATCCATCTGTTAAACTACTGAAGTTCGCAGATCACACAACAGTGATCGGTCTCATTTGAGACAATGATGAATCCTCATACAGACAGGAGGTTGAACAACTAGCCTTGTGGTGTGACCAGAACAATCTGGAACTGAACATGCTCAAAACTGTAGAAATGGTGGTGGACTTTAGGAGAAACTCTCCCATACTACCACTTCTCACAATACTGGACAGCACAGTATCAACAGTAGAGACCTTCAAATTTCTAGGTTCTATCATATCTCAAGACCTAAAATGGACACCTAACATCAAAAATGTCATCAAAAAAACACAACGAAGATTGTAAGTAAAGTCATACTGAGTTTCATTCTCGTGGCTCTTCCTTTCCCAGGACTGAATCTTGTCTTCCTGTTCCTACTTCCCTTCTTCAAGTTTTATCTACACATGCCTTTGCATGTTCTCAGCATCTTTCCCAGTGACACTGGGGAGGTGGCAAGACCTACCTTGGTAAATAAAGGCAACTTTCTATTTTTATAAACATTCATTACTTGGTTACTGTTCTATAGATAACTGATTTCACAAAAGAACCACTGAGATGTTTCAGACATTGTGAGATTTATAGAGTTTTTGAGGAGCACTAGAATGTAATCTAAATGATACTAATCATATATTTCTTAGATGTCAATTCTGTGTTTGCATATACTTAGGAGTACATAACTCTGAGGTAAAATGGAGTTAATGAAAAACACTTTTAAGACTGAACGTTAGAATGAATGTGCTATTGTTTGTGGGCTCATAATAGTTTGAGAATAAAGTAATAGATTGTGCTGTCTTCTTGTCAACCTAAAGTATTTTAGCTGCAAGCATGTTGGCAGTTATATTGGGACCGTTTTGCTTTACAACTTATCTAAGAAAAAAAAGCCTGTTAAATTTATGCATAAGTTAAGCTGAAATGGAAGACAATTTTATGGCTCTCAGGCACCACTGTGATTGCTTCTCAGTGACCTTTTGGCACAGGGAAAGAATCATTAAGAAGTTATTCTCAGAAAATCTAAGCGAACATGCTGAACACAGGTGAAGAGAGTGTCCTGCACATCCAGAACTCAAAGTGTGTCAGATTTTTATACGGGTCAAAATTAATAAGAAATAAAGTAGTCAATTTAGCTTTTGCTCATTTCCCAGTCTGCAAGAACGTTTCTGCTCCATTTTGCATCAGGTTATAAATTTAACAGAAGGGGAAAAAGCAAAAACATTCATGTGCATTTTTATATTCACTTCTTACATGAATGTTATTCAGATACATGCACATCCAAATCATATGTTGATGAGCAGAAGAGAGAAGATAGAGGAGAAGGATCCACATGAAATCTCTCTAATGTTAAATAAGTGATGGAATGCACACCTGGAGAAGCACATTGGGGAAGAGTTTTGGCAACACAGAGCTTTCCCCCCAAAGAGGCCCAGATTAACGGACTACAGCCTGATGAGGTTAGTGCAGAGGTCTTCAAACTTGGCAGCTTTAAGACTTGTGGACTTCAATTCCCAGAATTTTCTAGCCAGCTATGCTGGCTGGAGAATTCTGGGAGTTGATGTCCACAAGTCTTAAAGCTGCCAAGTTTGGGGACCCCTGGTTTAGAGATTCAGGACAGCTACACCTCTCAGGATAAATATAGTGGGTTAGAAGGTTCTAGTTTAGTTTGGCAAGACTCTCTAAGGTGCAAGAAAATAAAGGCCCCAACTTGAATGGACTTTATATGTTGTCTCTAGAATTGGACTTGGCAAAATGTTAGGCAAACTATGAACTTCTGTGAGCGTTCCCCTGGTACACTATAAATGTTACAGCTTCTCAATTAATTTTTGCAAAATTTCAGCTGATCTGATTTTCCTTTGTAAGCCAAAAAGGAAGATGGGATATAGAGATAGTCCTCCCTTAACTGGAATTTTGGGATCAGAATTTCCATTCTTAAGCAATGTGGTGGTAATGCACAATGTCCAGTGACAGTGCTATTTAGCAACAGCAGCTCTGACAGTCCCTGGTTACTGTTGCTAAGTGAGACACTATAGAGCATTAAGCAAGAACCTCACTTGACTGTGATTTCTAACTTCCTGCCCGCTTCCCCATTGATTTTGCTCGTGAAAAGCCAGCAAAGGATTCACTAATTGCAGTCATGTGACCAGGGACACTGTGACAGTCAGAAATCCAGGGCAGTTGCTAAATGTCTGGATTGCAATAACATGACTGTCAAAATGCCATGGCTAGAACTTTTGAGGATTGGCTGTAAGTGACATTTGTTCAGTGCTGTGACAAATTTAAATGGTCACAGTACATATGGTTGTAATCAAAGACAACCTCTATGATATATACTGTGTGTGTGTGTGTGTGTGTGTTTGTATGTGTGTCTATGCGTTCACCCGCTAATTCACTCCTTTATAATTTCCTTCTTTCTTTTGTTATTTTTCTAGATGTTGAATTTATTTATTGTTTATTGCTTTGATTTATATGCCGCTCTTCTCCAGAGACTCAGGGCGGCTTACAATGCATTAAGCAATAGCTGTCATACTTTTGTATATACCTGCTTAGTAGGGCTTTTGCCCCCCCTCCAAGCGGTGTTCTTTTTTAAAGTCAGCTTATTGCCCCCGCAATCTGGGTCCTCATTTTACCTACCTCGGAAGGATGGAAGTCTAAGTCAACCTTGAGCCTGGTGAGATTTGAACTCGCAGGCAGCTGGCAGCTAAGTGCTACTTAACAGCACCTTAGTCTGCTGCACCACCAAGGCTCCTTGGTGGTGCAAGAACAGGTTATGAGACAGTGGAATAACCTGTAAATTTCAGGGTATAAAGGCTATCATGTCCTAAAGCTGTTGTCAAATCCAATTACCTGATTGAAGCTTTTTGATTAAGATAATAATTAAGAGATACTGTCTATCACTTCTCATTGTGCTAAAATGCTGTTATTCTTTTCTCTCCCCTGAGCCCAGAAAGAATAAGCAGATTTTAGCTCAGTTTCCTATTCTATAACTTATTAATATTTTCCAACATCCTGAGATGAGAACTTAGGTTTTTTTCCCCTACTTGCTAATTTCTCTCCCCCCTTCCAAAAAATGGTAAACATAATTCTTATCCATGTAAATCAATCAGAGGAAACAAGAATCAGAGAGGTGACTGCAGGTGTTTACAAAAATAGCATTGAATTTTTACATGAAGATAGAGTGGAAACGTTGGTTGCTGAATATAGTATGAGTAATGGAAATAAAGTATGAATAAGAATAAATGGAATACTTAACAACTGGTTCAACACTGAAGGAAGTATTTTTAATCCCATTAATAAAAGCGATGCCAGAGACTGCTCCAACTATTGCACATTTGCATTGATTTCTCATATAAACAAGATTCTGTTAAAGAAGCTACAGACTTGACCAAGAGTTACCTAGTAAGTGGTTTTCATTTACCTTTGCTACCAGTTCAGAGTTGGGAGCACATGTGTGCATGCTTGCTTCACTCGCACACGGCACTTCTACGCATGCACAAAGCATCTGTGATGATGTCTGGGTGAGTGGGCGGAGCCTTCTGCTGCCACCGCTACCAGTTTGCCTGAACCAGGGAGAACCAATAGAAACCCACCACTGGAGTTACCTGATGTACAAGCTGCCTTTAGAAAGGGGCATGCCACTCTGAGATAACACTGCCAATATTAGATGCATTATGGAAAAGGCATGTGGATATCAAAGGGATCTGTATATGTGTTTTAGTGATTACAGAAAAGCTTTTTGACTGTGTAGAACACAATAAGCTATAGGTCACTTTGCATGATCTTGGTGTCCCAACCCACTGATCAAATTCATCACATCACTGTACACTGATCAGGAGGCAATATTGAGAATATTCTATAGAGACACAATTTAGTTCAGGATCAGTAAGGGAATTAGGGATGTATTTAATCACCATTTTTATTCAATCTGTATGCTGAAGTGATTATGAGGAAATTATAAGGAAAGATCTGGAACTGCTTGATTTTGGAGTAGAGATTAGAGATTGGGAGAAGAACCATAAATAATTTGAAGTATGTATATAACACTATTGGCTGAAAATAAGAAAGGCCTGGATAAAGTGATCTGGAAAATCAAGGACGAAAGTGAAAAAGCCTTAACATCAGGAATACAAAGATAATGACAACAGCTGCGGATAGACATGAGATGTTTAAAATCAACAAGGAGGAAATTGTATTAGTTGGAGAATTTATCTTTTTTGGATTAAAAATTGTTCACAACAACACTTCTACACCTGAAATCAAATGCAGGCTAACCTTAGGCAGCATTACAATGCTTAACATGAATAAGATCTGGAAAAGCAGAGATATTGATATAAATACAGAAAGCAGGCTAGTTAGAGCAATAGTCTTCCCCATATTGATGTATGGTGTGAGAGTTGTACATTAAGGAATGGCTGATCAAAGAAGAATTGATACCTTTGAATTGTAGT
This sequence comes from Masticophis lateralis, assembly GCA_030761175.1. Taxonomy (NCBI): domain Eukaryota; kingdom Metazoa; phylum Chordata; class Lepidosauria; order Squamata; family Colubridae; genus Masticophis; species Masticophis lateralis. Next base: position 308,480,904 of record JAUDYJ010000001.1, on the reverse strand, counting down.
GCTGGTGTAAATTATTACATATACCATGGACAGCCAGAGCAACCAACAGAGAAGTTTTAAATCGTACAAAACCAGACACATCATTAGAAGCCAAAATCACAGAGTACATCTGATTTATTTGGCCATATCATGCATGCAAGTTCATTGGAAAAGTCAATGAAGCTAGGAATGGTTAGTGAACAAGAGGAAGGGCAAACAAACAACACACTTGATACCATCAAAACTGATACAAAGATGAACATCCAACAACTGAAAGAAGCTGTGCTTGACAGATTAGTATAGAGGGCATTTGACAGATTAGTATAGAGGGCATTTGCCAAGAGTCAGACACAACTGAATGGTTAAAACAACAGCAACAGAAATGTGTTTTTGGGGGAGATGGATCTACATGTACTTATTTATGCAGATGATGCTGTTGCTGCTGGATAAAAATGTGAATGGTTTGCAGTTAATTTTAAGTAGATTATATGATGCAAAGAAGAGTTTGGATCTGAAAATTATTCCAATATAGACTAAGAGAGCTGGGTTTGAAAAAGAAAATGGAATGAAAAGTTATGGGTTATGCATAGATTGTAAAAAACTCCAGAGTGACTAAATGAATTTATATACCTTGAAAGAATATTTACTAAAGAAGGAGAAATGGTTGGAGAAATTTTAAGATGCACCAAAATTGATAAGAAAGGGTAAAGCAATTTTGATGTGCTGTGATGAATGAAAATTTGTGAAAAAATAGAGGAAAATGTCTTGTGTAAAATCCTGCTTCTATCTACTTTGTTATATGAAATTGAAAGTCGGATATGGCAAGGAAACATACTGTAATAGTAAGGTGGAAATATGTTACTTAAATGTGTATTTGGGAAAACAGAAAGAGACAGGGTCAAAAATGAATGGACAATAAATGGATGTAGATTGAATACACAAGTGAAAGACCAATATCAAAGAAGTCCTTTGAAGTGGGTTTTTTTAATATGGAAAAAATAAATGAGGATTGAATTGCAAAGAAATTTATGAAGGATGAGTGTGGGTCAAAGGGAGAGGGAAACTCAAGAAAGTCATGCTTACTTGGAGTTGATGAGATACTTAAAAAGAAAAAAGTGAGAAGTTTAAAGAACAAAAAGGGATGTGTAAAGGGATGTGGTTGAAGCAACAATGGTTTCTAGGGAGAGAAAGGTATGGAGAGATATAGTGAATGTGACTGTTGACGTTTGGTTTTATAAATCTTTTTTCTTTTTCTTTTCTTTTTTGTCATGCTTTTATTTTCCTTATCTTTCTTACTTTTGTCTTGTGCACTTATTAACACTGCTTACTGCAATAAATAAATAAATAAATAAATAAATAAATAAATAAATAAATAAATAAAATAAAATAAAATAAAATAAAATAAAATAAAATAAAATAAAATAAAATAAAATAAAATAAAATAAAATAAAATAAAATAAAATAAAATAAAATAAAATAAAATAAAATAAAATAAAAATATGATGGATATTCTTTCCATGGAAGAAATAAAAAAGCATCTCTAAGTGAACAGTGTATTTCTTGAAATCTTTTATAAGTGGTGTGTTTCTGCTTCCTTGGGAATATGCCAATTAGAAAAATCAATTTCTTTTATTATTAATACCATAAGCTGGTCTTATATTCACCACCATCATCAAGTGAGTTATTATATTATAGACTAACAAGGAAACAGACACATTCATAACTTCCTTTGATGAATGTGCTTCAGTACCTGGTTCCTTTTTATACTTTTTTCTTCTATGTATATGTTTTTGAATATGAACTATTTGCAAGTTCAATTTATATTGTAAAGTATTCATTTTTATTTATTTATTTGATTTTTATCCCATTTTTTAACTTGCTAAATAACTCAAAAGGGGTGAACACACCTAATACTCCTTTCTCTCCTATTTTTCCCCACTACAAAAACCCTGTGAAATGGGTTGGGCTCAGGGGTGGGTTCTACTTACCTTTACTACTGGTTCACAGTGGGGCCACACATGCGCAGAAGCTTCCTGATGATGTCAGGGTCGGTGGATGGAGCCTCCCACAAGTTTTACTACTAGTTCTATAGAACCAGTCTGAACTGGGAGCAACCCACCGTTGGTTGGGCTGAGAAACAGCCCCAAATCACCCAGCTGGTTTTCGTTTCTGAGGGCAGGGGGAACTAGAACTCACAGTCTCCTGATTTTTAGGTCTGTGCTTTAAGCACTACACTAAACTGAGACTCAATTTCTTCTTATTGAAAGAAAAGTTGATACATTATTTTAAGAAAAGACAATATAATATAATTCCTTTAGGAAAGGAGGCTTCTAAAATCTTTACCGTATATACTTGATGCTTATTTTGAAGTAAGTTACAGTGCAAGCAGTGGAATTTACTCCTACAAGTATTCATTGGATTTATACTTAAAGACTGAGATGTAAGCAGTGGTACTAGTAATTAGTGCCTACTAGTGACACCAGTAATTAGTGCTTATTTAACATAAAAATAAAAATAGCCAGATAGAAAAACAATTGCAGAAATTATGTGTTTTGTTTTTTAAAGATAGAAGTTTGTTGGCATATTGTCATAAATTTTATTATAGCTATAATTGGCAGCACCTAGGTGACCTTTCTGACTTTAGAAACTTAGCACCTTAGTGGTTAAGACTTAGATGGAAGAACCACTGGTAATTCAAGGACTGGTGGCTAAATTAGGAAATTACAAAAGTCTTCAAAGAAGACATAGAAATCCATTTTTGTTATCCTGCCAAGAATGCTGCATAGATTCAGTCAAGGAATTGAACCTGATTTGAAGTCATACACATTTATACTGCTCCTGCCTCAAAGATGTAGACATATTTCCTTGTGGGTTCAAAATGTAGGCCCCTTCTTTGTTTAATTTCTTTATAAAATATGAATTGGAAAAATAATGGGACAACCTTTAGGAAGCAGCCAAGCATAATATTGGAATAACAGCTACTGTATATTAAATAAATTCAGGCTTCAACTGCACACTTCCGGGTGACATGTTGGGAACCACAGTCCAAAAAATAGGTAAGACAATTGTTATGTCTTTATAAGGACATCCGCCTGGGATTGGCTGAAGATCCTTTCGGCGGGAGTTTTGAATCCCTGTCAGTGGGCGGTGCGTCTGCCAGAGCAAATATAAGGAGAGCTCCGGCAGCGCAGCACAGCGCCAGTTCAGTTCTCGTTAATAAATGTTGTTACTTGAACTCTGCTGGTCTCATCTTCTTCCTGCACCGATCTAACACTGGCGACGAAGGACTAGAGAAGAACCAACCGCGTGGCACAATCGCCATTCCGAGCTGAAGTCACTCGCCGCGGTCTGAGAGATGGCAACGCCGCAAGCGCCGTTTGCCTCGCTTGCTCCATTCAACCCCGGCCGGGAGAAATGGAGCTCCTATATGATCCGTTTCCGCCAATTCCTTCGGGGAAACGGCTACAACAATCTGGACGACGAGCGGAAGAGGGCTCTCTTCCTAGCTCACTGTGGAACCAATGTCCTGGAGCTCGCCGTCAACCTCGTCATACCCAGGGACATTGAAGTCATGTCCTGGGTGGATCTACAGACTGCCCTGCAAGACCACTATGCCTCCACGGGCACCCCATCTTGAATTGGTTCACCTTCCGCCAACGCAATCAGAAGGAAGGCGAATCTATCAAAGTTTTCGTGGCGGCATTACATCAAATCACAGCAAACTGCGAGTTTGAAAACGTTGACAATGCCTTACGTGACGGGATCGTGTTCGGGATGAGAGATGCAAGCCTCCAAAAGAAATTCCTAAGCAGGAAAAGACTTTCCCTGAAAGACATTCTTGAGGAGGCTACGGCTGCTGAAACATCAGAAAAAGCAGCCGCAGAAATGCTCCAATCACGAGGGATCCATAAGATCCACAAGTCGACCCCAGAGTCATCTGAAGACTCTGCCACACCATCGGATTCGGAGGAGGAGATGGCCGTTTTCAAAGTTTCCCGCCCATCAAGGCGGGAAATTCAAAAAGATGGCCGCCGCAACGATCAGTGCGGCAGTTGCAAGGGAAACCATCCCCGCCAATCCTGCCGCTGGCGTGACACAACCTGCCGACGTTGTCTGAAGAAGGGGCACATCGCTGAGGCATGCAGAGCCACTGATCCGGTTCCCGAGTCGATCAGGCCCTGGAATCCTGAAAATCGCCGCGATACCCAGAGGACATCCAAACGGTCCTCATTCCAGCACAGACGCGACGATCGCAACGATTCACAGGGCGGCGCGGTGAATCAAACGACTATCGCCCACACCTGCAACAACAGTGCCACCAAATTCCATGTGACACTGTTGGCTGAAGGCTTGCCATCCAAGATGGAGATAGACTCTGGCTCTGTCTATTCCATCATTGACTGGCACCAAGTGAAGAGACTGAACCCGGCACTAACCAGGCGCCAACTTGAGCCCCTACACTCCCGACTGGTGGATTTTGGCGGGAATCCCATCGGTGTCCTTGGAAGAACCACCCTTCAAATCGCCTTCAAACAGTTCCGGGGCCAGCTCCCAATCACCGTCGTGGAGCATAGCCGCCCGACCCTGCTAGGCGTGGAGTGGTTCCAGCCGTTGGGGCTTTCTATTGGAAGCATCTACCAGATTAGTGCAGGCAAACTCGACTCACTCATCGGAGAGTTCCAAGAAGTCTTCGATGGTAACTTCGGGACTTTCACAGGGAAACCCATTTCCTTTAATCTGGACAAGGGGGTGACCCCTATTCGGCTCAAGCCCCACCGGGTTCCATTCGCCTTGCGGTCCAAAGTAGATGCTCAGCTAGATAAGCTGATTGCCCAAGGTGTCCTGGAACCCATTGATCATGCTTCATGGGAGACTCCCATTGTGAATCCAATGTGCGCATCTGCGCTGATTACAAGGTGACAATCAACAAGGCGTTGCAGCAGAGCGCATACCCTGTGCCAGTAGTGCAGCATTTGCTCCACTCACTCGGCAAGGGCAAAATTTTTGCAAAACTGGACCTGGCCCAGGCTTACCAGCAACTGCCAGTTGATCAACAAACGGCGGAGGCTCAAACAATTGTCACCCATAGGGGGGCATTTAAGTGTAACCATCTCCAGTTTGGAGTCAGTGCCGCCCCAGGAATTTTCCAATCGATGATGGAATGCCTTCTCCAAGGCATTCCAGGGGTAGTGCCTTACTTCGATGATGTACTCATCTCCGGGGACTCAAAGGCACAACTCTTTGACCGGCTGAGGCTTGTCCTCCAGCGGTTCAGAGAGAAGGGCTTGCGAGTCAGACGGGACAAGTGCATCATTGGGGTACAGGAGGTCGAGTTCCTGGGCTATCTCATAGATAGCTCTGGCATCCACCCCACCAAATCAAAAGTTAAAGCTATCCATGAAGCGCCCAGCCCCAAAAATAAAGCGGAGCTTCAGGCTTTCCTTGGATTGCTTAACTTCTATGCAATCTTCCTCCAACAAAAAGCCACAATTGCTGAGCCACTACATCACTTACTGGCAAAGGCGGCTTCCTGGAGGTGGGGCCGCGAGGAAGAATCTGCTTTTCGAGCCGTCAAACAACTTTTGACATCCAACAGCGTTCTCATTCAATACAATGAGACGCTGCCCATCAGGCTCACCTGCGACGCTTCACCTTACGGAGTCGGCGCTGTCCTCAGCCACGAACTGCCTACCGGCTGTGAAGCCCCCATCGCCTATTTCTCAAAGACTATGTCCAGCGCTGAGCGCAACTACAGCCAACTGGACAAAGAGGCGTTGGCAATTGTCGCAGGGGTGAAGCGTTTCCATGAATACCTCTATGGACGATGCTTCACCATTGTCACTGATCACAAGCCACTTCTGGGCCTCCTCGCTGGTGACAAGCAAACCCCCGCCTTCATGTCACCTCGAATGACTTACTGGGCCATATTTCTTGCCGGCTATTCATATAGACTTGTCCATCAGCCTGGAAAGTCTATTGCAAATGCCGATGCACTAAGCAGATGCCCATCTGCAGAAGCCGTTGAAGACCAGGCTCCCACACTTGAGCTGCTGCACATTGACAATGACAGCAGCTGTCTGGTCACATCTGCTGACGTGGCCACGCACACACAGAACGACCCCATCCTCCGCCAAGTCCAGTCTTGGATCCTGAGGGGATGGCCGGTGCGAATCGAGAGCAACGACTTCACCCCGTTCAGCCGCAAGCAAGGGGAGCTGTCCACCATGAGCGGCTGTTTGCTATGGGGAGATAGGGTGCTAATTCCCAGCACTCTCCAACAGAAAACGCTTGAGGCTCTCCATAAAGGACACCCGGGCATTGTCCGGATGAAAGCCCTGGCACGGAGCTATGTCTGGTGGCCATCACTGGACAAAGACATTGAACAATGGGTCGCCAGGTGTAGCCCATGCCAAGAAGTCAGAGCAGCGCCGCCACAGTCAGACCCGACGCCTTGGGAGGCTCCTAGCTCCCCTGGTCTCAGATCCACATAGACTTCGCGGGTCCGATCCAGGGGCGCCACCTTCTCATCGTGGTCGATGCCTTCTCGAAATGGCTTGAGGTCATCCCCATGGCATCTACCACAACAGAAGCCACAATCCGCGCTCTCCGCTGGCTCTTCGCTTCCGGACATTTTAGTTTCTGACAACGGTCCCCAACTTATGTCCGTGCCCATGGAAGCTTTCCTGGCAGGCCTGGGCATCCTCCATGCCCTCTCTGCCCCTTACAGACCGGCCGGAAATGGACAGGCTGAATGGATGGTGAGGCTCACCAAAGAGGCACTCACCAAGATGGGCCCGGGAGACTGGCATGAGCGCATCGACACCTTTCTGCTCACCCAGCACATCACACCGCACTCTACCACAAGGAAGTGCCCTGCCGAGCTTCTGATGGGCAGAAGACTCCGGTCACCCCTGGACAGACTGCACCTTCTGAGGTGCCCGCCACCGCTAGCCGCCAACTCCGCCATTTTGCCATCAGCGATGCCGTTTTCGTGCTCAATTTTCAAGGCTCGCCAAAATGGCTTAAAGCAACAGTACACAGCACAACCGGCCCAAAATCTTACCGGGTTGAGCTGGAAGATGGACAGGTCGTGAGACGTCACATCGACCAGCTCCGCAAAAGGTGGAGGGAATCGGGCGGAAAACAGCCTGACGAGGTAGGCCTACACCACCCCGACGAGGTAGGCCCAAACCTCCCCTATGAGGTAGGCCTACAACATCCCGGAGGAGCGGGCACACCAATGCCCAGCCAAGCCAGATCCGAGCCAGGGCCAGTAGACCGGGGACAAGGCCAAAGAGAAATTCCGAAGCACCGCGGGGTGGACAGCAGTCAACACCCCAATGTCCAAGACCTACCCCCTGACAACAGTAGCCGAGTAGACCGGGGACAACCGAGCAGGGGAGGCCAACATCAACCCTGCGAAGTAGGTGACCGACACTCCAGGGAGGGGGACCTCCATCCAGCACATCAGAGGGCACCCCAACAACAGCCCGACCGTGCAGAAGACCAACCCTGCGAGGAAGGCCTCCACCACCCCTGCAGGGGAGGCCTGCACCAGCCCAACCAGGGCGAACACCTCAACGGCGAGAATCGGCGACCGCCACAGCAATGCCAACCCTGCAGAGAAGGCTTACACCACCCCTGCAGAGGAGGCCGTGAGAAGCAGCAGACACCCCGGCGGCGCCAACTTTGCCGAGTGGGCCTACACCACCCCTGCAAAGGAGGCCTATACCACCCCGGCAAAGCCGGCCCTTCACCAACCTGAACCACCTGCCGCCCCGGGAGTGGAGTGGATTCAACCGGAGAACCCGGGGGCCTAACCCAGAATGTTACATTAGAAAAAAATTGCAATATTTGGGAAAACTCTAGGCCATATAGATGACTTTGGGAAACCCCAAACAATGGTTTTCAAACTCGGCATCTTTAAAATGTGTGATCTTAAACTCCCAGACTTCCCCAGCCAAAATTTTGGAAGCTGAAGTCCATATATCTTAAAGTTGCCAAATTTAAACAGCACTGTTCTAGACCAATTGTTATTCAAACCTGGCATCTATTGTCCATGATTACCTTTTGAGAGTATCTTCATACTAAAATAAAAAGTCTTCATATGCAGACAGATTCTGTGGGCATATTTTGTCACTAACCTCTGGAAAGATCAAAAGCGGGTCAGGAGGTAACAAATTTTAGACATAAAATATTGAAAAAAGCTTTTTAGACTAAATAAGCTACTGAATAAAATTAGCATTAAAAGCCATGAAATGAATCCTTTTCATGAAAAACTAGATTGTCACCTATTGTGAAAGATCACAGGAATGGAATGGAAGGGAAGGGAAGGGAAGGGAAGGGAAGGGAAGGGAAGGGAGGGAAGGAGGGAGGGAGGGAGGGAGGGAAGAGGAACAATCTGACATTACTTAATTTTTGAGGTTATTTATTAAAGATTTCTGTCATTTGGGTATTTGGCAGGGGAGGAAGGAATCATTATTACCAAAATAATGAAAAGGTCAGATGCAGATTATAATAAATAAGGGAAAACTTAGCCAGTTCTCCACACCTCTGTGGCATCCATTTTAATTAGTGCTTTTTTTTTTTATGAAATTTGGTGACATTCACACTTTGATTAAGCATGATGAAAGGGCCAAGTCAGCCTTAAGAAAAGCAAAGAGCAGAACAAAATTGAATTGGGGATAGTAAAAGGCAGACTAATATATTTCTTTAAAAAAAGTAAAACAACAATAACAATAAAAAGATGTCTGTGAAACAAGAAGCATGAGTTGGTATTTTATTAGCGTGAAACATTCATAATTTTTTTGAACCATGCAACTTTTAATGACAAAATGTAATCATATGACATGAAACAATTTTGTACATAATATATATCTGCACCAATTGGCAATCATTACACAGCACTTGCATATACTACTTTGTAGTTGCTACTAGTTGTCTGAGCATAAACTTAAGAGTGTAGACTAATACTAGTAAGTGTAGATATATAAGACAAATCACAATTTGTAATTTGCAGATCTTGGGAACTGAATCTTGAATCAATTCTTAGCTTCAGAAGCAGAATGCATTCTGGCATAGAATGAGACTCAGGCAGGGGTGAAATCCAGCAGGTTCTGACAGGTTCTGAAGAACCGGTAGTGGAAATTTTGAGTAGTTTGGAGAACCGGTAGTGGAAATTTTGAGTAGTTTGGAGAATATCACCTCTGGCTGGCCCCAGAGTCGGGTGGGAATGGAGATTTTGCAATATTCTTCCCCCAGGAATGAGGAGGGAATGGGAATTTTGCAGTATCCTTCTCCTGCCACACCGACAGAACCGGTAGTAAAAAAGTTTGGATTTCATCACTGGACTCAGGGCCTGTGTTTTTAAATGTTTTCTTTCAAAATTCATAAAATTGTATGTATGTATTCTTTTACCACACCCAGCATATGTCTGTGCTGCACAGCTGTGTATACAGTTTGAGTACATAGAATCCTTGTTTAGCAACTGCCTTGTTTAGTGACCTTTTGTGGTTAAAAATGTAGTTAAGATGAAACATAAATACATTTATGACCTTGGCAGGTCTGTAAAACAAAACAAAAATAAGATCACAAGCACAATTGTGATTCAGAAATCACTCATCTATCATTTCACTGAATGATGAGTCCTATTTTTGGTCACTGATGACTACTTCTATGTTCATTCTAAGGTCTGAAACTCTATCTTGCCCAAAATCACTGACCACATGAAATCCTTCTCTGATTGGCTGGGACAGTGCTCATATTACTCCACATGCTATCTTTTCATCCCTCGCCCTCCTTCTATTGTACTATAGGCTAATTTAACTGGTTTTTAAAAAAGCCATTAAAAAATTGATTGTTGAACTTAACCACTTTGTTGTTGTTAGTGGCAAAGTCGTGTCTGATCCATTGCGACCCCATGGACAACCTTCCTCCAGGCCTTCCTGTCCTCTACCATCCTTCAGAGTCCATTTAAACCCATGCCATGGAGTTTAAATGGACTGCTTCAGTGACTCCATCCAGCCACCTCATTCTCTGTCATTCCATTTTTCTTTTATCCTCAATCATTTCCCGCATTAAGCTCTTCTCCAGTGAATCCTTCCTTCTCATTAGGTGGCCAAAGTATTTGAGTTTTGTCTTCAGGATCTGGCCTTCTAAAGAGCATTGAGGGTTGATCTCCTCTAGGACTGACCGGTTTGATTGCCTTGCAGTCCAAGGGACTCACAGGAATCTTCTCCAGCACCATTTCAAAGGCCTCAATTCTTTGGCACTCAGCCTTCCTTATGGTCCAACTTTCACAGCCATACATTGCAACTGGGAAAACCATAGCCTTGACTATACACACTTTTGTTAACCACTCAACCACTAGGTGGCAGCAAAAAAAAAATCCTTGTCCTTTTCATGTCTCCTGATTGCCATCTACTGGTTGTCTAGATTTAGGAAGTCTCTGGATGTTGAAAAGCTGAAGTTTTTCTTTTTTTTTAAAAAAAAAGGGATAAACTGGAAAGTTGGGTGGGGGCTATAAATTATCTTAAGAACATATAATGAGAAAAAGAAATAAGAAGCCAGACATTAATGGCCACTATGAAGGGAATTCCTTGCCAAAGAGGCTACTGAAGTACAGAAGATGAGTCCTTTCAGTTGAGCTGCCAATTACATGCATTAAACCAGGGACATTCTAGTCTATTTCATGGTTTTCTAGTTGGATCAGTCCATTAGTCAAATAATGGGATTGAAAACATGGTCCAAAAGGAAACAAACAAAAGCAACAGGAATCTTGCCAAATTTTTGTATATTTGCCAAAACAGAATATGCCATTTCAGGATATCCCCCATGCCATTAACATGAACTGCATTGCTTGCCTGCAACATCTGGTGGTGCGATAAGGACAGAGCACTGTACCTAAAACCAGGTGCTGCAGAGATAATGAGATAAGTCAAGGGTATAGAGACATGGTTAGTTGGCGTCCTCAGGTTAGGGCAGGAAGGTTGTGTGAATCTGTCCTTAGACTTTTCTTCCTTAAATAATACTTTCCATAAATAATACTTTCTAATCATCAATTAACATTTTAATTTAGTGAAAATGTTCTTAATGCTTGTAAGGATCATCTTTGCCACATAATTTGCACAGGTATGTCTTTTCCACAAAACTTATATCATTATCAATTAGATTTTGTGGGCACATCTCTGTGGGCACATGAGCCGTTGACCGAGGTCAGCTCTACCATGCATGTGCTCATGCCTCCTGCTGGCCAGCTGGTTATTGGGTCTCTGCCGTGCAAGCACTGGGGGTGGGGTGCATGTGGGGGGGGGGCTGCACGCGTATGTACAGGGACAGGGTGCATGCACAGGGGTTGCACGTGCATTGCATTTTGGGGGTTCGTGCATGCGTGCATGCTTTGGGCATTCAGTCTAGAAAAGGTTAGCCATCATTGAATTATAACTATAACTCTCTCTCTCTCTCTCTCTCTCTCTCTCTCTCTCTCTCTCTCTCTCTCTCTCTCTCTCTCTCTCTCTCTGTGTGTGTGTGTGTGTGTGTGTATATATATACAAACGCATATATATCATCTATCTATCTATCTATCTATCTATCTATTTATCTATCTATCTATCTATCTATCTATCTATCTATCTATCTATCTATCTATCTATCTATCTATCTTACAAAGCATATATTAATTCCTTTTAATAACTTTTCTGGCGTCTTTACTCTTCCATCTGTCTTAGAATTCACTAATTTAAACCAGGGAACATTTTTATCATAATTATTATTGCTACAACAGCACATTTCCATTCTCAATACACATAAGATATCTAAATGAACATCACCCAGCCAAAAGCCCAGTAATTGTGTATATTCTCACATCTTTTACGTAGCAGCTGCTAGTAATATGAAATAAGGATGGCTGAATCAGTATATTTCTAGTTTGTAACTCTTCTGCATATCATTCATAAGAGTTGCTAGACCACTAGCAGCAATAATAACATAAATTATCTACAGCTTATTTATTTACTTATTTATTTGTCCAATTTATATAGCTGTTCATCTCAACCAGTGTCTCTGGGATGGCAAACAATTAAAATAAAATTAAAAATATTGCAAACATCATAACAGTTAAAACACAAGCAGCCAAGAAATAACAACTCAAATAATCTTTGGTTACATCTATATTCCCAGGAAGAGAAGGGAAAGAAAGGGTAGCTGTGGCAACTAAGTGTTTCCTTAAATTCTCTTTGTACTATATTGTTTAATTTCATTTCTCTTTTACTACAAGATGATGAATCCTTGAAATGGGGGCAGCAATAATGCTCTTAGGAGAACCATTTTTAGAAGGACCTTTCTATCAGTGCACTTGTCCTCAGCTGCAGAAAGCAGATACTGACTTGTCCTCAATTAAAGAAAGAAGATACTGCTTTTCTCCTTCAGCTACAACAGAAAGGGGACTATGACAAAATACTTGGAATCAAAGGCAACATTGCTTTTCTGGTGTACTGCAGAAGGCAGTCTTCACTGAAGGCTCCAGCTGTGAGACTTCAGCTGGTTACTTATAAAATTCCAGTTAACTTCATTCTGCAAGTAACTGAGCATACCTGAAATTCCTTATAGCACTCAGAAACAGATGCATTAACTGTATTTTTTTACAACAATCACTCTTTTAAAAATACACTTTTTCTGAAATGATGCAGTCTGAATATACATTGACATTTTTAAATTGTCATAATGTTTAGAGATCCCAAAGTTCAAAGGAAATTTATATTCCAATTCGTTCATTATTCATTAATCTGAATAGTAAGATTGCATCAATTCATATTAATTTGTAATGACTGAGTATCTCAAAAGTAAACCAATTTCAAGTGTGAATGACTGGATTTGAAATAAAAATAGAACTTCTATGGCCACACTAGGTGACATACAACAACAAAAATGTCCCTTCTCACCCACATATCTTCTTCAACCTCAGATTCTGGGAGTTGAGGGTTCTGTGCAGTATCTTACTTATTCCTAGCACTACATTCTTCTAGAAAGAGACTGCTGATGTTGTTCTTGGGATCTCTTGGAACCACTCTCCAGTTTAGAAGTCACAGTTGTGAGTGCTCCTAATACTTCTGGGATCACTTTGGTCTTTACTTGATCCTTCAGACCTTAGTGTTTTTCCAGCTTCTCATTCAGGCTTCTCATTCTCAGATTCTTGTCCTTTTGAGTGACAAGAGAATCTCATTAATCATCTATCTATATCTATCTATCTATCTATCTATCTATCTATCTATCTATCTATCTATCTATCTATCTACCTACCTACCTACCTACCTACCTACCTACCTACCTACCTACCTATTATCTTCTGTTAAAATTAATTCAAATTTACAATTATACAGAGTGGTTCATAAAAATTAATAATTTCCAAAGTGTTTTTTGAAGTCATTATAATACTAGGGGAAAATTTTAATTTCTTCTGTCTTTGTGTTTCCTAATTCTGAATTTTCTACATTGCTATATGTGTTGAAATTGTTGACATGCCATATATGTGTGGGTGGGTGTGATGGGGGAGGGAATACCAAACAATGAGCTGAAAAAAATGAGATACATGACCTGAAGAGGTGGAGGGAAGGAAAAGCTGAGAATCAGCACTAGTCAAATGAAACAAAGAGATTGCAAGTTCAAAGTTGAAATGAAAAGCACAGGCTTTGCAGGAGAGGAAAGTGTAGAGAATTTAATGAAGAGAAATGTATTTTCACATATTGGATCAGAACCACACTGACATGAATGTTAAATTCCTCATAGCAATGCTTTGGATTCAGACATGGTTAACCTTTCCCTAGAAGCAATTCTACTGGTGTTTGCTCCTTCACTCATTACTGTAACTTTTACACTGCTCCAAACTGATTCCAAGAAGCTTGGGAAAGTCAAAACTTATCAACAAAATCAAACATAATGATGAAGAGTACAGTGCAATAATTATATTCTCATCATATAAGCAGCACCATCTTTTATCCTTAGGAAAACATTGCAATATCACATGGATTCTTTAATTCTCCAAAGATTTTCTGAATATCAGAAGGGAAGTAGATAATCTGATCTCTGAGGTGGGGGTGCGGGAGACTGTTTCAAAGAAGAGGACATTAATGGAGAATACTTGTTTTCAAGCTTCAAAACAATCTTCATCAAGAGCAAGAATGATGGTATCAACTGAAAAGATTGGAGAGAACTTAGAATTTAATAATTATAGAGGTTTGGAGACCATGGAAAGCATGAGAGGAAAAAGAACATAGTTTAAACAGATAATTAGGATTAAAAAAAATAAAAGACAATTGAATTCAATAAAAATCAAGATGAATCTGAACTCAAAAAAGAAGAGATCAAGGCAGCTGGAATTCAAGTGAAAAAGTTCAAATTGGGGGAAAAAAAACTAATGGAAACCCTTTGGGAGAGCCAAGGGAATACCAAGCTGCTTGTTACATGGGATCTTAGGAATCTGAAAGACAGAAAATTGAAAAGTTAGCAAAATAGAGTTTGCCAGTGTTTCATGGCCAAGCATCATATTTAACATTGAGAAAGATTAAGGAAGACTAAATAGGTGGGTCAGGGATTTTTTTTTTTTTTTTTTTTTTTTAAGGAAAAGAGGACTTCACAGTTATGGATTTTCTACCCATGGGAAGAGTTTTCTGCAGTCATGGACGGGGTAGCTCTAAAAATAATTTACACTTGCCAAAGTAGATGAAAGAGAAGAACAAGACAAAGAAAACATGTTCTATTACATATGGACAGGTAAGGATTGGGACCATTTAGTACTTGTTGGAATTGAACTGGACTGATAGCTGAAAGATATGTACTTTCATACTTGTTTATGTTTCTTTTAGATCTTGCATTAATCTGCATCCTGTTCTGAATCCTTTCCAAAATACGGATTTTGTGTGTTCAGTACTAATTTCTTGATCCAGGCATTTTAACTCATTTGCACGCCATCTTCTCTAATTCGTACAGAGCCTTACACACAACATCCAACCACAAATGAAACAGGAGACACACACTTAAGAGCTAAATGTGGAAGAAAATGGAAGGTTGATGGAAGGAACGTGTAAGTGAAAAAAAATCTATTGTACACTATTCTCAGTCTCTTTGTGAAGAAAGAAGCTTTTACAGTTTGACTACCAGACAATTATTTTTTTTCTCTTTCTTTGTTGCTGTGAGATAATGTCATAGTAATTATATTCATTCAGAAACATCCGATGTGGTACATATATCATAATACTGTATATGAATCTAGTTCATATAAAATTGTTAGTGATGTCGGAACATTTTCCCCATGGTTTCCTCACAGTACTAACAGTAATTTCATTACATTTTTCCCTTCAAAAAAGAAGCATTTTTCCCTCTCAATCATACCCATGCACACAGAGATAGAGACAAAGTTATATATTTCATAGCCAAAGAAGAAATGGATTATTTAAAAGAAGGAAAATTGTTCAATTCAGAATTTACACTTTCATACCAACATGAAAAAGGAAGCACAATAAACCTTTAAAATTAACATTTCTCCAAATCAAAACATTTGGAGAAAAAATTGGAAATGGAAAACATCTATCCAATCAAAATATGCATATATGAATATGGATACTTAGAATATAGATATGTACACATATATATACATATACATGTATACTTTATGTCCAGGAAATCTTAAGAGCCAGCCAACAGTTTACACACACTCACTCACTCACACACACACAAAGAGGAATGCCCCAAAATATGCTCTAACTTTCATATGAACTGAGTTTTGTTTAACAAAAAGTAACCAAGTTACTGAACTTATCATGTGACAATGAGAAACTGAAACAATAAAAATGGACACTTAATTTATCACTACCATTATCAAAACGACAGCATATTTTGACTAAACTAGTGTGTTTTTTAGCTGAAGACCTTTCATGCAACTTATCCAAATCCAGTATTACAACTTCAGATATATGCAATTTTGGAAGCTGCTGGCAAATCTTATATTAAATTGACTTCTGTAGCAGCTTTGGTGTGATGTGGCATGAAGCCTGTAAGTTGTAACAGGCTACAAAGAGAAAAAAGAGTGGTGGTTAGAGCTGTGGGCTAGAGATTAAAGGTCTGACTTAAAAGGAGCCACATATAATGAGGCCAAGGGCAACATCAAGAACTTTTATAAGACGATCCAATAAAAGTCTTTTTGGGTCTGAAGATTGGTTTTTGAAGTTGTATCAGCTTTAATCTTCCCCACCTTAGAAACACATCCCACAACTTTTTTTCACAGGTCCCTGTTTTCATTACCCATCTCTGGCTATTGCTATTAACCAAGGGTTCATTTATCATTGCTGGGTTGCATTTCAACTAGGGGAGGCTTTCTTGAAGTCTGTATTATTACATTGCCTTTATTGCGGCCACAAATAGCTGTGGGAGCTCATTGAACTCTCCTTTCTTGCGCCTTCCTATTCAAAGATCTGACCTAGATTATACGAGATAAAACTGAAATATATTACATCCATTATTCCCAGAGGAGGCATTATATTTTGCATTGCAAGTTAATAGCTAAAGACTCTTTACAAGTTTTTGCATGCATAAAACAAAAGCTTTTATAATCCTGAGGAGGCATCTTGCTGTGATAATATATTTAACTCACTTGCCATGCTGTAAAACAGATAACCTTTAAATACAACATGTTGTGCCAAAAGATTAGAAGCGACTTTGTCTGAGTTCACTATGAGTTCAAAAACCAATATATAAAAAAATCCCACTCTTCTCAATTTTGGTAAGAAAATAAGCTATTTTCCAATTCTACCCTACTATCTTTTCACATACTTAGATTTTTCAAGAAAAGAATAGCAAGAATAGTTTCATAGACAATGAAACAGGTAAATGCAAGTTTTAGTTCCTGTTGCTTTTAAAATAGCTGCAAGACTGCTGCATGATCTGGAAATGTGATAAAGAAGTAATATTACAAAACATATTTTCACTGAAAATAAAAATATATTTAGGAATGAACCACATTGCCATCTCAAAACTCACCTAGTTTTTCCCCTCCATTTTATGGAGTTGGAAGGGGCATCTTAGTAGTTCATAGGAACAAAAGACAATAAAACTAGCAGCAATGTCACAATCTGATCTCAGACCCACAAGTCAGTAGATGTAGAACTAAAAATTTGAGATTTAAATATTGGCAAAGTTGTACTACTAAACATTTTGTACCAGAATCCCCATTATAACACCTGTTTCATTCATTTCAGAGAGAAAGTTTAACTTGGATAAAGTTTTTAAAGAAGTGTTATGATGTATGCTTACTCTTATAGTTCAGGATGGGCTTTTGCTTTCATGTCTCTTAAATGTTCCTTCCGTTAAAGAAACATACTGGAATGTACATAATGATATTAGAAAAATGAAGATTGATGGCATGGCTGCAGATTTCCAGTTACAGTGGTGCGTACTGAGAGGGATGCTTCTCATGGCATCTTCCAGTTATATTAACTACAAATAAACAAATTGGAAGATAGCGTGCTAAAAAGCAAAGGGGCAACCTCCAGTATCATTATTTGCAATAATTACTTTAGGTTCCACAATTATACCTGCCAAATGTCAGGTTCATCCCATTTGAAGAATGTACTGGGAAAATTCTGATTTTAACAACAGAGGAGGGAAGGGAATAACAAAAAGGCCCCTATCAGCTCTAATATAACACTACACTTGCCACTAGAGCCTGATCAATTAGGGTCATTTTGTGAGGTAGTATTTGTATCCAACAAACTGAATCTGGAATGGATAACTCACCCCAGTTGACTCACACTGGCTATTTCACTGTAACTCACCTGGGTTGGTCAGGGTGAGTTGTCCTAGACCCAACTGAATCTCTGCTCCTCTTGCTAGAATATATGCAAGAGACAGTGGTAAGATCTTTTTTGTTCTATTCCATCTAATTAAGAGGAGAAGAATGGGAAGACTACAAGCACACTCATGAACACAAAACTACTATTAACCCAACACTAGAAGGTACAATGCCATCTGTGTTCTCCTTTATCATTCTTCTTTATTGTTACCATCTGGGTGAGATGGGCAAGAATGAATCCCATCTTGGACAAAATTTATTTCCAAAACTTATTTCAAGCTAAAATTAATGTTTTCCTTATCAAGAGTAATAATTTATTTTCAAAAATTGCTTAAGTATTTAGGCCAAAGGCTTTGTTCATTCAAAATAGTTATTTTATAGTCTTGATTAATTTCACAACTAAAATCTACCTTTTTTCTCTTATCCAAAAATAATATTTCCAAAATCTTATTTTTTCAGCATGCCCAAGGAGACAATAAAACACTGTGAAATTAGAAACCCTTTTCTAATTCTCCTGAGGGCAGGCATTTATAAAACCACCTAGAAAAAAATTGCATATACTTTTTATGAAACTTTTGCTTATAAATGTCTTATGGTGGGTTCATGAAGTAAACAGGCATTTAGATACTTTCGGTCATAAGGCAGAAAAGTCAAAAGAATTAAAAATCCTCTCCAGTATGCTGAGCTCTTGATCCAGTCTCCATGACTCAGTGCCTGATAGACTAATGAATGCTGCATTTTTTGTTTGGTTTTTGTTTTTAACAGCAGTACAACTTTTTAATTGCTGTGAATGGACAATAAATGGATAGTCAATTAGTTCTCATTCACAATACGAACTTTTTTTTGACTTGGGCTTAGAGGAGCATTGCTTCCATAATTACAAAAATTACTTCAGCTAATATCTTATTTGGATTTATTAAATTGGGAGTGAAGGACCCAGATGAAAAAAAATAGTCTACTGTGAAAGAGGAGCAATAAATATTTTTCATGTCATACACTGAGCAAATCATATTGCTATTTCTGATGCATATTCTATATATTGCCAGATATGATAAGCATATTCCTGAAAGTTCTGGATAGCTGCAAAGTTATTTGTCCAGAAGCATGACATCTGCCTAGAAAAAAAAAGAACAAACTAATAGACTCCCAAGGAAACTAAAACGAAATAAAGAAGAATCACATCTCATTTTGCTTTCTGATAAGCACGTTTTGACACATTCCACGTCAATCATTTTGCAAATGGGAGTATAAGCAAGCCATGGATAGAATTGCATTTTCCCATTCATGTTTTAAACTAATTGAATTTTAAACCCTTTCTTTCTTAAAATACCACCTGGACTGTCTGTATCATCAGGTTAAATAGAAAGTTAAAGTTTCCTATACATTTCTAGACAATACTGGTATCTGATTTCTGATAAACACAAACTTAACAACCATTGATTTTTTCATTATATTCTACAATGCAATGAAATTTTGAAAGGGGAAAGAAGTCTAGAAGATTAATAGATGCTAAACTTTGAGGAGTTAAGCAACATAATTGTATTATTTATTTGGGATATAAATAGGAAATTGATAAACTCAAATCAACAAGTTTTATACTTTATTCTAAACTCTGTGATATTAATTTTTCATCAGAATAAAATGAGGTGGGTTTTTTTTTCTGATAGCACACACACACACACATATTCAACAATTTATAATATTGGAAGACTTATAAAAATTAGGTAGTTTTCCCCTAGAGGTTTAAATGAGATCTTTCAAATAAATCATTGCCTTTAATTTTAAGAAGACAAATGTTACAATTATGCCCAAATTGGATTAAAAATTCTGCTTTTTGTTCAAAAGAGGTATTTTCTTGTTTAATGTGAATGCTAATATCAACCATAAATTGCAGGATATTCTTCCAAAAATACTTCACCCAGCTTAGGCTGGCATTTTAAAACATTTCTGACAATATCATGTTTAACTAATATTTTTATTTTAATTCTTGAAACAAGAGCTTGTGGCTATAATTTTAGGGAATGTTGAGAAGGATTTTGTCAGGTATGCTTCCTTCAGTATCCAGGAAAGGAAAACCCAGACTTCATCATAGATTAAAGAATGGTACTTTTACTAGATATGAAATGAACGCAACCATGGAAAGCAGGATTCTGAGGCAAAAAGCGTGAAAGTTACATATAGAAAGCATCCCCTCCCCTGTCCACCATAAATCATCCAATCCAAAGGTCTCCCAGAGGTCAGGTGGGAGCAGACGTCTGGCCGTGTCAGCATCCAGGAATGCAGTGTCCGTTGGTCTGATAACAGTTTAGGAATTGGTTTCGTTTCTTAGATTCATTCAAAGCCCCGTAGCCTAAACCCCCCTCCCTCCGTTTCTATGACAGCCGAAGCAAGCGAGCCAAAGCTAGCGAGGTTGACAGATTTGATATGGTTTCTTGGAGGTTTTTGAAAAGGATTTTAATCATTATTTTGCAAAACTGATGTCTTAGGGTGACTCCATTATTAATAGTATCTAAAACTCTGGATTAGCCTTTTAAACAACATTAATGTTGTTATGGCACTCTGTTATAATATTGTTATTATGATTTGATTGCATGTTGCCCAAAGTCATATATGTGGCTTTATGAATATGCTTTACAAATAAATATAAATAAATAAATATAAAGTCCTAGATTTTTGGTATATTTTAGTCATATCCTAAATCATGAGTCATGTCCCTTCTTCTTGATTAAATTTGTATCATGGTACATCCCATGGATGACTTTTTTTTCTTTTTAATTTTGAGATTAGAAATTCTAATCAGAAATTCTGAAAATATCAACAGGATTACTGGGAATGCAGTAGGGACAGATCCTAATAGTTTATTTTATATTAATAATACTTTATGTTTTACAAAAAGAGCAGGCATTTCTATTTCTATTCTTATCTCAATGGCATATGAGTTTAGTTTCTTGTCTCATTGCTCTATAAACTAGAACAAACAGATATAATTGAATACTTTAAGGAATGTGGACTTAGGTTATGTTTGGCTTCCTTTTTATCTTGGTTTATCTTGGTTTAAGAATGCCCAGAAATCTTTTTTTTAAATAGGACATTAGAAGTTTCTCTGTTCTGATGCATATAAGATGTAGATGGCTGGACTAGAATTCCTTTAGTATTTAGGGTAAGATAAATGTGATTAAAATGAATAAAGCCCCAAGGTTAATTTACATTCTTACAGACTTTCCAATATTTATTTTACTATATTATTTTAAATGTATTGACTGAGTGGTAAACAAATTTCTTCAACAAGGACATCCTGCAAGATTTCCATTGTACAAATTAAAACAAACTACCTCTTCAAAATATGGATTTAATTTCCCACACTTTCAGCCTATCACTGGGCATTTACACTAGCTTTAGTCACCGTCTGGAATCAGGAATGTAAGAATTCATCTCTTCTTTTGATTCAGCTTGAGAATTATCTGACCCCATAGTAAGTACTGAGACCTGTTTGTGTGTGCTGATTCATTTCAATGTGTGTGTTTAATTCTGCAAAAATACAATATATGAGAAAATAATTTTGATTAATTTACCATTTTAAAGCTAAAATTTAATGTAAGCTAAAGCTTATATTAAATCTGGTATATTTTTGGGGTAATACCCCAAAAATATACCTGGGTTTCTTATCACATTATTGTGATAAGAGCTGGGTCTCTTATCACATTATTGCTTTAGATCAACAGTGTAGATAAAGACAGACAGACAGACAGACAGATATATATTGTGGGAAAGGAAATAACTTATTCCTTTTAATGAAATCAGTGATAAAATGAAAAATATGCAAATATGTAAATATGTAAATATGCCTTAGACTTATGGCAGGACCAAACACTGAAACCAAATGTCTTGTTCAGTGAATCCCTTGGTAAAAGATTAAAGAAAATTATACTGACTCGATACTGAAATAAGATAGAATTTGCATGCTAGTGTAATTTGTTCCAGAAGTCCTTGAAAGACTGGCCTTACTGGCAATGATTTAAATACCTCCTACTTTTAGTGACTTTTTGTTGGAATGCTGTCAGCAAAATGTACCTTCAAAGCCATTTTGTCTACAGTAGTTATTATACAGCCAGATTTGCTTGGTGAATAAACATTCCCTTACTCTAACACATATTTTTCTTTCCTGGAACCTTCTGTACAAAAGTTGAACAGAAAAGGAAAGAAAGCAAGGAAAGGTATGTGAGAAAAAGACTATTTTTTTCTGAATGTTAAAGAAAACAAAACAGCCCTTCTTTGGATCATATATCATAATATAACCTGCTTCCACATAGCCTCCAATTCAATGGCTGCCTTTACTCCCAGTGTAGCTGGGAGAACTATGCGGCCCCTATGACTCTTAATGTGAAATATTCGGCAAAGGAATGTGAATACATACTGAGTTCTTTGTCTGCTTCTGCTATTTAATCCCAACAATCATCAAGGTGACCAGCATACAGTGACATTTGCTGAGGTCAAATGCAGTAAAGCCCAGTGTGTCACAAAGCAATGGCTCATTTAACTCCACAAGCTGTTGACTGCTGGAGATGGCCCATGAATTAAGCACACTTTGACACATAATGCATTATTAATTTATAGAAATCACTTCCAGGAGACAGGATAATGGCACTGGCTTAACTTGATGTTAAAATGGGATCAGACACTTGTATAGAGGTCAGATCTACAAAATGGGATTTGCCCTTAGAATAAAATGGAACCTCCAAATATATCAGTAGTATTTCTTGAAACTCCAGCTGCTGTAAAAGAGGGTTACAACTACAGCAGGAGCGGGGAGCAAGACTCTGATGACAAATATCTGTAATAAGCAAATGGCAATACCCACAATGATTTCAGAAGGAAGAAAGGGAAGAAGAGTACCATGGAATCGAGCATGATGACTTTGTGTCATTATAATGATGCAGATCTCTACAATATTTTGTACTATATAGAATACGCCAGTGCCCTTTTTAAGCTTAGACAGTAAGGGAATGCCACCACGCCTGCAGGTGGAATAAAGAGATGAAACAGGTACTTCAGGGACCATTCCACAGACTGCTACTAGAAATCTATTCCATTCATTTTCACACTTTCCATATTAACTATATTAGTTGCAAGAAAGAACCATGTGCTGCTTGGAAGGAGCTCACTCATCTATTGCTATGTCTTTCTTGAAGACAGATCTGATTCATCTTGTCACCAGACCTTGAGTCACTTTATCATGACTGACTGCCTACTCTGAAGTTGTCTCTCTCTCCCTCCCACCCGCTCTCTTTCTCTCTATCAAAAAAGAGGCAAATTCTCTTTTACTAGCATGAATAAAAATTGAGAAATTTCCTTGTCCAGCTTTCCATACCTAAGTGAAATTCAGGCTACAAGATGAAGTACTTGTTTGATGAGCAGAGACTTCTAGGATCAGGATCAGGAAGGACTTAATAACCAGCAGCGGTAATCAAGTCAGATTCATAATTCCTCTGTTTTATCATAAAATAATGCTGGTAGACACAATGTCTGTTCTTGACATATCCTTTCTAGTAGTTCCTGATTCCTGCTGCTCTTGGTACCCGTCATATTTTCAACAGGAAAGTAAATCATCATGACCCTCTCAATCTATTCAACCTACATGATAAGTAACTTTATCTAGAGCAGTAACAAAAGTATTCATTGAATCCTGGAGTTTTTGATAGAACAACCAAACTTCTGGTGCGCCACTGTGATGTGTTCTCAACCCCTCCTGCACATGGGATGATGCCCATGCCAAAAGGGTGGAATTTGCATTATGTCGCAGTGCATGTTTCCTCATTTGGCCCTCTTTATCTGTCCCCCTGCAGATACCCAGAACCAGTAAGTCTGTACAGAGCAATAAGTTTATCCATCTAGGATTATCCAACCAAATTTCTACTTTAATTGCTATGGTTGTTTACCATTCTGCTTTAAGTCTTTGCTTTGGGACTGACTTACAGCTTTCTGGAGTTCTCTATGTGCAAAATATTGGCATCACATCAATGAGGTAGAAAGTTGGACATAAAGTAACAACTTACCAAGTCTATGATATACTGTATTATCTACATGACCTTCATTATTAATGTTTCCCTTCATCTTGGAAATGAACCCAGTGTCTCTTGCTTGCCCCACAAAACTATCTTTCAAAGAGGACACTATTACCTTCAGAATGAGAAGCAGAATGCCTTTCAGTATCAGCTGTCAGGGAATTTAAGAGAAAGAACATGACTGCATCTTTATTCTGCTTCCTATTTTTCCATGGACATATCATGAACAAGAATGGAACAAACTTTTAGACTAGATTGATCTTTGTTTGATTCAGCACAGCTCTTTTTATGTATAAATAGGAACAATATTACGTACAATGGGCATTCTATACTACAACATAACAGTATAGAAAGGTTAGCAGCTCAAAATGCTTTAATCATTAGTGAAAATGTTTACCAGCAGCTTCTGCCTCATTCATCCAAGCTATCTGCATTCTATTCAGCTTTCTTGGGACAAAAGCTACGGAGCCTGCCTGTCTAAAGGACATAGCTTATGTGCAGTAAAATGCTATTGTATTCCCTTCAGGTTTCAAAGTTGTGCTGTTGAAGATGAGATTATATTGCTGCCAGCCACTGCGCAAACATTTATAAAGATTTTTTTTTTTTTGCATGTGACAAAATGACTATTTTTCTTAAAAAGCCTTTTGCAAGCTGTAATTCTCTCCGAAAAAAAATTGTATGTGGGGAAAAAATATCCTGTTCTTCCAATCACACTGCATTATGACACCAAAAGAGGGACTGAATCCAGGGAGGGTATTTAACCTTCTTGTCAAACAGGACAGTAAAATGATGGTAAGCACACTAGA
The DNA here is from genome assembly GCA_030761175.1 of Masticophis lateralis. Taxonomy (NCBI): domain Eukaryota; kingdom Metazoa; phylum Chordata; class Lepidosauria; order Squamata; family Colubridae; genus Masticophis; species Masticophis lateralis. The sequence goes on along the minus strand of JAUDYJ010000001.1, from coordinate 308,456,218 downwards.
GAAAAGGTTTATTTAAGTGAAAAGGGAGAGGGGGGAGATAAATGAAAAGAATAGCTGTCATCTTAAACTCTGCCAGATTTTTTTCAACACAGAAGAAAGGTTCATATCCTAGGATATTTCCAATTGGGAAGCAAGTTTTAGAAATTACCTGGATCTCCTTTAAAGAATTATAGAAATTTTGTATTAAAAATGCTATAGTTTGGCAAATGCACTCTTAAGTCCACAGCCTAAGATGTGTGGACTTCAGCTTCCAGAATCCTCAGCCAGCCTGCTTAAAGTTGCTGAGGTTGAGAAACACTGCTCTAGGTATATTGGATTTTCTTCTAGGAGAAAATATTGCAATTAAAAGAGTCCAAAAAGAACAAGCATTATTTGTCATCTAATTCCCATATCAGGTAAGATTCCTACAAATGCATCATCAAAATAAATATTGGGAAGTGCTTGAATTAGGAGCCATGATGGTGCAATGGTTAGAATGCAGAATTGTAGGCTAATTTCTGCTACTGCCAGGAATTTGGTCCTGACCGAATCAAGATTGATTCAGCCTTTCATCCTTCCAAGATCACTAAAATGAGGACCCAGATTGTTGGCGACAATAGGCTGATCTTTGTAGTGGTCAGAGTGCTGTAAAGCACTATGTAGTAGTACATAAGTGTAAGTGTTATTGCTACTGAGATGCTGGTCCTTTTGAAATGACTGATTGTCTTCACAATTGGTCTACTTCCATGTCCTGTTTCTCAGCAGTTGCAGTTCTTAGCCACTTTTAAATTTAACTTATATGAAAACTAAACAGAATTGCAGCTAATTAGCAATTTGACAGGGAATTATTAAGAAATCCCAAGGTTGCGAGCTAAATGGAGAAGTTGAAAAAAAATCTCAGAACTTTACAAACTGCTATCATAACATAGCCATAAAATTTATATGAATGGATCCATGTAACAGAGAAACAAAATTGCCTGGGTCAAGCAGTAGCTCTTTATTTAGAAATTTATTTGGTTATTGACATCATGGATCAAATCAAAATAGTAATGTTAATGGGCCAAATAAAAAGTAGTTTAACCAAATAAGAGCAGTTTTGAAAAAAAAAGAGGAAAAGACAAGTATTACATGTTCAAGAAACACATATCAAAAAAAGAACACAATTCAGATCACATTAAAAGGAAGTAGGGTTTTAGCTACCCCTCTTATCACATCCCTAGTCATCCTTGGAATAAAGATATCTATACATTGATAACTGTATTATAAAAGAGAAGGTGAATAACGGTGTACAGTTTTCTTTGTGATCGAGTACCTTATTAGAAAAAGATTTTAATATGATGTGTGGGAAAATTTTTCTGCATTTAAAAAAAAATCTTTCCTTCCATTGGACTGAAAAGTTGCTTTAATTTTATTACTTTTTTCAAAGGAGAAGAACATTTGGGTCAAATTTGTTTCTAATCTTCTCCCCTTGGGCTATGCAGTGATAGAAAGAGAGATCTAAGAAAAAACAATTGCACCGTTGGCCATACTGAAGCTGTGAAATAAGCTCAGAATGAATTGTGTGAGAATTTGAAAACCTTTAGAGAATAAGGAAGAAAACTTTCAGATTTGAGGATCAGTTTTAAATCCTGAAGTTTGTGCAGCTGGAGATCTGTGTACCTACCATTTGTCCTCAATGCTGCAAAATTTAACTACAAATTCCCAAGACAGAACCAACAGTAATCCAGCTTTTTATACACATACTGCATAGAAGAGCTTGTATTTATAAATTACAGCTTCTGAATGTTGAATTTTGCACAAACAGTTGTTTGCACTGTTTCTGTTGTTATGGTTATTATGCTTTGTTGCAGTCAGCCAGATGTTTAGACTGGATTTGGCATTCTTATCCATTATTATTGAGTCCTTCTCAGTGACCTGGGATAGACATAAATTGTTGTTTGATGGTTTTAATGATATCATCACAAGATGTAAACTGTTCCTAATAAAGCTGCCTTTTGTAGTTATTGATAGTGATTTTGTTAATGCTGATGGTGTTCAAGTGGTGCTCCAGATGTTTTGGAATTATACCCAAGGTACCTATTACTATTGATACTATCTTTGGGGTTTTTTTGGCACAACCATTCTACTTGTATTTGCAAGTCTTTATATTTTGTGTGTATCTCCAATTCTTTTTCTTCTATACTTCTATCTCCAGGTATTGTTAGGTCTACAATCCAGACATTTTGTCCTTCTGATTGTTATGTTTGGGGTGTTATGTGGAAGGTATTTGTCTGTTTGAAGACTAAATACCCAGAGCGCTTTAGGTTCTTCAATTTCTGTTTGTCAATTTTGTGGTCTTACCAGTCCTTCCTTTATTTTTGTTTATTTATTATTTTATTTAATTAATAATTAAATCTTATTGAAAATAAATTAGTTTTTTATTTTGTTTGTTTGTTTGTTATTTCTTACTATATACTGGGAAATATTGTTCATAGCATCACAAAACCATGTTCCAGAGTGATATAAATCATTTTCCCTCTCAACAGTTCCCAATTTCGGATGAGAGAAACATTGTACTAGCTTGAACATCAATTGCTCTAAATACTGAGATTATGTCACTAGTATTCCAAAATTTAATCCTTGGCCTCATTCAATGTCTTCCCAATAGCTATTATTGAAGAGAAATATTGAAATATTTTTTTAGACAGAGACTGTGTCCAAGTGGTAGAGGAATACTTGAAATGATAGAACATGTTATTTTGTATTGTCCTGTTTATGCAGTGGAAAGATTGCCCCATCTACATTCACCAGAAATTATTATCTCCATTTCTCCCTAAATACGCTGGTCATCATAACTTGCGTTATCAGCAATTGTTATTATCAATCAGATAAATCTGATTTTACTTCTTTAACTACAGCTAAGTATTCTTCTTTAGTTTCTACAGTTTGCCTTAGTAACTGTTCAAATTCTTCTTATATATTTAGAACATTTGTATCCTAATTAATTGTGATTTCCTTGGGGGGGGGGTTTGCTGGTAAATTACCCAATAAAATTGGTTTTGTTTACATTGTGTTCTAGATTACCCATGTCAGAGTCTCCCTGGACAAATCCACACAGGTTTTTTGGCAAGATTTTTGAAGTTATTTGCCATTGCCCGCCTCTTAGGGCTGTGAGAGTGGGACTGGCCCAAGGTTGCTCAGCTGGTCTTGTGCCTAAGGCAGTTCTGATACTCATGGTCTCCTGGTTTCTAGCCTGGTACCTTGACCACTGCACCAAACTGGCTCTCAGGCTAGTTAAATACATTATAAAATCTGATTTTTAAAAAATAAAAAAAATAATCATATTCACTTTGTCTGACACGTTTTATTAGTTTAATACCCCATAATTCCATTCTTGGGTTTTATTTTATGTGATATGAATCTCAGTGGAATAAAATAATTTGTTTTGAAACTAGAAATACAAATCTCATTGGAGAATGTAAGATTTGCTGTAGTTTTTTCCCCTACACCACTCTTTTTTCTCCAGAACATTTATACAGTATATTACTGGTTGGTTTCCCAGAACCGGTGAGATCTGGGGGCTGGGCAGGGGATTGAATGTATCTGCCCTCAGTGTGGAAGGGATTGCCACTCTCGAATTGGCCTTTTTATTTATTTATTTAATCATATTTCTATACCACCCTTCTCCCAAAGGACTCAGGGCGGTGTACAACCAAGATAAAAACATAAACATGCAAACATTTTTAGTCACACTAGATGCTGTTTTAGGACCTCTTTCCAGAGCACGATACCATAGTCTTTTGAGACTGAATGAATGGTGTGAGAAATGTTCAATCTAAATGCAGGAGTCCTGTGATAAATATCAGAATGCAGAAAAAACAGGGGAGAAAACTTTATAAAGACTTTATGGTATCTTCTGTTATAACAGAACATTTCTTTCAATGCAGTCATCTGATGGAACACTCTGTTTACTAATATATTGTGTTTGTTTTCAAAAAAATTTGCTGTGTTCCCTTCATCAGTCAATTTACAGATATACACATTTTCAGCCTCTCTGTGTATGTATATATCTATGTGTGTCTAAAGACACACATGCACACACAATCACTCCATCATTATTTGCCATTAACTCTTATAAGTACATAGATATATTTTCATCATTATGAGCTGTCACTAACTTGATCTTTCAAATCTTTCAATGAAAGTCTCATCACAATTGAGTCAATCTATTTTGCTGCAGGTTATCTTCTCATTCTTTTTCCCGCCACCTTTTCCAGCATTCTATAGAACTAGATCTTTGCATAATGTCTCCAAAGTGGGACGATTTGAGTCATCTGTCAATACACACACACACACACACACACACACACACACACTCCTGTATCACAAAGATTTGCATGGATTTTTTTTTTCTAGGAAATTTTGGAGCATGATATGTTTAGCATATAATAAATACATCCTTTTTCTTTCCTCCATCCCATGTATCTTTCTGTTCATGAGTAAATAATTATTCTCAAGCTATTGGACTGAACACTGGAATATTCAAACATATATACCTAAAAGGTAACGGTAAAGGTTCCCCTGCACAAAAGTGCTAGTTGTTCCTGACTCTAGGGAGTGATGCTCATCTCTTTTTCAAAGTCGAAGAGCCAGGGCTGTCCGAAGATGTCTCTGTTGGTCTCCGTGGTCATGTGGCCGGCATGACTTAATGCCAAAGGCACACAGAATGCTGGTACCTTCCCACCAAAGGTGGACCCTATTTTTCTATCTGCTTTTTTTACATGCTTTCAAACTGCTAGGTTGGCAGAAGGGAGCTCATTCTGTTACGCAGCACTAGGGATTCGAACCGCTGAACTGCTGACAAGATCAGTGTCTTAGCCACTGAGCCATCACATCCCTTTATATATACCTACACATTCATAAAAACACGTTTGGAAGCAGCAATTAAATCTCACCTGCTGCTCAGTACAAGAATCCAGAGAGATGGTGATAAATCTCTACTTAAACATATTCAATAAAGAACAGTTCTCCACCTCACTTGATATTTGGCTCTGTTTCCATTTCAGCTGTACCACAAGGGAAGCTGTTGAAAATAGTATTATATTTATGTCATATTCTTCCTTTGTGCTCTTGTACAGGTGAATATATTTTGCAGCAACAAAATGTTATCGTTGTACAAGATGTTTCCCCATTTCCACTCTACATTATTACCTAGTTGTCACTAGAATTGATTCCCAATTGTGTCATAATATGAAAGCAGCCTACTTGTTACATTCACCAAGATGTGGATGTGCATAGGAAAGGGATCTATCGCCTAACAGCAGACTTCCTTGACCTGTTTTGTGTGTAGATTTGTAATGTATATACTTTTTGTAAATGACTATTTCTCTAGTATACACATATTCTAATACACAGCTATTTTCTAATGTGCTTTTTTTTTCTGTAGTTGTTTGTGTCTTTTGTCCTGAATTTATACACTTGAAGACATATTGCTTTGATGTTTGTAGGAAAACTGAACATCAGAAACTCTTGTCTATTTATTGTACATCATCCAAATATATACTAGTGTATTCTGATTAATATATATATGGAATAAATCTACCAAATTGTGGTTATGACCAATCAGATATAATTTCCAATATGTCTTAGACTCAAAGATTATAAATTTGTGAAATTCTGCCTGTACTTTACTAGCCATCAATCTGTAGAGATTCTCAGTCATCCAGGTCATGGTTGTCCCAAAAGTACTTTTTCAGGACTTTCTTGTTTTTTTCTTTGAAGATGTTTCTCTCCTCATCCAAGATGCTTCTTCAGCTCTGACAGGATAATGGGGAATGGAAGGATTTATATTCCTTGCAGACAGCTGGTCATTTTGTATCCTTTGAATGGTGTGGGAGTAGGAATGGATTTCCAGAGAAAAATTGCAGACTACCGGAACCAGGAGCACTACTCAGGTGACACTGAGGACACAGATAAACCTCCAAGTGCTTCAATGACCCTCTAAAAGGATGTAAATGACCAGCTGTCTGCAAGGAATATAAATCCTTCCATTCCCCACTATCCTGTCAGAGCAGAAGAAGCATCTTGGATGAGGAGAGAAACGTCTTCAAAGAAAAAGCAAGAAAGTCCAGTTACCTCCTGAAAAAGTACTTTTGGTACTAGCCATCAGGTTTGGCATGATTCGTTCTGAACAAGTGCCTGTAGTAAGAACTATAACTCTTCCAAGGACATTCCACTAACCACTTTGATCCCCTCCATCCATGTTATTCTCACCTTATACTTATTTCAGTGCAAAGCAAAATCATTTTTTTCTAATGCATCTTCTGTTTGCATCACACGTCCAATAAAGTATCTATATTTTACAAAACCATTAGTGAAAAATTCCTCAACAGAGAGCTATACACGGGAAAGGATAAATATATTCAGCCTGTCGCAAAGCCATCAATTGCAAAAACACTGTTCTCCATATGCCTCATACTGGATTGGTGTTTTTACTTGTTTATATGGGAATATTACACATAAAATGGAAAATCTCAAAACCTAGAATTAGTGCAAACAAAGCAGTCTGGTTCCAGTCTGTGCATAATATCCATACATAAGTACATTTCACCCAATGCTTTTACCTGGCTATGAATCTTTAAAAACATCCCAAAACATTTATTTTACATATATATATTTTTTTCAAGAGGCTTTTTTAAAATATGTAATAATAAACTAGGATAGATAGTTAGAGAGAGATCTTTGTACAAAGTTTGAGTTGAAAATTCCATTGCAAAATATGGAGAGTAAAATCCAAAGGTTATTTGCTCTGTTTATTGGTCTAGGAAATGTTATTTAGATGGGATTAATTTAAAAAGTGAAGCTCCATTCCTATTTAAAATAGAATGAGTGCTGTTCTGCTTATGTGAAAGCTAAGCAATTAGGTTACTAGTCAGATTAGGTTACTGTAATGCCCTCTACACGTAGCTGCATTTGAATATCATCCAATATGATCACAAAAGCTAGGACATTGCATGCAAAATATTACAAATGGGACCCAAACAACTAAAAATGGCTAAATATGAGGATGAAAATTAGTTCTCTAAGCTTGTGGGTTGGTTTTCGAATGTCTGGAAACCAATCCACAAGCTCGGAGAACGAATCTTCACCCACATCCTATACCTGAGCTACAGATAATCGTTACTTTTGCAAATGGCTAAATATAATATATCTTCCATTACCAATTAAGTCATATGAAAGAAGGAATGCAAAGTTTGAATTACTGATATTGGGAATTGTACAGGTAGTTCTTGGCTTACAACAGTTCATTTAGTGACTGTTCAAAGTTACAATGGCACTAAAAAAAAAAGTGACCTTTGCCTGTTTTTCACATTTTTGACTGTTGCAATATTTCCATAGCCACCTGAACAAAAGGTGGATGCTTGTCAGTTGGTTCATATTTATGATGGTTGCAGTGTCTCAGGGTCAAATGATTCCTTATTGTGGCCTTCTCACCAGCAAAATCAAGGGGAAAGCCATTTACTTAACAACCATGTTTCTATCTTGACAACTGTAATGATTCACTTTACAACTGTGGCAAGAACAGTCATAAAATGGAACAAGACTCGCTTAACAAATGTCTCACTTAGCAACATAAATTCTGGGCTCAATTGTGGTCATAAATCAAGGACTAACTGTATCTATGTGTACCACTAAGTGATGGACTATTACAAACGGTCATTCACACCCTCGTCACTTCCCGTCTGGACTACTGTAATGCTCTCTACATGGGGCTCCCCTTGAGGAGCACCCGGAGACTTCAACTGGTCCAGAATGCAGCCGCGTGATTATGGGGATGACACATTGCTGTCATGTAACACCTCTCTTGTGCGAGCTGCACTGGCTCCCAGTGGTCTTCCGGGTGCGTTTCAAGGTGTTGGTCACCACTTTCAAAGCACTCCATGGCTTAGGACCTGGATTTTTACAGGACCAACCTTCTCCCACCAACTGATACGCTCTCATAGAGAGGGCCTCCTCAGGGCACCGTCAGCTAAACAATGTCGACTGGCGACCCCCAAAGCGAGAACCTTCTCTGTGGGGGCCTCTGCCCTATGGAACGAACTGCCCCCGGATATACGATGGATCTCCGACCTCCATGCCTTCTGTCGTGCTTTGAAGACCCTATTATTCCATCAAGCTGGGCTGACAGAATAATGATTTTAAATGGTTTTTTAAAATGGTTTTTAGTTTGGGGTTTTAAATAACGGCCAATGTATTGAATTATTTTAATTGGGTTTTTAATTTTTGTGTGGTTACTGTTTTATTATGGCTGTACCCTGCCCTGAGTCCTTTGGCAGAAGGGCGGTATAAAAATGCAATAAACTAAAATAAAATAAACAGATAAAGTTGAAATCTGCATGTTCTGCTTGTTAGAGATAGAAAAATGGTGTGTGTGTGTGTGTGTGTATGATTTTGAAGGACAAATGCACCCCCCCCCCCAAAAAGAAACTTCAAACAAATAACCAAACTCTTTTTTGTTCAAAATGCATGCAGGGAAGGGGATGCTGGAGAAACCTGTCTGGAAGTGTGAAAACTCCATAAAATAGTAATGGCGAATCTGCTGCATGTCCAGACCATTGTACAGTGTATACCATGTGCAAGTAGATCAAAGGATTCCTTTTTCCTTTAGAGAAATATAACCTAGATACTCTTTTAGAATTGCAATAGATAATGAAGTAGTTCACACCACTAGCTATTCAGCACATGAGTTTAAATATATGGAAACTGGACACAAGGACATTTGTCAACTTTACATTTCCTCGCTTCACTTTTTTCAAGGTCCCATTTTTACTGGTGATTTTTCTACAAGCATATTCTATTAAACTTTACTGCATGAACTTTTCTCTATTGTGCACTTTTTTATATGTCTTTTTTGATTTGCAAACTGCATTGTAAATTCAGACCAGCACTAATCTTTCTAAATAACTACATTCCTGCTCATATATAACTTGGTAAATCATGATAGAAGCCATTAAAATGAGAACCAAATAAATGTTCCCTACACCCCAATTCATGGTCAAAATACATTACATTTTGAGAAGAAATATGTATTAATATTAAAATTAGGAAGGAAAGGGAAAGTCAACTTACTTTTGTCCTTATCTTTTTTTTTTTTTAGTCTCATTACATAACCGATATGATGGTTCTGAAACTTCATCTTTTTTGCAAAAAGGCAGTTGCTATTTGGAAAGACAGAAGATGGAGCAATCAAGTACTTATATCAATTGCTAGTGCACAGGAATATTTCTTATAGCAGTAAAAGTACAAAGGTATATTTATCAACGCCTCTACCAATTTCCAAATGAGATTTGTTTACTTTCCATGCAAAAGTCATTTCCCCCACTCCTCTCATGTGGGAAGTAATATCTTCTAGAAACACCTGGCTCCTAACACTGGCGAATATGTACATAGGAATGCAGTCGTAATTAAGGATTACAAATTCCTAATTAAGGACCCAAACAATAAAAAAAAATGATTCAGACTGGAAGTAGGCAGACTGGCTCATCCCTAACACAAGTTACATAAATCATTTTGTGTTCATAGAAAGGTAAATCTTTCCACCTATTCATTTCAGCATATCTGATTTTTTTTCATATATTTTTCTCAGGCAGTACAGCCTCCAGCCTTCCATTGATGATGATGATGATGATGATAGGAAATGCAGCATGGTTATCTCATTTGCTGTTTATATTGTCATTTTTGTGTATAACAACAACAACAACAACAACTTTATTGTCATTGTACGTGTATATACAGTATACCCATACAACAAAATTCACTTAACACCCAAAGACCAGGTCCAACACACATAACAATAAACATATAATTACAATGCTGTTGAAAATCCAGGAATTCAAGAAATTAGTAATATTTTAATACAGTGAACTTTCAAGGAAAGATTTGAACTAACAAGCAGTTAGTAAAACTTTAAAAATCTTCATTTTTAGTTTTAGTTTTTACTTCTCCCAAAACATGAATCTAACCAAAGCAAATATTCCAATATATTCCTTCATCATTGGCTCCAAATACCAATGAAACTGAAAATGGATCTCTATTAATTCTTTCTTTCATAAGGATTTCAAAGTGACGTACAATATATTCACCAGTAATTCCTGACATATTGAATTCTCTGGAGGTCTTTTTACAATTCCTCAGATATTGTTCTTTCACCAGTGCACTGAAACTTTTTAAATTTCACCCTTGAAATTATGCTTTTACATGATCTGGTTTTGCTAACTTGTATTCTATTGTTGGGATGCTGAGGTTTGGAAATGGGTAACCTTGTGCAAGCAGGACATATAAAGCTGGAGTGCACTAATGTGACAGCTACAGCCATAGATACTGCTGCTTGTTCAGCAGTCTTCTCCCCCTTTCCCCATTCTTTCATCATTCATTACAAAGATAATGGTTAAATTATGCTCTCTGGATAACCCAGTGTAATAAAAGGATGTGATTTAAAATAATCCCACACAATATGTTCTTAACAATTAATTTTCCCTGTGTGTTTTGAATTTAGGAAACATGCACAGATATGCACAAATTCATTACTGGGACATCTCTTCCTTAATATAAATGAGCCCAGGAATAATCACAGGGAAGATATAGGGCAGTCAATGACTATGCTTGATTGCTTCACTATTTTGCCGGTATCATGAATAGGGATGACTCATCAGTTTGGATTGCAGAAAGCAAAGCCTCAGTCACCTTGGGATATGAGTTTTTTCAGGAGACGGGCAAGGAGAATACAACCACCTTGATTTTCATCACTTATCAACTTCCAATGTGGTATCCGTTTGGATGTAGGCAGGATTAAATTGCTGCAATTGTAATTGTACATGTGTGGTCATTTCCAGTACATAAAACTCCGGTTGTGTGTTCAGAGTCCCACAAGATTTCGTCATATCCCATTTGTTCACAATATAAAATGGTTTGTTCAAGCTCCCCCCCCCCCATGATTTTTTAAACTTTCCAATTTAGCCTGTAGTCCAGGAATTGCCTGGTTGACTTCTATCCAAGCAATGATGAAGTCTGACCTCAATTAATTTTTGAGATCAGCCAAATTTGTCATCCCTAGTAAACAATTTTAACAAGCACAGTGAAGGTGACTATGTTATCAGTTCAGACAAAACAGGGACAATTTTAATTGGTGGCTCTTCTATACAAATAAATATCAGCCTCTTATACAAAAATAAATATACTGTATCTATTATATTTTTTAAAAATGAAGCCATAGTTTCGGAGTTGTCTTCAGTCCAAGGGAACTCCTGTCTGCAATCTGATGAACGAACAACTCTCCTTATTCCTTTCTCTTGGGGCCTGAAGTACTCCTACCATCAGAGTAGAAATGGAACAGTCAAGGAATATTTATATGCACCAATAAAAAATATTACAGGAATACAGAAAATTCTCTTGCAATAATCACAAGGAACATTAATAATGCAAAGGTGTGTTTACAGGAAGAGCGAGGGGTAAATGGAATGTGTGTATGATGATGTCATTGCACAATGTCACAATTTACTGACTTACGTCAGGTTTGTGACATAAGTATTTAATTGTGATGACCCATATATTGATATGTTGTCACTATAAGTTACAGGTGCCACTGCTTATGTCTTTGCAATATTTTATCAGTCTACAGCTCAGTGCTAGATTACACTGAGGGGTTCATAAATTCAATCTCTAGTTAATGCAGATAAGTTCAGAAAGATCAGAAAAATTATGTCTGTAACACTAGAAGCGGCTGTTGCAAATTTGTGTTGACAAAACTGAAGTGAATAAATTAATAACTTGATTCAGTTATAAAGACTTCCCGTTTCATATTTTTGAATATGTTTGCACAGTGGCATCTTGGGGAGAGTTTTAAAGGCAAGATAACAGTTGTGACTCTGAGATCAAAGCCAGGACTTTACAAAAGAATAGGGCTTCAGCTACCCTTCCACAATTGCCATCCTATCTTTTTTGGTCACCCCCTTCTTGGAGATTGCACTGATTTGACACAAAAGAGAAATAGGAGAATATTTGTAGCTCAGGGCTGAAATGAGGGGTCTTTGGTGCTCTCTGAGCTTGCTTGTTTTTTGCAGATGTTTCACTACCCATGCTAGGTAAACTATCACGGATGATGTTATTAGTTTGGTTAATGAAACATCTACGAGAAACAAGCAAACTTAGAGAGCACCAAAGACCCCTCACAAAAAAGAAAACATGTGAAATAACTGAAATATATGAAATTTGGGCCTATATTTGTGACCTTACCATTTTTGGGGGGAGAGGGGGAATACATAAAATGGACAAAAAATTTGGAAGGGACAGATAAATTTTGGCAGAAATTTTAGCAAGGACAATTGTGTCTATTGTACTTTCTTAGGTTAGGTAGGAAATGCTTCCTCTTTTGCTTTCTCTTCCTAAGTTTTAAAAAAATATATTTTAAAAGCTGTTATTATATTGAAACATTTTCACAATTATTGAACAAGAGAAGGCAAAGCCACCATGTTCAAAAATTAAGAATGATCACAGAAAGAAGATCGAGACTAGTGAGGGAAGTTGTCTATCAAGAAAGGCTTGATAGTATATACTTTTTGTCATTTTATTCAACAAATTTTATTGCAAAGAAGGATTATGTCATAAATCTGAGTTTCTTTACATTTGTAGAGATTCCTGAAATTAAAAAATAATTTCCTTGCAAAGCCTAAAATCTCATAAACTGACCAGATTTTATTAGGTACAGTAATTCTCAGCTGTTATTAGTAATCCCCAATAAATGTATCACCTCAGAATTAGAAAACAGAATAGTTTAGTGTTCTTTATTAATTGTTGTGGAGTTGTGGATTATTTATTACTTATCACAGAGGAGGGGTAAAGTCAAAAGATACGAATCCAATCAGTGAACAGGAAAAGGGGTTGGAGGAAGAAGGTTACAGCAGACAAAGAAAGAAGCAAGTATCAGCTGAGGAATGAGATTTTCTATGAGAAAAAGATGACAAAGGGCCTGTAAGCATTATATATATATACACACCATAACCAGTAGCTCTGTAAGACAGTCCACTACATCTTTCTGTAGCTTTGCCTAAATTATCACTGCATGTGTTCAAGAAGATGCTAAGCTGTCTAAAATGCTTTCATTTAGATTCCTGAATTGAGCAGGGGGGTGGATTTGATGCCCTAAGTGGCCCCTGTCAACTCTCTGATTCTGTTCTTTGATATTAAAATGATGGAATAGAGGACAAGGTAATTTCTTTGAACATTCCCTCCCCCCCCCTTTGATGACAGACCTCAATAACGAGCAAGGAAAAAGGGCATAGGATTTAATAACAACAATCTACATTATATAAACTATATATCAACAGACATGCAACTTTCCATAGCCATTCGGAATCATACTGTAGGTAATTAACATGGACAGTCCCAAGGAATGTGGTCTTTAGTTATTCTACCTTTAACTTTTTTACATACATATGGCAGAAGAATATGGAAAGAAAGATAATAGGTGATCCATCTTCTGTACAACGAAAGAAACAATTTAGTGGATCATGTATCTAACATTTTTCAGGTGGCAAAGGAGTTGATGAATGTATAGAAACAGAGGGCTTTTGATTTATCACTAAAGTGATATGTGGGTGCCATAGCACTCAGGGCTCTCTCCACTCCTTTTTAACATCTACATGAAACTGTTGGGTGAGTTCATCTGTCACTATGAGCCAGTATGCCGATGATACTGAGTTATATAGATTTGTCTTGAGTGAAGTGAGTGATCCTGTCAACATTTGTTTTCCAACACCTGGAAGTTGTAAGGGCCTGGATGGGGAACAGCAAACTTCAGCTGAACCTGGTAAAACAAAATGGCTATAGATGGGGATGCCCTCTGAATATGGGAGTTCATTGTTTTTGGTCCTGGATAGGATTGCACTACCCCAGACAGACACAATGCATAATCTGGAGGTCCTCCTGGACTCACTGCTACTGCTTGACAAGCAGGTGGCAGTCAGGGCTAGGAGGCCCTTGTTCAACTTCATGTTATGCATCATCTACCCTATTTTCTGGATAGGGAAGTTCTTTGATCTTACCCCGTGATCATTTCCCATTTGGACTATTGCAATACACTCTACATGGAACTACCCTTGAAAAGTATCTGGAAGCTTTAGCTGATACAGAATGTGGCTGCGTGAACAATTTTGGTTACCTTAATGATGCAGCATGTAACACCTCTGCTATGTGAGCTGTATTGGCTGCCTGCTTTCTTCTGTTTTCAGTTCAAGGTGTTGACTAGTGACTTCTAAAGTCCTACTTGGCTTGAGGCCAGGTTACCTGCGAAATTGTCTTTGTCCCATTACATCAGCCCATTCTACCTGGTCAGACAGGGTGAACATGTTGTTTCTTTAACTGAAATTCTTTAACTCAGGTAAATAATTTCAATTGGTGGTGTTCAGGAAGAAAGCCTTCTCTGCTGCACCTCTGCATTTTGGAATGTCCCCCCTAGAAATGAGGGAGGCCCCCATTCTCCTGGCTTGTCAGAAATGTCTAAAGACCTAACTCTGCTAACTTGCTTGAGGCTCACAGAGGAGCATGCAGCTATGGAGTTAGTTAGGGTATACAGGTTCAACATGAGAACAATGGCAAAATAATTCCAAACTCCAAAATCTATTTGAAAACATATCTAGATAAAATATGGAACTATATAAAATGATTAGAACCATTCATAATAATCTATTGTTTACAACAGTTCGATATCCTTTCTTCTTTCAATCAAAGTTATTTTTTATTCAGAAGTTTTCTTCCCTCCCTCCCTCAAAATATATTTATTTTGTATGGTTAACAGGTCTTTTTGTCCAACTCAATTATGGTTCCAAACTACTCATGCTGATAGAATTTCCGGAGCAGTTTCTTTATTTTCCCAGATTTTAATTCACTCGCATATACACATTTGTCTGTGAATTTATTCTGGTTCAGCAGATGATTGTGGGAAGGGTGAGGAAAGAAATAAAGAACTGAGCTGATCTGTGTGGAAGAAAAAAGAAGAATTAAACAAGAAAAGATGTCTCATTCTTTCCGTTTCTTCCAGATTATTTACAGAATAGAAAACAAACATATTTTGGATGAACACAGAAGATAATTGTATAGTAAAATTAAATAGAGAGGTGCAGGTATAATAAACATGTGGAATTTAAGATTCTTACATCTGAAAAATAAATGCATTGTACTCATTGTTCTTTGGCTGTTTCATCCAAGGAGATC
The DNA here is from genome assembly GCA_030761175.1 of Masticophis lateralis. Taxonomy (NCBI): domain Eukaryota; kingdom Metazoa; phylum Chordata; class Lepidosauria; order Squamata; family Colubridae; genus Masticophis; species Masticophis lateralis. The sequence goes on along the minus strand of JAUDYJ010000001.1, from coordinate 308,440,993 downwards.
CCTGAAGAGACATAGAGAAGAAAAAGCTTTTGTGCTTCAAGTAGAAGAAAGAAATTAGTCATTTATAATTTGGCAATACAGTATGTTCTTTCAGTAGTATCTGCAACAAACTGATGCCAAAATGTTTGTATGCAAGCAATGCTGCCATCGTGCATCTGCCAGAATTACATATTTAAGGCCCAAACTATGATGCAAGCACAGCAGTTAAGGCCTTTACGTCATGACATTGTCATACATGTTTCGTAATTTGCCCTCTCTGCAAACACACGTGTGTTTTTGCCTTATGTTTTACTGGTTTCATTGGAAATTGAAGATCTGGAATTCTTTGGTTTCAGCCTTCAGGATCTTTTGCAAAAGGAAATAAAAGAATGTAAGCTGTCCAAAAGATGTACAGTTTCAGGACTATGAATCTTAAACCACATGTAATTGATCAGGACTTCCAGTTTTTGCTGGAAAAAAATTGCAGCCCATACATTCAACACATAAAATCACTTACTCCTACTCCTATTTATTTAGTTCATAAGGCGTGTTGGGAGAGACAGGGACCCCAATCTGCGGCAGTGGTAAAGTGTCTCGGAAGAAGATTCTATACAGCTTTTAATCCCTTGTCACTCCTCTCATGTACTTTATCCTTTCAATTAGCATTACATGACAGTTCTTATCTTTGGTAGCCATCATTTCAGACTCTGCCTGATCTATGGCACTTGTCTGATAATTGGTATCTAGATCTTGCTTGATTGCTCCCTTACTTTCATTTTTCCTCTGCACATCTGCATTTTCCTTAGCTTCAAATTCCTTTCATCTATTCCACCCAAGATTTTATTTCAAGTAACATCTTGACATATTTGTCACTTAATCTTTGTCACTGTAAACCTTATGGATCATTTGATATAGGGCTTGTTCACACTTTCTGGTTGTCCCATTATCAGAAGACACAAGCAACTATTTCTGAAATACAAAAACAGATGACAATGCCCTCTATTAATCCTTGCTCACTTTGAAAATGGCATCAAGGCACCTTTTTCTGTTTCACTTCTGAAGAACACATTTCCCTGCCAGGTTGCTTCATGTGCTCCTGCCCATTTGGATAGAGGGCTTCAGGCAGGGGTGAAATGCTACCGGTTCGCACAAGTTTGGGTGATAGTGATAAAAGCTACTGGTTTGGGCAGTAGTAAAAAAATACTTTCTGACATCAGCTGTACCACTCAATTTATATTTGCTAGAAAGCAGGAAATCTTGCTTTCTAGAAAATCTAAATCACGTGGCACAGCTGTTCCCCCCTCATTGTTCTACTTACCTTGTTACCTTGTTACCTTTTTCCATGTGAAACACACAATTGGTGCATACTGCGCATGTACATGCATGCAGTGTGCTTTTGGCCCGCACTGCTCATGCGTGGGGAATGAACCAGTGGCAATCCACGGAGGATTTCACCACTGACTTCAGGTAGCTGCAGGCTCGCCTAAACAAGTCACTGGCTATTTCACAGAGGAAGAACAGCTGTTTCTCCTGAGCTAATGTTTATCATTAGCTGGGTAGCTTTTAGGAATGGAAGAAAAAGATTCCATGCAGATTTTACTCCACTAGTCATTGCCAAATATAGGCGTGTGTGTGTTCATCTCTGTTTTGAAGCCATGAGCTAGCATTGTCTGTAGACATTTCCACAGTCATATGCTAGCATGAAATTATGGAGCACTTTCCACCAAAGTGGTACCTATTTATCTATTCACATGTGCATGCTGTCAAAACTCTTAGGTAGGCAGGAATTAAACGAAGATGGATGTGCACACACTGCTAACATGGGGTGTTGGCTTTCCAGCTGACAAGCCCAGCACCTTAACATGCTGCCTTTTAGATTTTCCTTTAGTTCAACTCTTGCAACATTACAATCAGTGAATAATAAAGAATATAATAAAAAGCCCCTCCTTTTGGGAAATGGGCAGTCTAGAAACATGAAAAGTAAGTAGGTAAGCAAATAAATAGGCAAATAAATCTCTTTTCATAAGTCAAATATGGTTGGTTCAAAACACACCAGGAACAACTTCTTTGCAAGCTTCTTCCTTCTCTTTTTACTTTATTTTTTAATAACTTAATTTCTAAAATTTCACCAGTTTTCTAATAAAATCCTGAAATAGAAGTGTTTTATCCTAAACTCCTAAATTACCCCAATAATCTAAATCTTAGATATATTAATGGAGAAGCCTTTATCACCAGTTATTGTGAATGCTTTGGGATGTTGTTATTCAGTAACAATATTTGAAGGCCATAATGCCTTATGCTATAGAACCTGTAGGGTTCTAAATATTCTTATTTAATTTAATTTAACTTATAAAATATAAAAAAGGCAACTCTTTGGAATAATCTAATCAAGCTGAATAATTCAAAATGGAATGTTTTGAGAATTCTTAGTTTGGTGGGAGAAATATTGTTGATTGCTATTTCTAAAATCCAGAAATTCTATCTATAAAATGTTAATCTAAGATTTACATTTCCCTCATTATTTAACATTTCCTGCATGTGGATTGAATGGAAGGTAAACTAAAATACCAACATGTTTGACATTTATTCTCTTTCATTCTTTACCTCTTAGATACAGAAACACCACTTTACAATACACAATATATCCTGCACTATAAAATACAATAGACTATAATAACTATAGGCTACATTTTGATGATATTGCTCTTTATTTCTTATTAATGTGGTGAACACATAATTGCTATTACAAATACTTTAATTATAGAAAGACTGAAAAGAAATACAAAACAAATACATCAAATTTGTCATTATATCAATATTCCTTTTGAAACTGGTATTCAGGGGTTATCTCTTGATGAATAATTTCTTCCTTCACTTTTTCAATTATTTCTCTCTTCTCTTAAAATTGGACTCAATTATCTTTTAACTCAAGGCCCTTCACAAGGTATAAGTTTTGATGTTTAGATCAGATAAAAATTCACATGAAATTTCTATGTATTTTCATGCATATTTTCTCAAATTTAATACCTACTTTTCTCAAGTGTACACTTTTTTCCAAACAACCCTCCCTAAGATTACCCGTTTTGTGAGGATTTTAAAAAAATATGTACAGAATGCATATACTGTCAGCGTTCTAAGTAATGCACCCATAAAAAGAAGAACTCCTAGGCAGGCAGATACCTCAACGAGGAAGCAAAGAACAATTTATTGGATGCATCATATTGGCACAACTGGTGAAAGCCGACTGAAAGTTCCTGCGGCTTTCACCTAATTAAAAAGAAATAGTTTCCCCATTCCCTCAAGTCACTAGTCACGCTGTCTAATCCAGGTGCTGGCTGGTTGCTTCGTTACTTCACTCCTCCCCTGGCCAGCCACGTGTCAGAATGTCCTTGGTTCCCATAGGAAAATTTTCTTGTTTTGCCTACAAACCCCATCTTGCTATTTCCCCCCTTCCTGCTCCCACCTCTGCTTGTGGCAACCCTGAACTCTCCAAGATGGCCTCAGCCAGGTTCATTTCAGGATTGACATATCCTTTTCCTGTATTGTGCACAATGTTCCTTGCTTCTAAACAATTGAGTTTTTAAATTATAGCTTTTCTGGATAAAGTTTTATGTTGCAGTATTTGATTTGTGGTAAGTTGATCAGTTAACCTATATGCAGATTGGCTGATTGGATGTAGCAAGTAATTAGATCTATTCACTTGATTCCAATTGTATTCTTAGTGGAAACTCTCAAAGTAGATTTGATGTCTGCACATCAACACTCTAGCATGCTGCCTAGATTCAGAGATATTTTTTTACTAGGATATCTTTATTTATAGCAAATGTTCTCATAACTATTTCTGTTTCCAAAACATGGTTGAATACATCAGTTCTTTGACAACTATCAAATTTATCAAATACCAATCATTTATGCCAGGTTATAAAAAATAATCCTTTTGTAACATTTTCAAAATTGCACCCAGCAGACTTGAAATAGCTGATTTTGATTCTAAGGTAATCATGCAACTATATCCTTTAAGCATCACCCATTTGTCATGGATATAGAAGGTTAAAGTCTAATATTGTAAGTTTGTTTCTTTTTTATATTTTTCATGTATATGGACAATTTGACGTCTGTAAGGTATCTGCTTCATTTTTTGTTCCTAATGATGTCCTTGTAGGTAACCATCATAGTTTGAATGAACCTGAAGTCAGCAAATATTCACATTTTTCAAGAGTAGACCTTTGGCTAACATGAAGGGGGAAAAGGACCAGATAAATAAAATATTATGATAAATGAAAATGTTTATAAATGGAAGCAATCTATACTTTCCAGATGTTATCCAAAAATACTTTTATTGGCATTTTCTTTGAATTCTAAAAGGAATTAACTATTGACCTTAACATAAATGTGAGAAGATGGAATGTGAAACAGTTCAATAATCAAGGGAAAACAGTGTAACTCCTAAGCACTATTCTTTGAAGTGACCTCAAAGAATAACCGAAATCCCCTAATTACATATTCCCAACAGCTTCAATTGATTGATAGATCATCTAGAAGGATACAGGGACAGATTGTGTGAAAGGCCAAGGAAGGACTGGTGAGAGATAGTAAGCTCACATGTTTTCTGTACACCTCAGGAACAGGCATAAGATCCTGGGAAAAGAAATATTTTAGGTGGTACAGATTTACTCCGGATTGAATTTGAAGTGTTGCTTAGCCCTAAATTAGAGTTTCAGTTCAGGAGGAATAATATATGGAAAAGCAAAGTGGTGGGTTATCCATTTTCTTCAAGAAATCAATAGAAATGATTTATCTTAATACCTAATTCAAGTATGCTTTGTTTCTATCAGAAAATACATGTTATTTATTTATTTATTTATTGGGTTTTCTTTTTTAAAAAATTGATTTATATGCCACCCTTCTCCGGAGACTCAGGGCGGCTTACAATGCGTTAAGCAATAGCCTTCATAATTTTGTATATACCTGCTTAGTAGGGCTTTTGCCCTTCACCCAAGTGGTGTTCTTTTTTATACAAAGTCAGCTTATTGCCCCCACAAACCGGGTCCTCATTTTACCTACCTCAGAAGGATGGAAGGCTGAGTCAACCTTGAGCCTGGTGAGATTCGAACTTGCAGTAATTGCAGGCAGCTGGTGCTAGTTAACAGCACTTTAGTCTGCTGCGCCACATGTAGTTTCTTTGCCCCAAAATAAACCTGTATAATCTGAGTGGGATTTATCTTAACCTAGGTTTACATAAAATTGCAAGCATGGTTAAAGTAGTAAGCTCGTTGATCCAATTCTAATAACTAATATTAAATTAAAATGATTTTTTTAAAAAAAGGTTTCCAGCTTTCTGTCTAATTTCTATCAACTTTGTAAAGGAAATCTTATATTGATTAACAGTGGCTGAATTTTCCAATTATTTCTTTAATGACTTGAATGGCAATGACCCAGAAAATGGACAAAGACCTCACAGCAGACTTAAGTTAATTTGTTTTAAATTGTTATCCCCCCCATTATAACAAATAATGATAGAAGCCTATTGTTAATTAATCAAAACTTCTGAAAACAGAGTTCAGCAGGTGGAAATAATTAGCTGTTAATTGTCTGTTGTTTATTACTGTTCAGAGATGTAAACAAGAAAGGATGAGTTAATTTGACAGTATTTTCCAAAAATATGCCTAATAACAAATCAGAGGCATCCATCCTGTTGTTGTAGCATGAATATTTGTTCCCTTGCATTTGTTCTCTACTTCAATCTGACAGGTGAAGGAATGGTAATTCCACTTTTGAATTAAAATACCAGATCAGCAGGTGGGAACATTTGCCTTTGTTTCATCTACTTCCTTTATGTTGATAATTTTCAAATTACTTAACTGACTGACAAGGAGATGGGATTCTCATTGTCAGACAGAATGCTTTTAATGATGAAATCCATGGGCGACAAAGAAATTTCCGCTGCACCTGCATTTTGAAGGGAAAGTAATACCAAAAAATTCCTACATATATACCCATCACACTCTTCTCTTTTGTGAGGTAAGTAAAGCTACGTAGATTGCAGAAAAAAGAAATCAGAAAAGAAAGAAAGAAAAGAAAATATATCTAAAGCTAGTTTACAATAGGATGAAATCCAGCTCAGGTGAACCGGTAGTGGCGGCTACAGGAGGCTCTGTCCACCCACGCGGACACCATGACATCGCTTTTTTGCATCATTTTAAGCCTCTGCACACACACAGAAGGATTTGTGCATGCACAGACGACGGTGTGCGCGAGTGGAGCAAGCACGCACAGGGCGCGCGCACATCGGCAAACTGCTAGGGAAGGTAGTAAATTTCACCCCTGGTTTACACCAATAACCATTCAATCTATTACTCCACATTTTTCAATCCTTGTTAATTTTACTGATTTGCTTTGATTAAAGACAATTAAAGGCAAAAGCACAACTATTTTTGTTTCTACTTGGAAGCCACTTCTGGACTTTGTGCTCAAGGTGGAAAAAAATGAAACTCTGATTTTGGGTTTTACCAATTAAATAGGTTTGTTGTAATAGAAATGGCTAATTTATACTATTATGTAAAAGTAAAAAGTTGAGGTTTGAAGTTATTAACTTATTTTACTGCACCAAAGGGAATCAGAAGTTGATGCCTTTCTTTTCTTTTTCCTCTTTTTCTTATAGTTTTCCCTTCTTTTTTCCCCACCTTATATTTCCTACTATTTTCTTTTATATTTTTGTATCTTATAGTATTAATAAACAAATAATATTTTAAAAAAATAAAAATGAGAAAACAAAAGAAAAAAATATTAGAGGTACCGTCAAGAGGAAGAAGGGATCAATCTATTCTCCAATGCACCTGAAGGACAAGAAGCAATGGATAGAAACTAATCAAGTAGAGTACCAACCTAGAAATAAGGAGAAATTTCCTGACAGCAAGAACAATAAATCAGTGGAATGGCTTGCATTCATAAATTGTGGGTGCTCCCTTTGCTCTGTGTTGCTTCATGCAGACTTACGTTTATGGCCAGCAATGCAACATCATCTATTTACAAATATATTCAGATCTACAATTAACACATTTCTAACATCACTGCACATTTTCATCACACACCCTTGTCTTTCTTCCTGCTCAGTGTTTAACCACGCATTAAGCATTCCATGTATTCTCATGCCTGCTGTATTTTCCACCCATACTGCTCTAATTGAATTCAGAATCAACCTTCAATTCCTCATTTTAATAAATAGTCTAAAGTTCAAGTTTACTGGAAGAACCTTCCCACTTCTTTTCCTTATTTTTGTGTAATGAAGTGAACTGATCCCATCCACCAATATAAATTTTATTCTTTCTCATAAAAAAGCAAGTATATGAGTCCATAGAGAGAACTTTCCCCTCCCCCATAAAAACCCTTGTATATCCATCATGTTTACATCCATGATGCTTTGCCTGAGTGGGACTTACAGATATATTTCAAAAACTTGAGTTATAATAATTTGTTTAGATAATGATTATTTAATAGTGGCAACACCCAGGTATGGATTTTAGGTATTCTTTTCTAAATATTTTTTTTTTCTGTTCCAGCACTCTGGCTCAGGCAGCTCATCAAGATGTTTGGCATTCAGCCAGAATACAGCAATAGCCTATCAATTTTCCCTGTTTTCCTAGCTGTCTCCTCATTGATTTGCTCACCCTGTGGTTTTCTTCTTTTGAATGCATACAAATTACAAACCTATTCCTCCGACTGCTAAATCACAAACCTGAACTTGTCAAACGCTAACTTTCCATAGAGCTTGTTTCAATTTCTCTTCTTGCTTTCCCCTTTCCCAATACTCAATTCAATGGTAAACTGGTAGGTGATAGAAGAAGTAGAACTCTAATTACCTATGTTCAGGTGTGGAAAAGAACTTCTAAGGCTTGTCCTCCTATGTTTTAAGTTGCCTTAGATGGATGAAATAAGTTTCTATATTTTTTTAAAAGTCATCCTCAAACTTGAGGCCGGCTATTGGCCTGATATCACTAATGTCTACAAAGAACAGAGCTAAAATATTTAACTAAGGCAGGAGAAAATACTTTGCCAGCTTTTTGTTTCTTTTGTCATAGATATTTAGTGATTGGCTTGGAGGACTTCCCAGACACCATAACACAGCTTAAGAGGATCAAAGATTGAGCATCCTTGCTTTAACGAATATTTCCGGCTGACAGTTTTTCTTAATGATGAAAGTTTAGAACTTATTTAATAGAGTGAAGATCATGGAACAGCTACCTTGCATGGTATCATTATAGGCAGGTGATGCCCTCCTCTTGGTTTAAGGGGGGTGGGGAGAGATTTCCAATAAATACAAAATTTAAGAGAAAAAGGCAAAGCAAAGGAGATAATTCTGATTACTTGCCCCTTATTAAGTTCATGAATAAACTTGCTGAAGGAGAGCTTTACTGGATTAACCATGTGGTGAGAATGACATGCTTATAATGCTGGAAAAGGCCACTGTCATTAAGGACAAGCTGTTGTGTTAACTGAACAGCTATCAACAATGATTTCTATTTAAACATAAGATTAAATTTAAAATTTATATTAAGAAATTCTCTCCATTTACATTTCTGGTTGTTATAAGATGGGGGACAAAGCAGGGGCGGGTTCCAAATCCCATTGCTACCAGTTTGCTTGTGCATGTGCACACGCTTACAGTGAATCTGTGCATGCGCAGAAGCATCTGGGTGGGTGGGTGGAGCCTCCTACTGCTGCCGCTACCAGTTCGCCAAATGAATGAATGAATGAACAAAGAAAGAAAGAAAGAAAGAAAGAAAGAAAGAAAGAAAGAAAGAAAGAAAGAAAGAAAGAAAGAAAGAAAGAAAGAAAGAGAAAGAAACATTTGAGAAAAGAATTGGCAGAGGAACTTGAGGTTTTGACTGCGTAAATGCTGAGATCTAAGACTAAACTTTGAATCAATGGAGTAATAATAAAAGAGTGCATGTCTTTCGGGACTTGAGTTAATTACGTTCATTGTATATATTTGCTTTACATGTTTCATTTCTCAGGAATTGTTAATAAGTAGATCTCTGTAAACAGTTTTGCGGAGCATTTTACAAAGCAATTGAAATACCTCTTTGAATCTAATGCTCACATTGTTTACACAATATATTCTCCCAAAGGCTTGGTGGGACTGCTTTGTCAGCCTCCTTTTTGAAAATCATCTAAACATACCTGCTGCATCACAGAAAAGACCTCCACCAGGAAGTCCACTGAAACGAAATAAAAATACCTACATACAGGAAAATATACAAGCACTAATTTTGCTGATAAACATAAATGTTCATTGTCTATAAGCTTCAGCTAAATCAGGATGAATAACCTTACCTCACAGTTACTGCTTTCTAATAACAGACAACATTTTAATCCAGCAATGCAGTCCAGCATTTTAGACAACTTTTGTTTATCTTATAGTTCTGAGGCTTGGATAACCATAACTAAGTGCATTGGTTGAATGAAGCTCCAGTTGACTCTGAAACGTGTTTATTAGGATGGTTATAGCACTAAATTTTAATTTTGGTAAAAGTTGTCCATGGCTTTGTAAAGAAAAATAAAATGCAAAAATTGTTGGAGACCTTGTCTGCATGCTATTATATTCTGATTTTGTGCTTAGCATATTAAATTAAATAACTCTGGACATCTAAACTACACCTTTGTATAATTACTGAATGTGTACCCATGAACAGGAAGCATTTACTTATATTTAATGACTGGTTTCAGAGAGGGGGACAAGTTGGCCTCTGGTGATAAAAAAAAAGGAAAGAAAACAAATCTTGACATTTTCAAGACTGGCAGGTTCATTGTGACATAAAACTTCAACAGACTTGGATTTCATTTTAGAGCCTGTCCATCTAAAATAGTCAGTTTGAGTGGAGAAATAGAAGTTTGGCTTTTAAGATTTTTGTTTTAAGAGTACAATGGACTTTGAGAATATACGTTTTGACAGTCTTCATACATTCTATTAAAAAAAAAAGTAAATGAAATATTTTTTAAATTGAAATAAAAATTCTACCCAGAGAAATTTAATATGATTGTATAATTTATAACTGATTCTAATCTTGTAAATTAGTGCCATATTGCAAGGTTCATTAATTTTGACTTAAAAAGGCAAGCACAGTTATAAAAGTCAGGGAAAGAAGAATGTATTAGCATTGTAGTAAAAATGCTTTGAAATTTCACACATAATTGTTCAGAATCCACTTCTTCATATATACATCCCACAATTATGCAAATAAGGCCTTTGGCATGATATTATTATATAAAAGGAAAAAATTATATCAGTGATTATTATTCTGAGCTAGCATTAATCAATGCTAGAAATCAAAACCTTTTTATACTTCCGTACTGTCTTCATTCTGGATTTGAGAATAAATGTAAGCTGAGACTTCCCAAAATTTGGGGAGATAGGTAAGGAGTGAAGAGAGTATATTATAGAGGTAAACCAAATGCCAAAACTCAAATTATAAAAATACTCAGGGTCTTTAACTTGCTTCCCTGGTTGTTATTATGTTCCCACAATTTTCCAGACAGTTTTGGGTGGTTTGAGCATAATCCTACTCAATTTGCCATAATAATTGTTAGACAGTTTCCAAATCAGCACTTCAGGCTTAACATTTCTGGAAATGACATTCACAGCACTACATTGCCTTAATATGCTGGCTGCAATCAGCTTTCACCACTAAGGAAAGTAGTTATTTGAAAAATAGAATGAATGTACATATATGGGAGTATGTTTGCAAGAGCCACCAAAATGAATTTTGTTGCCTCATAAACATTTGGACTTTTGCTCAGCAAGGATTACATTGCCAGTAATGGCACTTTTGAAAAAACTACACAAAAGTGTGTATTTTTTATGTATATGTTTGTGTGTGTATAAAGTAACCTGGTTCTGAAAACTGAATTACACTTTTTTTTTTTTTTTTTTTTTAAAAAGAGAGGTGTTGAAAGAAATATCCATCTTGTTCACTTCCAAGCCAAGAGAAAGGCACTGGAGACAAAATGGAGGTTGGAGGCTGATTGGAAAGATGGTGTGATGAAGTAGAACCACCAAGCATGTGTGTTTCTGGTGCAGCTGACCACATGGAGTTGAGAGTGGGGGGTATTTATACCTTCTCTTGGGCTTTGTACTTGAGCTTCCTGTTCCTGTGCAAGAACATGTATTCTATTAACTGTTGTCAAACTCCCATGGGGCCATGTAGGGGTCATGTTTGTCTGAGCTAAGTTTGGTTGAAGTTTGGATTGCTGATGCGATGAAGGGGCATTGGACAATACCCATTGTGGCTGAGGGTTAATCAGACCTTGCTGCAGAGAATTTTTGCCTATGAATAGAGCTACCTAGATACTTGGCTTCTTTCAATAAGCTCTTTATCTCTTAAGTACTGACATCTGCTGAGAGCTATTAAGAAAGGTGGGGTCTGCTCTCTGTCTCCAAGAGCACGCGTATCCATTCTTCCTTTAGGGAAATGTAATATTCTGCATTTTTAATATTTCCTAAAGTATTTCATTTTTTTAGGAGAGGGGTGGGTGCTAACTTTCTACAGAGGTTATATCATGGATATATATTTTTGCTATTATTTGAAAGGGTAATCATTTCTCAAAATAGTTACCATCTGAAATAAAAACAACTTCCTAGGTAATGCATCCATTTTTACTGAATGTTTAAAACAATGTGTAACAGAATTTGAAATGGAATTATGTATAAATGAGAAAAACACAATTTCAAAAATGTATAAACTTTGTTAAGATTTGAAATGGAAGAACAATTTAAAGAGTGCATGATAAACTGGGCTAAGAATTTTTATTGTAACACATTAATGGATATATGAGAAAGACTGTGACTAAAATGCCTGAAATTCTCATTGTCTTATAACTTTTATATAATTTTTATAAAAATGAGGATCATCACCAGAGAAATTATCTAGGATTTATAAGGGTATTTCCAATGACTGGAAGTATGAACAGCAGGAAGGGATATTTTATTACACATGGCAGGCTTCTGAAAAAGTGCAAAACTATTACACATAAATACATATTATAATGCAGGGTGTTTTAAAAATCAACATTCAGATTTCTAGAACTTCTGGGTAATCAATCAGAGAAGATTCATGAATGATTGATTTGATATATGGTAACTGCACTGAGGGTGTTATATGTACAAAGATGAAAACAATATAGAAATACCCACAATAGAGGAATGGGTTATGAAGATGATACACTTCCTGAAATGATTAAATTAATTTGTTTGATTAGGGAGGGAACCAGGGGTGAAATGCTCCTGGTTTGAACCAGATCACTCGATCCAGTAGCGATGGCATCGGGTTGTTTGGAGAACCAGTAGCAAAAATACCTGCAGGCCGCTCCCCCACCCCATGCCCAGCTGAACCACAGGATAAGAGGCTTTTTTTTTTTACTTTTAAAAGCACTTTTTCTACAACCTCTTCTGATGAAAAAATGCTTTTAAAAGTAAAAAAAAAAAGCCTCTGATGATCGCGCAGCTCAGCTGGGATCGTCAGAGGCTTTTCAAAGCATTTTTTTTCTGCAACCTCTTGGCTGAAGAGGTGGTAAAAAAAATGCTTTGAAAAGTCTCTGATGATCCCAGCTGAGTTTCCTGATTGGCAGAGAGGTATTTTTTAAAAAGCCGCTCTGATGATCCCAGCTGAGTTTCCTAACTGGCAGAGACTTTTCAAAGCATTAGAAAAAATGCTTTGAAAAGTTAAAAAAAAAAGTTGGGCATGCCCATCCAGTCATATTACTCCCCCCACCCACCAAGCCATGCCTACAGAACCAGTAGTAACAAATTTTACATTTCACCCCTGGAGGGTACAACAACTTTTATAAAATACCTGAAAAACTTTTATGGACTGTTTGCTGAAAATGATAAAAGTGAACTGATGATTTGATAATCCTCTTCACTGAACTAGTTCCTACAACATTATATCTAGTTCCCACAACTGTTCTTCATATGGTTTAGCCTCCAGACCCCTTATCATCTTTGTTGCTTCCCTTCTCTTCTTTCAAGGAAAGCATGTTCTGGAAACATCTTTTCAACATCTTTTTTGTATCAGGGTGACTAGAACTGGATGCAGAATTCCAGATGCGGTCTGACTAGTGCATTATAAATAGGTACTATCACTTCATATGATCTTGATACTATCCCCCTGTTGCTGCAACCTAGGACTGCATTAGCTTTTTGGCAGCTGCACATATTATTGGATCATACTTAAGTGGTGGTCTATCAGGATACCCAGATCCCTCTCACAATTACTGTATTACTATTGAGCCGGGTACCACTTGTTTTATATGTGTGCATTGGTTTTTCTTGCCTATGTGTAGACTTTATTTATTTTTTTCTATATTGTTTCACATTTGTCTTTTAACTTTTTTTAAAAAAAACCCTTTCTTTAATAAAAATTATATTTAAAAAATAAATTTGGAAAGGCTGCATTTTAGGCAGTTTAGAAAAGTTTACTAAAATAATGTTTCTTGGGGAATTGATATTAAAAATAACATATGGCAGAGGAAATTGCAGTGAAAAGCTTCAAATATTAAAGAATGTTTTAAATGAAATATTTACATGTAAAAAAAAATATTCAGGACCAGCATTCATAAATAGGAATTATAAGGAAGGCTGCCCAGAATCTTAACGGGAGTAAAACTGATAAAATTGTTTCCATAGGATTCTATGTTAGAGGGATAGGGACTCCAGCATAGATGAAATCTGGCTGATGTCTGTTTTTTCCCCCTTCCTACCAAAGATCCATGGTTGGAGTGATTTGAAAGGTATGCTTTTCCTTTCCCATTTAACTTACTTTTTGGAAATAAGAGGGAATTTTCATTTATATTAGAATATATACACCTGCTGGTTTTAGAAAATGACAGATGAAATGCTCTTCAAAGTGCTTGATGTGAGCTTGGAATTTAAAGAAAACAACAACAAAAGTGCCTCTTGGTCATCTTGTACATTTTCTAATGTAAATTAATTCCCCTCCTGTTCTTGGATTTGATTCAGTGAATTTCCAGTTGGAAAAGAAAGAGGAAGAAGACGACGATGCCAGCAGAAAGAAAATAACAAAAAGAGAACCAGAGTTGGAATAGACTTCCCCAGTCTGAAAATCAATATTCATAAACAAATCATAGTTCAAAATATCAGAGTTTCTTACATTCCTGTAGCAGACATTTCTAATTAATTTGAAAGTGGGAGCAGATGCTGCCTTTTAATCTCTTTCTGTAGTGCATGTCAGAGGAAGAAGAAGGGGAGACTACAGTCCCAGAGCTTCTCAAGGCTGATTTGTGTAATACTAAATTATGCTTTAGTCAGTAATACATATCATAGTTGAGTTGGAGTTATTAGTTTGGAAGTTATTTGCATAATGGATGTGTCTGAACTATAGAATGAATAACGCTAGCTGACTCTGTATTGTTTAAAAATATGATTCCCAAGTACTGAAAATGCAAGACTGTTGTTCTAATAGAATGAGGTTAAAAAATGATTAGTCTGGGCTTGGTTTTTGCTTTAAGTTTCTCATTATATCCAAGGGCATTGTTGTCTGCAGGAAAAATAAGCTTCTACTAACAGAAATTATTTTTAACAAACACGTTTGTGTACTGAAGTGTTAATACCACTTTATAATGCCTTGATAAGGCCACACTTGGAATGCTGCATTCAGTTTTGGTCGCCACAATGTAAAAAAGATGTTGAGACTCTAGAAAGAGTGAGAGAAGAGCAACAAAGGAGACTGGAGGCTAATTAGGAGACTGGAGGCTAAAACATATGAAGAACGGTTGCAGGAACTGGGTATGTCTAGTTTGATGGAGAGAAGGACTAGGGGAGACATGATAGCAGTGTTCCAATATCTCAGTGGCTGCCACAAAGAAGAGGAGTCAAGCAGTGGTGGGATTCAATTTTTTTAACAACTGGTTCTGTCAGGGTGGCTTAGTTGGGGGGGCGTGGCTAGCTGGTCATATGACAGGGTGGGTGTGGCTATGTGCATAGGGACTACTTAGAGGGCTGAAAAAGTTCATTTCTGACTGGTCCTCACACTTTTGTCTGGTCCTCACACTTATGATCATCCTCACATTTCTGCCCATTGCAGCATTCTTAACAACCGTGTCAGTCATTTCACAACTAGTTCTCTTCACCATGGTGAGAAGATAGGACGCAAAATGTAAAATGTGAGGACAGTCGTAAGTGCAAGGATTGGTCAAAAGTGTGAGGACCTGTCAAAAATAACTTTTTCAGCCCTCTGAGTAGTCCATATGCACATAGCGCTCCCCTCCCTCCCTGAGCGCATCGGTCCACCACCTGCTGCTGGTAGCACCCCTCCACCAGCTCTCCCTCCCCCAGCCACCTGTGCTCTCAGCCTTACCTTTGCCAGCAAGTATGGGGGGAAATCCTGCAAGTAGTTGCTGGGCGGGGCGAGCGAGCATCAGGCAGGCAGGGTGAGTGAGCGGGATCTGGTTCGGGGGTATGGTTTGGAAAAACGTGCCAAATTTCCACTGACGGGGATGAGGCGGGGCAGGGTGAGGGATGGGTGAGCCAGCAATTTAAATAATGGTTGGGTGTGCTGCGAGGCCAATAAATTACAAAAAAACACCGAACTGTTTGTTAAATTGCTGGCTCACTCACCCTGCCCCACCACTATTTATTGGCAATTAATAGTGGTGGGGAGTGGCGGGTGAGCCAGCAATTTAACAAATAGTTTGTGTGTTGTGATCACAGCCAACCCCCCAGCCAATCAGAGCACAGCCAAGCTCTCACCCAATCAGTTCACACCCCCACTAGCAGTTAAAAGGAAGAAACAACTGCAATCACACATTGCTCCTAGAAGCACAAAGCCGAAAACACCAGCCTGAAGATGACAAATGAGACTTCGTCGAAACGTCACCAAGACACTTCCAATTTTATGCGGGAGAAAACCCGAATAACCAAAGACCTACATACAAACACCTGCGAAAACCTCAGAAAACAAGTGTGTGTGTGTGTGTGTGCATGTTTTGGTGTATTCGGGTCTTTTCTCATATAAGATTGAGAGTATTTTGGTGACGTTTCAACAAGCTCTCACTCGTCATCTTCAGGCTGGTGTCTTCGGCTTCATGGTTGTGCGAGAAAAGCATGTTTGGAGCTGCCATTTCTCTATAAATACTGTTGGGGAGGTGTAGGGTGCTGGCTTTGTTGCTGTGAGCGGGTTGGTTGCGGGTTGTTACATCTTTATTTGTTGATGGAGTTAATATTTGCAGATTAGTCAGCTGTTTTGTAACATCCTGTGTGGGTGAGGTCTTTGATGTGTGCCCTGTCACTTCATTTTTATATTTACGAGCAGAGCTATTATTTCTGGACTGTCAGACTTACCGTAGTTTGCCAAATTTCTTAACAGCATCTACTGCGCTTGTATGCATTCCTTTGCACTTCTTCTAGAAACTTTCCTTTGTTCTCCAGCCAGCTAAAGGGAATCAGGCTGGGGATTCTTTGGCAACATGTAATCTAATTTAGATAGTGAGATGTCTTTATTTTCTTACAATAAATATGAGTTTAATTAGAAGATGTATTCCGGTTTTATTGATCAAAGTATACAGAAGGATAAAAGTCACGATCCAACTCAAAATGAGTTGGATCAATTTCCCTACGCAAGGTAACAGGGCTGATTGCCACTCTGACATGCCCATTAGTCTTTTGTGTTTTAACGACCTGGGTAATGGGCTGTGTGTTAACACCCTGAGTTCTAGTGTTGTGATATCCTGAGTTTTTTTTTTAATTGAAAAAGTTTTACAATACAATTTTAACCCCACGTTTTCCCCCCTCCCCCCTTTCCCCCCAACCCTCCCCCCCTGACTTCCATTACATGCAAAACATAAGTATATATCAATCATTATTAAACATTAGATATAGGTGAGATCCACAATATATATCATAAATTTTAACAAAAATAAGATAAATCCAAAATTCTCTACAAATAAAAGAAAAACTTAAACATATAAAATTTATAAATGCCCCATTAAACCTAACTCAAACATAAAATTTTTCCCTTCTTTTTGTTCAAGACAGCAGTATAACCCAAATATATAAGTTTATATCAAGTTAATAATTATCTAAACAACAATATAATATATATATTTAGCATGATAATAACAATAAAAATAATTCTATATTTCTTCAACCTCTATCAAAAAGCTAACTGAAGATTCTTAATTTGGTATTTATTCTACACATAATCAACCCACTTTTTCTAAATATCAATATAGTAAATATAGTAAAACTAATTATCTATATTAATTAACCATATTAATTAAACCCCCTTAATACATCCCTCAAATACCTATACCCAAAGGACTAGTCCCTATATCTTCAATCAAATACTAACTGATACTTCTTAGTTTGATATTTATTCTGCACGTAGTCCACCCATTTCTTCCAGTCCCGAACAAAAACTTCATGGGTCCTATCTTTTAAATATGCAGAAATCTTTGCCATTTCCGCAAAATTAGCCATCTTCAAGATCCATTCTTCTATAGTAGGTACACTATCTTTTTTCCAGTATTGTCCTATCAGTAACCTAGCTGCAGTAATCATATATAAAATCAATCTCGTTTCACTCGGTGAACAATCCTTAACTATACCCAACAAAAACAATTGCGGAGAAAATTGAAGCTTCTTTTTCAAAACATTCTGCATAACCCACCAGAGTTTAATCCAAAAAGCTTTCACTTTTCTACAAGTCCACCAGATATGAAAGTATGTAGCATCCAAACAATCACACCTCCAACATTTAGGTTGAACATTTGGATACATACATGATAATTTCTTAGGATCTAAATGCCATCTATAAAACATCTTATAAAAGTTTTCCCTCAAATTCTGTGCCTGTGTAAATTTAACATTCTGGACCCAGATCTTTTCCCATGTTTCTAACATCACTGGTTCTGCAAAATTTTGTGCCCATTTTATCATACAATCCTTAACTAATTCACTCTCTGAATCTCTTTCTAACAATAAATTATACACCCTCTTAATATGCATCGGCCCTTTCTGTTTCATCTGTATCACCAAATCTTCTTCATGTAGCATTAATCCAATTTTCTGATCTTCTCTCCATCTCGATTGAAGTTGAGAATACTGCAACCAAGTTAAATTCTTCCCATCTTCCAACAGAGTTTTAAAAGGTTTCAAGTTCCATCTACCCCCATCATTAAAAAGCATCTCTTTATATAAAATCCCCCCGAGTGACTTTATATTTGGCATAATCTGCCCAAGATCCAACCACAAAGGTATTTTGTAATCCAATTGAAACTGGTGCTTCTTCCAAACTCTCATCAACGCCTGTCTCAATATATGACTTTTAAAAACATTATCCAACTTGTCTTCATAAAACAAATATGCATGCCAACCAAATTCCAAATCGTGGCCTTCTAAATTCAGAATGTCATTTTTCATTATTCCAAACCAGTCACCCAGTTGTGTCAACACTGCAGCTTCGTAATATAAACGTAGGTTTGGAACTTTAAGGCCACCTCTTTCACGAACATCTTGCATAATTTTAAACTTAACTCTTGGTTTTTTCTCATTCCAAATAAATTTGTTTAGACCTGACTGCCATTCAGCCAATGTTTTATCACTTTTAAGCACTGGAATCATTTGAAACAAAAACAGAAATCTAGGTAGAACGTTCATCTTAACTGCTGCTATTCTTCCAAATAAAGATAGTTGCAGTTTCTTCCATATTTCAAGGTCCTTTTGAATCTTGTGCCACAAAACCTCATAATTATTTTGAAAAAGTTTTATGTTCGACGCTGCAACCTGGACTCCTAGATATTTCACCTTTGTAGCTATTTCAAAACCTGCCACCCTTTCCAGTTCAGTCCTTTGTGGTTCCGACATGTTCTTAACTATCATCTTAGTCTTTTTCTGGTTTAGTCTAAAACCTGAGACCAAACCATACTCATCAATAGTTTTTTTCATCTGGATGATTGATTCCAAAGGTCGTGTTAGGGTTACAACCAGATCATCTGCGAATGCTTTCGTCCTATAATCTTTTTGCCTTACAACAATTCCACTCAGTTTATTCGAATCCCGTAAAGAATTCAACAAGACTTCTAAAGTTAAAATAAACAACAATGGAGATAGCGGGCAACCTTGTCTAGTTCCTTTCTGTATATGAAAATTGGTGGTTAAACTTCCATTAATAACCATTTGTGCTGTCTGTTCTTGATAGATTGCCTCAATTGCTTGTACAAACTGATCTCCAAAATCCATTTTATACAAAGTCTT
Organism: Masticophis lateralis; assembly: GCA_030761175.1. NCBI lineage: Eukaryota > Metazoa > Chordata > Lepidosauria > Squamata > Colubridae > Masticophis > Masticophis lateralis. The sequence goes on along the minus strand of JAUDYJ010000001.1, from coordinate 308,421,747 downwards.
TACTAGAAAGTCCCAATTGACTCGATCAAAGGCTTTTTCTGCATCCAAAAATACCAGCACCGCAGGGATCTGTTTACTCTTCTCAAGATATTCCAATAAATCTATGACTTGCTGCACATTATCCTTCATGTATGTCCCCTCAATAAAACCTGCTTGATCACTATGAATCACCTCTTGAATAACTGGCATCAATCTGTTGGCCAAAATTTTGGCAAAAATTTTGTAATCCGTATTCAGGAGAGATATTGGTCTAAAATTTTCTGGTTTTGAAGAACCGTCTTCCTTTAGTATAAGTGAAATAAAGGCCGTCTTCCAAGAGGGGGGTATTTTACCCCCCCCCCGTTGTATACTACAAAATAAGTCCTTAAGATGCTCTACCAATTCTGATTGTAAATTCTTATAATATACTGCTGTCAAACCATCCGTCCCAGGAGCTTTAGCTGTTTTCAGTTGTTTAATTGCATACAAAATCTCTTCAGACGTTATTAAATAATTAAGTCTTTCTCTTTGTTCCGGTGAAATTTTTGTAACTCTCGTCTTTCCAAGATATTCATCAATAAGATCCTCTTGAATATTATCTTTACGATATAAATTAGAATAATAATCTAAAAAAGCTTGATGAATTGACGTCTGTTGAAAGACCTGTTTGCCTTTATGTTCAATAGTATCTATTATACGAGAAGTTTGTTTCTTTCTTAAAGTATATGCTAACCATCTGCCCGGCTTGTTAGCATTACAAAAAGTATTGTGTCTGGCAAATTGCAAATTAGTCGCCGTCTGATCAGCTATCAATATTTGAAATTGGTCTTTCAGAAGTTTTATAGTTTGCTGTAGCTTCTCATCAGTCGGATTTTTTATATGCAATTGTTCTTTTCCCTTTATTTCGGCCTCCAATTCTGTTCTTGTCTTTTGTCGTATTGACCTGTGCTTAGAATTCATATAAATCAGTACACCTCTCATATAAACCTTACTTGCATCCCAAACAACTTCAATAGGTGTACCTTTATTCAAATTCAGCTGAAAAAATTCCTTCACATGTTTTTTAAGATCATCTATATTCTTCTCATACCTAAATAAATTCTCGTTAAGTCTCCAGGATCTTCTCTCCCTCTTACCAAAGTCCATTTCCATCCATACAGAACTATGATCAGTCAAAGTTCTTGGAAAAATCTTAGTCTTAGTCGTATTAGCAAATAAATCAGTAGAAACCAATATGAAGTCAATCCTGGAAAAGGATTTATGTCTATCAGAAAAATAGGTAAAGTCCTGTTCCTTCGGATGATGAATTCTCCATACATCCTTCAATTGTAATTCTTCTTTCAATACAAAGAAAGTCTGTGGTAATTTATTCCCCTTCTTAGCCAATGTCTTTTTGTCGAGATTTATATCAATCACTCCATTCCAATCTCCCATAATCAAAAAAGACTTATAATTCCATTGCAATATTTTACTGTGTAGTAATTTGTAAAAAGTTTCTTGCTGCTGGTTAGGGGCGTAGATTCCTATCAAAAGCAACTGAACATTCTGTACATTTATTTCAACCGCAATATATCTTCCTTCATCATCCGATTCTACAAGTTTAGCTGGTATTCTTTTGGAAATATACAACACTAATCCATTCCTTTTCACCAAGTTAGAAGAAATAAAATGTGCTCCAAATTTTGAATTTATCAAATATTTTTGGTCCTGGGTTCTAATATGAGTTTCTTGTAGGCAAACAATCTCGGTTTTGTATTGCTTCAAATAATGAAATATTTTCCTTCTTTTCTGTGGGGAGTTCAAACCATTCACGTTCCACGATAAAAGTCTAACTGCCATCTGAAGATTCACGAAGCTTGCTGAGCACTTGTCTAAGACTTTGTTCAACAACAGAAGTCTTGGGTCTTGCTCCTCCCACTGCTTCGGATTTTTGTAGTGTCCCATTCGTCCCCTTCACTTCTTGTGGCACCTCGGACCTCTGTTGTTTTTGCATCTCTAGTCTCTGCTTTTCTGCGCGAGTTATACGTTGGTCTCTTGGTTCTTGCATCAACAATTCAAGGTCCGGATCCACCTCTCTTGTCGCTCTGGAATGTTTTATTCTGGGCTCTGGGAGGCCAGTAAAAAAATCCTCTGTTAAGCCGCCTTCTGCTCCTAAAACTTCCTCCGTTGCCATTACTTGAAGTACCTGTTGTTCTTGTTCCCTTGGAAGTTCTAAAATCCCTTCCTCATAATCCTTGTCTTGTGAGGCTCCTTCAACTGATAACAATGTGGATGAACGTGGTGGTGTTGGAGATCTTTTAAGAATGTTCTGATAAAAATGTTCTGCTTTTGCCAACGAATTCAGACGATATCTAACATCCTCATATTTCAAAATAATTCCAGCTGGTGCATCCCATCTGAATGGAATCTGTCGCCTTTTCAATTCATTCGCCAGGAAACCATAGTCTCTCCGATCTCTTAACATTTTAGGTGGTAACTCTTTAAAAACTCCAATTTGATTGCCCTCCACTTGAATACTGGTATGAAAAGAACTTTGCAAAATATTATTTCTCAGCATTCTGTCAGTAAAATAAATCACAACATCTCTGGGCAAATTCCTCTGTCTCGGTACTTGGGAATTAACCCTGTAAATCTTGTCAATTCTTTTATCAATTAGCTCCGGTTCCATCTTTGAAATTTTGGCCAATATGTCCACACAAGCAGCCATCAAGTCCTGTCTGTTGTTCTCCCTTAGTCCCCTTAGTCTTATGGCAAACTCCATATTTCGAAATTGTAACATGGTAATTTCATCCTCTATCTTCTGGTTCCTCAAATCCACCTTGAAGAATTTTTCTTGTTCTTTTGCACATCTAAATTTAGATCATCCACTTTTTTTTCAACCACCACCAAAGCATCAGTAAGAGCCGTTACAACTGTAGTTACATTCTGATTCAACTTGTCACTTTTTTCCTTTACAAATTGCTTCATTTCATTTTGATTATTTTCAATCTTCACATTCAAATCTTTAATCTGGTTAGCAAGAGTTGCTGTTAAATTAGCCATAAAAGCTTTCAAATCCTCATTCCCTCCTCCTTGCATTGAACTCTGAGGCTGAGTTAATGGCTTGGCTGATAACTCCTTTGTCTGGTGAGAAGGGGAATCCCCACCAGTTTTCTTTGAAGCCATGCCTGAGGAACACCTTAATTTCTTAAAAAAAGAAAATCTTCCTCCCTTCCCTAAAATTCCAGTCTTTCTCCCCAATTTTGCAGGAAGGGGGAACAACCAAAATTATTTTTCCACTTTAAAATCTTTAAAGTCTTTTTAAATTAAAGCCAGGCAGGCTAAAGCTGTTAATTATCACTTTCACTTTCTACTTTCGTTCCCGCTTCTTAAGCCAAGCGCCATTTTCCGTTCCTTTCACTCCAGATTTTAAACTGCTGCTTCTTTTCCTTTAGCCCTCAGCAGGCTCAAAAACTTTTAGAAAAATTCCCCTTTAAGAAAGATTCTCACCTAAGATTCAAGTCATTGCAGGATGTGTTAATAAAGGATGGGATTACTCCAGTCGTCTCGCTCTGCCGCTGACAGAGGTCCCTCAGCGCGCGGAGCTTCAGCGAAGTGGATAGGGAGCCTTCACACAGAGCACCTTCCAGGGCAAAAAAAAAACCCCTGGAGGTGCTTCTGGGGCTCTACCTGTACTTCGCCGGCTCTGGCTCCCTCCTAAATCAAAAGGGGGATTTTCCGAGCCGCTCAACAGCTGTTGTGCGGCTCTAACGCGCGCCGAAGCCGGCAGCTACACGGAAGCCACCCGGCGACGACGAAGTCCCACCCGGAAGTCTCGATATCCTGAGTTTTTTGATGTAATGTCCTGAGCAGATGGCTGTGATGCCACATCCTGGGCTTTGGTTTGGCTCCAAGTTTCAGATCTTGCCCTGTGTTCATACATATCTTTATCATATATATTCCTTTATTTCTTTATCAGCAAAATATATATTATCTATCTATCTATCTATCTATCTAATTCATATTTTGCTGATAAAGAAATAAAGGGAGACTATTATAAATCTATTCCAAGCTATTTAGCTCTCATCAGCTAGCCATACCCTTACTTGGGTTCGAACTAGGGCTGCCTGCATGTTAGGCAGTTGCATTAACCTCTGAGCCACAAGTTCTTCTCTGTTCATCAGCTTGAGCCAGAGGAGAGATTAAGTGTTTTTCTATTGAGGCACCTGGTCTACCTCAAAATGTGGGAGGGAGCATACTGCATCCCTTTCACCTTTCAGCTCCAATCCAGGAGCCCTCGAGCAGTTGCATTGATGACAAACCATTTTATACCAAATTTATATTTTGCTGATAAAGAAATAAAGGGAGACTAGTATAGATCTATTTCATATTCTATATATATTTACTTTTTATAAAGCAGGCAAGAAATGCTTAGACCAAGAATGTTTATCATTTCCAGGATTTGCAAATAGGCCAACAAGCTGCACCAAATGAACAGACATTTCTACTTATATCCATCATTATGGAAGCAGTAGCAATCACTCAGGAAAAAAAATGTTAGTACTGGGTTCTGAATCAATGTGTAAGGACATCAAATGGTAAATCTTTATCTACTTCATAATGAATAGTTACGTAACAGCAATAGCAGCAAAAATCTTTGGAGCATGCCAAAGAAAAATGTTATTTTGCCCAAATGGAATAATTCAATATGCTCCGTGTTGATTAGCAATATTAAAACATGGATCTTTCATTCTTTCAACATTATAACTATTCAAATTCATTATGTGTGTGTCACTATTATGATGAGATATGCCAAGAGTGATGCTTTTAACAGAACAGAAAACCAAATCAGAGAAATGTATTACCTGGTGTTCTGCTCACAGTGGTGTCAACACAAGCCTTCTATGCTCTTTAAATGTTCTGAAGGTGATATAAAAACAAAGTAAATTCCTCTTCACTTTTAATGGTTTTAATGAATATTTTTTTAATATCAATTTAATGCAAAAGAAAATGTTGAAGTGGTTACAGGGGATCAAATGATGTTGATTTGAATTACCCTAGCAATTAAGTAGTGTAAGCTGTTTATAGGAGAGAGATAAATATAAATATTGATTGTTCAGACTAATAATAGAATTTTGTGGAGTATTATCTCTAATACAAAAGTATGCATGCATGTATATATGTGTATGTAAGAGAGATGGTTTTTGGGTGTTTTAGCATATCTATCAGAGTTATGATATCCAGAATCTTCATCAGCAATTTTTATTATTGTACATCTGACTTAACAGAGTTCTTGAGATTGAGTATCAAATAATGAAGTGAATCTCATTCTAAGAATAGTACACATCAAATGCAAAACACTTTGTTTATTGTACAAACCATTTTCCTGAAATTCTCTGCAATCCATTACTGAAAGCTGTTATAGATTGTTTCACTAGAAATAAATCATGCCATCCAAATGGTGGTAATTATAGGCTGAGACATGAACCCAAGTTTAGCATCTGTTGTATCAGTGGTGTGATGATGAAAATGCAATCCTATTTATTGTGTGAGAAACATTGCCAAGAAAATGGCAAGTCAATTGTCAGCCTTTGGAGGTTAATCCTAAAGGTAAAATACTTTCTGGCCTTGAACAGAATACCTGTTTATCTTAGTTAGCAATTCCAGGTGGTTTCATTTGGTCTGCATTTCTACATTAGCTGATCTGGTTCTTACATGTCAATGAAAGCTTCTAAAAGTCAGATTGCAAATATGGAATTCTCTGATTTTAGGATTTTTTAGATCATCATGTCCAGTCCTCTATTCAGTGCAAAAATCCAAATTAAAGTATTCCAAACAGATAACTATCTGACTTCCTCTTGACCATATCCAAAGTGAGAGATGAGAAGTTCAGGTAATTGATTCTATCGTCACACTGTTCTTATCAGTGTATTGTATTGTCTGCCCACTCAGATATCATTCTGCCCCATACCCTTTTGTCTCCTTTTGTACCAGAGGAGGCATTCTAAAGTTTTGATTGCAACATGGAGAAATAAGTATTGTTCAGCTGTTCTTCAGGAGGAAAAGGAGACTTGAGTGGGGAAGGCTGGCAGATCAAATGAAGAAAATTCAACAGGATGGAGTAGAAAAAACAACTCTATTAATCAGACTAGAATCAAAAGTAAGCTTTTCTACTGCTTGCCTTACTGAAATTTTAAGAACAAACTCTCAGGCAGCTGAGAAGAATTATAACATATACAGCAGCACAAGGTAATTGAGCAACAATTCAAGATCACGGGCACATTTAATCAACCAATAACTCAATACCTATCATGCATTATAGAAAAAAAATATGTACAAAGTACACACTATGTTAGAAAGGCAGTATATGGGAATAAATATTTTGTTGTCCCCTAAAGTAAAATATTGTGGCCATTGGACAGAACTGACTGCAGTGTAGACATGAAACACATATAGATCGATAAATGGACCCTTTTATGGACTTCAGCATCAGTATGAGAATTTTGGGAACAAATGTTTAATCAGGTAGAAAGTTAGCTTTATAGATCAAAGCTCCCTTTATGTTTTAATGTTCCTATATTACATCTTCCACAGATTTTCCCGCTGCCTAAATGCATCAGGCGTTTGGCTTATTGATGTATCCCCCATTGGAGCATTAGAACATATTAATACTGGAAAGGGAAGATCATAGGACTTTGTCACATTGTTCCATGTTTTCCTGAACTATCAAGAAGGGTATAGAAATCTGAATTCATGTTAATATTGTAACCAGAAACAAAAAACATCCAAATGCTGTGAATTCTTTCAAAAAAGGAGGAAGACATCTCCTGCCCAAAAAAATTGAGGAGTATGGTACAATTGACAAATTGTAATAAGGTTGCTTCTCAGTCTTGGAAGCAGACTCATACATGCCAGCCAGATGATTTATCAGCCTATCTACTTTTATGCTTGTGGAGTTCCTAGAATTTAAATTATTTTGGACTGCTTGGTGCTCTCTGAGCTTGGTTGTTTACTTGAAGATGGTTCATTACCCAACTAAGTAATATCATCGGTGCTACTGAGTGTCAGGTTTGCTTCCTGTTTATATACAATAACTTGCCTTGCCAGTATTGGTGGGGTTGTGGTTTTCTCCTTGGTAGTTCCTTGATTAGAATATTGTTTTCTGCTTGTTTGTGTGGTGCTAGTCCCTGCTTAATTTGTTACTTTTTCTGGAGAAGATGTGTTCTGGTCTTTTTGTTTCTTTCTTAGTTTTTTATTGTCTCTTTTGAATGGTGTGTAAGTGTGATTTAACTCAATGTTCTATTGATGGCTGATGTCTCTGAATGCAAAGCTTCCAGCAATTGCCTAGCATTTTTTAAAAAAATTAGCTGTTTAACTGTTGTTCACAGTTTCCTATTGAAACTATGGTTGATTCTGTCCTTGTGTTGTGAGATTAAGAAGTTTTTCAAGACATCTGAAATAAACCAAAAGACCCATTAGTCCAAGAAAAAAAGAAGAACAGGAATCATCTACAACAGTGGTCCCCAATCTTTCCAGCATTGTGGCCTGATGGCATCAGCACCATTGGCAGTGGGGGAGATGGGATGGTTCTGCTCAAGCAGCTCATGCATTGGCCCACTGCTTTCGTGGCCCAGTTCCAAATAGGCTGCGTACCAATACCAGACCACAGTCCAGGGGTTGGGAACCCCTGATCTATAATATACAATGAGTAACGAAATATCTGCAAGCCATAAACAAGCTCAGAGAACACCAAGGACTTCATTGTTCAAGTCTGAACTACATATATTCTGATCTATTAAATTATTATATTACACATTATTATATTACACATTAAATTATTTAATGTACCTAAGCAGGGTGGAAGCAGACTTGGCTTCTAGTGCCAAGAGAGGGACATATTTGCAACAGTTTAATCTGACATATTAGAAATGATCTACACATCTGGCTTACTTCATTTTGGGTTGGCAAAACAGATGATGTCATCTTCAACTCATCACTAGCCTGCTGGAAGATAACCTTTGTTCAGAGTTTCAGGTTTTGCTTTAGAAATAGTATTTTCCTCTCAGCTGGTACAAGCAAGACAGTCCAGTCTATCTGTTCTGACCTAGGCTTCCTGAGTCAGTAAAACACACGAGTAGTCCCAAAAAACTCTTTTATTGCAATAGCTGTGAATTCTGTTCATTCACAGTTGAGTCTCAAATAGTTGTAAAGAGTCCTTCAGGATCAGGCTGATAATCACCCACCTTTATCTCCCTTGACACGCTGCCAAAGACCTAATTGGCAAAGCCACACGGAGTCCAGAAACAAACAGAGCTTCAGACTTTAAACTGAACAGAATTAACAACGTTGCTTCCTGCAAAGGCCCACATGCCTTTGCTCCTCCTTTAAGTCTTATGGGAGGGGCCAATCATCTCCAAGACCTACTCCCAAATCGTCCCTTTTGTTTTAACTGTTCTTGCCTTCTGACAGCTCTGCGCATGCACGCACTGGGAAGAGGCTCCCCCTGTTCCTCTGACTCACTGAAGTCCAACTCTGGAGGCTCCAGAGGCAGCACGTACCTCCCAGATGGCTCTTTCTCTGCCTCCATCGCAGAGTCCTCATTTGAGCCTTCCCCAGACTCCAGGACTGGCCCATGTTCCTCCCCAACCTCCTCACTGTCTAACTCTGCTGTCAGCTTTGCAGGCCGTTGGCAGACCACAACACTATCTGCTGTGCATAATGACTACAGAAAGCCTCCATTTCAATTGACTGGAATGTGCTGTGAGAATTGAAACACCAACTCTCTGGTCCTTGCATCCTGTCTTCCTAGGTCATTCTGAAATGGGTTGCAGGACTGTCTCTCTATTAGGAAAAATTAGACCTGTTATCAGGGGATATATACATGACAGATTCAGTGACTACTTTTTTTAAAAGGTTCAATTGACAAGTGTTTTGTTATTTTCTTTTTGTATCACAACTGACAAGAAAAACTGTAAAATGTGGCATTTTCTTTTTATTTTAAATCATTTTAGCAGTTCAATGGTAAAAAATATCTTTTTCCTTCCCCCCCCCCTTTTTTTTCCTTTTCTTTTTCTTTCTTTCTCTCGGTAAAATTGAATATTTCAGGAAGAACTATGCCTTTCATTGGTGCCTACAGAAGGAAAAACAACTGTAATTTTCTGTCCTGGCAGGGGAGAGGCAGGGGAGAAAAGTAAGAAAACCCACCAATCAATGGACATGTGACTGTGGTCTGACAGGACAGAGCAGCCAAGATAAGGAAAGAGATTGAAGTCCAGGAAGGGGCTGCTTCATTTACAGCCAGTTTGTAACAGAAGAGAAGCCACTGAAAGCTGTAATGTGAGAAAGCCCTCAATTTGGAGTGTTCTTTGTTTTAATTAGAGAGGCATTAACCCCTGACCCACAGCTAGGAGGGCCTTTGCATCAGCCTTCAGTTCTTTTCCATTGGGTTTTGTAACATCAGTGAGAGATCAACAGCAAGCTCAAGTTGAATTATAGTGAGCATCCAAATAGGGAAAAGCTTAACATCACAGGTAATATTTTTCTCTGTCTGTTTTCATTCTTTTCATGGTAGAATAGTTAAGAAATCCCTTTCAAATTGTAGCTACTCATTAATGATAGAGGCTTCTTCAACTAGCAGTAGCTGGAGAGTACCTTCTGAATACCAATCACAAGAGAAGAATACAGAACCTGCAGATCTTTCCTTGTCTTATTGATCTATGATTTTCATTCCCTTCCTCACATGCCAAAATAAAATATGTGATGGCCTACTCAGGTTTGATACGGTGATATTTTTGAACCATGTAGTGCTATCTTTTCAAACTCAAAGATTGATATCCTGCTGGAGGGAAACTGTCAAAAATAATTATACTGCTCACTGTATGCCTGGATGTCTGGATGCCCAACATGCTAGGGCTTGGACATCAGCTAATCATTAGAACTTTAATCCTTGAGAAAAAAAATGCTTGGCTTTATTCCCAATCATTTGGAAAACAATGTCAGATATTATAAATATTACACAATATTATAAATATATTGATGAGCCAGAATTCCTTTTGCTTTCATTATGCCCCATTGTTTTTAAGCAGGCCACCATCTGTATTTGGATAGCTTCCTCTTCTACATCATATGATAATGAAATTATTGGAATGGGATGCTTTTGGATGGAGCTTATTTCCCTTCTTTTTCATCACAGACACAAACATTTTCATGGAAATCTGGTTCAAGTCTCATAAAATGGCCAGGTAGGATGCAATAATGGTGCAACCTCTATTTTTCTATTCTCATCAGATATTGTCTTTTTTCAGGTAGACTCACTTCCATAGATACCATCCAATAAATTTCTACCTATTTACAATACTCATCACTGGCACAGTTGAACACATTGACAGTGGTATACTGAGACTGAGGTGGACAGAAGTGGCCTGCTTCATGGGCAGGCAATAAGGGGGAGCTGGCAATGACGACAATGAGAAGAAGGAGGCATGAAATCAAATCAGTACTAATAACATGCTAACTACTATTTGGTGATTGGTAGTGTGGTGCAGATACAGCAGTGGAGATGGAGATGGATCCAGTGGTGATTCAGGAGCCTCATGGCATAATTTGGGAGGTCTAAGGAAGAATATTTTGTATTGTTTGTATTTTTAATTTTGGCTGTCCACTGCTCTGAGTCCCTTTTGGGAGAAGGGTGATATACAAATTCAATAGATAGATAGATAGATAGATAGATAGATAGATAGATAGATAGATAGATAGATAGATAGATAGATAGATAGCAGTCATTGAGATCATTGGATGGCAGTGGTTTTGTTCCTCAGCTTGGAGGTACTGATGCTTTGCCAAGAATGGTTTAGCAGACGAATAGAAGGAAGGTTGGCAATGGTGTGGTTAGGCCAGCCTCGTGTTGTGGTCCACCAGCAGTTTGCGGACCTGGTAGTGGAATCCAGCACTGTTGAGGCTGAGGAAGAACATGGGCCAGTCCAGGAGGCTGGGGAAGGCCTGGATGAGTGCTGTGCATCAGAGGCAGAGATGGGGCCAGGGCCATCGGGGAGTGATGGGTGGACTTCGGAGTCTCCAGAGGCTAACAGTAGAGAAGCAGAGGAACAGGAGGAACCTGTTCCTAGTGCATGTATGAGAAGAGCTGCCAGAAGGGAGGAGCAGTTAAAGCAGAGAGAATGACTTGGGAGTAGGGCCAAGAGATGATTGGCCCCTCCCATAAGGCTTAAAAGACCAGCAACAGCTCTTGGCTTCTTTGCCGGAAAACAACTGTTGAGAGAATTGCTTCTTGTTTGGCTGTAGTTATTTCTTCTCTTCCTGAACTGTTGCCAAGAAAAGCATTTGGCAGTTTGCCTAATTATCCCAAGGTCAGAGATGAACTAAAGACTGGTGTTTTGAGGACTTTGCTTTCCTTTCATTTAGAATACGCTAAGAATGAGCTAATTCTCAGCTGTTTTAATAAAATCTGTTTGTTTTTTGGAACTGTTTTGCATTTAATATGTGGGCCTGGGTCACAACACCTGGATCCTATATTTGGATGGTAACTATTTTGCCTCCCACATGCCATCAGTCTTGGAAGAGACACAATGGTGGCCATTTCTGCTACATATATAGGAGTTCCCAGACACACAGAGACTCAGCTTCATAAGTAGAGTTCAACATGATTTGGAGATGTTCAGATTCAGTTCGGGTGCATTTTGGGTTTCCCACCACTGTCATGATGTCGCTGTTTTGGTTTTGCGCATGTGCGGATGATGGTGTGCGTGAGTGAAGCGAGCATGTGTGGCATACACACATTTGCGAACCAGTAGGTAAGGTAAGTGAATTTCACCCCTGATTCTAACCACTGTGCCACCAGAATTTGGATTTTGATGAATGTCTGCCAAACTTATCCTTGTGTTTAAGAAAGTTCCTGACTACTTATATATGTGTTCCTAATGTGAAACAAACTTTTCAAAATTAAAATTAAAATTAAAAAAATGTTTTGATCAACTATGAACAAAGATAGATTAACACATCTGGCTATATTGTCTATGAATATGCAAACAAAATCAATTTTAATGTAGTCACTGACAAATATGCAGATGTTAAGCTTTAAACAGTAACAACAATATTTAATACTGCACCAGACCAAAATATCAGTATAATTTTCCTTTTTAAAAATAAATATATATCAATGTAATTAAAAAGTACTAATTCATTTCTTTAATATTTATTAGTTATTTACTGAAATGATTATATAGTTTAATATAAGAAAAGTTTCACTGTCTGCATTTCTTTTTCAGTTATCTGCTTCATTTCATGGCTATTCCTAAAAATATTATTCAATATTTTAGCATACATTAAGTGTTACATGAATGGCACATTGTAGAGATTGTTCCTCACATTGGCAGGACTGATAATTGTTATTTATAGACTACTGTGCAGCTACTATATGCTGAAAGTCTTTCAAAAGTGAACATACTTGTATATGTATGGGTAAATGATTGTATTTTTTTGATAATATTATTATAATAATGCTAGATACAAAGCTCTGTACTAGATGCAAAGTGACAACCAATACAGACACAAAAGTGAGAATAAGAGGAGGAAAAATAAAGAACTTTTCTAATATTGCTGCAGGGGGAAGTACCTTGCTGCCTTGGAAATTAAATATGATTAGCCCTAGTTAGGATTAGGATGGGTGAGTGACTGAAATTTTCTCAGTCATGGTTGTCCCAAAAGTGCTTTTTCAAAAGTCATCTGGACTTTTCTGGTTTTTCCTTGAAGACATTTTGCTTCTCATCCAAGGAGCTTCTTTAGTTTTGGATGAGAAGTAAAATGTTTTCAAAGAAAAACAAAGGAAGTCCAGTTGCCTTTTGAAAAAACACCTTTGGGACAACTGAGATTATTGGGATTGATGGCTAAAGTGAAAAGTTTTTTAAAACTTCATAAAGCAAGCCATTCCTAATACCATTGAATAATACCTAATACCATTGAATAGATTGGATGTGTAAATCGTAAACAACCTTGACCTCCCATTGGTTGTCTTTACCCTTAACTGTTACTGATACCACTAATGATGATCTCTGCTTCCAAGGCAAGGTTGATTCTTTTCCTCTCTCTGGGGAATATCTGGTAAATTAGTCCCTTATCCCCTGTCATTTCTTTATTCATCATTTATTTCTTTATTATTTCAATTTATAAACCGCCCTTCTCCTTGCGGACTCAGGGCGGTGAACAGCCAGAATAAAACATGGTATACAAAAGTTAAAAACAATTAAAAATTATTAAATATTATTCGGCCGAGAATTAAAACAACCCAATTTAAAATCAATGCCAAATTTAAAAACGGAGGATGGGATCAAGCTAGCCCAGCTAGATGGAACAAATGGGTTTTAAGGGCCCGACGAAAGGTCCGGAGATCTGGAATCCTGCGTATCTCCGGGGGTAGGTCATTCCAGAGGGCGGGCGCTGCCACAGAGAAGGCTCTCCCCCTGGGGGTCGCCAGCCGACACTGTCTGGCCGACGGCACCCGGAGGAGGCCCTCTCTGTCCCACTCCCATTCCATCTTATATTATCTCTCATAATATAAGATGGAATGGGAGTGGGATATCTCAGCTCTTTAGACTAAATTTCTATACTGTGTAAAACAACGTTACAATGTAGATTTTGAACTGAAAAATATAATATAAGACTTGCACAATATTTAGAAGGCAAATGTGGAGAGGGATATTTTGCATTGTGTTAATGTCAGTAATCATTTAAGGAGACAGATTTGTGTTGTGTAGTTGCATTTGTTTTGGATTATGCTATTTATCCACTGGATGTTATTAGTTCAATGCATCAAAGGCCATTCATTAGTAGAATACCTTGTAATTGGAGATAAAGCCCTATTCATTCATCCTTTGGTATGCAAGTATTATCACAGCATTATTTTCTGGCTTGCCAGAAAGAAAACAACGTTAGAAACAGCAGAGACCTTCCTCAGTCAGGAAGGAGATGCTGCTGGACAGAAGCCATTAACCGAAAAGCAGCCTCTACAGTTGCCCTGACCCTGTAAAGAGTTTGCTAGATGGATTCTCAAGCAGCAGCAGAGGCGAAAAAGGAAATGCCTTTGCAGTTTAAAATCCATTCTGCTTCATTAATCCAGTTCAGGCTCTATAGATACCCAATCAGCTTTCTGTCTTAGAAAGTGGAAGTGGTGAATAATGAAATAGGTGAGAGGGAGGAAGGAAAATCATTCAAGCCAAACCTCCTCACGGTCTTGAATTAGCATATCAAAATGGTATTCACAATTACCAGTAGAGCAGAAATAGTTATCACATGTCTAATTTCTTGACATGTTCATGGAGAACAGAGACAAAAGACGCAGATGCAAGCAACTTATAATGAGCCAGAACAAACCTTTCTCAATGTAACGGCCATTTAAATTCCTATTCTGTGTAGCTGCATTTGCCAGAAAATCTTTGAAGTAAGATTTTCAAACCGCAGAGGAAGTGACTTTGATTATTTTTCACAACACATTTATTAATTGAGCAAAGTAATCAAACACAGGCAATTTCTTGGTAACTTTCTTTCCAATAGTATCCAATAAATAAAGTTAAACGTGGGAATATCAATTCCAGTTTAGGATTTAAGAATATAAAAAAATATAAAAAGCTACATCTTTTTAATGCATGAAATAATCCATAAAAACATCCTTCTTGGATTATATCCATTTTGAGCATTTTTAAAATGCTATTCAGACTCATCATTTTTCAAAAATATATGTTTTACATACTTATGACTTGTATTCTCAACCAATTATGGGAATTCATTTTCAGCACTCTTTAGTAAAGGCAAAGATATAACTACAACTTCTTTTTGATACATTTCTGTGGGAAAGGTAGCGCTACAAACCTTTGAATGGGTATCGAGGTCTGTAGGGGATTGCACGTGTAATTAGTTGAAGATCCTTGCAGACTTCTCTTTGTAGGAAAGAATCACAACCTTAATTATTTGGCTACTGTCTCCCTTCACTGCTATAGAAACAAATAATCATCATCATCAAAGAAATATTTCTTTTCTTCGTGTGAAATGACAGATGATTATTTTTCTTCCATTGTTGTAGATAACACTGGAGCGGATTCAATGAACACCACTTCAAAGTAACAAGCTGAAAACTATAGTTTTAGCTAATTTAGTCATTGTGTCTTTTTCTTTTTAGCTGAATCTAGTTCAAAAAATGTTTCACATAATTATCACTCATGTGAAATACCTTTTTTATTCTAAATAGAAGACTCTTAATATATATTCCATGTAGTAAGAATATTTTATTTATTTTGTCTTCTGTATTAAATATTAGCTCTCTCCCTCCCTAAAAATGTCTATATTTATCTTGTCTCAGTAGGCAATCTGAGCAGTTGGCCAAAAAAAACTAGGTGACTTTGGCATACTTTATAAAGTTTTTGTGGGAATAAAGTGGGAAGACAGAGCACCAGACATGCAGGTTTCTGCTCCATGATGAAAGGTGTGATAGAAACGGACAAATAAAAAGACCTTTGTCTGGATTTGGACAGAAAATGAGCTGGGAATAATAGAGCAATATTACTGTCCAACAATATTGGCCAGTGGCATCTGATGGTAAAATGGCATTATTTTCCACTTTTTATTTGAACTCCAATACATGCATTGAACAAAAATGGATTCATGTTACTGTGGCCACCATTTTACCTTTGTTTGACATCTACCCACTAGACCAAAGATGTTGATACCGGTGGTTCTGTCATGAACATGAGTATCCATAAAATCAAAAGAATTGACCTCAACTTGAAGGAAACTTTAGTTTTGGATAGCCATGATGTAGGAATCCCCTGAGCAGATAAATGTTTTTATTTGTAAGATACATAGACCTCTCTCTCTCTCTCTCTCTCTCTCTCTCTCTCTCTCTCTCACACACACACACACACACACACACACACACACACACACACACACACTTATATATATAGGCAGATGTCACAACAATAAAATTGTCCCCTTTCCCCTCCTCTACTACCTCTCCCTCCACCTCCACCTCCCTGTTCACCATCTTCCTCCTCTTTGCAAGGTTTTAATATGTTCTGACCTTGCAATTTAGGAGGATCTCATATCTCTGCAGATGAGACTCAGAAAGAGCAGGGCCTTCTGGAGGATAAGTGTGCAGATCTTGAACAGTCAGTAATCAGCCTGTTGTGGAAGGACAGATAAGCCACCTGACCCAGAGCCTGAGCAGGAAAAGATTCTCAGCCCTTTTATGAGTTGAAAAACTAATGAGCAGGATAGAGATGTTTGATGAGGCTCTTGAAAGAAAGACACAGTGTCCCAGGAAAGTAAACATGCCTGACTGGATGCAATGAAAAAACATGTTGGAGGTTAGTTTTTTGATAGTAAACAACTTTCTATAGACCTCACTCTCTGAATACAAAGTGTATTCAGTGTACCACTGACTGGTACAAAGATTTTATTTATTTAATTTTAAATTAATTTAAGTTAAATTTTATGCCACCCATCTCCCTTACAAGGTAACTCTGGGCTTATACTTGGCTGTGATTCTAGGTCTAAATTTCTCTGCATGGAATCTTTAAGGCAAACTTTGTTTGTTTTCCAGAGCTCTTGCATTTTCTCTGTCCGGAGAGATTTATAGATGCCATAAAGAACCCTGATCTAATTGCTGGCATAGATAGGTGGTGTCTCAGGTGACCTACAGTACTTTAAATCTTATTGGGATGAATCAGCTTATCATAAAGTGTGTTGCCTTTATATCTTACAAAAGCCACAGAAGAAGCAATGTAAACTTGGATCAAAAATTATGTATAAGATGTGAAAAACATGATTCACTACCGGAATGTTGATAATCCTCCAAAGAATTCAGAATAATGATTCTAAGACAATTGAGCTCTTGGGTAGAAGAAGAATAAGAATGATTGCTTTTTGCCCTCATATTTCCTTTAAAGGAAACATTTGAAATTAATACCTTTTATTACATGTCAACATTGTGTTCATTATTTCTTCAGATGCCTTTCTTACACTGATCTGTTTGGATAGGAATGTTTCTCTCTTTCTATGCCCGTGAATGCTAGTTAAGATTTAGAGGACAAGAAATAAAATGAAATGCAATCTTAGAACAGATATAAAATGCTTGAATTCCAAACTATTTTCATGAATTGTATGAAACTTGCAGGAACTGAGTATGTCTAGTTTAATGAAAAGAAGGACTAGGGGAGACATGATAGCAGTGTTCCAATATCTCAGGGGCTGCCACAAAAAAGAGGGAGTCAAACTGTTCTCCAAAGCACCTGAGGGTAGAACAAGAAGCAATGGGTGGAAACTAATCAAGGAAAGAAGGAATTTAGAACTAAGGAGAAATTTCCTGACAGTTAGAACAATTAATAAATGGAACAACTTGCCTGCAGAAGTTGTGAATGCTCCAACACTGGACGTTTTAAAGAAGATGTTGGGTAACCATTTGTCTGAAGAGGTGTAGGGTTTCCCGC
Organism: Masticophis lateralis; assembly: GCA_030761175.1. Taxonomy (NCBI): domain Eukaryota; kingdom Metazoa; phylum Chordata; class Lepidosauria; order Squamata; family Colubridae; genus Masticophis; species Masticophis lateralis. The sequence continues at coordinate 308,404,297 of JAUDYJ010000001.1, read as the reverse complement.
CTAAGCAAGGGATTGGACTATAAGACGTCCAATATCCCTTCCAACTCTGTTATCCTATTCTATTTTTATTTGAAATAAGAAAGAATGCAAGATATTTTTTAAAAAATAGTTACCTGGGTTCGGGGGCTGAATGAATGGTAGAAAACTGAACATAAATCCTAACACAGACACAGCCCTCCAGATGAAATGGCTACCAGGTCTGAGAATTGCCTGTCTTGGGTATGATTAGATTTGCTCTGAAGATTTGTTCCAATTGTGGGCAATCATAACTGTTATGGAGTTCCATTAATATTACCATTTATATGACACCCCAAGAGTAAGCACCATTGGAATCAGACTGTATAGTTTCAAATATTATATTATCCAGTTAACTTTCATATATAACTTAAACACAGTTTACAGTACTAGTTTCATTCCTATCAGTCAGTACAGTGAAATCTTAAACTCAAGCCATCTATTCCTATGTTCTACTGCAATCATTATGGTAGTCAATCTGAATTATGTAGGGCTACCACATGTGGCTGGACAATGAGATGGCAGGAAGAAATAGTTTATGAATGTCATTGCACACTCATCTAGATTTTTGAAGATACAATGGAAAGTGTACCTGGCAAAGGAATGGGGAGAAATCCCAGTATTGGTGCCATGATTTTCCATGGAGAGAGAGCAGTTAATTCTGGAGAGAAGCCCAAATTAAGAGACTGCACAAATCTAGAGACTGCTGGATAGGGGATGGAGGAAGAGGTTCAGCATAGCCACACCCTAGAATCTCTTAGGATAAATTATTAGCTAGAACAGTGTTTCTCGAGCTCGGCCACTTGAATAGGTATGGACTTCAAGTCCCAGTTGGCTGGGGAATTCTTGGAGTTGAAATCCACACATCTTCAAGTGGCCAAGTTTGAGAATCACTGAGTTAGAAGGTCATAGCTTTAGTCTGGCAAGATTCTGTTAGATTTAAGCAAAAAAAGAATTAGACTTGATTGGATTTCATTGTGTTGTCTTTGGGCTTGGGCCTGACAGCCAGCCAGATCATGTAGCCGTAAATTATTTGTAATCACAATAATGATATATTTCTTTCTTAATGCTTCCTTGTCTTCACTTTTTTTTTGTTTTGCAACACATCAATATGAAAATATGGTTTCTCAAACTTGGCAGTGCTGTGACCCCACTAAAATGATAAATGGATTTGTGAGACTCTTTCACCTCATGTATAAAATTAATGATTTCTTTGGAGACAGAGTTGGGAAATAAATATACCATTTTGAAAAAATATACTAGACAACTTGGGATCACATTGGGCCATCATTTCATTATTACTCATCATTATTTTCATTATTATTAATGTAGTGGGAGTGGGAGTTGGACTGACTGCAGCTGAACACAGTAGCTGATAGTGAGACAGGACTGGTCCTCCATCCTCTGGAGGACCAGTCCGTTGGTCCACTGAGAAATGGCCCAACAAAACAGCAACATAGACATGACCACAAATGTGCCAATTTTAAATGCCACGGAGTCATGAGTCCCAGATTTTGGATGCTTTCTGTAAGTTAGCCCATTTGAAATATTTTGATTCAAAAATTGTTGTCCTATGCTGCACTATTTCTCCTAGTTTTTTTTCTTCAAAATAATCACACTACTTTGCAATGTTATTAAATAACACAACTTTGAAAGCAACCATTGAAATAATGAAAGTAAAAACTATACAGGTTTTAGTGACTACAATTTAGACCACTAATTTGGCCATTAAACAAAACAGCCGCTAAGTGAAGTTATAATTGTACTTATGATCTTACTTCAGCTTTCCTTAGCTTTACGGACCTACACTGTACAAAGATTGTAAATGTGAGGATTGGTTGCAAATGTACTTTTTCATGACCACCATAACTGTGAACAAGGCAGTCGCTAAACAAAGACTACCTGTATAAGCTACACACACACACACACACACCAGGTGTGAAATGCTACCGGTTTGGACCAGTTTTCCCGAACTGATAGTAAAAAATGCTACTGATTTGGGCAAACTAGTATTTCCGACTATCAGCTGGGCGACGATCAGCTGTGATGCACAATTTATATTAGCTAGAATCATCACATTTCCTGCTTTCTAGCTAATCTAAATCATGTGGCACAGTGAATCCCCCCCCCCTCACTGTTCTACTTATCTTTGCAGACTTGGAAGGCTTCAAAATGTTCTTTAGTGCTGCGCAGGCACGCCTCAGGCACATATGTGTGCACTCAGTAGCAGACTTATGGAACCGGTAGCAGACTTCAGACGATTTCACCACTGACACACACACACACACCCCTATGTGTAAAATATAATGGAAAGGATAAACTTCCATACTTTTGCAACAAACCTGAAATCTGGGTTATATTTCTGAGGGCTGTTCTCACTTCTAATTCCACATTTATTTTGGATTTTTATAGCACTAACTGTAGACAATTCTGACTTTGCTGCTGGCAGAATGGAAGGGAGTTCTGACAGTGATCCAGCTTTAGGGTGTATGCCATATGAGATTTGCTCACTGCAGAGAACCACTGAGATGACCTTGGAGGAATAAAGTGACAGTTAGCAAAACATGATTTAAGTCCAGGAAAGAAGAGAATGTTAGAAAGAAACTTAATCCGACTTTGCCTTGACTCTCTTTGGTGTGAAAGGGAGGGAGGGAAAATTCTGTCAAGCTTACTGTATTTTATACCAATAGGATTCTAGTATTTCTGACTGAGTCCATTTCCTGACCTGTCAGACCTTAAAAGTTGACATATCCAAAGCTAATGTCCTGTCTAACTATACTTACTTTCCCCTTAATTTTGCGTATAGAAACTAGGAAAAGAAACATCTCTTTTGAGAAATTATATGATCCAAAAAAATTTAGATTAAGTAAAAAATAGTTAACACAAATGATAATACTAGCGAAAATGTGTAGAAACATATGCACAAATTTTTTTATAGTCTTCTATCTGCAGTGTAAAAACTGATGTAAAAATGAAAATCTAAGTAAAAATTAAATTAAGAAATTGAGGGAAATTAGCAAGAAACATCCATGATTGGGATTATATGAAACTCTTAACCCTTTATTTTCAAAAAGCTACATGCTGAACCATATTTTTTTTAATTCTCTTTTACTTCTTTTTAAGGGAGTTATTTACTAGATGGTTAATATTGTCAAGATATTCTTTATTCAAGATCGTTCATAAGAAACCTTTGAACAGGGACCAATGTGAATTAAAATAAACTTAAATATATATTTTATTATGTTGCATAGTAAACATAATAAATAGGTTTTGGCGGGAAGTTTGAATAAACTAGCCATCAGCTGCTCCCCTTATATACCTTGCAGCTGACCACCGCAGCTGCAAGGTATATAAGGGGAGCTGTTTCTCCAGTTCAGTGGCTGGATTTTCACTCTAATAAAAAAAGCTGTTGTCACTCACTGCCTGGCTTGCTGCATCCTCATTCACCCAACTTAACACATAGTATCTGAAGATCTGTAGTATATACTGTAGTATATATTATGTAATATAATAATATATTAAAATATCCAAAGATCAAATTATATAGTATTCAGAAATCCAGTGTGTTATAGTGGTTAAGACATTAAGCTAGAAACTGGGAGACCATGAATTCTACTCTCACTTTAGGCACCAAGCCAATTGGGTGACTTTGGGCTAGTGACTTTCTCTTAGCCCTTAGGATCTTGCCAAGAAAGATCCAGGGACTGAAAGACTATCCAGCCCACCTCTGAGAAATAGTCATGGTTAAACAACAATAGCAATAAAAAAAACCCCAAAACCTACAACTCGCTTTTGTAGAGAAATGCATCTTTGGTTTAAGTGTCTTAGAGGAGTAATTTTTTTAAAAAAATCTCAATATTACTTTTCTCACAATTGGATATTGTCAAAGTTTGTTGCAGCACACACAGGCAGACTATTAAGCAGGATTCAAAAACATCTTTATATACATAACAACACATAAGGCATACAATAGCCTTGTAGGTTTTTCCATGTTGTAGAGAAGAGAAACAGCAAGTACAAACACAGCACAAAATTGAAGCACAAAATGGAAGAGAGAGAGAAGCTAGTCTCCTCAAGCTTATATACAGAACAGTTAAGCCACACCCAGGCTCCAAACTGTCCCTTATAGTCCCATACAACAAATACTATGTTTCAGTTACCAAACAGTCCTCATTGGCTGACCTGTTGCTATGCCCTATTCCAGTTCATAAATGTACTGTGACAGATATGTATGCAGTTTTCCAACATATACTTTGGTAAAACTCTAGGTTCAAAAGTTTCACAAGCTTTTTCTCCCCTGTTGTCTCAGAAAGAGACTCCATTCTTGAATTGGTATGCTAAAGATGGGTAGATAGTAATTGATTCAGAGGCGAATAAACAAAAATGGGAAGAATATACTGAAATCCTATGCAGTAGAGATATCAATATGCTAGATACTCTAGTATTAGAAAATGAATTTAGATCAGAATTGTGATCACTACAAGTCAGAAGACATAGGAAATGATGGAATACCCCAGAAATATGGCAAACGCTAGAAGAAGAATCATTCAAGGTTCTATCCAAGCTACACCAGTAAATGTAGAGAACAATACAGTGGCCAGCACACTGGAAGAATTTAATCTATATTAAAATACCCCAAAAGAGAAAGAAAAGTATGTAGACCACTATACAAGAACCTCAATTTTATGTGCTAGTAAAATAACATTTAGAACCACCCAACACAAATTAGAGATCTGCACAGAAAAAGAGTTACCAGATGTTTAAGATGACTTGAGAAAAGGCTGAGGAATGTGAGCTATTATTGCTGATATATATATTGGAAAAACATGAACATGGTTTTAAAAACTGAAATGATCAAGCTCAGATTATCCTACTTTTGACACATTATGAGAAGACCTAGCTCTGTTGACTTGAAAACTATTATTTCTTTGAAAATATATATGCAGATATACCACATATGTGTTTTGCCAAGTTATGGAATGGTAACAAGTCCTGGAGAGGAAGGAGTTAATAAGTATCTGACATCCTCATCTTCTCTTCAAACTTGCTTTCTACAATGGAGGACTTTCCTAAGATATATCTTTCCCACCTGTTGTATGTAGTCTCCTACAAACTACAGAGAGAGGCAAAACATATTTGACTTTTCATAATGTTCCTTGAATTCACTCTGTGCTCAGGTATCATATATCTGTTTCCCAGCCACTAAGTTTCCATCAGCTAAAATGGTAAGTAAATGGATTTCAGTGGATGGCAAGTTCATAATCCTTGAACAGTATGTTTGTGAATTTGCTTTTGTATATCTTTCTAACTGCAAGGCACTAGATCACTGCTCCTGTTTCTGCCAATAAAAGATCCTCTTTTAAGAATAATAAGTTTTGGCTTCCTGATATTACAGTGAATTTAGTGCATCTCATCATTATTAGCATTAAGCTACCTTCCTGGTGTTTATTATCTTCAAATATTTATAGAGATTTTTCTTAGTGCTAACAGGCCAATGTTAGTAATGCTTCATGCTGTTCGCTAACTATTTGCATAATGTTTGTTTAATTCAAGCCAGAATAATACTACATGTATCTAGAAATTTCCTTGAAACATCCACTGCAGTGTTATATTCAGTCAGCGTCTTTTCTTGTAATCCTTTGTCTTCCTTTGAAAATAAATAACTTGTCATCGTTTATTCCTAATGCTCTGATCCAGGAGATCCTTGTGTGCAAGGAACTTTCACTGGGGGCGGGGGGGGGGGGTATATATTTTTGTCTTCCCTTTAGCATGTAAAGCTTTCCACATGGAGGGAGAAATCAATGAAAATTGTTGCCAAATTCCATTTGTGAACCTTTAGGCCAAGATGTTGAGTGTTGGCTGGCATGGGAATATTTCCAGAATGGACCCAAGACTTGCAACATTGTGAGGTTAGCTTATATTTAGTAACTGTACATTGAAATTAATTTTTCAAGCACCAGAACCATGAAGCAATTTTTCAGCAACTAGGAAAAAGCAATGTATATAGTCTCCCATATCATTAGATGAGTAGTTCAAAGTACAGAGTCCTAAGATGGCTACCAGGAACCATGGAAACATTCACTATTATTTTTAAAGGCCTGTTTATTCATGTCTTAGTATTATCTTCACTGTTTAGTACCTTGGTAAATACCTCTCCCTTTCTGCATTTTGAATCAAGTCAGAAGGCTTTAAAAATGTCAATTGCTTTCATTTCTGGTAAAAGGAGATTGAGAGTGAATAAAAGAAAAACATGTTTTCTAGTGCTCTTACATGTAAACTATTTCCATGCCCAGCTTGACATCATTCAAAAAATAACTGACCAAGTTCATTCTCCTCTCCTCTTATTTGGTGGCCAAAGTATTTGAGCTTCAGCTTCATCTGTCCTTCCAAAGAGTTGATTTTGTTAAGAAGTGACTGATTTTTAACTCCTTGAAGTCCAAGGTTCAAGAGTCTTCTCCATCACAATTCAAAAGCATCATCATCATCATTATTATTTTGGTGTTCAGCGTTTCTTATGGTTCAGCTCTCACAGCCATACATTACTATTGGGAAAACCTTAATTCTGACTATACAGACCTTTGTCAGCAAGATGATGTTTCTGCTTTTGGCTTCCCTGGTTTACCTCAAAGGGTTAACAAGAAGAATTGAAAATTCAAGAATCAATGGAGCAATTGGATTGCTTGACTTTAGATTCAAGCCTTTTGAGCAATGGGTACCATGGACATATACCAAAAGGCATTGAGTCTATGGCCAAGCAATTTAACTACTCCATTGATTTTTCAGTTGCCAAACTTTTGAGATAGGAAAAAAGATGCATAAAAGTCTACTGGTACTTTATTGTTGTAGGATATAAAAACAGAATCTGGAAAATCTAGCAGAATTGTCCCTCTTATCCCAGAAAGAATCAAGGCAAGATAATTTTCAGCTTCTTCCTCACTCATTTTTATTTCTAAGGGCTGAATTGATGTTTACTTAACTGCTTTTGCATACCTAGTTATCCCCAAGTTCCTTCTGCAGACAACTGAGTTCCAGGCAAATAGTAATAGCAGCACAATCAAACTAGAATGTGCTGCTTAGAATACTAGTGTCTAAAATGCAGATTAAACCAATACCAGCAATCTGAAATCTGATTCCTTTTCCTCTTACAACATAGCCAAGCATTTCTAAGTGTTCAATTTATGTGATTCAAGGTAATAAGAGCCTATAAGTATTTGGCTTTCTAACAATCAGCATTTCAGTAGGAACGATGGTTTTTTTTTGCTCTCCAAGCTTCTCCTTTAATAGTGGCTCTGCTCTTATGGGATAAACTAAAGCAGTCCATTGCAGTTACATTTACCCACATTGACATGGACAATTACATCACAGTTTCAGAAGAATCTTGATTTGATTATAGGGATCAAGGCAAAAGATTTTAGATCCAAAGTGGGTTTTCAGCCCAGAATAATTTGGGCTGTTAGCTGAATAAACAATGGCATTGGTTCCTGTGGCAATACTAGAAAAAGTAGTTTTCCATAAAAGATGGAAGCAGGCCAATGGTTGCAGGACCTTTGTTGTGGTTGTGCCAAGGAGTAATTTAACTGCCATGTGGAATGTCATTGTAGAAGTATGCATAAGCTCTTTTCCTCGAAAGTCAGCACTACAGTTGGCAAAAGAACAGAGCCAAAGGCAGCAGAAAGCAGAGTAGTCAAATCTTCTCCAGCTTTTTGGAAATACAGAGGCATGGGAAGGAGATAATAACTCCTTATCTGCCTCCCTAACTCTCATGCATTGCCTTACTAGTTAGGAAATATTTTATTGAATTGGATGAAAAATCTATAGAATTGGGCGCTCATAAAATAATTCAGAATATCTGGAAACTTACTCCAGAATTGACACATGAAACAAGAATGGCAAAGTGAAATGTAGGAGGGAAAAAAATCCATGGAATAATGTAATAGAACCATGGCGTCTACTTTTCCTTTGTATTCACAGTAGCAGAGTTATAATCTTATAAAATTAGAATAAATCTGGCTTGGAGGTATTAAGGGTTTCAGATGATACACAGTAAAACATCTGGAAAAAGGCATTGAAGTTACTCTTTTTACAAAAACCTCCTCCTCTTCTTTTGACCCAGTCTATAAATCTTAATATTATTTCATTAAACCAAAAATTGAGAGTTTTAATTTGAGTTTTTCAATAATTATCTCTTTCCATGTATATGTATATGAGTGTATATACCAGTATGTATACCAGGGGTGAAATGCTGCTGGTTCGGACCAGATCGGCCGATCCAGTAGTGATGGCAGTAGGTGGTTCAGAGAACTGGTAGCAAAAATCCATGCCTCCCCGCCCATGCCCCCCCCAATTGCCCAGTTGCTGCTTGCCACTTCTTTTTAAAAAATGCTTTTAAAAGGTAAAAAAGAGGCTCTGCCGATCCCAGCTGAGCTGCCTGATCGTCAGAGCCTTTTTTTACTTTTAAAAGCATTTTTTTACAACCTATTCAGCTGAATAGGTTGTAAAAAAATGCTTTTGAAAGTTAAAAAAAAAATTGTGCGCCACAGCTGATCACCCCCCCCCCCCGCGCTGTACTATTTACCCCATGCCTCCTTTTGGCGTGCATAGTGCATAGCAGTAGTAAACCGGGTCAAAGTTCACCACTGGTGTTTACGTGTGTGTATATGTGTATGTATATCTATGGGGTGGGGGATGGGTGTTGGTGGGTGTATTGAGTTTGAGTCAGAGAATTTGGGTCATTTTCTCTCAGCCAATTCAACCTCACATGTTTGTTGTGGGGACAAAATAAAGTGTAATCCACCCATAAGTTGTCTTGATCTTGTACAGGCAATTAAATTAATAAATAACATAACCGATTCCTTTGCAGCATGCATTCATGCATGTATGTACACATATATACAAACATACATACACCAACATGGGCTACTGAGATGCTACTTAAGTGACTTCTTATTTCCAGCCATTGTGTTTGCACATGCACAAGGGCTCTAGGGACGGATATTTTCCAAATACCACTCATCAGCAACACAAAAATCAATTGCTGTGCAACCCTTTTTAATAGTTGCATTGTGCCTATCAATCTTCTTAAAAATTAAGATAATGCTCAGAAACCATTTTGTGTGACTTTTTTAATCTCTGGAAAGATGATGAGCTATACCTTACGAGATTATAGTGTCAGAATTTTTGCCTTGATATTAGGAAAGCTCTCTCCAGAGAGTTTTGACCCTTGCCAAGATTTTATTATTTTTGGCTTTCCATAGCTCTTGTTTTTATGCCTGTCATTTTAATTCATTGTGAACACTGAACTGTGCTAGTTGCTGCATTGTTTAATTTAGTGTATTGTTTTACTAAAGCATATTCTATATTTGCTTTAATTTGTTTTTAATTCTATGTCCCATTGCTTTTCAGTTTGGAAAGTGTTTCTTAGATGGTTTATCTGCTTTGGGAGTTTGTTCCAAGATCAGTTACATGTCATTCCCAGAAGGAAGTTGTGCCTGCCAGTTCCCCATCTCCCTCTCTGCACGTGCTGGCCCCTCCCCCTGCATTTCTGACCTCTTCAAATTCAGCAAAAAGTTTCAAGGAGACTTTTATATAAATGGAATGTCTCCTCCCTGCCAACAGAACTAGACAGGTTTATCTGAGGCAGGTATTTCACTGAAGCAGCTTTATCATAATCATATTAGAACTATTTAATTGTGAGATACAGCAGTGGAAAAGGTTTCATCTCTACTTGATTTCATATTCACACACACACACACACACACACACACACACACACACGTGCTTGGCTTAAAAAAATCTAGCAGGATAGGGAGAACTGAATGGAACCTGATAAAAACCAAACCTCAGGAGGGAAATAAATAAATTAATAATTGCTTTCATTTAAAGCAGTCGTTCCCAAAGTGGGTGGTACTACTCCCTGAGGGGGCGGTGGGATGCCTTAGAGGGGCGGTAAGAGGCAAGGGGGTTGGCAGGGGGCAACCTGCCAACCCCCTTGCAAAAGGGGGTTGCAGGGGGGCCCTTGGAAAAGGGGGTCGCAGGGGGGCGCTAAGTGGCAAGGAGGGTGCAGTTACCTCCTTGTAAGCAAACAACAAAAAAAACAACAACTTTCAGCTTCAGCATAGGCTAATAAGCCTGTTGATTAGATCCACCACTCTCAGTTGATTTGCTCTCAGCTGTTTTGCGCAGAGATCTGCAGCTTGCTACAAAGAGCTAAATCACTGGAGCAGATTTTTTTTTCTCCTTGTCCAATTCAAGCTGAAAACGAAACCGAAAGTAAAGCAGGTTGTTGGCTTTGCTCTTTGCTGCAACGTTGGAAAATTAGGCAGAGGCAGATTTCTTTTCTTTTTCCTCATCAAAAAACGTAGGTGCAAACAATGGGAAATTTAGGGCAAAAGAGGAGAGTTCAAGATTTTAAAACACAAAAGAAAAAAAGCTCTATTTAACTAGGGAATTGTAATAATTGAGATACTATTAATTGTATATTGTGTTGAAAGCAGAAATGGTTAAGTTGTGGTTTGGAGGAATATATGGGGGAAATTATTTGGTTTATTATTATTGGTAAATATAATTAATTGATTAGTAAGAAATTGGATTGCATGGAAATAATTGGAATATTTATGTTCATATTGATTAATATACAAAAAAGATAGTTATATAACTAATTGATTTATATTAAAATGTTGAATTTGTATTAAACAACTGTAATATTACATAATTAACCAATGTGAGGATGGATATAAAAATAAATGACAATGGAAAGGGGTATAATATAGAATAGAAGGGAAAATTGAATTTGATTAATATTAAAGATGAGGATGAAGGGGAATATTGTTTTTTTAAAAAAATAGATGAGGAATAAATATGGCAAAAAGGAAATATAGAAATTGTAAATTTAATTGAAATGACTAAACACTGTTTAAATTTGTGAATCGGCCAAATACTCTGTTCAAAGAAAATACATTGTATGTTTGTATGTGTGTTTCTAATTATTGCTATTTATTCATATTTGTTCTCTTTTATTCTTTAAAATTCATTCTTTATCTTAATATCTTCATATTTGTTTGGGTTGCCTTTCTTCCATTTCATCTTTTTTTATTGTACAGCAATCTTTCTCCTCAAACCTACCACCTCTCTCTTTTCTTTCCTTCTTACTTTCTATTCCCCCCTCTTCTTCTCCTCCCTACTTCCTCCCTCTGTTACCCTCCCTCCTACTCTAATTTCCTTTCCCTTCCTCCCTTCTCTTCCTTCCCTCTTTCTCCTTCCTTCTTCCATCTCTCTTCTTCTTCCTTCATCCCTCTCTATTGTTGTATTCATTTTCAATTTTATATTTTCTACTATGGAGTCCAGGCAACCCGGTCTTTCTTTCATTTCTCAAGTATATTTCTCAAAATTTCCTCTCATCTGTTTAATTATTAGCAGTATATTTCATCTAATTCCATTTTTTCTATTGAACCCAGTGTAATCATCTTTATCTTTTTTTCCCAATTATTTCCTTTTCAATATTAGCTCCTTATTTCTCTTGCTTCTCATTCATCTTTTCTTTCTTTCTTTTTTTGCAAGCTAACCAATTCTCTGCTTCTTTATTTATCTTAAATGCCTCCCTTACTTTTTGAAACCTCTCCCTTAGTCTCATATTCATCCTCCCAATTCTCCATATTTTCAATTTTAAAAGGCTAGGATTTTTAAGCTTATTCTTTTCATTTACATATGTGTGTGTGGGGAGGTGCTTTTCAAGGAGCCACAAGGGGGGCTGAGAGAGTCATTCTGACAGTGTCTTTTAAAATTGCTTGAAAGACCCATTCTTTCCCTAACAATAATGGTTTGTATACTTTGGAATAAAATATATACCTGGAAAAAGTATTTGCAAAACTTGGACAGAAGGAAAAGAAAAGCAGGACTGGACTCATTATCAATAGCTAGTTAGTTCATTGTTATCAGTGACTCCCACTGATTCTAAACTAATTTTAAGACTGGGATTGGTGACTATTGAAATTTAAGTATTCAACATTGGTCTCAGAAATCTTTGAACTATCAAATCTCTGATTTGATCTATCAATTCTTTGATTTGAACTTTGATTTGAACTATGGCAAGAAAAATTGTAAAATGAGGCAAAACTCACGTAATAATTTCTAGATATTTTAAGTGTAGAGAATTTAAGTGTTGAGAATGACCCATTATTTCATCTCTTTTTCTGCACTAGGTACCACTATTTGATTTCTTATCATTTTATTCAAATAACAACAGAAAACCCAATATGGTTCAGTATGAATTGGCTTTCTAGTCCTTCCTTGATGCATTTTTTCACATTGGTTATCTAGTTTAAATGCCAAAGAAAAATCAATGATATATTTTTCAGACCTTTGGAGGATCACATTGTCAATTGTTCACACTGCTCAAGCAAAATTAACAGGTATGAATTAAGTTTTAGCTAAAAAAAATGGAGCTTTAATTCCAGAAGTCCATTCTTTAAACTTGAATTTATGGAATTAAAAGGCTCTGGATAAAATAGTACTCTAGACAAAAGATGGAGAAGAGTATCTTGCTTTTAGACATGATAATAGCTGTCTAGAAAGGTGAGTTGTGAGCTATTTTGACATCATCAGAAATTTATTACCTGTTAAAAATGCAAAGACAAGGACTACAAGGATCAAATAAAAGACCTCCATGTTGGGGTTTGTTCTGGACCAAATCTTACTTGTGGGACAGAAACCAGCTCTCAGCCCTCCTTGTGACTTCTTGAAAAGCATCCCCCCCCCCCAGCTCCACCGCCTGAGGAGGCAGGGGAGGACTGCAGGTTGATCCCAAGGGGGTCTGGGAATGGGTGTGAATTCATCCCACAGCCCTCTCCATCCTCTCCTCTGTGAAATTGCTTTCTCCCATTCGCTGGTTGTCAGAAAATTCAAAAGGAACCCCCAGCTGAGAACCACTGCTCTAGATTGGTTGATTCAGGGTGTTAGATTTAGGCACAGGAACAAAGACGCGACCAGCTCAGGTCCATTTCAGCACTTTATTAAGGTGACAAACAGACTGGCGCTGCGCTGCAGGAGCTCTCCTTATATTTGTTCCAGCAGGCGCACCGCACATAGACAGCGGTTTGAATTTCCCACTGGTGGATTTGGCCAGTCCCTGGCGGATGTCCTTATAAGGACATAACACTCCTCCCCCCTAGTTCTTAGTCTGTCCATCAGGTCTCACAGCACGTAGTTGCGCAGGTACGTAGGACGCCTGGAAGTTCTACTTGACCTGTGCAGATTCATTTGGGCTCTGCCGTCACTCTGTCCCGGTGGGGCTCCTGTCTCTCCCTGTTCCCTCCCTGAAACAGGACCGGATCCAGCCATCGAGTACTGAGGTTCAGTGAGTTGACCTTTGCTGCTGCCTGGTGGAGAACGCCTGAATCTCGGTATGTGACTGGTGTTCCCTTCACTCTCGGCAGGTTCGGCGTTGGGTGGTTCTGGTCCGGTTGATGGTTGGGCTTCAGCCCTTGGACAGTCCTTGGTTGAGGTCGGTGGCCTCCCGGGGTGACAGACGGGTTGTGAGGTCCACTATCTGTCCCCGCCGGGGTGGTGTCGTCCTACCTCGCAGGGGTGGCGGTGGCCCTCCTTGCTGGGTTGACATCTCTAGGTTGTGCTCTGTTGTTGTCCAGGATGGGCATGTTGACTGTCCATCCCATCTGGGTGTTGCAGGCCTCCCTAGCTGGGGTGATGGAGGCCGTCCTGGCAGGGCTGGCTCGGGCCTGCCTCGTCTGGTTGTTGGCCGTCGCAGAGGGGTTGACCTGATCGATGGAGGTCTCCCTCGCTGGGGTTGCGCCTGTTGACCTCGAGGGGCTGTTTCGGAGCTCCCCTGGTGGATCGTCCCCAGTCTACTGTGTCTTTGTCTCGCCGGTCACCACTGCTGGGGTAGTGCTGGCCTCGCCGGAGCGGTGCGGGTTGGTCTTGTTGGTCAGTTCCCGGCCTGCCTCTTTGGTGTTTGGGTGGTCCTCGTCCCTTGGGAGTCGGTGGCTGTCCTTGTCTGGGTGCTGTCTGGTGCCCCCGCTGTGCAGTCCCTAGTCTACTCCCATTGTTCGGTGCTGGTTCTCTTGTCTCGCCTGCTGCCAGCCCACTTGATCGGGGGAGGGTAGGCCTTCCCTGACAGGATGTGGCAGGCCTACCTCATCGGGGTGTGGCAGGCCTATCTCGTCAGGGTGTGGCAGGCCTACCTCGTCAGGTTGGTTTTCGCCGATTCCCCTCTACCTTTTGCAGAGCTGGTCGACGTGACGTTGGCAGACCAGTCCATCTTCCAACTCTACTGTGTATGACTTCGGGCCGGTTGTGTTTGCCTCTTTCCCTTTGAGCCATCTCGGGGATCCATGAAAGTTTAATGCGAAAACCAGATCCCCTATGGCAAAAGTCCGGAGTTGGCAGCTGGCTGTTGCTGGCATCTCTGGGTTGTACTGTGGATGCAGTCTGTCCAGGGGTGACCGCAGTCATCTGCCCATCAGGAGTTCTGCCAGGCATTTGCGGGTGGTAGCATGCGGCGTGATGTGTTGGGTGAGGAGGAAGTTATTGATGCGCTCCTGCCAGTCACCCATGCCCATCTTGGTGAGTGCCTCCTTGGTGAGTCTCACCACCCGTTCTGCCTGCCCATTTCCTGCTGGTCTGTAGGGTGCGGAGAGCGCATGGTGGATGCCCAGTCCGGCCAGGAATGTCTCCATGGGCAGGGATGTAAGTTGAGGACCGTTGTCTGAGACCAAGACGTTGGGGTGTCCGTGGTGGCAAACGGGCAGCGGAGAGCCCAGATCGTAGCTTCGGTTGTGGTGGATGCCATGGGCATGACCTCCAGCCACTTAGAGAAAGCGTCTACGACAATTAGGAGGTGGCGCCCTTACATCGGACCTGCGAAGTCTATATGGATCTGGGACCAGGGGCTGCTCGGCATCTCCCACTGCGATGGTTCGGCTTGTGGTGGAGCGGGGCGCGCTTTCTGGCATGGGTCACATCTGGAGACCCAGTCCTCAATATCTTTGTCCAGCGATGGCCACCAGACATAACTCCGTGCCAGGGCTTTCATGCGGACGATGCCGGGATGGCCGTTGTGCAGGATTTCCAGCGTCTTTCATTGTAAAGGGTGAGGAATCAGCACCCTGTCTCTCCATAGCAAACAGCCATTCATCACGGACAGCTCCTTCTGTTTCCTGATGAAAGCGGTGAATTTTTCAGCCGTCTTTCCTGCAGGCCAGCCTCGCAGTACCCAGGACTTTACTTGGCTGAGGGTTGGGTCCTTCTGAGTGTGGATGGCCACGTCGGCGGACGTGACTGGGCAGGTGCTGTCATTGTCGATGTGGAGCAGCTCGAGCGTGGGGGCAGGGTCTTCCACTGGGTCTCTGGATGGGCATTTGCTTAGCGTGTCGGCGTTCCCGATGGACTTGCCTGGTTCGTGGATGAGTTGGTAGGAGTAGCCAGCTAAGAGGATGGCCCATCTGGTCATCCTGGGTGACATGAAGGTTTGGGTTGGTTGGTCGCCGGTGAGGAGCCCCAGCAGTGGCTTGCGGTTGGTCACTATGGTGAAGTTCCTGCCGTAAACGTATTCATGGAACCATTTGATTCCTGCGATGATGGCCAGGGCTTCTTTGTCCAGCTAGCTGTAGTTACATTCCGCACTGGACATTGTCTTTGAGAAATAGGCAATGGGTGCTTCTGAGCCATTTGGTAGCTCATGGCTGAGCACCGCTCCCACTCCGTATGGCGAGGCATCGCAGGTGAGCTTGATGGGGAGTGTCTCATGGTACTGTATGAGAACACTCTTGGAGGATAACAGTCTTTTGATGGCCCGGAAAGCTGCTTCTTCCTCTTTGTCCCATTTTCAGGAAGCCGCTTTCCCCAGCAGGTGGTGGAGCAGCTCAGCAATCATGGCTTTCTGTTTGAGGAATACAGCATAGAAGTTAAGCAATCCAAGGAATGCCTGAAGCTCCGCTTTGTTTTTGGGACTGGGAGCTTCATGGATGGCTTTAACTTTTGATTTGGTGGGGTGGATGCCTGTGCCTATGAGATAGCCCAGGAACTCGACTTCCTGGACTCCTATTATGCATTTATCTCTTCTGACTCTCAAGCCCTTCTCTCTGAACCGTTGTAGGACAAACCTGAGTTGGTCAAGGAGTTGTGCTTTGGAGTCTCCAGAAATCAATACATCGTCGAACTAAGGCACCACCCCTGGAATGCCTTGGAGAAGGCATTCCATCATTGACTGAAATATTCCTGGGGCAGCGCTGACTCCAATTGGAGACAGTTACACTTAAATGCTCCCCTGTGAGTGATGATTGTTTGCGCCTCTGCCGTTTTTTTATCCACTGGCAGCTGCTGGTAAGCTTGGGCCAGGTCCAGTGTAGCAAAAATTGAGCCAGTCCCTAGGGAATGCAGCAGGTGCTGCACCACTGGGACCGGGTATGAGCTCTGGGGCAGCGCCTTATTGATTGTGCATTTGGCGCAGATGTGCACTGATCCATCATGCTTCATCGGGGTCACAATGGGAGTCTCCCATGCAGCATGATCAATGGGTTCCAATATGCCCTGGGCGATCAGCTTATCCAGCTGAGCATCTACTTGGACCGCAGGGCAAATGGAACCCGACGGGTCTTAAGCCTAATTGGGGTGATCCCCTTGTCCAGATTAAAAGAAATGGGCTTTCCCACAAATTTCCCCAGTTTACCATCGAAGGCTTCTTTGAACTCTTCAATAAGTGAGTCGAGTTCGTCCCTCTTGATTTGATGGATGCCACCGATTGAGAGCCCTAGTGGCCTGAACCACTCCACTCCTAGCAGGTTCGGGCGGCTGTTATTCACGACTGTGATGGGAAGGTTGCCTTGGAATTGCTTGAAGGAGATTTGGAGTGTGGTTCTGCCCAGGATGCCGATGGGATTCCTGCCAAAATCCACGAGCCTCGACCGCAGGGGCTTCAGTTGGCTCCTTGTGCAGGTGGGCTTCAGTTGTTGTCAATCCATAATGGAGTAGATCGAGCCCGAATCTACCTCCATTATGCATGGTGACCCTTCAGCCAGCAGCGTGATGTTGAACTTGGCCACGTTGTCTTCGCTGGTGTGCATGATGGTCGTCTTGTGCACCGCTCCGCTGTGAGGAAACTCGTCATCCCCGCGCCTTGACAGATACGAGGACCGTTTGGATGTCCTCTGGGTAACTTTGCTATTTTCGCAGAATCGCGGCCTGGGTGGCATGGGGGCTGGATCTGCTGCTCTACAGGCCTCGGCTATGTGCCCCCTCTTCAGACAGTGGTGGCAGGTGGCATCTCTCCATTTGCAGCTTGCCCTGAGGTGGTCGCCTTTGCAATTGCCGCAGCATTCCCCCTGGTCGCCATTTTGAGGATTTTTCCGCCTTGGGGGGCAGGAAACCTTGTGTACGGCCATTTCCTTGTCAGACTCGGATGGCGTGGTGGAGTCATCTGAGGAATTCTGGCCCGACTTGTGGATCTTATGGATCCCCCTCGCCTTTATCATCGCGGCAACTGCTTTCTCGGAAGTCTCAGCGGCTGTGGCTTCCTCGAGGACCTCTTTGAGTGGGATCCTCTTGCGGCTCAAGAACTTCATCTGCAGGCCCACATCCCACATCCCAAAGATGATGTGGTCACAGATTGCGTTGTCGACGTTGTCGAACTCGCAGTTTGCGGCGATCTGGTGAAGTGCGGCCACGAACTCTTTGATGGATTCACCTTCCCGTTGGTTCCTTTGATGGAAGGTGAACCTATTGGCAATCAGGGTGCCTGTGGGTTTGTAGTGCTCCTGCTGGACTTCCTGGAGATCAGCCCAGGACATCTCTTCAATATCCCTGGGCGCCACAAGGTCGATGGCCATCTCCAGGATGTCAGATCTGCAATGAGCCAGGAACAGGGCCCTCTTCCTGTCATTGTCCAGGTCCTGGTAGCCATTCCCTCGCAGGAACTGGTGGAACCGGACCATGTAAGACCTCCATTTCTCCTGTCTGGGGTTGAATGGGGCCAGCGATGCCATCGGAGCTTGAAGCGATGCCATGTTGCAGCTTCTTCGAGGTAGTGACTTCAGCTCGATAGTGTCAGCTCTGTGTCAGTTGGCGATCATGCCACGCGGTCGGGGTTCAGTTCTTCTCCTTCGTCGCCAGTGTTAGATTTAGGCACAGGAACAAAGACGCGACCAGCTCAGGTCCATTTCAGCACTTTATTAAGGTGAAAAACAGACTGGTGCTGCACTGCCGGACCTCTCCTTATATTTGCTCCGGCAGGCGCACCGCCCATAGACAGCGGTTTGAATTTCCCGCCAGTGGATTTGGCCATTTGCCGGCGGATGTCCTTATAAGGATATAACACCGGGGATTTCTTTAGTGTTAACTAATAGTGATAGCTATTTTTCTTATAGGTATAGATTTGTACTGGAACAGCCTGCAGGCCTCCCAAAGGCTCTGCACACCATTTTTGCGAAAAACAGGCCCATTTTTCACAAAAATGGGACATATGGGGCAAGGCTTCAGGAGGCCAAAAAATGGCTGTATTCTGTGTATTTTACTGTTCCTATCTTCCTTAGTGGGTTGTGGAAACCGCTAATCCAAACAAAGCTATTTATAGGGGGTGGGGGTGGGGGCAGTGGTGGGTTGCCCAGGTTTTCACTGGTTCTATAGAACCAGTAGTAAAACCGTCAGGGAGCCCGCCCACTGACCCCGACATCACCAAAACGCATCTGCGCATGTGCAGAAGAGCGTATGCATGCGCAAGTGAAGTAAGCGAGTGCACGTGGCCTCGGTGCAAACCGGTAGTAAAGGTAAGTAGAACCCACCCCTGCGTGGGGGGCACTGAGAATAAGTTTATAGTACCAAGGGGGTGGCGGACTGAAAAAGTTTGGGAATCACTGCTCTAGACTTTAAGACGCACGTACCTTTTTTGGGGAGGAAAACAAGATATACACTAGTGCATGGATATGGGAAATAATGTGAAATTTTACCAGTTTGGAATTGTTTTAAGTTTTTTTTCTTTGCATAGATTGGTATTGTAATCAGAATCAGTAAGTTATTCAGCACTCAATCTTTTTCCCCCTCACTTTATTTTCCTTCAGGTAACATTTTAATTAAGTTAACGAACTGCTTTTTAACTTCCAGATAATCGCTGATTCTAGACAGAAATTTTACAACAAAAGGACACAAAGAAGAAAATAAGATTCATAAAACACTCATAATAACTCTGCCTCTGCCTCCCAGCACAGCAAATGCTTTCGTTTCATTTTCAGCACAGTATGATTAGCAGAAGAAAAAAGAAAATCTGCCTCCCAGCAATTTGCCTGTTTGCAGGAGGCCCACGTGGCAATAGGCAATGACAATCCCAGCCTGAAACAGCTGAGGATCGGGAGGCCAATCCAACTGACAATCAGCTGCTTGTGCTAATCAGGCTGGGCTGAAACTGAAATGGGCTGTTTGCAGTTTGCTGCTTGCTGCAAGGAGGTAAATTACTGGGAGGCAGAGGCCAAAGGGCTGGCGGGTGGGTGGGACTACATTTGGTGTATAAGACACACCCAAATTTTCACCCTCTTTTAGGGGGGAAAATAGTGCATGTTATACTCTGAAAAATACGGTAGCTTTGCAATGTATTATCAAATCCAAACACATTCATTGATAAAAAACTATGAACACGCTCAAAGCTCACTCTTCGAGTTCTCTTCATTCACTCTCCCCAGACCATCAAATAAAATTGTTTTGAAGCTAGTAGAATTGTACAATCTTTTAATATGAATACCAAGAGAGAGAGAGAGAGAGAGAAAAAAAAAAACTTGCACGATTCAGCTATGATGTTCTTCTTTGACATTCCTATGGCACAATCATTCTAAGAACGGTAAATCAAAAGAACAGGAATACAGTGATGAAAATCAGCCCTTTTCGTACTCTGATGAGCATTTCATAACCAAATTCTCTCTATGTCTATGCACATTCGTTCTTAAGGCATGACAGGTTCAACATCTGCATCTCGCATTGATGTAGGTGTTTTCTAATGTTAGCAAGCGTTTACAGGTGGCTGCAAAAGTTGCTTCATGAAGTGCTAGCATCACAAAAGAATTGGACTGAATGCAGAGCATTATAATTTTTTTCCATAAATTGCTTGAAACAAATTCAGCCCTGGAACAACACTTTCTTTCAAAATTGCACAGGATTATTTTTAAAAACTCTGTATAAAGTCATTCCACTGCCTTGTAAACTCTCAAATGCAGCTCAACGCATTTTTTTTTTAAAAAAATGTAGATATTAAGGAGAAGCCATTTCAAACAATTTTAACTTATTTATGGTAATTTTAATGAGTCAGTATGAATTATGATAGTGTATAATGGTAATCTGAAGGAAATTACAGTAGTCTCTCATGGTAGTCTGCAGCAGCACAGAGACATGGTAGTGATTAATAGGAATAGCAATAGCACATTGATTTATGCACAGCTCCACAGAGATTTTCAGCAGTCTCTGGGCAGTTTACAGAGTCAGCATATTGCCCCCAACAATCTGGGTCCTCGTTTTACCCACCTCGGAAGGATGGACGGCTAAGTCAGCTGGTGAGGATTGAATTCCTGGCAGTAAGCAGAGTTAGCCTGTAATACTGCAGCCTAAACACTGCACCACCACAGCTCCTTAAGGCTACCCTATGCTTTCCCAGATGCAAGCCTGCCATTTACCAATATTTGATTTGACATTTTAACAGATACAAGTCAGGCAAATCTTTTATTTATCCATAAGTGTTGATCAAATCTAATTTGTCATGACCATATGTGATCTCTGCTACTGGCTTGCAATTATCATCTTTATGGTTTTTTTATTCGTTTTACATCATGATTGGTTACATATCATACATCTATTATATTAGGCCAGCCACATCAATGCACATACCCTGAATAAAGTTAAAGTTCAACTTGCAGGCCCTCATCTATGTGCAATTTATTGGACTTCCCAGAATTCAACAATGACAATAAACAGTAGATGCAAAGCAGAATTGATAAACTAGATCTAAATATTGCTTTTATTTTTTTTATTTTTATTTTTTAAAATTTGATTTATATGCCGCCTGTCAGAGCAGCAATCAGCCCCGTTGCCTTGCGTGGGGTAATTGCCCTCATTTTGAGTTGGATCATGACATTCTCCTTGTGTATACTTGATCAATAAACCGGAATACATCTTCTAATTAAACTCATATTTATTGTAAAGAAAATAAAACATCTTATCTAATCTAATTAGTTACATCTTGGAAGCTTTCCCAGCCATGAACTTCCCTGGCTGGAGAAAAAAGGAAAATTTTTAGAAAAAAAGGAAAGAATGCAGGACATGCGCAGTAGATAGTGATAAGGAACTTGGCAAACTACGGTAAGTCTGACAGTTCAGAAATAATAGCTCTGCTGGTAAATATAAAAACGCAGTGACACCGCCCTTGTCTGGAGACTCAGGGCGGCTTACAATGTGTTAAGCAATAGCCTTCATACTTTTGTATATTTTTTATACAAAGTCAGTTTATTGCCCTCACAAACTGGGTCCTCAATTTACCTACCTTAGAAAGAAGGGAAGGCTGAGTCAACCTTGAGCCTGGTGAGATTCGAACTTATAGTAATTGCAGACAGCTGAATGTTATTTCCCTTAATTCTTATGTATCAGTTAGGGCATTGTCAGAAATTAAAATATAGATTAAGCTACTCCAAGGTATCTGGAAAAGAAATTGCCATGTTTGGGCTTTACAAGCCCTAACAGTTGTCCAGGAAATATATTTTCCAATCCTAGTGCTATCCAATTGCCAGATGTTTTCAACTAAGACATTCTGATACATGGTAGGCCCCTAGAAACGTAATTTCAGTAATGGTGCCTGCTTTCTAGAACAATCTTGTCCCTGAGAAAGGAGCAGTGTCAACCCCATTTGCCTTCCAGAAAGCCATGAAGAAACGATCTTTCCCCCAGGTACTGACTGAGAATAGGATGTTAATGGAGTGCTGACATGAGTGTGTTTTGTCTGATATGTTGAGAATGTGATTTGTGGTGGCTTTGATATATTTTCTTTAAAATTGACTCATATAGTTTGGCTATGGCTTTTTTGGGTGGGGTGGGGTGGGGTGGGGGTTGTCCCCTAATGTCTCCTGGAAAGATGGTCAGATTCTGAGTTGATTAAATGAACTTACAGCCTCATTTCGAGGTTCCTAGGTTGGTTATACATAACCTGGGCTCTTAAAATATCTCAAGCTAACTGGCTTTATAATCCAGGCATGACCAATTGCAGAAGTATACCACGAAAGGCGCAAGAAAAGATGCACTAAGTTGCCAATATCATTTGTTTGTTTGTTTGTTTGTTAAATTTATTTGTCACCCATCTTGCCACAATATAATAAGCAGGAGTCAGATGAGATTAGTGAAGCATAAGAAATGGTAGCTTCTGTAATGAGAGCCGAGTAGAAGCTACAGCTCATCTACATCTGGAGCACCAAGTGTAAGCTAGAGACCAAAATTGCTTCCTACAGCTATGAGACTATAATTGTTTGGTTTAACTTCTTTGCCAGGCAAGTTCACACAGCTGTTGTTGATAACAATGATAACTATCAGGTCTTAGAAGTATTTGTAGCCTTCTTATGAGTCACTACTTCAGTATGGTGCTGCATGTTTTTGCCAAACCTGGTGTTCATGTCTGCTGGCATGTGTGTATCTGTATTGATGGAAGATGATCCTGGCAATGCTTTCCTTGAATCTAGGAAAGCACAAGGCATCCTTGCATTCCCCATGTCACAATCTGCCAGTGTCTTCACTATGGACATCATACTGAGAAATTTATAGCAATGAAGCTAATGTACAAGACACAATATTCTTTTGGATAAAATTGGCTCTGGGAAGATAATGGTAGAAGATATAGACAAAATTGTTCTCAAGGCTACATCCCTCTCCCAATGAGACCCTTTATACAATACTAGGCAGATTGGGGGATTCAATCTAAAAGTGACCTATATCTTACTCGTGTGTTCTACACTGAACAATAAGCCTCAAGCATCCCAATAAAAAGTACCATTTCTTATCTGTCTTTCGAACCCATTTTTTGCTTATTTGTAAGAATGTCCACTCAGCCTAAGAAGGCAGCATTCCACAGATTTCACTGGCCTTCACTTTGTGTTATAGAGTAGCAAAGAGTATTAGGTGGCACTGACCTTTACTTTGGGTTATAGAGTGGCAATGAGTACCTAAGTATTTTTGCATCACAACTCTCCTTTCCTTCTGCAGTCCTATTTCTAGATCAAAGTGAAAGCTTGACTTGATGGGATGCCTATTTGCCAAGGGATGGAGTTCATAGCTTAGGTTTAATGAAGGACAGGACTAAAGCAAAATAACACATTGACAACCAAGTTGCTAATGAAAGTTGCAGTGTTTCTATAATATGGGATTGTCATGAATTTTTAAAGTGACAGCAGCATTCCTTATGAATATATCTCTAAAGAGAAGTATACGGCATAACAGTAATGAAGCCAGAATAATACTTGTGTTACAACAACACTCGGACTATTGTTCCTATTTCCATATGAATAATACCCATTTCGTGTTAGAACTCTTGTTTATGAAGAGTTATGACTTTATGAAGTCATCCAGGCCACCTGGACTTTCCTGTTTTTCTTTGAAGATGTTTTGCTTCTCATCTAAGAACCATCAGCTCTGTTGGAGCTCTTGATGAATAACACAGAATATCCATCTAAATATCCAGATAGGTAAAATCTAATCTATCATATATAATTCATTCATTTCACACTGTTTTCAGTTTTTAATCTGCTCTTTCAGTATCAATTGCTTTGCCTTTCAAATTTTTAATTAGAATATCTGCAGTCTATAGATCATGCATCTTGTAGTTTTGTGGCAGTCATCTTAAAGTCTGTTTCTCTTTATGTTAAGTTTTCATGGTTCCCCTATGCTCTCTTAGTTGCTATAGCTATTGTATGCTTTCTTTTTAAACATGTGTTCAGAAACTCTGAAAACGAATTTTCAAGTGTTGTTATGAATGCTAAGGGAGCGTTCTGCAGTATTCATAACTCCTTGACTTCTGCTAGCAGTGATGAGCTGATGCATAACATGCGCTCAGTCTTTCACAGACTTGAGCCATGCTTGAAAGCTTTCTCACCCATGGTATGCTGTGAATTCTATTTGACTTTTAAATGTGCTTTCAAGTTCACTTCTGTTATAAAAAGTTCACTTCTGTTATAAAAACTTCTTCTGAAGTTTATTTAGTATCATCTCTGGAAAGAATTGCTAGAGAGGAAACAAGGCCCAATCCTCAGATCCTTTTTTAAAAGTACAGTAATTTTAAATTATTCCTATTGGTATTCTGTGACAATTTTTTAAAACCTCAATCATAATTTTAAAGAGATCATCCTAAATGATTGCCATTGTCGTGACTGATTTTTTTTCTGCACCCAGGAAAAATCCTTGTATGTGTTTTGCAGAATATTCTTCCTACAAAAGAAGAAAACATATTATTCCCTTTTATAGATAGATTCCCTAACATGCATCCATGATTTTATTATTCATTCCCTTGCTTTCATTTTGCTTTGTAATTTTGTCAGTTTCTTAATAGAAAGGGGACATAAAAATCAAGTCAAATCAATAAATGAATGTTGCAGCATGTCTTCCTGGACCAGAGATACACAATCTGGGTCCTATGAGCATCTTTGTACCTGGACATACTTCCTTTGCTCCCTATTACTCTTCCAGATTCTCTTTACCTTATTTTTAAATAATGCCAGATAATACTAAAATACTTATGATGGGTTTTTTTCTTCAACAATGAAAAAGACACCCCATTCCCCATTTTATATATATAGGGCACACTTGTCCTATATAGAATAAGATAAATCATGGTAGGAGAGAATTCAATAAGATAGTAAAAAGCAACTCTCCCATTTGCTTTGTGGTAAATAGGTATTCACCAGGGGTGGGCTCTAAATTTTTTTACTACCGGTTCTGTGGGCGTGGCTTATTTTGTGGGCATGGCTTGATGGTCATGTGACAATTGTTTAGGATTTTGCAGAGGTACTGGTCTACCAGGCTTTTAATTGCTTGCAGAGCTGTACTGATCTACCCATTTATTTTTGCAGGCACCGGTATACTCATATTTTTGCAGGCACTGGTCTACTCATTTGTTTTTGGAGGCACCGGTCTACTACCAAACTGCCTTTTACCAATGATCAGCTGTAGGGCGGCCCTTTGAAGCCCCGCGGCAAGAGTTTAAACAGTTTTTTTCCTTATAGCCCATCAGCTGGGACTCAGGAGGCAGCAATAGATTGGGGGTGGGGCCAAATAAAAGGTAAGATTAACGTGCGGGGCGGGGGGGCAGAGGGTCGAGGGAGGCCAGGACTGGTTCGGTGATGTCATATTGTCACTGCTACCGACTCGACGGAACTGGTCGGAACTGGGAGGAACCCACTACTGATATTCACTATGGCAGCCAGTTTATGAGACATTCAGAAACTCTAAATCCACTTGGGGAATAGAATAGAATAACAGAGTTGGAAGGGACCTTGGAGGTTTTCTAGTCCATCCCCTGCTCAGGCAGGAAACCCTATACTATTTCAGTCACATGGTTGTCCTTAAAAACTTCCAGTGTTAGAGCATTTCCAACTTCTGGTGGCAAGTTGTTCCACTGATTAATTGTTCTAACTGTCAGGAAATTTCTTCTTAGTTCTAAGTTGCTTCTCTCCTTGATTAGTTTCCATCCATTGCTTCTTGTCCTGCCCTCAGGTGCTTTGGAGAATAGCTTCACTCCATTTTCTTTGTGGCAACCCCTGAGATATCAGAACACTGCTGTCATATCACCCCTAGTCCTTCTTTTCATTAAGCCTATACCATATACCATTATTTACCTAGACCTCCCTTCTATTCTATAGAAGGGATCCTAATGCCTTGAACAATATTCTGTACTATTTACTTTGCCATGACTCAAGCTTCTTGCTTATTGAGTTAGGGAGCTGATTGTGAAATGTGCAGACATCCCTGTTCCGAGCTACCAGATAGGATATCAATACATTTTAACCCATAAACTTGGCAGATTCTCTCTGCTCCCCCTCTCCATATGAAAAATAATACCAAAGCTAACTCATGAAAGAATTATGATTTCCTTATGTGTGAGGATGGGATAGTAAATGTAGATGAAGGCTATGTTTTTAATTTATCATAGCTGAAATGCTCTCCTCTCTCCCCTTTCCCAGGCAAAAAAGACAAAGACAAAAGAAACCTACATCACTATCTTCTGATTTGTGGGAAGGGAAAAGGGATGGGAACTGAGATAGCAGGATATAGTGGTACTCCCCCCCCCAGTTAAAGCGATAGAGTATACATTTCAGTTCATAGACGATAAGCATGAAAGAAATTCATCTGCTTACCATGCAGAAGGGAGAGTCTGATAAGTTTCTAATGTGAAAGAGAAATGTTTTAATAAAGAGGACCACATGTAATTCTGCTGAGATGAGTAAAACAGTGATCTGCTGTGACTTGTTTTGTTTGTTTTGAGCCTACCCAATGCAACAAATGAGCAAAACCACAGAAAGATATCTTAATGGAAATATAAAAAAATTTATATCAATGCCTGTTTTAAAACTTTGTGGCAGTATTATTATTTATATTGCAGGGATGATGTCAGACGATAGGCTTCAAATTGGCTGCCTTTGCACTCTGATGAACATAGGTAACTTCAGGAGGATCTGAAAACTAGGAAGCATTAACAACCAACATATTCATTCTCTGTCCTGAGACTCTCCAAATGTTTTGAATTACAAGTACTGTTGGTCTTGCCAGCCTGCTATATTACTGTTACATGGAAAAAACAGAAACATTGGAATTATCTTGAATTCCCAGTATCCAGTATGATATAGTGCTTAAAGTGCTGAATTAGGGCTGGTAAACCCACTATAAGGATACGGTGACTCAGTGGCTAAGACGCTGAGCTTGTCGATCGAAAGGTCGGCAGTTCAGCAGTTTGAATCCCTAGTGCTGCTTAATGGGGTGAGCTCCCGTTATTTGTCCCAGCTTCTGCCAACCTAGCAGTTTGAAAGCACGTAAAAAATGCAAGTAGAAAAATAGGGACCACCTTTGGTCGGAAGGTAACAGCATTCCATGCGCCTTTGGCATTTACTCATGCCAGCCACATGACCACGGAGATGTCTTCAGACAGTGCTGGCTCTTCGGCTTTGAAACAGAGATGAGCACCACCCCCTAGAGTCGGAAACAACTAGTACATATGTGCAAGTTTACCTTAAACCCACCATCAATCATGGAAATATATTGGTAACTATTAACTAATCATTCCCTTGCTTACCAACATACAGCACTTCACAGTGTTGTTATAGGTTGTTTTGTTCCTGCAAAAAGGGTGGAATATAACTTACATAATTGAGAAATGAATATCAACATTCTAACCTTTGCCTTTAATGGATCAACATCTACGTGGAAAGATTAAGCAGTGGGATAACCCCACAGTTCTGTCTTAGGCCAAGTACTCTTCAATATCTTCATAAATGATTTAGATGGGGGAATAGAAGGGGAATTAATCAAATTTACAGATGACATCAAGCTGGCAGGAACAGCCAACACCCCAGAAGATAGGCTCAAGATCCAGTTGGATTTGAACACTGAGCTCTATCTAACAACTTGAAATTAAATATAGAGAAAAGTAAGGTTTTACACTTAGGCAAGAAAAACAAAATGTACATATTAGGTGAAAGTTGGCTCAATGGCAGTAAACGCAAAAGGGATCTTGGAGTCCTAATGGACAGTCCCTTAAATATGAGCCTGTAGTGTGTGGCAGCCTCCCCCCCCAAAAGCCAATGCAATCCTAGGCTGCATTAATGGAGGAATAGAATCAAGATCACGTGAAATGTTAGTACCACTTTAAGAGGCCTGGAATAATGCATCCAGTTTCGGACACCACAATATAAAAAAGATGTTGAGACTCTGCAAAGAGTGTAGAGAAGAACAACAAAGGTGATTAGGGAGCTGGAGGCTAAAATACATGAGGAATGGTTTCAGGAATTGGGTATTTCTACTCTAGTGAAAAGAAGGACTAGTGATGATATGATAGCAGTGTTCCAATATTTGAGGAGCTGGCGCAAAGAAGGGGGGTTGTCATCCTATTTTCAAAGCACCAGAAGCAGGAGTGAAATGCTCCCGATTCGGACCGGATCACCCGATCTGGTAGCAATGGCGGCAAGTGATTCGGAGAACCAGTAGCAAAAATCCCTGCACTCCTCATGCTCAGCTGAGTCACACAATCATCAGAGGCTTTTTTTACTTTTAAAAGCATTTTTTTAACAACCTCTTCTGACGAAAAAATGCTTCTAAAAGTTAAAAAAAAAGCCTCTGAGGATCGCGCGGCTCAGCTGGGATCCTCAGAGGCTTTTCAAAGCATTTTTTTCTGCAACCTCTTGGCCGAAGAGATGGTAAAAGAATGCTTTGAAAAGTCTCTGATGATCCCAGCTGAGTTTCTTGATCGGCAGAGAGGTATTTTTTAAAATGCCTCTCTGACGATCTCAGCTGAGTTGCCTGATCACCAGAGGCTTTTCAAAACATTAGAAAAAATGCTTTGAAAAGTAAAAAAAAAATAAAAGTTGGCCACGCCCACCCAGTCACATTACCTCCCCCACCAAGCCACGCCCACAGAACCAGTAGTAACACATTTTACATTTCACCCCTGACCAGAAGGTTAGATAAGAAGCAATGATTGGAAACTAACCAAGGAGAGAAGCACTCTAGAACTAAGGATAAATTTCCTGACAGTGAGAACAATAAACCAGTGAAATGGTCTGCCTCAAGAAGTTGTGGATATTCCATTATTGGAGGCTATTAAGAACAGACAGGACACCATTTATCTGAAATGGTATAGAGTCTCCTGCTTGAGCAGGACGTTGGACTAAAAGATCTCCTACTCTGTTATTCTGTTATTTTTGTTACCATATAATTTTTTGAAATTACCTGTAATGGCAGTAATAATTATGAAATTTATTTATTTATTTTATTCAATTTGTATACTGCCCTTCTCCTCGCGGACTCAGGGCGGTGCACAGCCAGAACTAAAACACATATCAATACAAAATTTTAAATTTTAAAAGAATTACATAACTTTGGCCCAAAATTTAAAACATTCAAACTAAAACCCATTGACAATTTAAAAAGCTAAAAAAGGGTTAAAAAAAGGGAGGGGGGGTGTTACACCAGTCCTGCTTGCTGGAAGAGAAGTTTTTAGGGCACGGCGAAAGGCCCGGAGATCTGATATCCTTCGTATCTCCAGGGGCAAATCGTTCCAGAGGGCAGGAGCTGCCCGAGAGAAGGCCCTCCCCCTGGAGGTCGCCAGCTGACATTGCCTGGCTGACAGCACCCTGAGGAGTCCCTTTCTGTGGGAGTGTACTGGTCGGTGGCAGGCAATTGGCAGCAGAGGCAGTCCCACAAATACCCGGGTCCTATGCCATGGACCATAGTGAAATGACAATGAGTTTAATAAAAATTTGATGTTAAGAAGGCAGTTTGTTTATTTGTTTATTTAAATTTATTATTCTATATGATTCTTCTGTCACAAATAATTGAAAATAATTCTGAAAACCAATTTTGTCGCAATGTCACCCTGTTATGAATACTTATTTAAATAAGTATAATTTAAATATATTGGCTGCCCAGTGTAGTCTGGATGGTATACAAAACTAGAGAAGAATGCATTAAAACATGAAGGCAGTTGAGACAAAACATATGAATTCCTTGACAGTTTCTTATTTTTTTAGACAAGTAGAAATATTATAATTTCTGCTAAAAGTAGAATATAAATGCAAAATCTTTTATATTTAGTATCCACTTGATTCATTGAAAACATGTGAGGCATTTTTATCTTCCCAGTATTTGCTTTCAGAATGAAAAATGAAAAGTAGCCTTAGTGGATTTTTACAGAAATATGTATAGGTCACTTAATAATGGCATACATAGTACAGGAGACAATGGAGAAAGGAAAGCATTCAGAGGCATTCAGTTTATTCAATTTCTAATGTTTTTATCCAAGACTCCCCCCCCCCTGAATTCTTGCTGTATATCTTTTTTTCTGTCAAAAGCTTTTTTGTTTTGTTTGTTTTAGTACTGTAATCTTACATTACTTTTATTTTAGCCACAGAGCAGTTGGAAAAGATCAATTGTTCAGAACTAAATGAACTTATTTGCATGTATTTGTGCCAAATTCACTCTTCTGGATCTCCAGCTATAATGAAAACAAAAAAATACTTGCTGTTTCTATAAGGGTAGCATGGATTCTTCTTCACTTAATAAGGAAAGAATAGGGAGCAGATGGCAAGTACTAAAGCGAAAAATAATGTACTTTTTTATTAAAGTTTACTCATTTTAATTAAAGTCAATATGATTTTTCCAATGAACTCAGTGAAGAAGAGAATTTAGTACAAATCCTTATGAGGAAGAAGGTGAAATCCTTATATTTATTATTTAATTATTATTTATTAATGATACTTGTATGTCGCCCTATCTCCAATGGACTCAGGGCGGCTCATAACAATTAAAGCAAAGCAAACAAACCATTAAAACAAAAATCCAGGTTAAAATTAACAAAAATTCAATAAAACCCAGTTAAAATTCTATTAAAACCCCCATCAGTCCAGGGCAGCCAGGTGAAATAGCCACGTTTTCAGGCCACGGCAGAAGGAGCGAAGGCCGGGGGCCTTCTATTCTATTCTATTCTATTCTATTCTTAAGGCTATATAGGATTTAGCAGTCCCTTGTTCAGGAATTTGCAGGGAAAATTTAAACAATGTTTTGTAATTGTTTTTGCCTGCTTCATTCTCTTTAACTATACCAAGGTGAACTATATCTGAGATGGGCAAATTTTTAATTATCAACAGTAATAACAGTAGACGTATATTCCACCCCAAAGTGCTTTATGGTATTCTCTAAGTGGTTTAAAATGTCAGCATTGTGCTCCCAACAATCTGGGTTCTCATTTTACCAACCTCAGAAGGCTGGAAGCCTAAGTCAACCTTGAGCTGGTCAGGATTGAACTCCTGGCTTTGAGCAGAGTTTGGGACTCTTTGGGACTCCTGGCTTTGGGCAGAGTTTGGGACTCTACAGGTGTAATGTGTGAAAAAATGAAAAAGCAAACGGACTAGTTAACAGGGGTTTGATGTGAGAATGTAAGAGTTCCCTTGAATGTCTTTGTTTAATCTGACTCTGAGAAAGAAACATGAAGAAATAGAAACTGGCAGTGCTCTAGATAGGAAAAGTGAAGCTAAACAGACAGAAGACTCTAGCTGTAACCGTAGGAATTTGTGGAATGTTGTCCCCTTGCATCAAAACAAGGAAGCTGGAGATCTCTGGTGGTATTCACAATATTTTTCTTGTCCAAGGAATATGATTGAAAAAGAAAAGAGAAATATCAGAAGTCAATGACTGGCTATAAAGGATGTTGACAGGAGATATTAGGGTCTGGGGCCATGACCTGAGATATTTTGAGATGGGTTGCTGAAATAAGATGGATTGTACCTCACAAAGATTGGTAAAATGTGTCTGGACAAAGCATAACAAGATTGATTAGGAAGGCTTTAAAGTGAATTCTTTTAGAGGTGAAAATAGAAACCCTGAAATAAAGGCCTCATAGAAAAACTATGCATAACAGAAAGCGGGATTATTCCTGAAATGAGGTCCCTTAGATAAGTCAAATAAAAATAATAAATCATACTGGCTCATAATGTTCATGGCCTTCATTATCTACACTATGCACTAATGCTTACAACATAGGAAATAAACAAGATGAGCTTGTATTCTTAGCAGAGATTTAATAGGTATAATAGTGACCTAGAGACATGATACGAATTTAGCAAGTTAAGGAGGCCATTTGTTTGAAAGGAAAAGAAGCAATCTTCTACATTTAGGGAAGAAAAACAAAATGCACAGGTACTGTATGTGTGGTACCTTGTTCAATAGTAGTAACTGTGAGAGGGATCTTGGAGTTCTAGTGGACAACCATTTAGATATGAGCCAGCAGTATGCAGCAGCTGCCAAAAAAGCCAACACGGTTCTGGGCTGCATAAACAGAGGGATAGAATCAAGATCATGTGAAGTGTTAATACCACTTTATAATTCCTTGGTAAGGCCACACTTGGAATATTCCATTCAGTTTTGGTCACCACGATGTAAAAAAGATGTGGAGACTCTAGAAAGAGTGCAGAGAAGAGCAACTGAGATGATTAGGAGACTAGAGACTAAAACATGAAGAACAGTTGCAGGAACTGGGTATGTCTAGTTTAAAGAAGAGAAGGACTAGGGGAGATATGATAGCAGTGTTCTAATATCTCAGGGGTTGCCACAAAGAAGAGGGAGTCAAAACTATTCTTCAAAGCACCTGAGGGTAGAACAAGAACCAATGGGTGGAAACAGAGTTGGAAGGTTTTCAGGAAGAAAAAAAATGTACTATTTATTAAATATATCCATTCCTGCTCAGACATTAAAACAGGTGAACTTAGCAATGATTTAAGGCCCTGACATCTGGGTTAAAATAAGTGTATGACAAATAAAATTATACAATAGTTAACGTCAGTTATTTTTCTCCTAGTCAAGGAGAAGATGCAGATGAAGCTTTCCAAAAGGAAAAAGCAGATTGTTGGGTTTTTGTTTTTTTTCAAAGAGAGATGAAGTTGTAGAGAGACTTTAATTATCTGGCCATCTGTTGGAAGAAAAACTCTGCCAATCATGGTCTTTCCAGACTATATCAGATTTGCTTTCTGGAAACTTTCTCCAAAAGATTTCAGTAGGCACAAGAAGGTTAGGTGTCTTTAATTAGAGACAATTCAATAAAGAATGTTTTATTCAGGAAACAGAAATAAAATAAAATAAAATAAAATTCAACGACAGTATAATCAATTTACATTTTAAAATTCTCTTAATTTTATTTTAAGAGAAGTATAAATTGGTTATCGCTGAAAACTTTAATCATAGATTTTAATAAATCAGAGCAAAGATAAATTGAATCCCATGGCAGAAGAAGTAACAGGAAACAGAAAACTTGCTCAAGCTGGCTGGGAGTTCTTAAAGAAGGAAAGATTAAAAACATAATTACCAACTATTCCAATGAGGAGACAAGCAGAAGTTCAATTAAAGAAATCTCTGTGTTTGCTCAAAAAGTTTAGTGAAGATAAGAAAACAAAAAGAAAAGGATAAGTACAGGAAATGGAAGAAGGTCATAAAGGAATAGCACAGACAGGTATCTTAACACTATAAAGTTCTTGTCAGAAAAGCAAAAACTAAATGAGCAGAAGGATGTGAAAAATAATAGAAAGACTTCTTTAGATATTTTCAATGGAAAGGGGAAAAAATCAGTAGATCAAATGCTCAATGGTGAAGCAAAATGCTAACAGGTTACATTAAAAGTAGAGCTACTCAACTATTTTGGAGGGCTGGAATGTTCAATCATCTTTAACAAAAAAGTATGTGTGTCACTAGGAATTTGAAAAAAGCAGGATGAAAGGACAAGACTTAAATCCTTAGACTGATAGATGTATAGTCAGGTAATACACCTTTATTTTGAAAGAATTTAAATTTCCAGGGCTAGATGATTTGCATTGGGAGATACTGACTGGTCTGGATGAATCATTATGTATTCTCTTTGACAAATCCTGGAGAATTGGTAAAGTGCCAAATGACTGGAGAAGGACAAAGGGCTCTCTGTCTTCAAAGAGGTAAAAGAAGGAAGCTCCAGGAAGTTACAGACCAGTCAGTCTAATATTGATACTGAGAAGATGAATTTAGCTCATAGAAACTTCCAACTGGAATGCCTTCAAATAAATTGAATATTGCTTGAAATTAGTAGGTATTTCAAAAAGTCAGTTTGGATTTTTCAAAAACAAATCTTGTCATCTTAATCTTACACCATTTCTTAATCAAATAAAGTTAATATATTATAGAAATGCTGTAGATATAATATTCATTGATTTTACAAGCATTTGTCAAAATTACCTATGACATGCTGATTAGCAAATTAAATTGCTTAACGCATTGTAAGCCGCCCTGAGTCTCCGGAGAACGGCAGCATATAAATCTAATTAAAAAAATAAAATAAAATAAAGCGTACTTATCCATGGCTCTTCATCAACCTACAGAGAAAATATCAAGTGGGTTATCATAAGGATCTGTCCTTGGCCCTCTACTTGAATATTTTCGTGAATGAATTGGATGAAGAGGAAGGAATGCTTTTCCACAATACATATGATTGGACAGAATATTCAGTTTTCTAGGAAGACAGAAATAACATTAAAGAGGACTTTTAAAGATTAGTGAAATGGGCTGAAATAACTGGATTAAACTGAATAAGGTAATGAGATAAGCACAAAGTTCAGGAATTGGGTATGTCTAGTTTAATGAAAAGAAGGACTAGGGGAGACATGATATATTGATCCAATATCTCAGGGGCTGCCATAAAGAAGAGGGGTCCAGCTATTCTCCAAGCACCTGAGGGTAGGACAAGAAGCAATGGGTGGAAACTAATCAAGGAGAGAAGCAACCTAGAACTAAGGAGAAATTTCCTGACGGTTAGAACAATTAATCAGTGGAACAACTTGCCTCCAGAAGTTGTGAGTGCTCCAGCACTGGAAGTTTTAAAGAAGATGTTGGATAACCATTTGTCTGAAGTGGTGTAGGGTTTCTTGCCTAAACAGGGGGTTGGATTAGAAGACCTCCAAGGTCCCTTCAACTTATTCTATTCTATTCTATTCTATTCTATTCTATTCTATTCTATTCTATTCTATTCTATTCTATTCTATTCTATTCTATTCTATTCTATTCTGTCTTTAAAAAAACAACTGCATAAAGGATAAAACATATCAGGATCAGTAATAATATTTGCAAAAAAAAATGACTTGATAATAGTGGATTGGAGACTTACCATGAGACAACAAAGACTATGTAGCCTCAAAAAAGAAAAAAAAAAGCAAATGCTTTTTTGTGTAGCTGCACCAACACAATTTACCTATCAGGGGAAGTCATTATTCTATAATATTCTGCTTTGGTCAGAGCCCTCCTCAAGTACTAGAATAATATTTTAAGAAGGATTCTGAGAAATTGGAAAAGAATGTAAAAAAATCGGTGAAGATTATCAGGGGACTAGAAACTAAACCCATGCATAGATATAAAGAGCTGGGTATGTTTGACTTTGAAAAAAAAACAAGTGCAGGGAAATATGTTAGCACTGCTCAAATGTGGAAGGAGGTCTCAGGAAATGTCAACCTCTTCTTTCTTGTTGCAGAATGTGAGACATGGAATAATGGATTTAATTTACAGAAAGTAGAGTCTGATTAAATCCAAGAGTGGAAGGGTCCATTTCAGTTACTGAGTCTAGGCTCCTGCTCAGTGAAGGAATCCAAATTAAACTTTACAGAAATATGACCACCTAGCTTCTGCTTAGACACCAACCCTCTGGGTAATTGGTTCCACTGTCAAACTGCTCTTACCATTAAGAAATTTATTCTAACATTCAGTCAGAAGTTATAACTTAAATCCATTATTCTGAATCCTGCATTCTACAAAAAAAGAGATTGTATTTAATTATTCATTCTGCTTAGCAACTTGGTTCATAAGTTTCTTATGCTCAGGAAAGTTGTCCCTGGAATTCCAAACTGTTTCACATCCTGATTTCAGCATATGATGGAAGAAGGCAAAGACAGTTATGTATCTGAAAACCTGGAAGACTGTATTTAGTTATCAAGGAAGATCCTGTCCAGGAAGAATTCCATAGAAGGGAGTTGGCTCATGGGGGAATGAGATTTATTGCTAATTACTTTGCAAGTCCAGATTTCAGATGAATCTGTCAGGATTTATTAACACCAGCAGAAAATATCTTATAACCGGCACTGAAGTATTGAAGTAATGCAATAATAAATGTGGATTCTATAATGCTAGACTCCCTTTAGTGGGATTTTCTCTTCATAATCTGCATTTATTAAGAGAACAGGGAGCATCATATTTGTTGTGTAATAAGCGACAGTGTTTCTGTGATACGTTTGCATTCCTTGCCAGAAACAAAATAAAACTAATGTGTGACTGGCCTCCAGCTTTTTAGATAAACCCTCTTTGTCCAGCATTCTACTTGACAAGAATTCCAATAAAGAGAGTTTTAGAAATAAATTAGAAAACCTGTGATGCTTTAGGTCATCATTTCAGAGATATTTCCTTACCTAAACAGAGAAACTGAATAACCACAGGTGGACAAAAAGCAGTGGAATGGGAGCAACTTCCAATTTCCTACCAACTTTCCTATTGAGTGGGAACAGGGAGGGAGCATCAGAAATCCTTCCTTCCTTCCCCTTCCTTCCCCTTCCCCCTCCTCCCCTCCCTTCCTTATAGGGCTGTTAGGTGGAAGAGAGCATGAGGGATTACAAGACTGACTGGAAAAATGTCATGGTATATTGTAAATGAAGATCATATGACAGCTGCAGCAATTCATCAGTGCAGCATCAACTAGTAGTACTGAAGCAACCATAACTTCCCCAAATTTCAATCCCTTGGGAGTTATGGTCTCAGATGTTGGACACTTTCTAGCCCATTTGAGGTATCTTAGTTCAAAAATTGTTGCCCTGTGATGCATGGTTCACTCAATTAAAGGTCATGACAGTGAGTGGTTTAGTAGTAAATAGATTGCAGAATGAAGCATGCATAGTTTGATACAGCTTTCAATTTATTCCTTGTTGGTATGGAAGGGTTGAAGTAGATTGATCTGTCTTTCTACAATTTCCCATGAACTCTCTATGTTCCACCTAATTTAACATCTTGTTTTATAATGAAACAACCCCTCGCTTATGGAAAAGAATCTGCCATGATTCTGAAGACTTTGAATACCAGATTGATAAAAGGGAAGCAGGAAGAAAAATCTCTGTCAAAGAACCAGAAGGAAGAAAATAAATATTAAGGTCACATTAGTTTGGCCTTCCAACCAGTCTTCCAAGGCCAAATGCCAAAAGGTTGCAGATTTATTAAGAAAAAACAATCACATTTTGATGCACTCAAACTGTGAAAAAAGTGGATATAATGAGATTTGAAACAGTTACCACAGAGAATCTGTCTTCAACTCCCATTTAACATAGAACGGAATGTCAAAGAGCCAGTGATGAGGTAATTAATTATATACTGGATTATTAGTTTCAGCAAGATTAAGTAAACTGTTCAACTGAAAAAAAAAATCAAGTCACAAAGGAGATGTTTCATGTTACAAAGATGTATTCACACTGTACACGTACTGTATTTATAACTTTGGCCCATTTTTGGATGTTGCAATCCTATGAAATGAGGGAATAACTGAATGCTCAACATAACTTGCAAGATAATTGAGAAACTTCCCAAACGTCTGTCCAAGACCATCTGAACCATAAGGTAGCTGGGAAAAAACATTTTATTTGGTTCATTTGCCCTATGGAAAGTCTGGGTTGCAATTAATTTCATCTCACCAGAAAGTGATCTGGTGATATTCTATAGTTCAAAACTGGTTTACAGGATGCCTGCATAGAACTAAATTGAAGCCACCCACCCATCCCATCTCTGAACTTGTACAACCAGTGATGTCAGCTAAGGATGTAGGTCTTAATTCTAAGGCCTTAATTATAACTATCATGTTGTAGGGAAAAGAACAGAAAAGGGCAGAGAGATAGGAAATGAGGGGAAATAGCAATAATTGATGTTACCTCTTCCTTCAGTAACAAATGTCAGTGCCTTCAGAACTGATCATTTCATAGAAAGTATAGCCCCTAATAGCATTTTATAAATAGTGTAGAATATAAGGCATGATCCTTCAGACACTAGAATTCACTTATTGTTAAATCTAGATCTAACGGGCAGTATTCTAAGTGACTAATATTTTGAAGCACTTCATTTGTAAATATGTTGTTTGGAAATACTGCGAATATCTTTGCTTTTCCCTTTTTCTTTGAGGCTTGCAAGTTATGCTTCTGGATTCCTAAAAAATAAGCCTGAAAGGTGAGAGCTATACCTTAGCCTCTAAGAACTGTCACTGGATCTTTGCTGGATCAATTTCAGCCTATCAGAGAAGGGCTTTCCATCACTTATTTTTATTTATTTTGTATTGCTTTTAAGATAGTGAGGGAAAAAAAGAAATGGAAAAAAATAAATCACAGATAAAAATGCATACATTGTCAAAGAAAAGAAAAAAATACATATAAAGTGCTTTTAAAAGAAACAAAGGAGAAAGAAAAAATGTATATCATGTTAACAGTAAATAGTTCCAGTTCTATATAGGGTTGTCTAAAACAATCATTATTTTATTTATAATAAATATACTTCAAGTGCATTAATAAAATTACTATGTTTTAACTTACTATGTTTTATACAAATGAGTCCCAAATTTCATGATATTTATCCATATAAAATATACATTTATCTGCTAATAGGTGGCAAATACAATCAGGTCTTCAAGCCATTGAGTGAGAGGTCTTAAATTTAATCTTTCCAAGTCTGCAAAATCAGTCTTTAGCCATAATAAGGATATGGAGAATCCATTTACATTCTCATATTGTCAAATTCCAAGCATTAGGTATGTAGTTCAAAGGTTATTATTGTCTGAAAATTTTAGCTTTAGCAGTTATGCTGATATTATACAGTACTTTCTCCCAAAACTTAGTCCATTATAAAGACATTGTAAAAACTTCTTTGGGCAAGAAAGCATTTCAGCTTTCGAGACACCTGAGATAGTACAACAACTCATTAAATCCTTTAAAACTAAAAAGCCTATTTTTTTTTATATTTTTTATAAATAAATCAATTTGATATGAAGATCCTAAGCAATGAGTAAATAAAGCACGAAAGGTTCCTATATTGCCTAGGCCTAGACAATGGGAGAGTGTTTTGATTTCTATAGTAAGTGTGTCGATGGACCTCAAATTAAGACTTGTACTATAAAAATATTTGGAATTTATTGGACTCTATTAAATTTATACAGAAAAGGACAGTCAAACTGCATAATGTTTCTTCTAAACACATGTTTTTACTATGTCTTACATTTGATATTTTCCCCCTTTGCCTTGATGAGCAAATACTTGTGTCTCTGCAACACTGGTCAGGCAGCAATTGTATGGCCTATCCAAATACTTCTATGGACTAGGAGAAGGCTAACTGAGACCCTTGTCAAGATAGCTCTAAAGCTTTTCATTAAGTGGCTTTGCTTGGATTGGTTCAAATAGAATAAGAAAGCTGAGGCTTCTGAAAAGTAATTTGTCTTTCGGCTTTTCAAATTTATATTAATAACTAGCTGAATACCCATACTCCACTACGAAACTATGTGATTGAGCTTGATAAATTGACACTTAGAGTTTGAAAATTAATGAGTATTTATGATCGGCCTCTCCTATCCCCTTCTCTCTCTCAGGCTGGCTCCATAGATCCTCTCCTATCTCCCCCAGGCTTGCCCTATAGAAGCCTCTCCTCTCCCTCAGGCTTTCTAGTCCCTTCTCTCCATGAGGCTTGACCCACAGAAGTCCCATTTCCTCCAGAGTTATTTTCAAGTTGGGAGGGGGAGTAGAATGTCTAACTAATTAGCATCAGAGCATGTTATAATGCTCTAATGCTCTAATAATATAGGAAATACTAATGCTCTGATGATCATTTCAAAAAATCCTTTTAGTGAGCACCTAAAAGCCAAGACATACGTAGCAAATTTCAAGTTTGTAGGCTTTACAGTTCTGGAGATTTTGTGATTAATGTGTTAGTGGTTTTTGTTTTTATATATAGAGAGAGAAAAGAAAGACAGTTTGGTTATTGGATTCCTTTACCGTGATCTATGGATATGCATCAAATTGAAGATTTCAAATGTTTATAGCATGTCTTCTGGATTCTATCAGCAGCTGCCAGGCACCTTCTGGAAAGAGTTCTAATAAGCAGTAAGTTTTTGCAAATGTTTGATACCTCTGTGCCCTTGCCTGATTGTTTTCCTATGCAGATATTGTCAGCTTTTTCTTGATGGATGTGTAACAGAGACATAAATCCATTAGTGTTTGTAGCCTGTCAATGGAGAATGTGTCATCCACCAGTATAAACTACAAATTTGTCAGATGGCTCAGCAGTCCTAGAGACAAGTAACAGACAACAAGTAGATAGGGACTGTGCTGGCATTTCAGAGACCTCATCATTCTCAGGTCAAATGTTTCTATTTCTCAGGAAAAACAAAATTGATAGAACCAAGATAATCATCATAAAGGCTGCACTAAGAAGCAACAGTGTGTTGAGGTTTTATCCCAAATGTGGCCTTGAGATTCAGAGGTTTCAGGATCTACTGTTGTATAACCTCTGGGTCAGGAATGACATTTCAGCCGTTGTCCCTTTGACCACAACCATATTCACATTGCCCTGTTGCTTCACTATTTATATTTATTGCATTTATACCCTGATGTTATCTAAAGACTCTTGATTGCTTACATAACATGAAAATCTTCATTAAAAATCCATATTTTTAATGAATATATATAACATGATAATTGAATATGTAGCTTATAGAATCATAAACCAATAAATCATACCAGCAACTATCAAAAATACAGAAATAAAGACAAGAATAGTCTAAGTCATGAACTTAGTTTAAATTCTCTTTGAAACAACTAAGTATTCAACTTCTTTCAGAAAACCTTCAGAGCATATGGAGCATTAACCATTAACCACCATGAAATGGACAACTTCACTTGTATTCTCTCTTGCTCAAAGCAAATGCCCTTCACTCACATTTTCATGCTCTGAATTGAAAGTACGGTTCTAAGGCTTTTGCTGATTCAAGTTTTGCTTTGTGTGTCCAATTTGCTTGCTATCTGTACTTTTTCTTGACCAATCATTATCAAATGTGGTTCCATGGAATCCAAGAGATTTGCAACAAGGTTGCTAGGATTTTGTGAGAGATTGTGAGAGATTGTGAAATTTTAAATGATTGAAAGATTTTAAAAGATCAAAAGAAGATGAAGGGGAAGGAGGAAGGAGAAAGCACGGCTGTAGGGTAGCAAGTGGTGGCAGCCGGTTGGAATTCTATCTATCCCACTCGGAAACTTCCTCAGTGGCTCCTTGGAATCTGGGAATGGTGGTGTGGGTATCAGCGGGGGTGGTGAGGCCGGCCCTGACACTAAATTGGGCTGTGGCACAGCCCAATGAAGTACTGGAGCTGTTCTCAGGCCCTCTTGCCGGCAAAAGGGGCGTACTGGGGTGTGTGAGAACTGAGAAGAGCACAAACGGGTCTTGGGACTGGAGAAGAGAGACCTCCTCCCGGAATATCTTGGCAGTTGCAGAGGACCTGGAGGCCCCCTATGACACTCAACAGAGGCTGGGGTCTGGAAGCTAGTCGTTATCCCAGAAGAACTGAGGAAGATGGGGCTGGTGGGCGATGGAGGGGTTTCCCATTGCATGGATACCAGCCCTTTTTCTCCTCCCCCTCCCGGGTACTGGACCCGCCTAAATGGGCTTATATTCGGCCCTGACTGAGGGAGTTCTCTCTCCCCCCCTTTTTTCCTTTTCTTCCTCTTCCCTTCTTTTA
Organism: Masticophis lateralis; assembly: GCA_030761175.1. Lineage (NCBI taxonomy): Eukaryota > Metazoa > Chordata > Lepidosauria > Squamata > Colubridae > Masticophis > Masticophis lateralis. The sequence goes on along the minus strand of JAUDYJ010000001.1, from coordinate 308,362,758 downwards.
CTTTTTCATTGGGACTTACTCGGATGCGATCTTGAGTACAAGATTATTCCAAGGACTTTCCATCTCTGCCCCTGGCGTGACTCATTGACTGACTGATAGACTGATAAACTTTTCCTCCAACCATGGCTCAGCCAAACTGATGTAACTGTTGAGGGGTCCTTTCTTACATCATGATTTTCATCATTGGGAGAAGTTCTTTTCAATCTACGGCCCCTTGGGGCCCTGCCATGAGAAGGTGGGCTCGAGGTCGTTCCCATTGGATGAGCTAATCAGGACGATCCTACTGTTGTGGGAGGACAGTAGAGATACCAATAGCACACCAATGAACATTGGCTGTATTACACCTTTCGTAAAGCCCCCTGTTTGAGCTCCGTGCCTCCATCACTGTATTCGGAGATGTACATGACAGCGGATCTTCTTGCGCTGCGAGATTCCCCCCTCTCGCAGATGTGACCCTCACTATCGAGGGCCCACCTCAAGGATGGGTTTTGGGACCCAGAGAGGTGGCATGCAATATCTAGGGGATTGAAGGGTTTTCTATGGAAATTTTTAGCCAAACTTTTAAGGGGTCCCAGGGTGGGGGAAGGTCAGATTGGAACTTGGGGTGTGGGTATAGGGGATAACCCACAAGGGGGAGGGTCAGGTCTGGCCGTGAAGTGCGGTGTGGGGGGTGGAGGACCTGGGGTCGAGGTGGGAGTTAGAGCTCATCCGGAAGGTGTTTTGAACATCAATATTGTAGGTGGGAGGAGTAGATATGGCAGGAACAGGGGGCCTCGTCATGTAAGGGAGTGCACACTCACTGTCTATGAGCGGTGGCATGCTCCGGCCCCCAAGGGTCCACTCGCCCCCTAGGTTGTTGCATTGACCCTCAGGACCTGGGCCTTCGGCTGATGCTGTGCAATGCCAGGTCTATAGTTAATAAGGCCCCCCTCATTTGTGATCTTGTTCAGGAGGGGGGGTGCAGACCTGGCAGGTGTTACAGAGACCTGGTTGGGCCAGGAGGGGGGGTCCACCTCATTGAAATGTGCCCACCAGGTTTCTAAGCATTCCATCAGCTGAGGTCATAGGGGAGGGGAGGGGGGTAGCGGTTATCATTAGAGAAGGTCTGAGACCGAGGGAGGCCACTGTTACTCAGATGGCCAGCTGTGAAACCCTCCTTGTGAAATGGGGTCATGGGGTTCAGATGGGTTTGCTGATCATGTACCTGGCTCTCTGCCACATGGCAGCAGCCCTGTCCGAGCTAGTCAACATCATCGCAATGGTGGTGGTAGATTCCCCCAGACTTATGGTCATGGGGGGTTTCAATCTGCCATCTGTGGGTGAGACATCTGAGGTGGCTCAGGAGTTCAGTGCTTCCAGGACAGCTATGGACTTGACCCAGTTAATTCATGGCCCTACCCACATGGGGGGAAACACGCTGAATCTGTTTTTTGTCTCTGAACAGTAGTTGAATGATCTCGAGATAGGGGATATAGTTACCAAGCCCTTGTCATGGTCAGATCACTCTGTCCTTCATAGTCTCGACCTTCGAACCGCTGCACCCCACTGCAGGGAGGCAGAGCCGGTAAGATGGTTCTGCCCCAGGTGTCTGATGGAACCTGATAGGTTCCAGATGGAGCTTGGGCCATTTCCTGAGGCTCTGGCACATGCCTTAACTGGTGACCTAGTGGCCGCCTGGGATAGGGCAGCCGCTGGAGCTCTGGATCAGGTCGTGCCTTTGCGGCCTCTGACCCGGCGCCGATCTCAATTGGCTCCTTGGTTCACCGAGGAGCTGAGGGAGTTGAAGTGCCAGAAAAGATGCCTAGAGAGTAGTTGGGGGGCCAGTCTTTCTGAATCTGACCGGACACTAGTAAGATCCCATATTAGGAATTACCTAGTGGCGATAAAAGCAGAGAAATGTAGTTATTTTGCTGCTCTTATTGCATCATCAGATAACCGCCCAGCCGCCCTCTTTAGGGTGACCTGCTCCCTGCTCCACCAGGAACTGTGGGAGGACCCCTTGGAGGGTAGAGCCGAGGATTTTGCTCAGTATCTGTATGACAAAATCACTCAGATTTGGGAAGATTTGGACTCCGTCTGGGTAGGCTCAGGGGGAGGGACCAGGGCAGGTCTTGAGATTGTTGTTTGGGATGAGTTTGATCCTGGGACCCTTGAGGACGTGGACAGGATTCTGGGCAGACTGAACACGACCATGTGTTTATTGGACCCGTGTCCTTCCTGGTTAGTGCTGGCTTCCTGGGAAGTGACACGAGGCTGGCTCCAGGGGATTATAAATGCTTCGTTGGGTGAGGGTGACTTTCTGGCCACCTTGAAAGAGGCGGTGGTGAGACCTCTCCTCAAGAAGCCTTCCTTGGACCCGGCAATGTTGGTAAATTATCGTCCGGTCTCCAACCTTCACTTTGTGGTTGTTGAGAGCGTGTTTGCACAACAGTTTCCCCAGCACCTGGATGAAATGACGTATCTGGATCCGTTCCAGTCGGGCTTCAGACCTGGGTACAGCATGGAAACGGCATTGGTCACATTGGTAGATGATCTCTGGAGGGCTCGGGACAGGGGTTGCTCCTCTGTCCTGGTTCTGTTGGACCTCTCAGCGGCTTTTGATACCATCGGCCATGGTATCATGCTGCACCGGTTGGAAGAGTTAGGGGTGGGAGGCACTGTGTTGCAGTGGTTCTCCTCCTTTCTCTCTGACCGGTCGCAGTCTGTGTTGACAGGGGGGCAGAGGTCGACCTTGAGGCCCCTCATATGCGGGGTGCCGCAAGGGTTGGTCCTCTTGCCCCTCCTGTTCAACATTTATGTGAAGCCGCTGGGTGAGATCATCTGTGGTTTTGGGGTGAAGTACCACCAGTACGCTGATGACCCCCAGCTGTACATCTCCACACTGGACCACCCCAACAATGCCCTTGAAGTGATGTTCTGGTGCCTGGAGGCCGTGCGGATCTGGATGGGGAGGAATAGGCTCAGGCTCAACCCATCCAAGACCGAGTAGCTGTGGTTTCCCACGTCCTGATATAGTCAGTTGGTGCCATCACTGACTATTGGGGGCGAATCATTGACCCCCACAGAGAGGCGCGCAACCTGGGTGTCCTCCTGGATTCATGGCTGTCTTTAAAAGAACACTTGACGGCTGTGACCGGGGGGATTTTTCATCAGGTTCACCTGATTCGACAGTTGCACCTCTTTCTGGATTGGGACTCCTTATGCACGGTCACTCATGCCCTCGTCACCTCCCGCCTGGACTATTGTAACATTCTCTACATGGGGGTCCCCTTGAGGAGCACCCGGAGGCTCCAACTGGTGCAGAGTGCGGCCGTGTGGGTGGTAATGGGAGCGACATGGCTTTCCCATGTGACACCCCTCCTGCATGACCTGCACTGGCTCCCGGTGGTCTTCCAGGTGCACTTCAAGGTTTTGGTGACCACCTTTAAAGCACTCCATGGCTTAGGACCTGGGTACTTGCGGGACCGCCTACTACCACTAATAGCCTCTCACCGGCCAGTACGCTCTCATAGAGAGGGGCTCCTCTGGGTGCCGTTGGCCAAACAATGTCAACTGGCGGCCCCCAGTGGGAGACCCTTCTCTGTGGGGGCACCTACCATCTGGAACGAGCTCCCCCCGGAGATACGGAGGATCCCAGATCTGTGCACCTTCCACCGCGCTCTTAAGACCATTTTATTCCACCAGGCAGGCCTGGCCTAACTTTTTCCCTCTTTTTAACATTTTTAATAGTTTTAATATCTTTTTAATACTTCAATATTTAAAGTTTGATTGGTTTTAAATTGCTGGGGTTTTAATTTGTCTGGGCCAAACCATTTAATTTGATTTTATTCCTGCTCTTAAATTTTGTATGTATGTATTTTATTGTTGCCTGTTCACCGCCCTGAGTCCTTCAGGAGTAGGGCGGTATATAAATCAAAAATCAAATCAAATTAAAAAAAACTTTTACAATAGTTGGGAATTTTTGTATACTGTGATTCAGCTCACTAATCATTTTAACATTTCATGAGGTGCAGATATAATACAAGAATTTCAAGAATTTCTCCAGAAGTTAAAAAAAATGTTGAGAATGTCTGTTCTATATAACTTCTTCTCTTTAATTGGTTACTGCATAGAAACAAGAATGTTTCACATCATGGGTCAAAGAACACTCTTCTGTAATTCTTTAATCTCTGCTGTAGCTATTATTACCAGAATCTTTCAGGTGTAATGGTTATAACGCTTACTTGGTATGTAGAATGCTGTTGTTTCAAAGCTAACATAGATTTTAATTACTATTTTTCCCAAACTACCAACTTTTCCACTATGTTTTTTATTTCTATGTTGTTGCTATTATTGCAACAATAGTGGGAAAGTAATTACATCAGATAAAGAAAACTTATAACAACAAAAATAACCTAGCTCTGCTGAGTTTTAAATAGATGGCAAGCAAGAGTTAAAGCCACTAGAATACCAAAAGATTGTGGTAATAATACAAAGGACATTCAGCTAATTTTGTAAAAATGAAATAATGGATTTTTTTAAAAGTTGGTTGTAATGTCTTCATTAATGTAGATTTTGCTGTCTTCACTTTGCATATGTACATTTAAGTATATATTAATATATTTTATGTCTATGTCTGTGTATATCTCTCTGTGTGGTATGTACCCAACAAAAGCTTATTTGTGCAGAAAGACATTTATGGAGATTCTCAATCAGTCCAGGTCATGGTGGTCCCAAAAGTGTTTTTTTTTTCCCCAAAAGGCAATTGGACTTTTTTTTTTCTTTGAAATTTTCACTTCTCATCCAAGAAGCATTTTCAGTTCTAACTGACTGAAGGGGAATAAAAGGATTTATATTCTTTGGGTGCTATCAGATGACTCTCAGCTCTCAGAGTTATTGAGGCCACTTGGTGGAGGAATGGGACAATTTGCCACACCAACTCTCCACAGTCCACTTGCCATGGCCAATTTGTCATGGCCAACTTGCTGTGGGACAGCTTATTGCGGGACAATTCAACAATTCAATTTAATTATTTAAAATAATTTTAAAATAATTTTAATTTTTGTCATTCACATTTTATTTTGTCCCTCCTTTGGCATCATTTCTTTAATGATTCTATTTGATTATTTCTTCAATATTAATGTAACTCTTGTCCTGCGGTGAGTTGTCCCACAGCAAGTTGGCTATGGTGAGTTATTGTAGACCCACTCGGTGGTTTATCCTAAGAATCACGTGAATCAGAGTGAAAATGGATGTGGAACCATCTTGTGACTGCTGAAAGGACTGTGTTGTAAACAGGAGATCGGTAGTGTCATATACCTCCACCTCTGTTGAGGGAGAGTTGTACAATTTTAACATACATGGGAAATGCACAGAAAGAAAAATGCACAGAAGAATTATAAATGCACAAGCAGAATTGCATGAGGTTTGCAAGACTATAAACTAATTGCAGTTTTTAACTCAATTTGTGAGTTCAGTTAAACTTCATGAAAATGAGCCTAGCAGCCTCATTTTGGTGATAAGCAAACATTTCTGTACAATGTGACAAGAAAAAGGAAACCATCAACATTACTCAGATAAATTGAGGAGAAAATGATAGAAGTCTTGCAGTTTAATGATTTCTTGAGTGAGACTTTCCTTTAATCTTAAAGTGAGTTCTTTAATCTCCTAAGGCTTTTTCAGTCTCCTGGTTTTTGTTTGTTTGTTTGTTTGTTTTCTTCTTTGTTTGATAACTGGCAATGTCCATAAGACCACTTAGGAGGGCACTGCTCACAGCTTTTTCAAAATGTAACCCATATAGAGAGAGACTGATTCCATTCACCCTTGGAGATAGAAACTTCAAAAGTGAAATTTCACTTTTGGATTTAACAAGAGAGGGGAAATATAATCTTAAAATGCATATAAACTACATGTTTGTAGCCAAGGGTCTCTCCTTTTTAAAATTAGGAGAAACATGTTTAGCTTCATGAACTTGGTGGAAAGAACTGTAGAGGTCACAGACCATTGTGGTGAATGAAATACAGCCTGAATGCCTTTGGTTGTTTATCCCTATCTCAAAAGAAAAAAGAAAAAGAAAAGAAAAGAAATTAGCAATGTTTCCATTGAGGTTTAAATATGCCTGCAGAGAGAGTTTTCTTTACAGTAAATCTTCTTATTACCACAAGAGTTGTTTCATTGGTGAAGATGAAATTACTTAGTGGCTTAAATGTAATTTATTCCAGTCATTGGATTGCTGATCACCAGATGTAGGATGGTTGAGAAGTATTTCATTTCAAATAGGAACCTATTCCTCTATTTCTATTCAGTTAAGGTTCTAAGTTGCAGCTGGTTTGATTCTGCAGGCTGATCTACCATACTTGTGCATAGATATGTACCCATGGCTGTATTTCTTACATACCTATCCAGTCACTAAAATGTTTAAAATAACTTATTTTTTTTCTCAAATATTGCATTTTAAAAACTACCGTATTTTTTGGACTATAAGACACACCGGTGTGTAAGACGCACCAACATTTCCACCCTCTTTTAGGGTGGAAAAAAGTGTGTTTTATACTCTAAAAAGTATGGTATTTCCTTGTGTGTTCTTTCATAGGAAATTGTTTTTTCTGAATTAAAAAACAAAATGAAGACAGGGCAAAGCTGGATGTTCAAATAGACACATATACATACAGAGAAAAAGAGAAAGGGAAAAACTCCTGTTGTAGTTTTTAACTACCGTAACAAAATAGAAAAGCAAATCTCTTCATAGGAATTGCTGTGACTCATAGTAAGCAATCACCCAGACAGAGAATAACTGTCAACCTATTTTCTTGCCAACCTAAATTCACACATGCCAGTTGCACAGATTCCCCTTATGTAAAAATGGGGTATTTGTCTTTATAACAGTTGGATAGTTTATAATGAGACTGTAATCAAAATGAATTTTTGCCAGGTATCCATCATCACTTTCATTACTGACCTAATGAACAGTTTAGGCCTTTGATTATTGTAGGGGAGGAAGGAAAAAATGAAATAATTATATCAATTATGATTGTTTGCATTCTGTTTCTAGTGTTTTTAGTGGCATTTTTAAAATCATTTTGTAACAATTTAATACACAGATATCCTTTCTGTTTTGGGAATAATCCATAGCCACTGGAACTAATTATCACGAGATACTATTCTTATACATTTGAAACATTCTTATTCAGGAAATCCTATCTTTTTTCTCTTCCCTTTTTTGGTCCCATCAGCCTTGCCTCTGCATTTGTTGCTTGGGCAATGTAATAGGGGAAAAAAGGGCTTTTATTTTAATTGTAAACCATTTTCTCTTTTCACTATAAGTTTCTGAGTTCCTCTCTAAACAATTACAGGGATGTAGCTATCCAAAGAGCATTCAGCCCATGAGTTGTCACTATGTATTAAAGCAGGATTCTTGATCCTGTGAGTGACTGATAGGAAGAATAAAAAGCAGCACCAGAAATGTAATCATGTCACCTAGCGGGTGGGTTGGAAAACTAAGAGTGGAAAGAGGAGATAAAGGAATCAATCCATCTATCTCAGACTCATTTTTCCCCTGTTCACTCATATATATCAATCAGAGGAAAGCAATACATTGGAACTGCAGTCCTTTGAATCTTTCTTTGAAAAGATTTAGATGAATGAGAACAAGCTAATACTAGATCAAGAGAATAAAGACATTCTCTGATCCTTGTGTGGAGGTCGGGATTCAGATTGTGCACTCCTTCTAATAATCACAATTGGTTTCATAAGAATACTTCCTTTAGCTTTACCATATGCTGTCTCCAAATACTCTTAATAGCAATGAACACAAATACTCCAAATACTATTAGTGGCAATGAACGCAATCTGCCTACCTTGATCATTTTAGAGACAAACCACACTGAGAGTCAAACCACATTGAGAGTCTTGGTTATATCATACTTTGAATATGGTAGGCCTGCTTTCTATATGGATTCTTTTGAAGAGTGGACAGAAACCACTAACCCTAATCCTAACCCTAACCCTAACCCAGAAGTATGATTCTGGGGGAAAAAAATGCTCCAACTGCAAATTAATTTCTAGGCGCAGTTCAGTGTGCAAATTCTAACTGTCAAAGCTTAAATAGGTCAAATGCTGGGTAGCTGAGTAATATCACTGTGAATTAGCTTAGGTATGAAAATCTCAAAGAGAGGTGATCCACTGGTCAGAAACAAGGAAGATGTCTTCTCCTTAATGAAGGTGGTTTTGCTCCAGAGTTATGATTCATCTCTACCTTCTCAGTGTTTTGGAATGAACATCCAACAATTTGGCCTTTTAAAATAATATTTTGTGTTGTACTATATTTTACACTGTTGTTTTAATATTGTCTTCACATGTGGTTAATGCTTTATTTTCCCCTCCTTACACATTTGAGTAAACTACTGTGACATTTGTTGAAAGGCGGTGTATATCTAAATGCCACAAAACCAAATATGATTATAAATGATAGATTCCATTAAACAAGTATTCCTGTCCCAATGCTCAGGAAACTCATAGAATAATGTTTTTCTCTTCAAATGAACATGATGGTAATGATTATTGGTGTGTGCCTAGGTTTGTTTTACTTTTCAATTACTTTCCTACCCTTAAACTCTAGTTTCTGCTCTTATCTCTATCCTTAAAACATACAGAATGGGGGGGGGGAGTATATTTTTAAAAAATCCATATTCTTCCCATAGCCATCATAGCTTCCTGCCACTCTGCAAAGGGTGGGGAGGCTGATTTGTAATTCCTGTAATTCTTTCAAACATTGTCCACTTCTACTTCAGTTACACCTGAAGGGAATTCAAACATGGATCTGGTGAATTCTTTAAGAACTCTTCTTTCTGCTCCAAGACAAAACACGGTTTTAGGTTCTTGTTGCTCAAAGCACTCAATTTCTCTCTCCATTCAAGCATGCTGATAATTGGCTGCATTTTTCCTAGCTCCCTAACAATAAGCATATTTTATTTAAATATAAAATATTTAATATTAAAATATTAAAGCTGTTGGTATTTCAATGTTCTAACTATCTGCTTATACAAAGAAAGAAATGTGCATGGCAAAAGATATTAATTTGCTCTTGGGTAATGAATACATAAGGGACACAGTGGCTCAGTGGTTAAGATGCTGAGCTTGTTGATCAAAAGGTCAGCAGTTCAGACTTCCGGTGGCGCCTTCCTCGTTGGCGGCGGGCTTTTCATGCCTGCCGGCTTCTCGGCGCGTTAGAGCCGCCTTACAGCAGACAGGCGGCTCGGAAAACCTGCTCCTTGATGGGAGGAGCAGGGAGAGCTTCTGGGGGTGAGGTTGAGCCCCCCTGAGTTGCCCCAGGAATTTTTCCTTTGTCCTGGGGAAGGCTCAGAGGGATGGCTCCCTCCATACCCCCAGGGTATGCTCCGCGCCGAGAGGGTCCTCCGCTAATTACCTAATTAGCGGAGCCAGACGCTGGGAGCAACACCACAATTGAAATGATAATTGGAGCAAGCTGGAAAAGAGAGAAGATAAATTTAAGCAAGTATGGATTTTTCTCTACTGATTTTTTGGAAGAGGAGGGGGGAAGGGGGAAGGAGAGGAAGAAAAGTGAAAGTTTTTAAAGATGGCAACTGGCTCTGCTTGAAAGAAAAGTGAGAGCGGAAATGGAATGTGGAGTTCAGTCCTGAAAGACTTTGAAAGAAATATTTTGTCACAGAAAAAGAACTTAAAGGAACAGAGGCTGATTTAAATAGATTTCTTCTGTTTTTGTTTTTTTTTTTCTCTCTATTGAAGTAAGAAGGATTTTTTTTTGGTCCTTTTTAAAAGTAAAGATGCCTAAACTTAAAGGAAGGGGGGGCTCCCCCTTGAGTCAGATGAATAAAGTTGAAATGTCTCATTTGCAGAGACTTACAGAACTGGATTTAAAAGAGTTAATTACAAGGTCCTTAGAGAGTGTGGTAGATAAGATAAAAGGATCACAGAAGGATCTTGAGGAACTGGTTTCTGGGAAATATGACCAACTAAGTCAAATTATTGCTCAAGTAGCTTCAGATCTTTCAACTGTGGTGGCTGCAATGGGGAAGAAAGTGACTGAGATTAGTAGTAAATTTGAATCTCAGATACAAGAATTACAAGTGAAACTTCTGGAAGCAGAGGCCAAAAACCATAACATTCAGAATGATGTTATTATGCTTCAAATTAAGGCTATGGAATCTGCAATTAGACTAAGAGGGATAAAAGAAAACAACAGAGAAAACTTAAGAACAACTTGTGCAAAGGCCTTTGCAGAATTATTAAAGCTACAAGATGAACTAATTTTGGGTTCTATAGAGAAAGTTTACAGAGTTAATTCGCGTTTGGCTAAACAAAGGAATCTGCCTAGAGATGTCGTTGTTTATTTCACTGATAAAAGACTGAGAGATGATATTTTACAAAAGTCTTATTCTGATAGAGTGCAGGTAGCAGGTACACAAATCAGGATTTTTAAAGAGCTACCATCGAAGGTTTTAAAGGACAGGAAAGATTTTGATTTTTTGGTCAAGGAACTGAAGAGAAGTAATATCCCATTTAGATGGGATTTTCCAGTTGGCATAATTTTTAGATATCATGGTGTGAGACGTTGTTTGAAAACTATTGAAAAAGCAGAATATTTTTACCAAAATATTTTTAAGGGAGCACCGGAATATCTCAAGAATAAAAAATCCAAAACAGAGTCTACAAAATGTGAACAGAAAGAAGAAAATCAAAGTGTGTTAAAAGTAAAAGGAGAATTTGGTGGTTGTCCAGAGGATTTTACTATGGATTTTTCTGATGAGAAGATTGAACACCTCAGTGACCTTGGAGGGGGATCACAGGACCTTGAACTGCTGGAGGAAGATTCAAAAAACAAAGTTTTACTTCGAAATGACCAGCAGCAGAGGTCCAGTACTCTTCAAGAAATGGGGGGTGATGCTAATCGACAGGAACTAGAAGTTAATGAGGAAATCCGACTGGAAACCACAGATGATAAATTTAAGGAGCATCGTGAATCGTTTGATACTGAATCAGAAAGCATTGAAAGATTTGGAAAAAATGGATTATAAAAAATCTTTTAAGATATTAAAATGGATTACAAAAATTTTTACTATGAAGTTTATCCTGGATTGGACATGATATCCTGAGTGTTGATAGATTGCTGCAAAATTAGCAGTGATTACTGGTTACCCAATTATATATTCTTTGTGGAACTCATCTTCTAGGAGAAGACTATGTAATTGAAAATACCTTATAACCCGAAGGATTGAATTGCAAAGGGTGGCAGGATTTGAAAGAATTTTAAGGGAACATCTGGGAATGCAGCTTCTAGTTGGTTTTTTCTTCTCTTTTTTTTTTCTTCAAGGTTTGGTTAAGGCTGCGAAAGCCTATTTTTAGGTACAGCATAAGTTAGTTTGAATGAATCTTCCTAGAGGTGTGAATACCTTCGTGGTTGGATATTATTTATAAAGTCACTCGGGGGATTGTGTGGAGAAATGTTTTACTTTGCTGATGGGGGCAGCGGCAAGATGAAGATTATTGAAGCAGGATTTATGTGAGGAAATATGTTTGACTTCAATCAAGTTGAAGAGAAGATTGAAATTCGGATTATAGAGACTGAGGAATGAATTAAACAAAAGATAATTTTCTTAATGACATAATTGTGTGATTATAACTATATATGCATATATATTTCTTATGTTTTATGTTTTTGGGGGTTTTTCTTTAGTTAAGGGGTGTAGTTAGGATAGAATTATAATGGCTATTAATGGTTTTTTTAAATTATAATATTGTTTAAATATATTAATGTCTGGTTTTTTTTTTTTACCTTTTTTTTCTTCCTTTCCTTCTTTCTCTTCCTCTTTCGAAATTTGTTTAATTTAGAATTTGAATATTTAATAATCTTTTTCTTTTTCCCTTGTTCTAAACTTTGTTTTTTTTTAACCTGTAGCGGAAGTCAGGGGGGGATGGGGAGGGAAGGGGTTGGGGTTGAGGGAGGATGGGAGGGGTTGGGGAGGGGGGATTGGGGAGGGGGGGTGAAAATGAAGAAATTCCTGTATTGTAAAACTTTTTCAATTAAAAAAAAAAAAAGGTCAGCAGTTCAGTGGTTTGAATCTCTAGTGTCGCATAATGGGGTGAGCTCTCATTATTTATCCCAGCTTCTGCCAACCTAGAAGTTCAAAAGCATGTAAAAAATGGAAGTAGAAAAATAGGGACCATCTTTGGTGGGAAGGTAACAGCATTCTGTGCACCTTTGGCATTTAATCGTGCCGCCCACATGACCACGGAGATGTCTTTGGACAGCGCTGGCTCTTTGGCTTTGAAATGGAGATAAGCACCACCCCCTAGAGTCAGGAATGACTAGCACATACAGTATGTGCAAGGGGAACCTTTACCTTTAATGAATACATCTGGGCAAAGTATGCTACAAAACTGTGGACTTGCATACATGGCATGACCTGCTACTAACTCAGCATGTGACTTCCTATCTTCTATACGCAAACATCAATTTCACATTATACATGTACTCACACGTACTGTATATACCTATATGAATAGTAATACAGTTAGTGGCAATTAAGAAGTATGGCAGATGGCATCCACGATAGGAGCAGAAATTTAAGTGATTTGAGGTAATTCTCTTTGATTCTTCATTCCCATGTTCTCTAAATCTGTTCTTATGAGCTCCCCAAAATTCTCATGGAAGGAGTGGAACATTCTTGTACATATTTAGTTAGGAGGTGACTAATGGATGCCCTGTTTTCCATTGCACAATCATCTCTCAGCTGCCTTACTTTCTCTACTTTCATTAAACTACGAAAGGTCTCATGAAGACTAGTACACTAATAAGGTTTTGATACCAGGTCATTTAATTTGATTTGATCCATTTTATCTTAGCTGGTACTGCTCTATTTATGTTCTACATATTGATCCTTCTTATATGCTTTTAATCTGTTTTAATGTACTCTGAAATCTTGAACACCTAGCCTAGGAATTTCATTAAAGACAGGGTGTAAATCAAAAATCAGTAGCACTTGTGTAAGAGTGCATTTAAATAGGGAAAAAAACCCTTAAGTGTCAATTTAGATTATGGGTGCACAGGCATATCTATAAAACATTGTTTTAGGAAATATGTTGTTTATTTTATCATAAACCATTAAGTGCTGAGAACATAATTAATTTTGAATTTCATTATATCAGACTGATTTATTGTCTTGAAACGTAGGATACATAGTGCAATAGTATTGGTGAATTTACGATTTAATTGTTTATGTACTTCATACTTACTCTCTAATGTGAAATTTTAATTTGATCTCAGATTTTTTGTTTTCTTCACAGAAATCACACAAGCAAAACATTTAGTCCTCCAGCATATTCAGCAGAGAAAATTAGTATGTTTCTATGACTAAAAATTCAGAGAAGTGAAAGGAAATGGAAAAAAGTTAATTCTATTACTAAATGAACAATAACTATTAGAGGAATCACAATAGAAGATGTGTTGTTGGAATAGCTTGGTAGTGGCTGTCGCTTTCTAAATTCCAGGATTCTGGCTGGACAAGTCTTTAAGGCTCTAGGAAGCTTTAAAGGACCTCATAAACCCTGATTAGTAAAAATAATAATGGACTGTTAAGAGCTCCAAAAGTTCTCTAGCTTAAAGGAGAAGGCATCGAAATAACAGATGTCAGTCAATGTGAGCTGATTGACATTGGTGTCAAAAAATCCTAACTGCTCATTCAAACTAATGAGATCAGAACTAACACTGACTGATGAAAAAAGATAGATCTTGCAATAGCAGTAAACAGCTCAATGAAGCTGTCAACATCCCTTGTAAAAATGGCCAAAAGGAATAATAAGACGTGATATTGACAATAAAGATGCCAATATCAAAATGCCTCTATGAAAATCAATGCTGCAACTGCATCTGGAGTACAGTTTTGGTTGCTGTATCTCAAAAGGGGTATAATGAAACCAGAGAAGGTTCAGAGGAGAGTACTAAGAGGAACAAGAGACTGGAGCAGCTTCCTCATGAGGAAAGGCAGTAACTTTGTGGGCTTTTTAGTCTAGAAAGGGGACATGATTGAATGTGGAAAACTACTGTATGCATGATGTGGATAAAATGGAGAATAAGAAATTGGGTATATCTAGCTTAATGAAAAGCAGGGCTAGATGAGACATAATAGCCATGTTTCAATAGCTAAGAAACTGCCACAAAGAGAAAAAGGGTCTACATATTCTCCAAAGCACCTGAAGGCAGGCAAGAAGCAATGGATGGAAACTAATCAAGGAGAAATCCAACCTAGAAATAAAGAAACAATTCCTGACAGTAGAATAATTAATCAGTGTAAAGGCTTGCCTTCAGAAGTTGTGGCTACACCATCACTGGAAGTTTTTAACAAAAGACTGAAATGGCACAGGGTCCCCTGCTTGTGATGGGGATTGAACTAGAAGACCTCCAAGGTCACTTACAATCTGTTATGCTGTTATTCCTCCCCAAAGATGCTATAACCAAAGCTCACACTATAAAATTGAATCCTATAAAAATCAAGACAGACTGGCAATGCATAATTAAACTTTGCAGTCCAATATCACGAGATATGGTGCTGTCTACCAACTTGGCTGGCTTCAGAATGGCTTGGACCAATTCATGGAAGTCACAGATATCAATAAATATTAACTTTGATAAAAGCTGGATTGCCTCTGAAGGCCATCTGCTGGGAAACTGTGTGTTTGGTTGGCCACACTGAGAACAGACTGCTTAACCAAATGGGTCAAAGATCCAATCCATCAGGTACCCCTTGTGCTTTTATGTCTGGTGAATTTTAGAAATTACGTTATTTTATATTATATTTTAAAATTATTTCTGAATATTCTCTTCTCACACGCTTATCAGAGATGCCTCTTTTCCTGTAAAGGTAATCCTTGATTTACGATTATAATTGGGACTGGAATCTTGATCATTGATCAAAATAGACAGGGTGAGACACACTTGGGATTACTTGTCTCAACAACTACAATCCTGACACTTCCTATCATGGTCATTAAGCAATTCCAGGGTCATTTAGCAGAGTTCCAGGTAAGAAGTGTCCGTGTGTCTCTGGGGATGGAGGAGACCCTGGAAAGCTCCATTCAGGAGCTGAAAATCTTCCCTGCTGAAATCCAGACAGGATTTTCAATCCCTGAGCAATTTAAGGAACCTTTTATGGTATGCATCAACTTCATTTTGATACATGTTTTCTCCTTAAAAAAAACAAACAAACTCCAAAATATATATCTTTTCAAATAAAATATATTCTGTCTACTCATTGGCTTGAAAATCCATTTTTGTGGGTTGTACTGCTTATAAGTGCAGCACAAAATCTGGATAAATGAGAAACCAAAAGATAATTACATTCTAATCAGCATGTTAGTCCAGGAAGTGTAAATCAGGATAATTCATTTAAAAAGTTAGACCAAACAAAATTCTCAACATCCTTATTGCAGACTAGGAAAACCTCAGACAATTTTTATTGTAAACTTCAGCTAATTCTTTTGACATGTTAAAAAGCAAACAGACGCCTACTTAGTCCATGTGAACTCGGCAAGGCATCAGGAAGTAAGCATAATGAAGATTACTGTAGCAAAGAATCCGCTGAGGATTCTGCTGGTTTGAATTGTGTTGCTTGCTTTGCCTTCACAAAACTTGGAATAGTAGCCCTTCTGAGAGTTACATTGATAGACTTGAATATCAGTTCTGCTAATAGTATTTAAATATCATGGGTCAAGAACAGACAAGGCTGCATATTAGTCAGAGGTTTTAATAAAGTGGATTTACATAAATCAATAACACTGATCCTTCCCGTCCCCCCCCCCTTTTTTTTTAATGTATAGTATACATAGCCAGGGAAGTCTACAATGCTTTTTAACTACAAAGTAGTTTTGGCAGCCTAAGATTGCTAGTTCATTTTGTTCACACGTGTGCTATCCACGGTACACCGCAGCGGGCAAACTAGACTTGCACCACCTGTTTCGCAGCATTTGGGGGATGTTGGATCATCCAGGCTTTCTTCTGCTGACCTTGTCTTACATCCAGGCAGGTCTGATGACAGTTCCCACTTCTGCATAGAACCTTGGTAGCTTTTCCCACCAGAGTGGTACCTGTTTATCTACTTGCATTTTACAGTACATGCTTCCAAACTACTAGGTGGGCAGGAGATAGGGGCAAAGGATAGGTGTTCATTCTGCCATATGGTGCTGTGGGCTGTAATCCAGCATCTTTAAGGCTGCTGCCCCACCATGCCCTCTCTCGTTATAACAACACTGAATATAGCTTTCTATAGTAACAGCATCTTTTCCTTCTTTGTATTCAACAATAGTAGAGTTTTGTCGATAGTTTCAAAGATAACTTTAAAAAAATAGTTTTCAAAATGATTGGCGTGCTTATGTTATTTTCATTGGAAAGAGATCTCTGCATTTTTCTTAAGTATGTTCTATTTTTGTGGACGTTTGGGCTTTCTGGCTGTAACCCAACCAATTGCATTAAATAAATCTTTGTATTTAATTTTGCAATAACCCTTAGTTAATTTAAATAACTCCATCATATCATTGCTTAATCATCTAAGACTTTACTCCTGGCAATAGTATATGGCTAATGGTAAAAAAGGCATTGCCAGCCAACAAAATAACTGTCAGAGTCAGAAAGCTATGGTTTGTAAAAGTCTATATATTATTTTGTATGAAGTCAGAGTTTTGCTTGTAAAACTTCAACCATAAAAAGCAGATATATAACTTCAGTTATGAAAGCATTTACCTTTTATTCATGAATAGACTTACAAGGCACAAATGCTTCTGATTCTGTTCTGAAAGTTCAAATGAATAATGGCTTTTGTGATATCCCATCTCTTTTTACAGAGATTTCAAAGAGGTTATTTTTTTTATTTTATGTTATTTTATTTATTAAATTTATTCCCTGCCCGTCTCATTTCTGTGACTCTGAACTCTGGTCTGTTGATCACAATGTTGGACAGGTTAACATCTCTGTGAATCACTGATAATTTACTGTGGAGATGCTCCAGTGCTTGCACAATAGACACAGCTATTTTTCCCAGGATATCTTCAGGAATGGTCTTCTTCTCAAGACCTTCTTGCAAAATTTATCCAGAGACATGGACATCAATTCCATTCAGATCAGGATATCAGCCTCTCTGAAAAGACTTCCATTAATAATTGACCATGTAGAAGCAATCAACTGTCCTCATGGAGACATCCAGATCCATCACCAGTCTCTTCTCCTCCTGAGTATTCACAATGGTTCAGATTCTCTTCACAGCCATGATCATGTCATTTTTCACATGATGCACTTTCTCCACCACCCTATAAGCATCTCTCCCCAGTTTGGAGATGCTCACCAAGTCATCAGCCTCAGCTTCAAAGTTCTTTTCTCCAGTGGTGATAAAAGTCCTGGAATCCAAATTCCTTGGAGGTGTTGGTGGGACAGGTGATTGTTTATTAACTGATGACATTATTAAAATTGTGAGCTTCTCTTCTTTGTTCTGACTTTGTGCTTTTCCAAGGATCCTTTGGGATCTTGTTTTTTGTTCATGCTGATTTCTCAGAAGAGATGGAATCAGCAAACCACACATGCGTTGCAGGGATGACTCTCCTTTTTATAACAGTCATATATTGATTATAAATTATATCTATAGATTGTAACAGTTACAACTGTCATGTAGAGATTCAAGAGTTTAAAAAAGTTTAGTTTAGCTTAGTTTAGTTTATTTCAGATTTATATACCACCCTTTCTCCCAAAAAGGGACTCAGGGCGGTGAACAGCCAAAAAATTAAAATACATAAAATACAAAAGTTATAAGGAACTAAAATGAATAAATTTAAACCCTTGGCTTCTCAATTTAAAATCCCCAAATCCATAAAATTCCAATTTAAAACCCCGAATCCATATAATTTAAAGACCCTATTAAAAAACCCTTTGGGCTAGGCCGGCTTGTTGGAATAGGTAAGTCTTCAGGGCCTTACGGAAGGTGTGAAGGTCCGGGATCAATCGTATACTAGGAGGCAGCTCATTCCACAGGGTGGGTGCCCCCACAGAGAAGGCTCTCCTCCTGGGGGCCATCAGACAACATTGTTTGGCCAAAGGCACCCTGAGGAGGCCCTCTTTGTGTGAGCGTATTGGCCGGTGGGAGGTTATCACTAGCAGCAGGCGGTCTCGCAAATACCCCGGCCGTATGCCATGGAGCGCTTTAAAGGTGAGAACCAACACCTTGAAGCGCACCCGGAAGACCACCGGGAGCCAGTGCGGCTCACGCAGAAGAGATGTTACGTGGGAGCGCCAGGTTTATCCCATAATCGCCAGCGCAGCTGCATTCTGGACTAGCTGGAGCCTCCGAACATACCCCAAGGGGAGCCCCATGTAGAGAATGTTACAGTAGTCCAGGCGAGATGTGATGAGGGCATGGGTGACTGTGCATAGGGAGTCCCGATCCAGAAAGGGGCGCAACTGGCGTATCAGGCGAACCTGATAGAAGGCTCCCCTGGCCACAGCCATCATATGCTCCTCCAAGGACAGCCGTGTGTCCAGGAGGACACCCAAGTTGCGAGCCCCCTCTGTGGGGGACAAAAACACACCCCCAAAAGCCAGCGATGGTGTTAGCTGACTATATCAGGACGCCAGCATTCACAGCCACTCGGTCTTGGAAGGGTTGAGTCAAAACCTGTTTCTCCCCATCCAGACCCTCATGGCCTCCAGACATGGGACATCACTTCGAGGGCATCATTGGGGTGGTCAGGGGTGGAGATGTACAGCTAAGTGTCATCAGCATACAGTTGGCATCGCACCCCAAAACTACGGATGATCTCATCCAGTGGCTTCACATAAATGTTGAACAGGAGTGGCGAGAGGACTGACCCTTGTGGCACCCCACAAACGAGGCACCTCAAGGTCGACCTCTGCCCCCCTGCCAACACAGACCATTTGGAGAGATAGGAGGAGAACCACTGCAGCATGGTGCCTCCCACCCCCAAACTCCCCAACCGACGCAGCATGATACCATGGTCAATGGTATCAAAAGCTGCTAAGAGATCTCTCAGGACCAGGACAGAGGAGCAATCCCTGTCCTGAGCCCTCCAGAGATCATCCACCAACGCGACTAATGCCTCAGTGCTGTACCCAGGTCTGAAGCCGGACTGGCATGGATCTAGACAGACGGTTTCATCCAGGTACTGAGGGAGCTGTTGCACAACCACACTCTCAACAACCTTCGCAATAAAGCAAAGGTTGGAGACAGGACGATAATTTGCCAAAACAGCCGGGTCCAGAGAAGGCTTCTTGAGGAGGGGCCGCACCACCGCCTCCTTCAAGGCAGCAGGTAAGAGACCCTCACTCGAAGCATTTATAATCCTATGGAGCCAGCCTCGTGTAACTTCCCGAGTGGCCAGTACCAGCCAGGAAGGACACAGGTCTAATAAATGTGGTTGCGTTTAACCTCCCCAGAATCCTGTCCATGTCCTCAGAAGTCACAGGATCAAACTCCTCCCAAGTAATAGTCTCAAAACTAGCCTCAGTCACCCCGCTGGAATCTACCCAGTCAGAGTCCAAGCCTTCCCAAATCTGAGCGATTTTATTGTGCAGATACTGTGCAAAATCCTCAGCCTGCCCTTGCAAGGGGTCCTCCCACGCTCCCTGATGTAGGAGGGAGTGGGTCACTTTAAACAAGGCAGCTGGGCAATTATCTGCCGATGCAATAAGTGTGGAAAAGTAATTACGCTTTGCCGCTTTTATCACCACTAAATAGGTCCTAAGATGGGACCTAACTAGTGTTCGGTCAGATTCAGAACAACTCACTCTCCAACCACTCTCTAGGCATCTTTTCCAGTGTTTCATCTCCCTCAGCTCCTCAGAGAACCATGAAGCTGGGCAGGTTCAACGCTGGGTCAGAGGTCGCAAAGGCACGACTCGGTCCAGAGCGCCGGCAGCCATCCTATCCCACGCAGCCACCAGCTCTTCAGCCGAGTTGTGAGCCAAAATTACAGGTATTGGCCCAAGCTCCCTCTGGAACCTATCAGGATCCATCAGGCGCCTGGGCCGGAACCATCTAACCGGCTCCTCCTCCCTGTGGTGGGGTTTGGCAGTCAGAAAGTCTAGCCTCAGGAGAGAATGGTCTGACCATGACAGGAGTTCGGTGACTATATCCCCAACATCCAGACCATCCAACCACTGTCCAGAGACAAAAACCAAGTCCAGAGTGTCCTCCCACATGAATAGGCCAAGAATTACTTGTGTCAGGTCCATGGCTGTCATGGAAGCCATGAACTCCCGAGCCAACCCAAACATCTCATCAGCAGATGGCAAGTTGGCATGACCAAAAGCCTGGGGGTATCAACTGCCACCCCAGCAATAACGTCAAGAAGCTCGGGCAGGGCTGCTGACATGTGGCAGGGAGCCAGGTACACAATCAGCAGGCCCACCTGCACCCCATGGCCCCACTTCACCAGAAGAGACTCACATCCAGCTATCTGAGGAACAGTGGCCTCCTTTGGATCTAGACCCTCCTTTATAACTACCCCCACCGCCCACCCCTACCCCGGGCCCTTGGCTGATGAAATGCATGGAAACCTGGTGGGCACATCTCTATAAGGGGGACCCCCCCCCCTCGGCCCAACCAGATATTGAAAGATATTGTCAAGCCTGGCTGGGACTCACCATTGCTGGGGGGCTGGAACGTTGGAGCCATGATTGTCCAGGCTTCTAACCTGTGGATTGGTGGGAGTCCTGTGAAGGACGACAGCCCTGACAATGAGCTTCAGGCACCGGCAGCATCAGAAGACATGTTGTCGGCACCCTCTAGTGATGTCAGTGCAGCAGCAATTGTTAAGCCAATGAACAGCTGATGGGGGGTGTTTGGGTTCTTATATGCCAGATGATAGTTAATACAGCACAGAGGCTGATAAATAGCGCTGTATGGCGACTGCGTACAGCGCTGACTTTAAACCTGTATTCCGGCCTGTTCTGTTCTTCTGGCTGAGTTGCCGTGGAACCTAAAAGTAAACCTGTGGAAACGTTCTTTCATGGTTTGAGTCATTTTTCTTTTACTATTCAGACTGGATGAGAGACGGAGCCAAGAGATATATTTTAACTTCATATATATTTTAACTTACTTCATATATATGAAATAGAAATTGAGTTCCTACATTAATGGTTCTTTAGCAGTGGGATGTGATACCTTGATGATCACAAACAGCTTGGCATGGTATATTAAGAAAATATAAAGCTGATCAGCAAAGATGAATCAAGGTTGCACAAGTGAAGCAAGGAAAAGAGGATGGTGTGAGTTTTGAGAAATAGCTAAAACCATGTGCCAAGGCTTCTGTCAAATGCATTCATCAATCACAGAGTTTCCACTGTCTTGTTATTGACTTCTAACATGGCATGTGGTTTCTAAAGTATCTGCAATAGTCTAGTGTTTGTAATGTTCCCTATTTTTACTTATTGTTTTAAATTTTTAAACTTTCAAATTAGAAAAATGTTGTAGAGATGACCAATCTGCTAGTTGTTTACTGATTTTATTCCTTTGTTCATTTTTTTTGTTTAACTTATAGTATATGCTGTCACTCTCATCAATAAGGCAACTGTACATAAAAACAAGCCTGAGTCAAGAATAAAAGTTCTCTATCATTTAATATGTGGAGTATTTATCTCTTGCTTGTCTCTAATCCCATTGAATACAATACTTTTGATATTAATGGAAAACATAGATTCCTACACATGCTGTCTGAAAGTTACTGCCACGAAACTGCATCAACAAACAACATAGCTCAGCATATCAGCATTATTAGACGAGTCATTTAGACATTGCCAAGCAAGGAAATGCCTTACCAACAGTGGTGGCATACAAGCGCATTAATAGCGTATGAGCTGATACATAGATATAAAGATTATGCAAAGCTTCCAAGAGGGGCTTCATTTCAAGGAAAGTTTTGCAAATGAGATCCTCCTTCTTTTAAAAGTGAAGTGAAGTGGCCATATTGCTTCAATTGATACAGCCTAAAGTTTCAATAGCTAAAAAAAAAAAAACTGTGCAATGGAAAAGCCTATTAAGGCTATGAAAATTACTGGTCTCAACAATAAGAACCATCTCCACTGCAGATATTATCTGGTCCTTAACACTGCACCAGATATAGATGAAGTTAGAAATAATTGTCATTTAAATACAAATATAGTGCAACTCACTACAATGGGGAAGATCGTGATCTATGCATCTTTTTGTCTTTCTAGTCTGGCGCTAGTAGTAAATGGATCATTTCAAAACATTAGTCCTTCTTCCCTGTTTATTTATTTGCTTATCTATACAGTCTTCAAACTACAGTGTCAAATAGACCTTCAGATTAATTCAACTGAGGATTGTTCTTTGAGGATTGTTGGTTATAGAATAGCATAACCAACCTACATCTGAATTGTACATGGTCAAAAAACTTTTGAGTTTCCAAATAAACCAGGGAAATATAAATGTTTGATTGTATTTTGGGTTTTTTAAAAAAGAATATTCATACCTATAGTGTTTTATATTTATATTTGCTGTATACACACACACACACACACACACACACACACTCAGAGTTCCCTTTGGTGATATTGGTAGCAATATAAATAAACAAATAAATACAAAATATGAAAAAAGAAAAAATAACATTGAAATTACAAGAGGAATGTACTGCATTGTTAGATAATGTGGCCATATACAAAACATTTCATCAGTTTCTATAAAGGAAGTGACACCTCTCTAGAGAAAATAAATGAATTTCTAAAGAAATAAAATCTATTGAGGACCACAGAGGAACAGAGACAGATTATGAATGGGCTCATAACAATTAGGGAAGTTTCTGAAGCTATAAAAAAAGTTTAAACTAGGAAAAGTGCTTGGTCCAGATGGATTATCAGCAGTGGTGGGTTGCCCCTGGTTCGTACCGGTTCTATAGAACTGGTAGTAAAACCAGCGGGAGGCTCCACCCACTAACCCTGATGTCATCAAAATGCTTCTGCTCATGCTCATAAGCTTCTGAGCTTGCACACAGCCCCATTGCCCCATTGCCCCATAGTAAAGGTAAGTAGAACCCACCCCTGATTATCAGGTTCTTATTATACTGTAGGTGTTTTGAGGGTGAACTTTTACAACATTTACAAAACTTAATGAACTCTATCCTACAGGGAGGAAAGATGCCAGAGAATTGAAAAGAGGCCAATGTAATATTCAGACCTAAAGAAGGAGAACATTTGACTTTGACAAGAAAAAAGTGATCATTATCATCATTGAATAATGACTCCAAGTTGTTCACAACAATTTTGCCTTGATAGACTGAAAATAATTTTGTAAGAATTTTTTTCATGAGGATCAATGGGGTTTTTACCTAAAAGACAGTTAAAGGGCAATGTTAGAATTTTATTGGACATTTTGGAATAGCTGGAGCAACATAATGAAAAACAAGCCACATTGATTTTTTTGTGTAGATGCAGAGAAGGCCTTTGAAAATTTTACTTTCTTGTTCAAGGTTTTGAAAGATATGAATTTTGGAGAGAACTTTATCAAATGGATAAAATTGATTTACACTTCACAACAAACACAAGTAATTGTTAATGGAGATCTAACAAAATCTGTGCTACACAAAAAGTAACAAGACCACAATGCCTTGTCTCTCTTGTTCATATTGGCTTTTGAAATACTGAATAGATAGAAAAGACAAAACGAAAGGATTGTGGGAATAAAGCTTTAAAAGGAAATTTATAAGTTAAGGACTTATGCAAACTTTTGGTGTTTGTACTGGAAGATCCTTTAAAGGGAGTTCAAATATTACTGCCCCAATTAAAAGAATTTTGAGCATTAATAGGTTTCAGATTAATGAACAAAAAACAAAGATGTTAACAAAGAGTATGAAAATGGAAGATCAAACAGAATTGATGAATAAAATGAGTTTTAAGATTGTGAAGAAGGTAAAATAGCTGAGTATCATTATGACAAATATGAATTGTATGTTGTTTCAAAATAACTATGTTAAGACATATTTAAAAAGCAGACACATTAAGATGGAAGAAATTACAGTGGGGAGAATTTCTGTGATAAAAATGAACATTTGGCCTAGAAGGATGTTTTTCTTTTAAACAACAACTGTTTTAACTATTGGTACACAATTTAATGAGAAGCAGAAAGCTTTATCGAAATTTGTGTGGCAAGGGAAAAAAAACCAGTTAAATATAAGACATTACAGATGCAAATAAAAAAAGATTATTGGGTTTACTTGATTTGCAATTATGTTTTTTAACTTGTTGGTTAGTTTAACTGAAGGAGTGGGTGCTGCTAAGAAATAAAAGACCTATATTAGAAGAACACAATCTGAGATTTGGGTAGCATGGTTATTTGTGATATAATAAAGTTAAGATTAATATAGATCTTAAAAACCATTGTTATACATGCCATATTCAGATTATGGAATAGATACAAACCCATATTGTGTCTGTAAACTTCTTTGTTCCTCTCGATAGTTGAAAGGATTGAAATTTACACTGTGTTATAATCTTAAAAAGAATTTTCGTAAAATAATATACAGCTGGTGTATATTACCAGAGGAATTGTCTAGAATATATAAAGACACTTCATATTTATGTTGGAAATGTGAACAAGGAGAAGGGACTTTTTACCATGCTTGGTGGACATGTATAAAAGCTAAACAATTTTATTCAATTCAGCTCAAATACATGCACAGATTCAGAGGATTTTAAACATTAATATTCAATTGAGACCAAAGGTTTTAATTCTGCGATTGACATTAACTTTGTTTTTATAACTAATAATGCAGCAAGAATATTGTATGCACAATGATTGAAGGGTTAATGGAGGAATAGTTGATGAATTGACTGTTTTGATCAGAGAAAAGATAATATTTATGTTTATTGATGACGGGCAGTTCCTTATAGACCTTTTGAAAAAAAAATAAACATGCTGTAATGTTTTTAGACAGGACAGATTATAGAAAAAGGAGAGTTATGTTATGATCCCAGAGTAAGAAGTAGGTTTATAATTTACTGCTGTAAAAAGTTTAGAAGTTAATTTTTGTATCTTTTTCTTTTTTACTTTTCCCCTTTTTGCACATTTAATTTTCTCTTTTTCTTTCTATTCCTTTTCTATCAGTTTGTATTAACTTTTGTCTTCCTTTTTTAAAATGTTTAATATCTATCATCATCATCATCATCATCATCATCATCATCATCATCTATCCAATATTGGCAAATACATATCATAGCCTTTTGCTTTTTGGCAAATACATATCATAGCCTTTTGGCTTTTTTTCAAGAAGCAGCAGAAATAAAACCTGCATATCCAAGAACTGCAGAAGAAAGAAATCATACTTTCATTTGAAATAACCAGATAAATCTTTGACTATTTTTAAAAACTTTTGCCTATTTATTGATACTGCTTGTTTATTTATGCTTTTTACCTACATGTAAAATTTGATACACCAATATGAAAATGGCCAAAGTAACAAAGAACATTCTTTGCTACTTGGCATACCAGCATTTCAAATTCCTAGTTGGCCATCAATGACTAAAATGCTATATTACTTGCAGTAGACTGGAATGGATGATTTGAGTTTCACAAATTGTCCTGACGACAAAGAGATATTGTAGTCCCTTTGAATAATTGGACAGTTAATGCCTGGTCTGGAGTCTTTCTCATTTCTGCCTCTGGAAAGCTCCAGCAGACAAGGAATGAGTACAAAATCATCCTGCTGCTGTCTTTCAGGCAATAGGCCAACGTCCATCAACAAATGATTTCAAGAAGTTTCAGAAAGTGTCCCTATGGAAAATGCCATATTAGAACATTTAAGTACTCCCATGTTGTGTTTTTCAAAGGCTTGTCAACAATAATCTTGTATGTTATTCTCAGATGGAAAGCCTCTGGGCGAGTATTTATAAAGCTCTAAGAGCTTTATTTATCTCATAAATTGCTAAGAAAACATTGCTGTCTCTCACTTGCACATGCTTCATCTCTCACACCTGCACAGATAGCAAGAAAAAGCTTGGCAATGCCATCACTTTCCCTGATTGTTAAGCTATTTGTCACAACTGTTGTCTTCATCATGCATATATATGTGGCTGAAATTACCCTTCTGTAAGTCTGCATCATTATGCTCTAGAATGATGGAAAGATGCATCAAAAACCAAATGTAAACTTATACATCATTCAGCTCTCTGCAGATTTAAGCACTGATTTGTTCTGTCTTCTGCCTGCCTCACATTTTATCACTAGATGAAACCCAGTGAGGGTTCCATCTTCTTCCTCGCCCCCATTCTTCAATCTCACAATGTTCCCTGTTAGATTCCCTTCCAATCATTTACACTTGAAAGGAAAATTTCTATTGTAATCTACATAGTTTTAATGCGCACTGTGAGCAACAGTAATCCATTCTGATCAGCACATTCACATTCATGTTCAGATTGTCCCAAAGGTGCTTTTTCAGGAGGCAACTGGACTTTGTTTTTCTTTTGAAGACATTTTGCTTTTCATCAAAGAAGCTTCTTCAGCTCTGGAATGGAAGGATTTATATTCTTTGCAGACTTCTGGTAATTTGTATCCTTTTAGAAGGTCTTTGAAGCACTTGGAGGTTTATCCGTGTCCTCAGGGTCATCTAAGTAGTGCTCCTAGTTCCTGTAGTCTGTAATTTTTCCTCTGGAAATCCATTTCTACTCCTACACCATTCAAAGGGTGTTCATCCCAAATTGTATATCTAAAAGTCCGTAGAGATTCTCAGTCATCCAGGTTAGCTTCTTGGATGAGAAGCAAAATGTCTTCAAAAGAAATAACAAGAAAGCCCAGTTGCCCTAATGGTTTTATCCACTTTACCGCATATTCAACGATGATCTCTACTCTTGTAAAATATCATTTGAAGTAGCACTTTCCATATGGGGTTCTTCTGGTGAAATTGTTCTATCTGTTCCACATTTGGCCCCACTGTAAATAAAAGTCATTCTAAAAGAGAGGTGTGCCAAATGTAACTGTGTATAGGGCTTACACATTTTAAGTTGCCTATCAATTCAGGAAACTCAACAAAGAAATCTACAGTGGAGATAGTCCTTAGACATTGTCCATTTTCTCTATTTTATTCATTTTAATTGCAAGAGGAAAGAAAATGAAGTGTTCTTTTCATTTGTTTCCTTATCTGTTTTGCAGATTGGACTCTGGGAGAGAAACAGGTTGTAAATGGGAGATCAGTTGTGATTATACCAACAAGTTGATCCAATGAAAACCTTTTGTCAGATTGCTTGAGATGATAAAGATGGCCTGATTCAGACATTTTCCAGAATAGAGATAACCACAAGTAACATAACCACACAAATTATTTCAACCCAGTTATTGATGGAAGTTACGTGTACAAATAAGTCATAAAAATCTGACATCTTCCAAGGGATTTAAACAGGCAACATTGTTCAGTGTAGTAGTATAAATTAGAATTTAAAAATTAAAGCTGTTTCTGGATTATTCATATTGTATGTGGACATTTTACAGTATAAACTTCTTATTAAGTAGCTAAGGATAAAAAAAACCCATTATAAGCAAACCTTGGTATCACTGAATATGGAGAGTCTTTTTAAACTGGGAAAGTTTTTCAAATACAACTTTCTCCCCCTCCAATTGAGGATGGAAGAGCTACAGTATGTCTGATCTAGACTACTCTGATTTTTTAAAATCCCAACTTTCACTCACTTGCATTCGTTTCAAAGCTAGCAAAGCCTCCACCATTTTGAAAGACTTGGATAATTTCTCAGTGCTCTTTTTTGCCATATGTTTGAGAGACATACATTTGAAAGGCTGTCACTGTCAAATCTGTTTTTCCTCAATTATCCCAGATAATATTTTAGTCATCATTTATGGTGTGCTCTTATCAGCTTTGCTTTCAAATTTATATTCAAAAGCTTTTGTGACAGACAGTAAGTGTGTTGACAAGAGATTAGAACACCAATAGACTCTGCTTTTCATAATTGTACACTAATATGAGCACTTACACCTGAGATTTGGCTGATCATCATAATTATCCCAAAAGCTATACATTCTTTTTGTTTCATGACTCGGTCACAATTCTCAGTTACGGTGTTTCTTGCTCAAAACATAATCTGTGTAAAGGAGGGGGAAATGTACTGTACTAACATGAAAGGGGGGAGGAGCCTGGATAGCTCAGCAGACTAATGCATTGTAATTTAACTCCAGCTGTCTGCAATTAGTAAGTTTGAATCTCACCAGGCTCAAGGTTGACTCAGCCTTCCATCCTTTCTAAGGTAGGTAAATTGAGGACCCAGTTTGTGGGGGACAATAAGCTGACTTTGTAAAAATATACAAAAGTATGAAGGTTATTGCTTAACGCATTGTAAGCCGCCCTGAGTCTCCAGAAAAGGGCAGCATATAAATCAAATTAAAAAAAAAAAATAGGGCTCCAACCCTCAAAAGCAAATTGATCATTGCACCTTTAAATAGGTAGACACAAATTATAATTGAACAGATGTGACTTAGGAGACATGCCTTCTCTGTCATGGTGCCATCTCTGTAAAACAACCTATCCCTTATGGCTCTGACCATGTGGAAAGGCACTGAAACTTGTTTCCCCAGGACTGAAACAGTTTATTTAACATCTGGCATCCTGATCCTTTAGCCATTAATATGAGTACTTACTCCATTAATAGTTTTATATTTTTAGCCAGGCTGGAAATACTTAAAAGTAATACAATTTGTATAACAAAGTATGGTTAATCATGTAACTCATTATACAAATGCAATACAGCTGTACAAAACCTAACACACTATCATGTAAAATCTCAAGCTTCCTCTGCTGGCTCAAAATCTAACAACCAGGAAAAATAACCATATCTTTATGAACTGCAGTTAGTTCAGACAGTGTGGATCACAAGTGTATAATAACTGTTGACCCAATGGAAACTTTTGCATAGCTTTAATATTTGTGTAACTTTTCAGGGATCCTGCACATTATTTTAAAGTTGAGGTGCATTTGTTACATAACTATGCACATTTTTTAAAAGTAAGTATAGACCAGAATAGAATAGAATAGGAATTCTTTATTGGCCTAGTGTGATTGGATGCACAAGAAATTTGTCTTTGGTGCATAAGCTTTGAGTGTACGAACAAGCAACAAGTGACAAATCATTATCATAACCATAAAACACAATCATCATAAATCATAAAGTCTGCATTAAAACAGAATATTTCATATAGTTTTACATGCCTTTTCTAAGAAGGGTATCATGACTATTGAGGGGATTGGAAGTTTTTATCACAAGCTTCTACGGAGTTACCAACACACTGTTTCTCAGTGGCAAACTGTCATCACGGGAGTAACTTTACACCAGAAATGGACTGTGCTCTTAATTTGAATTTTAGATACACATATTACATTAGAAATATTTTGTGTAGAGATGGACAATTCACAATAACATAAGGCGTAGATCACAACAGTACATGATGTACATCTGCAAAGTGTGTGATTATAAAAGTATGCTGTGCAGGCTTAATAGATATCCATTTCATGCACATAAAAATTCAGCATCCAGAATTTTTTAAAAAACCAAAGCTTTTGAAATCCTGCTGCTGATCATTGCCACATTGATTCATGCTCTGCTGAAG
Organism: Masticophis lateralis; assembly: GCA_030761175.1. NCBI lineage: Eukaryota > Metazoa > Chordata > Lepidosauria > Squamata > Colubridae > Masticophis > Masticophis lateralis. Next base: position 308,333,125 of record JAUDYJ010000001.1, on the reverse strand, counting down.
GTAAAAACCGAAATAAAGGTTCTGAAACATGTTCTCTCACACACACATTTTGCCCCTGTTCTTCATACACAGTCACACAACATTCCCTTTCAGCAGTTCTTTCTAATGTATTCTGCATAGTTTCTCTGAAAAACATCGGTCTCGCTGTTGAATACTTTTAACTTTTTTTTGTTATGTAAAACACTGTATTCATTATGGATCTTTGCAAAGATTTTGCTTGTCTCTGTTGAGCTGTCTCAATGTGGATCAAATGCAGATACTTGAATAATATCAAATTTAACCAAGTTAAAAAAAAGAGACACTTGTTTATTGCTAAGTTCTTTGCTCAAATAAGTCCAATTATTTTTGCATTGTACATTTTTTTAAAAAAAAGTAAGGTTCATCACTTTGTACCACTGAGCCAAGAATAATATGCTTGAGATGGGATATCTGGCCCCTTAAATCACCTTGGGACAATGAATATCTGAAATCTAGAGAGTCTTCTTTCTGTGAATGATGCATCATACAAATGTAAATTACAACTTTGACTTTCAAATGAGAATCATATGACAAATGCAATCTCTTATAGTACTCTAAGGTGTGCCAAAGCTGTTTTTCTTTTTCAAATTGTAGGGCATGATGGATTTGTAAATGGACATTTTCAAAGAATGCATTTCTGAATCACTGAGTAATGTTTTACACCAACTGCTTCATAGCAGACTCTCCTGATTAAAAGAAGGCCATATTTGCTTATCCTGAGCCATGGCTGGCTCAGGAATTCTAGAAGTTGAAGTCCACAAGTCATAAAAGGGCCACGGTTCTCCACCCCTGCTCTAAACTATCCCTTAACCCCAAATTTCCATCTTTTGACATGGTGGTGAACTTCTCTCTGGGAAGGTTTACTAAGGATGGAAAGTTATTCAAGATGGTATACCCAAACAAAAGGAAAGATTAATGTATTAAAATTACAAAGCTTAAAGTCACTAAAAACCAGCAACAACAATGCACTTAAAACTAAATGTTCTTAAGGCATAATATTTTATAATGTTTTTCCTGACAATGAGAACAGTTAACCAGTTAAATGGGTTGCTTTCAAAAGCTGTGAGAGCTCCATCTCTAGAGATTTTAAAGAAAAGATTGGACAGCAATTTGTCCAGAATGGTATAGGGTAGTGGTGGCTAACCTTTTTGCCATCACGTGCCAGGATGCGGGGGGGGGGGGGGAGAGGGTGGAAGTTGGAAAATGGGCTGTTTCCAGCCTACGGAGGGCCTTTGGAGTGGTGGGGAAGACCCTTTTCACCCTGCCCAGACTCCTAGAAAGGCTCTGGATCCTGGGGATAGCAAAAAACTTGCCTTCCAATCCCACTGGAAGTTGGCAAATGGGCAGTTTCCAGTCTCCATGGGGGGGGGGAGGCCATTTTCACTCTCCCCAGACTTCTAGAAAGGCTCTGGAGCCTGAGGAAAGAGAAAAATGGGCCTTCCCCACCACCCTCCTGAGGCCCTCTGGAGGCAGGAAACAACTTGTTTCCCTACTTCTGGTGGACCCAGAAGCCCCAAAAATCAGCTGGCACATGCATGCCGGAGCTGAGCTCATGTGCCCACTGATATGGCTCTGCGTGCCACCTCTGGCACACGTGCCATAGGTTCTCCATCATGGGTATAAGGTCTCCTACTTGTGCAGGAGATTTGACTAGAAGACCTCTGTGGTCCCTTCTAACTCTGTTATTCTGTTATTTTTCATCTATAAAGTTCCTTCATAAGAGGCATGAAAGATGATTATAATTTGATAAGAAGTCATGATCTGTTTAGACCCAATTGAGTATATCTGACTTCTTTTAATCCAGCAATTACACACTTGAGTTTTGTCTAAAGTTCCTTTGTTCCTGAATAACCATTTTAATTCAATAATAAACTTGAAATGTTTTCCTATTAATTTCTGAAATGTATTTTTTCTGATATTAGATATATGTACGTTTAGTTTGGAATTTAGGAGGTTTTTTTATAAGAATATACCATTTTTTTCTTATGGAGAAAGATACCATAGGCAAATGAAAGAATACATCAGACAGAAGAAGAACAAGTTGATGAATGTTTGATGTTGTTGCTGAATTTATTATGTACTAATATATGTGGGAACAAAGTTAGCATTGAGTTTATTGTAGGGCCTAATTCATCCATTTCATATCCAAAAACTCTTTCTAAGTAGAGACAGATCCTATCACTCAAGAATAAAGATAAAGAGAAGTATAATGGCCACAATGGACCATAGATCATTCATAATAGTTTTAGAAGGAAGCTGATGACCTAAATGCATGTGAATGAAATTGAAGGTCACAAGTTCCTTAATTCCCAGTGTTATCTGTGATTTAATCATGTGACCACAGGACATATGCAAAAAATGTTTCATTAGGAGGTTTTAGTAAAATAAATAATTTTTTAAAAAACTCAAGAAAACAAGGAAGTGAAGACAAAATCACACAACTTGATGAAGGAATTACATTGTATTGAATTCTTGCAGTGTTTATTGCTCCTTTTTCTTCTTCACTCTCCTTGTTCTCCTTATTTGCCTTTAAAAGTTGCTCATTATATATCCAATTCTTTTAACCTGGCTTCATAAATCAGGCCTTTAATTATGTGTGTTACTGTTCTCAGGAGAATTTTCAATCTGTCTTTGTCTCCTTGATATTTAAGTTGGGCAAGCTGAATGCCAGAAGAGAGATCATCAATTAAATCACGTTCTTTTTCCACAATGTTGTGCCTATGGTATCGTCCTTTAACAATATACAGCTCAAAGGTTACTTTAAAAGTATCTTATTTTGGATTCACACTGGAACACAATAGTAGCTGAATGCAGATTTTATCATGCTTGGAAAAAATATAATCCCGGCCCATCAGGATTCAGTCAGTCATTATGAAGCATGTTGAATTAAACTGGCTCTTTTGAAATATGACTAGGTATAGATTATGGCTATTTCTTTTTTCTTCCTTGCTCCTAATTTTTATTTAGTGCTCAGTCCCGGAAAAAATGTTTCTAGTCTAGAATATAATTGTATTGGTATTTGACATTTACTATCTGTCTATCAGTCTTTACCTACCTACAGTTATAGGAATTTAGACAATTAAAACAATTCTCTGATGTCTGATGAAGGAGGTACCTATTATTCAGGATTTCATTTCTCAGATTAAAGCCTCATTTAACTTGCCTCCATTTAAACCCAAACTTCTATCCACATTTGCAAGAAAAAAAAAAAGTTCCTAGGACAGGGTGCGCTATTCACTGTAGGGGTGCCAGACAAGCATGCTTGAGTACCCACGCAACCCTTTTTGGCTTCTGCAGGCAGACTTTAGGAAAACAGCATAACTCACTAGAGTTGCCGCACAGTTCTAACTATGTACTTCTAACTCAGTGATCCGTTATCATCCCCAAAGGGGAAAATTTTTTTTTAGGAAGCAGCAGTGATTCTGGAGATAGTATGTCTTTCTTGAAAGAGAGAAGCAAGTGTTTCTCAGCTTTTCTTTTTCCTCCTCATAGTGCTTTAAAAATTGCAAATGGCATTGTCAATGTCTTGGTGCTTAATTAAACTGTATCATAGAGAAGGAACTAGAATTCCCATGAGGTAGGGCCAGAAGATGTTCTAGATAAAATAATTGGAAACATGAGTGTCAAAGTGGCTTTGTACTTAGAATTAAACAAGATCTTTTCCATGGGCAGGGAGAAATAGTCTGTTTCCTGAATCCATTTGTAAACTGAAGTAAAGGAAATCACCCATTACAGTCCTGGGAATTATTTTCTTAAGAATTTTATAGGGAAGAAAAAAGGTGTATTCCAGCTGCCAGTTTGCTCTTCATTAAAAACTCAGCATTTCTAGTTTCATTCATGGTTGGGGAATATACATATAATAAAACTGGGTTCTTGAGAAATGACTTCTGAGAGATTTCTTATATAAAAGGGGAAAAACACTGCTGTACTGTGGAATATATTTTTTTTGATCTGTAGTCCATATGGAAGAGAGTTTTTCTTATCACTTTAAATCTGCGTAAGATCAGATGTTAACATATTTCAGTTGTGCTATTTGTTAGCCGATTCCCTGTTTAAAGTAAATGTCAGCATCTGCTCTTGGCTTTGGTTCTAGTTAAGGCTGACATGATGACTTTTTTCCTGTCTGCGTAGGCTTTTTCTCATGAATAGTTTTTGTTTGAAGAATGTCCCAGATTGTAGCTGCAGAGAGAGAGAAAAAAAGATGAGAGAGATTTATTTGGTATATCTTTAGGAAACAGGATGCCAGGTTTTGATAACAAAACATGCTGATGAGCTAAATTCAATATACCTTTGCAAGATGCTAATGGTTTCTGTAGCATAAATCTTTGTGTTTAACAGAATAATTTATTTCAATGTTTTCTGGGATATTTTCAATCAATATGTTATGTTTCAAGGATGGCACCAGGGCCAGAGGTTTGAAAAGCTCCATCTGTATTTCCAATACAGTCTCAAACTCTTATCAACATGGAATCCATTAAATACTGTTGGAAGCTGGCAGCAATGTAGGACCAGAACCAGACCAAACAGTACATAGCTATGTATGTTTTATTGGCTACTTTGTCAAGGTAATTTTTAGGTTTAGTGGGGTTTTTTATTTTTATTTTTCATTTTTTTAAAAACACACCCAAAGAAATGTCATGCAAAGTATCCATCAGATAGAAACTAAGTTTTTTTTAAAAAAATGTGTTTAAGTAATCTCTTGAGATTTTATTACCATTTTAAAAAGTCAGGTAAACTTAAAAAGCTTTGGGATTTTCATAGAGATGCTAAATAACCCACATTTTATGAACTTGCCAGGTGGCCCATGGATAAGCCCATCCATGGATAAACTGGCCTTCAAAAAATTTTATGGCACAGCCAGTCTTGTATTATAAATATTTTAAGAATGAACATTTACAACTTTTACAACAAATGATGAATGTTATTTTACAGAATGCAAAGATTCCTGACAGCTGGAAAGAATCCAGTATAATTATTAATACTCAAAGAGTTCCAGGACGTGACTTTAGCAAGAAATTATTGACCAATAATTTTGTTGAATAATGTCTATAATGTCTGTTTAAAATGTTTATGGCTGAAAGGTTGAAAATAATTTTACAGGATAGATGTGGGTCTTTACCCAAAAATCATTACAAGCTAATATTAGAAATACTCCAGAAATATTCTGGGGTATTTGAAGCAGCACAGTGAAAAGCAAGCTTTGTTGATCTTGTCTCAAAGGTGCTTTTTTCTTCAAAGGCAATTGGACTGGTTTTTTCTCTTGAGGAAGAAGAAAACCTTTCGTTTTTCATCCAAGAAGCTTCATCACTTCTGATGGTGGGGCAATGGATCTTCTTCCTCAAAGAAATAGGAAAAAATAGCACCTTTGAGGCAACTATGATCTGGATAACTGAGAATTTCCCCAGAAAGTTCATTGATCTTCTTGGATGCAGAGAAGGCAATCTATAATTGGAAATGAATTTTCTTGTTTAGAGTTCTGGAAGATATGGACTTTTGAATTAATGTTATTAAATGTGCCATATCCATTTATACAGAAATACAAATAACAGTTAATGAAGAATTAACCAAATTTGTAAGATTTAAAAAGGAACAAGGCCTGCTGTCTTCACTCATGTTCATTTTAGTTCTTCAGACAATGAATGCAGACATAAGGCAAGATGAAAGAAACATGGGAGTAAAGATTAAAAACAAAGTTATAAGTATTTGCTGAAGACCTTGTGATAGTTTTGGAGGATCTGTTAGGGGAAATAGAAACATTAATGAGAATATTAAAGGACTTTTGCTATGCTTGCTATCTGGTTTTCAGATTCATCATCGGAAGATGAAGATGTTAACAAATATGGAAATAGAAGAACAGACAGAACTGGTGGATAAAACTGATTTTAAGGTTGAAAGTGAAATACTTTGTTGTTGTTGTTGTTGTTGTTGTTGTTGTTATTATTATTATTATTATTATTATTATTATTATTATTATTATTATCTCTTTTATTCATTAAACATGAAACCCAGTCAACTGAACATTTAAAAATGTGTCACAAATATGATTGACTAGTACTAATGGTTGATACGGGTTGCTGCCAGTGTCCTAGGTATCAACCAAGTACCTTCTTAAGATGTACAATGTTCCAAGTAGCACAGGTTTTTGCAGTTCCGCTGGTATTATTGCAGGAAGCTGCAATTTGTTGATGTATCTTATAAAATTCTTGGTCATGGTACCAAGTACCCCAATGACAATGGGTATCACTGTTACATGTTTCATCCATAGCCGTGTAGTTTTGATGGCCAGGTCGCAATATTTCATGATTTTTTCCAGTTCTTTTTCTTCGATTCTGGCAACTCCTGATACCACGATGTCACTAAATTGTATGTTTCAGTTTTCAACTACTGTGATATCTGGTGTGTTGTGTTCCAAGTGATGATCCGTCTGTATTCGAAAGTATCACAAGATCTTCATCTTCTCGTTTTCTATAACTTTTTCCACTTTATGTTCCCATGCCTTTTTGGATACAGGAAAGTCGTATCTTTTACATAATGACCAGTGGATTAATTTAGCAACTTGGTCATATCTAAATTAATCCACTGGTTTGTTGTTGTTGTTGTTGTTAACATGAATTGCATGTTATTTCAAAATAACATGCAGGCTCACCCTAACAATTAATGAACAATTAACTAATTCATTCAACAGTGGTATAGCTTGCCTCCCAGAGTTGTGGGTGGTCTATTACTTAAAAAATAGACTGGACAACCATTTGACGGGAATGATATAAGGTTTCTTGCTGGAGCAGGGGGTTGGGTTAAAAGACCTCCAAGATACGTGTCAGAATATATTCATCAACTGGAATAGGACATAGTAACAAAGTCAGCCAATTGGGAGCTGAGACAGACTGGAGCCAGGGTGTGTCATAGTCTGGAGCTTCTGAGTCTTTGCAGAGCTAAAGTGAAACTGGGTCTCTCTGCTGTATTCTGTATGTGAACATGTCTGCTGATCTGAGCTAAAGAATCAACTGTTGGTATTGTAAATATACTTTATGTAGCAGAAGGATATGTGTTATTATGAACATAAAGAAGTTAATGAATCCAGCTGATTCAGTTATCTGTGTGTGCTTCTGGATTTGATTTTTGCAACAAACTCTGACAATACCTTCCAGCCCTATGATTCCATGTTCTATGTTCTAAAGTAATTATGTTTAGGCATGGAATGAAATTAAAAAGGACAGGAGAAAGGACAGGAGAAAAATAAATAGAAAGATGTTTTTGTTTCAGACAATACCTGTTTTGACAACTAATGTACTATTCAATTGATGGCAAAATATATACCTAAATATTTATGGCATAGGGAAAATATGAGTCAAATACAAAGTATTACAAGATGTAAAGGAAAGAGAATTGGATTGGATGATATGAAATTGTATTATGCAGATGGTTGGATGAAAGAATGGGTCTTGTTGAGAAAGAAAATACTTTTATAATTAGAGGACACAATCCATGGATATCATAAATATTTAACATTAATGTGGATTTTAAATAATATTTTATTAGATGTGCCATTTTGAGAATATTTATTTATTTATTTATTTATTTATTTATTTATTTATTTATTTATTTATTTATTTATTTATTTTTAAATTTGTATACCGCCCTTCTCCCTGAGGAGTCAGGGCGGTGAACAGCCAAGTAAAAACATAAACTACAAACATTAAAATACAATTTAAAAAGATATATATAAATTTGGCCCCATGAATAAAAATTATAACAAACAATTAAAAACATTTAAAAAGGTGTTAGGCCAGCCTGGCTTGCTGGAAAAAGAAGGTTTTAAGGGCACGACGGAAGGCACCGAGGTCTTGGATTCTCCTTATCTCTGGGGGCAGCTGATTCCAGAGAGCAGGTGCCCCCACAGAGAAGGCTCTCCCCCTGGGGGTCACCAGCCTGCATTGTTTGGCTGATTGCACCCCGAGGAGGCCGTCTCTGTGGGAGCACACAGGTCAATGGGAAGCCATCAGTGGCAGCAGGCGGTCTCGAAGATAACTAGGTCCTATTCCATGGACCACTTTAAAGGTGATAACCAACACCTTGAAGCGCACCCAGAAGACCACTGGGAGCCAGTGCGGCTCACGGAGGAGAGGTGTTGTATGGGAGCGCCATGCGGCTCCAGTGACTACCTGTGCAGCCACATTCTGGACCAGTTGGAGCCTCCGGGTGCTCTTCAAGGGGAGGCCCATGTAGAGAGCGTTGCAGTAGTCCAGGCGAGAGGTGATGAGGGCATGAGTGACTGTGCACAGGGAATCCCAATCAAGAAAGGGCCGCAACTGGCAGATCAGGCGAACCTGACCAAAATTCCGCCTGCCAACAACTGTCAGATGTTCCTCCAAGGATAACTGTGTATCCAGAAGGACTCCCAGATTGTGAGCCCTCTCCAAGGGAGCCAAAGACACGCCCCCAATAGTCAGTGATGGAGTCAACTGACTATATCGGGATGCCGGGAACCACAGCCACTCAGTCTTGGAAGGGTTGAGCTTGAGCCTGTGTCTCCCCATCCAGATCCCCACAGCCTCCAGGCACTGGGACATCACTTCAAGGGCATCCTTGGGGTGGCCTGGGGTGGAGATGTACAGCTGGGTGTCCTCAGCATACTAATGGTACTTCACCCCAAAGCCACGGATGATCTCGCCCAGCGGTTTCACATAAATGTTGAACAGAAGGGGCAAGAGGACCGACCCCTGAGGCACTCCACATATAAAAGGCCTTGAGGTCGACCTTTGCCCCCCTGCCAACATGAACTGCGACCGGTCCGAGAGAAAGGAGGAGGAGAACAACTGTAACACGGTGCCCCCCATCCCCAACTCTTCTAACTGGTGCAGCATGATACCATGGTCGATGGTATCAAAAACCGCTGAGAGATCTAACAGGGCCAGAACAGAGGAATAACCCCTGTCCCGAGCCCTCCAGAGATCATCTATCAACACGACCAAAGCCGTTTCCATGCTGTTCCCGGGCCTGAAACCTGACTGGAACGGATCTAGATAAGACGTTTCCTCCAGGTACTGCGGAAACTGTTGTGCAACCACACTTTTGACAACCTTCGCCACAAAGCGAAGGTTGGAGACAGGATGATAGTTGGCTAATACTGCCGGGTCCAGGGAGGGCTTCTTGAGGAGTGGCCTCACCACCACCTCTTTCAAGGCTGTGGGGAAGTAACGCGTCAGTGAAACGTTAATAATTCCCTGGAGCCAGCCTCGTGTAACCTCCCAGGAAGCCAGTACTAATCAGTAGGGACATGGATCCAGTAAACATGTGGCCGCACTAAGTCTCCCCAGAATCCTGTCCATGTCATCAAGGTCACAGAGTCAAACTCTTCCCAGATAACGTTCTCAAAACTATTCCTTGCCACCCTGCCCGAATCTACCCAGTCAGAGTCCAAATCATTTTGTCATACAGATATTGTCCGAAATCCTTGGCCTTGCCTTCCAGGGGGTCCTCCCATGCTCCCGGGTGGAGCAGGGAGCAGGTCACCCTGAACAGGGCGGCTGGACGTTTCTCTGATGAAGCAATAAGAATGGAAAAGTAATTAAACTTTGCCGCTTTTATCGCCACTAAGTAGGTCTTAATATGCGACCTTACCAGTGTTCGATCAGATTCAGCGAGATTGGCCCTCCAACCGCTCTGTAGGCGTCTTTTCCGGCATTTCATCTCCCGCAGCTCCTCTGTGAACCAAGGAGCCACCAGGGATCGACACCGGGTCAGAGGCCGCAAAGGCACGACTCGATCCAAGGCCCCACCAGCCGCCCGATCCCAGGCAGCCACCAGGTTCTCGGCCGAGTCATGTGCCCGATCTTCAGGAAATGGCCCAAGCTCCATCTGGAACCTATCAGAATCCATCAGGCACCTGGGGCGGACCCACCTAATTGGCTCCGCCTCCCTGCGGCAGGGTGTAGTGGTTCAAAGGTCCAGATGAAGGAGTGAGTGATCTGACCATGACAAGGGTTTCATGTCTATATCCCCTATAATAAGACCACTCAACTACTGGCCAGAGACAAAAATCAAGTCCAGAGTGTGTCCCCCCCTGTGAGTGTGGCCATGAACTAACTGGATCAGGTCCATGGCTGTGATGGAAGCCATGCAAGCCATGAACTCCCGAGCCATCTTCAACGTTTCACCAATGCACGGCAAGTTGAAATCACCCATGACCATAAGCCTGGGTGTATCAACTGCCTTCGTGGCTATCACGTCGAGTAGCTCAGGCAGGGCCGTTGCCATGCAGCAGGGAGCCAGGTACGTAAGCAGCAAGCCCATCTGAACCCCATGACCCCATCTCACAAAGAGGGATTCACATCCAGCAATCTGTGACAAAGTGGTCTCCCTTGGACCAAGACCTTCTTTAATAATAACCGCCACCCCCTCCCCTCCCCTGGGCCCTCGGCTGAGCCTCGGTTATAGTTATTCCTAATATGCACCTGAAAATATATCTTTGGATCTCAGCACATGAAGAGTATTACAGAGAACAGAAACAACAGGCAAAGACAAATTGTTAACATACCAGGAATTATTGAAGATTCACGTAGGGGGAGTATAAGATAGCAGAAGGATATAGCTGTCCATGGTTTTTCCATTTACATTTATCAGAAAGAATTGAAATGAATAAAAATAATTATGACATGAAGAAAACTAAGACAAACTTTGAAATGCAATAATATACCAATTATGAACATGTAATGTCTAAAATGTTCAAACTTTTGTTGAAATTTGAAATGGAAGAAAAAGAATCTATGATAAAGTGGACAAAAAACTTAGCTGTTTTTTAGAGAAAATATGTGATCAAAAGGGTTGAATAATGCTTGATGGACCCAGTTTGTGGGGGCAATAAGCTGACTTTGTATAAATATACAAAAGTATGAAGGCTATTGCTTAATGCATTGTAAGCCACCCCGAGTCTCCGGAGAAAGGCGGCATATAAATCAATTTTTTTAAAAAAAAATTTTTTTAAAAGCTTTAAAAAATTGATTCAAATACATACATTGATACAGAGGACTTTTTAAAAAGAAAAAGGTGGTAGAGAAAAATTATTAAAATAAAAAACATGAAAGAAATAATATTCATTTGTAGCCAGAACTATTTCATTTAGAACTGATGGATAAACAGAAAATAGTCTTGGAATATTATTTCAATAAATGGTTACTGATATGAGTTTCCAGAATGGGCATGATGGCTCAATAATGAAAGACACTGAGTTTGTCAGCTGGAAAGCTGACAGTCTGGGTTTGAGTCCTGAACACAATGGGATGAACTTCTATTACTTACCCAGTTCCTGCCCACCTAGCAGTACGAAAGTATGTGAGTGCAAGTTGATAAATAGTTAACACTTCAGTGGGAAGGTAACAACATTCCATGCACTTTGCTGGCCACATGACCAGGGAAGTGTCTTTGAAAAATCCTTGGCTAAGAAATTGTTTGATTCAGTGATAGAAGACAGGGACACAGTTCTTCAGTAACAATAGCTCTTTAATAGTAGACCAGTACAACCCAACAATCTGCTTGTCTGGCAGTGTCCTCTTTTACAGAGGGCTGCCAGATGGCTTAGCCAATGAGATTCAAGTATTTTCCGGCCTATTTGGAGGGCCTGAGTGAAGCCTGCAGCTCACTTCCTTACTTCCTTATATGGTATATAACAGAAATGAAGAAACCTTTTTATGAGATTATTATATGCACAAATATGGAACGTGGAGGAATGACTGGCAAAATTGACCAAATTTGCTGAGATGGCCATATTGATTTCTTAAATAAGGGAAAGGTCATTATTGACATTCATTGGTGATTGGAATCCGCTTATGGACTTTTGGAATAAAAAAGAAAATAATTTTGTGATTTATGGTTTTGATGAAAGAAAGACAGGAATTACGATGCAATGTTAGGAAGGGAGAGTTTTAATTAGAATAGTATGTATAATTGCCAAGAAGAAGTTTGGAAACCATTTCTTTTCATGTTTCTCTTCTTTTTCTTTTCTCAATCTCATTTTTTCTTAGCTCTTCTTTTTCTTTCCTTTTTTCCTTTCACATTTGCCATATCGTTTTCTTTAAATATGTTTCTTATTCAATATATGTCAAAACTTTTTTAATGAACACTCTTTTTAACTAAAGAAACTACTACTGCAGGAAGCTTAGTATCTTTTACGCTGATTAGCAGCAGCTCTCCTGTCTTTCAGGACAGGAGAATGTCAAGAACTGGACTTTTATGGTAAATGTATTTCTAATTCTCAGTTGTAGATGTAATGCTGATTTGGGATACAGAAATATATATTTCAGTAATTGGTTTCTTGGGTTTGGCTGCCTGGCATGGTGACATACCACTGTTTCTCTTTCCAAATCATTTGCATTAATTACTTGTCTTTGTATGTACAGGCATATATAGAAAGATAGATACAAATGCGGATAATATCTGTCATATAAAGTCTACACCAAATACAAGCTTTTTTGGTTTGAACACTCTTTCCAAATAAGCTCACGTTCATTCTGTCTATTAAGAACAAGAAACAAAGAAAATGAACCAAGCGGGAGAAATGAAGCTGAAGGAAAAGCATCTGTGTGTTTGTCTATAGAATCCTCTGAGGACAGGACTCAGTTTCATGAACATCAATATATCTATCCACATACAGAGGAACAACCAGAAACGCTAAGCCAAAAATAATAGTGTTTGAATCAGGAAGGAAAAATGAAATTTCAGGAGAACGATATTTTCTTTCTCTTAGTGTATCCTTCTTGGCACAGGACATGTTTATTTATGGTCTTAAGGGCCATACTAGTCCTGCATTATGATCATATGAGAGCCTTGTTCTCCTGCTTTTTGTTCTGTTTTTTTTTTTGATGAGGCTAATAGGATATAAAAGCTTTGGTATGATTTACCACTTAGAAAGATACTATCAAGACAAACTAGGGAAAAATACGAGACATAAGGGTTTACCCCTAGGGGACTCCCTTTCAGATTCCCCCCCTGCTTCCTATTGTCCTTAACCTGAAACTGCAGTGGCTCTCATATACCTTTACATTCCTATTGCAGCATTTTCTTGCTTTGAAATTAACCCTGGAGTCTCTAACTGAAAGTTTCCGTTGTGGTGTTAAACTCTGCTCCCTGAAAGAGACTTTGTTGATTGGTGGTAGGGGAGTCCTTCATAACAATTGGGTAAGAAGACAGCTGTGAAACATCTGATCTCTCCCCCCCCCCCCCCTGCAATCAAAGCACACCAAGTGCTTTCCCCCCCCCTTCCCAAGTATGGCAATATTTCTATTGAAAGAATGGATGCTGGAAATAATATGCAAATGCTCTTTACAACTCCGCTCCTTTCTTCCTCCTTACTAACATTGGGGAGCATGGCCTGGGGAGAGTTATATTGTAACCTATCCTTATGAGGAGTGTAGACTATAAAGATACTGGAAAATACACCTGATGCCTATGTATATTGACCCATGGCACAGGGGGCAATTTAGTGCAGGCTATTGGTAGCCTTTTGCACCACAGAGGAACACTGAAATTGGACAGTGGCAGGCAAAGTCTAGCAAGGCTAATAGTCAGTGGCCAGTGATAAACAATGCAATGATAATGAGGCAGGAGTAGCAGGACTGGTGACAGTCTTTCAAATCCAGCAACCTATGCAACAACATTATCTCCTTTTTGGTAGCATTTAGGCATGATATGTAGTCAATAGTTTGTAAGCTTTTACTATATTTCTACTTTGTAAATATGGGATGTAAAGGATTGAATAAGCACAGCACACAATCCCTTCGCTCTCTTTTCTGCTCTTACAGTAGCCACCTTCCTATCCCTAGGACATACGGCAAGCATAGCTTTGGACTAAGGGCCAAGTAAGAATTTTCCCACTTAATTTGTGAATTTACAGCAACTCTAAAATGTGTACGATTACATTAGAATGAGAAAGTGTTGATAGTATGTCTGCATGGACCAATAACTTACAAAAAGGAATTATGTTACAATGGATAGGATAAAAGAGTGAGAATTTCTTTGATCTGTTTTACTTGTATTGGAAGAGAGGATGGAAGAAGAATATGTTCCTGACCCTGGGCACTGGATGTGCAAAGGGCCCCATTTCCTGGCTATATTGCTAATAGCAGTGGTGAAATCCTCTGCCGATTGCCACTGGTTCGTAGGCCATGCATGTGCAGTACATGCCAAACATGCACTTTGCGTAGAAAAAGGAGGCTTAACAAGGTAAGTAGAACAGCAAGAAGGGGAAACAGCTATGCCGCACAATTTAGATTTGCTAGAAAGCAGGATTTCCTGCTTTCTAGTGAATATAAATCATGTGGCACAGCTGATCATCAGAAATACCGGTTCAGATGAACCAGTAGCTTTTTTTTTTACTGCTGGTTCGCCTGAACCAGTTGTTTTTATCACTACCAGTTCATCCAAACTGGTGTGAACCGGTAGCATTTCACCCCTAGCTAACAGGCCAAATATCTTGCTCGAATGCATCTTGAATTGGGTGTTTTAATGTTTTTTACTGGTTTTACTGGAGTTTTTTTTTTACTAATTTTACTGTTTTAAAATGTTTTTTTAATTGTTAAATGTCCCAAGTTGCTTTTTCAAGAGGCAATTAGACTTTCTTGTTTTTCTTTGAAGATGTTTCGCTTCTCATCCAAGAAGCTTCTTCAGCTGTGACTGGATTATGAAGAATGGAATTGTAAGACACTCAGAGTCATTCACTGAGATGGGTGGCTATAGAAATTGAACAAACAAACAAATAAATGCTCTATTATTCTGGGAAAGATAAAATCAGTTCTGCAAGACAGACCAGATGAAGAAACAAATGCCATTGGACCTAAAGCCACTATTATTAAAATGGGCTACAGGGTCTGGTGAGTTGTAAACTCCTCCTCCTCCTTTCCTTTCCTTTCCTTTCCTTTCCTTTCCTTTCCTTTCCTTTCCTTTCCTTTTTTTTTTTTTTTTTTTTTTTTGTGAATTAGGCGTCTTTGACTCAGATGCTTTTGGAACGTTCTGCTCCCCAATCTGGTGTTCATCAATTTTTATCTAAAAGGATTGCCTTGGTAATGAATCTTCCCTCTCTTCCTCAAGGTGTTTAAGACAGCCAATCAGGCACTTGGTCATAGTCTGTAAAGCTCAAAATCAGACAGAATTTCCTCATATGTTCAAGTGGGAAAATGTCAGGCAGCATTCTGAATCCAAAATCAATCCGATGTAAGTGCAGTAAATATCAGCATGAGCAAAGTATAACCATGAAAAAAAATGTTTCAGAACACAATCAAAGGGCAAATAATGCTGACTCATTTCTTTGTTACAAACAAAAATCCTTTCTAAGAATCCTAAGAGAATTCTTAGGGACAGGATACATACATCGGACAAACCAACAGAAGAGTAAGTGCACGCATTGAAGAACACAAGAACTCAGTCAGAAAAGAGGAACCAACTTCTTCCCTGGTCCAACACCTTAAAACCACAGGACATGAAAATGACTTTAAAAAGACCAGAACTATCGCCAAAACTGAACACTTTAACAACAGAATAATCAGAGAAGCCATTGAGATAGAAAAACGCCCATACAGCATGAACAAATGAGATGATACCTCCCACTTACCAGCCATTTGGAAACCCGCCCTTATTGACAAATGAGTCCCTAACACGACAAATGACACCAGACCCAAACTCACGAGAGCCACACAGGATGTCACCACCACACATCTACGCAGAAATCAGACTCAAACCCACACTGATAATGAGGCACGACCAAGGACCAGAAGCCAGACTGCAGCTGCATCATTAGCCACTTTATACCCCTCCAATCCATACATGAAGCAGACTGACACCCACCATGAAGAGCTCTCACGGCCACAAACAGGAAGCCAAACAACAACAACGCAGCTCAACAGCTCAAATCCCCCTGCAACTCAGACTAAGCCGAGCACAACCAAGCCCCCACCCAAACAGAACACACTCCCAGCCAATCAGAGCACAACCAACCCCCCATCCAATCAGAGCACAGCCAAGCCCCTAATCAATCAGAACATACCTCCACCCAATCAGAACACAGCCAAGCTCACACCCAATCAGCTCACACACCCCCTAGCAGTTAAAAGGAAGAGACAGCTGCGATCTTACATTGCTCCTGAAAGCACGAAGCCGAGAACACCAGCCTGAAGATGACGAATGAGACTTCATCGAAACGTCGCCAAGACACTTCCAATTTTACATGGGAGAAGACCCGAATAACCAAAGACCTACAATATATATATATATATATATATATATATATATATATAAAAGCCTGTTATTAACATTCAGCTGTCTGCAATTACTGCAAGTTCAAATCTCACTGGGCTCAAGGCTGACTCAGCCTTCCATCCTTTCTAAGGTAGGTAAATTGAGGATCTAGTTTGTGGGGGCAATAAGATGACTTTGTATAAAATATACAAAAGTGGCTATTGCTTAATGCATTGTAAGTCGCCCTGAGTGTCCGGTGAAGGGCGGCATATAAATCTAATTTTTTTTAAAAAAGATAGATAATTCCAAGCAAGACTACATTATTAGCTTTTAGGATTTAAATGGCCAAAAATAATTCCCTTGAATAATTGTCCATTCTTCTCATGAAACAACTAGTCCTTCATCTGCTGCCTCTCTGCATGCCTGAGGCTTTGACTTGTTTGTACTTCAGAATTGGGTATTGAGGGCATAGGTTCCTCTGAAGTAACCACCAACAGCACTCCTTTGGATGGCTGTGAATCTATGACCCTTGAAGGCTACTTCTTGAGCAAATTCACTGCATGCTTATGTGTTTATTCAACTCAGCAAGGCAAGGGATGTGGAAGACATCTGACAGATTTTTGTGGAAGGGGCTTGGCAAGACTATCCAGAGATGGAATCCACCGTAGCGCAGATGGCATCAGTGAATGAAATTCATTACCATCCAACTTCCTCTGGTTAAAAATCCATAAACAAGCTGGGGGGAGGGGGAACTATATTTCTGAAAATTGTGTAAAAAGGCAGGACCTCCCCTCCTTCCTCAACATTAAAAACATTATCAAGGAATTTAACAGAATGACATTAAAGTTTTTTTGTCATAAAAGAGCCCTTTAGGGGAACTCACATTAAAAATGCGAGGATGCACAAGTGCCTTATGTTAAGGAATGTTATGAATAAAAATGGATACAGTTTTTATAAGTTTGTTTTAAAAATGTTGGAAAAACAGCTTGGAAAACTGCCTATTAAAACAGACTGTAAAATAGAAGAAATGTATCAGGACATATACATCCCTACCAGCATCAGTCAATTTTGAAGGGGTGTTAGAGCAGAACCAACTGTATCTAGTGCTGGTAAATAACAGAAACAGACACTCATTAATTCATTAAAAGAAAGTGCATGAAGACTATTCCTGGTACAATGTTTGTTTTTGCAAATCCCATTGCCCAATCTGTTGCTTTTACATTGTCCACAACAGCAAACATCATCTTAAGTGAATGGACATGGAAAAAAATTACACTATAGCTGTCATTCTTTTGCCACAAACATATAATATCACAGAGACATAGATACAAATGTTCTCCTGGAGAATCATAACTCTCCAAAGTATGTAGGAAAGAACAGGAATGGAAACTATTACTATATAATTTAAAGTTATTTTTGCTGATCCAACTGCAAATATCATTAGTGGCATTTAAACAAATACCTGAAGGTGAACTCCTGCAACTTTCTTCTGCAATGTATTACTAGAACCTATCAGGAAAGGATGTTATATAGCTCCAGAAATACTTGATAACATCTAATTACAGAGTCAAGAAATGTTGTACAAGAGAGTTTTATGTTAAGAAAAGAAGGAAGCAGGAATAAAAGTATTAAATGAAATTCATATTTGATTTCATCTGGAAGATCTTACAGGTAGAATGTAAATAAAAATGGAAAATCTGAATTGCTTTGTAATATTTTTATATTTAGCACACAAGAAAATTACATCTCATTTCTTTGATTAATACATTTTCTTCCCCCTTGTCTTTCCTTCACCTTCATGGAGAGTCAGTCCTTCCTTCTTTCCTTCCTTCCTTCCTTCCTTCCTTCCTTCCTTCCTTCCTTCCTTCCTTCCTTCCTTCCTTCCTTCCTTCCTTCCTTCTTCCCTCCCTCCCTCCCTCCCTCCCTCCCTCCCTCCTCAAAGTGCTATGCTATTCTTAAATTGGTGCTAGGCCACATTCTTGTTTCTCTTCAGCAAACAATAAAGGAGTTGCATGCATCTTGAGCATATTAGGAAGCTGTATAAATGACCTTCTCTTCCAAAGGCAGGTTTTCCCCTGGAGTTTCTCGTCGTGTAGTTTCTCAATGACAGAAAGGCTCCCTTCAATTTTTTTTTAGTTCTTATGATTTCACAAGCAGCCTTTCTCCTTCCTTGGTGCCCCCCTCCCCCCCTCACTACGGAGAACAAATGCAAAGAAAGAATGAAGCTGAGGATGGGGCACTTTATGCACTGGACAGTTCAATAGTTCAAAAGACACTCATGCAATATTGCAAAACCTCTGTAGAGGAATGCGGGGTAGGTTTCACTTACCTTTGCTGCTGGTTCACTCGTGCATCTGCGCATGTGCAGAAGCTTCTGCGCATGCACACAGTGTATTTGATGACATCTGGGCAGGTGGGTAGAGCCTCCCACCATCACCAGTTTGCCTGAACTGGGGCAAATTAGTAGCAACCCACCACTGGAGGAATGATGCTGAATGTATGGAAGGGCTCTTTGATTCACTAGGTTTTCAAACTGAAGAACTGAACCACAATTTTGGACAAATACAAATACTAAAGGATATTTCCATTTGCCTATTATTTTAGAAATCTTAGAGTTCATTGAGATGTGACTCAATTGAATTTCCTCCATCTTCAAGTGCTGAAGGAGGAAGACTAATACAGTTTTGTTATGTATAAACAATCTTACTCACTGTATATGTCTACATATGTTTATACTCCATACTAAAGAGGGAATTCTAAAGTAGCAGTTATAGGAAATGCAAATGGAAAATTCACAGTAATACTTTAACTCAGTACAATATAAATGGGGGGGGGAATGATCATGAGTTCAACAGTAGGAACACTGAAGGTTGCCTGCTCAATCTAATAAAGGCAATTAACTCACTTTGCTTCCATGTGTTATTTCAGTAACCACAGCAAAAACTTTCAACTACTATGCAAACCAACTTTCACTAAAACAAGCAATTCCACAGAAAATGAAGGTTGATCCAGGCTGATTTGTGCTAGGAATTTGCACTTAAATCTAAATCCGAATTTAATATGATGACAATTTTCCTAGTCATATAGATTATAAAATGGGTACTTGAGGGCTTCCAGATATAGCTGAACATGCCAGCATTCCTTAAACCTGACCATATGGCTTGAGACTTTTGAGATGTATAGTCCAGCAGCCTTCACAAATTTCTCATTTTTTGATGCTTTAAACACTGCAATGTCTTAAGGTCTGAGGTGAAGTTAAGCAGTTCCCAGGTTGGTGAAGGTCATCTCAGCTTCTCAATGCCCTCAGATCACTCATTAGTTACCCTTTACTTGGAAGGACAGAAGAAGAAGAAAAAGTTTTATTCATCTAGCTTATCTATATAAAATATATCTGTGATATATTTGCACTGCAGCAAAGAATCAACTATATTGGACCTGAGATTTGGAATCCATCATCAGTGACAGGGTAAGTTTTGAGTTTCAAAATATATATTGCTCAGTTCAAAAAGACCCTACCAGATGAAAAATGGAATCACTCATTAATCAAGGGACTATGATAGCATCAGTCCAGTTTACATTGAGAAGTTAACTTGTCCAACCAGGAAAATGTCTCCTTTCAGGTAAGATTCTTTGGACTAATTTCTTCAACATTCCGTTTTAAGCCCATTCCCCATCCCCTACTTTGTTGGACACACTGAGGTTTCCAATTTCATTATGTGAACTCTGATTTTATAAACAGAATCAAAGTTTGGAGGACAAGTGTTGCTTATAGTCAAATAATTAAAGCAGCTTGGGGATTTATTGAGTTTTATACTTGGGGTTTTACTTTTGCAAGCTGCCTAGAGTCACTGGGTAGTCATATACATTTTCTTAATAAAAATGAAAGCACTTATAAAATAATGGTTTAACTTGGCAAAGGTGGATACCAGCAATTTCCAGACTAGAGTGGGCCATTATATAAATATACTTCAGTCTTCCAAGGCCATCAAGCAATGAAGTGACCTGCTAATTATCCATTACTTTGAAAGGGTAAGAAAAGGCTACAGTTAAAACTCTAGATCACAGCTGTATAGCAATAGCAATGGCACTTAGACTTATTAACGCTTCTTTGAGTGAGGGTGCCCTTCAGGCCGCCTTAAAGGAGGTGGTGGTGAGGCCCCTCCTCAAGAAGCCCTCTCTGGACCCAGCTGTTTTGGCTAATTATCGTCCAGTCTCCAACCTTCGCTTCCTGGCGAAGGTTGTTGAGAGTGTGGTGGCGTGGCAGCTCCCCCAGTACCTGGATGAAGCTGTCTATTTAGACCCACTCCAGTCCGGCTTCAGGTCTGGATACAGCACTGAAACGGCATTGGTTGCGTTGGTGGATGATCTCTGGAGGGCCCGGGGTAGGGGGTATTCCTCTATCCTGGTGTTGTTAGACCTCTCAGCAGCTTTTGATACCATCGACCATGGTATCATGTTGCACCGGTTGGAGGGATTGGGGGTGAGGGGCACCGTCCTGCGGTGGTTCTCCTCTCCGACTGGTCGCAATCCGTGTTGACAGGGGGGCAGCGGTCGACCCCGAGGCACCTAGTGTGTGGGGTGCTACAAGGGTCGGTCCTCTCGCCTCTCCTGTTCAACATTTATGTAAAGCCGCTGGGTGAGATCATCCGTGGTTTTGGGGTGGAGTTCCATCAGTAAGCTGATGATACTCAGCTGTACATCTCCACCCCAGACCATCCCAAAGATGCCGTGGAAGTGATGTCCCAGTGCCTTGAAGCCGTGCGGGTCTGGATGGGGAAAAACAGGCTTCGACTCAATCCCTCCAAGACCGAGTGGCTGTGGCTGCCGGCGTTCCGATATAGCCAGCTGACACCATCGCTGGTTATTGGGGCGAATCATTGGCTCCCACGGAAAGGGTGCGCAACTTGGGCGTCCTCCTGGACCCATGACTGTCTTTAGAAGATCACATGACAGCTATGGCCAGGTAGGCTTTCTATCAGGTTCGCCTGATATGCCAGTTGCGGCCCTTTCTAGATCGGGACTCCCTACACACAGTCACTCAGGCGCTCGTCACTTCTCGCCTGGACTACTGCAATGCTCTCTACATGGGGCTCCCCTTGGGGTGCACCCGGAGGCTCCAACTGGTGCAAAATGCAGCCGCGTGGGGGATTATGGGAGCGACAGGGCGCTCCCACGTGACACCTCTCCTGTGTGAGCTGCATTGGCTGCCGGTGGACTTCCGGGTGCGTTTCAAGATGTTGGTAATCATCTTTAAAGCACTCCATGGCTTAGGACCAGGGTACTTATGGGACCGCCTTCTGCCACCAATTGCCTCCCACTGGCTGGTTCGCTCCCACAGAGAGGGCCTCCTCAGGGTGCCGTCAGCCAGACAATGCCGGCTGTCGACCCCCAGGGGGAGAGCCTTCTCTGTGGCAGCCCCTACCCTCTGGAACGATCTTCCTCCAGAACTGAGAACGATCTCCGACCTCCGGACATTTCGTCGGGCCTTGAAAACATATCTTTTTCAGCTCGCCGGCTTAGCCTGATCCCTGCTAAATTTTTTAGAATATTTTAGAGTTTGATATTCATTTTAATATTAATTTGTTTTAATTCTCAGCCAAATTTATATTTGTTTTTATAATATTTTAACTTTTGTGTACTGGTTTTTTATTCGGCTGTTCACCGCCCTGAGTCCGCAAGGAAAAGGGTGGTATATAAGTCAAACAAACAAACAAACAAATAAATAAATAAATAAATAAATAAATAAATAAATAAATAAATAAATAATAAATATTCCACTTTACAACTCTTTACAGCCCTCTCTAAGTGGTTTACAGAGTCAGCCTATTGCCCCCAACAATTTGGGTCCTCATTTTACCCATTTTGCAAGGATGGAAGTCTGAGTCAACCTTGAGCCTGGTGAGATTTGAACTGCCAAATTGCAGGCAACTAGCTGTCAGCAGAAGTAGCCTGCAGTACTGCACTCTAACCACTGCACCACCGAGGCTCAATATGTATAGTCCTTGCTTAAAAACCACTGATTCATTTGACCATTCAAAGTTATGGCACTGGACACCCATGCACCTTGTCCAACCCTGTCATGCTCATGCTTTATCTCACCACCCACATACTGTACACTCCCCCACCCAACAACAGTCACCTACCTGACAGTCTCATTGTGAGCCTCTTGGGACTTCCCTAACAACATATGATTCTTGTTGAACAACGGAATGAAGAGATTGCCATTGCTAAGCAATGCAAGCACTTGATGTTTCACTTTTTGTCTGGATCACTTAGCAACAAAAATATTGATCCCAGTTAGTCTGTAAAGTGAAGACTGTCTGTCATTCTGTCCTTTTACCCTGCAGTGGGCAATTGACAGTTGGGTTTAAGGCTGCCTCAAGAATCTTTCTAAATCAAGTCAAGAGCAGAAGTAAGGATCAAGTGACAAGTGACCTGTATTTACTCCAATGCAGGGCATGAAAGTGAAATCAAGTTAGAGAGAGGAACCTCAAAGGACTTCTAAAGGGTGCTGACTTCAGAGCCTTTCCCCAAATGATAGCAACACTTGCCTGAAAATAATAGCCACAATGAGATACTTTACATGTAAAGGTAAATGTTTGTATTTTTTCTAGTTTTTTATGTTTAAATAATTTTAAAAGATCATTTAGATCCATGAATAAAATGTATTTCTATTAATAAAATGCACTCCTGTGTCTTATTCTGGCCTTTGTTCTGTTATATCTGAACTATGGAAATTCATCATAAAATTGAGATCTGCAAGCAGGTTAAAACTCATCCAAAACAGTATGCTGAGCATTGCCTAAGAACCATGTCCTCCACTGATACATAATCTGTTTATCTACATATATTATGAACTAAAGTACAGTAAGTGTGGTCATTACATACTCCATTCTACAATGTTGAAAGGAAGCTTAGCAGATAAGTATCAGGATAGGTATTTCCAAAGAATGATAGTAGATCATTGTTCTATTTGCCTCTAGGTCCATGTGGCCTCTAGGTCTGTGGCCTCTAGGTCCACAGGTGGCACGTGGAGCCATATTGGTGGGCATGCAAGTGTTGCCCTAGCTCAGCCTTCTGGGCCTACTGGAAGTCAAGAAACAGGCTGTTTCCGGCCTCCGGAGGGCCTCCGGGGTGGGTGGGGAAGGCCTGTTTTTTTGCTCTCTCCAGGCTCCAGAGGCTTTCTAAGAGCCTGTGGAGGGCAAAAACGGCTTCCGCCCCACCGCAGCCCTCAGGAGGCTGGAAATGGCCCCATGGTGGGGCGCATGCACATGCACATTGAATTATGGGTGTGGACACACAAGCATGTGACACCCCTGCACTCCCCCCACTTTTGTAACGCAATGGCAAAAAGGTTAGCCATCACTGCTCTTGGTCATTGCTTCCCATGCCAACATTTCTAGAAAACCATTAAAATGGCAGAACTTAGTTCTGAGAAAGAAGAGGGCATGGGAAATGGACTCGAAATAACTCTGCCTTGATTCTATTTGGCATAAATAGGAGAACAGGGAAATACTGGCAGTCTTTCAAAATTTTGCTATATCCTACAATAATAAAATAGCACACCTACTATCACCAATATTGAGGGAGAAAAATAGTGCCTGTTAAACGTACTCTTACTTTAGTATCTGACATTTATTATTCACATGTATTATATACAGGTTTCATACTACTTAGGAAAAGTTTTATGGTAACTACAAAAGCTAATACATATTTTAGAAGAAGGGAGCATTAAGATCTGGTGTTATCCAGAACATTATGTTTTTTACTGTGGTTGTGCAATGTTTCAGACTTCAGATTCTATAAAAGGGCTTCAGTACTTACAAGTCTTCGATTTAACACTTGCCTGCAACATTTGAAAGCAGTTTTACCTTTTCCCCAAAATCACATGACAATTGCAATTCTAAGAAAAGATGGAGAGGTAGTCTTTGGCTTAGGTCCATTTGTTCACCACCTGCTCAAAGTCACAGAAGCACTTGAAAAAAATGGACTGATAACTGGTCCTTGAAGTTCCAGCTGTTGCAGCATCTCTGCGGTCAGGTGATTGCAATACAAGTGCTCTGGTGCCTGGCTCACAATTACAACAGTGCAATCTGGCAAGGAAGGTAACAAGTTATTTATTTATTTATTTATTTATTTATTTATTTATTTATTTATTTATTTATTTATTTATTTATTTATTTATTTATTTATTAAATTTCTATACCGCCCTTCTCCTTCCGGACTCAGGGCGGTGAACAGCCAATTTAAAACCAATACAAATACAAAAAGTTAAAACATACTAAAACCAATATGAATTTAGGCTGAAATGTAAAACCAAATAAAACTCTAAAACTCTAAAAAATTTAAAAATAGTTTAAAAATAGGAGGGATCAGGCAAGTCCGGCAAGTTGGAAGAGATGAGTCTTCAGAGCCCGACGAAAAGTCCGGAGGTCAGCGATTGTCCTCAGATCTGGAGGGAGATCGTTCCAGAGGGTGGGAGCTACCACAGAGAAGGCTCTCCCCCTGGGGGTCACCAGCCAGCACTGTCTGGCTGACGGCACCCTGAGGAGGCCCTCTCTGTGGGAGCGAACCGGCCGGTGGGAGGCAATAGGTGGCAGAAGGCGGTCCCATAAGTACCCTGGTCCTAAGCCATGGAGCGCTTTAAAGGTGATTACCAACACCTTGAAACGCACCCGGAAGTCAACCGGCAACCAATGCAGCTCACGCAGGAGAGGTGTCACATGGGAGCGCCCTGTCGCTCCCATAATCCCCCGCGCGGCCGCATTCTGTACCAGCTGAAGCCTCCGGATGCATCCCAAGGGGAGCCCCATGTAGAGAGCATTACAGTAGTCCAAGCGAGACGTGACAAGCGCCTGGGTGACTGTGCGTAGGGAGTCCCGATCTAGAAAGGGCCGCAACTGGCGTATCAGGCGAACCTGATAAAAAGCTCCCCTGGCCACAGCTGTCGTATGCTCCTCTAAAGACAGCCGTGGGTCCAGGAGGACGCCCAAGTTGCGCACCCTTTCCGTGGGGGCCAATGATTCGCCCCCAATAACCAACGATGGAGTCAGTTGGCTATATCGGGACGCCGGCAGCCACAGCCACTCGGTCTTGGAGGGGTTGAGTCGAAGCCTGTTTCTCCCCATCCAGACCCGCACAGCTTCAAGGCACTGGGACATCACTTCCACGGCATCGTTGGGGTGGTCTGGGGTGGAGATGTACAGCTGAGTATCATCAGCGTAATGATGGAATTCCACCCCAAAACCACGGATGATCTCACCCAGCGGCTTTACATAAATGAACACAAGTTATCCTATTAAGTTGCTCTTGTTGCTTTTTGTTTCCAGGAGCCTTCAACAGAGAACATAGCTCCTCCTGCTCATTCTTCCTTTGTAGTTGCAGCTGCACCCACCTGCAGCACTTCCCATCCTCCTTGCTCTCTGCCAGCTCTTCTGTGGCCCCTGCCAACCCATGTACGCAACCATGAAATTTGTGCATCCCGTACACAAATCTTTATCTAGAGCTCTCACCTTTTCCTGCTTAACAACCTGCACATCCTGGCCTTATGACAGCAATTGGATTGCCTTGATTGCCATCACTAAGTGATAATATCTTGTGATATTTTGATTTACAACTATATCATTTAACAATGGCAATCCTGGTCCCAATTGTTGCTATAACTCAAGGACTATCTGTATTGGTTTTAATGAGTTGTAGATTCATTTATTTATTTATTTATTTTGCCTCCTGCACCAAAGGATCTTTTCTGAACCATTTCTCCCCCTTCTTCTCCAATTCCCATACCTACCTTTTAAACATAGCTCACTTTAAGTGTAGCCAGCTCTGAGCCTGCAGGCACTTACAGTCAAGAGCTGTGGCATATTTATGAGGAAGCTAGTATGTTCCTTTCTCAACAGATACCCAAAGTTCTACCAGACAGATTTTTACACAGTTATATCAGTTTCATTATTTCTTCCCTTCTTTTTTATTACTTGAAAATGATTACTGTCTTTGTGGTATGCAGTTCTAGTTTCTATTTTTAAACTGTTGGATTTATTTTTATTTTATTTATTACTTTTAGCATATCCCAATGGCTAGGAATCCTGAACTTTAACAAACAGATATACATATCTTAATATATCCATGCATCATCTTTCCTCTTAACATTTTATATGGCTGCCAAAGCAACTTCATTCAACCATACTTTTAATCTATTGGATTGTCCTGGGCACTGTGGGGATTGTGCTGTTTTTAATCTTTTCCTCTACACATTGGAGTGAATATGCAAAATTATAAATCAATCAATCAATAAAACTTTCACAACAATGGTGGGTTTCAACTGGTGCTACCACCGGCTCGCATCATGCACGCGCTTCATAAACTTGTGCTCCGCGCAAGCGCAGTGTATTATGGATCAACTGAGACATGACAATCTGCTCTGCCGCGCCTTTCAGCTGGGCTAAAAATGACCAAATATAAGGTATGCAGGGGTGGGCTGGAGGGCCAACATAACCATCAGAGAGAACCAATTCGCTTTCAGGTCACCATCATCACTACTGGCTCGCATGAACCGGCCCAAACCAGTAGAAACCCACCACTGATTCACAGTAAAGATAAGTAAAATATCCATAAATAAACCACAATCTCTCAAATAATGCCCAAATCAGGAATAAAACAACAACAACAACAACAATTGGCAGTTGTTTCACTTCACAAAAAGCTCTTTGAAAGACTTTTGTCTTCAGGATCATCATGGTTTGATCTCAGCTGCTTTGCAAGGCACCTTACATGTTTTGTAAGACACTTGGGAAATTTATGCTTGCAAGGAAGCATACAACATTTAAACAATTAAATGTTGAAATAATAATAACAATGAAATAATTAAACTCAGTTTTCCCTCCCTGCTTCCTGGCAAAATGACGTTGGATAATGAAACATCTGCAAGCAAACAACCAAGCTCAGAAAGCACCAAGGACTTCATAAATGAAATCTCCTAGGTTTTCTATGGTTATTAAAATAGCAAGGATTGATTTTTGTTGATTTGTTTAAGTAAGGCAAACCTAGCACTCATCTGGAGATAAAGGATACAAGGCATGTTCTGATAATCTAATGTGTTCAGTAATTACTTGTGTTTGAAAATCCTATATTACCAGCAATTAACACAGATACATGAGATCAGGCTCCAGATTCATAGAGTATGGGACAACTTAGACCAGGGGTGTCAAACTCACAGCATCACATTGTCATCATGTGATGTATCGTGACTTTTCCCCCCTTTGCTAAACTGGGGGTGGGCATGGCCAATGCATGATGGATCCAGCCCATGGGCCGTGAGTTTGACACTCCTGACTTAGACCAATGCCATCTTCAGGAAATGAGAAATTTCACCAGAAATAAGTGGAGGGTGGGTGAGAATGGGGTGTTCTAAACCTATGCATCTTGCCCACATCTAAAGTACAGTTTCCAGGGAAAAAGGAAAGAAATGTAATGTTCAAGTCATGTTAGGTTCTGGGAGCATATCTATCAGCTTCTTTGAAAAGCATCTTTTTTTTAAAAAAAATGTCTGGTCAAACTTATGTTGTATTTTCTGTGGCATTATGTTTTCTTTTGGCTTGACCTGTTGATATGAAAAAAAAATTGATAGCCATCTTTTCCTGAAGTCAAGGAGCTGGTCTCTATTAGTAGATGCCCAAATAAATATATATAAATAGAAATAAATAAATAGAGTAAATCTCTATTAGTGGATGGCCAAATAAAGTATGAGAAATAACTATTTTTTAATAGTAATTCTAAAATTGGTGTGGAATATGAGCATTGTGATAGTGAAGGATACTTTATTTACTTGATAATAAAACCTAAATTATTGTTGTGATTTAACAAGCAAGAATAACCCTGAAATATTTTTGAATGTTTTTCTAAACTATGTTCTGTAAACTATCAATATATAATTTGTGCTGGTGACTATAATTCAAGATTCTTGGCCAGATAGAAATATTCCCTGCACTAAACACACACAAAAAGATACATACACTTATATCTTTTTCAAACTTGGAAAATATTGCAAGCTTACATATTGGAATTCAAGTTAATAGATATTTTGGATTTCTAGCTGAATGATACAGAGTTTTTGTATGTGTATTGTTATAAAGCACTGCTTTGAATCACATTGGTACAATTAACATAATGTCTAGTCTGAATATATGTATTATCATAGTCATCTATTTTTACATCAAGGGTTTTTATTATTTCTTGAAGCACTTTCTAGAACATCTCTTCTTCTTTTGAATTTCTATTGTGCTTTTGTATCTATAACTCATTCTCTGATGCCACTATAACACAAGGAGCATCATTTGACAGAAATGAGGAGCAATGGCAATAGAAAAACAAATCTGAATTTTGTATAAGAAATTAGAGTTTTATTTCCCTTCACCTCTTAAGAGGGTATAGTAGTGATATTTAAGGTTTGTAATAGGTAGGAAATTCTTTGGGTGGAAAATTAATAATATAAGAATTATAAGAGGGAGATTAAAAAAGCAGCAGAAGATTTTCTGAGTTTTACAGTGATAACTGGTCTGTTAATAAGGTAGCTAAGGAAAGTAAGTATCCACAGGGCTTCAGAATGAAATAATTCTAAAGCTAAAATAAAGATGGTTTTCACGTGGAATTCACATAGCCTTTGGATGAGGTAATAGCAGTTGGGAAGAAAGGGGAACAGGAGAATGAGGAAACCAACAGATTTTTTTTAATATAATGTACTTTGCATTACTTTTGCTACCTATGAGCTAGGAAACCAACACTCACATTTTCCTTTAAATGTGTGCCTCATGAAAAGATTAACTTTCAGAATAAAAAATATAAGATATACCATGCCCTTCAATCTTTTGCTTATCCATAGACATAGAAAATTTATTTTGCCCTAGGTCAATGAAACTTAATATGCTTTCTTTATTTTCATATCATATTTGCTGGAATGTGATCATTAATAAATGGCAAAATATTATAAAAAGTGGCTAAAATAGCATGCCGTATGAGTTATGTTCCAGTTTAGTTTCAACGTAGTATGAAATTATTGTTCCTTAGCTTTTTGGTTTGTGTTACGTGACTATTGACTATGAATATTTGCTATTTATTTATATGAAATCTACATATACCTGACTCTTTTACATGTTTTACATATGCTATTATAAAATAAGGACATACATTTAGGGGAGAGGTTTGCTATGACATAGGGATATGCAGTTTTTTGTGGGTCAAACATTATTATTTTTTTGGTGAGATATGTGTGCTCAGGATCATATTGTAAAAAGAAAAAGGAGAGCTAGACAAAACTTAAGCTTGACTTCATTTCAGTTATAACTCAATTTAAATACACTTAAATATAATTGGCAGGATTACTCTTTGTTATGCATTTTACAACTTTTTCCTTTGTTACAATACAAAAATGTTATTTGAAAGAAAATTAGAGGGGTTGCAATGGTTGCACCATACACTTGAGGTTTCATTACTCTTGGGATAAGGCTTGTGCAAGACTGGGAAATGTTTTGCTTCTTTGTTAACAAAAGAAAGAACAGAAATGTATCACACAGAACCATTTTATATGTAGATTTATTTTAATGAGAAGAAACTTACCAAAGCATTAAAGTATAAATCTTAGTGCCAGATCATGATTGAAGCTAATCACTTTCTATTCTCAGCCTATAATCTGTTCTGCTTGCCAAATTCTCCAATCATTTACTTATGTTATTTACAATGCTGATGTGTCAGTATTGTTTCCCTTTCCTCCTCAGAATCTTATTTTTCACTCATACCAACATCTGTCTCTGCATGCCAAAGTGGGCATGCTTGCAACAGGAATTGCTTTAAATCTCAAAGGATGAACTTGACATGCAATATTTCCCTTCCCTTTTGTGGCTGGAATCAACTGGATTGTCCCAAAAGGTATCAGGCTTCTTTTTTCTGCAATGCATCACATAGACCAAATGATTTATTCTCGACCTTGATTATAAGCAGATAGGCAAATTCATCATTTTGCATTGATGGTGCACACTTTCTCTGCCATTCAGTGTCCCTTGGGGAGCCTGTCTCAAAAATGAAACAGCAGCTTGTCTATCATTAGCTAGACTCTTAATGGAATAGGACAATGAAAGGAATCAGCCAGGTTACCTTAAAACTCTCTGCAGATGTAATTTCCCTTAAAATAGAACATTGTTTTCTCATCAAATATCCCTAGCTTATTCCACAACCAACCAGCCCCCCGTTTGCTAATGTCATGTCATTAGGTAGCATGACGAAGGGCAGACACCAAAAAGAGAAAGTGACATCAATCCTATTTTGTGAAGCAGAGATTGTTTTGTTCATGTTGTTTCATGCATATTTTATTCATTCACATTTTTGTGACCTCTCCTTTATTCCTTAAACTCATTCCCTAATCTATTTAGGACTTCACCCACTGAATGTTGGTATTACGTACCTGGGGACTAAATCAGATTTGGTTCTGCATTGCAAGTGGTGGAGTTGGAATTTTGTTATTTTGCAACTCATAAGAATTTCAAAAATGTCTAATTAAACAGGTATTCATTATTCCAAGTAACAGAAGTGAGAATGTCTGTTAGTTTATGCATGTGCTTTGGATTTCCTTGACCAACTTAAAAAAAAAAAAGATTATCCATAGGAGAGAATATTGTGACTGCGGATTGAACTGTGGAGTTCTTGGTGGCCTCTGGGCTTGGTTGCTTTTTTTGCAGATGATTCATGAAATGTCTGCAGATATACAATTAAACTCAGAAACCAACGCGGACTCTACAAAACTAGATGAATTATTTAAATTATTGTGTCAGGTGAGAAAGTAAAAGAGAGAGATACGTTAAAAACATTGGACAAGATACTTAGAAACAAACTGACCTTAAACAAAACAGCACAGCAGTGGAGAAACATATGTTGACACTGGACAATGAGGCCAGGAGCTCTCATTGTTGCTTAAATTAACATGTTTTCCTCTAAATCTCATGGCACACCATTAATAGTATTCTGTTTCAAGGTCCTAGGGGAGGCTCATCTTGTTCTTTCAGCTCTACAGTCTCCAGAGAAGACTAAAGAGCTGCAACATCTTGGTTCTGCCAGCTTGCAAGAGAATTAGATACACTGGTCATCAAAGACAGGATATAGAACATTTTAATTATAGAACCAAGAATTCATTGAATTCTGATATCAGTTTAATTGAATGAAACATTCAGAAGTTTTATCTCAGTAGACAATCTAAATAGAATTATAATTCCTACTGTCTTTTTTAAAAAATAATTTAAATTAATTCACTTTACTCTAAAAAAAAAAGCTTTATTATGGGTATATTAGTTTAGCCCCAGAAATGATTAATTTCAACTCTGAAAAACTGCATTCCATTTATATCATAGGCTATTCTGAATTCATTAAATTTCTCACTTTATGATATTTTAAAAACATGAACAGACATGTCCATACAATATTTGCAGATATTTCAATATGTGGATATTATAATGCAAGGCTTCTCAAATTTGATAGTATCTTCAGGCTGGTGTCTTCAGCTTTGTGCTTTGTGCTTTGTGCTTGTGTCTTTCCTCGCACAAGCATGAAGCCGAAGACACCAGCCTGAAGATGATGAGCGGGACCTCGTCAAAACGTCATCAGGATACTCTCAAACTTACACGGGAAAAGACCCGAATACACCAAAACTTGCATATCTATCTATCTATCTATCATCTATCTATCTATCTATCTATCTATCTATCTATCTATCTATCTATCTATCTATCCATCCATCCATCCATCCATACATACATACATACATACATACATACACACAAGTACGTACATACGTTCGTACATCCATATACATTGGATGTGGTGGCTCTGTGGCTAAGATGTTAAGCTTGTTGATTGAAAGGTCAGCAGTTAGCAGTTCGAATCCCTAGTGCCGTGTAGCAGGGTGACCTACCGTTGCTTGTCCCAGCTTCTGCCAACCTAGCAGTTCAAAAGTATATAAAAAAGAAAATGCAAGTAGAAAAATAGGGACCAACTTTGGTGGGAAGGTAACAGCATTCCATGCGCCTTTGG
The DNA here is from genome assembly GCA_030761175.1 of Masticophis lateralis. Classification (NCBI taxonomy): domain Eukaryota; kingdom Metazoa; phylum Chordata; class Lepidosauria; order Squamata; family Colubridae; genus Masticophis; species Masticophis lateralis. The sequence continues at coordinate 308,300,812 of JAUDYJ010000001.1, read as the reverse complement.
TGTTTAGTCATGCCGGCCACATGACTGCAGAGATGTCTTTGGCAGTGGCTCTTCGGCTTTGAAACGGAGATGAGCACTGCCCCCTAGAGTCGGGAATGACTAGCACATATGTGCGAGGGGAACCTTTACCTTCAAAAACATATACACACATGTGTACGTACATACACATACACATACACATACACATACACATACACATACACATACACATAAATGTGTATGGTTGTCAGGGAATTGTGGGACAGGTGTCCAAATGAAGTCAGAGATGCTGACATGAACTTGTAGTTTTATATAAATAAAGATATTTTACCACTATATATAAAGCAAACTAGATAGGCAAACAGGAACATCATGAGGTAAATCACAGAGCATACAGTACACAGAAGAAAAAAGGGGGAAAAGGGGGAAAGTCCCCCTTCACACCCACAGCAACTAATCACAGCGCAGATTGTCTCATGCAGAAACCAGCACTCTATAACCAATCAGCTATAATTGTGTGTTCTGGCTCACTGCATGACCTCATTGTTCAAGCTACTTATTTAAATATCTTAACAATAGTCTAGCTATATTTTTGGCAGCAAGATTTGTCTGAGCAGGTATCTCAGCTCCCTTCCAGAACCAAGCATATGTTCTCTCCATCTCCACCCCCCTCAGGAAGAAGGCCAGAAAACCTGCCCTCAAAGGAAGGTGAGGCTTGACAAAAGTATCTCGATCCTGGTTTGAGAGATGTTCAGAAGCAGTTTGGAGTATTGCTGGAGCTGTTACTGTGAACAAATAAACTGCTGAAAAAGAGCTTGGTGCCTTTATCCCATACAGAATTTGATCAAAACCCACTGCATACTGGAAGTGGGAAAGTGAATGCAATCCTCTCAAATTTATTTGTAACTCTTTAGGGAGCAGTGACACATTGTTTGAGTCTGTTCGAATGGGCATACCTTGTCTCCTTTTCTAATATATTTATCTAAACAATATCCTTTAAAATTAGGCAATATTTAAATGCAGATTTCCTTAATACAATACTTCTGGGCATTTTTTTTTAAAAAAAACTATTATATAGATAGTAAAGATTAGGAAAATATAAATTGTATTCTAGTTCCTCATCAATTCAAACTGTAGAAATGAATTTCATATCCATTCCTGTGATGATTAGCATAAGAAAGATGTATGTAAATTAGTAATTCTTATATTATTTATATAAATCATTATATAAGCAGAAAATAGATGCATCCATAGAGTGTCCTCATTCATTTCAATGAAACAATGAAAACCTATCCATATCTGATCCATCTATAGAAAAAAATGATGTAAATCACATTAAACTAAATTCTGGTCTAGATCAGAATTTCTGGTTTTACAATATTTCTGGTCTTAAAGTCAGATGCTTGGCAAGTGCCTCATATTTATGATGATTGCACTATCCTGGGGTTATGTGATCACTTTTTGTGATCTTCTGACAGTAGAATAGAATAGAATAGAATAGAATAGAATAGAATAGAATAGAATAGAATAGAATAGAATAGAATAGAATAGAATAATTCACTTTTGGCTCAATTGGGGTTGTAGAATAGAAGAAACTTTTGGCTCAATTGGGGTTGTAAATCAAGAACTACCTACATTTGCCATATGCATCCATTTAGTTTCAAGCTTCATAAAACTATCTAATCCTCTCAGTGATCAAAGATACTATCAGACCCACAGACATTCAGTTATGTGGGAAAAGATACACAGTATGTGAAGTTTCAGAATTCACAATATGATGCTGAAGACAGCTTTCCTTTAGCAGTTGTTTATCTGTTGTCACTTGAAAGCACCATCTGAATAAATATAACACAGACTTTTGTTTTCAACTTGTTGCGTGTTTCTGCACTGACATGTAAAGGGATCCAGTGCATTGATTTTCAGAAATACAAATTTGGAGACCATGCACAGGAAAGTTTGGTTTTGGTTTGAAATATAATCCAGTATTCAGCTATTTATGAAATGCCCCCAAGGCATTGAACAACATGAATGTAACAACAATCACAATTAAAAATAAATTAAGAAAACAAAGACAGATGTTACAAATGAAACAGGCTAATTTGGAAGCAGAGTAAGTTGGCTACTTTTAATTGAGAACCTTATTCTTAAATGGCGGATACAGAGCAATAACTAGGAACAAATAAATTGTTTAGGATCAAAGATGTGATTGTGGCTGGGTTTTTTGACTGAGGCCCTTACAGAATATCTACAGGAGGGAAGATGGCTGGGTCTAGAACAGGCAGATATAAAAATATTGTCATAGTTGGATCAGGGCAAAGATCCATTCCAGCCATCATTCTTTGTCCCATAATGATGACCCAAATAAATTTGGGAATTTACAAAGCACAGACAGGAGGTTGATCATTTATTGCTCTCTATTAGTTGGCATTTTATATATTTCATCAGTGACCCAAATGGTGGTAAATAGCTATTAAGAATAATGGCTATGTTTAGTCTTATACTCCATGAATTTGTATTTTTTTAAAAAAACAAACTTTAAGCTACTGACTCATTACTTTCCACAGAACTAGCAACTTGTTTATTCAGGGTAAAATTCTTCCCCTCCTGCCATATGTCCTCTTACAAAGAGTTCTAAACACATTGAAATACAAAAAGAAGTCCTGTAATCATGGATCCAGCTGTTTTATTGTCTGAAAATATAAGGAGAGTTTTATTCATATTCAGAAAAAGGATAGACTTGACTTTGTTTTTTCTTTCTTAAAAAAAAAGAGCCACTATAAAAAAGAAGAAAAAGCCAAAATGGGGAATCACTTGTGAAACGGAGAATACTTTTTGCTAGCTGATCTAACCTAGCAACTGCTTTATAGAAGCACCAGTGAGTTAATCCCTTTAACTTCCGTCTCACCCTTGACATCCAGCTTTATCGTATTTGGAGAAAAGCATGATCATTTCCCACAAGCTCTCTTTTCCTTGCACAACTTCATTCAAATATCTGTCTGAATTTTTGGCATAGCTGTTGCCTGCTATTATTGCTGGAAATTTCATTGCATTCCATCACAACAAAATGAGTGCTTTAAAAAAAAGAGGTGGGAGAAACAGATTTTAAAGGAACATATTTGAAAACTGCTGTGGTGATTCTAAGGAATCTGGCATGTTTTACCCCCTGCAGATTTTATCTTCTTTGTCCCATGAGGGAAAAAGAAAGTGAAAAGGTACATCTGTTTGTGTTATTATCAGCCCATCTAGTTCAGACCTATCTATAAGGGGAAGCTCCCCATTTTTACAGATGGAATTCCCCAAGCTCTCCCTGAAGTTTGAAATTCATACATTAACATTTGCCATACTATTAAGACACGATCTTGCTCATCTATAAACAAGTCTGAAAACTCAAATAACATAATTAGGGCATTTCCTATTTTTCTTTTGTGAGGATGCAGTCTACTTTAGTATTCAGAATATAAAGCAAGTGCAAACCAGCAGGCTGGCATAAACATTCAGTGAAAGTGTTTAAATCAAGATGAAAAAGCTCAGCTTCCAACTAAGGCATTTATAAACTATTGCTAAGAGAAAAGAAAAAACTCATCTGCTAGCTAAAGGCAGTTTTATGAGTATCAGAAAAATTAAGCAACTCCTGGTCACACCAGTAGGTCGTTTTGGTGTATGTGCACAGGAAAGATCCAATATCAGACAATCATTTCTAAAAAGACATACTGTATACTATAGATAAAATCTTTTCAACAGCAGAAACAATTTCCACGGTTTACATTTGGCAACTGCAATACATACCCTTCTCCCTCCTTCCCTTCATTCTCCAGCCTAGTTCATTTACACAAAAGATTTGAAACTGTGGATGTTTATGATGTGCATACCAGCAGTGAGTTTCAGATGGCTTAGATTTATTTTGCAGATAACAATTTCCAACTATAGTTTGCTGAACAATGAGGAATTTAGACACTTCAGAATATGAACCTTTGCCTCTAAGAACTTGGATGACAAAGTGAGTCTATCTAACTTCCAATGATCCTCTGATCTTCCAGCTGTCTGGCAAACATGCTTTCATGGCAGAGTGATAATCACAAAGCTAGGAAGGTTTTCTTTTGTTCTCTATGCATGTACATATTTTTGAGACAGCAACTGATATACATAGTTTCGAGAAAGCTTGTTTTTTGCTGCATTACAACGGATTGAGTCAGTAAATGTTCACTTTTTTTCAGTAAGAAAGCTATTTGGGTCACCAGTGAATTCTGTACTGTTTAATTTAGAATAGAATAGAATAACAGAGTTGGAAGGGACATTAGAGGTCTTCTAGTCCAACTGCCTGCTTAGGCAGGAAACCCTACACCACTTCAGACAAATGGTTATCCAACATCTTCTTAAAAACTTCCAATGGAGCATTCACAACTTCTAGAGGCAATTTGTTCCACTGATAAATTGTTTTAACTGTCAGGAAATTTCTTCTTAGTTCTAAGTTGCTTCCCTCCTTGATCAGTTTCCACCCATTGTTTCTTGTCCTTCGTTCAGGTGCTTTGGACAATAGCTTGACTCCAGTGGTGGGTTGCCCCCGGTTCACACCAGTTCTATAGAACCGGTAGTAAAACCAGTGGGAGGCCCCGCCCACCAACCTCAATGTCATCAAAATGCTTCTGCGCATGCGCAGAAGCTTCTGTACTTGTGCAGAAGAGTGTGTGTAGGTGCAGCCGCATTGTGAACCGGTAGTAAAGGTAAGTAGAACCCACCCCCACTTGACTCCCTCTTCTTTGTGGTACCGCTGAAATATTGGAACACTGCTATCATGTAACCCCTACTCCTTTTTTTCATTAAATTAGACATACCCAGTTCCTGCAACCGTTCTTCATATGTTTTAGCCTCCAGTGCCCTTTGTTGCTCTTCTCTGCACTCTTTCTGGAATCTCCACATCTTTTTTACATTGTGGCGACCAAAACTGGATGCTATATTTCAGGTGTGGCCTTACCAAGTCATTATAAAGTAGTATTAACACTGCATGTGATCTTGATTCTGTCCCTCTGTTTATGCAGCCTAGAACTGTGTTGGCTTTTTTGGCAGCTGCTGCACACTGCTGGCTGAAGTACTACCTATGTTTGATGATATCTACTCTTTTATTCTTTGACATTTTAGTTGCCTGATCATAACACCTACAATGGATTTTAATCTTAACAAAAATTGTTGTCAATACATAAAGCCAGAATTACCAGATTCTAATGCTCATTGTCAATCTGTATATTTTTCTCCCTTCCCGCTCCCTAGTTTCTGTTGTCTGGTTGCAAGAGGTTGATGCATGAGAAGTCAAAAATGGTATTCATCCAGCAACAGCTGCAAAGCCAGAAAATGACATATTTTGAAGTCTACAGCTCATTCTTTTGACTTGAATGGAAACTTGTGCTAGATCTGAATTAAAGATAGTCTTTTTATTGGGCAAAGAGTAGCAATGGTCCTAGGCAAGACATGGTAGATAACAGCAGTCACAAGTATGAGGATAGAGCCTTATGGATTATATGTCCCATTCCATTATTTTGGTATCAAAAAGTCAAGTGAATCTATTAACTCATAGGGCCAGCATTTTCCACATTTGACAGAGAGATTTGTACAGTATGTACAAATCCCCCAAGCTTTTGGTCATGGGGGATTTCAACCTGCCGTCTGTCGGTGAGGCGTCTGGCTTGGCTCGGGAGTTTATGGCTTCCATGACAGCCATGGACCTGACACAACTAATTCTTGGCCCTACTCACACAGGCGGACACACTCTGGACTTGGTTTTTGTCTCTGGTCAGTGGTTGAATGGCCTAGATGTTGGGGATATAGTCATTGAACCCCTGTCATGGTTGGACCATTCTCTCCTGAGGCTAGACTTTCTGACCGCTGAACCCCGCCGCAGGGAGGCGGAACCGATTAGGTGGTTCTGCCCCAGGCGCCTAATGGATCCTGATAGGTTCCAGAGGGAGCTTGGGCCAATGCCCAAAACTCTGGCTCACGATTCAGCCGAGGACCTGGTGGCCGCCTGGGATAGGGCGGCCACCGGTGCTCTGGACCGAGTCGTGCCTTTGCGGCCTCTGACCTGGCACCGAATCTGCCCGGCTCCTTGGTTTTCTGAGGAGTTGAGGGAGATGAAGCGCCGGAAAAGACGCCTAGAGAGTGGTTGGAGGGCGAGTCGATCTGAATCCGACCGAACACTAGCTAGGTCCCATGTTAGGACCTATTTGGTGGCGATAAAAGCGGCAAAGCGTAATTACTTTTCCGCTCTTATTGCATCAGCAGATAACCGCCCAGCCGCCTTGTTCAGAGTGACCCGCTCCCTCCTACATCAGGGAGCGCGGGAGGACCTCTTGCAAGGGCGGGCTGAGGATTTTGCACAGTATCTGCACGATAAAGTCGCTCAGATTCGGGAAGGCTTGGACTCTGACTGGGTAGATTCCGGCGAGATGACTGAGGCTGGTCTTGAGAACGTTATCTGGGATGAGTTCGATCCTGTGACTTCCGAGGACGTGGACAGGACTTTGAGGAGTCTAAACGCAACCACATGTTTATTGGACCCCATGTCCTTCCTGGCTGGTACTGGCCACTCGGGAAGTTACATGAGGCTGGCTCCAGAGGATTATAAATGCTTCTTTGAGTGAGGGTTTCTTGCCTGCTGCCTTGAAAGAGGCGGTGGTGAGGCCCCTCCTCAAGAAGCCTTCTCTGGACCCGGCTGTTTTGGCAAATTTTCGTCCTGTCTCCAACCTTCGCTTTATTGCGAAGGTTGTTGAGAGTGTGGTTGCGCAACAGCTCCCACAGTACCTGGATGAAACCGTCTATCTAGATCCGTGCCAGTCCGGTTTCAGACCTGGGTACAGCACGGAGACGGCATTGGTCGCATTGGTGGATGATCTCTGGAGGGCTCGGGACAGGGGTTGTTCTTCTGTCCTGGTCCTGTTAGATCTCTCAGCGGCTTTTGATACCATCGACCATGGTATCATGCTGCGTCGGTTGGGGGGTTTGGGGGTGGGAGGCACCGTGTTGCAGTGGTTCTCCTCCTATCTCTCCGACCGATCGCAGTCTGTGTTGGCAGGGGGGCAGAGGTCGACTTCGAGGTGCCTCGTTTGCGGGGTGCCACAAGGGTCGGTCCTCTCGCCGCTCCTGTTCAACATTTATGTGAAGCCGCTGGGTGAGATCATCCGTGGTTTTGGGGTGAGTTGCCAACTGTACGCCGATGATACTCAGCTGTACATCTCCACCCCTGACCACCCCAATGATGCCCTCGAAGTAATGTCCCAGTGCCTTGAAGCCGGGTCTGGATGGGGAGGAACAGGCTTCGTCTCAACCCTTCCAAGACCGAGTGGCTGTGGATGCCGGCGTCCCAGTATAGCCAGCTGGTGCCATCGCTGGCTATTGGGGGTGAGTCATTGGCCCCCACAGAGGGGGCTCGCAATTTGGGTGTCCTCCTGGATTCACGGCTGTCCTTGGAAGGGCATATGGCGGCCGTGGCCAGGGGGGCCTTTTATCAGGTTTGCCTGATGCGCCAGTTGCGCCCCTTTCTGGATCAGGACTCTATGTGCACAGTCACTCATGCACTCGTCACGTCTCACCTGGACTACTGTAATGCTCTCTACATGGGGCTCCCCTTGGGGTGCACCCGGAGGCTCCAACTGGTCCAGAATTGGGCCGCGCGGGTGATTATGGGAGCGACAGGGTGCTCCCACGTGACACCTCTCCTGCGTGAGCTGCACTGGCTTCCGGTGGTCTTCCGGGTGCGCTTCAAGGTGTTAGTTTTGACCTTTAAAGCGCTCCATGGCATCAGACCGGGGTATTTGCGGGACCGCCTGCTGCTACTGATAACCTCCCACCGGCCAGTACGCTCACACAGAGAGGGCCTTCTCAGGGTGCCATCAGCCAAGCAATGTCGACTGGCGGCCCCCAGGGGGAGAGCCTTCTCTGGGGGGCACCCACCCTATGGAACGAGCTGCCTCCTGAAATTCGTTTGATCCTGGATCTCCGTGCTTTCCTAAAGGCCCTTAAGACTTATTTATTCCAACAAGCCAGCCTTGCTTGATTGATTTTAATGGGGTTTTAAAATTTTTTTGTACTAGTAATCTCTGGGGTTTTAAATTGGGTATTTTAATGGGGTTTGAGACTTTTATTTTGGAACGCCAATTAATTTAATCTAATTTTAAATTCTTTTAATATTTGTATTATATATGTTTTAATTTGATTGTTCACCGCCCTGAGTCCCCCTCCTGGGGAGAAGGGCGGTATATAAATTGAAATAATAATAAAAAAATAATAATGTGTAGGTGAGAGGGAAACTGAATGACATGTTCTTGTTTAATAAAGACAAGACAATTTTTTTAATATTTAATTAATAGGAAATTCCATTTTATTTGTTTCAACCTCTAGGAAGAAAAGAAAATCTGCTCCAGATTTCTCTAGGAATGGAGTGAGATTGACTCAATGGACACTACAAGGCAGCATTTCCCTAGCACAATTACTATTTATTTCATGCTGAGCTTAAACACCATATGGACCATATTGAGTAAATTTTCATTAGGGACCTTTTTATGAAGATGTTTTCTATTGAATTTATATTAAATTGTCAACCTAGGCACATTAAGGGAAGTTACTTCCTTTCTTATAACATTTGAATATAAAAGCAATAACATTGTTATTATTTTTAACAATTAAAAAAAAAGCCAATAACCAGAATATTTCTTTCAGAATAGCTTTCAATTGTAGATTTTATTTTTTAACAATTATAACCAGGCCCACACACAGTAGAAAAGAAGCCAGTACTATAACATTTATTTAATAAACCTAACCTAGAGATAAAAATGGAGGTAAGAGAAATTTGACCAATAGTTATTGCAGAATATAAGAAATGCAAAACACATCATTTTTGCATTGGTCACAAATCATCACACAAATCCGATAGAAACAGCTTAACCTCTAATCTCCTGACCTTTAATTATGGATTCTGAGAGATAGAAAGATTCAAGCTGCTTAAGTATTCTTGAGAACATTGCTGTCCAGTAATAGCCAACAGCTGAAAATATGCAAATATGTGGTCAGGGAAATGAGAAAGAAATTGAACAGTGTCTTGGTTGGTCAGTATTAGATATTTTTGAGTCCAAATACCCTAATATACAGATAGATTTAAAATTAGATATTCTTCATCACTCAACAATCTAGGGCTATTTCAGCATTTGAATGTTTTTCAGACATCTCTTATGGCCCAGCATTGTTCTTGAGGGTTTCTGAAGAGTGGAAATGGAGGTTAAGAGGAAGTTACCAAGGAGACAAGGATTGTCCAGTTACAATTCAATGTGTTTAATGGGAATGTCAATTTTCTTTAGAAAATGAGTTGCAGAAGAAAATGTATGCAAAAGAAGCATTTGGGCTGTTGGAAACTGAAGTACAGGCAGAACCAATCAAAGGGCTAGAAAACCCAAAGCAAACAAGCAAAAGATTTGCTGAGCAAAAAAAAAGTCACTTTATTTATTTATTTATTTATTTATTTATTTATTTATTTATTTATTTATTTAAATTTATTTAATTTGTCGAACATGTACAAGATAGCAGGTAAAGTATAAACATGGACATGAACAAGGAATGAGTACAAATAAATGGAGACAGTAGGACAGGGATGGTAGGCACGCTGGTGCACACCCCCTTTACAGACCTTTTAGGAATGGGGTGAGGTCCACAGTAGACAGTTTAAGGTTGAAGCTGTGCGGATTAGAGAATATAACAATGGAGTCAGGTAGAGCATTCCAGGCGTTGACCACTCTGTTGCTGAAGTCATATTTTCTGCAATCGAGTTTGGAGCAGTTTACTTTGAGTTTGTATCTATTGTTTGCCTGTGTATTGTTGAGGTTGAAGCTGAAGTAGTCATTGACAGGTAGGATTTGTAGCAGATAATTTTGTGTACTATGCTTAGGTCTTGCATTGTTATACACCTTGCAGTATAACACATAAAGGGTGGAGCTTCAATCTCATGAGCTTTGAGGGGCAAGATCTCTTTCTTTTGTTGCTTCCAAAAAGTAATATAATCTAGAAAGTAATATAATATAATTGCTCCATTGTCTGTTAATAAAATATAACCTTGAAGATTAAGTAAGATTTATTTAAACATAAAGAAGGATAAACACAAAAGTATAAAGCATAATGTAAATGGCAATTTGTAGATAGACCACATAACAACATTTAAAGAGATTTACATTAATTAGAACTAAATCTTGCTCAGAAAAGGTATTTGTTCTGTTTCCAGTTATAAATTCAAATAAAATAATGGAGCAAGATTTAATATTACAAAAAATAGTAGTAGGAGTGTCAGAAGCAGCCTTAACTAGAAGATAGAACTGCTATACTTGGAAAGAATTTAGTAGTGAATAAAATATATTTGGTAGTAATCCCATTGTATCAAATTGGCAAAATCTAAACTGCAGGGATATACAATCCTAGCAATAATCTACAACATCTGATCATTGAACATAAGGCTACTTTTATGTTCCTGTAATATCCTCTGGGCTCATGCTAAAGAGAAATCCCTCTCAACTGGTTATTTTCTGTCTTCTGTCTTTTAGTCTGCAAATTACTATTGAAAGTAGGCTTCTGATTCAAACAAATTGCATTTATACTTCCTAGTTTCTCTTGTGGGACATTTAAGAATGCTAAATACAATTCCATCTCATAGTAGGTAACTAGATATTACATTCATTTGTATGGGTATGTTTAACAAATTCATTTCATTGCTGTTGCTTTTTTCCTGCATATACTGTAAAAGCAAGCCAAGTGACTCCAGGAAGATCCCAAATTACTGACCAGTGCTTTCCAAAGAAATACTACCACACTGACAGTCAAAAGCTGATATCTCTGGATTTAAAGGACCAGAACCCCAGAAGTACTCCATATTTCTATGATTGAGTTCGAATTTGTTCTTCCCTATCACAGCCAAGAGGTGCTAGATTAGCAAATGAATGGTATTGCCTGCTTGGCCAGAGAAAGAGAAGCATTAGCGGGTCCAATGTACTAATGGAAGGCTGAATCGACCTTGAGCCAGTCAAGATCAAACTCCAGGCTGTGGGCAGAATTAGTCTTCTATAGTCCACTGAGCAGTGGTGAAATCCATTTTTTTTTTACTACTGGTTCTGTGGGCATGGCTTGGTGGGCGTGGTGTGGCTTGGTGGGCATGGCAGGGGAAGGATACTGCAAAATCTCCAATCCCACCCCACTCTGGGGGAAGGATATTGAAAAATTTCCATTCCCACTCCATTCTGGGGCCAGCCAGAGGTGATATTTGCCGGTTCTCTGAAATGCTCAAAATTTCCACTACTGCTTCTCCAGAACCTGTCAGAACCTGCTGTATTTCACTCCTGCCACTGAGCCACCAGATAATCAGCTTCATTGAGAGCCTTCTGAAGCTAAAAACCCACCACTATCTCTAGAACCTTTCTAATAAGAAGGGCAGGAGACTAGATGAAAGTTATCCAACACTGTTGGGTCCAAGGAGTATGTTGAGAAGGAAGTGCATTCTTTAAGACAATGACATCAGTCCATCTTGCAATGAGGCCAACACCAAAGCATGAATCCAATCATAGACCATCTTCCTGCTCTCAGAAGAGCATTTGGATCCAACAAAAAGGCAGCCAAATTGACAGCACTGAGGATCTATCCATTTCATCATGACTGACCAATACAAACTCTTCCCAGATAACCAAATTCAGATGAGTCTCAGGCACTAGTTGAATGCAATGTTGTTTTAACTTGAGAATCCTAAATTGTGATATAGCCCAGCTAGCTAGTTTCTTGACAAAAGGGCATACCAGAGGACTATTGCAGCTTATTGGAAATTCTCTGCACATTGTGACATGTAGATGAAATAATGATTACAATTGTTTGCCATTTTATTTCCATCAGTTAAAAAAAATTAAATAATAGTAAGCACTGTAAAATATAGGAAATTTCTTTCTATTATTCAAAAATCTGCAAAACTGACCATCGTACCTCCTGTCTACCAGGGTCCACTTAAAATAACACAAAGAACTTTAAAAAAAAGAAAAAAGAAAGAAAAGTAAATGCTACAATTAGACAAAAATCATTGCTATTTTGGGTGGCATGATTAAAGGAAGAAACATATTTTCTCTCTGTGTCCTACAGCTGTCACTAAATCAGGCTGTATCCTGCATCTTGGTCCACCACTTCATGTGGGGGAAAAACACCACAATCATTACTTTAAACGGCTTCTTGGGTTTTGTCTCAGCTAGCTTAATGCTATTTATCACCACAGCAAGAGCAAAAAGCAGAGAAAAATTAGGTTAATCAATACCACAGTGGTTGAACTAGTATTATATCCAGCAGGCATGCAACTTGTCAGATCTTTGCCTGTAAGCCATTTACTGCCTTAGGTTTTTGTGAAGTGTCTTCTTTAAGCAGCAGATCTGGGAGAAAAAGTGGCCTGAAATAGAAATAAACAGTATATTATTTGAAAATCTTATGCCATCTCTGAATTTATCCTACACTGATCTCCTACAGTTCACATTAGGAAAGGTATTAAATGTTCTACTTGTGTCAAATGTTGCCTGAGTCCTGAAATTCTATTGGATAAACCATTGGCTTAGAATGGGCAAGTGTTTTCTGGAATATTCTAAGACATACAGAAGCCGAGACTAGACCTGCGTACATCTTCCCACCGCCAAACCAGTAGCACAGCTTCCAGAGACCTACAAAAGGTGATGTCAGAACTTTTTGTGTAGCTATATAACAAATATGTTAAATACAAGGGGTACCAGTTAACTACTATCTATTACCTTCTGTGATCAGAAATAGCTATTAAAGCTATGTAACAGTTTGGACTGGCTGATGTAGTTAAAAGGTGGTTCCACTATATCCCCTAACCAAAGCAGTATATAATGGTAGCATGGTAGATTACATTTATTTTCTGGATCAAAGTAGCCAATTTATTTTGCTAAAGGGTTATATTTGGGTAGATGTTGTCAAGATCAAATTCTTCCCTCACCAGTATTGCCTCCCTCACAGAATCACTTCATTATCAATCAAGTGCTCGTGTTTTGAACTCATAGGTAATTAGGAAATGAATGATTTTTTTTTTAAAAAAAAGGTTTCATCCATATAACTGATCAAAACTACACAGGAGAATTCTGCCTACTGTGAACTAGATTGATGCAGCAATGTATATCCAAAAGACATTAAGACATTGAAGGTGGCAGGAAGGAATATTTTGGATAGTGGTGATCTGGCCCATTTTTAAGAAACTTTCCAAATACTAGCAGACTGTGGAACAAATCTGTTGAGTACTTTATTGTGGAATATGATGATAATTCTGCTAGGAACCTTATCAGTTCTGACATTCCTTGGACAATGGCCAGAGAGAAAGCATTTATCTACCATGTACATCTACTTAAACCTGGAACAAAACATCAATTCACTTACTTGCAGTCTTGATTTTTTTTTTAATGTATTATCTTGCAAATGCAAATGAACCTATTTGCAACCTACAACTTCTATTTGTTTCTTCTATTATTTCACTCAAGTGAGTTGGTATAACTTCTTGGAACTGGCATTCCAATTCAAAATAAGCTTGATTGGTTCGCTATGATGAATTTTCAGGTAAGTGAGCATAGACATGTACACCTATTCATTTGGAAGCCAAACCATTGAACCAAATAAGGTTAGAATAATAATAATAAAATAACAGAGCTGTAAGGGACCTTGGAGGTCATGTAGCCCAACCTCCTGGTCAAGCAGGAGAGTCTATGCCATTTTAGACAAATCACTGTCCAATATCTTCTTAAAAGTTTCTAATGATGGTCCATCCACAACTTCTGAAGGTAAGCCATTCCATTGATTAATTTTTCTAACTGTTAGGAAATTTCTCCTTAGTTCTAGGTTGTTTCTTTCCTTGTTTAATTTTCATCCATTGGTTCTTGTTTTGCCTTCTGGTGCTTTGGAAAATAGTTCCTCCCTTCTTCTTTATGGCAGCCCATATATTGGAATGATGCTATTATATGTCCCCTAGTCATTCTCTTCACCAGACTGGACATACTCAGTTTCTGCAACTATTCTTTATATATTTTACTCTCCAGTCCCCTAATCATCTTTGTTACTCTTCTCTGCATTTTTTTTCCAGAATCTCAACATCTGCATTCAAAACTAGATGCAGTGCTCCAAGTGTGGTCATAATAAGATTTTATAAAGTGGTACTACTACTTCACGTGATCTTGATTCTATCCCTCTATTAATGCAGCTTAGGACTGCATTGGCTTTTTTTTTTTTATTGGTACTGCTACACACTATTGGCTCATATTTAAGTGATTGTACACTTGGACTCCAAGATCTGTCTGACAGTTACTGGCATTGAGCCATGTTTGACCTAGTTTATACTTATATAGTTGGTTTTTTCTTGCCTAAGTGTAAAATCTTAATTTTATCCACATTGAATTTCATTTTTTAGATAAGACCCAGTGTCAGGTTTGCACACATACACACAAAACATTTGGAAAACATTTTTTCTTTTAGTGTTTTAGACTATTTTTTCTGTCAATTTCAAATTCTGGAATTCAATGTGGAGTAGATGGCAGAAATGCTTATTATGAAATATGAAGTATCAGATTGTTGAAACCAAGGCTGAGTGAAGACAATTTATCAAAATCTTGAGAGTATGTGTCTGCAAGTCTCCCTGTGTATGCGTTTTAAATCTCATTAATCATACCACTGATTTTCTAGCAGACGTATATCATCTGGGAGGAACCAAGGATTAGTTAGTATCCATATAAAATTCATAAATGTTATTGTGTTACAACATTTTCTACTGCCATGAGAGGGAAAGATACACAAAGTCTTGCCAATCTCCCTTTGGATCTGCGAGAACCCTGTATCTTTGTTCTGAGATGTCACAGGGTGATATAGTAAGATTATATTGATCAGTTTGTCAAAATCTCATATTTCTATTTTAAAACTCTGTGTAATTTGTTTCCTTTATTCCTGTTCCAAGTATTATCTGAGGAATTTTTATGGTTTCCACATAGAAGTGGTAAGAATACTTAAAGCCAACTAGCAAAGACAAAGGAAGGAAACGAAGGAAAGAGAAGGAAGGAAGGAAGGAAGGAAGGAAGGAAGGAAAAAAGAA
Source organism: Masticophis lateralis (assembly GCA_030761175.1). Lineage (NCBI taxonomy): Eukaryota > Metazoa > Chordata > Lepidosauria > Squamata > Colubridae > Masticophis > Masticophis lateralis. The sequence continues at coordinate 308,285,700 of JAUDYJ010000001.1, read as the reverse complement.
GGAAGGAAGAGAAAAGGAAGGAAGGAAGAAATGAAATAATACAATAATAGTGAAATAGTGTGGTATAGTAGAACAAGCTGAGATATAATAAAATAAATATTAGCCTTCCTAGCTGGATACTGGAAAGAATCTAAAGTTTTAAGACATGTTAAAAGGAATGGGAAAAATTACAGAGTGGTTAGCTTAATATTTGTTCTGGGAAGCTTAGCATACAGCATGATTAAAGATAACATTATTGTAGAAGAATGTAGAATAAATATAGAACAGATCTTATAAAGACATAGATATGGCAAAGGTAATTTTCCTCACCCCAATATTCCTTTTGAGTTCTTTGAAAACTATCCAGCATATGGATTGTAATAATACAACCTCAGTAAAATCTCCTGAGCAAGTTTACCAGTCATGTGTAAGAGAATAGACCCTTTTCTCCAATTAAACAGGTGAGACAAACAAACATAGCACTATACAATATCTACTTTAAACCAATTAGTTGTTAAAGCTAGGATAAACTATTATTCAAAAGTTGAGGGGTGGGACAGGACTCTTGCTATGTGCTACTGGTTGCCATATTTTTCTTTTAAAAAAGCACCTTTCTTGCTAACATGTTCAAAGTTTAGATATACATGCTCCCTCACCATTAGTTCCTCCCACTCTCCCTCCATTCAACTATCTATCTATCTATCTATCTATCTATCTATCTATCTATCTATCTATCTATCTATCTATCTATCTATTTTAAAAACAAAAAAAATTGAGTAGTGTATAACAAAGCTAGAAACTATTTTAAATACATTAAAAGGGATAAAAACAAATTAGAACAAAGAATAATAGAAAAAAAGATGTTAAACATAACAGAGCTGCCATCTTTTCAACTATTCTTTAGCATGGGGTTTGAGGGGCAATAAAATCAGAAAAGTAAATACTTACATTTTTTCTTATAACTGGATTAACAGTTAATTGCTATAATTACAACACTTGGGTGGCATACAATAAAACATATAGTAGATAAAACAGCAAATTTAATGCAATTAAGACTAAGATTAAACTATATCATTAAAACAATTAATAATGAAGTGCTTATTAAAAAGAGATTATTTTCTATCCATTCAAATATTACAGGAGAATAAATCAAATACTCCTTCGTAGGAAGAAGAAGCATCTACAGAATGGGTCAGTGGGGAGCAAATGATGAAAGAAGTGTTGTGTCATTACTCTCCCTGTTATGTCCCTTTGAATATGTGTTGTGATGTCACACAGTTGCCTGTCACTTTAAACAGCAACTGGTTTTGTAGAACTGGATGAAATTTACCTTCTTGAAGTTCCTTTCAAAGTGACTTAATCTTGACAATTTCAGACATACTGTATAGTTGTGTGCACAGGAGGGAACAGTCAGTAGGTGATTTTTTACAACCAATTTCTTCAGGAATTTTTTACAACCAATTTCTTCAGGAATTTGGAAAACCAGACAGCTTGTTACAGAAACTTTCATCCAGTGTGACAAGAATGGTGAAAAATGGAAGATAGTGCTTCTCTTTACATCATTGACCTATGTTAGAGTAGGCTAAATAGGAGATGTATTATTATTATTATTATTATTATTATTATTATTATTATTATTAATTTATTAGATTTATAAACCGCCCTACTCCTGGGGGACTCAGGGCGGTGTACAGCCATAAATAAAACATTTAAATACAAAAGTTTAAAATAGAATAAAATGAATTTAACATAATAGATTGTTAAACCCACATTGTTGGGGGAAACAATATGTCTCTGTAAACCACTTAGAGAGGGCTGTAAAAGCACTGTGAAGTGGTATATAAGTCTAAGTGCTATTGCTATAATCAGTTTTAATTTACCCTTAGGTAAATTAAACATAAACATAAATATTATATGATACCTCACACTTTTTTCATCAGATCATGGTGAGCAGATGTATTTTTATTTTCATTTGTGAAACTTGAAGCCTACTGAGTCCTTTATATAGTGGCCTACTGTCCACGTGGGAGAAAAAATACAGACTTTTCAAAATATTACCTTCTCTTTGCTTATGGTTGGGAACCTGGAGACCAAGTAAATGAGTGTTCCATCTTGTTATGCAATAAAGCCAAACGTTTGTCCTCCTGAGCTGCTTGAGCAGTAGAAACACTGACAGCATGAATTTGATAGAAAAAGTATGGTTCATAATTAAAACCAACCTCTTCTGAATACCCAGGCGACTGCTCATGCTGGCAACTTAATATCTAAGAGGCTGTAATTAAGTCAGGCTTCTTTGTTAGCTCCCCCCAATGCTGTCACTTTTGGCCCAATAATGCTCCCTTGTCAAGTAATGTTATTGTTTAGAAACAGGCCAGCTTCTGCGTATAATTCAGCAGAAGGTTTGGCAACTTTGAGGGTTTTCCAGTGGCTTTATGTGATTTTTGTTATGATTAAAGAGCATTCTAAATTCACTGAACTGTGGAGAAGATGCAGAATCAATCAGCCTGAAGGATCAAAGGGCTGCAACCATTCCCCAGAGGGGAAAGAAGGTACAGTGTTTGGAACTCTGTAGTTTAAAAGGATGGGGAAAAGCAGGGAAATTAGAACATGAGAGATCAGATTACATATAGTGTAAGAAGAGGGGTAGGCAAATGTTTTATAGCTGGGGCGGGGGGGGGGCTTAAAAAAAACATCCTGAAACACTGCAAGGGCCATGACAATGACAATTGCTGGAGCTGAATGTTCTGATTTATTTATTTGTTTGCTTCTTTGTTTATACCTTTTAGATATCTCTTTTTAGCCTGATAGAATTTTGTCAGGCTGCCAAATCTTATTCATCACCAGCTGGTGGGCTCTGGGGAATTCAGATGGGGCTTTGAGACCACATATGGGACGATCAACTCATCCCTAAAGCAGTGAAAGTGTTTCTTTTTATGTCATAACACTGGAATGATTAGACAAACTCATGGAAGAGAAATCATCCACTCACTCCCAGTGACTATGGGCCTTACAAAAATGAAAACCTTATACATAATATTGCGCTTTGATTAATCTAATGAAACAAATTTCATTGGAAATAAATCATCTGATTTCTCATCCTGCACTACATTCACCACTGCTACAAGTAAATACTGATTTTTCCCCCAATTGTACATTATTGACTTGTACATGTACATAAGCTGCAATCATACATGATACATTTCTTTTGCTTAACTTTTTCATATATGTCATATAGTATGCTCTATTTTAATTGTGATGTTGCTGACATGTGAACAAACAAACTTTTTCATGAGGCAGAAAACACAGAGATTATATACTTAGTTTGGCTCTTATATAAAAAGCAGCATTTGCATGATAATTGTGCAGAGATGAGGGACAATGGGGGTTAGTATAATTCTGACCTTCAATTCTACTCTTTAATGCTCATGTGGCCAAGGATTTCAGGATATGGTCAGGCACTCTGCTTCTATAAATCAAAAGCAACCATATGTACCCGGAAAGAGAAAGGAAGTGGGGTAGGGAAAATCCTTGCTAATGCAATAATCAAATTAACAAAGTAGTGTACAACCTTTCAGGCTGACTAGATCTTTTCATCTGGTGAGATAATTTTACAGAATGTAGAAAGTTATGAATAGGGTTAAAGCTATATCTGCATTAATCACAATTCGTAGATGGCATATGGGATCAATTAACAGACATTCCATTTAAGTCTCTTTTTTTAGTGCAGATGCAGTGTTAAATTACTTCAAAGACTCACCAAAGCTTTTTGGGAAGATGACAACAAACACTTAGGAGAAATACCCAGATCTCTTGCTTGGGGAAAATCAGATTTTTTTTTAAAAAAAAAACTTAATTAAATGCTCTCTGGGCTTCTAATCTCATACAATCATATATGCTGACTTTTCGTGAGAGTAACTTTATGTCATCTCTGAACATTTTCTTTGTAGAGTGTATTTACTGAGCCAGAAGATTATCTAATGAAGACATCAGTGTCAAAATGTCTCTTATACAAATCTGTTCCTAGCTCCTGATATTAAAAGCTAGACTTTTAATATCCCCATTGAGATTGTTCTAAATATACACAGGAGCACACATTCATAGCTGTCCTCTTCTCCAGTTATCAGAATGAGCAAGATGAGATAATCTTGTCAAGATACTTCAGTCTTGTTAGCAAATTCTCTTTACAATTTAACCAAGAAAATGACCAATACAGGCTACAACTAGATAAAATATCCTAAAGATGATCCTGGTTGGTACTAAATGTAGATTAATTATAATAAATCTGAACTGAATTTAGCATCAGCAGTATGGCAGGTCATGAAACGATGGATTCCCTTTATTTTCAGTATCATTTGCATCACAAAAGGAAAGAAACCAGTTTGACAAGTTGATAGTTTGAAGTAGGAATAAGAGAATCAAGCTGAAAGGTGGGGAAACTATCTCCCAGGGCCATGAAAATGACAGGTGTTTTGAAAAGGGCTTTGCAGTGAACAAGTGCACGTAAGTATGAAGCATTACCCTTTGAATCATTAAAACATCCACATCTAATCAGGTCATGCACAGATATTGCACTTTACTGGGAAAAAAGCATCAAACCAAGTGGTTGTAGGTGCACACACGTACAGAGACAGCTAGGAGCAGTTTAAGAAACCACTGTACAATTGTGATAAAAGGTACCAGTATTTTAATGAATCAAAGAGAGGTAGTTCATATGCAGTTTCACAAACTCCAAATCCTCTGGGAAAATCAGAACCTTATTATCTGCCAATAGATGTAAAAGATAAACCATGTCACCCAATTTTAAATCTAATCAGATCTAAATGCTGCTCTCAACACTTCTATAGCTAGATTGAATAATAAAGGTGATAAGGAACAATACTGTTTGGTACCTCTTAAAATCATTACAACATTTGACCTATAACTTTAGTTGGTCCATAAATACGTTCAATCGTCTTACAAAAGGTGTCCATGAGTTTAATTTTTTTAATAGTTGTTTTAAATACAGTAGTTCCAGATAATCAAAGGCTTTAAACATACTTAAAAAATATATACCGTGTCCGACTAGAGTTGTCTTAGAAATAAGATGCCTCTCACATTTTGATAATAAAGAAAAAAAACCTTTTATTTGTTAGAACAACGTCTTCACGGACTCATATGCAGTCAGGAAATGACCTCGGCTCCATAATCCCTCCCTTTCCTGGCTTGCTTCCTTATCCTATTGGTCATTATCTAAATCATTCTACGGCAGTCTCTCTTACTAATCCCACAGGAATTTAACCCCCTCTTTACTATGTCAGCACTGGAGGCTGACATCCGGCCCCTCTCCCTTCATTCTTCAGCAAAACTTGCACAAGATAAAACAACAGGTCTAATACCATTACCCCGTCTGGGACTGTGTCCCACCCCCTCCCGGTCTGTCCGGGTGATCTGCATGGAATTTAGCTATAAGACGGTCAGCTTGAATGTTTGTGCTCTTCACCCATGATGCTTCTGACAATGGGTAACCCTTCCACTTAATTAAGTATTGGAGGCGGCCTCTGTGCCACCTCGAATCGAGAATTCGCTGTACTTCATAATGAGTTTGGCCCCCAATGATCAAGGGCCCTGGGGGATCACGTGGCACCAGACTTAAAGTTCACCCCACCACAGGCTTCAGAAGACTACTGTGAAAAACGGGGTGTATCTTTCCTAGTAACCGGGGCAACTGCAATTGTACCGTGACCAGGTTGATTATTTTTACTATAGGAAATGGTCCTATAAATTTCGGGCCCAATTTCCTAGTTGGGAGTTTGAGTCTCAAGTACTTGGTGGAGAGGTAGACCTTCTCTCCTACTCGGAACGGTCTTTGAGGGGCTCGGTGCTTATCTGCTTGCTTCTTATAAGCCTGTGCCACCTTGTCTAATGCCTTTTTGACGTTCTCCCAGGATTCTCTTAGCATCGCCATCCAATCGTTCAAACTGACTGAAGAAGGAGGTTCCCTGGGATATTCTGGCATGGGGACAAAATCCATACCGCTCACTACCTTGAATTGGGTTAGTCCTGTACTACTGTGGACAGCATTGTTGTACGCGACCTCCGCAAAAGATAGGAGGTCCGCCCAGTTCAACTGTTGGTAGTCTACATAGCACCTCAAGTACTGCTCTATCATGGCATTCAGTCTCTCCGCCCTGCCATTGGTGCTCGGGTGAAATGCTGAGCTGAGACCTTGGGATGATCCTATGGATCGTAGGAATTCCCTCTAAAATTTCGCTGTGAACTGGACACCTCGGTCGGAGATGTTTCTTCTGGGTACTCCATGCAAGTGGTAGATGTGTTTCACAAACAGCTTTGCCAATTGGCGGGCTGAGGGTAGCCCACTACAGGGTATGAAATGTGCCTGTTTGGAGAATAAGTCTATTACGGTCCAGATCACTGTGTTTCTGCCACTCTTCAGCAGCTCTATTATAAAGTCCATTGCAATCTCCTCCCATGGTCTTGTTGGTTCAGCTACTGGCTGCAGTAACCCAGGAGGTTTTCCTGGTCGGTTTTTCATCGTGGCACAGATGGTGCAGCTCTTCACATAGCTGTCCACGTTTTTCCTCATGTGAGGCCACCAAAATTGTCTTCGTACTAAGTGCAGAGTCTTTAGAAAACCGAAATGGCCTGCTGGTCTAACGTCGTGGCTCCTTTTGAGGACTAGGGTGCGTAGAGTTTCTGGGACGTAAAGTTTTGTCCCTTTCCATGCTACGTCGTTCCTTCTTGTCAAAAGATGCTGATTGTCTCGGAACCAGGGGTCCGCCAATGTCTCTGTTTTGAGCCGTGTCGTCAGGTCACCTGCTGGTTGGCCCTGCTGGTCGCGATGCTGGCGTCTGGTGGTTACTTGACCTACTCCTTGAGGCGAGGGGATGATGGCATTCACCACCTGCTCCCATTCACTGTTGTACTGGGGCATTCGGGAAAGGGTGGTTGGGGTCAGGATGTTTCAAGACTGGTTCTTTTGCAAACATTTCTTTTAGTGTTTCAAAGGCTTGTAGGCAGGCTGGGCTCCACTGTAGAGGCTGTCCTGGGCGAGGTTTTGTTGCTGGACTCCCTGTTTTTAAGAGGTCGGTTAGAGGTTTGGCAATTTTTGCAAAAGAGGGGATAAATTGTCTGTAGAAGTTCGCGAACCCCAAGAAGCTTTGTAGTTGTCTGCGGGTGCGTGGGGGTCGCCAGTCAAGGACCGATTGTACTTTGGCTGGGTCCATTTCTATCCCCTCATTGGACACTCGGTAGCCTAAGTAGTCTAGCCATGACTGGTGGAACTCGCATTTCAACAGTTTGACATAGAGGTTCGCTTTCAGCAGTTTTTCGAGCACCTGGCGGACGAGGGGTATGTGTTCGTCTATGGTTTCTGTGTAAATGAGAATGTCGTCCAGGTAGACGAGGACCCCCTTATAAAGGTGATCATGTAAAACTTCATTTATCAGTTGCATGAACACCGCTGGTGCTCCCTGTAGTCCGAAAGGCATCACTTTAAATTGAAAACTTCCTAGGGGGCAGTTAAATGCTATCTTCCACTCGTCTCCTTCCTTGATGCGTATGCGGTAGTAGGCTTCACGAAGGTCTAGTTTGGTAAAAACCTTCCCTTTGGCCAAGTGAGCTAGCATGTCTTTCATGAGGGGGAAGGGGTATAAGTTGTGCACGGAGACACAGTTTATCCCGCGAAAATCGACCACCAGACGCATGGAGCCGTCTTTCTTCTCCCTGAAGGAAACTGGTGCCGCTCCCGTGGTTTGGCTGGTTCGATAAAACCCCTTTGTAGGTTCTTGTCTATGTACTTTTGCAGTTCTTGCATTTCACGGGGTGTCATGGCGTACAATTTAGGTTTTGGTAGTTTCAAACCAGGGATGATTTTGATAGCTCAATCGGCATCGCGGTGGGGTGGTAGTATGTCATACTCGGTCTCGCTAAATACTTCTGCCAAGTCTTGGTACTCTTTTGGGATCTGGTTCTGGCCGTGGGAGGTGCTGGAGGTGGCCGCCAGTTGCTCTGTTGTCCCTTTACAGGGCGGGTTGGGCACCTGTGTTGGAAGCATCTTTTGTCCCTCTAGAGGGAGGGGTTGGACCCCCTGGGTGGGAGGAGGGGCCATTTTCTCTGGTTGTGGTGGCAGGGGGTGGGGTCCCCTTGCTATCCTCAGTCTGCGGGTCCCTTCTTGCCACCAAATGGTGGGGCCCCACTTGTCCAGCCAGGAGAGTCCCAGTATGACTGGGTTGGTCATCTTGGGGGCTATTATGAACCGAATCATTTCCCAGTGATCCGCTAGCTCCAGCTTCACCGGCTCGGTCAAATGTGTTGCATCTGCCCCCCCAGTAGGGATCCATCAACTTGCTGAAAACGGATTGGGTGGCTGAGCCTTTTAGCCTGGATCCCCAGTTTTAGGACTGTGGGTAAGTTAATCAGGCACCTCGTGCAACCCGAATCTACTAGGGCTTGGAAAGTCCTTTGGGTACCTGTTTTTGGGGCTGTTAGGCATATGGGGAAAAGAAAAGGGTGGATGGGTGCACTCGTTTTGGGTCGTTTTCACCATCGTCATCGCCCTCATACAGTTCGGGCGTTCGATTCGCATCGTCGGAGCTCCCCCTATTTTCAGTCAGATGGGCAAAAACTTCTGCAGTCAGGGAAAGTCTTAATGGTGCCTTGGTGGTGTGCCTGGGTCCTCGTTCCAGTCGTGCCTTGGCCGGGGGCTCTGTTTTTGGCCCCGGGGTTCCACACGCTGCTGCCAAATGCCCAACTCCCCCACACCTGTAGCACCTCAGTGGACTCCGTGGGGTGGATGGCCTCTGGGTGGCCCGTGATGCTGTAGTTTCTGGTCTGATAGACAGTTCCTGGTCCAGCTGGGTTTTCTCCTTTGCCTGTGGTTGTTTTAGCATGTTGTTGGCATGTAGCCCTCTCTCAACTTGCGTCGCTATCCGGAACCAGTCAGACAGTCGGTTCGGAATATCTCGATAAGCAGTCACTTGGGCGATTTGCTTATCTAAGCTTGTTCTAAAGAAGTATACTAGCAGTCATTCAGGCAAAGGAGGTAAAGTCCCAACAACTTTCCTGAACTCACGGATATGTTCTTGGATAGGCTTCCCCCTCTGTATTAGGTGCCTGAGCTCATCTTCTACATAGGGATTGTCCCCTGTTTCTTCGAAGTGGGCTCGGAGCAGTTGTAAGAAACCATCTGCATCTTGCAGTTGGGGGGCCCTGTATTTGTACTGGGCCGCTGACCAGCTCCTTGCTTCTCCCTCCAGACCTTCTGCGATGGCACTGACCAGGGCCCTGGGGAAAGGGTAAAGGTGTGCATAGCACTCGATGTAAATCTCAGCTGCATCGAGAAATTGAGCTAGCAGGTCCGGATCCCCATCAAATTTCCCTCTGAATCGGGGTGGTTCCACCCTCAGTGGCCTCTCCTCCCATTGCGGGGGTCTGTGAGCTTGCCCACAGTGCCCTTGGGCTTCTTCATCATCTCCCATTTGGGTGCAGGGGAGTGATGCCGTGGCTGGGCTGGGTCGCTTGCTGAGCAGGGAGGGAAGCCCTGAGTGCATTTTGGAGCTTTCTTCTCTCGTCTTTTTTTTCCCCCTTGTGTGTGTGGGGGGGGGGGGCTATGCTGCCATTTGGAGAGCCATAGAACCTTCCCCCCTTACCTGCCACTTGATTGAAGTCCAGCAAAAAGGCATCATAATTTTTTCCTTTTCTGAGGCAAACCTCCGGTGGAGATTGTTTCTTCCATGGCCACTGATAAGGTTGCTACGGAGACATCTGAAGGTCTGCCAACATTGGCGTGGAGTAGATTAGGAATGCATAAATATTTTTAGAAGAAAAGTTTTTGAAGAGAGCATTTCTTTTTGTTTTAAACAAACATTTTTCCTGACTGTCTGTCCGACTAGAGTTGTCTTAGAAATAAGATGCCTCTCACATTTTGATAATAAAGAAAAAAAAACTTTTATTTGTTAGAACAACGTCTTCACGGACTCATATGCAGTCAGGAAATGACCTCTGCTCCATAATCCCTCCCTTTCCTGGCTTGCTTCCTTATCCTATTGGTCGTTATTTAAATCATTCTACAGCAGTCTCTTTTACTAATCCCACAGGAATTTAACCCCCTCTTTACTATGTCAGCACTGGAGGCTGACATACCGTAGCTAGTGAAAATGTATTAATTTTAATAAATTGTATAATTATTAATAACTAGCTGATAACCTGGCATTGCCCAGGTATTTATTTATCCCAATCCTGTATTAGACAGAAAAAGCCATCACTCACTGTGGTGAGAATTAGAGACCTAATTGCCCTCACCAACAGCCTGAGAAAAATTCTACAGGGAACAGTCTTTGAGGTGATTATCTGTATTAGCAGGCAAACAACTTGCCCTCTTTGCTTGAAGCTGAGGGCCTAGGGGGTTTATTGTTTGTTTGTTTGTTTGTTTAAGAACCAATCCCCCTTGCTAGAGGGAGCTCCCTTGTGGAGTACTGTGAAGCCGTTACCATGGCAACTCCATTTTGATGTACATTAGAAGCCATTTTAAGGCACAACAGGCTGTATCTGTAACTCATAGAAGAAACTCCCTCAATCTTTTGATTAATTGACTAATTGACTAATTTAGACTAAACTAATATGGAGACAGTTGTGATAAAGCACCTACCATTGAGTGATTTTCTGTGAGAAGTGAAGAGGAAGGGGATTGCATATATCAAGTGAAGTTATTAGGCTGCTTCTTCCTTTCTTATTTCTATTTTTTTATTTTTGATCTAGAAAGATATATAGAATAGATAGCTATGGGATATCTTTGCATTTAGACTAACTTTGAACAATGTTAATCAATATATTTATTTTTATCTAAAGAGTATGATATGATAATATTGTCAGAGTGTCAGAGAGGTGATGTCAGGGTATTGTAGTTTAGGGATTCCATTCTTCCTGGAATGGTCATTTTCAGAAGGTACAGGGCAGGGGTGAAATCCAGTAGGTTCTGATAGTTCTGGAGAACCGGTAGCATAATGTTTGAGTAGTTTGGAGAACTGGCCAATACCACCTCTGGCTGGCCCCAGAATGGGGTGGGAATGGAGATTTTGCAGTATCTTTCCCCTGCCATGCCCACCAAGCCATGGCCACAGAACCGGTAGTAAAAAAATTTGGATTTCACCACTGGTACAGGTGGGTTATGTTTCTGCCTCATGACAGATGAGTTCTGAATCTCTCAGGATTTCATCTTATCCTCTATGCTTTTCAACATCTAGATAAAATTGCTGGGAGAGGTCATGTGGGAATGCAAATATGAACATATCATACCAGGCCCTCCTCCAGGTTCCCATACCAAAGGAAATGGAAGGATTCTCTATCAGGGGGAAAAAAAACTTTTTCTGTGATAGCAAAGCCATTTATGAAATGCCTTCCCAAAGATGCTTGACTGATGAGCACATTCACATCATTTCAATACCAGATAAAGAAAAATTTTCCCAGGCTTTTTTATTGGCTTTTAGTATTAATTACTACTATTTTAGATTTTGAGTTACTGCCTTGTTGCTGTCTAATTTTTATAGTGTTTACATTTAGCATTTTTATTTTATTCTATTTGAATGTACCTTTTAGTGTGTTTTATTGTAAACTGATTAGAAAATTTGCCTGTTGGATGGTTTATTTTTTTTTCTAACAAATTAAGACAAATAAATGAATCATAACATTTAGAATAATTTCAAATATCACAAATCAAAGTGTCATATAATAGACAAAATGAGAACAAATTGTTTGAACAATATTACAACTTAGAAACCAATTTAATAGAGGCAGTATTTAGCCTGCAGACAAATAAACATTGTAAATGCAAAGAGACCACTCTGCAGAATGTATTCTGGTCACATACTTTGACAATTATAGCCCAGTTTAATTATAGATTCACAATGTACTAGTTGATGTTTTGTAGTGTTGTTTGTGGAAATAATTGTGCAGAAAAGCACTAGGAAAGATTTCAGTTTTTCCTAGTAGTTTTTGCTGATGTGACAGGTTTTTCTCTTTCTGCGATTCCATTGTAGTTACAGCATTGGAAATTATATCAGCAAATCTCTATAAGTCAAGCTAGTGTGTTCCAATAGTTGTGCTGATATAAGCAACACCACCCTTTTCATCCATTACCCAACTAAAGTAATATGTGAAAATAATCATCAGCATTATAATATTAACTGAATTTGGGATTGCATGTGTAATTTAATATTATGTTTCTATTCACCAGCAATTCCAATCTGTATCTAGCTCTGCAAATTTATGTCTCCTTCCTTCCTTCCTTCCTTCCTTCCTTCCTTCCTTCCTTCCTTCCTTCCTTCCTTCCTTCCTTCCTTCCTTCCTTCCTTCCTTCCTCTGAATAATTTGAATCTTCCAAGAAACTACATATTTATTTATTTATTTATTTATTTATTTATTTATTTATTTATTATTTCAATTTATAAACCGCCCTTCCCCTTGCGGACTCAGGGCGGTGAACAGCCAAAATAAAACATGGTATACAAAAGTTAAAAACAATTAAAAATTATTAAATATTATTCAGCCAATAATTAAAACAACCCAATTTAAAATCAATTTCAAATTTAAAAATGGAGGATGGGATCAAGCTAGCCCAGCTAGATGGAATAAATGGGTTTTAAGGGCCCGACGAAAGGTCTGGAGAACTGGAATCCTGCGTATCTCTGGGGGTAGGTCATTCCAGAGGGCGGGCGCCGCCACAGAGAAGGCTCTCCCCCTGGGGGTCGCCAGCCGACACTGTCTGGCCGACGGCACCTGGAGGAGGCCCTCTCTGTGCAAGCGTACTGGCCGGTGGGAGGCTATTGGTGGCAGAAGGCGGTCCCGCAAGTACCCAGGTCCTAAGCCATGGAGCGCTTTAAAGGTGGTCACCAACACCTTGAAGCGCACCTGGAAGACCACCGGGAGCCAGTGCAGCTCGTGCAGGAGAGGTGTCACATGGGAGGGCCACGTCCCATAATTCCCCGCGCGGCTGCATTCTGGACCAGTTGGAGCCTCCGGGTGCACCTCAAGGGGAGCCCCATGTAGAGAGCATTGCAGTAGTCCAGGCGGGAAGTCATGAGAGCATGAGTGACTGTGCGTAGGGAGTCCCGATCTAGAAAGGGACGCAACTGGCGTATCAGGCGAACCTGATAAAAAGACCCTCTGGCCATGGCCATCATGTGTTCTTCTAAAGACAGCCATGCATCCAGGAGGATGCCCAAGTTGCGAGCCCTCTCCATGGGGGCCAATGTCTCGCCCCCAATAGTCAGTGATGGCGTCAGCTGGCTATATCGGGACGCCGGCAGCCACAGCCACTCGGTCTTGGAGGGGTTTAGTCGGAGCCTGTTTCTCCCCATCCAGACCCACACAGCTTCCAGACATGAAGCACGAAGCCGAGAACACCAGCCTGAAGATGACGAATGAGATTTCATCAAAACGTCGCCAAGATACTTCCAATTTTATGCGGGAGAAGACCCGAATAACCAAAGACCTACATATATATATATATGAAATACCGAAGTAATTTTCTTCTTTTTAAAGGCCAAAGTTGTAAAACTTGATTTTAATGTGTAGTTTGTCTATGTTGTGTTGTGTTGTGTATGTATGTGTGTTTGTTTAAAGAAAAAATAAAATCATTTTTAAAAAAGGAAATAATCCAATGCATAGCACACTCCAAATTGTGCTTATGATTTTTCTAAAGCATAAGTTCTCATAAGCAATAGCAAAGCAGTAAACTGGAGACTTGACTTATGTGGACCTGGTTAAGCATCATTTTTTAATCATTTCATTACTGGCAATGTAAAATTTTCTACCTCTAGTGAACTCCACACCATTATATGGACAACTATTTTTACAATGCTTTTCACTCAGAGTTAAGTAAGGGTGTTAATTTCACTGGCTTATGGTCTCTTTGAGGAATGAAGGCGAATATACATGTCCCAGAATAATGTTGCAGAATTGAATCTGGATGGATCACTGCAAGGAGAAAGTTAATAGATGTTGGATATTCCTCCTGGTCAGAGAGAGATTGCAGGATCAAATCTGGGTCAATCATCAGGACCAGAGGTTTTGTCTTCTGAGCTTCTGGACTTTTGCTGGAGCTCATCTTCAGGGAACTTCTCTTTAGCTAGAGAATTAACTTTCTCCTTCTTTGTTAACTTCTCTCTTCAGGTCTTCCAGCTTTCTCTTTCTCCTTACTGGAACACTGTTGGTTGTTTTTTTAAATAACTTAAACACCCTTTAAAATGCTAGCAGAGTAGAAGTCATATGAAATTGTCCAGATTATGTGTACTGCAACCCCTGTGTTGATTATCAAAATGTTTCTGAGAACAATTCAAAGTACAAGTAGAAAAAAAATTAACCCTTTGTATTGGATACAAAAGTGAATGGAGATTCTGAAAGAAATATATTGAAGTGGATTTGTCATACTGAAAGAATGAGTGAGGTCCAAATAGAAAAGCAAATACATAGCAGAAGAATTAATGAATTGGGAGAAAATAGAAAAGTAAATGTGATTTGATAGAGTTCAGGAAATCCTCAAAAGATTTTATGAAAAGATTAAAAGGAATTTTCGAACTGATTGGTGTGGTTTTATTAGGGCAGCAAGGCATGGACAGCATACTGAATGATATTGATGCAAAGTAGATTTAATTAGATTTTCTTTTCCCTTATCTTCTATTTTTAATTTATTTTGCTCAATTCTTTTCATTTGTCTTTTGCATTTTACCTAACACTGCTTATCCCAAATAGAAGTAGTGTGATTGGTAGGTATATTAGTAAGCATTTTATATTTGCATGTTTGTGCATCATGAAGGAGAAAAAGGAAAAGATGGAAGAGAAGGGGAGAAGATTTGCTAAAAGTATTCTACTAAACTTATTATATCTCTATATTATATCTCTTCTAGTACATTTCAAGGATGATGGGGGCATGTGTGGTGGAGAAGAGTTAAAATCCTCAGTAGGAGTTCACACATCCTTAATGTTTTCTATCTGTAAAACAGCAATATTATCTCAGGGGGCTGTTGTGAATCAAACAAGATAAAGGCCATCAAACATTAACACATTAAAATATCATGTGTATGATAATAATAATGTTTGTTTTAGATCCATGGAGAAGCTTTAAAACAAGCTATTTTTACCTCTGTGTGAACAAATTGGCACTAAAAGAATGTTAATTTTCTCCCTGATAAAGAATGCATTCTCATTCCACTTCTTTCTGGGAGCGTGTCAATGAGTGTTAAGTCTGCTGTGCTACACTTAGAATAATTATAATTAACGAGATTAAAATGGAAAGAAAATTAATTTGCAGTGATTTTAGAACACAAAAAGGTCAACAGAAATGTTGGAAGTATAATCTGATAGACCAGTACACACACACACACACACACACACACACACACACACACACACACACACACCATTGCATAAAGCAAAATTAAACAATTTATCAAAAAAATTGCATTCACTTGAAAATAGTAGAGGGATTGCTTAGCATTTCACTATGTAGGCAGTGCACCTGTGATATCGCTGAACAGAATTCTGATAACAGCTGCCTTTTATAAGGCACCTGTAAAAATGAACAGTATTTTAGTAGACCTTTTCAGCAGTTATATAATTTGATCATCTGTGCTTTTATCTGGCTGCCAAAAGTAGAAAAAAATGTGATAAGGAAAAAGTAACACTTTTGCTCAGATCTTATTATTTCACTGTCAAACTCCCAGATACATCATGCACTGGCCATGCCCACGCTCAGTTTAGCGAAGGGGGGAAAAGTCCCAGTATGTCACATGACACCACCATGATAATGTGAGTTTGACACCCCTGGTCTATCTTGTGGGGATGACCGGTGACCAGGATGTAAAGAAGGAACATCCTATATTTATGTTGCATATACCAATAATTTATTTATGGTAAATACAAGAAATACTCCCTGATGGCATGATCTGTGGAACAATCTACATAATGTATGCTTTCAGTTTTCCACATCTGGTACTTTTAAAAACAGGTTGATAAGCAACCATTACTAGATAGTTTAATTGGTATTCCTGGACATTGTTGAGATTTGGACTAGATGATACTTGTAATCCTTCCCAAATCTACAGTTCCATATTTCTATAAGACCATTATTCCACAATAACAGCTATATTGCGCTTGTTGCTTTGTAGGCTGTCAGGTTCAATCCAAAGTGATTATTAAGTCTTATACATCCCTCTTGTTCCACCTTATCTAGTATGATACTGCTCCACTTTCACTAATTAAGTGGGGTATCTCTGATGGCTACATTTTATAGGATATTTTATCTCTAGAGTGCATTGGCTCCTTCATATTTGGCATTTTGGAAGGCAGTGAAAACTACAGTTTTTAAACGAGCATTTACCACACAGAAATTTTCATTCAACAACCTTTAACAGAACATTTTATGAGTTTTGTATGCTATGCTATTTTATGGTTAGGGATTAGTGGTGGTATTTTATTGTGATTTTATTGCTTTGCATACTGCCCCAAGTCTTGGGAGACAGCAAAATAAAAATAGAATAAATAAATAAATCAGTAAAATTAGGATCACCAGATGGAAAAGTATTTTGTCTGTGTTTGGAGAACAATGTTGATTTTGTTCAAACAGTAGTGATGCATATTTGAATAAATCATGTAAAAACTTTATTTTTGTAGTTCCTGGATTATTTTATTTTATTTTTGCTTATAACTTTTTGCCAGAAGAATG
This sequence comes from Masticophis lateralis, assembly GCA_030761175.1. NCBI lineage: Eukaryota > Metazoa > Chordata > Lepidosauria > Squamata > Colubridae > Masticophis > Masticophis lateralis. The sequence goes on along the minus strand of JAUDYJ010000001.1, from coordinate 308,269,004 downwards.
TTACTGAAATCTAGTGGAATATCTGGCAGAACTTTTTATGAAACCTATTCAGTAGTGTCTAGAATCAGAGCCAAATCTAATGGGTTTTAGAATACAGCTGGTCCTTGACTTTTGACTGTATGTGGGATGAGAAATTCCACCACTAAGCGATACAATCATTAAGTGATTCATGACCAATTTTATGACTTTTTTGATACAATTATTAAGCAAATCACACAGTCAATAAGTAAATCTGGCTCCCCCTCTCATTTAATCTTACTTGTTGGAAGTCAGCTGGGAAGACCTCAAATGGTGATTACATGACCCTAGGACACTGTAAACACACGCAGTTGCAAGCACCTGAATTTTGATCATATGCTATGAGGATACTATGATGATCATAAGTGTGGTAACTGGTCCTAAGTCACTTTTTTTCATGCTTCAGACAGTTGTTAAAATGGTAATAATTTGAGGATTATCTGAAATTATAAATCATGTTAGTCTTCATTGAAAATTTAAAGAAACACGAAGTATTACAACACTGATGCCATGGATATCTATTGTGACTTAATGGATGTTCTGAATTCTTCCTTTCTCCTTTTCATTTGTATAATGAAAATACTTCCCTTTAGGAAAGGAAGATTAAAAAAAATGTTCTTCAGTATGGAAAAATGTCTTATTAGGATGTTTGAAAGATTTAAAAGTATTTAGCCTAAAAAAGTCTAAAGACATGACAAAATTCCTTAAAGGATAATTACTACCAACCTGCCTTCCATTGAAGACCTGTATACTGCACAAGTCAAAAAGAGGACTGTGAAAATATTTACTGACCCCTCGCATTCTGGACATAAACTGTTTCAATTCCTACCCTCAAAACAACACTATAGAGCACTGCATATCAGAACAGCTAGGCACAAGAACAGTTTTTTCTCAAATGCCATCACTCTGCTAAACAAATAATTCCCTCAACACTGTCAAACTAGTTATTAAGTCTGCATACTATTAATCTTCTCATTGTTCCTATTGCCCATCTCCTCCCACTTATGACTTTAACCTTGTTGCTGGTATCCTTACGATTTATATTGACTGTTTCCTAATATGATTTGATTGCTTATCTGTTCCCTATGACTCTCATTAAGTGTTGTACCTTATGATTCTTGACAAAAGTATCTTTTCTTTTATGTACATTGAGAGTGTATGCTCCAAGATAAATTCCTTGTGTGTCCAATTACACTTGACCAATAAAAAATTCTATTCTATTCTATTCTATTCTATTCTATTCTATTCTATTCTATTCTATTCTATTCTATTCTATTCTATTCTATTCTATTCTATTCTATTCTATTCTATTCTATTATTTGTTACCCAATTACCTAAATGACCACTTTATAATTTAGGGTTAAGCCAAATCTGTAAGATATCACTAATAGGACTAATACAAACTAATAGTGACTAATACAAATATTTGAAAATAGAACAAAGAACTTTTGAACTACCTTACCATGGTGTGTGGATTATCAGATATTTATTTATTATTTGCTCCATCTTTCCCTTCCTTCCTTATTGATAAGCTGTCAACCCTATGGTTCTGCCCATAGAAGAATCCAAATGGCTAACTAGGTGTATATGTTTGTGTAAAGACTGTGCACCTCATGAAAATGACAAATTTGTTTGTTTGTTTGTTTGTTTATTAAATTTAGAGACCACACATCTCACTCAGAGAGGGATGTATAGAATTAAAAACACAAAAACAATATAAATATAATATTTCGATAGGAGGCAGTTAAAGCACAAATAGAATAATAATGACTTAAAAAATTATACTTTGAAGATGTTATTGATTTCCTCAGCTGAATGATCATTTTGGAAATCTACTAGGCCTCATACAGTTTAAGCAATGTATAATTGAACTGTTTATTGAACAGGAGCCAGTATTTCCATATGCCTCTTCCTGAAATAACAGTAACCACCTCAAAAAGATTCTGGAGAAATCATATGTGCACACATGGAATCACTTTGCAAATAAAAACAGCAAGATTGATAGATAAGTCATAAAAGACCACAAGGACAATCTATCAGGATGTTCTCTTCTGCAACCTTTTGAAATAAATATGAGCTGTGCAAAAACATGGCAAGTAAATTGATAGTGAAATAATCGTAACAGTAAAGCAATGTGGCCACTGGGCATATTTTTTAAAGTATTGTATACAACATTTCCATAAATTTCCACTAGTTACTAAATTATGCTCAAAACCATATTCTACATCAGGGAAACACTAAATATATACAGCTGATGTGTGGGAGAAATAATGCTCAAAAGTAAAATCAAGTACAGTCATTTCTTGAGCAGCTATGAAGGACTTCCCTTGCTTCTGCCGCTGCTCTTCTATGTATCATTTACATAAAAGAAAATAGAGTCTCAATCTTAAAGTAGAAGAAACCATATCCTTGAGAAAACTTTTTCCAGTAGTTTACAAGTTCATGAGTCCCTTGATAATTTTGGGGAGAAATGAAAAATTCGTTCCTAGATGTCCTGCTTCTGAATTTCATTTAATTTACAGGTATAATTATGTCCTCCATTTTAATCAGATTTCAGGACAACGTGCTATAACTTATAACAGCAGCAACAAAACCTTAATACCTGTATATTTGGTAGACCAGCAAACATTAAAAACAGCGGTTGTTTTCAGCAGGTTCTATCCGGTTCAGAAGAACTGGTAGCAGCGGCTGCAGGAGGCTCCGCCTACCCTCCCGGATGTCATCACATCCCATTTTTTACACTCTGGCATGTGCAGAAGGTTCTGTGCCTGCACAGAGATGCACGCACTCACATTTACGAACCAGTAGCGAAGGTAAGTGAATACCACCCCTGATTAAAAACAATATTATAATGTAAAGACTCAAGTTGAATCCCAACTTGAAAAGGCTATGAAAATCAAAGCTCTTTGTTTAGTAATGAACACATATCAGAGTAGATAGAATGCAAATCGTTCTCCAGACCATGTATCTCAGATGACACCACAGCATTGACACTGTACTTTGCATGACATTATAACATTGACATTTTTTCAACTAATGTTGAAGGACAAAACAATTCCTTCTCCTCCTCCTCCTCCACCACCACCACCACTGCCACCACCTTTTCCTAACTTTACTGCAAAAGAAAAAAAAACATATTCATTTTTATGATGCTAAAACATATTATCTTCAGTCAAGAAACTTTCAGCATTTACAAATGATAATTGATTTATATCTTGCCTTGATGAATGAAAGCAAGGAGCTAAAATTAATCTTTCTTTCTATAATTTTTGCTGGCACAGTGTATATTCCACAGTGATCAGTGCTTTTCTCCCCTATTGATTTTAATTTATAAAAATGATATCGTACTTCCCCTTGCACAGCTGTACTGGGAATGCAACAAACCTGAAAATTACAGACAGGTTGATGCTACAGTAATGAGCTGCAGGGCAGACTCTTCACATAGACTATTGCTAATGCTGATTTAATTATTTCACCAAGAAATCTACAATCAAGAAGTTATCTTCAAATATCATTCTTAAGTTGCAATTAGGGATCAAATAAAATTAGCAGTAGAATTGGCAGAATTTTCTGATTTGAAGAATTTTTTTAAAAATTAGAAAATAGCATAAATAATAATAGAGTACCATGCCTATCCTTCTATCTCTTTCTCTATTTCAATCTCTGATAGTGGCATCATGAACATACAGTATCTCTTAATATAGGACAGTTGCAAACTGGATTGGTCAATAAGGTATAATACTTCTCTTGAGTATTGTACCCATAAGCTTTAAGATCAATTCACCAATTAGCATTATACAAAAGCTGTGACATTCTGGAAAAGATTGAGGGAAGTTATTATAACCTTAGTAAAACAAATGGTCACTAAATTCTAACTCCAGGTTCTAGCCCTCCTTAAAACTGTTGTCCTTAGATTGATTGTTAGCAATGTTATATAATAGTTTGTATGTAAAAAAGGAACTAAGCCAATACCCATACCTACATTCCCCAGTTCAAAGCTAAATAAACTAACAGGATTCAGAGAAATAATTTCAAGAACCCAAGTATATTATATGCAAAATATAAGTTTTCCAGTATTCTATGCCAGCATTCCCCAACTTGATACTCGCCAGATATATAAAATAACAGTTCCATGAATTCCCCACCTGGATCTGTAATAGTAATACAGCAACAGCATTTAGGCTTATATTTCATCACATGAGCCTTGGTGGTGCAGTGGACTAAAGTGCTGTTAAATAGCACTTAGATGCCAGCTGTCTGCAATTACTGCGAGTTCAAATCTCACCAGGCTCAAGGTTGACTCAGCCTTCCACCCTTCCAAGGTAGGTGAAATGAGGACCCGGATTATGGGGGCAATAAGCTGACTTTGTATGAAAAAGAACACCACTTAGGGGAGACCAAAAGCCCTACTAAGCAGGTATATACAAAAGTATGATGGCTATTGCTTAACACATTGTAAGCTGCCCTGAGTCTCCAGAGAAGGGCGGCATATAAATCGAACCAATAAATAAATAAATAAATAAATAAGTGCTTTACAGCATTCTCTGAGCGATTTACAGTGTAAGCATTATTTGCACACTGCCCCAATAATCTGGATCCTCATTTTATTAACCTCGGAAGAATGGAAGGCTGAATCAAACTTCAGCCCTGATAGGATTGAACTCCAAGCTGTGGGCAGAGTTAGCCTGCAATACTGCATTTTAACTAGAATATCTTTAATATATGCTATTTTTTCTTCTCTAAAATTGCAAGGTTGGTGTAGAAAGTAAGGAACATGCAGAGTTGTGCTGAGGATTTTGTCCAGTATCTGCACGATAAAATCACTCAGATTCGGGATGGCCTGGTCTCTGACAGGGTAGATACAGGTGGGATGACGGAGGCCGGTCTTGAGGATGTCATTTGGGAGGAATTCGATCCTGTTGCTCCCGAGGACATGGACAGGATACTGGGGTGGCTGTATGCGACCACATGTTTATTGGACCCGTGTCCCTCCTGGTTGGTGCTGGCCTCCCAGGAGATTACACGAGGCTGGCTCCAGAGAATTATTAATGCTTCTTTGAGTGAGGGTGTCTTGCCAGTCTCCTTGAAAGAGGGGGTGGTGAGGCCCCTCCTCAAGAAGTTTTCTCTGGACCCGGCTGTTTTGACTAATTATCATCCAGTCTCCAACCTTCCCTTTTTGGCGAAGGTTGTTGAGAGTGTGGTGGTGCATCAGCTTCCTGGGTACCTGGATGAAGCTGTCTATCTGGATCCATTCCAGTCCGGCTTCAGGACTGGAATGGCACAGAAACGGCATTGGTCACGTTGGTGGATGATCTCTGGAGGGTTCAGGATAGGGGTTGCTCCTCTATCCTGGTCCTGTTAGATCTCTCAGCGGCTTTTGATACCGCTGATATCAAACTGATACCGCTGATACCACTGATACCATGGAAACATGGTATCATGCTGCGCCAGTTGGAGGGGTTGGCAGTGGGGGGCACCACTTTGGGGTGGTTCTCCTCCTATCTCTCTGACCAGTTGCAGTCGGTGTTGGCAGGGGGGCAGAGGTCAACCCCGAGGCGCCTCGTTTGTGGGGTGCCACAAGGGTCAGTCCTCTTGCCCCTTCTGTTCAACATTTATGTGAAGCCGCTGGGCGAGATCATCCATGGCTTTGGGGTGGAGTTCCATCAGTACGCTGATGATACTCAGCTGTACATTTCCACCCCAGGCCACCCCAACAATGCCCTGGAAGTGATGTCCCGGTGCCTGGAAGCCATGCGGATCTGGATGGGGAACAACAGGCTCCGACAACCCCTCTAAGACCGAGTGGCTGTGGCTTCCGGCGTCCCGATATGGCCAGTTGATGCCATCACTGGCTATTGGGGGCGAGTCATTGGTCCCCACGGATAGGGCTCGCAACTTGTGTGTCCACCTGGATGCACGGCTGTCTTTAGAGGAGCATATGATGGCTGTGGCCAGGGGGGCTTTTTATCAGGCTCGCCTGATACGCCAGTTGTGTCCCTATCTGGATCTGTCACTCAGGCACTCGTCATTTCCTGCCTGGACTACTGTAATGCTCTCTACATGGGGCTCCCCTTGAGGTGCACCCGAAGGCTCCAATTGGTGCGAGGGGGATTATGGGAGCAAGGGGGCACTCCCATGTGACACCTCTCCTGCGTGAGCTGCATTGGCTTCTGGTGGTCTTCTGGGTGCGCTTCAAGGTGTTGGTTACCACCTTTAAAGCGCTCCATGGCATAGGGCCTGGGTACTTGCGGGACCGCTTTCTGCCGCCGATAGCCTCCCACCGGCCAGTACGCTCCCACAAAGAGGGACTCCTCAGGGTGCCGTCAGCCAGGCAATGTCGGCTGGCGATGCCCAGGGGGAGAGCCTTCTCTGTGGCAGCACCAGCTCTCTGGAATGATTTGCCCCCAGAGATCCGTATGATATCTGATCTCCGGGCTTTTCGTCGTGCCCTAAAAACTTTTTTATTTTGTCAAGCTGGGCTGGCATACCCCCTCCCTCCCTTTTAATTTTTTAATTGTCTATGGGTTTTAAATTTTAAATTGTCTATGGGTTTTTCAATTTTCTGGGCCAAAAATTGCTTAATTCTTTTACAAATTTTAAATTTTATATTGAAGTGTTTTTTATTCCTGGCTGTGCACCACCCTGAGTCCACTAGGAGAAGGGCGGTATACAAATTTAATAAACTAAATTAAATAACCCATGCAAAACAGGGTAAAATATTTTTAAAAGCAATGAGATAACATTCAGAAGTAGCTGAGCCAGACGTCTCCTTTACTCCCAGAGAACACAATCAGACTTACAAGATTCTATTATAGTTAATAAAAGTCTTCCTGTGGAGTTGATTTCCTGGTCTGCTTCCACCTAGCGGGACTGACAGCTGGATTTTTGTCTACTTGCACTAAAGGAATTAGTGCAAGTAGACAAGCTTCCTTTATTGCACTACTTACAATAAAGGAAGCTTGCAGGCAGTTGGAAAGTTCTTGGTTTCTGTAGAACACCTGTGAGCAAACACATTTGCTTTCAGAACAAAATTTATGTTGGGTAGGTTTGGTAAAGAAAAGTTTAGAAGTCCTGTTCAAGTCTCAAGGAACCAGAGTGGCTGAAGATATCAAACAAAAATAGAAGATGAGTTGGAAGTAGGATCAGCAGTGAATCGAGAATGTGAAGCTATCAAGCCCACCAGCAGCAACAGAATCTGAAAAAAAAGACCTGCATAAGAACAAGGTGGTGAAGAGACTGGAAGGCACCAGGATCACATAGAAAGACAGTTCTGAAGCAGCAACTGAGTAAAGTAATGCAGATGCCAGATTACCAAGAATGTTTGAGAAAGTATTTTTTCATTATTCACCTTTATTCACCATTATTCACCTTATAAAAGGATAGAATAGTAATAAAACAAATTACTTAAGCTAAAGTATTTAGGGAAGGGAGATAGCATAGTCTAGTGATTATATTTCTCAAGAAGGTGGATAAAAAGCAGCAAAAAAAGCAATTAAAGAACATCAGAAAAGTGTTGTTCAAAATGTAGGTTGGATATTTCTTAAATTAGTTATGCTCATAATTAAGAAATCACAGGTACAAATACATAGCTGAAATAAGAACATTAACAGCATGAAGTGTATATTGTGCTAATCCTTGCATAACAGTAAAATTCAATTTAATGATTACCTCAGCTCCTTGTTGTCTCGATTTGTTAGTATCTCTTCACAGCCCCTGGGGGTGGATCTAAACTTTTGTAGGGATTAGAGAGAAACAACAGTCAGTCAAATGGCAAGGGTTAAAAAAATAGAGATAATTCCAGTGATAAATATACCGATAAAGAATGAATTCTGATTTTGTTGTTGTTGTTGTTGTTTTTGCAGGTCTTACACTATTAGCATAAAGATGAATTACAAAGATACTTCAATATTCTTTTTCATGCTTACTAAATCATTCATGTATCTCATTCTGGCAGTTATTTTTGCTATTGCCTTTGACCTCTCCCAATTCAACAGACAGACAGGAAAAAATGGAATATTTAAATGCTATCCCAGTGGAGACTGAATATCACTGAAGAAAGAAAAAAAGTTTCACACTGGAGTCATAAAAAGTGGTAACATTTAGCCAACAGCATTCTCTGACTTAAAAATGCTGAGTTGGTTCAGACCTGGTTAGTATTTGGATGGGAAGTTATTAGTTTGGCTTGTAAAATAAACTGAGAAGTCACAAAAAAATCATCCTGGGAGACTTCCAGGGAAGAAATAGCAGATTAAAGATGACCCCAGTGACTCCAGACTAAAGATACAGCAACAGACATATTAAAGGATGTTTTTAAACAATGGATCCAGAAGTTAATTTTAAATGCATATGCTTCTATATAAGTTGTGTTTAAAAGGCATTATGAAAGAGGAATACATTTTATCTGACAATATAAAAGTGACTTGAAAGTGAATTTAAGAATCACAGGCTACAAAATGACATGGAAAATTTTCATTCATTCATCAAATTTATATGGCTGCCCAACTCACACACAGTGAATCTGGCACAGCTTACAGCATTAAAAATCCACAATATAAAACCCATAAAACCCAGGTTATCCGCATGCTATAGTGGACATACAAAAGAAACTGACTGATGTCTTAAAAATTAAAAGGACTGTACAAATAAAAAAAAAAATCGGGATAATTTTTCTATACTGGATTTTCAAAACAGCTTGCTAAAACTTTGAAGAATTTTGTGAGAAAGGTCAAATGAAAAGAAATCAAGTTCTACAACTTTATGTGATGGGACTAAAAATCAAGATCATTAGAAATTAAAGGAAAAAATATAAAGTTGGTTTATGTAATCAAGGTTAAAATAGATCTCTGGTAACCCTTAACAGACTTTTGCTGACGTCAGGATTGAAATAACAAGGCTTTGGGGATTTTTTTTTTTAATAGATAAGAGATGAGATCTAGAAATAAGATAATTTGGTATCTTTTAAGAAAAGGTAATAAGTTGTTAAAATTATTTACACTTGTAATGAAAGTTACCTCTTAATATATTTCTTTTCTTTACTATATTCATATTTTTCTCTCTTTTCTCCTCTCTCTTTTTCTTTCTTTTCTGCATCTTCTATTTTTCTTTTTAGTTTGTATTAATTTTTACTGCTGTAATTATAATATTTAATAAAATAACAATTATAAAATCACCCTGGGAGAAAGCAGTGACAAATGATTTCTGTAACTTTGACCAAAAAATTACATTTGGATGTTCATCAGGAGATAATTTCAACTGAGGGAAACTTTATCTTATAAGCACAGCCTTGATTCACTTTCTTTCAGATAAATGAATAGTTTGCTGATTTAACTTCATGACAGTAAAATGCTAAGACTGGGAATATTGTGCTGATGTGGAAAAAGTACCTTTTTGTTGGTAGACTGGGTAGTCTATCTTCCCTGGAATACCCTTGTAAAGTAGACAGGAAAAATATTTGATCCAATGTATAGCATCATAATGCATTTCTTAAAAATATAAGCGTATGCAGTTGCCTTACTTATTAGTCAGTCAGCATAAATGATGGCTAAAAGGCAAGAGAAAAAGAGCATTCTTTACCACACCCAGGGATATATGGCATGCAATCCACTTAAACACTTTAAATTTTATACACAGCTCTTTAGGGATTGTAAGTAGGCCAATGCAGATTGTAGATGCTCTTTCAGGTGCTTTTCTCTGTCTTGACAAAACATTGAATCACATAGCTTTTTTTTTAAAAAAAGTTTTTTATTAATAATAGAATTAAAAACATTGGACATGGTTTGACATTTCTGGTTTAAACATTTTTGTCACATTTTACCTTAAAACTAATACAATTCCTTGATGTCATACAAATATATAGTATACCTTGTTTCACAATTCAAACATAAAAATTCTTAGTCTATAGAATTTACATCCATAACAATTTCATTCCTATCTCTTTCAAGAAACTAGCATGTAGATTTCTAAACTTCCAACTCATCAGTAATCCTTTATCTCGGCATTCTTCCTTTCCAACCAATAGTATAATTTATTCCAGATTTCATAGTATTCTGTTTCACTCTGAGTTCCAACGTCAACCTGTCCATTTCAGCACAAATTAATATCTTAGCTACTGCTTCTTCCTCTGAGGGGCTTTCTTTATTTTTCCAGTTTTGTGCAAAAGCCAGTCTTGCTGCCATTAGAATATGTAACATTAAGTATATTGTTTCCTTATTGTATTTATATATTGTAATTTATCTATTGTAAAATATTTATTGAGTCACATTGCTTTGATGGAAGCAATCTCTATGCATGATCATGTTTGATAAATGAAATAAAGTGTCACATCTATTCCATTCCACTATTTGGGCAGCATGGCATAGCATTTCACAGAGGGTTTACCCACACAAAAAAATTGGTGTCAATGTGTTTTGACATAGAGGAAAATCAGCCTTAGACAATATTGCTAATCTCATTGGTAATCTCTGCACAGCTTGCCACTGTTCCCAGTCATGCCAGTTTCCCCATTTCCCTAACCTTCTTTATCTGATAACTGCTATTGCAATGACCTGCTACCGTTGAAAGAATCAGAAGCTGGAAGAGAGTTCACCCCAGCTCTGCAGTAAGGGACAGCAGTGATACTTCCTAATCAGCATGGATGTAAGGCAAGGAGCAGTAAAAATAGAGGAATAGACACAGTGAAATATGTGTGCTTGGTTACAGAGGAGAGAAAGAGGCAATGGAGAAGAAAAATCACTTTCCTCTTTTCTGACAGCAGCCAAAATTGTCATTCCCATCAGAGGTGGATTCTACTTACCTTTACTACCGGTTGGCACTGGGGCCGCACCCACGCAGAAGTGTTTTGATGACGTCGGAGTCAGTGGGCAGAGCCTCCCACCGGTTTTACTACCAGGGGCAATCCACCACTGATTCCCATGTGAGGTTAGTGATTCTACTAGTCTTATTCTTTAGATATGGATAAGAGTAATGTTGTAGGGACAATGGTTTTTGAAACAACATACTTAGGATGGGAGGAAAGCACATCTCGGGTCTGGGAGATGTGCCTAGAGTCATTTTGCAGGGGTGCCTTATTTCAAACAATACAAAGTGAAATTGTGTGTTGAAGTTCTGCAGAATCCTAGTAACATTTTTTTTTTCAGTGAGCAAGAATGTTGTATTAGTATTATTAGCATATTAGTATGCTAAGTCATGAGTTAAGGTTCAATATGTGGTGATCTCTAAAAGACTCAAGTACATCTAGTCCTCCTTTGGCCAGCTCAGCGCATCAGCAACCAGGGTACACATATTGATGGTATGGATCATGTTTTTGCCATTGAGAAGATTTTTAATTATTTTTTTTTCCTTTGGTGGTACTTGTATATTGCTTTCTTTCTTGTCTCCTCACCATAATTTCTATATTACTGGATGGTAATATCAGGTACTTGTGCTTGGACTGTATGTCCGCTATGTGGCCTACCCCAGCAGTCTTAACTATCTTCCATCATTTGATTACCATACACTGACTCTGTAAAACTGCTTAGAGAGGGCTGTAAAGGTTTGTAAAGCAGTATATAAGTCTAAGCTATTGCTATATAGCTACACTTCCTTAGTCTAAATGGCATCTCAGTGTCCTCACTGTAGATCCCTGACAGATGGATCATTGAGTGACTGGCTCAATCACTCTTAGCATACAGCTTAATATCATCCATGTAGAGGAGGTGGTTGCTAGTAGTTCGACTCTTGAATTTCCACCTGTATCCAAACATGTCATTATCTGGTTGAGAAGGTTCAAGCTACTCTCTCCCCCTCTCCCCCCCTCTCTCTCTCGGTGTGTGGGTGTATGGGTGTGTGGGTGGGTGTGGGTGTGTATGAGAGAGAGAGAGATTTAAATACATCACAACTATTTAAAGGCGTTTCAATCTGTGCTATCTTTCTTCATGTGACCAAATATGAATAAATAAGAGATACGGTATTATGTGTAGCTTTGATCAAATTCTTATTCATAGGATTGTTTTCCCCTTATATAATATGGGTCTTGAACTGACATTGTACTCCACTCATCACTTCTAGGAACAGAAAAGCCACAGTCTTTCAAGCTCTGTAATGACAGCAGTGGCACATACAAGGACTAAAGGTCTCACAAGTTTACTTGTAGGATGTCAATTTTACTCTATTTTTTAATATTCATAGTTCTCTAGTGGGTTATGCAAAACACTTCATAATCATAAAGCATACTTTTGGAACTAAAAGTGCCTCCATTTTTTCACTGTGGAATTAAAAAGTTAGACTGGTTATGTAAAAGCAAAGAAAATTTCATCCAAGTCCACCACCACCCCGACACACAGAGACACACAGGCAAAGACGCACAGAGACACACACATACCCACACAGGCACACACATAAAACAATACAAAACATATTCAAGTCTTAACCAAATGTTAATAATGTTGACAATGATATCAGCATTCAACTGAAAGCTGATATTGTTCAACGAGTGAACACATAATATGAAGCATTGTAGAGTGATCTGAAGAATTTTTCCAAGATTCCGTCCAAAAGGAGAAGGAGAAGGAGGAGAAAGAGATGATGATCATGGGGATGATCATGATGATATTCTGGTGAAGCAGACATGATAATAGAAGATTATAGGTGATACAATTATTACATCTCCTAGGGTAAGCAAATTTTATCACATCAATACAGATTTTCATTTCACTTGAGGAAATTTCCCTTATTGCCATTGCTATGTGTCCAATGCAGAAAGTCAACAATCCAATCCTTTTTTACTTGATCGTTGTGCATTGATTAAACAATCTATTCATTCATTTATCAAAAATCTATACAGTAGGATATCATGGAGCATTGAAAAGGTGCTTCAACTAAACAGATAAAGAACTTCCTCCATATAGTGTCTGTGGTCAATATAGCATTTTCCTTAAAAAAGGCATTTGTACATTCATGGAAGACTTTTGCACTGGAGCAGGGCTGAATCAAGTTAGTTCACATCCATGCTTCAATTTAAGATGTCACAGTGGAGGAACTTAAACTGAGTTGAGATACCATCTCAAATTAAATTGTAAAGAATACCTCAAGATAACCCTTGAGGTGAACTGACACCTGGACAACTACAGGGAATGGTAAGAAGAATCTCAAGATGGTTGCCACAATAGTGTGACTGAAAGTCTGCTAGTGTTTCCATGGGTAAGACACACATTAAAAAGGCAGAGCTTCAACTGTAAACCATAACTGCAATCTTTATTGTTTTTTTTTCCCTTACCACACTCTTTGGACACCTGTGGTTCCTCTATGGTACTTTGTCCCATTGCAAGCTTCTATGATTTGTGTTTGTTTTGTTTTCTGTTGATCAAGCATTTCTCTGCTACTGCATCGGTATTTTCATGGGAAGAATTTCTCATTGTTTGGACAGAAATGGTTCACACCAAAGGTGAAAAGAGGAAAGGCTGGGAAGTTTTGCTTAGTGTTACAAGAACTAAACAATAACAAAGTATTAAAAATTACAGTTTTTTTAAAAAAAATTGCTGTTGTTGCTTTTGTCAGGGAAGCAAAAAAAAAAAAAAAAAAAAAAAAAAACCAGGAAAAAAGACCTTTACATTTCTCTGTTGTCTGTCTCTCTCCCTGAAACCTCACAGAGTACATATGCTGCTTTGAGTTCTCCAAAAATAAAGGCAGGATAAACATCTAATAATAAATATTTTTTAAAAAATCTGCTTCCTCCATTCCTGTATTAGGGTTTGTTTGTTTTTTTTGAAGGAGCCATCATACTGCTTTATACTTTCTGTTTTCTTAGGATGGAACTCTAAAGAGTTTGCATTTTGATGGGAATGCTCAAAGGATATGAGATAGGACGTCCCCAGGATTTGTCAGACAAGTTGTCACATTCAAGATAAAAGTCTACACGTCAGAGGGACATGTTTCTGAAAATTCATATCTCAGGGTTATGATCCTCTCCCTCATTTAATTTCTGACTGCCTGGAATAGTGAAACAGTTCCAAAAGTAGTTGTAAAATAAAATTTCTGCATTTTTCTTACCATTTCTCATTCCACTTAATGAAAGAAAATTTGCTTTAGAAATATTTCAAGGGGGAATGACATGTATGCTTTTCTTGTTTTAGTTAATTACAGTGTGGAATTCTCAAATAATACACGTAACTGTTTTGTATTGTAGACCTGAATCACTACAGTAGATAATCTCTCTGGATTCTCAAATTAAATCCCAAAAGAAGATTTTATAAAGGAATTCTTCCCAGTGCCTTCCACCTCAACCACCTCTGCCCCAAAACAGGAGTGCTATTGTTGCATCCCTCTGGAAATTCTGGTCTTGTTGGGAGAATTTTTTCTTTTCTAGATAATTTCACAGACATTTCCCATCCAATTTCCATGCCCATAAAGTTGAACAAAAATTGTAGTTTACATATTCCAAATTATACAGAACTTTATGTTGGATTTCCAGTCCTTGGGATCATGTAATGACATTCTTTATAGCTAGGCTTCAGGCCCTTTCCAGCAAAACAGAGATCAAGATAGGGATAGCAAAGCTGGAATGTTCATTTCCAATTTCTACTCATTTATAAGATATTCATTGCTCCAGGAAACCATTTATCTTCTCTTTAATATATTTCCCAAATCCCTTTCCTATTTATCTGTGTTACTTTCTTTTTTGTCCTCTATTTCCTCTTTCTTTTTTTAGTGTAACCTCCAATTCAAAATGCCAAGCTGAAACCAAAATAGTTCCAAATGACATTTGTTTCAGGACAAGAAACTGAAAAATATGACATTTTTAATGGCAAATAATAATTAAAACCAATGGACTTTATTTATTCCAGGTTTCTCTTTGTTATTAAATAGATGAACTCATATTGATGTGATCATACATTTAGTTACGCTAAGTTTCCTTTTGGAAGTTTGTTCGTATTAATAATTAATATTCTCTTCATATTGGCAAAATAACTCAAACATACAATTCATTATTCTGCTGAGCATATATAAATAGATAGTGTAGCAAAGACTAAACTATACGAAAAGTAATAAGATAGACATATTATAATATCTCTATGCTGAGAGAGCTATAGGGATACCATATGGCTCTGCTTGCCACTTTAGAGAAAATAATTGTATCTGTCAGATCTGCAATGTTTTAGGATCTCTTTTCTCTGTGACATGATCCCCATGGTTGTGTATGTGGAATAATGCCAAACAAAGCCTGGGCAGATTCAATTGTGTGGGTCTGCCCACTTAATGATTCTATATTTATAAATTAGTGAAAATCATATTCCCCCTATTGATCAGAAATGAGCTAGTTGTTGTTGTTTCATCTGGTCTGTGTAAAAATCCTCCCCCTAATTAGTTTAACTGTTTGACAAAAGATTTTTGAAGATTCTAGACCTGTGCATGGAAAGCTAATACACTGGAGACGGAGGAGAGACAGAAAAGTATCTTTTAGCCTTGCCTTCAGCGTCATGATCTTTACTTAGCACTACATTGTAGGACTCTAAAATAGCATAGTCTAAAATAGCATACACTCATGTTCTAATTTCATGGTAATTAGAACCTTTGTGCTGTTGTGGGCAATCTTTTTGTGGTTGGGGACTGCCCTTTTTAAATTGTTTGATCTTCAAGATCAAGGGAACAAGTGGGATGGTGCCACCACGGTGTCAGATGAAGGCAGTAGGGCTGCAATGCGTCTTTTATTCCCTAGCTTTTTATAGGGCTGCTTTATTCTTCTTAGTTTGTTTCCTTTTAAATGCAGTAAACAAGTTTGCCAAGTTCATTAATTAAGTCTAATATTGGAACTTGAATTTCAATAGCACTCATTCTTTAAACCTCCACAACCTATTTGCCACAAGGGGTTGTGGGCTGTAGATAGAAAAATAGTAATTACCTCTATGTTCCCTTTCTTGGGCTGTCTCCCAAACCAACATCAATTTCCTTTCCCTAATGAACACTTTCCATAAGGCAACTTATAGACTCAGAATAACCGAAGCATACATCAGGAAAGGACATAGATGCTTTTTTTTGTTTCAGAAAAAGAAACTTGGTGGATTCTCCCTTTAAACTCAGATTGTTTGTTTGTTTGCTTGCTTGCTTGCTTGTTTACTTACTTACTTACTTACTTACTTACTTACTTACTTACTTACTTACTTACTTACCTTCTTACCTACTACCCATCTCATACTGAAACAACTCTGGACGGCTTGCCAATGCAAAGACTGTTTAAAGTAGATATCAGGCATGGAAGCCTTCTTTTGCTTTAGGCCTTCATATCTGCCACGTTTACTACTGTGGGAAATTGGGAGGGGGGATTGTATGGAACATGGGTGATATATAGTCATAATAACATTTCTTTCCCAAGAAGTCAAAGACATCTTGCCTGCACCTGGAAGGCTGGAAATTGGAGGCATCTCCAGTTGGGACAATGTTTGATTGGACCATGTGATGGACTTGTGGATGTTGAGCAGGGACTTGAACTTTTCTTTGGGTGGAAAAAAACCTGGAAACTTTCAGATTCAGGTTTTCCCAGATGTGCCAATATGACATCTCTAATAAAATGTAACTTTGAGGAAATTCAAGCCTTGGAGTTTTCTTTCATTGGGGGTGTTACTTGGAGCCCTGACAGTAGGGTGTCAAACTCATGTCATCATGGTGGCATCACATGATGTATCATGACTTTTTTCCATTCGCTAAACTGGACATGGGTGTGGCCAGTGCATGACAAATCCGTGTCGTGGGCTGCGAGTTTGACAGACCTGGTTTAAAGAGACAAGGAAAGTCAGGAAAGTGCTTTTTGCCTTTCTCTTTAAACTCATTGCTTTGCTAGTGCTCTGTTGTTGATACAAAGAGAAAAATATGCAGAAAGATTTCCACGTAGGAGTTGCTTTCCCAATAGATGTGTTTGGAGAGCCTCTATGTCAAGGCAAAATGATGGGGTAATTCCATGAGGTTGCTATTCCTACCAAATCCCTTCTCTTAGGGGAAAAAAAAGTATTTACCTGCTTGCCAATAATATGTGGCATTCCAAACAGAAATGGCCACAGAAGCACAGGGCCCTGTAGCAGGCTGGGTGGCATGGAACTTCAGCCGGTTCTATCTGGCTCAGGCAAATTGGTAGCGGTGGTTGTGGGAGGCTCTGCCTACCCGTGCAGACATCATGACATCACTCTTTGCGACTATCTTAAGCTTCTGCACATGTGCAGAAGGCTTTGCGCATGCATGATGCACACACATTTACAAACTGGTAGGGAAGGTAAGTGAATTTCACCCCTGGTGGAATGGTCTTGCAGTGGGCCAGCTGGAATCCCACACATCAACAGCCTTCTTTAGGCTCCTCTAAGTCAGTTGGAATGTTTGTCTTAAAGAGTCCATCATTTTGGTAAGGAAAATACTTGTCTGTGGGGTTTTTTTCTTTGAAAACATTTTGTTTCTCATCCACGAAGCTTCTTCAATTCTGAATTGGGGCAAGAAAAATACTTATTTCCATGCTGGATCACTTTGATCCAGCTTTAGCCTGCTTCAGGAGCACGATGGCAACCAAGGTGGTAACTCTGTTGTGAAGATATGTCTTCCATAAACTGTAAGCAATCTATCCAGTCTGGGGGCAGCAACGGTTGTCTTTATCTCTGAGACTGCTAACCTCAGGCTGCTTACCTCCTGCCTTTGACTTCCTATTCTAGTTGTTCTCTGGTTCTCTGACTATCTGACTATAGCTGGCCTGGAACTAGATTTTACACTTTCACATTTATTTGTTGTAATTTCTGTTTCTGTTGAAGTTACAAAGAGCTACCTGACTTGACTTTTTCCTGGATTCTCACATTCCAGGAACATACTCATACACCACTCCCATTGGGGATATGGCCCCCAAAACAGAGAGTAGAAAAATCTGTGAAAGAGAAAGGAAAGGTGAGTCATTCTGAGCAGTGGGTGAAAAATTGGGAAAATTTTTGAGCTAATTGAGTTAGAAGTGCCTCCCCCCCCCCGCCCTTTAGTCTTTCAAGTTTGGATTGCTCCTGAAACCCATGGGGATATCTTGGTGCTAGACAAAGAAAAAACCATGGATGAAAAAAACAAAAAAACCCCCAAAACCTGGGACACTTCAAGTA
This sequence comes from Masticophis lateralis, assembly GCA_030761175.1. Classification (NCBI taxonomy): domain Eukaryota; kingdom Metazoa; phylum Chordata; class Lepidosauria; order Squamata; family Colubridae; genus Masticophis; species Masticophis lateralis. The sequence goes on along the minus strand of JAUDYJ010000001.1, from coordinate 308,250,897 downwards.
ACAGAGAAGCAAAAAGGATCTCCCTCAGGAATGAGTGATACTATTCTTGTTCAACTTTGTGTTTGTAGGTGTTTTTGTTTCTTTGTTTTTGGGAGAGGGAGCGGCTATGCCACAGATGGCTAAACTAAGGGGAAATTCATATGTGAATGAAATATGAAAGCTCACAAGACAATTTGAAAGGCAAGCTATGGAAGCAGTGGTGACATTCTACTGGTTCAGACCAGTTTGGGCAAACCATTATCTCCAACTTTAAGCTATGAGCGAACCAGTTCTCTCTTTCTTTCCCTACCCCTGCATTATACTTACCTATATTTCTGCTTCCAAAGCCCAGCTGATTGGGGGTGGCAGAGTGGATTGCCACTCCTCAGATGTTTTCCTTGCTCTCAGTTTAATCTTCTTCAAACTGAGCAAAGCGCGTGTTCAGCGAACCAGTTTTTAAACCAATAGGATCCCACCCGTGTATGGAAGTACAGTTAGAAAATATGGTTGCTGTCCTTAATTTCAGAGGAAAGAATTATGAAACTGCAATGCAGTAGTGGGTTGCTCCTAGTTCTGTCCGGTTCTTGTGAACCAATAGTAAAAGCAGCGGGAAGCTCCACCCACCCACCCAGATGTCATAATAGAGGATCTGTGCACACATACACTCCTGTTGTGATCCGGTACTAAAGGTAAGTAGAACCCACCCCTGCTGCAATGTATTTACTAGGAATAAGTAGATGCTAACATTATAAGAAGAATTTGTTCTGCGTAACTCTAAGAAACAAACACAGTTAAATCTGGAGTAAATCTTACTCCAGATTTAACTTGCAAAGTCAATCATAGGAAGAGGCACTGTTTTCATTGCAAATGATCCAGGCCATTACAAGGCAGATAAAAAAGCTTGCTTACACTCCAAACATTATGAAACTAAAATATACATCAAATTAGATGCTAGGTACTAACTGACAATATATTTAGCAGATAAAATCGTATGGCCTCATTAAAGGTGTAGACTCTGGAGGTAAGAGGGCTCCTAGAGAGCCCCCTGTTGAGGGTTGGGCTATAGAAACATTGTGTGGGAGGGGCAGATATGGCGTGAGCGGGGGACCATATCATGTGATGGGGGCACGCACTCGCTGTCTTCGAGCGATCGTGTGCCCCGGTCCCCGGAGCTATTCCCGTTCCCCAGGTTGTTCGGAGTCTCAGGACCCGAGGCTCCGGTTGCTGTTATGCAATGCCAGTTCCGTTGTAAATAAGCCCCCCCTCATCTGTGACCTTCTTCAAGAGGGGGTGCGGACCTGGCCGGTATTACTGAGACCTGGTTGGGCCACAAGGGTGGGGTTCCCCTCGTAGAGATGTGCCCACCAGGTTTCCTTGCATTTCACCAGCCGAGAGCTCAGGGCAGGGGTGGGGGAGTAGCGGTCATTATTAAGGAAAGTCTGGATCCGAGGGAGGCCACTGTACCTCAGATAGCCGGGTGTGAGTCCATCTTTGTGAGGTGGGGTCCTGGTGGGCAGATGGGTTTGTTAGTCACGTACCTGGCTCCCTGCCGCGTGGCAACGACCCTGCCCAAGCTTCTCAATGTTGTAGCCGAGGTGGTGATTGGCACCCCCAGGCTTATGGTCATGGGGGATTTCAATCTGCCATCTATCGGCAAAACATCTGAGATAGCTCGGGAGTTCATGGCTTCCATGACGGCCATGGACCTGACCCAGGTAATTCAGGGCCCAACTCACATTGGTGGACACACCCTGGATCTAGTTTTTGTCTCTGGGCAGTGGTTGAGTGGTCTTGATATTGGGGATATAGGCTTAGAACCCTTGTCAGGGACTGACCACTCGCTCCTCCGGCTCGACTTTCTGACCGCTGCACCCCACCGCAGGGAGGCGGAACCGACCAGGTGGTTCCGCCCCAGGCGCCTGATGGATCCTGATAGGTTCCAGACAGAGCTTGGGCCATTTACTGAGACACTGACACGCGACTCGGCCGAGGACCTGGTGGCTGCCTGGGATAGGGCGGCCAGTGGGGCCTTGGACCCGGCGCCAAACCCACTTAGCCCCTTGGTTTACCGAGGAGCTGAGGGAGATGAAGCGCCGGAAAAGACGCCTAGAGAGTGGTTGGAGGGCCAGCCGCTCCGAATCTGACTTGACACTAGTAAGAGCTCATATTAAGACTTACATAGTGGCGATAAAAGCGGCTAAGTCTAATTACTTTGCCGCTCTTATCGCATCATCAGATAATCGCCCAGCCGCCCTGTTTAGGGTGACCCGCTCCCTCCTTCATTCGGGAGCGCGGGAGGATCCCTTACAGGGATGTGCTGAGGATTTTGTTCAATATCTGGATGATAAAATAACTCAGATTCGGGACGACCTGGCCGCTGACTGGGTTGGTTCAGACGGGGTGACCGAGCCTGGTCTTGAGAGTGTTATCTGGGCTGAGTTCGATCCTGTGGCTCCCGAGGATGTGGACAGGATTCTGGGAAGACTGAATGCAACCACATGTTTACTGGACCCGTGTCCCTCCTGGTTGGTGCTGGCCTCCCGGGAGGTTACACGAGGCCGGCTCCAGGAGATTATAAACGCTTCTTTGAGCAAGGGTGTCCTTCTGCCTGCCTTGAAGGACGCGGTGGTGAGGCCCCTCCTCAAGAAGCCCTCCCTGGACCCAGCTGTTTTAGCTAATTACCATCCTGTCTCCAACCTTCCCTTCCTGGTGAAGGTTGTTGAGAGTGTGGTTGCGTGGCAGCTCCCCCGGTACCTGGATGAAGCTGTCTATTTAGACCCGCTCCAGTCCGGCTTCAGGTCTGGGTACAGCACCGAAACGGCATTGGTCGCGTTGGTGGATGATCTCTGGAGGGCCCGGGGTAGGGGGTACTCCTCTATCCTGGTGCTGTTAGATCTCTCAGCGGCTTTTGATACCATCAACCATGGTATCATATTGCGCCGGTTGGAGGACTGGGGGTGGGGGGCACCGTTTTACGGTGGTTCTCCTCCTACCTCTCCGACCGGTCGCAATCTGTGTTGACAGGGGGGCAGCAGTCGACCCCGAGGCGCCTGATATGTGGGGTGCCACAAGGGTCGGTCCTCTCGCCCCTCCTGTTCAACATTTATGTAAAGCCGCTGGGTGAGATCATCCGTGGTTTTGGGGTGGAGTTCCATCAGTACACTGATGATACTCAGCTGTACATCTCCACCCCAGACCACCCCAACGATGCCGTGGAAGTGATGTCCCAGTGCCTTGAAGCTGTGCGGGTCTGGATGGGGAGAAACAGGCTTCAACTCAACCCCTCCAAGACCGAGTGGCTGTGGCTGCCGGCGTCCTGATATAGCCAGCTGACTCCATCGCTGGTTATTGGGGGTGAGTCATTGGCCCCCACGGAAAGGGTCCGCAACTTGGGCGTCCTCCTGGACTCATGGCTGTCTTTAGAGGATCATACGACAGCCGTGGCCAGGGGGGCTTTTTATCAGGTCCGCCTGATTCACCAGCTGCGACCCTTTCTAGATCGGGACTCCCTACGCATGGTCACTCACGCTCTTGTCACTTCCCGTCTGGACTACTGTAATGCTCTCTACATGGGGTCCCCTTGGGGTGCACCCGGAGGCTCCAACTGGTGCAGAATGCAGCCGCGCAGGGGATTATGGGAGCGACGGGACGCTCCCACGTGACACCTCTCCTGCGCGAGCTGCATTGGCTGCCGGTGGACTTTCGGGTGCGTTTCAAGGTGTTGGTAACCACCTTTAAAGCGCTCCATGGCTTAGGGCCAGGGTACTTACGGGACCACCTTCTGCCGCCAATTGCCTCCCACCGGCCGGTTCGCTCCCACAGAGAGGGCCTCCTCAGGGTGCCGTCAGCCAGACAATGCCGGCTGGCGACCCCCAGGGGGAGAGCCTTCTCTGTGGCAGCACCCACCCTCTGGAATGATCTGCCTCCAGAGTTAAGAACAATCTCTGACCTCCCGACCTTCCGGCGGGCTTTAAAAACCCATCTTTTTCAGCTCGCCGGCTTAGCCTGATTCCTATAGCATTTTATCATCTTAGAGTTTTATTTTAATATGAAGTTAGTTTTAATCTATGGCCATTTGTATTGTTATTTTATGAAATTTTAACTTTTGTATGTTTGTTTTTTAATTGGCTGTGCACCGCCCTGAGTCCGTAAGGAGAAGGGCGGTATATAAATCTAAATAAAGTAAAGTAAATAAAGGAAAGGAAAGGAAAAGAGACCAGTTTAACAATGCCTTTTTTTTTTAAGATTCTGAATCTGGAATCTAGTCTTTTCTCAGTAAAGTATATAACATAGAAAGATTATGTAGTAAAGTTGAAAGTATTATTTTATATTATATGTTGTTATATGGCCCAGAATAGATAATGACTTATGACTATTTCATGTAAACTATCCAAGAATAATGGCCAGAGTGGTGAAGGCAGGTGGTTACACAGTTGTGCAGTTATCATCAGAGGTTTCAAATGAATTCTGCCCAAAAGGAAATTTCTAGAAAAATTCAAAGAAAAATTGCAGAATATTCAAATGGATGTTATTTGAATGTACAGTACACAAAAACTCCAACAGGTGCAATAGGAAACTGAAAGGGATGATGCATAACTAGGTGCTACAAGTATTTATATTTCTAAATTTTATCTTCAAGAAACAAATTAAAATAAGACATAAAACATTTGATTTATTTTTTAAAAATGACAAATAATTTATTTCAGCAGAAACAAAGAGAAAAATTGAGTTATTTTGTAGATTAATCCACAACTGAAACCAGAACTTTTCCTGACTGATGAGCACTGTAGATCTGTTTGGAGTGAAAGTTACCTTATTTACCCATATACATGATGAAATGTCCCTTCATGTTGTTCATATTTCTATCATAAATTTGAAATACTTTTATACATTCTAGACAATTTCTCTGGTGCCATGTAAGGCTTCAAAGGCTTCAAAGAACACACTTTGAAATACACCCTCCCCCTCCAAAAATGGAAATGGAATTTCATTTCTGCTTTTACAGTGAACAGTGACTATTAGTAAATTTCAGCAATAGTTATAAGGATTTTTTTCTTTGTTAAATAAAGATTATCCATACTTCAAAACTCTACATAAAGCAAAATTGAAATTAGGGTGAAGGACCAAGAGAAAAAAAAACTGTTTTGAACTGCATTATTTTAATACTATCATAAAACAACTATCATAGAAATCAAATTATAATGATTGTTTTATTTATTTTAAATTGTTTTAATTATTTCTTTTAAAAAGGTATAACAGTAGAGTGTCACCTTCAGTGGGACAAACAAGAGCCTAATTCATTCATATATTTATTTATTTCTTCCTTCTCTTTCAATGTTGGTAATGATTATAAATACATGATGTACATTTTTATGGAACTAGCCATGCTTGAAATAGTCATTTATTGCCCCTGTCAATTCCACTACTTTCTTCTCCATAAGCATCTGTTCATTTTCTGGGATTTTCTACCATGATGGCTGGAAATGGATCTTTTGATGTGGATGCTTGAATTGCATGGTCCTATTCTATAAATTTCTGTTTCTAAGCAAAGCTGTCTACAGGGAGAGTTAAAATGGCACCTTGTGCCTTTTTAACATGCATCACACACACTTATGCGCACATAATAATGGGCTTCAATCACCTGACTGCACCCATCATTTTGCTCTGAATTAAAATAGATTTATGTAACAGGTCATTTGTTGATTGTATTTATAAGGCTCTGTGCAGTGGGATCTACTTACAAATAAATGTATGCAGGACTTGTCTGCAAAATTTAAAATAAAAAATCAAGGATGGTCATAATTCTAAAATATGTTAACAGATGGGGACAGATTCTCTTGATAGACCAGATCTAACTGTTCACTTCATGCATAGGAGCAAATTTGAAATATGAAGACATACTATATCATTCAGGACCAAACTCTTACAAATAAGTTAAATATTCTTTCTTCTACTGTAGGTAAATAAATATATGAATTCATACATTGCAAGCAACCGTTAAATAGGCTTTAAATGCTAACATGTTTCATTAGATCAACACAAGGAGGAGAATAACAGAGGAGGATAACTCTTGAATAATAATGCTGATTACAGGTATCCTTCACAGCAGGAGTCATATGATAGTTTTCTATTTATTCATTTAAAATATGGCTGCTATCTTACGGATGGTTTTAGGAGTTGAATTGCATTTTATGCTTTCATTCAAAGATTTGTAAGCTCTGTGGTAAATCAGACTGCTTCTAGAAAGAATTTTTATAGCTCTAGGAGACTTAGTAAAGTATGACACAACCAAATATTTTCTCATTCTTGCCCCTAAAGTGTGCAAGAACAAGCCGTGACCAGTAGATTAATACTTACCCTGAAGACTCAGGAGAAATAGCCAATCCCAGTAATTTCCTGAAAATATAATAATGATCTATTCTTTCATGGTACTGTTAAGTAGCATTTCACACAGAGACTTACTGCTGTTCAACCTACTTGTTTGAGGAAATTTATGTACCTAATGATAGACAACTGCACACGCTAAAATTACCAAGACTACTCTTCCTTTTCTTTCCATTTAATAACCAATGGTGACAAAATAAAAATAGAAAGAAAAGCTATTTTTATCTATTGATTCTATCAATTCTGTTTTAAGTTAAATAAAAAATTCTACCTATATACAATTTGCATATTGTGTGTGTGTGTGTGTGTGTGTGTGTGTGTGTGTGTGTATATATATCATATACATATAACATATATAGTATATAAGAGACACGTATCTTATGCATATTGGTGATACTTTAACTTGAACTAGCAGTTGACCTTTTCCAGTAGTTTCATACATATCTTGAACAGGACGGGGGAAAATACTGAACTTGGATGCACTCCAAAATGAAGTGCTTGACTGCTCTCTACTTTCCTACAATCACTGGATACATTCGCTCAGGTAGGAAACAGAAGCACAATAAATTGTGGCTCTAATTCCCAACTGTTGCAGATTGTTTTGCAGAATAATGTGGTCAATAGTACTGAAAACAACTGAAAGCTCTAGGAGGATAAGGTGCTCATAGCTCCTCCATTTAAGCCTTTCTATAAGTTATCCATGAACATAGTCAATGCAGTTTCCATTCCATGGACATATCCATACTATCAAACCTGCAAGCAATCTGTATGGTCCAGAGCAGGGGTCTCCAACCTCGCTAACTTTAAGACTTGTGGACCTCAACTCCCAGAATTCCTTAGCCAGAAAAGCTGTCCAAATTTGTTGGATTCATTAACTGTTAGGAATAGCTCATTGCTCTTTCTCTTACTGACAGAAAGGACTCCAACCAATGCTGTGATGGCAGTGGATGTGGTGCTTTTGAACTCATACAGACTCTGACTTCATCTTGAGAGCTCAGATTTTTCAGCCTGGGCCACAATAGCCTTCAGAGACTTGTTGAGAATAAACCAACCTTGCCCACTCTCTCTGCAATCCTTTCCATTGACTTTTTGTGCTGCCTCCCATCTTAGCTCAGGTCATCTATTTCAGCCTCCCTAAATTTGAATACTCAACTTCCAACAACTCAGACTTCCTGAGCTTTCTAATAGGCCTGAAATGTTAATACTAGTCTATGGTGGACCCAGCGTTGAAGTCATAAAGTAAATTTTTGACTTCATGTTCCTCCACCATCTCCATTGTCTCCAGAAAAGCTGCTTATAGCCATTTGTAACTCTTAAATTCTTTAGTTGTAAAGTGTCTAGCTATTTGGGCAGCTTCAAGAATTACAACTCCAGCCAGCCAGCACTTAAATAATAATGCAGGAACCTGTAGCAACAATTCTCTCACACACAAATCCACCTGACACCATTCCAGTGATAAACTGTTGATATGCTTGATAGGCTGTTGTTTCTAGTATGAATGGTTTCATTTTGAATGCAAGTAGTGAGCTGCGGTTATAGGAAAAGCTACAGCACATGAAGCCAAAATACTTCATAAATTTAATGCAAGGCATGCTGAGCCCTTTATGTCTATTGTTATGCAATAGTATAAAGGGAAATTTAATCTTTTCTATCTGAGCTACCATCCAGGATTTTTTTTTGCTCTGGACTTCACTGATAGGAAAATGCAACCACTGAAACAAATGATAAGTACAAATATTTAAGATACTAGCTGAGTAGGTAAAGATGAAACATTATTTGATCACTTTGTTTTGAAAAAGCAATCTCATCATTGGTGTCTATAATTAATTTCTTGCAATGTAAATTGATTTATGGACTCCAAATTATAAATTTTCATATCTTCCTTAATAGCAATAGCACTTAGACTTAAATACCGCTACACAGTGCCTTTTATCCCTCTCTAGGCAGTTTACAGAGTCAGCATATTGCCCCCAACAACCTGGGGCCTCATTTTGCTGACCTTGGAAGGATGAAAAGCTGAGTCAACCTTGAGCCTGGTGAAATTCAATTAACAACAGCAATAACAAAGGTGGGACATTTTAGCTCATGACAGACATTCAGCTTGGTTGGATGAAAATATAACACATGAAAAAAAAAAGTTGGACCAAATCTCCTGGCATGTTTATCACAAACTTTTATACAGAAAACTTGAAGTGTACCAAGATGCATGTATAGAAGTTACTAAGCAACCGGTCATTTCAGTTGCAGAGGGCAGGAGAGGGCAACCTCTTTATGCAGCCTCTGTAAACCTTTCAGATCATAACACTGGAACTTAGTAAAAGACTACAGATGTTTGGTGGCATAGGTTTAAGCTTTTGCATAGAGAAAAACATGTGTTAGGTGTTGGAATAAACAATTTAATGTGTTCCTCAAGCGTGGGATCTAATCTAAGCAAGGACTAGAGGACAGTTCTTTGTATCTTTTGATAGAAAGGTTTATTACTGGAAATACTTCCTAGCTAGCCTCATACATTGGGTCAGAATCCAAGGGACTGGAAAGACAAAGAAGCATTCTGTGAGTTGGATTCTCACAGATAAAGAGTAGACACAATGAATGATAAAGAGGGAGGCAGATAAATTTATTATGGTCACCAAGCCATATGGGATGAAAGAATTCATAATTCCAACACCCCTGCATATTTACTCATTCTCCAATGCTATCATATCTTGAAGGAGTCTAAGATGTTCTCTTCCCAAAACATCTGTGATATAGACACCTATCAGCACTTTTTCTGATGGGCAAATCTAAACTCATTCAGTCCATTTTCTTAAGAATATCACACATACTAACAAGGCTACTGTCATCTGTGACTTGATCATGGATGAGAGGGCTAACATGACATGTATTATTGAGACCTGGGCCTGGAAGAAGGTGAGATTTGTGTTTCAAAATGTGCCCTGACAGCTTTTGTGTATGGCATCAGTTGAGAAACTCAACCAGGTGTGGGGAAGTGAGAATTATCATTCAGAACTCCCTTACAGCTTTCAGGGACACTGCTCCACAAGTCACAATATATAAGATCCTATTCATTAAGTTGGCTATGGGATATCAGTTCGGACTTTTGATACTGTGCTCCTGCTGTATGGGACCTCTCTGCCTTACCCTAATCACTGCACTCTATTGTGCTGGCTCTCTTCCTTCATCTATGGCAAGTTCCAGTTCCAGTTACTGTTGATTGGAAAGGTTCTATAATGTAGAGTTCAGCAGGGTTTAGTACTCTCTCTTAACATTTTAAGAAAGCTGATAATGAGGTCTAACCCAGGAGGAGAGTCTTACATACTATGGCACCTACACTTTAGAACATCATTCCCCCTGAAATTAGCTTTGTGTTGACCTTGCTGGCCTTTCAGAAATCCCCAGGCCTTTGCCATCTGGCCTGGGGATTTTATAACAGTGGGTGTGTAGTCTGCAAAGTAGATATATTGTTCATGAATTGATAGGACTTCCCACTGATTATTTTTATGGTTTTGTCTTTTTTAAAGACAAAATATAATATTATTTAAAATAATATTTTTGTCTTTTTTAAAAATTGTTTTTCTCTATCTTTAATCTTGTAAACTGTCACAATCCATGTAAGTGATATTGGCAGCTATATAAATTAAACAAATAAAATTATAAATAATAATTGTTCTGGATATAGCACTCTTAGTTTGCACAATTAAATACATCCCTGGATACCTTGAAACAAAATTTGGTTCTGGATCATTTATACCAAAGTCCATTATTTGTTTCTATGCCACAACATTTTGGTAGCCTAACTGCTTATACGTAGTTTATGAAAATTTTATATAAAATAAAAGACAAATTTAAAGACAGAAAAGAAACTAGAAATGAAATATAATTTCCAACTTTCTCTTCAACATGTAATTATAATCCTATAATTTCCCCCTCCTTAAATGTTCTATAAATCCCTTCAGACTCTCACTTGATCTACATCTTTTTTTAAAGCTCTGAGGCTATACTTATTTCATACTGTAAGAATGCCTGCCAGATATGATTTTTGAAATTTTAACCTTAGAATAGAATAGAATAGAATAGAATAGAATAGAATAGAATAGAATAGAATAGAATAGAATAGAATAGAATAGAATAACAGAGTTGGAAGGGACCTTGGAGGTCTTCTAGTCCAACCCCCTGCCCAGGCAGGAAACCCTACACCACTTCAGACAAATGGTTATCCAACATCTTTCTAAAAATTTCCAGTGTTGGAGCATTCATAACTTGTGCAGGCAAGTTGTTCCACATATTAATTGTTCTAACTGTCAGGAAATTATTCCTTAGTTCTAAATTGCTTCTTTCCTTGATTAGTTTCCACCCATTGCTTCTTGTTCTACTCTCAGGCGCTTTGACTGCCTCTTCTTTGTGGCAACCCCTGAGATATTGGAACACTGCTATCATGCCTTCTCTTCATTAAACTAGACATACCCAGTTCCTGCAACTGTTCTTCATATGTTTTAGCCGCCAGTACCCTAATCATCTTTGTTGCTTTGCCATACCATAGATACCATGCTGCCCAAATCTTAGATCACATCTTCCAAATTCCAACAGTCTCCAATTTTTTTTGCAGCACTATTTCATACAAGCTAAATATAGTACTTAAAAAAAACTATGTTAAGATATGGAATGAAATTTATATATAGATATAGAGATGGTATAGATAGATAAAGCTATAGAGAGGTAGAGAAATGTAGAGAAATTTCTATGTCTCTGCATAGAAATGAGATAGAGACAGAAATAAAGACAGAGACAGAGACAGAGACAGAGATAGAGATAGATTGAGATAGAAATAAAGATAGAGATAATAGAGGTAGAGATGTAGATATAGATGTAAATAGATGGGATACAGTACAATTGTCACTGCTGAGGAGCAATTCTGTAATTAACTTATTTATATTATTTTTGTTTCAGACAATACCTCTTTTGACACTTGCAGCATCATTAAACAATGGCAGAATAATTTACATAAATTTATAAGGTAGGGGAAACACACGAGTTAGATATACCGTAAGAAATTACAAGATGCAAAGGACAGAGAAGAATTGGGTCTACCAGTTTTTAATTTGTCTTTGCTAGCCAGAGTTGTATTTTTAAGATAGGCAGTCATACAAATATTTTGAATGAATTAATAGTAATGGACAAGCTAGTTTATGCTTAGCTTGAATCAGGTTGCCTGTTGTGACCTAGGCTTACTGAGCCATTACAAGACACAATTAGTCCCACATAAACCTATTTTATTGTAACAGCTAAGAATTACTTTCATTCCCAGCTGAGTCCCAATTAGTTGCCAAACAAGTCCTTCGGAAGAAGTCCTTCAGGATAATCACCAACTTTTATCTTCTTTGACACCCTGCCAAAGGCCTTACTTGGCAAAACCCCATGAAGTTCAGAAACAAACAAGAGATGCCGACTGGAAACAGAGTTAGCAATGTTGCTTTCCTGCAAAAAGGCTCAAATGCCTTTGTTTCTCTTTTAAGCCTTATGGGAGGGGCCAATCATCTTCTGGCCTTACTCCCAAGTCATCCCTTTTGCTTTAGCTGCTCTTCCCTTTTGGCAGCTCTGTGCATGTGTGCACTAGGAACAGGCTCCTCCTCTTCCTCTGCATCTCTGCTATCTGACTCTGGGGGCTCTGGAATCCGCGCATCACTCCCAGATGGCCTGGCCCCATCTCTGCCTCTAACACAGAGCCCTCATCTGGGCCTTTCCCAGACTGGCCCATGTTCCTCCCCAGCCTCCTCACTGTTTGACTCCGCTACCAGTTCCACAGGCTGCTGGTGTACCACAACATTGCCTTAGAAATAAAGTTAAAGTATATTGTTCAGTCTGAGGGGTAAAATGTTTTTGTGATTCTTCAAAGGACAAGAGAAAGTTGAAGACATGCTTATGGATGGATTTTAAATTTACTTATTGAATTTTAGATAGTTTTATTTTAGATAGATTTTAGATAGATTTATATAGATAGCTCAAATATGCACAACAATGTTTTATCTATGTAGTCGTCTATCCAGTGATATGCTATTTTCCATGTTTCAGTTTAATTCCAAGGAAAGACATGAGAAAATTCTTCTCAAGGTCTCAGAGGTAATTTTGGAATCCAACAGTTTCATCAAAATGACAAAAAGTGTGTTGCTATGCCTACTCCTTATGTTTAGGTATATGTGATACCACAAAGCACATACAATAGAGCTGACATAGCATCACAACAGCATGATGATCATGTTATTATCAGCCCTTGCTCTTCCCTGCAGATATCTCTTCACAGAGCATTATTATAAATAGCACTACTATTCTCATTATGAAATTATTGGGAATATTTTTCTGTCAGATAAATTCCAAGGAACTGTCTACACAACTCCTCTGCCAATAGTTTTGATTATGAATTCCAAAGGCCATTTCTGCCTGCCTCCCTTACAAATACAGTAGTCTACCGCTCCATAATCTGTAAAGGGGTGTTGTTTTGATGTGGTTTATATCATCCCCAGATTGCATTCCACAATTCATTTCATCTCCTTACACAATGAATGCCCTATAAGTCACAGTTAGCAGTTGTTCATTCTATAAATTTTCTTCTTTCTCTGCACCATGCTGCTGAGATATCAACATTAATCTCTTTAGGGGTGGACAGTTCAGCTGCAATGGATCATTTCTCTACCACCTTCTCCTGCCTTTGCATCCCATTTCCACAGCTTGATAATCATAGGCTATTTGTTAACCTCTACTGGAGGGTGGAATATGAAGGGTTTTTAAAAAATAAATAAATAAAGTGAACTGTACTTGGTATAATTTTATTATTTAATTCTTCATTGAAATTGTTCAAGAAGGCAGGGTTTCCTTTCATATGGTAAGTTAGTCTTTAGAACAGATAATAGGCTTAGAGCCAAAGAGGAGGGGAGCTGGGGGAAACAACCTAAAACCAGGCTTCCTTCCCCCCCCCTCTTTTGTAATTTCGCAGAATATCTGCTTTTATACCTTTCATATTTATCATTATAGCAATGTCATACTGCTTTTCAGACACACACACACACACACACACACACACACACACACACCATTGCTACTGGTTCAGTAGTGGGTTGCTACTGGTTCTCCCCAGATCGGGTGAACCAGTAGTGGCAGCAGCAGGAGGTTCTGCCCACCCACCCGGATGCTTCTGCGCATGCCCAGAAGCATTGCGTGTGCGCATCCATGAGCAAACTGATAGCGATGGGTTTTGAAACCCACTACTCACATGCACAATCTCAGGGAGGCCTTCATACAAAGAAATGCTCCTTGCACACATGACTTAAATCCAAAACATAAAACATAAAAAGAAAGATGGGCATGGAATAAAGAGGGGAAAGAAACCACACTTAACTATAACTCAAAGTTCTTTTCCTGTCTTGATCTTCCAAGGAAGGAAGGAGTCAATCAGAACCCTGTTATTGAGCTACTAAGTTTGAATGCATAAAAACTAATCTGGAAGATAATGGCAGTGGACAAACAAGTAGTATATCGACAAGAAATTCCAGGAAAGAAAACCTAGAACTTTATTGCCTTTATTTATTGAAATAATTGGATATCTATTGATACCAATAGAAGTGAACATTTGTAGCTCAGGGATGAACTGTTTGGGGACCTTGGTGCTCTCTGAGCTTGGTTGTTTTCTTGCATATGTTTCATTATCAAACTAGATAATATCAGTGCTAGTGGGGAGTGGAGTTTGCTCTCATTTTATATAATAAAACAGGCTTGTCCTGTCAATATTGGTGGGAGTCATCATGATGATTCCTTGATTGGGCTATTATTTACTGTTAGTTTATTTATCAGAGTACCCAAGCTAACAGTAATACCATGATATTGATGGCTGTAAGGTGCATTCATAGTCTCTATCAACCTCTGGTTGAAAGTCCTGCTGGGCATCAGAAGGTGAAACAAATATGGCAAAGGCTCCCTTTATACCCAGAAAAGCAGAAAGAAAGAAGAGCAGATTTTGCATCTAGTGTTGAATTAGCATAACATCTCTCCTATATTGCCTGATATATCCTTTATTTCAGCGTTTAGAGGAAATTAAATGTATGGCATTATCATGATTTGGGGAGTGGGAAGTAACAGGCAACAAAAGGGGAGCAGTATTATGATCTGGCAACCAGTTATTTTCTCTCAAAAATTTCCAAGAATGACATAGCTACATGATATTGGTTGTAATGGAGAAAGTATAGTGATTTTGGCTTCATCATTCTTGAAGCCCTCATTTCTGAAATGCAAATTATGAAGCCCTCATTTCTGAAATGCAAATTATACTCTGAAAACCTTTGCTAAACGTAATGCTAAACGAAGCAGTTACTTTGAGTAAACAAAGATGCAATACGGTTGTAATTAACTTATCATAGAACAGTTGCATTATTCTATTCTTCAGTTGTTTTTTTGCTGAGTCTGGGGAATGCCCCTCTCGTCCCCTCCCCTTTTCTTTTTCTTTTTTCTTTTCTATCTTCTATCGTGTATCTTATACTTTTCCATGGAACAATCCTCAACCAATATTCTCTAGGAGGTATATATTTGGATCAACTTAGTAGAACAATTAAAGAGATTTCTATCTGAAACATGTTTCAATCCAGTTGAAATCAAAGGGATCTATGTTCTTCATGATTAATGTAAATATCACTGTCAATAGCTGAACTGATATTAAATAGCCCAATCTATGAATGGAAAAGTTTGTTTTCTTCCCATGAAAAGTTCCCAGTTAGCCAAAAGGCAATCTATGTAATATTAATATTAAAAACAGTGGTGAGGGAATTACAAGAACATTATTCTACTATATGGGGTGCTGTGTTGTATTAGTACAAAGTGAACTAAAAGAACTTTCTTTGCAAATTTTCTGAATTAAGTATACATGTAGCTTTTAATGGTTTATTGAATTTTTAATTTCTTTTTTTCTTAGCAATAGTAATGGTAACTGTGGCATCACTGATTTCTGGAGAGTAAAAAATTACAAAGACAGAGTAGCCAGTAAAACATTAACAAGACTAATGAATCCTGATTTCAGAGATGGTTGGTCTGGAACTATAAAAGCCTCTAAAATGTCTCATTGTGTTATGATTCTAGCATACCAACACATGGAGTAGTCATGCCATTGATGAACAGCAGACAGCTCAACAGAAATACAGCAATCATCCTCCAATCATAATAAGAACATTTTTATGGCATTAAGGAAACATCACACCATGTTTTCAATTATTCTATAACCCTTTGAAAAATGCATTGATACAAAGATATAGACGCAGTCTGTGTAATGGGTGTGAGTTCAAAAGGCAACTATAGGGGTACCAATGTAACACCTACTTGCATATCTTTAAAATGGTTGCACCTTTTCTTAGGATCTTGCAAGTTCCATTCTTTGTTTGGATTAAAATGCAAAGCACTGCTGTAACAGAATGTGTGAACTCATTCATTGGCATCCTTCAGCTTCAAGAGATTATGGTATTGTGCTCTGGAAAGAGGTCCTAAAACAGCATCTAGTGTGACTAAAAAGGCCAATTTGAGAATGGCAATCCCTTCCACACTGAGGGCAGATACATTCTGTCCCCTCCCCAGCGCCCAGATTTCGCTGGTTCCGGGACTACCTCTTTGCCTCAGCCTGCCGAACAAGTGTCTCTTCGAATTGGAGAAGTCCTGGTTGAAAGTCCTGCTGGGCATCTTTAGCCTCCAAGCTGAACGATCGGAGGTCAAGGTTTCCCAGCTGTTAATGTCCATTCCCAGGGCCTTTAGGTCCCTCTTACAGATATCCTTATATTGCCGCTGTGGTCTTCCTCTGAGGCGCTTTCTCTGCACTAATTCTAATGTGTGAATGACCTTGGGAAACAAAGAGACAAGATCTGTCTAAGAAACAACCAGACAAGAAAGACAGGATCCCCAGTGGCTTACTGAGCAGAGAATAGAATTTAGGAAGCCCTAATTGATCAGAAAGTCAAAAGTATTGCTGAGAAGTTTGTATCTTCAGACTTGCAAGATTCTGTTACTGAGGCTTAAAACAAAATAGAATAGAATTAGTTCATCTAGCTGTGTCTCCTATCTGGTTTACTTGAGAGGGTTGACAACTGCAAAGCCCTAATACCTAAGAAAACCCTGCAACCGCTCTATTACCCATCTACCACCCCCCCAAAAAATCACAATTCTAAGTCTGATACAGCAAATGTCTTTTGTAGAGTCCCATATAAGCATTGCCTCTTTTCCAACTGTGTAGTCCTGCTTGTTCCCTCTGTATTGAAGGAGTAAAATGGGCTTGTTCATTTCTTTCCTGTGTGGCATTTCAGAAAGAAATCAGAGGTCTTCCTTTAACCCCTACTCCAACCCTAATTATCCATTTTTTATCTATGAAATATATCCATATTTTGGATGATTGGAATACCCAGAAAAATTAATTACATGGGAAGTTGGAATGGGAGCAAATCCCATATCTTACTCCATCAGATATTTCATAGGGAGACAGGGTAGTTCATAACATACTATCAGTGTCTATGACATGACTGGCCTAGTTGGTAACCAACAAAACAATAGAATTTCCTCCCCCCTCCTGCAGCAGTACAATCTGATATAGAACATCTAAGAAAGTAACGTGTGTGTGTGTGTGTGTGTGTGTGTTCCACTAATACGAAGAGAAAAATACTGAGTATTACCACTACAATTGAAAGCTCACTTTGGCCTCCAAATGAGAAGAGAGAAGTTGGGAAAAATTGAAGGCAAAAGGAGAAGTGGAAGGAAGAAGGTGAGATGGTTAGACAGTGTCATTAATATAGTGGGCATGAGTTTGGGCAGATTCAGGGAGACAGAATACTAGGAAAAAACTAAACCATATGGGTTAATATTCCAGTCACCAGCAGAAGGATGCCAAGCCAACCTTTATAAGCATTTCGAAGGTATCCAGTACACATACAGAGAAAATGTTTCTTTGTCATACTATGGTCCATGAGGTCAGGAAGAGTCAGATGTGACTTAGTGATTGAACAACAAGCCACTAAAATTGGAACCAGACCAAATTCTACAAGGGTCTATGGAGAACTGAAAAACAAAGGAAGGGAAAATGAAAATTTAATTTTACTTCTCTGAAATTTTCAGGAGATGGAAATTTATTTATTTATTTATTCAATTTTTATAGTGCCCTTCTTCTGAAGGACTCAGGGCGGTGTACAGCCACGATAAAACAATGTAATAGAATTGAGTTAGACACCTGCATGTTCTAACATTTTAATCACAAAAAAGTTAGCAATCTGTGCTACAAGCTCTTTCATACTTGCATGCTGTCATTATTAGCTATTTATATCAATTTTGAAATAACAAATTTGATGTCTTGTCATGGTAAACCAATGGAAACTTGCATAAAGCAAAGTGTTATTTTTTGTGATCTTGTGATTAGGTTAATACAAAATATTTTTTTCTTTATGTGTACTGGATACCTTAGAAATGTTTAATAAAGGTTGGCTGTAACATCCTTCTGGTGATGATTAGAATATTAACCCATATGGTTTAGTTTTTTCCTATTATTCTTATTCTCATATTTGAAATCAATTGGATTCTTAATATTACTCTGGATCAATTGCTATATGCCAAAGAAGCATGTAATTTTCTTGGGTATATTCTCAGCATTTGAAATCTCTCAAAACTTCAAGAATTTTGGATACGGGAACATGAGGGTTGTGTAAAAAGATATTATAAATTATAATTTATATATGTGCTGTTCATTAACATTCTTGTATATTTCCATAAAATACAACAAATGTTGAGTGATATGGTAGAGTCTGAAATTTTGGAGTCATTGTGTTTATAACATAATTTCCAGACTCTTTTTCCCTTTTTATGAATCTCTATGATTATCAATTTTGAGGTTGCATTGATCCTTTAATATTGCTGTATGCATTTATAATTTGTTGTTGCTCTTATTATAGCATAATGCTTTTTTAACATAAAATATCCCTGATTTCTGCAGTGTTTCCTGATCACTTAGACTGTCTAGGAAATATTACCCTCACAATATGGAGTCATTTTTCCACTGATAATACAAATTATAGCTGAACTTTATTCATTTTCCTCCCAGTTTTATTTGGTGCAGAATTCCCAAATTCCCATCCATCAACCTTCACAGCATAAATCTTTTATATTTCTAATGTACACTGGGAAGGTTTTGAAAATGTCATGTCCATTGTTTCATCCAGTCATTATGTACAAACTTGCTCAGTGTGTTTAAATAATTGATTAATTAGTATAAGTCATATTGTATTGCAGCTGTTAGAAGAAGAAAAAATGATGTGCATGTTAGTTCTATTTACTTACTTTCATTCACTAAATGAAAGCTCTTAAATAAAAAGTCATGTATTAGGCATTTTAGCCAAGAAATCTGAAATATGGCTGACAGATGACAAGATAAAAAAATTATTACTTCATGTTTCTTGACTGTGAAAGGAATATTAGATCATAAGGTTTTTCTTAATGTGACTCTTTAATGCCACAATGCCACAATACTTAAGTGAAGATATTGCTATCATAATTTCTTCAAAATATAAAATTTTTGACTTTTTAACTGAATAACATTTTGTGATAACAAATGATACGCCACAGAATTTTTAAAAAATATCATAGCTATTTTACATCCATTGTGGAAATTCTAGTTTTACAAAGCATAACTTTTTTTATTTAGAGAAAACAAATCTTAATGGCAATCTGTCAAAATTCAATACTAATATCATATTAAACTTGTTTACTATGGAAGCTACTTCCAAAGTCAGTGCATGTGGTAGCACATTTTTATATCAAGTTTATTCAACTATTTTTTGTTTTTGTTTGTTTGTTTATTTATTTATTTATTTACTGCCCAACTCACCTGAGTGATATTCCTTTTGATCTTTTCCATTCTCTGTGAGAACAAGAAAAAGGTCAGGAGGTATTAAAATATGAATCTATCTTTAGGTCATGCTTTTCAGAAACAAGAAATTCTACATATCTCATTTGTTCCTGATGTGTGATTTATGTTTACATCCATCTTTCCATCCATACTTGTACCTATCCATAGATTTATCTATTCATTCATGCATCTTTTTTTTACCCATTCTAATAAGATTTTGATTGAAACTGCTTCATTTTACAGTCTACAAATTTATACCAGATTATATACACACAGGGGAAAATATAGCTTCCTAAGTGGGGATGGTGAGAGATGACTGGACAGAGAATACAGAAAGACTCAGCAAGTCCATTTCATATTCTCATCATGTTGTCATCCTGACATCTCCAGATGTTCTTGGAAGTTAAGGAGAAAATGAAAAGAGGAAAAGAGGAAAAGAAAGATACATTAGTTTACTACTGAAAGAAACAGAGATAGTTTAAGGGAGGTGGTGGAAAGGATGAAAAGTATTCCTATATGTATCAAACTGGAGCATTTGGGAAAGGGATTTCTGAGACTGGAAAAATCATATTGAGTTTGAATTTTGATCTCCTTATACTGAAATGCACCCCAAATGAATGTATATACACCCTTGCTTTTATATTTATTTCTATATTTATCTTTATATTCTATATTTGTTTATATTTTTATATTTATAAGTGTATTCTATACTCATGAGAGTTTTTCCCCAATAATTTCTAGGAATTGCATTAAGAAAGTAGAACAACATTAAGAAAGAAAAACAATATTCTATTGAGCTGGATCTAGAAAAAAGGGGGAAATTTTTAAATAGTAAAATCAAAGATATGACTCATATACAACCCAATATTAATTTATCACTTAATTTTATAAAATACCACCTCCCTTTTTTATATTTGACTGACCAGCCTTAGCAATCACTACTGTATAAGGAAAGGTAATCTATTTTTTGTCATCCTCCTTCTGGATGAAGGTGATGGTGGTAAGAAAACATACAAGGACATGAAACTATTAAAAACCACGTAAAGTAGTTTTCTATAGAAATGATCACTGCATAGATTTTTAATGTCTTTGAAAATATTGAGTGGCAAAAAATAGATTTGAAAATGAATTGTCCCTCATAACATTTGGGCATCTCTGATCCAAAGCAACAAAAGTTGTGTAGGTAGTCCTCAATTTATAAACAGTTATTTAACAAATGTTTGAATTTACAACCACATTGGAAAGGGTGATTATGGCCATTGTAAAATATTGTGCCCTCCCGAGTCACATGATTGCAGCCTGGATTGCATGATACTTGTGTCAGAAGCACTGAGGAGCTTCTAGGTTGAAAGGATTACCCAGTGACATCACCGTTGCTTGAGGATGCCTAGTTGGAGGAGCTGGAGCAAAGGACAGGAGCTAACTCCACCTCAAGGCAGCACTTGATAAACACAGGCTTGCTGCTTGTCAAGCCAGCATTTTCTAACCACATGAGCCACATGGCTCCTATTGCAGCCTGGGTACTTAGCCACATAATTGCACTTATGACTGGTTATCAAGTGTCCTGTGATCATATAATCACCATTTGTAACCTTCTATGCCAGTTTCCACAGAAAGTCAATGAAGATGAATGAAGGGACGCGATGGCTCATTGGCTAAGATGCTGAGTTTGTCGATCAAAAGGTAGGCAGTTCAGCTGTTCGAATCCCTAGTGTCGCGTAAAGGGGTGAGCTCCCGTTACTTGCCAACCTAGCAGTTTGAAAGCATGTAAAAAATGCAAGTAGAAAAATAGGGACCACTTTGGTAGAAATGTAACAGTGTTCCATGTGCCTTTGGCATTTAGTCATGCAGGCCACATGACCATGGAGACATCTTCAGATAGCACTGGCTCTTTGGCTTTGAAATGGAGATGAGCACCGCTCCCTAGAGTCAGGAATGACTAGCACATATTGCGAGGGAAACCTTTATCTTTTATGCCAGTTTCCATAGAAAATCAACGAAGAAGCTGCCCAGGAAACTTGCAGGTGGCTGCTGTCTGCCAAAAAGACTGCCTCTCACAACTGAGATCTAGCTGAAAGAGCTGCCTGCCAAGGGAACTGCATTCCTTCAGTGGGGTGGAGAAATCTTGCTCAGATCCTGATAATTTGACTTCCATTTCTGCGCCCCATGGAAGGAGTTCCCTTCTGCTCATGAAAAAAAGCTGACAAACTTCTGATGAGATGTAGAAATTGAGTTCAGATCACCAGATATATGTGAACTGTATACAAAAAAGGTCTTTGATAAAATGGTGTATTTATGTATTGGGGGTGCGGGAGGAAAGTAGCTTGTGAAGTTCAGCTGCTCTTGTAATCCATCATTTCCTCTTGCAGTCATAAATCAATACAATTCTACTCCCTTTAGAATAAACTTAAAAAGCCTTATCCTCTTTATTACAACTCAGATCAAGAAAAGAGGCAGAATTTTATGAAGAGATATAACTCATGGAATTATCAATCTTCATTTTCTTCATTTTTCCTCTTCCTTCAGTTCAGTATTTCACTTGTGGAAGTTTTGGCTTCAACATTCCACATTTCTGCCCAGCAAGATAGTATGTGTGTGCATCTCTGTGTGTGTGTGTGTTAGTGTAAACATTCTAAGAAAGGATATTACAAGAATAATATTAAGCACATTTACTAATAAGGAATTGGATTGCAATCAATGGAGTTTGCTTATCAATTTGAAAGTTTCAAATATAACCAGTGGTGGGATTAAAGTAATGTAACAACCGGTTCTCTGCCCTAATGATTTCTTCCAACAACCAGTTCACCAAACTGCTCAGAAAGTTAACAACCGGTTCTCCTGAAGTGGTGTGAACTGGCTGAATCCTACCACTGAATATAACCTTCATCCCTACTATATGTGAACTATAGCAACTTATCTGTTAAAATGACACCATATTAAATATTTCCTTAATGCAGAACTAGAAATGGAAAATGAAAAATAAATCCTCTAATTATTAAAGGTAAAGGATTCTTTTTCTTTTTTCTTAACTATTGATTATAAGGGTTTTTGAGGATATAATGGCTTGGAAAAGTGTAAATGGTCTTCTTCCCATCTTGAGTTTTAGTTCAGAAAAATTCCAATTTCTCCCATTTAATCTCATATGTTATACCAGTTCATAAACAGATTTTAATTAAATCAACAACATAACAGAGAATAATATTCAGCCACAGTTGGCCGATGTGTGCGGAATCTTTTGATTCCGCACACATCGGATTTCCATTAGTAATTAAATTAAGGGGGAGAAAGAAAGGTTTATTGATAATAAGACATAGATAATAATAAGATATAGATAATAATAAAGATCTATATAATGATATAGATAATAAAGGTTCTCTTTATCTAGTACAGTGGATGGTGAACCTATGGCACGCATGCTCAAAGTGGCACGTGAAGCCATGTTGCCTGGCACGTGTGACCTGTTTGTCTTCCAGGTTTCTGGCATGCATGCAATGATCAACTGTCCTTCGTGCAAGTGGCAGTGCTGAAAACCAGTGTGTGCATGCGCGCCGGCCAGCTGATCGTTGGGCATGCATACACACTAGAACTCAGAAGTTCTGCTTTTTCAGATTGCGGGCCCAACAAGTGCCACCTGCATGCACAATGTTTCTGTGTGACCTTGTCAGCACTCGGTGCCAAAAAGGTTCACCATCACTGATCTAGAATGTTCAAAGTATTACTAACATTCTTAAAGTATATACAGATAATTCTTTTCTAGCGACATGGTTAGCCAGTAATGAAAGTATTGCTGAGAAAATGTTTGAGCCCAAAATTTATGTTGCTAAGTGAAACATTTGTTAAGTGAGTTTGCCCCATTTTATGACTTTTCTTGCCACAGTTGTTAAGTGAATCATTGCAGTTGTTAAGTTAGTTACCTGGTTGTTAAGTGAATCTGGATTCCCCATTGACTTTGCTTGTCAGAAGGTCGCAAAAGGAATCACATGTCCTCGGGACACTACAACGGTCATAAATATGAACCACATGCCAAGCATCTAAATTTTGATCATGTGACCATGGGGATGTGGCAATGGTTGTAAGTGTGAAAAATGAACTGTTGTAAGTTGAGGACTACCTATACCGACAAAGCAATATTTTAATACTATACCCTGCTTCACTTTTCTTTTCTTTTTTCTTGCAATGTTTTTCTTGTTTTTCCTTATACAGAAGCTATTATTGATATTTCCTATTGTGCCTAAGGCAGTATTCTTTCATGCATATGTTACTGAACAAATTCAAGCTATCCAGTAACTATAAAGATTAGTTAGATTATGTAGTTAAACATCCATTAAAAGCTAATTTTTGGATCCTCTCAGTGAAATTGGATTCATTATTTCACTTTAATAGGAATGAACAAATAAATTAAATCAAGATTTTTTTTAAATAAAGAAAATGCATATATACATATAGTTTATATTTTTTTCTGGTAAAGAAATAAAGGGAGACTAGTATAGATCTATTTCAAGATATATAGCTCTCATCAGCTAGCCATACCCTTACTTGGATTTGAACCTGGGCTTCGTGCATGTTAGGTAGTTGAATTAACCTCAAGCCACAAGTTCTCCTCCCTTCATCAGCTTGAGCCAGGGAAGAGATTAGTTATTTTTCTATTGAGACAACTGGTCTACCCCAACATGCAGAATGCCCCTCCCACATGTTGGGGTAAACCAGGTGTCTCGATAGAAAAATACAATACACACACACAAACGTACATACGTACATACATACATACATACTTACATACTTACATACATAATGTGTAAATGTCACTGGGAGATATTTGATTTCTATATTTGACTGAACTCATTTAGTTATTAGGAGAAAATGGTCACCCATAATTTGGATGGTCTTTTTCACTTTACAAAACATTTGATATTTGAAAAAAGAGGCAGATACTTTTTAGATGTTTAGTCAGCTTAATTGTAAAAGATTAATAGTTCTGGGGGTAATAGATGACCATCCATACTCTGAAAATATGTAGGTATGTGTGTCTATGTTGCATTTGTGCATTCTCATCAACCTCTAAAGATAAGATAAAATTTGCTGAAACTGCTATAGCTTATATAAAAAGTAAGATATAAATTAATATCCCCCCCCCATATGAAACTGCAAAGAAAGTAACATCAGAGAAGAAAGATTAAATATCTCAATTATTAATTCTATGCATCTGCTATGAAGTAATGTGGGATCATGTGGCATTGCCCTATATCTAAATATAACTGAAAATTTGTTCCATGTCAGTAATATATCTACTTATATTTTTATTTACAATGTATACAGCCCACTTTTAAATGCTCTTTCAGAGTTGTAGAGATAAAAATAGCTCGTCAACCAGCCACATACAGTTATAGGGTGACTTTGGGTCAGTTGCACTCTTTCAGACCTCACAATGCTGTGGGGGAAATTGGAGGAGGAAGCTGTGTTGGATGTGTTCACCACCTTGAGTTATTTG
Source organism: Masticophis lateralis (assembly GCA_030761175.1). Lineage (NCBI taxonomy): Eukaryota > Metazoa > Chordata > Lepidosauria > Squamata > Colubridae > Masticophis > Masticophis lateralis. Next base: position 308,226,139 of record JAUDYJ010000001.1, on the reverse strand, counting down.
TAAAAATAATAAAGGCAGGATAAAAATAGGTGATAGATAGATAGAATGAAAGAAGGTACCCTGTTTTTGTCTACATTTCCAACAATTTGGGGTTAAATTTAGATATATTTTTCTGTCATTCATGGTGGTTATGCCCAGAATTGAAAAAAAAACCTGGAAAAAAATACAAACTTGGTTACATGAATGAACTGGCTTTCAAATAGAATACATGCCAGAATTGTTTCTTCTCGGGATAACGAAAGGGAAATATGATAAAAAAAAAAAAAAAACCAATGTACATCATTCTACATATAATAATGGCGGCAAGACTAGCCTTATGTTGGACTTCCGGTGGCGCCTTCCTCGTTGGCGGCGGGCTTTCCATGCCCGCCAGTCTCCCGGCGCGTTAGAGCCGCCTTACAGCTGGCAGGCAGCTCGAAAATCCTGCTCCTCGATGGGAGGAGCAGGGAGAGCTTCTGGGGGTGAGGTTGAACCTCCCTGAGCCCCCCAGGAAATTTTTCTTGTCCTGGGGAGGGCTCAGCGGGATGGCTCCCTCCATACCCCCAGGGTACGCTCCGCACCGAGAGGATCCTCCGCTAATTATCTAATTGGCGGAGCCAGACGCAGGGAGCAACACCACAACTGAAATGATAATTGGAGCAAGCTGGAAAAGAGAGAAGAAAGATTTAAGCAAGTATGGATTTTTTTTTTCAACGGATTTTTTTGGAAGAGGAGGGGGGGAAGGGGGAAGGAGAGAAAGAAAAATGAAAGTTTTTAAGATGGCGACTGGCTCTGCTTGAAAGGAAAGTGATAGCGGAAATGGAGCACAGAGTTCAGTCCTGAAAGACTTTGAAAAGAATGTTTTGTCACAGACAAAGAACTTAAAGGAACAGAGGCTGATTTAAATAGATTTTTTCTGTTTTTCTTTTTCTTTTCTTTTTTCTATTGAAGTAAGAAGGATTTTTTTTTCTTTTTGGTCCTTTTTAAAAGTAAAGATGCCTAAACTTAAAGGAAGGGGGGGCTCCCCTTTGCATCAGATGAATAAAGTTGAAATGTCTCATTTGCAGAGACTCACAGAACAGGAGTTAAAAGAGTTAATTACAAGGTCCTTAGAGAGTGTGGTAGATAAGATAAAAGGTTCACAGAAGGATCTCGAGGAACTGGTCTCTGGGAAATATGACCAACTAAATCAAATTATTGCTCAAGTAGCTTCAGATTTTTCAACTGCGGTGGCTGCAATGGGGAAGAAAATGATTGAGATGAGTAGTAAATTTGAATCTCAGATACAAGAGTTACAAGCGAAACTTCTGGAAGCAGAGGCCAAAAACTATAATATTCAGAATGATGTTATTATGCTTCAAATTAAGGCTATGGAATCTGCAATTAGACTAAGAGGGATAAAAGAAAACAACAGAGAAAACTTAAAAACAACCTGTGCAAAGGCCTTTGCAGAATTATTAAAGCTACAAGATGAATTAATCTTGGGCTCTATAGTGAAAGTTTACAGAGTTAACTCACGTTTGGCTAAACAAAGGAATCTGCCTAGAGATGTTGTAGTTTACTTTACTGACAAAAGACTGAGAGATGATATTTTACAAAAGTCTTATTCTGATAGAGTGAAGGTAGCAGGTACACAAATCAGGATCTTCAAAGAGCTACCATCGAAGGTCGTAAAGGACAGGAAAGATTTTGATTTTTTGGTCAAAAAATGAAGAGAACTGAAGAGAAGTAATATCCCATTCAGATGGGATTTTCCAGTTGGTATAATTTTTAGATATCAAGGTGTGAGACATTGTTTGAATACTATTGAAAAAGCAGAATATTTTTATCAAAATATCTTTAAGGGAGCACCGAAATATCTCAAGAATAAAAAGTCAAAGACAGAGTTTACAAAATCTGAACAGAAAGAAGAAAATCAAAGTGTGTTAAAAGTAAAAGGAGAATTTGGTGGTTGTCCAGAGGATTCTATTACGGATTTTTCTGATGAGAAAACTGAACACCTCAGTGTCCTTGGGGGATTACAGGACCTTGAACTGCTGGAGGAAGATTTAAAAAACAAAGTTTCACTTCGAGATGACCAGCAGCAGAGGTCCAATACTCTTCAAGACATGCGGGGTGATGCTAATCAACAGGAACTAGATTTCAATGAAGAAATCCGACTGGAAACCACAGGTGATAAATTTAAAGAGCATCGTGAATTGTTTGATACTGAATCAGAAAGCATTGAAAGATTTGGAAAAAATGGATTATAAAAATTCTTTTAAGAAGTACAACAATTTGTTAAAAGTTCATTCTGAGTTGGACTAACTTTAAATTCATATATTAAAATGGATTATAAAAATTTTTACTATGAAGTTTATCCTGGATTGGACATGATATCCTGAGTTCTGATAGATTGCTGCAAAATTAGCAGCGATCACTGGTTACCCAATTATATATTTTTTGTGGAATTTATCTTCTAGGAGAAGACTATGAAATTGAAAATATCTTATAACCCGAAGGACTGAATTGCAAAGGGTGGCAGGATTTGAAATAATTTTAAAGGAACATCTGGGAATGCAGCTCTTAGTTGGCTTTTTTTTCTCCTTTTTTTTTTTTTCAAGACTTGAACGTTAAGGCTGCAAAAGCCTATTTTTAGGTATAGTATAAGTTAGCTTGAATGAATCTTCCTAGAGGTGTGAATATCTTCGTGGTTGGATTTTATCCATATAAAGTCACTCGGGGGGTTGTGTGGAGAAATGTTTTATTTTGCTGATGGGGGCAGCGGCAAGATGAAGATTATTGAAGCAGGATTTATGTGAGGAAATATGTCTGACATCAATCAAGTTGAGGAGAAGATTGAAATTTGGATTATAGAGACTGAGAAATGAATTGAATAAAAGATAATTTTCTTTATGATATAACTGTATGATTATAACTATATATGCATATATATTTCTTATGTTTTATGTTTTTGGGGGTTTTTCTTTAGTTAAGGGGTGTAGTTAGGATAGAATTATAATGGTGTTCTTAATTATAATGACTATTAATGGTTTTTTTTATTATTATAATATTGTTTAAATATATTAATGTCTGGTTTTTTGTTTGTTTGGTTTTTTTTTACTTTTTTTCCCTCTTTCCTTCTTTCTCTTTCTCTTCCTCTTTCGAAATTTGTTTAATTTAGAATTGGAATATTTAATAATCTTTTTCTTTTTCCCTTGTTCTAAATTTTGTTCTTTTTAACTTGTAGCGGAAGTCAGGGGGGGGGGATAGGGAGGGAAGGGGCTGGGGCTGAGGGAGGATGGGAGGGGTTGGGTAGGGGGATTGGGTAGGGGGGGTGAAAATGGAAAAAAATTTGTATTGTAAAACCTTTTCAATAAAAAAAAAAAGACTAGCCTTATGCACAGTGTTGGAGAAATACAAATATACCCTCTGAAGACTTAATAATTAAAGAAGTTTTAGACTGCGCTGAAATGGACAAATTGACACTTGAACTAAAAGGATTGACGGATTTGGAATACTACGTAATATGGGAGAAATGGTACAAATGGATTGAAAATAGAAAAGGAAAAAAGAATTAGATAAACTAGGATTGGATTTAGTTAGAATGTATATAGTATAAGTAAATTATAATAATATGTCATGTAAATGGTCACAGCTATGTATAAGAATTTTTCTTTTTGTATTTTAATTATTGAAAATTAATAAAATATTTAAAAAGATAGATAGATGATAGATAGATAGATAGATAGATAGATAGATAGATAGATAGATAGATAGATAGATCGATCTAGGGAGGGAGGGAGGCAGGGAGGCAGAGATAGACAGATAGACAGATAGATAGACAGATAGACACGATATATACCATGTACCATGCTATATACAGACGGACAGATAGACAGACAGACAGACATGATATATACCAACTGACAGAAGAAAAATAGATGAAAGCTGGGATTGGCTGCATCTCCTTATTGAAGAAGTTTCTGATGGCAAATCTTGGATTTGCCTGTTGCAGCATATACTGTAGTATGAAAGGAATCCTCCCCAATGTTCTACCCAGATAAAAATATTGCAAATCATCTGTTTCCAAAAAAATTGATTTATGCTAAATTTGTTTTCATGGGATATGTGTTTTGAAATTTACCACCTACACCAAACCAAAGATTAGCAGAGAGATGAAAATTCATCAATATGTAGTTGGGGATATCAGACATGCAATGTTGATCATTCATAAATAATCCTTGAAGGTCCATCTCCAAGTTACTTTTTTTAAAAAATATAATCATCTTTAGCCGACAAGCTACATATTAACTCCAATCATCCAGTGTGTTTAAAGGTCCCTAGAATCTTCTAAATAAGTAGAATCCTAGAGTATATAATGGAAGCATGTTCTTAAATAGAACTTGAGTTATAAACACATGCATAGAAGACATAGTCATTCTCCTGTTAAAGAGATAAGATCCCTGAGGCCGCATAACTCCAGCAAGCATTGTTAGTTTGGCCTTCTCAGAGAGGCCGAATATTGGAGCAATGATCTAATTATTCCAATGCTACTGATTGCTCTTCAAATGTCCTGCCTCAGTAATTAGAGCATGCTGACAATCAGCAGGAGCCAGAAATGGCTCTACACAAATTCCAGTCATTTCATTCTTGTCTTTGCTTTTAACTTTGGTATCATTTGATTTTTCTACATACTTTTTGCATCATAGCTCCATGGGCTAGCCTTTTAAGAATGGCAAGCTGATGAAAGTTCTGAGAACTGTCAATAGCTACATCTGTGTAAGGCAGACCAGTCGTACGATTTAGTGCCACGCTGGAAAATTACCATGCTTTTTTTTTTCTACTGGTCATTATTAATTTGATAACAGAAATTGTCTTTGAAGTTTTATTTCAAGGTAATAAAGAATTTTTATAAAATTCCCATGGCTCAAATGTGATATTATTGCACTTATTAAATTATAAGATGACTAAGAGATATGAGTTCTGCCTTTCCATGGGCTTCAGCATTGCTGATTTCCTTGCTTCAGTTCACTTCCAAGAAAAGAGCTAGATTTCAGAATGAAACTTGTCTCATCTGATTTCTTCAGATTTGAGAAGAAGCTAGAAAGGCTCCAGAATGGTGGGTGTACAGCAACACTGGCAGAATCATCTACTTTTTCTAATGATAAAGTAGGTCTTAAACCATCAGCAAGAGAAATTGGAAATACATTTTCAACTACATTGAAAATTGTAGATAAACAGAGGTCCCCTACATTTAAGTAGGTGTCCTGTCTTACATCTTTATTAAAAATATTTTCAAAAAGAACTCTAACAGCAAAAAAGTTTGAACAAACAATTGTAGTTCCTCATTCCCAAAATACTCATCCCACAAAAATTCCATCAGCTTTAGAAGCAAGAAAGAGTTCAAATTGTAGACAAGATACTACATGGTCAAACAAACTTGAAGTGAGGGGTCTAGGACTTGAGAAGATAAGGTAAGGATTGAAGTGACAAGGAAAATGGAAAGTTGTCACTAACAGATCTGTGAAGTGAACAGCTAGCTCCCTTTACATGGAACTGTATAACCCTGCTTTGTTTCTTGGGCAGGATGAAGTTCTTTCTGGCCAATAATCTTATTAAATACCTTTGTCAAGTCCTCCTCTCTTTGCAATGGGCCCTTGCATAGGGAGAACATCTTAGCTCTGCCTTTTTATTTTCTGCAACCACTGATAGCTGTTCTAGTTATTAGACAATACTGCTTTTGATGCTAGGACTTTTTCAACTACATCCACTCAGCCTGATGACTCTCCTGAAACGCCCCTTCATCATCTGAATCTGAGCTGGCTATGACAGTTGGAACTAATATTCATTAATTAATTTCTGTACTTTTAAGGAATATTAGGTTACCCCAATGGGTGATTTTTGCTGACAAAGTTTCAATCAAATCTCTCCTTTGAATCACACTTGCAAATAAAAATAGGAACTTTCTTCAGATCAATGACTTAGATCATTCTGAAGTGCTTCAGAGATCCAGTGGCCTTTCTATTGCTTTTTAGAAAACTACAACTTTACAATTTTAGTTCTCAAGAAGGGCAATGCTGGGAATTGGGTGGGGTGGGGTTGAGTGTTGTAGTAAGTCATCACCTCATTAAAATCTATGTTACTTAGAGCCATTTGGGATGGCAACATTACTCTGGGTTTCATTCACTTCTTTAGCGCTCAGCTTCTTCAATGTGACTGGCCACAAAGACTAACTTTATTCTGTTTCACACTCAAGGAAAGTATTTCTTCTCTGCCAAACCTATCAATCAAACCACTTATCTCTTAGCATTCTGAATAGGGGCTCAAGGCTGACCTTTTGAATTCTACACAGTTGGGGCAGATTATACACTTATGACCATGAATGATAGGTATCAGACACTGTCACAAAGTGTTAATGTTCTGACAATGGAGCTGTGGCAGCAAGGCTACAAATGCCACTGTATACAGTACCAGGCTCTATACCAGTATCTTTTTCTGTGGCTTCCCTGTCTCTGGGACATTGTATCTCATTGTGTCATCTTGTTCTCTGCTATCTGAACTAATTAACTATGCAATTGACTGTAGGGTATTGCAGATAATCCATGACCCTGGCACAACTATATTTTGACTGAAATGAGGTAATTTCAAAGAAGGATCAATTTAGCAACCAAGACTTCCTGGCATACCCAACCTTCCTGGCACTCCAGAAGCATAAACCAGTAAAGCACATGATTCCACAAGGGACTTTAGTTTTCTTTTCTTCTTTTTTTTTACTCTTGCCCAAAGAAATAAATCTTTGCTAATGTGTCAGTTCAAGATGGCGCTAGTCACAGAGAAGACACACTTGCCAATCTGCTATACCATCATGGCAACCCAGAAAACTGAGTGACCAGCTAGATCACAATATAAATCTGTGGTGCCCCCTGCAAAAGCAAAAACATATTGTAAAGTTTGTATTTTAAATGAGAAAAAAATATGTTCTATATTGATTCAGCCAACTTCTGTATAAGTTCTTTGTTAGCTATTAGAAGCTATTCCTTTCTGCATCTCTGCTATGCCTTCTGTAAGACTGGTACAAAGGAATATTTGAAAAATATATTGCAGAATAATCTTTAAGGGTATCCAAAAGATGCTCAGCTAGCTTAAAATTCTCCACAGGGTCTAACATCCTAGCTATTTTCACCTCATTATGCCAAAAACTAAAACATTACAGCTCATGTATGAATTTTCTTTCAGGTTAAGCCTTCAATCCTGAAACATCTCAAATCAAACTGGATTGTCATCAAATCTCAAATTATTAACTCAGAATAAATCATGTGTTCTTTGAATCCATTTTAACTGAACCAGGAATGCTGCACATAGGTCTACTGAGTATTATATAACTCCTGTAGACTAAAATAACACAATAGGAAATATTTCTGTTTCTTTAATTAAGATTTGGCCAAAAGCAGTTGTCAGATTCCATTCTCTCCACATTTAAGAGGATCTTACAATGCAAAAAAAAAAAAAAAGGTTTTCCTCAAAGATTTAAGAAGCAGCTGGTTTCAGGTGGCAGCTGCAGATAAAATCATCTGAGAAAAAAATGTACTATGTTATAATCCGCTAGGGGCAATCATTAAAGCTGAAATAAGGAATAGGCAACCAATTGCACTTCAAATATGAGGACTATTTCCTAATTATATTTCTGTATTTTTAAAAATATCAGCATTACAACCTCCATGATTGGCCACAATCTAGCTAGAAAGAACAATTTTGTCTTCTTTGAATTGCAACTTCCTAAGATATATTGTATTCATTCAATTTTTTTAAAAAAATTTTTTTTATTAAACAATTTTTAAAAAACAAACAAAACCAGATATTTACATCTTCTTTTCAACATCTTCACATCAGTAATCCATATTTATACATTTTCTCTTTCTTATCTTAATATCTTTTATACATATATTTCTAGTATATCATATATATACCATTATAATATATTCTCTTAATCTAAATATTTTATTTACGTTTAACATAAACAGGTACCTAGTTTCCTTTCCACAATTTATATCTTCCCATTTGTTTCCCTATTCCTCCACCTAATTTAACCATTGTTTAGTTTTCTTTTGTCCCTCCCCCCCTTTTTTCCCTTTCTCCTCCAACCATTTATACCATTTCTCCCAGACTAATTAGTATTCTGTTTCATCTTTTTCTTGTATCTCCTTTGTGAGCTTATCCATTTCTACACACTCCATAATTTTTCTAGTCACCTTATCTTCTGATGGTATGTCATTGTTTTTCTAGTTTTGGGCAAAAACTATTCGTGCTGCTGTAATTATGTGAATAATTAAGTATCTTATTTCTTTTTCATATGATCAGATAATTATTCCCAGTAATTCATTCAATTTTTATGTCATATAATTTCAGATTAGAACTCGGAGACATGATAGATTGATACATTAACCCAGAGGTTCTTAAACAGTGTGTGTTTGGAATCCTTGACAAGTCATGAGCAGTTTAGAGAGGGCATACTTTTAAAAACTTACTATTGTGTTTCTGTGGGGAAACTAGAAATGCTTTTAAAATTAGCTTTGGGCTTTGCTCTTTATTTTTACCTGCTTAAATCTCAGTGAATAGTTGCAGTGTCACACAATTTAAGAACCACTGGGATACACAGTCTAAAATATAAGTATTAAAAGTAAGTGATGTATTTATTTCTTGCTTAACCCCCAACCCCAATTAAATGATTTGTTTTATTCATGGAGAGAAGAGGATCATATAAGTTCATTGATCATTCTAGAGAGGTCATGGCATGTCAAATTTTGAAAACACTTGCATTAGTTTCTTTCCCTGAGGCCTACAGATGGGCTTGGACTAAAGTACAGTTCATTCCACTCAATTTATAAAGCAACTGTTTCTAGCTGTGGTGAAACTGCCAATCATTTTGGCATGAAACACAGTTTTTGAAGCACAACCTGCTCAAAAGACCATGAGATTAAAATAACAGGTTAGGCTCTAGGGTCAATTGTCATGCTGGCTGATCTTGCATAATACCTGCCTGCCCGATTCATGCATCTAAGCCATATATACATAAATAGAATTAAGGTGGTTATGAATCAGTATTCTTCTTTTAAAAAATCTTTCTTACAGTCCATAAGATAAACATAAAAACAGATTCTGCAATGACAGTATAGTTTTGTTTAATGATATATAACAAAAATGCATAGGAAGGTCTTTGACAACTATAATTCATTACAGAATATCTTTGTGCTCTTTTGCTCTACATTCTACAGTACAGTAGAAAGTACTGACAATGAAGGTCTCTATGTTTTCAGTCTTGTCTGAAATATACATTTGGAAATTGTCTTGGAAGACATTCTGAATGTCAGCTTCTGTAACAAGAACAAAAAACTTGTACAGCAGGAAAGGAACATGTCTTTTGTACAGAGCTGAGCTAACATTTCTTAGATGATATTTTTGGGAGAATACTTTTGACATTTTCTTTTTTATACTCAAAATAAAAAAGGTCACTGTTAAATTTTATGTCTAATCCTTTAACTACTTTGAGTGCATATATGTATGGGAATCAGGGTAAAAGTTGAATCGAGATTGCCATTTTTGTCCCATTTTCACCTGAAAATATTATAGGATATTGTTACTGTATGTGTTAAGACATAATGATGGCTAGTGTTAGCACAAAGGATATAAGCAAATAAGGAAGGAAGGAAGTTGATTTTGCTACTAATTGTGAAACATCTCTGAAAAACTGTGGGTGGAACTTTTTTTTTATTTGACAAACATAATGAAATGCTCTCTCTTCTCAATTTTATGAACTAACAAGACAAGGATTCCAAGAAGTCATTTGGAATTCTTCATCTCACATACTGCCTACCTAACTCTGGTAGAAGGGTATTGTAGTTGGATAAAGATTTCTTAAAACTTGGATATTCACTGTTAAAAACAATCCCAAAGCTGATTAGCCAAATAACTACAGCATTCAGTTCAGACTTCTGTAAAAGCTATTTCAAAATAGATATTCTCTTTATTATACAATTTGTCAAATCAGAATTATCTGGTGATTTTATGTAAGATGATGAGGCTGAGTGTTTCTGCTGATTGCTAACAGAAGTCAATGTACTTTTATGCATATAGATATCATGATACATTTCATGTAGATAAAACTATTACACATCCATTCAGGTTGGAATAATTATTCTGAAGCAAAGCTAGAAAGCCGTGAATTTATTTTGCTGACCTCATCTTTTTGCCTTTTAAGTTTTACATGGTTCTGTTTATCAATAGTTCAGCAGAAAAAAAATGCTCATATATTTGTATGGTAAATATTTTGTATACTTTTCTGAACATAAACATTTTCTGCAAGCAATTTTGGGGTGATAGTGTGGACTGTTATTATAGACATGAAATGACTGAGAACCAAATCCTATTGGGAAAGCAACTAAGTAGGTTTAGCCAACAAAAGGGAAGGCTGTTGGGACATAATATATAATGGAATTATCTAAAACATTAATATATATAAGGAAGCCTGAAGGTGGATATGGTGTGGTGTGTGGACTGTATGATTATATAATAGGACACTTTACTCAAATAGGATTCTGGAAGACAGGAGTAGGAGGTCTGATGCCCCCATTAGCTAGTAAGAGAAGCTGGGGAGGATGACATTGTTGAATAAAAGGAAAGAAGTAGTTAGGGTCTCAATTGTGCTGAGAATGAGAGCTGAAGCACCATGGGACATGCCATTGTCCCTGGGTTGGTTGTAGATGATTGGATGCATCTATTTGGATTGATGGATCTCTAATTAGGAAAGCCGAATGGTTTATGTGCATGGTGAAGATTGTAATATTGAATATTGTAATATTCAGCTGGTGACAGGAAGGGGATGTTTTGACAGGCACCCTCTGAGTTTAGTGCTAATGGCTTTTTCTAGCCCTCTATAATCAGGCCCAGGACTAGTCAGACAACCAACAGGGCCCAGGTTTTTGGCTACAGCTACTTAATTCCACATAATTCAATAATAAGACTCTTTTCTTTTATGATCTTATTATTGAAGAGAGAGCCTACCAATATTGCCAGCAAATTGATAATATTGGTAATATCTGTATTACCAAAACTTGGCTCAGTCTGGAAGAGGCAGTTTTCTTCTCTGAGATATGCTCAGACAGATTTAGTGTTTGGCCCTTGTCAAGAGCCTAGGAGAGGGGAGGAGGGGTAGCAACAGTCATTCAGGAATACCTGGCAGCATTCAGGGGTGCTACTGCATAAGCTGTCAGTTATAAGACTCTGTTTCTGAAATTGGACTCATGGAAGCAGTTACATATGGAAACTTACAAGATTAAAACCAATAAAACTATACCAACACATACACATATATAAACTTCCATATTAAAATACTGTTAAGTTTGTCTTTTCCTTTTTGAGATGCGCAAAAGTTGTGTTTTAACAATATCAATTCCTGTTATTGCTTTTCCTAAATATTATGTTGCATTCTGCTTGTGTGCAGAGTAATCTCCTTCTTCTCTTCTGGTTGTGATGGTGTGGGAGTGACACCTGTTCTGTAGGCAATGAAACATATGGATCCCACCCACAGACCAATCTGTGAAATCAAAAATATCTGTCAACTGGCTATTAGTCATGGAGATTAGATGGAACATTCACCTCAGAATCCCTCTGCATCTAATTGAATTGGTGATGCATTTAAGAAAAAGCTGCAAAGCTCCACACTGGCATGATTTTCAACATTGAATAAAGTCCAAAGACAATTGTCATGCTCTGGACAAAAACAACAACAAAAAAGCTGAATAAACCCTCATTTGCTGGTGAAAGGCATTTTCAAGGATAATAGATAGATAGATAGATAGATAGATAGATAGATAGATAGATAGATAGATAGATAGATAGATAGATAGATAGATAGATAGGTGGGGTGGGTGGACGGACGGATGGATGGATGGATAAACGGACAGACAGATGGGTGGATGATAGGTAGATAGATGAATGACAGGTAGATAGGATAGATAAAGATAGTTAGATATGATAGGTAGGTAGATATGAATTTTGCCTGTAGAAAGCATATTTTTGGTTGCAGGAGAAGGTAGTAGTAAAAACTGCACCTTACACCTTATGTACAATAATTTATTTCAGGAAGACTGAACTTTCTAGACAAATCACAAGGGGAGTTCCATATAAAGTACATTACTATAGTTAAATCTAGAGGCTGTTAGTATATTCACCAGAGTTTCAAGGTCATGTCTTCCAGAAAATGAAGCAATTGGCAAATCAGCCAAAGCTAAAAAAAAAAAAAAAGTTCCCAGATAATAAATTGGTCTTGGGAATCTATCACACCATTTCCACTTTTTCCTAGCTTGCTCTACTATAGGATATTCAGTGGGGGAAAGCTGGGCCCCCAACACCCACCTGCCTACATAACTGCCTTTCTTTCTTTCTTTCTTTTTTATCTATGATCAAATCTGTTTATTTGAGCCAATCCATCAAAGCAGAGGAGAAAGTTCAGGTTCTTTGAGAGGCTTTAATCATTCCTCAAGGACTGAGAGCCAACAAGGCTACCAGAAAACATAAATCATGGTGACATAAATGTGGGATCCTGTAAATGAGTGTAAATGTGGCTGTTACATGGTAGGAGAGGAAACCATCAAAATTTTGAACCCAATTCTTAAGTACTTTGGGAGCGGGCATTTTAACTTTGATAGGTGTTGTGACCTGTCAGCGGCCTGTGCAGCTAGTAGCTGATTCTGACAGCAAGGAGGCTGGTGAGGTGCTGCGCCAGCAGCCTGTGTAGCTGGCATTCGAGTCAGACAGTGAGGAAGCTGGAGAAGATGTGGTGCCAGAGGCAGGGATTCAGCCAGGGCCTTTAGAACCTCCAGAAGCTCCCATAAGTGAGGAGGAAGAAGAGGAGGAGCCTCTTCTCAATGCACGGGTGCGCAGAGCTGCCAAAAGTCCAGAGTGGTTCCTCAGGAGGAGGTCTCCTCGAGAGTAAGGCTTGGGGCTAACTGGCCACTTCCTTAGCCTATTTAAGGAAATATGACGTCTGAGGCAATTTTCAGGGAACAACTTCGTTCACTCTCCTTCGTGTCCTGATCTTAGTTCTCTTATCAGTTTCCTGCAAATTGCTTCTGGGCTTTCTGCCAATCATAGTAAGATTATGATTATTTATTCTTTGGATTCTTGTAGGTTGTTAAGAAAGTTAATTAACAGCCTTTATTTGAAATTTACTTTATTAGTAAACTAAGTTTTGTACAGACTTTGTGTGTGCTGCGTTCTTTGGAGTCGTAGCTGGGGCAGAACAATAGATCATTAAGTGATCAGTTATAAGTCGATGACTATCTTTAAATATTTAAAAATGTACACATATAAATTCTAGAATTGTTCCCATAGAACAATTAGGTATAATGGCTCTGAAGGGGATAAAATCCATCTCAACAAGTCATCATCATCATTTTAGCCATTGTCTATCCACTGCAGGATGACGACCTCTTCCTCGTGTTTCCAATTTATATGATCCTGTGCTTTTTTTCTTCTTTCTTTCTTTCTTTCTTTCTTTCTTTCTTTCTTTCTTTCTTTCTTTCTTTCTTTCTTTCTTTCTTTCTTTCTTTCTTTCTTTCTTTTTTGCCAATTGGGCCCGCAATTGGCAAAAAAATTGTGAAAATTTTTTTGACTGAGCAAATATAAAATACAAAGACCATGGCAGGAAGCAAATGCAGAGTGTCATTCAAGGCTGAAAATCCATACTTGTTTTTCTAGGCAGCTTCTTCCTTCACTATCTCACCCCTGATTTCATCTTCTGGCGCTCTCTTTCCATCCTTTTAACTATTAAAAGAAAGCTTGGTTTGGGTTCAATAGCTTGGTTTGGGTTCAAGATTCAATAATTCTAGTTCTGTACAAGATTAAAATGCTTAGATTCAGACTGGTTCATTTGATACCTTACTAATTTATAGTACTATCAAAAATCTATATTAACATTTCTTCAAGAGCAATGTTTTGGATCCAGAATCCAGACCTAGAATTGACTACTTTTAACCTAAAACACGCTTAGAGTCATCAATACTTTTTATTTATTTAAATGAGTAACAGCATGCATTATAAAATTCTAATTTATGTGGTCTACCATCATGCCATGATTCTTGTTTCTTGGCAAACGTGTACTGACTCTTCCAGTTTAAACGCAACAGTTTTTTTTTTAATTTGATTTATATGCCGCCCTTCTCCGGAGACTCAGGGCGGCTTACAATGCATTAAGCAATAGCCTTCATACTTTTGTATATATTTATACAAAGTCAGCTTATTGCCCCCACAAACTGGGTCCTCAATTTACCCACCTTAGAAAGGATGGAAGGCTGAGTCGACCTCGAGCCTGGCTAGGATTGAACTCCCAGAATTACAGGCAGCTGGATGTTAATTGCTGCCTTTAGTAGGAGGCATTAGCCCCCTACGCTACTCAGGCTGCTGTTATTTCTTGGTAGCTCTTATAGCCAACTGATACCATCTGGCAAAGTCATGCCTTTACCATGATAACTTAGTCTCCATGTTCAGTAAGGGTTATTTTTGTATGTGTGGAGAAATACTAAAATTGGCATTAAATCTGAAATATTTTGAAGTGCCTCTATGTTTCTCTGCTCTGCAGTAAAGACTTCCTGTGAAACCCAAATCAAAGTTGTCAGAGAAGGTTTTATTTGTTTGCTTACTTTATTTACTTATATAAAAGCACATGGGTCTGTCTTAATTAGCAGTGTTCTTCAAGGTTCTACTACACTAGCAGACGGCAGTGATCTATCACAGCTGTCAAATTTTAGACGGCATTGCTAAATGGATTTCAGATGTTTACCCCATTCCCATGCTTAGCTTTAGATTTTCACTCTGTTTTATGGACTCCTACGAATACAACAAATTAATCTAGGCTATACCAGGAAAGTGGGGGGGGGGGGGGACAAGTCAAATGCAGATAAGTTTTTCAAAAATCTCCTCAGCAGATACAGAGATTAAAGTTAAATTTAAAAGTAATCCGTTTTTGTCAAAACCTGTATCTTTGCATAAACACAGACGGTTTCAATAGCCCAACATGCAGGGTTTTTAATATGCTATCAAAAGCAACTGCATTTCTTTTGTGGGCTACCAGAGTTTGCAAGAAAAGTTCCTCTGCTGTAGTGCTATTTTCCTTGGCTCTACATAGCCTGACAAGTTAATAAGAGTTTCTGTGGCTTGGGCAGCTATGTCATCATTTGGAAATACTAAATTTGGTGTTCATTCTGGTTTTCCAGGTTTTAAATTTAACTCTGTTTTTCTTAACAATAAGTCACTGCAGACATGTTTCTCCAGAACTCCCACACTGTCATAAAAGATATCATATTTAACATCTAGCTGATCAAACCAAATGCAGCCAATGACAGTGCTGCAGCTGTTTGTGAATTATTGGATTCCCTTTTGATTTGACTGCTTATGATACAAGACCAAAAGAACTCATGAAAGATTAATGGGTGATGAGAGCTTCTGAATGTGGGACATACCTTTTTAAAGTAGTGTTGGCAGAGAATCTTAGGGAAATAGGGGCATGGAGAAGGAAATAAGTGAAATAAACTAAATTAAAAGAATTATAAATTAAGAGACTCTAAATATTATAAACTAAATATAAACAGATTATCTAAATAGAATCTAAGATGCATAAATTTTAACATCAAAAAGAAATAGATGAAAAAGCATCATAAATGATGACAGAATTTTTAAAAATGATAAAGGATAAAACTGGAGGAATGTTAAAGAATGGATGGTGTTTGATAGAAGTAAAATATGCATAAGAATAAACAGAATGTTTATAAATTTCCTCAGGATTAAGCAGGGAATAAGTCACAAATGGGTAATGTCATCTTGGTTGTCTATGGAGATTCTCAGTCAGCCAGGTCATTTTTCAAGAGATTACTGGACTTTGTTTGATTTTCCTTGAAGATGTTTTGCTTTTCATCCAAGAAGCTTCTTCAGTTCTGACAGATAATCAGTTCAAACTGAACTGAAAAAGCTTCTTGGATGAGAAGCGAAACATCTTGAAGGAAAAACAAAGAAAGTCCAGCTGCCTCTTGAAAAAGCACCTTTGGGACTGTCATCTTGGTTGCTTAATAAATTAAGAAATGCTTTTGGTGACATTAGTGAATGTTATGTGAACGTATATATTTTTATATCAAATGAGGCCATGTTTTAGGGTGAAAATCTGAATGTGTTACAGCAAATGTCAAGTTGATTATATGAGAGAATGAGGAATTATGACTTGACAACTAATGGTTACTAAGATAGCTGTATTTGACAGAGAAAATGGAGTGAGCATTTAAGCATTTACAGTAGATGAATTTTTATATATTGTGGTATTAAAAATAGGGAAAGAATTTTCAAGATGTTTTTAAATGATCATGCAAAGTGCTGGTAAAATAGCAATGGTTAGAATATGGTCTGTTGCAAGAAATGGATGATTATCAAGATATGTAAAAATATCTGTGTAATATGAGCATGTTTCTATTCATGTCTGAAAACAAACTATGGTGTGTTAGGAGTAGCAGAAAACTAGGCTGTGTGTGAGAATGGGCTATTTAAGTTCATGTGCAGCTAAACAAGAAGCTGCACATGAACTTAAGCAAGAATGAATGGATACTAAATAAATGTGAAGCAAAAACAAAAGTGAATGAAACAAGTGTATTGAGGTATTGTGGTCATGAAGAGGGTACCAAATCACAAACAGACGTGGAAGTGGTTTGAAAGGAAGGGCCAAAGATAGTTATGGTTGCACAGATTTGATAGATCCTGAAATGATATGAGAATAAAAGGCATTGTGTGAACTGTTAGATGGACATGACAGAAGTACAGTTGATTTGAACAGAAAGGTATGGCAAATTATGGCTTTTGTGTAAACTTTTGATTGAACTTTTTTTTTTCTTTTTTATGCTTATAATTTCTTTGGTTAACTACTTCATTTTTTGCGCAATATTCTTTACAAGGAAATACCCTAATTATGTATGTACACATAATAAAAATATTCTCAGACTTTTCTTGCAAGTTTTTTTGCCGTCTTATCTTATTTTCAGTGTTCTTAAGAATTTCTTTCGAATTTTTGTTGGTAATGCTTTGGTCTCATTCTTTAAATAGAAGAGATTATATGTAACTCAGTGTTCATCTGTGAAGTTCTTGGTGGAACTTTAGGAACATTAGGAAAAGTAGAACAATAAAATATTGTTATTGATATTGCAGTTTTTTGTGTTGATATAAAATTAATATTGATTTCAAAACTCAGTTTCTTTGAAGATGTGGATTTTTTCTCAATGCCTTTTTAAAAATAAAAGAAACTATACACAGAGAGAGCCATTATATATGTGGTGTGTGTGTATATATATGTATGTATATACTGTACACACATACACACACACGTCTGTCTGTCTGTCTATCTATCCTATCTATCTATCTATCTATCTATCTATCTATCTATCTATCTATCTATCTATCTATCTATCTATCTATCTATCTATCTATCATCTATCTATCTATCTATCTATCTATCTATCTATCTATCTATCTATCTATCTATCTATCTATCTATCTATTTTTCTTAGCATGTGTGGCATGTTTGTAAATCCAATCCAGATGTCCTTAACTGGAACTCATCAAAGTATTCTTTTAAGTCATTTTCTATTAGTACTGTTCAAGAAGAGCAAGAATTTGTATTGTTATGCTAACATTATTAGCAATGATGGTAGTTTCACTAAAACAGTTCACTGTACATCCATCAGGACTCTGAGATACTATCGTTGTTCGCATATATAGACAAAGAACTGCCAGGTTTTCCCCACAGGCAGGAAGTCCTACTAAGTCCTATACACAGACAGTAGAGCAGGACAGGTCAGGAGAGATATTGTGTATATATACACACAGAGACAGATACAATATATATGCAGTTGTGCTTACTGTGCTTTTTACAGACTTTCTCTTGCTCAGGTTTATTGGTCCTCAAAGAAAAACAAAACTTCTTTCCACTCCAAAACTAAGAGGAACCCTTTTTGTACTTTGTTACATTAAAAGAAATAATGTTCTTTGCAGAAGTGGATTTCTGGCAAAGCTTCCAAGATTCCTTCTTACGTGTTATGTTGGAACTTCAAAAAAATGTCCATGTATTTATTTAAATAGAATCAATTTATGCAAAATCATGACAACTCAGTTACTGAAGGAGGCAACCTGTAACTAATATATCACACCTGTTCTGAAAGTACTTAATTGGATGTTCAGGATGCTTATAATGATACATAAAAAGCCTATAAATGGCTTACAATTGTGGGTATGTGGGAGGGAATAGAAAGGTGGGTGGTCCCAAACAGACATAGTAACTTTATTTCTTTTTGTCTCTCTCTGCCAACTTGTCCTTTATTACATATTATTTAGAAAAAAGTACAGAGGACCTGCCCAAAAACTAAAAAAAAACCCAAGATTTTCAGGCAATCTCCATATAAGGACACTACCTGTATACTCGCCACTTAATCTGTCATTGATTGCAAGCCTTGTAAGCTTTTGATTCCAGTTTTAGTTTGGTTTTTAAGTAAATAATATTGGTGCATTCTGATCTCATATGTATGATATAAATCAACAGAAACAAAATAGCAAAATGGTCATCAAATGTTTTCAGAGTAATCTCATGTAATTGAACCCATAATGATGGAATATCATCATCCTCTTTTTCATTATTTAATGTGACCAGGTGCAATTATTTTCATGGACTATTAAAAGAATTTATTGCATGAAGTAGAGATTACAAAAAAAGAAAACTAAACAATACTGCTAATAATGTGCAAAAAACCTGGCAATTTTAACTAAACTGAAATTGGTAAATATCTGGTATTTCCTGTAAACAAGTTAAATTCAATGTAATGCCAACAAGTGATACTTCTATTACATTTGAGGCAGTGGTGAAATCCACTTATCTTTGCTACCAGTTCAGGAACAGGAGTGTGCAGGAGCACTCACACGCTACGTATGCACACACCTCTTCTCCGCATGCGCAGATGGTAAAAAAACGGACATAATGACATCCTGGTGGGTGGGCGAAGGCTCCTGCTGCCGGTGCTACCAGTTCAGTGAGCCAGATAGAAGCCGCTGATTTGAGGCCTATATATTATAGTATTGTAATATTAACAGTGGTGGGATTCAGCCAGTTCGCACCACTTCAGGAGAACCAGTTGTTAACTTTCTGAGCGGTTTGGAAAACTGGTTTTTGGAAGAAATCATTAGGGCAGAGAACCTGTTGTTAAATTATTTGAATCCTACCACTGGATATTAATCAGAAACACACAGTATTAGAATGTGTAGTTGTATTACATGGATAGAGCAACTAGTAAATGCTCTGGTTCCTTACCGATGTACTCCAGGCAAAATAAAGTATACATTATATTTTTTAACATGTACACACAGATATGCATACATACTTGCCCATCCAATGAACTCAGCTTTTTGTGTGGAAATTGTCATGCATGGTCAGTGATTGTCAGCATAAAGTACACAAGTCATGTGTTAAATCTATAGACTTGTACATCATCTTATCAAACAAATGAATATTGGACTTTCATACATGTGTTCAGCATCATTAAATATGCACATTAACTGCATAATTTTACTAAGCTGACCAGCTAAAAGGTTAATGATGTTGGTGATTAAGTAATCATTTGTACCTTTTAATGTTTTAGTGTACATGAACAGGAATTGGAAACATTCCTTACCCTCAGTTTAATTTGAACCTAATTCAGAATAACATACAGAGATACATTTTACCAAATTTTCTTTCATACACAGACATACACAAACAATAATACTTGACTATGGTAGAGTTGAAGGCTCGATGAGATAGAACTGTCTTCAAAGATCATTCAAATGCGATAAGGGAGGGAAAGTTTGTCAACTTTCCAATTGCCTGTGTATGTATGGGTGGGAGGCAAAGTACATTAATGCCCTTCTGATTTTAAACACAGGGGGACTCTTGATTTGATTTATTAGATTTATATAACGGCCTTCTCCTTGTGGACTCAGGGCGGTGAACAGCCAGAAATAAAAAGCAGATTTTACAAAAGTTAAATGTTTTTAAAAGCAACTAATATAAATTTGACCCACAGTTAAAAACAGTTCAATTAATAATTAATATCAAAACTCTAAAAAAATTTTTTACCATGGGATCAGGCCAGTCCGGCTAGCTGGAAAAAGTACGTTTTTAAGGCCCGACGAAAAGTCCGGAGGTCAGAGATCGTTCGCAACTCTGGTGGAAGGTCGTTCCAGAGGGTGGGAGCTACCACAGAGAAGGCTGTCCCCCTGGGGGTCACCAGCCGGCATTGTCTGGCTGACAGCACCCTGAGGAAGCCCTCTCTGTGGGAGCGAACCAGCTGGTGGGAGGCAATTGGTGGCAGAAGGCAGTCCCGTAAGTACCCTGGTCCTAAGCCATGGAGTGCTTTAAACGTGATTACCAACACCTTGAAGCGGACCCAGAAGTCCACCGGCAACCAATGCAGTTCCCGCAGGAGAGGTATCACATGGGAGCGCCCTGTCGCTCCCATAATCCCCCACCCTCTTAGCAGGTTTTTTCAAGAAGTAATATCAGATAGATAGACTTAATTGTGGCAAGATGATTCTTTTTTAAAAAAATATTTTTATTGAACATATTTCATCATTTTATATCACATTTACAATCTTTACAGTGCTCCAGCATCAATAATACTCATACATACATAACAATTAAACTCCTTATTCTTCCTTTAACTATATGCATTGTCTTTGAGCTTTAGTGTACCTCTTAAATTACCTTTATATTTAATCTTTACTTCTATTCTTTAACCATTTATACCACGTGTCCCAGACCAAATAGTATTCTTTTTCCCCTCTTTCTTTTAATTCCAATGTTAGCTTGTCCATCTCCGCACAATCTAACCCCTTTTTTATCACCATTCCATCAGAGGTCATGCTGTCCTGTTTCCAGTTTTGCACATAAGCAATTCTGGTCGCAGTTGTTATGTGCAATGTAGTATATTTACTTTTCTTACTGTAGTTTCCTCAAGATGATTCTTGATGTACCCCAGAGCTACATTATATACAGTATGGTTATAACCAATACAACAACTTCAGGAGACATGCTTCCCTAAATTGTCAGGAGTGATCAGCTAGTAATCTCACAATCACATTTTGGACCAGTTATTGCTTCCAGGTCATCTTCAAATGCTTTGTGATGTACATATAATCCAACTGGATGGTGACCAAGGCAAGAATTATTGATACCAGGGTATTTTAGTACAGGTATATATGCCAACAAAAGATAGGCAAAGTCCCTCTTCCAGCTCCCAGCTCCACTTGCTCTTAAAATAGTAGTTATGAGTACAAGAGGATCCTCAACTCATGCACAAACTATGAGGGAAGTGCGACCCAGCCCAGAGTAACTACTAAGAATTATATTTCTGAATGTTCATTGAGACATTGTATATCAGTCTTGGAAAAATTTAAGCTTGAGTTTATTTTGCCCCAGCCAAACCCCCAAAGTTTTCAGGTACTGGCTCAAGGTTTCTATGACTGGCCTACGTGGCAATCTACAGCTACGTATCATCAGCATACTGGTGACAGCTCACCCTGAAAGCTCACATGGATGTCAGTGACTTTCCATAGATGGTAAAATTCATGGGACAATTTATTTATTTATTTATTATTTATTTGTTTAGATTTGTATACCGCCCTTCTCCTTGCGGACTCAGGGCGGTGAACAGCCAAATAAAATAGTACACAAAAGTTAAACAATTTCTTTAAAAAAGCATATAACTTTGGCTAAAAATTAAAACCATTAACCATTAAATATTTAAAATACCCAACCCTATAATACAGATCTTAAAAATTCAGCGGGGTCAGGCTAGACCAGCAAGCTGAAAGAGATGAGTTTTCAGGGCCCGACGAAAAGTCCGGAGGTCAGCAATTGTTCTCAGTTTTGGAGGAAGATCGTTCCAGAGGGTAGGGGCTGCCACAGAGAAGGCCCTCCCCCTGGGGGTCGCCAGCCGGCATTGTCTGGCTGACGGCACCCTGAGGAGACCCTCTCTGTGGGAACGCACCGGCCGGTGGGAGGCTATTGGCGGCAGAAGGCGGTCCCGTAAGTACCCTGGTCCTAAGCCATGGAGCGCTTTAAAGGTGGTCACCAACACCTTGAAACGCACCCGGAAGTCCACAGGTAGCCAATGCAGCTCACGCAGGAGAGGTGTCACATGGGAGCGTCCCGTCGCTCCCATAATCCCCCGCGCGGCCGCATTCTGCACTAGTTGGAGCCTCCGGGTGCATCCCAAGGGGAGCCCCATGTAGAGAGCATTGCAGTAGTCCAGGCGAGAGGTGACGAGTGCCTGAGTGACTGTGCGTAGGGAGTCCCGATCTAGAAAGGGCCGCAACTGGCGTATCAGGCGAACCTGATAGAAAGCTCCCCTGGCCACAGCTATCGTGTGATCTTCCAAAGACAGCCGTGGATCCAGGAGGACGCCCAAGTTGCGCACCCTTTCCGTGGGGGCCAATGATTCGCCCCCAATAACCAGTGATGGTGTCAGCTGGCTATATCGGGACGCCGGCAGCCACAGCCACTCGGTCTTGGAGGGGTTGAGTCGAAGCCTGTTTCTCCCCATCCAGGCCCGCACGGCTTGAAGGCACTGGGACATCACTTCCACGGCATCGTTGGGGTGGTCTGGGGTGGAAATGCTTCCAGACCTGAGCTAATCCACATTGGAACAATAAAGATCTTGAATGCTGTTTCCCCATGCCTATAAACTGTAATTGAATCATTATAAATTCAGTTTATGATTGTTTTAAATATCTGAAATTTTTCAACATTTGTTTAAACTATTACTTCGGGAGAAAGAACCTGATTCCAGAGATACAAATTTATGTTGGCATTAAAGAGAGTTGCCTGCAAACAAAACCATGCTCTAGAAAAGTACAATGCTTCTGAGCATGATGGCACAAGCCCTACAATATATTGTAGGTTTGTGTAATACACACTTTCAGTTTATTTGTTGGTCTTAAATATAAACCAGAGATCATTTTTCTACGTTGAATGTATGACATTAAACCCTAAGCATCTCAATTCCACAATTAAAAGGTGGTTTGAGACATATTTTCTTAATGTTTCAATAATTGTGGAAAGAGAATATCATCAATTTCCTAGGCATATAATCAATGCAGGTACTTGGTGAACAGTCTTCCTTTGAGATTTAGTCTACAACAAGTTGAAGATGCTGTAATTCCCTTGGTAAATATTTGATAAAGATTAGAAATGTTTGGGCAGTGATAACTAAACCCTTTAAAAATCAAACAGAGTTCATTTGTTTTGCATTTAATGTTTAAGCTGCAAAGTAGCTGCTAAATTTGATAGAGGATGTGAAGCAGCTGCAAAGAATGGAGATGAAGTTCAAAGAGAAAACATGAGAAAAATACACCTCAGAAGGCCTCTAGAGCTTACGCCATAGCTGTGTCAATTTCCTACCCCTTTTCATCAATAATTATACTTCATTGCAGAATATTCTGTATCAGGAGCTTCTATGTTGATCTCAGTGCTCTTCAATATCTTCATAAGTGATCTAGATGAGATGCTAGAAAGCAACTCATCAAATGTATAGATGATACCAAACTGGGAGAAATAGCAAACACTTTAGAAGAGAGATTTAAGATACAAAAGGCAGACTTGAATACTGGACCCTACCCAACAAAATGCAATTTAGTGGTGAGAAAAGTAAGAATCATACATACGGACAATGGACGGATATAGAAAAGGTGGTACCCAGTAGTGGTATTCACATACCTTTGCTACCTGTTTGGAACTGTGAGTGCATGCACATGCAGGTGGGCAGAGCCTCCTGCCACTGCCACTACCGGTTCACCCAAACTGGTAGTGGCAGCGAACTGGGGCGAACCGGTAGAAACCCACCACTGGTGGTACCTGGCTCAACAATAGCAATTGTGAGAGAAATTCATGTGTCCTAATATATCATCAATTACAGTAATTATGAGCCAATAGCATGCTATAGCTGACAAAAAAGCCAAAGCAGTCCTAGGCTGCATAAACAGAGGGATAGTTTCAAGATCACATCAAATGATAGTACTTTATATTACAATGAGACCACATTTGGGATATAGTATCCAGTTCTGGTCACCACAATACAAAAAAGATGTTGAGACCCTAGAAAGGTTACAGAGAAGAACAACAAAGGGGTCTGGAGCCTACCTCATTTGCTGAATGATTGAAGGAATTAGAGATATACAGTATATAGTCAAACAAAAAGAAGGATTAGGGGTGATATGATAGCAATCTTCCATTATTTGTGGAGTTGTCACAGAGAAGAGGGGTCAAGCTATTTTTCAAAGCACCTGATGGCAGGATAAAAAGTAACAGGTGGAAGATCATTACAGAGAGATGCAACCTAGAACTAGGGAAAAAATTCCTGACAGTGTGAACAATTAATTGGTGCAATGGCTTGCCTTCAGAAGTTGAGGGTGCTCAATCATTGGAGATTTTTAAGAAAAGACTGGACTGCCATTTGTCCAGAATGCTTGAACTTTCATGTTGGAAAGTGAACCTTTCCAACATGAAAGTCCTGAGTGCTGTGGAACAGGTTTTCTTTGAGGATATCCCTGTACTTTGCTCCATTCAGCTTTCCCTCAACCCTAACCAGTCTCCCAGTCCCTGCTGCTGAAAAACATCCCCACAGCATGATGCTGCTACCACCATGCTTCGCTGTTGGATGATATTTGGCAGGTGATGAGCGATGCTGGTTTCTTCCAGACGCATTTAGAATTGAGGTCAACCAGTTTAATCTTGGTTTCATCAGACCAGAGAGTTCAGGTGCTTTTTTTTGCAAATTCCAAACAGGCATTCATGCGTTTTGCATTGAGGAGAGGCTTCCATTTAGCCACTCTGCCATAAAGCCCAGATCGGTGAAGGGCTTATAACAAGTTCCAGTCAATAATCTGACAGGATCAATTGAATTTCAAAACAGGCTTTAAACATATAATGACATGCATTATAGTGGTCAGATCTGATGCAATTTAAACATAGATATGCAAATTCATCCATTCAACACTGACACTTGACAATCAAATTAAGGGCTGAATGCAAATATATATTCAAATTGAAAACTGAGTATTCTAACTCCCTACAAGTTAGCTTTGATTCACAGAAATCAGCCAAGGTGAATAGTGGCAATCCCCTGGGTGAGATTTTTCCTTTGAATTTATAAAGGCTGCAGAAGTATTACAGATGTTCTTTGTCATATTTGGCTTATAGTAAGCTTTAATTTCCTTGCCACCCAAGATGCTATTGATATAAGGCATTGATTAAGGAGGAAAAAAACCCAGCTTATCTTGATTTCTATTGGAAGAAAAGAGTCGAGCATCTCTAACTTTCTGGTTTTACTAAACCACACATGTAACTACTTTCCTATATGTGCTAAAAACAGAAGCTTGCTATAAATGATAAGCTACAGGATGTTTATTTTATTTATTTATTTAGTTTGTAAAACATGTACGAGACAACAGGAATAAGTATAAACATGAATATTAATACAGGAAATAGGTACAAATAAATGGGGACACTAAGACAGGGACAGAAGACACTTATGCATGCCCCTCATTTTTATGTTGTACTATCTTCTTATAAATACCCCTTATTTATATGTTGTACTATCTTCTGATAACAAACCTCTAAGAAAGGTTGCATTACTATAAAACAGTGCCTCTAGTCATTCTTGCCTAACACTCAGAATGATATAATAACTAAAGGTATAGAAAGCCACTGAAATCCAGCAGCAGCAAGTGAAATATATTCATCTATTTATTGCCTGGTGTAGACAGGACTGAGAAGATCCAAATAATCCACTTTTTAAATTAAGGATTGAAACCGGAATGCAATGCAATTCTTGTTATCTTGAAGTCCCTGCATTTGAAATGCCACCATTCATTACAGCATTTATCAATAAATGGGGTATGAAAAATTATCCATTATCTATGAGAAATTATCCAATAAGGTGAAGTTTGTGGAGGAAAAATAAAAGTTTTACTTCGATTTCTTTTGTACCTTCTTAGAGAAAAAAAAAATTATTTTGCAACATTACTTATTCCTATGGACCAATGAGTGTGTTTAAAAAATGAGATAGAAAAAAAAATCCAGCATACATACGGTAGGTTTCATCTCTTCAAGGGTACTCCCATAACCTTAATTTGTAAGTTTTGAGAAGTATTACAGAGCAAGCCCCACACTCGCTTGCACTGTTGATGTTACCTACTTGTGTAATGAAATGTCTGCAAACCAGCAAGCTCAGAGAGCATCAAGGACTCCAGTGGAGAACAGTGTTATAGCCATAGGATCTCTATATATGAATGTAATACAGATATTTCATTTACAAAATGGCATCTTGGTTCATAGGAAAGGTTCCATCGCTGACTATAGGGGGTGAAGTTTTACCCCCTGTAGACAGGGTGTGCAACTCGGGTGTCCTCCTGGATTCACGGTTGAGCTTAGAAGACTTTATAATGACTGTGACCAGGGGGCATTCACCCAGATACGTCTGGTGCACCAGTTGTGTCCCTACTTGGACTGAGATGCCCTACGCACAGTTACTTATGCACTGCTCAACTCATGTATTGACTACTGTAACACTCTCTATATGGGGCTGCCCTTGAGGGCCACTCGGAGGCTTCAGCTGGTACAAAATGCAGCCGCGTAGGTTGTGATAGAATCCCAATACTCTCATGTTACACCACTCCTGCGCGGCTTGCATTGGTTACTGGTTGCCCTCCAGGTGAGATTCAAGGTGCTGGTGATGACCTATAAAGCCCTACATGGCTTAAGCCCAGGATATTTGGTGGACCATCTACTGCCAGCAGCGATATCCCATCTCCAGGTCCGCGCCCATAGAGAGGCCCTGCTCAGGATGCCGTCAGCTGAACAGTGTCGGCTGGCAGCCCCCAGGGGTAGAGCCTTCTCAGTGGGCGTGCCCACCCTCTGGAATCAACTTCCCTTGGAGCTCCGATTAACGCCTGACCTTCGCACCTTTCACCGTGAATTAAAAACTTGGCTTTTTAAATCCCTCGATCTGGACTGATGGGGTTTTAAGAGTTAACTTTTAAATTTTTTAGATTTTAGATTTTATTTTGTATTGTGGCTTGTGTTTTTATTATTGTGAGCCGCCCTGAGTCCATTGCGAGATAGGGCAGCATATAAGCCAAATAAATAAATAAAATGGACTTTGGGGCCATATGTAAGAGGACTCCACTGGACACCTTTGGCAGAAACAATAGTCTGCAGGAGTTAAAAAAAAAACTTTCAAGACTACAGTTGCAACAGCATTATAAAAGTCCTGCATTTTTTGTAAATGTGTCAAACCATGTACACCTTTGTAAGACACATGTGTTACACAATTACAAAAAGAAAAAAAAGAAAATATGAAATTGGAAACTTTAATTCCACAATCACAATTGCCATCTGATCTTTTCTGGCCTTCCCTCACACATATTCCTGGGTCAGATGCTCACCACCATAGCATAGATATGTTGCATGTTGAAACTTAGCTCCACCATTCTTATTTAACCAATTACAACTAAGGATGATACATACACATACATTCTTTTGAGATACAGTCAAAGGGACATTGCCATACAGCATCCTTAATTATTATGCAGCCTCTATAAACTCAAAGGCAGAGTTACTACCCATGGGATCGGCACAATAGGATGTCTTGGCTGATTTCTTTAAAATCAAAGCTTATTGTAGTGCTGTAGCTTCTCAGACACACTTCCTTGATCTTTGTTCAGTACATTGTCAGCATGTGTGAATGTAAGACAAAGTCATTAAAGTATCAGTTACCAAAGAACTATCTGACCCGCTGCTTTTGACATTTTTCTCCATTTATAAATCAAAAGCTTTCTTTTTCTCAGTTTCATCTTTTCGATTTTTCAGAAGCTGTCTAGCTGCCACTGAAGTCCTACAGGAAGAAAGGTTTCTCCATGAAACAGGGCAGGAACTGTCCTATGAGATGACTGCAAAAATCCCCTGGGATTGCATTTGAAAACTACAAAATACAGAAAATGCTCTCTTTATGCTTTACTAGCCATATGTTCCTAAATACTCTCTTTTGTCCTTTGTAAGCTGTCACAATTCCGTCTATGTCAAAACTCTGAAAGAATTCTGCTAAGTGGAGAGAAATATAATTCTTTTGGGGATTCCTATCCTTCTAAATACATTCCCTTTATTTATAACTCTAAATACACCTATATCAAAATTGTATGACAATGCCGAGTAGCACTTAGAATAATATCACCAGCAAATTCCCAAGTTGGGCCAAGACAAATGGCATAACTTCCACATGACATTTGCATTTCCTCCGCAAAGCTTTTTGTCTGAATGATTTAAAAAACAAAACTAAACAGATAATGCTTCTTTTTTGAAATTATTTCCTCAAATAAGGAATGGAAAATCTCTGGCCTGGTTTACCTATGCACTAGAATGAAAGAAGCAAACTCTTTCCAACTAAAAAGGCATAGGAGAGGAGACAAAGAGAGCCACTTTTTTAACATTTCTGATTCAAACGACGGAAAACTAGCTTGAAAATAAAAACTGGATTAGAAATATATTTCTTACACATATTCTAATTCTGGTTCAATTTTCAGCATGCTGTCAGTGCACTAACCTAGGCAAATTATTAGCAGACTGTAGCATAAACACCTTGAATGCAAAAGTATAGGAAATTCTTTTGCAGGAGAAAAAAATGGAAAAATGGTATATCTACAGAGGGAGTGACAGCTGACTTGACTATTACTAAGAACTCATTAATGATTCCTTATTGAACTGGCATGAAGCTTCAGGTGGGATACTGTTGGGTTTATTTGTAAGATTAACATTCTTCTTGTTAATCACTTGGATAAAAAGATAGATTTTCTCAAATCTATTTTTTTTCCACCAAAGTGGGAGGAGGGATTATGTATATGCTAGAATATGGTGGAAGGATGAGCTTAATACATTAGAGTAGTAGGCAGGAAGTAACAGGACATTTAATAGATACAAATGCAAAATTCTTTGTTAAAGCAACAAAAATCAAATGCAGAGACATTGGGCAAGGAACACCAGGCAGGTATAGTAAATTATATGTGTGAAAAGGATATTGAAATTGTAACTAAATGCAAGTTGAATATGAATCTGCAGTATGATGTGGCTGACAAAAAAAACCAATGTTCTGTTAAGATGTATAATAATGATTTCCAAGTAACTGGAAGTAATAAGTAAGCATTGTTTTCTGCATTAGATGCTGACATGAACTCTTATCTAACTCTGAGCAATACATTGTTAGAAAGGAATCTTCTCCACGTTGGTTTCTGAGCTGGGAATAAAAAATACAGGTAGTTGATTGAGTCAGAGGTGAGAGTGCAAAATCAGCTGTAGAAAGTGGTCATGCCAACCCTCCTCCATAAGCCATTTATAGAGGAAATTCTTGCCTTTGTTCCTCAAAAGCGTGCAAAGGAGGACTCTCTAGGAATTCCAAGAAAGTGCAGTTAGCCAGCATTCCGAAAGGTGGTGTTTTGTAGTCAAGCATCCATGAACTGTTTTTGTTTGTTTATGGTTCTTGTTTGGAAATTGCAGTTTCTTTGGAGGAAAGATCTTTTTTTTTCTTATTTGATCAAAGAGATCCAATTTAGTCTGCAGAAAGAGAGAAAATAATCAACCAATTATATTTTGCATTTCCTATTGCATGTTGATCTTTGGAGCCTATTCCAAATTCTTTTGAATTACAAAAGAAGAATGTGTGAAGGGGTGACTTGATTTCCTTTCTAAAGCATCTTAGAAAAGATTCTGAAAAAACAAAATCGGTGCAGAATAGGACACAGAGGTGATCAAGAGATTATTTAATATTATGACAAAAGGCTCAGGGAACTTGGTATATTTAGACCTGAGCAATGATATCTGAGGAGACAAATGATAATATTCTACTAGTATATGAAAAAGTGTCATTCATAAGAAGGGCAATAACACAAAATAATGGCCTTAAATGACCAGGAAAAAGTATGGACTGAATGTTAAGGAAAAATTAATGCTAACTGTAAGAATATTAGAATCAATTTTCAAATAGGTGGTGAATTTTCCTTCACTGAATATGATTAAGCAAAGGCTAAACAGTTTTTTCAAGGATACTATAATTTTGATTTTTTTTTTAATTTGAGCAGGGAGTTAGCCTAATAGCCAGAATAATGTAGTATAAGTTCAAATCTGTACTAGAAAGACTGACAAGGTACTCAACAAAACTCAGATAACTGGGAAATGTGTTGTTTGAAAGTCTCTGGTCCACCACATTAATAGAGCTAATCTTAATCAGGGCATCCTCCCAGGGCATCCTCCCTACAGAAGTTGGTGGCCCTGGTTAACACTATAATTATGGGAAAGTGATTTTTCTATGCAAAGCATGAAGAAATGTCCAGCATTACCAATTATATAACTTCTGCTCCAATCTTTTTTTCCCCTAAGGTAAAGATCAAAACTAATGTATGACTGGCTACATGAATCAGGCCAGTTAATCATGAAATTCCAAGCCATCTCCTACCCAGAAAATGGAGATCAACACTGTCCATAGGTAACAGCCTGATCGATTCATAACCATCCCAACAATTACACTGTATATAGGGTTACCAGAGACATTTAAATAGAGTGTTCAATGGAGCCAGGGGTGGGTTCTAAAGTTTTTTACTACTGGTTTTGTGGGCGTGGCTTATTTTGTGGGTGTGGCTTGATGGTCATGTGACAATTATTTAGGATTTAGCAGAGGTACTGGTCTACCAGGCTTTTAACTGCTTACAGAGCTGTACCGATCTACCCATTTATTTTTTGCAGGCACTGGTCTACCCATTTATTTTTGCAGGCACTGATCTACTCATTTGTTTTCTTTTAACAATGATCAGCTGTAGGGTAGCCCTTTGAAGTCCCGTGGCAAGAGTTTAAACAATTTTTTTCCGTCTAGCCATCAGCTGGGACTCAGGAAGCAGCAATAGATTGGGGGTGGGGGCAAATAAAAGGTAAGACTAACGTGGGGGGTGGGCGGGGGTGTGTGGAGGGGCAGAACCAACCGGCTCATCATATTGTCACCACTACTGGCTCGGGAGAACCAGGCTGAACCCACCACTGAATGGAGCTAAAATGGCAGCCACAACAGCAGTTTAAAGGCCCTCTTCTTTGTACATTTATATGACACTTGTTCTCATAGAGATTGCCTCTTCCATTACGAATTGACTTGTACATTAATAGTAGGAGGGAAAAAAATCTTTCAGAAGACTTTTCCAGTATCACTCCAAAATATAAAATTCAGTTAATTAGTAATTACATTTGGAATCTTATCTATCAGAGTTACAGTAGAAGATAATTAGACACATTCTTTTAGTGTGTATAGAACTAAATATCCTAGTGTGCCATCAGAAAATGTTTTATGCACAAAGCATTCTATTCCAACTGTTCTATTGAGAAAATTTTTTAATGATTTGTCATTGTTTTGTAGTTTGGCATAGCTCTATTTAAAATGTGAACAATTGTATTATTTGTTCTTTTCTTACGTTTTTCTATATATTTTCTTTTTCTAGATGTTAGCCATTTTGAATGTTCACTGGCCTCAGACCTCTGCAACAAATTATTATCTAGGGTCACCAAATCTATTGCTGCACGCTTAAAAAAAAAAAAGAACAGTACATACCATCTATATGTTTATTTTGGCCTTTTTTATTTGTGTCCTATAACTGGAAGATCATTTTACCTAATGTTTCTTATAAGTAATTATTATAGATAACTTTTTAACATGTCAAGAATTTTGGCACAATGAGACACTAATTGAGATATGCTGAATAAAAGTTATTTATTAGTGGAAAAAACTACAATTTGTTTTAAAATCCTACAGCAGCTTCCAGGTGCCCTCCAGATGTTTTCAGATGGCAACATCCAGAATTGTCAGTCAGCATGGCCAAGCTGGATGAGATTTCTGGGAGGCTCACTCTTATTACATTAGGAAGCTGCCAGCCTGGATAAGGTTTTTATATTAGATGCCCAGGCAGTCATTCCTGAAAGTACAACCGCAGCCTGTATAAAACATGATTTTTTTTAATAGATGCAGTATTACCCTAATGAATAATTTTATTAAATTAAAAAAGAAAATCAGCAACACAAAGCCAAAAAATTTTTGTGTTTGCGTGTCAAGTGGTGGGTTGCTACCAGTTCGCACCTGATCAGATGAATCAGTAGCGGCGGCAGCAAGAGACAGAAGTGCCGTGTGAGTGCACAAGAGTGTGCACATGAGCGAACTGGAAACGATGGGATTTGGAACCCGCCCCTGGTGTGTGTGGGCATGTGTGTGGGTGTGGGTGTGTTGTCAAGAATCCTTCCTTCCTTTCTCTCTCTCTCTCTCTCCCTCCCCCTTTCCCATTCTTCTCTTTCTTCTTTTTTTTCACTTTTGATTTAGTTATTTCTTGCTCTAAGTTGAAACATCTCAAATTGACTTTTAATTCATTCTAAAGTTAACAGAGTTTAACTCTCCTCTCTTGCTGATTCCTTCCATCTGCAAAGCTCCTTTATATTTATTTTCAGCTCATCATGAGATGCAGTCAAATGACTTTCTCACATATTCTGACTCTTTTCATTATAACCAAATAATGGAGACCTTAAAATACGAAGTATATTACCTTCCGTGTTTTATTTTCACCATACTTTATTTGTATGAGTTTTGTAGCTTGCAAATTCACTATTTTCTTTAATTCAAATGTTCATTTCTTATTTTTGTTTCAATTCTTCCTAGGAAAAGTAGGCTTTCAGAAAAAAAAAACTATGTCTTTTAATGTATGTGCATGCACATATATGCCCATATATTCATCCACACATCAAACTCTATCTCATGGGTTTGCAAACTTGGCATTTTAAGACTTGTGAACTTCAACTCCCAGAATTCTGGGACTTGAAGTTCACAAGTCTTAAAGTTGCCAAGTTTGGAGACCCCTGCTCCAGGGGTGAAATGCTCCTGGTTCAGACCAGATCACCTGATCCAGTAGCAATGGAGGTGGGTGGTTTGGAGAACTGGTAGCAAAAATCCCTGCCCCTCCTCTCTTCAGATGAAAAAAATGCTTTTAAAAGTAAAAAATATGCCTCTGATGATCGCGCAGCTCAGCTGGGATCGTCAGAGGCTTTTAAAAGCATTTTTTTCTATAACCTCTTCGAGAGGTTGTAGAAAAAAATGCTTTTAAAAGCCTCTGACGATCCCAGCTGAGTTGCCTGATCATCAGAGGCTTTTAAACGCATTTTTTTTACAACCTCTTCAGCCGAAGAGGTTGTAGAAAAAATGGTTTTAAAAGTAAAAAAAAAAAGTTGGCCACACCCACTCAGTCACATTACTCCCCCACCAAATTTGACGACTCAAAATAAATATTTGTTTTCTTTTTGTCCATGTTGGCACTTATTCATATCATTTGATTTTCAAATATAACATTTTCACAGTATTTAATTTTAATTTTCCTGAAAGTTAGCTGAGACTCAGTTGATGGCTAGGGAGTCTGACTCCCCCACTATCTGTTCACCTGCAATTTTATCTTTACTTTCACTTCAGATTAAGTGGTTAGAAAAAAAGTGCATATTGCCAGCCAGAAACTCTACAACCAGCTTGCTATCCTTCTTTCATTCTCTAACTTTAAGTTCCCGGATAACTATTTATTTCTAAAGAATGCTGGTTGAGATTTCCTGGTGCACAAATTAAGAATGTGGTAGAAAGATTTCTAAAGTTTATCAAACCAACTAATAATTAGCCATTCCTGTCTATTCTTCTAAGGATAAATCATACTATTAGAAAGGATTAGACACTTCAGAGGAAGTTCATCAGTGATGAGTTGTTCCCGGTTCTGTCTGGTTCTATAGAACTGGTAATAAAACCAGCAGGAAGCCCCGCCCACCTGCCACAATGTCATTGTGGGTGATATGCACATACACAGAAGCTTATGTGCATGTGCAGAAGTGTGCACGTGAGAGAGAGAGGGAAGCGCCCGTGCGCACGTCCTCCCATTGCGAACCAGTAGTAAAGGTAAGTAGAACACACCTCTGAAGTATATATAGCATATAGCCCAAATTTGGAAAGTGAACTGGTGTTTAATGCATAAGAAACAAGAAAACACAGCAGGTTTGTGGAAGTGAAAAACTTGTGCAGAAGTTGGTGGTCTCATCAAGAGAGGTGTGGATTCTTAGATCTGTCATATATTATTTTTAAGCAGGAACACTTCACAATGACTGAGAAAAGTGATAAGAGTTTTGTTTACCTTTTCAAGGTGGCTTTACCGTACTCTATAATATGGTAAGGAACAGAAGAACAATCAGGTAGAAAAACTGAGGCTTAGAATACAGCTGATCATAATAGAAGGGCTTATGGCACAGAAATTCTCAGTATACATATGGAGAGGGATACTAGTCAATGGTACCTGTATATTAATACATAGAAGAAGGGTAAAAAAACAGGAGGAACTAGAAATCCCTACACAGAAAAGTAAATAGAACCTAATAGTTTTATGGAAACCTGATGGGATGAGAGTCATGATTGGAATGTAGAACTCAAAGAGTATTACTTGTTCAAAAGAATAGACCCAACCAAAATGATGTATATTAGCTTTGTATATAAAGAAACCTTATGTTTGAGAAGAAACTTATGTCTCTGAAAACAAAACTTGCTTTGAAACCATCTGGGTAAAATTAGAAGGAATAAGAAAAAAAGTGATACCATTTTTTGAGTTTATTACAGTCCACAGAGGGTGAGAATAATGACTTTCTAAATCAACTCATCATGTTCCCAGGTCAACTACAGTGGTAAAGCAAGACTTCTTCAACCATGCCAATATGTGCTGAAATACACACTCAACTAGAAGTGGCACTGTGGTCAGCCTGAATGTACTGTATTTTGAATCTCTCCTCTTGAAAATTTAATTTTTTACCTGAAAAACTGAAGAAAAAAAGCAAGGGATTTAGTTATTCTGAACTGAATCCTCCATTACAGAAAGGGATTATTTGTTGAACTGAACAACTTGGGCATCCTGGAGAAAATAACCATGTAATGTTGAAGTTCAAGGTAACTAGGGGATGAAAAGTTTGGATTTTCTTAGATTTCAAGAATGCAAAATTTAATGAACTAAGATAGGCAAGATACTATGGCTTAGAACTGGGATGACGAACATATGGCACACATGCCACAGGTGGCACACAGAGCCATATCTGTGGGCACGCGAGCATTGCCCTAGCTCAACTCCAGTGCGCATGTGAGTGCCAGCCAGCTGATTTTTGGGGCTTCTGGTCCCACGGGCCGTTTCCAGCCTCTGGGGGTGGGTGGGTAGGGAAGGCAATTTTCACCCTCCTCAGGCTCTAAGAAAGCCTCTGGAGCCTGGGGAGGGCGAAAAATGGGCTTACTTGTCCCACTGTGCCATCGTGTGCCAATCCCACTGTGCCATCGTGGGGAGCATGGGAGAGTCGTGTATGCATGAGTGGGGGAGGGCAGGGTGCTTTGAATTATGGGTGTGGGCATGCACAAACATGACCCCCCCCCCATGCTCCCCTCACTTTTGGCATGCAACAGAAAAAAGGTTAACCATCACTGGCTTAGAATCTTATAGGATAAGCATATCAGAAGGATGGAAGATCTTGTAAAGCAAGATACTTAAAGTAAAGGGTTAAAACTCAAAGACTGTTATGTGCAAGCAAAGGTGGAACTCTTCTCTGCTGAAACTGAGTAGGAGAAGTTTGAGATAAGAGATTCAGGCTGAGTTTTAGGAAAAACTAAAGAAGCTGTTACTCAATATTCATCCTTTCAAAGATATTTCCTTACCAAAAGAGAAACAGAATGACCATGGACAGGCAAAAAAAGCAGTGGGAGTGGGAATGCTTTCCAATTTGCTGCCTGCTTTCCCCTTCACTTGTAGAAAGCTGTAGGTAACATTGAAAATGATGATCATGGGACTACAGTGGACCATGACTGTGTGGT
The DNA here is from genome assembly GCA_030761175.1 of Masticophis lateralis. Lineage (NCBI taxonomy): Eukaryota > Metazoa > Chordata > Lepidosauria > Squamata > Colubridae > Masticophis > Masticophis lateralis. The sequence continues at coordinate 308,190,128 of JAUDYJ010000001.1, read as the reverse complement.
GATATGGCAGCACTGCAATGGCCACAACTTTGCCAAATTTCAGTCCCATGGGAATCATGGGTCCTGGATTTTGGATCTAAATTAGCCTATATAAAATTCATTGATTCAAAAATTGCTACCATGTGAGGAAGCGTTTTACCCAATTGAAAGTTACAATATAACAGACAAAAGAATTTTAGTAATATATAGATTTCCTGATGGTAAATATTGATTGAAATAGCTCGCCTGGAACAATGGTAGATTTCTGTTTGATGATGCTTTTCAAATGGGCTGAATAGTCACCACTTGGGGTTTGTTTAATGAGATATAAAATCTTTTCCACCTCACACATTATTTGATTCTATAGGACATATGTAAGGTCCAGGTAATTTCTTGGGAATAAAAATGTTTGTTTACAGAGTACTGGTTTCTCATTTATTTTCAGTTAAAAGAATCCTTAAAAAAATTTAAAGAACAGAGATTGGGCACATGCCAAAGAGAAGTAGTTTGTTGGTACATCACTAACCATGCATATTGCTTCGGTAGCTTGTATAGTGGGGTTGCTTCAGAAGTGGGTTTCAGCAGGTTCTGACCAGTTCTGGAGAACCAGTAGTGGAAATTTTGAGTAGTTCGGAGAACCGATAGTAAAAATTCTCATGGGTGCTGCCCCCATCTATTCTCTGCCTCCCAAGTTCCAGCTGATCGTGATCAAATGGGGATTTTGTAGTAACCTTCCCCTGGAGTGGGGTGGGATGGAAATTTTACAGTATCCTTCCCCTGCCACACCTACCAAGCCATGCCAATCAAGCCATGCCACGCCCACCAAGCCATGCCCACAGAACCGGTAGTAAAAAAAATTGAAACCTACCATTGGGTTTCTTATATAGTGGGGTTGCTTATATAATGGGGTAATAATGTCTTGTCATTTATTTGGGCAAAGTAAAAGTGGCTAAACTCTTTCATAATAATAAAGGGTATCAAAATTAACAGCCAGCTTAATTCCCAGATAAATTTTCTATCTTGGACAATGTCTAGATTCAATTTTCTTGAATTCTTTACCCTGAAGTGCATTTTGTTTTTATTGACCCATTCATTGCTATTGTTCTTTTAATCTCCTGCTGTGTTAATCAGTGATCTCCTTATTTAAATTTGTTACAATTTTGTAACAAATAATCCCAACTGTACATGTATTTTATATGCCAATAATAGGTTTTCAAATTCAATTCTGAGATGTAGTGCTACCCTTGTTGAGAGATGAGTCTTAATTAGGTTGGTCCAGCCTAGATTGCTCACCTAAATGAACTTCTTAACAACATGTAAAATGAAATGAGGCCTATTCCAGGCAATTTTTCCCTGCATAAAACAGTCTGTGCCTTATTTCCTTGGCAATTCAAATAAGCATGGAAGACATTTTGATGTGAATGAAAGTATTCATAAAAACTGGCCCTCCTTTCAATATTGCCTTAATTAGAATCAGGCACCATGGAAAAGGATTTAAAGGTTGACCCAATAGCGAGCAACAATATGGCTGCATTCTAATAGAAAAAGCTTTAACAAAATTACATGCTGAATTGCTCACTTCATAATTTGATAGGGTTGTTTAAAAACAAACAAACTATATAAACTCCAAAGAGAGGAAATTTGGCATATTCAGCAAAAACAATCAAGGATCGAGAAAGCTGGTACAAAAGTAAAATATGCCTAAATGATATAGATCTATTTTAGCAAGATTTCATTATCATACTGTGCTGAATCCTTTTCCCTATTTCCCGAAAAAATAAATAGTGGCATAGAAATAGTTCTAAATAGTCATAAGCAAGATAGATATTATCACACCTTTGCCTGCTTCTAGTAAACAAGTTTTTTACTCACTTCGGGGTATATATTAATGTCTTTCAAATTTAGCATCTTTAAGATGTTTATATTTCAACCTTCAGAATTTTCTAGTCAGCTAATGGTTGGGGAATTCTGGGAATTGAATTCTACATATCTCAAAGTTGGCAAGTTTAAAAGACACTGGTGGTTATCATAAGAAGGATTAAATTAAAAGTGTGGAAAATGGTATAATGGACCAGAGCTAAGGAATAGGGTCAGAAAAATTAGAGGTGCTATTACTGTTATTACTATTATGAATAAAATCAGGAAGTCTGTCAGTTTATTCAGAGGCTTTTGGGGTTCCCACTTCGGTGTTGCACTAAAATAATTAATATTGTTGATCATCTCTGAAGATTCATATGAAATGCCTCCAATATGTTTTTCTCTTCACAAGAAAAGAAACAAGCAAAATAAAGGTTGAATTATCTTCAATAAAATTAGCCAACTGGGAATACCTAATACCTGAAATGATTACCAAGATTCAACCAATTTAAAATAAAGGCAACAGAAAAAGGAAGAAAATTCTTGGCTATCCCTTTGCATATTAAGTCACATTTTTATTTAAAAAAGATATTGTACAAAGCATAACTGTTCAGCTTCTTGTTTCTTTTGTTCAGCCATAATCAGTAAATATGCACAAAATTGACCTGCTAATTCAAATGGCATTCCCCCCCCCCCCCCATTTTCATCATTGTGCTTTTGAAATTATCACTTACTCCCTTCCAGTAAAGGCATTGGGAAGGGAGAAACTGAAGAGCCACCAAATCTTTTGCTGAGAAGGTATTTCTACCAAGTACCAATTTTCTTCAATTCTTTCCCCAAGATTGCAGAAGAGGAAAGAATTAAAATAAAATATTTGTAGCTCAGGAATTGAATTGTGGGAGTCTTTGGTGTTCTCTGAGCTTGGCAGTTTTCTTTCAACTGTTTCATTACCAAACTAGGTAACACCATCCATGGTAGATGGGCTGATGATGCTACTTAACTTGGTAATGAAACATCTGTAGGCAAACCACTAAGCTCAGAGAGCACCAAGGCCACAAAGAATAAAATAAAGCTTTTTTTTTTTGGAGGATTTTTGCTAATTTTAACTCATTCTCTCTTCGAATAGAGTATGCCTTTTAGATAATGTTATACTTTGTAACCTCAAAACTAATGTCTTGGTGGGTTTCCCCCCTCCCTTTTCCCCTATTCCCATCAGTTCCCCTTTCCTTTCTACTGTATTTGTATGTGGTTTTCTCAGTTTGATGGCACTTAAGGAAGTAGCTGATCACAAAATGTTAAAAAGGAGCCATCACCGCATAGATTGCCTTGAAACACCACGTCCCTAGACCAGACAGAATTTAAAAAGAAAAATGTGGAAAAAGGCTACAGTAACACACTTTCATAGTGTTGCCAAGATAACTAGCTGAACATGTCCCCCAAATCACCAGGAGTCAAACTAAGTTCAAGCAAGACCATACCTCTATGTGTACTTTAGAATTATAACCCTGAGAATGCCAAATGTAATGAGCTTTGTTAGCTACTTTGGGAAATGACTTTTGGCTGAAGAGTGGGGGGGGGGGTGTGGAGACCCAATCCAGATGTAAATAAAATTATGTTAATGAATTGCAGGGAGGAAAGCCCCAAAGGCAATTTCCTTCATTCCCTGCTAATAATCTTTCTGACATCATCTGATTGGTTACTGTTTTATTAAGTACCCATTGAAAAAAAGTAAAATGGAATTTATCTGGGCAATAGAATCTACACCAATTATGCAGAAGGTAAGGTGAAGAGATTTTTATAGCAAACATCCTTTTCCTCATGCTTATAAATTATATTAGTTAAATGCATCTTTTCCCCTTCCTACTTATATTAGTTAAAATTCTTGGTTTTCAGTGCCTTGGCTTAAGATAGATACATGATTTATAGTAAATAGCTCTTCTTGCTATTTAGCAATATGTTTTTAGCTATGAAAAGTGCAAAAAAAAAACCAACCCCTTTTGGTTACTTAGACAAGGGAGTATGGATGATAAGATACAGAACGTTTTGGACATCATATTAATTAATACCACCTGAACGAAGAGAGGATAGGATGGTACAATGCAGGAATATCCTTGGCTTCATGTTATGCTAGATGCAAGCAGGCACTAAAAAGTAGATAATGTATTGTATAAATGCTTAGCATCTTTTCAAAGAGGAACTTCAGTATTGATATGGAACCTCAGAAGGCATGTACAGCTATATACTCCAGTATATATCCACCCTCATCCTGCAGGATTTCTGACCAGCAGAAGAGACATATGGTAACATTTTCTCTCTCTATGAGAGTTATTCTTCTAAAGTGCTGAAATCAGTGGGTATTTGGCCTACACAATTTAATTAAAAGCAAAATTCAGTCTTGGTTCCTGGTAATTCTTTATGTGCTATTTTACTGGCAACATTTTTGAAACTGGTTAACTCTGGGTCTGTGAATGACTGGATATTCAAACCTAAGACAAGACTAGAATTGATAGCCTCCAGTTTTTAGCTGGATATCTTTAATCACTACCCAAAGTATTTCTTTCTGATTTCATAGCAAATCTACATTCCCTCTTCTCAGCATTTCAAGGCTTAATTCCAAACATGCAAATAGTATAATTCCAAAGCATGAAATATGACAGGGTGCCAAGGAAGGAAGAATATAAAATAATCAAAATGCAGAGATTACAAATGTACAATGCTAATGCAGGTGTGTGTAGGAGAGCTAGTACAAGACAAAGGCTTTGTGGAAATCTAAATCACAAATTTGCTTGTTTTTTTAAAAAAGCCATAATTGTCATTTCTTTGTAGGAGGAAAGGATGATTTGAGTTAAAGTTGTTTCATGGTTTTCAATATCATATACCCAAGAAGACTATGACTGAAGATCTCCAATAAAAAAAAAAGCCATTATAAAGACAGCTCTGGCTACTGTTGCAAGATCACTGTGACTCATAAAAAACATAAGTTATCTCAGATTTGGTCCTCCTTTCTTTACCCAGAAGGCCAATCCAACATGCCTTTATCACAACTGTCTAAAAAAGGTTTGACAAAAGAGATATTTCACTCTGCCCAATAATTCAGTAGCTTTCCAGATAAATATTAGGGTTAATAGGGAATAATAGGAAAAACTGTAGCCATGTTTTTCTTGTATTTTGAATTGTTTTCATGCTCTTGTAGTCAATCAACTCTCTTACAGGAAAGGATCTGACAGTGAACATTGTCTTTGGTGTGTGTGTGTGTGTGTGTGTGTGTTTGTGTGTGTGTGTGAATGCTGGGTTGCCCCTGGTTCACACCGGTTCTATAGAGCTGGTAGTAAAACTGGCGGGAGGCCCTGCCCACCAACCCCAACATCACTAAAATGCTTCTGAGCATGCGCAGAAGAGTGCACATGCGGCCCCGTTGCAAACCGGTAGTAAAGGTAAGTAGAACTCACCCCTGGTATGTATGTGTGTGTGTGTGTGTGTGTGTGTGTGTGTGTGTGTGTGTGTGAGAGAGAGAGAGAGAGAGAGAGAGAGATTGACACAACTATTTGAGAGAAAACAATATAGCACCTGAAAATGTCTGCCAGAAAATGAAAGCAACAGTTTTAGAAAAACAACAAAAATTAAAGGCTGGTGCCATGAAACACATTTCTAGTATTTCTCTGATGTTTGTCATGTTTAATCCACAGAGGTAAAAGTCACAATGCCAATAAATTTCATCCAGTTGTGTCAAGAAATAAAGTATTATATCCACACATTTAATACATAAGCTTTTAATCTCCAAACCCAGGAAATACTTAATAATAGAATTGATCCAGATTATATGAAAGAATATCTCATCTTATCCTGACCACTGCTCATGCTTGTTAAAACCTAAGACTTTCACCATGTTGAGGTTCAACTCTTTGGGAAGTCTGACATGAGAAAATGGAGAGGTCTTAGAGATTACACTGAGACTTTACTTCATGTCATTTGGTTGGCCTTAGCAGTAGTTCAACAGTTGTGCAAGTACCTGGTCATGCCAGCGCAAAGTTATTTTTTTTAATGGTATCTTTTCATTTAACAAGTTGTAAAAACATAGTGATTATTCCAATTTTTATGATTTTTCAAAGGGAATTATTTTTCTTACACTGTTGCCTATCCAGTTTAAGTGATATAAATCAACTGGAAGAATAAGATAGACTTAACAGATTGAATTTCCTCATCTAGCAGTCTTTTTATGAGAAACAATTGTATGGAGCAGTTGTGGATGATCTCATGTGCTGTCATTGTCAGGAGAGGAATTACAAAGAGCCAGCCTAAAGATATAAACCCAGAGTCATCTATAAATTGCCATTCTTCCCCCCCCCCCCCCGAAACCTTGCATATATATCTTATTCTATGAAAGCTAAGATCCCTGTTCAAAAAAGAATTTTAGGCAATACATTGTTGCTCACTTTTGACCATCATTAGACATTGTACTAATAGATACTCAGTACACATCCTATATGATGTAGTTTTTTTTTTATTAGATTTATATGCTGCCCTTCTCCGAAGACTCAGGGCGGCTTACAATGCGATAAGCAATAGCCTTCATACTTTTTTATATTTTATACCAAGTCAGCTTATTGCCCTCACAAACTGAGTCCTCAATTTACCTATCTTAGAAAGGATGGAAGGCTAAGTCAACCTTGAGCCTGGTGAGATTCGAACTGGTGTAATTGCAGACAGATGGATGTTAATAACAGGCTTTAGTCTTTTAGCCTGTTGAGCTATTCAGGCTAATTCATTATTAGAGCTATGCAAAGCATTAAAAACTGTGCTTAATGCAGTAATACAAATTATTGAACAAGCCTTAAAACAGCTGTATTCTTGACCAGGTGTGTAAGTCTTCACATGCATGTGTATAGCCACTTTACTTTGATTACAATTCCAGTAGAAGCATTATCAGAGGGTGGTCTCAATATTGAAATAAATGAATGAATGAATGAGCGAATTAATAAATAAATAAATAAATAAATGTTTAGATATAGACTTCAAAAATACATTAGCATATGTTCTTATATGCAAATGTCTAAAAGACTCCTGACAACCTATCAGATTGCATATCAATGAAACCAATCAATGAAAATAGTGTTGATTGAATTTAATAGCCTGTCATTCATACTTTCTTTTGATTTTTGACTGCCTTTCACTATTTTCATTTTATTTTTAGTTTACTTGTAAACAGGTAAATTTACCTTAAAACATTGAATTTAGTTGATGTTATTTACTTAGTTGGATTTGTAGTGAGCAAAATTTTCCTAGCTCAATTTATTCACTTTAATTAGCTTTACTATTGCCTGAACTAAATTGAGAGTGTGATTTGCAATGGATTAAGAATTTTCATTTTTGAAATTCCTCAGAGCCTCAGATAGCTCAACAGGCTACGTAGCCTGTTATTAACATCCAGCTGTCTGCAATTATTGCAAGTTCGAGGCTCAAGGTTGACTCAGCCTTCCATCCTTTCTAAGATAGGTAAATTGAGGACCCAGTTTGTGGGGGCAATAAACTGACTTTGTATAAAAAAAATATACAAAAGTATGAAGGCTATTGCTTAATGCATTGTAAGCTGCCCTGAGTCTCTGGAGAAGGGCGGCATATAAATCTAATTTTTTTAAAAAAGTGCCATTATCACTACTTGGCTTCCTCTATTTGATTTTTTGCAGAATGAGTTCAGCAATGATAAGCCACATGCATTCTTTTTTATTTGAAATACAGGAATTTTTCTTTCTTTTATTACATAGTTAGAAATGGGAGGCTCCTTAATAACTACATTCAAATAATAATGATAAAAGAATTACATATTGGAAAGTGAAATCCAAAGGCATTCTCCATGTGTCAAAGCTTGTTCCTGTACTGTTCATTGAAGATCTATTTGAGTGGATTACATCCATATGTTTTGCATCTTTGGAAGTAATTTCAAAAAGCATACAATGAAGCCAAGGCATTACATCAGAAGTCACCCTAGGGTGCAAAACACAGTTCTATCATATGTTAATATGACTACTTATGGCTCTTCATTAATTTTGGGGATGTATTCTAACTCTAAATTGCCTTGTGGTTGACCCCACTCAATAACATTTTGTAGCAATGGTTTTCATCTCAGTTATTTCAAAGGAAGTCTTTTTGAAAGTATTCCTTTCTTTTATGGCAAGCAGATGCAACCTATAGGAATCAGTCCATTTATCTCGTGTGCAAGATTCATCTGCTTCCAAAAGGTTAGCTCTAATGTTATAACAATACTACAGGTTGAAATGTTTGGAGGCTTGGAACACGTGCTCTCCTTTGCCATGCATAACTCATTTGATCTTTGGTAATGGTTTCCTTGAAATCATTTTATATGTTTCCTCATCTCCTTTGAATTCTCGGTTTCTCTTATCTCAGTCATCATCATCAATCATTATCATCCCCAATGTTTCTTTCAAAATTGAAAAATATTCGCATTAGAAATAGGAATAAAATATAAACTAGTTAAAGATCAGAACATGGTACCGGTAACAATTGTATTGGAAACATAACAGTGATTCTTTTTAAAAAAAAATCTAGAAGTTTTTAATTTTCATACTCTATGTATGTATCTATATGTCTGTTTGCATGCAATTGCATGCTCTGTTTGCATGCAATTATTTTCAGGGTTGCTTTCAATTAATAGATTGATAGATTTAAAGGGGGTCATTTAGATCATTGACTCAAAGCCCATGCAAGAAGCAAAATTCCAGAAGCCCTCATAGGTAACTACCAAGCACCTGCTGGAACACATCTATCACCACACCAGACAATTGATTCCACTGTCAAACAGTTCTTCCTATTAAAAAGTTTTTTTCTAATTTTCAGTTGGAATCTGCCATTCTGCAACTTATTTCATTGTTCCAAGTCCTACGCTTCAGGGTAATAAATAAGATGCCTTTACCTTCTTACAATTGTATGATAGATTCTATATTAGAGAATCTAATAGAAACTATATAAGTGAACCTTCAAGAGATTCAAGCTGTCAGTGCCACATTATGCTCCACTTGTGCTTTGCTGCCATGTGGTGACAGTCTGAGATGAACTGGAGGGACAAGGAAATTTTTTTGGGGGGGGGGGAACCAAAAGCTGTGTTGCCTTGGGAAGCTGGTCCAAGGTCACACAACTTGAAGGAGGGAGATGCATGTCAACTTGAGCTCAGACTGACCATTATGAAAACATCTTGCACAAAGTAGATTGGTTAAAATGTAATGGGCAGCAAGGGGCAGATGGGGGGAGGAGGAAATAGAACTTAGTTATTTTGGCAAGCAAATCTCAGTTCTGCCTTTTCATTGCTACAATACACTAATAAAAACACACCTTTCCCAATGAATGGAGCCAAGGATAATTTTTATTTAGAGGTTTAAACTGTGGCAGGTCTGACACAAGCTCCTTGCAAAATACAAGTGGAAAAATACACAATACACATTTTTCTCACATTGTGTCATGGTAGACCTATGTTTGTTGTCAACTCACAAAGCTTTCCTGACCTGCTCCCATGTTGCCACAGGCAGGGGGATGGGAAATCGCGCCTCACAGCTGCACTGAGGAATTCACACCTCAAAACATATCCTAGCCTTCCGAAGTCAAGGCTATCTCCATGGAGACCTGCAACAGCCAAAGGGTGTGACTTCCACGCCCCGCGAAAATGCTTCATTGGGGAATGTGACTGGTGACGCACCTTGGGGGGAGGGGTCAACAGGGTCAGAGGCAAGGCATGAACTGGGTGAAGTCAGAGTTGGCTTCACCTAATTTCTGCCAACATGGTGCTCCTAATAAACAACCAGTGTCCAGTGAAAGTGAAAAAGAAAGACTCCCAAATGACATTTATTTTATTAATTAACTAATCTTGACTACTGTTTTGTCTTGGTTGAGATTATTAACATAGTCCATTGGAAAAATTGTGGTCAAGCAATAACAAACTATGTTTGAGCAATATTTGTGTCATTAGTGTTGCATGTTTATATAATATTCAATGACAGAAATATATATATAAAATATGCAATCATCTAACAACAAGCACACTATTTCAGACCCACCTATACAATGAAGATATCTTACTCAGTAAATAAAAAATAAAGACAGACAAATAGCAGAAAGAAGAAAACAATTTTTACAAACTTTTCAGGTGTTTTAATGAGAAGAAAATATAAGTATAGAAGAGCATGGATTGGAGAGGATCACACAGAAAAGAGGATCACACAGAAAGAGTCAATCAGATTAACAAACTGATTTGAACTTTTCTTTCTTTCTCTCTTCACAAATCTGTATGAGCAAATTCTAGAAGAATGAGATGCTAGTAGTGCCTCTAAATATTCTATTAGGAGAGTTTTGCAGAGATGATAAACCTCATTGCCCTATATCAGAGAGTCGTCGTCACACCATTTATCTCAATCTCTTCAGCTTTGCTCCTATATGGGAGACCTGCCATAATGTTTGAAGCTTTATACAGGCAGAAGCACCACGAAATCCATTCACTGTCTGAATTTCCTTCAAAACTCTCTGAAACAACTCAAAGGCATCTAATCTGAATCAGTACTATGAACTACTTTGAAAAAGTGATTCAGTTATATCTCTTAAAATCAAATCACCCAGTGGAGGCTTCACATAGCCCTATTACATATGATGCAGCCCAAATGCCATTATGCAAATTTTCCTCTTCTTTCCAGTTTATCTTCTTTTTTCTGTCTCCTGGATAACTATGTTTTTTTTTTTTTGGTTAACTTTCATAGTCAGGGCAGACAATGACTGTTTTCAATTATTTTTCATTGCTAATTTTAAGACAATCAAAGACCCAAAAATATCCTACACTTTTCACAGTAAAAAGAGAAATTCTAGCTAGCCTAGCTTCTTACTTTCAATGACAAATATTTTCTGTCCCCCTTAAATACTTTATTCCATAATTTTATTTTATGTATTTAATCTTTTTATATATATGCCCATCTCACATATGGTTCGCTAAGTGGGTTAAAAAAATAGCTAAAATGCATACAATGCATATAATAATAATAATAAAAATTCAGTGGCATTTTATGAAACATCCATCAGCATAGCACACATAGCCATGGTCCCAGGCACAAAACTAAGTTCTCGGAGCCTTGTGAAAGAGGCTGGTCTGATCTCAGAGGAAATTATGTTTCAAAGGATGGGCACCCTGGCAGAAAAGACTTCCCTTCTTGGCTTCATGAACCTAATATTTATGTGATCTACAGAACCCTTTCAAATTTACCACCAAATTGTAATAGGAAAATTATGTGCATAGGGAATTATCACAATCACCCTGTATCCCATTCACTTGTTATGGTCTAGTCCATGGCATCTCACTCAGAAGTCAAATGTGACCCTCAGCACATAAAAGATTTCCAACCCGTCCAAGAGAAAAATACGATTAAAATGACAATGACAGTAGAAAAAGAAAACAATACTGACTGATCCAATGAGCCTTGATTAACACATTCTTCTACCATTTTGCACTTAGTATGAAGAAAAGAAAAAACATCCCTGTCAGGGACAACCAGAAGCAGAAATCCTTTAGAACAGATCTCAAACTGAACTTTTGGACCATTAAGAGTTTGTGGATTTTTTTTTTTTTTGTTAAATTCCCGTTAAAAAGTAATGGATGACCAATTAATTTTATTCTAAATCCATTCAATTAAGGAAAACAAAACAACTAAGCATTATGGGAAATCTGTTTGGCTATTGATTTCCTCATTTTAGCCTGTAGTAAATCAGAGGCTCTAGTTTGCCAAGCTGTTCACCTAGAATTTTAAAATGCTGAGCCTGCAATAGAGATTTCTGAAATACCTTGCTCAGAAAGTTACTTTCCTTATTAGAATATGCATAGATTGTTTTAATGAGTCCATAAGTGTACTTGTGTGGGGAAAGGTAAAAAAGCATCTCCCCATCCCTGCTTTTTTTTAAAAAAAAAATACTACTTGTTATTTAATACATCTTGTCAAAGTTTTGGTGATTTGTATTTATCTACTCTGTCATGTGAGATTGTCCAGGTTTTAATGCTAAGGCTGCATTATAAATTCAGAACACTTTCACTAAGGCCTTCTTCAGACTGGAATGCTAATTAGATTCTAGCCATCCGCATCCAGTGTTTACCAAGCACACAAAACCAGCAGAACCCACAAAGACAAATCACAATTCTTTGGGAGCCCTGAGATAGTTGGTCGTCTGTAGGGATGGGCATGCTTAATTAGAAATAACAAAGACTCCTGTGTCGCCTTGCAAATAAATGTAGTCTTATCTTTATCTATTTATTTATTACATTGTATTTATCATAGTAAATCTCAAACTATTATAAATGTTCCCATCTTTAAAGTGCCAAAGAGCTCATAGTCATTGTGCAAATATTTGGCAGCCTAGGAATACACTGTCATTATGTACCACGGGAGAATTTGTCTAAATTTTTGTTCCAAGTAACTTCAGCATTTATAAACATTCTCAACAGTCTTTTGGATTAAAAACTACTCTGTTTTCTAAGACAAGTTCTTTTTTTTCCCCCTTCCGCCCCCCCCCCCTTTTTTTTGGTGGGGGGATGACCACTGAAAATACTAATCAATGCCAAGTTGGTTCCAAAACAATTCAAGGATACTTCCTTATCACTGCCTTTCATCCACAGCCAAAAGATAATGTTGCTGTGCATTTTACATTCAGTTTTCTCAAATAATTTATTGGTAGATCTGGAACCCAATATGTAATGTTCTCCTGTTCACCACAGAACTAACTTGCATATACTGGATCATCATATATGAGGCACATGGAAATCTTTGGGTGAGTTGAATGAACATCATGACCTGGGTCAATAAAAATCAGATCTTTTTGGAGTTTGCAAAAATAACTGGAGCATCAAATGATTTACTTTCTGCACACCAAGAAATAACAAGAAAAAGATGGAAAAGTAAACTGCATAGAAAGAGTTTGTATCCTTGCAAAGCTTTAGGCCAAAGGTTCTGAGAAAAATGTTCCGTTAATTATCCATTCCACACACAGAGAGGAAAAAAAAATCAAGGGAATCGTGGGGACCAAATCCTCTCCTAAAGTTAGATGTGGTACTCTTATACATTGCCATGGTACTTAGCATTCTTTGGAGTTGTCCCAAGATATTATTGGCAACGTAGTAAGGAACCAGGAAATAATATGCACATGTTTTTGTACTGTCTGCCAATCCAGAGGTTCTGGAAAAAAACATATGCAAAACTATGTTGGACATGCTACAGACATCCCTTAAATCCAATTCAGTGTACAATGGGATGAGTTTAAAAATGTCTAGGAAAAGCTGCTTCCAAACTGCTGAATTTGGCTTTTGCAGATGCAGGCAGGACATATTGATGCCCTGGAAATCATCCAGTCAGCTTTTGCTCAGCAGATGGTATATTGGGGTTGTATTGGCCTTAGCACAAAGGGCATGAGCATGACTTTCACTTTTGCCACTGATGCATTTGCAAAAAAAAAAAAAAGACTAAACTAATGTTCTTTAATTAGTGTGCTTGATGGATGAAATTATAATTCTTTGTATCAGATCCAATGTCTGTTTTTCTTTTACCAAACAAAACCCAACTAAAAATAAACCGAGAAGGCCTAAAACTAAGAAACTAAAGCAAAAATGGCTGATTAGTGAAAATCAGCATCTTAACTAAAACCCAGCTTCTCTTGGGACTCATTGCTTTTATATAACCATGACTTTTTTTGGCCTAGAAGAGGGAAAACCTTTCCTCAAATGATCAGTATTACCTTGATTAATTGTGAGAGAATAAAGTCATAATCAAAGGTAGGCATAACTAGAGACAAAAATGGGCTTGTGTTCAAAGCCAAGAATAACCACAAAACTTTGTTTTGCTTCTCTTACATTTCATCTACATCCTGTTGAAGATTTTGTCAATTAAGTTTCTCCTGTCCTTTATTGGGAAACAGAAAACAAAATAAATAGAATTAATATTTTGAAGGCAGGCAGATGAGAAACACATTTTGGGAGAGTGAGGAAGGTAAAAGCAACCACTATCTTTAGCTATTATCTGTTATCACTAGTCTATTTAATATTTTAATATTTAATTTTATAACTACATCTTTTAATAAAAGATCCTCCCATCTTATTTCTCACTGTCTATTTATTTATACGTATACTTTATTTATTTGGCCAAGTGTAGTTAGACATGCAAGAAATTTGTCTCCGGTATAGAAGCACTCACAGTACTTGCAAAACAACAACAACAATAATAGTGTAGAGCAGGAGGTCAAACACAATCTCATTACAGGCCACATCAAATTGCCCTTGGTGAGCTGGGGTGGGCATGGCCCGGTCATCACGAATGACTGGGCGTGGCCGGGACCAGGGTGGCAGGGGCAGTCCTTCACTGTCTCCGGGATGGCCCCATGGGCCAACTTTGCAGCCTATCGTGGGCCAGTTCTGGCCGATGGGCCACATATTTGACACTTCTGATATAGAACCAATAAAGGGGAAAGTAAAAATATTAAAAGGGTAAATAATAATACAGCAACCACATCTTGTAAGTTAATATACATACACATTAATCAAGAAAAAAACTCTTCTGCCAGCTATGAGAATTAGGTGTTCAGTAGCGTGATGGCACAGGAGAACAAACTGTCCCATTGTATAGGTTTGTTGGCATACAATTCCCTATAGCGCTGTCCTGAGACAAGAAGTTGAAATAAAGGGTGAGGGGTCATTATTCAATTCATTTACTGCATTATTGAATCATTATTGAATAATCTTGAATTATTATTCAACTATTATTCAGTAGTTTCCAACTCAAGTAAGTGTCTTACATTAACTACAACTCTTCGTGTCTTTCAATTCATGGCTCACATTAGAAATTGCTGATATAATTCTAATTTGAAAATATCTGGGAAAATGTTTTATTGGAAGACAGTAATACTGATTCTTAATGGTCATTTAAATTTTTTGAGAAATTGTCTTTTGAGTTTCATTTGCTTTTAACATGCATTTTGCAATATATACAATTAAAACATGTATTAATTAAACAATGTGGCCTAAAGTTTTAGCAACCTCTGGAGCATCTGCAATTTAAGTGACCCCTTAAAGTGGAAACAAACAATTCCGTTAATAAGATATTAAAATATAAATGGAAAGTTAGTATTAGTTATAGATTTGATCCATGGAAAGAATACCCAAATTTGGTAAATCAATGCATTCAGGACTAGAGTTAGAGTTACAGCACTCAAACTACTAGAAATTTAAAATCATGGTTTTCATCAAGAAAACAAAAAGTAACAATAATTGAGCAAAATAAAATTGAACACTTGCCCTCCTTTAAATATTTGGGAGTGATCTTCCATGACAAAAAGAAAGTGCATTGTGAGTATATTATGCAAGTGACATCAAAATCTACAATGGCCATCAAAAGATTCTTCTATTCCTAAGGAGATAAAATGATATCAGTAGTTATTCCTAAGTGTGTGAAGGATGCTGTGAACTTCTTGATAATGTTCAAGTCTTTTAACAATATTTAGAATACATAGAAATAATAATAATTCCCAGAAGAAGCAAAAGTATTTCCAGACTTTAGAATTCAAGCAGAGAAGCATCTGTCACACAACACCCTGATTTAACAATTTTTGATAAGAAAAACAAAAAAATCTGGCTAGTGGACATTACAATACCTGGAGACAGCAGAATACATGAGAAAGAACTGGAGAAAATCACAAAATAAAAAGATCTGCAAATAAAAGTAGAACAACTGTGGCAAAAGAAAGCAAGGATAGTATCAATAGTAATAAACACTGTAAAATATGTAAAAAAAATATGAAATTTAGCCTAAACTTGTGACTGACAACATGTTTACAACCATAATAATAATACATTTATATGCCCACTGACTCCCAATAATTCTGTGTAGTTTACAAACTGTTAAGAATATTTTTGAAAGCATTTTAAATATTTGATCACCATTCTTTCCATTCCACACTCTAAACCATTTATCGAGTAGCACTGGCCTGGGGGATCCCCCTCAATGCTTCAATCTAGAATGATGCAGAACCATTTACAAATGTTTTTTTTTTACACTGTTCTTCAGCCTTCTTTTACCCTTTTCCCAGTGGTGGATTCAGCCAGTTCAGACTACTTCGGGAGAACCGGTTGTTAACTTTCTGAGCAGTTTGGCGAACTGGTTGTTGGAGGAAATCATTAGGGAAGAGAACCGGTTGTTAAATTTCTTGAATCCCACCACTGCCTTTTCCTCAAACCATCAACCCTATCCTTTGTATTGCTAATTCAAAGCTTTTTGAAAGATTCTTGAACTCTTTGCTTTTTTGTAGTCCATACCATCTTCTGCACACTCTGCATGATATAGAGATGGGCAATGTACCACTCTACAGGTTGCTAAAGCTCAACCTCCAACACTGGTTATTCTGGCTGCTCTGCTGATAGCAGTGTTCCAATATTTGAGGGGCTGTTCAACAGAGAGGAGGGGGTCAAGCTGTTTTCCAAAGCACCTGAAGACTAGACAAGGAATAATGGATGGAAACTGACCTAGAGATTCAAGCTAGAGATTCAACCTAGAAATGAGGAGGAACTTTTTGACAGTGAGAAAAATCAACCAATGGAACAGCTTGCCTTTGGAAGGTTGAGCTTCATCACTTGAGACTTTCCAGAAAAGATTGAATTGCCATTTGTCAGAAATGGTATAAGGTCTCCTGCTTGAGTGGGGGGTTGGACTAGATGACCTATAAGGTCTCTTCCAACTCTGTTAATTTTTCTAATATCCAAAGATATCACAAGCTCCCATACACTTTCTTTATTCTTGTGGGAACTGAAACTTTTCTCCTCCCCTCCCTTCTGTGTAGCAAGGGGTCTGAAACTGTTTGTCTCTGCATATTTAAACATTTTATACAACAATATTTACTCAACTCATCAGCCTCATATTTTGTCACTGCTATAATAACAGTATGGAGTGCTGCAGAATCATCAGAGAAAACTCTCCCTTGTCAAATATGTGTATCATTTAACAGAGAGGTGGTAGCCTCTGCAGTAATCTCTATGTCAAGGTAGATGACTTCTGTGTAAACTAATAATAGCATGATAGCTTAGCAAATGTGAAATTTTCTTATCTGGGATCAAATTTAAAGAACTATTGAAAGAACAAAAAACACAGATTCAAAAACCAGCTTTTCAACTAGTGGCATCCTCTAGTGCCGTGATGGCAAACCTATGGCACGGGTACCACAGGTGGCACACAGAGCCATATCAGTAGGCACACGAGCATTGCTGTAACTCAGCTCTAGCACACATGCATGCACTGGCCAGTTGATTCTTGGGCCTTCTGGTCTCACCGGAATTTGGGAAATGGGCTGTTTCCAGCCTCTGAAGAGCCTCCGGGGGGGGGTCTGTTTTCGCCCTCCCCAGGCTTCTAGAAAGTCTCTGGAGCCTGGGGAAGGTGAAAAACGGGCCTACCGGGCCCACTGTGCCATCACATGCTAAAAGCGGAGAGGCGCGTGGGAGGGGGGGCTTGAATTATGGGTGTGGGCACGCACATGGGTGACCTCCCTGTGCTCCCCCCGCTTTTGGCACGCGACGGCAAAAAGGTTAGCCATCACTGCTCTAGTGACTTTTGCACTAGAGGATGTTGTCACGCTTATTATATCCAACCATTTCTGATCGGGTCTTAGCATCTACTGTGTATTTTGTAAAGAATCAGCTATTTATCCATTTCCATATTCCTTGCCTTGTGCTATCTGAACACTCCACTGACCAATCATGCAAACAACAAAAATGACTTTTTTTTCTTTTTTGAAATTTAGCAATTTACTTGCCTAGATTATGTTGTCATTTGTAGTAATTTTTCTACCAATTTCCAGATAGGAAAAAATATGCAGGATAAGAACAAAATATATCAGCCTTTCATATGTTCCTGTGATTGTTCCAGCAAGCCCCAGAGAAATAGCTCTATTGTATTTAACAGCACAGAACAAAAGAACAGAATTTTGATCATGTGACCATGGGAGTGCTGCAACGGTTGTGTGAAAAACTGTCATAAGCCCCTTTTTTCAGTGCTGTTGTAACTTTGAATGGTCACTAAATGAATTGTTGCAAGTCGAGGACTACCTGTTGGGAGATGAATGGAGCAGACGTGGCCAATTTCACTCATTCAAAGCAGTGAATTCGATTTGAGCAGGGTGGGGGGAATCCATCACGCATCTGACATTTATAGCCTAAAGTGCTAAAAACTATGTGCTGAGTAGTGGTACCATTAAGACAGGACTTTGGGGCACAAGTCCAGGGACCCACTCAATAGAATGAACAAGAAGTGTCTCCGATGTAGCAGCTTTGGCTTACAGAGTTTGAATTAAGCAGAGTAATCACATAACAACAATCACAATTCCTCCTCTTATGTACATTCAATCAAAAAAATCAAAATGATCTAAATGCATTGGTCAAGGTTGTTTGGTTTCCTTTGCTTTGTTTACTCCAAATTTGACTAAACCTGTGCAGGATTACCAAGTGATAATGGGGCTCACTCAAATTTCCTATTCTGCTAAATCTTTATCCAAAACCGAACGTGTCCTTTTCTGTGTGTGTAAATCTGGCACATACCACTCAGACTGTAGAGAGAATTCTAATCAGCACATCAAAAAGCAAAGAAAAAAAAAACTTTCACCATAATCCTGCTCCTAAGAATGGAATGATTTAAAGCACAAAGTACAGTAGTAATAAAAAATGTAGTGAGAAGGGCTGTTTACAATTCAATAACATATACATATGATATGATCTCTCTCTACAAATAACTAATGTAAAATTAAAGTGTTTTTTTTTCTTCAACAAGTGCAGCTTCCAAATGAAGTCACCATGGTTGGTGGTAGGGTTGAAAGAAATGGAAATCCCAGGGACTTTTAAGAAAATGCTTTATGCAGTTTTGACCTGCCTTGATGGACTAAAGGGGTAGTGGTGGTAATGAAAACTGCAATCTTAATAAATCTCCTGCAGCTCAAGATTTAAAACTCATACTGTTTCAAATTAGTGAGGACAGCAATATTTATTTGCTGCTGATTTTTAGCCAGCATGGCATTTCAGCAGGAGACCCTTTATAAGACTTAAATGTATAGCCACCAAAGTTGCAAACAAACTCTTTAAAGATTTATCAAAGAAAATTTTCTTCTTGTCTTTTGCTTGAATCGGTAACAAATGATATCAAATCAAACATGCACCCACACATTTTATAGATCTAATCTGGAAATAAGCAAAGAAAAATGCTAGGTTTAGTATAATAGCAAAGCAGCATGTATGCTCTGCTTACAGTTGCTTAAAAGCGAAGTACAGCATCTTTTTATGTGCTCTTGTAAGAGAACTATTGTAAGATGAGACCAAAATCCTGTCCAGCTGAATACTCTCATGTCACCCAAAGTCATTTTTTGTGAGATAGATGGCTGTATAAATTTGGAAAATGAATAAAAATAAATAAATAAAGTAAAATTCTATTTCCACAATTTCCACAAGATCAGCCTGTGGTCTGATCTTGAACAGATTTTTTTTTTAATGAAAAGATTGTCTTTTGTTCCTCACGACCGATGCTATTTATGAAAATGGTACTTTCTTAGGGGTAAAATAAATCTGGTTTACAATAGAATCCATTCCTATCCATCTTGAAATATTTCAGGGCCAAAAATGAATATTTGGCGAAACTATGTCTGTATGTGTATAATTTAAATTAAATTAAATTAAATTAATATGTTACCCATCTCCCAATGGCTCTGAGTGGTATGCATTTTTAAAACAACAACAACATGGAATCATAACAATAAAACCAAGAAGAAACAAAAAAGGATAGAGGTGGCACAATACCAAACCAGGTACAAACAAAAGAAAACACTTTCAGTTAAAAGGAAGGCAGAATTCCTTCCAGAATTCTACAGTAGGCCTTCCTTGCTGGCAAGTTCATAACCAATACCTGAAAACAAACAAAAAAACCTGTTCATGCTGCTGTTCTCCACACTAGCTGAAGCTTCCAATCAGGGATAGGTCCATGTGGAATGCATTACAGTATTCCGGACGAGAGATTCAGTAGCTTAGCAGACTAGGCCTCAGACTAGGCTTCAGTAGCTCAGCATAGGAAGTCCTGATCCATGAAAGGCTGCAGCTGGTAAACAAACTGAAGCTGTGGAAAGGCTTTCTTAGTCATGCCCACCACCCATCACACACTCGTGTTTTTCTAATGTGCTTTAATGATGCACATAAAGAAGATAATTGGACAATTCATAATATACTTTGTCCCAAATTAAAATGGCATGATGTATAGTGGTTAGATTTGATCTCCATTAGTTAGAAGCAAACTGAATGCTGACTAAAGTCTTTGTTAAATGCCAAGGAAAATAAAGTTGCACATAAAAAAGTAAAAGTCAAACATTCTTGTTTGATTGTCTTTAAAGAGGATAAATTCAATTTTACCCTCTTAGAGGGAACTTAAAAATGGAACTTCAAATTTTAATTATCATGCCTATTTAAAACAACATTCTCTCAAACCTTGGCACAGTTTACTTTTTCATATGTTAATCAAACCTGCCATATGTTTTAAAGCTTTTGTGCTCAATTGGAGAAATAATCATCATAGTTTGAGACAAATTCAACAGCCCACTAAAAAGCACTCTTGTGAAGTGACTGTCAGGTTTCTATAAACTAACAAAATAGTTTTATAACTTAATGTTAGTAAGTGACTTTACTTGGAGTGGAATTGTTCTATGTTCAGTTTCAGGAATCAAGGTGACAATTACAAATAGCCTCCATGATTTTCTTTTAATTTCTAAACTATGTGAAGTGTTCCTTGATAAGGAGGCATGTATTAAAATATATTAAAATGTTGTCTAGAACTGGAATATTAATCATTGTGGGGTCTAAGCAATGCAGAATAATAAAGTAGAACTGTAACTTTTAATTCTAGAAAATATGAATCTATTGATGCAGCTGAAAATTTCATATCCTGTTTTTTCAGCCCAGTTGCTGGAAAGTTGTAATCAATCTATAAACATTAATTACTCGAAGATATTTTTCAAAATACTTTAACTAAACCAATCCCATTTTTTGACTTTGTATTGTTTTCTGTTTCAAAGTGCATAGCCAGGCATTTGTTTCTGTTTCCTATTTACAGTCCATTTCTTTAGCTTTTTTGTCATTTTGATGAATTTTGATTCTATAATATAGGGTTTTAGCTGTTCTGCTCACTTATGAATTATAATAGCCTAGAGACACACACTTCAGTCTCTCTCTCTCTCTCTCTCTCTCTCTCTCTCTCTCTCTCTGTGTGTGTGTGTGTGTGTGTGTGTGTATGAATTTGTACAAGACTGAATACAGCAAACAGTATTAAATCTTGTGGCACCTCATAAGTCATCTCTCAAATTTGATTAAGATTTTTTCTGAAAATTTTAATTACAGTAAAAACAAAAAAACCTAATACAGATTAAAGTCAGGGAAGGAAATAAATGTGCAAAGAGAAGGTAAAACAGTAGAAAGAAGGAAAAAATTTAAAAAGAAAGAAAAAGAAAAAGGAAAGATCGATAAACACTTAAGAGCTAAAACAATGATTATGAAATATTGTCATTCATTTTGATTTTCATCACATTTTACATTTTGTTTACAATTCTTTGCAACCTGTTATTAGGAAAGGGATGTAATAGCAATTTGCATTGGTATAAACAAATATACATATCTGCAAGTAGTCTACGGTTTCCAACACGCGTGGCCCCATTGCGAACCTGTAGTAAAGGTAAGTAGAACATCCCTGATATTAGCCATCACAAATGGTGGAAGCCCAATTTATAGGGAGGATAGTCAGGTATACTAACTGATAAGACATACTGACTCATTGGATCATTGGCCAAAAGAGTTAGAACCATACGAAATTCACTAATGGGCGAGATTTGAAGCAAATTCCAGAGAAAGATAGATCGGTGTCCAGAGATGGCAGTCACATGGATGAGTGACAGATAATATCTGTCACATCATGCATTCCAAAGGTTTAAATTAAAAGCTTGTAAGAGAAAGCAAGACATGCCTCTAATATAGAGCATCATGTAAGCATCTAATAGAGAGCATACATGTAAATGTAAATGTAACCATACATTTATCATCCCATAATTTTCCTGTCATAGAAATGGGAAAAAAGTTCTTCACTTGTGGTAACTAATGGGCAAAAGTACTTCAAGCAGCAAAATAAGGGATGCACCTCAGTGAAGTCCACACCATAAATATAAATTAAAATGTTGCAGCTGCTTTGGTAAATTAACATTAAAGAAATATTTGCTTTATTGAATCATTTAGTTCATTGAAGAAGGCTAAAGGAAGAGAAGGAGATCTATTTGAAGATTATGGTCCCAACCTACATAGAACATACTAATGTATCTTCAGACCTAGTAGTTCAACAGTTGTTGTATGTTCCAAAAGTCGTATGCACCATTCTGTATTTATATATTTTATTACTTTATCAAAATATAAAACTCAGCAATAAAAAGAAAGAAAACATTCTGGATATTCCATATTAGGTTTGAATACTATCTATTTTTCCCCCAACAAACCTTTAATTAAGTAGAGATATTTATAAGCAGTTCCAATGCATTCAATAGGATTTATTTACTACTAGAACTCAATTTTTGTTTTAATTCCCTCTGCCGTATCTTGTTATCCAGCTCTAGTTGCATTGACATAAACTGCCCATATGTGTTGTGGTCTGCCAGCAGCCTGCGGAGCGGGCAGCAGAGTCGGACAGCGATGAGGCTGAGAAAGAACATGGGCCAGTCCTGGAGGCTGTGGAAGGCCCAGAGAGTGCTCTGCGTCGGAGGCAGAGATGGGGCCAGGGGCACTGGGGAGTGATGTGCGGACTCCGGAGCCTCCAGAGGCTGACAGTAGAGAGGAAGAGGAACAGGAGGAGCCTGTTCCTAGTGCACGTATGAGAAGAGCTGCCAGAAGGCAAGAGCAGCTACAGCAAAGAGGACAACCCGGGAGTATGGCCAAGAGATGATTGGCTCCTCCCCATAGGCTTAAAAGATCAGCAATGGCTCTTGGGGTTTTTTTTGTCGGAAAACAACATTGATAAACTTGATTCTTATCTTGCTCGGCATCCTCTGCTTCTCAACTTTTGCCAAGAGAAGCCTTTGGCAGTTTGCCTAATTATACAAAGGTTGGTGATAAGACTTTATGAAGACTTTGTTTTGATTTAGTTTGGACTATGCTGAGAATGAGTTAATTCTCAGCTAGTCTAATAAAGTCTGTTTGTTTTTGAACTGTTTGCATCAATTGCTACCTACTTGGGCCTGACTCACAATAACATGTTACAATAACTTCCTATTTGCAAACCTCATGAACTGGGAAGTATGGTTATGCTAAGGAGGATGGGTGATAGATAGCATGACCTGACTCTCTAGCTAGGCTTTAATGTTTAAATATAACTCCAGTAAATCTTCTTTGAACCAGAAATGGCCAACCTTTTGTTGGCTGAAAAAAACACTAGTTTGGTGGGGCAGGAAGCAGGAGCAAAGGAGATGAAATTACGACACACTGGGAGCAGACCATCTGAACACATTAAGAGAACTAGGATATTCAGTTTTAGTTTTAGTTTTCAGAATTCTTTAATGAAGGGCTGAAGTCATAACTGCATTAAAACCTATCTGAAGATTTGTTTTATGTAAATGTACCCCAGAACTGCAGGAAACTATGTCATCAGTTTTCATCCATTGCACAACTTAAATTTGGCAGGACAGCTGAAGGAAACTTTGGGAACCACAAAAAAGAAAGTGGGGGAGGGGTGTGTGCAGTTTTTGGAGTGCATGTTGAATATCACTGCAGTAAAAACAATCCAAATAAAATTACCTTATGCATGACAGAAAGCATAAATAGTCACTATTTCAGGGCAAAAATCCAATTACTTCCAAAGTACCGTAGGAAAGTTGACTAATTAGTTTTAATGAAACTGATCAGGTACATATTAGTATTTGATTCAGAAAATAACTAGGATATTAGAAGGATAGCAAGAATTAAGGACTACTCAGATACTATATAACTACAAAAGATTTACAATAAGATTATCTATCCACTTCTGTACAAAATGTACTAGAATTATAACGAATCTGATTGAGATCATAATACCAAGGAGTTATTTTTTCCATGAAAGCAAGTAATCCAGTAATCTTAGCTCATTTCAAAAAGTTAAGCACAACAAATTCTGTTAGAATTTTGTGAGAGATTCTCTCCACCCCCAAGAATTCTGAGGGTTAGAAGCTACACAGGGAGATAATAATGAGTATGAGGATGATAATCATTATCATTGACAAAATCACAGGTATTCAATGGAAAAGGCAGTTTTACTTGGAAGAGCTTGCATCCTGCAATGATACTTTTAATACCAGCAGACATTAACATCTGCCTATTCCAGGTCCTTGAGATAGACTGGATTGGTGGATACAAAAGACAGACTCAGTCTAAAAATACATGTGCATCCATATGCAAACAACAACAACATGAACAACAACAATAATGGTGGTGGTGGTGGTGGTGGGACCATAAAATAGAGATAGTCATAGAAAATGGAGACGTTACATTGTTCTGGGACTTCAGAATCCAGACAGACAGGCACTTGCCACATAACACCTTAGTGTTGTCTATAAGAAAGACAAAAAAGTTTGAATAGTGGATGTGGCAGTGCCTGGGGACAGCAGAAGAGAAGAGAAAGAACTGGAGAAGATAACAAAATACAAAGACCTCCAAATAGAAATAGAACGACTTTTGCAAAGGCAAGCAAGGGTAGTACCAATAGTAATAGGTGCCTTGGATGCAGTCCCAAAACAACTGGAGCACCACTTGAACACCATAGGCATTGACAAATTTGCCATCAGTCAATTGCAGAAGGCGGCTTTACTTGTAACTGCTTCCATCCTGCGATGATATCTGTAACACAGTCAAACATCGATATTTGCCTATTCCAGGTCCTTGGGAAGCACATGATAGGTAGACAAAAATGCCAAACCCAGTCTGAACATCGGGCTGACTGTGTGATGCATAACAATAACAATAACAATTATAAGCCAATTACCTGCTCATAACAACATTCAAATTCAAATCAATGTTCAAACTGTGTAGTATTGGATGCATTCCAACAGCATTTAGTTTAAAACAACCTCTTTCCATTTGAGTAAAAAGAAAACCTCCCAAACAACAGAGACAAAAATAAAGAAACAAAACAAAAACCAGCTCTTAATTGGCAAGATAATTTTGGAAAACTCTAAGAGAAGGAAGACCAATCTGAATATAGTGTGGATTGATTACATAAAGGCATTTGACTCCCTGCCACATGACTGGATAATTAAGTGCCTAGAAATAATAGGAGCCAGTAGAATATCAGAAGCTTTGTGCACAGATCAATGGCATAATAGAAGACACAATTGTTAGTTAATAGTGATAGACTGGGAAAGGTTAATATCAAGAGAGGAATCTTTCAGGGACATTCACTTTCAGTACTACTGTTTGTCATTACGCTTATTCCTCTGCAAACAATACTGAACAAGTCATGCCACGGCTAACAAACATCAAAAACATCTGCCATGATTTTCCACTTCCTTTGCATGAATGATCTAAACCTGAATGGAAAAAACACCATCTGAAATGGCATTGCTGCCCAACACTATTTGAAATCCTGAGGGTCAATCACAGGGAGAAGGGGGTTGACTTATTTTCCAAAGAACCTGAGGGTAGGACAAGTAATGAGTAGAAGCTCATTAAAGAGAAATACAATCTGAACTAAGGGGACATTTCCCAACGGTAAGAACAATTAATCAATGGAACAGTTTATAATCCTGGAGTTGTGGATGCTTTATCATTTGTCTGGGATGCAATAATGGCTCTTGCCTTGGACAGCAGGTTGGACTAGAAGGCCTCCAAGGTCTAATAGCAGTAGCTAATAGTGAATATATCAGAAGAGTGAAGAATATCTTAAAGTACAGTGGAGGAAATATAAAGGCAATTAATACCTGGAGAATTTCAGTCATTAGATATAGCTGGGACTCAAACAGGATAAGACCCAAAAAATAATGACAATGAATCATGGCCTTCATCAACACAGCATTATTGACAGACTCTACTTACCAAGGAAAATAGGTGGATGTGGAATGTTGCAAATACACCAGAGTGTTGAAGAAGAAAAAGAGCATTGGAAGAATATCTGAAAGAAGTGAGAAACATGTACTAAAGCTATTACATCATGCAGGTTTACTCAGTAACAAAGAGTTCAAACTGGCCTATAATAAAGACCAAACGAGGAACATAAAAAGTAATGGCAAGGAAATGTATTACATGGCCAGTATAGAAGAAACCATCAATTAAAGCAGATAACAACAAGATCTGGCAACAGCTAATAAAAGCAAGAAACTTGAAAGAGACAGAGCAGCCAATTCTGGTTGCACAAGACCAAGGTGTAAGAACAAATGTTTAAAAAGCCAGAATTGAGAAAAAAGCAACAAACAAAAAACACCACTTTTTATAAAGAAGCTAAAGAAACAGTGGATCAACTAATTAGTTGCTGCAAGATGTTTGCACAGATTGATTACAACCAACACCATGACTAAGTAGCAACAATGGTGCATTGAAATATCTGCAAGAAGTGCCACTTGTCTGCAAGCAAAAACTGGTAAGACAAAAAAAATAGACAATAATAGAAAACGTAGAAGCTAACGTGCTCTGGATCTTTAGAGGTCAAATAGGCAACCATTTGCCGCACAGCACAACAGATTTAATTCTTAATAAGACAGAACAAAATGTCTGGATAAGGGCATTGGAGACAACAGAATAGAAAGAACTGGATAAAATAAAAAGACTTGGAAATAGAATGGCGGTGAATAGAAAGTAAATATGTTACTAACAGTAATAGGTGCAATTCCAAAATATTAGCAACACCACTTGAACACCATTGGCATTGAAAAAATCATCATCAGTCAATTGTAAATGGTAGCTTACAACCTGTGACAATACCATCAAACAACTGCCTATCCCAGATTCTTGGGAAGGACTCAGTATAAGGATAAAAATGCCAATTCCAATTTAAACATCTAACTGACTGTGGAACCAACCATACTAATAATCTTATTGGAAGAATCCAATGATAATCTCTTTCCAAACTTCAGGAATATACCAAAATCTTCCCTAGGATTAAAGTTCAACTTGAGACAATATTTACCTTACATTTTTCCTAATATATGTCCTCAACAGTTATTTGCCATATGGGAAAATCATCTCATTCATATGGTGCCTACAAACATGGACATTTTCAGGAGAGCAAAAGGGGACAAGTGACATCACTAATACTATGATATCAGCAAAATGTATACTGTGATAGCATCAGAATGTAAGTAATATTAATTATATGAACCATGCCACCACTTTCTAATATTGATTTTGAGAGGCTTCATGTCATCACTCCAATCTGGAATCATGGCTTCTTTAAATCCTAAACGTCTGTGAAAATAATAGATCACTAACAAAGAAAGAAAAAAGGGCCTGGTGGCTCAGTGGCTAAGATGCTGAGCTTGTCGATCGAAAGGTTGGCAGTTCAGCGGTTCGAATCCCTAGTGCCATGTAGTGGGGTGAGCTCCTGTTACTTGTCCCAGCTTCTGCCAACCTAGCAGTTTGAAAGCACATAAAAAATGCAAGTAGAAAAATAGGGACCACCTTTGGTGGGAAGGTAACAGTGTTCCGTGCTCCTTTGGCATTTACTCATGCCAGCCACATGACCATGGAGATGTCCTCGGACAGCACTGGCTCTTTGGCTTTGAAACAGAGATGAGCTCTGCCCCCTAGAGTCGGGAACAACTAGCACATACATGTGAGGGGAACCTTTACCTTTTAACAAAGAAAGAAGGCTATGGAAGAAAGAATAGAAGAGGATCCTCAGCTCTGAAGTCTTTCTGTGGCACTAAATAATAATTTTAACTTGGCTTCCATTCCTTTTTGAACTTCCATCCCGAAATTGTCATGCATAATTGGACACAAATGGGTTGTTTTAGACTAAGGAGAGGAAATGGTAGAAAAGAGTGAATCATCTGCAAGTCATTGAGAAATAACAGCTCTCCTTTCAGGTCAGGGTTAGACTTATTATCATTCAAGCTAAACTACAATTTGCCAGAGGAGAAACAAGTGATTTGAATTTCCATGTTTTCAGTGCTAATGGTGAGTTGTAATTTCCCTGAATATAGTGATCTTCCCTTGTAAAGAACCACTTGAAAAATAGTTATTGCTGTAGTCCAAACATCAATGTTTCTAGAGGAGGTTGGTTGAGTTCATAAGGGGTTTTTTTTCCTGTTTTTCTACAGCCAGGATGCTGTAGCTTTTAGCGTTATGTCAATACATTAAATAAAGTAAGTCATGTCCCACATGACAGTTTGCAATATGACCTGATCTGGAATATCGTGCATGGTTCTTGAGGCCATATTTAAATAAAGATGAAAGAGATCTGGAAAAAAATGTGCAGAAGAGGGCAACTAAATGATTAGGAAATCAAACCTTTTTTTCCAAGAATGTTTGAAGAAAAGGCTAAAACTGCCAATGGCGGACCTATGGCATCATGTGCCAGAGGTGGCACACAGAGCCCTCTCTGCTGGCACATGTGCCATTACCCCAGGTCAGATCTCCATAGCATTTCTTTCATGAGCTTCTGTTTCCCTGCAAACAATGAAACAGAAGCTCAGGAAAGAAAGATCTTACCTCTTGTCACACTGCTGGTGTTGGGATGCCCAGCCTCCTGCTGGCCAGCTGGTCTTTGGGGTCTCTGCTGCACATGCACACGTTCGTGCATATCCATGCATGGGCACATTCATACATGTCTGTGCATGTACGCACACCTTTCAGTTTGGGCACTCGGTATCTAAAAGATTCACCATCACTGGGCTAGAACATATGAAACTCTTCAGCTAGGAAAAAGAGTTGATTATGGGGAACATGATAAAATATGCATTGGGTAGTAGAGCAAATAAACAGAAGTTTCTTTTCTTTCTCTCTCTCTCTCAAAATATCAGGGTAAGGACTGATTGAAAAAAATATTTAATACAGGTAAAAGGTAACAATTCTTCCCATAACACATAAATAACCTGTGGAATTTGTAACACAATTGTGGTGATGCCAGTAACTTGGCTTTAAAAAAGATTGGATGGAAGACATCAAGCGTTATTGGTCTGGAAGACTCAGTGTTACATCTTAGTTGGAAGGACCATGACATCAAATACTGGTTGCAGGGAAACAAAGGTAGAAATGGATATCTCTGGATCTCCAGTTTGCCAGCATCTCAGAGGCATCTGGTTGGCCAATCTGAGAAGCAACACACATATTATCTTTCTCTGTACTCAACTTCAGATTCTTTAGATTTCTTTTCTATTTCCTTATCAAATTGAAATGGAAAATAGGGCCATGTACTGTAAATGTGCTTCATGACTGAACTCTGGTTACAGTACATTTGTACCCTATTAGAGGATTAGGATATGAGTGTACAGTAGCACCATATTTACATTCTCAAATTTATATGGGCAAGGGGGTTGTTACCACAAGCATGCAAGAATAAAGGCTGATAATGTTGCAGCTTTTTTCATTGCATAGGACTACAAATGGAAGAAGGATATCTAAATAAGAACATGAAATTATTATTACCTTATTGATTTGACTGCTGGCAGGAGGTTTTTCTAACAAGAGGTTAGATGATCCTGTGTTCTAATCTAGAATTTAATTTTATTCCAAATGTTTCCCCAGGGAATTTCTAATGCCTCATTAAGGCAGTGTTTGCTTATCTCTACAAGCTCCTCATTCTGATTAAATGAAAGACTTTTTCCTTTTCTGTTTCCAAGCCATGCAATAGCAATTTAGGCCTAGCCAGATTCTGTATTTTCCCTTCTGTTGCTGTCCCTGGGGAATCAGGAAACTTAATTACATAGTTATTACTATTAGTTGTATTCTGTCAACTAATCTTGAACAGGTAAAATTGAAAGTCTCCACTTTTTATTCATCTATGAAAGAACACTTTTCTGACTAACAGTTAAATTCTGACGTCATTGAAAAAAGGCATATAAATGGGTTTGGTATGTTGTTTGGCATTAAGAACAGAAATAACCCTGCTTGGATTACAAAAATTAAAAAAAGAAATATGTATTCCAATTTAGAAGCAAATGACAAAAAGCCAGCATGCCTGCATCGTTACAAAAAGAAATGTGCCAGACCATCCAAAAATGCTTGAATGCATTGGCAATTGGCAGTAGACTTTATTTAGACCTCATCAGTGAGGCATTCAAACAAGTTCATCTCTTCCTTTGATTGCTCAGATTGGCAACAAGAAGACAAAATGACATTATTGGTTATGTAATATAAACAGGCTATGATTTTTGACTTAAGTGTTTTATTATGTTAAATTATCTGATCATTAAAATTCACTATTGGACCAGTGGCATATTTGAAGATAGCACTGTAAGAGAACTTGAAAGCTAAATGGGTGCTTGCCCCCCCCCCCCATATGCACATAAAATTGTTTTCCCAAAGATAGAAGATAAATTCGTCTTCTTCTCGTGCCATATTTGTCATCAGACATCGGCGATCATGTTGGCGATCCTATTTTTATCAGCAGCCACATGAAAAACTACTGTTGAGTTTTGTCTAAACCAGTCCCTTAGATTTTGAAGCCATGATGTTCTTCTTCTGCTTACACCTCGTTTGTCTTCAATCTTTCCTTGGAGGATTAAGTGAAGTATGCCGTATTTTTCTGGGTGTCGCATCATATGTCCGAAATATTCTAATTTTAGCTTTTTAATGGTTTTGATTATTTCCTTTGGCTTTCCCGGGCAATTTATCTTTCCCAGAAAATAAATTAGAAATGGAAAATCAGTAATTAGTGTGTTCACTTGAATCTACAATAGTGAGAATAACCACTACAATCAGGAAAAATAATGCTTATCATATGTCTTAGGTGGAAAATTCAAGTATACAAAATGCATACTTTGGAGAATACATTAACTAATAGTTTAAGAATGTGATATAAAGTTGGAACATCTTGTATAAAATCAAGCAAGCGATAGACAGGACAAAGATAAATAATAGTATAATTATAGAATCAGAGAATTGAAAATTTCTTTTTGGTCATGAAGTGTAACTATTTCTCAGGGCAACATTCCAAGTTAAAATAGCCTCAACAAATATCTATCCGGTCTCTGTTTAAATGCTTTCAGTAAAAAGCATCTCACCTCTTCTTTTGGAAATTGGTTCCACAATTAAATTGCTTTTATCATTAGAAAGTGCTTCCTAACACTCAACATTCCATAACTTAAAGTATTAGCTTGTCTTTAGCACTCCAAAATGATAGGAAACTATCTCGATTTTCATCCGTATGACAATCCTTCATGTGCTTGAAGAATTCCACCATATCTTGTCTTAATCTCTTTTGAAGGTTAAATGTTTCTCCCATACTCACTCATTCTCTTCTTGTAAAAGTTAATTTCTACTGTTTTACCAATCCCAGTTGCTTTCCTTCTATTTATTGCAACTTTTATAAATCTGTATTGCAATATAATGGTCCAAGTTCTGATTAATCGATAATAGCAAACATCCCATGATTGAAAAACTACAGTTCTATTGATGCAAATTAAAATTGCATTTAGTTTTTATAGCCATGCCATACTTGCTGAGTCAGTTGTGGAATCTGGAATTCCTGTGCCATTTCCTATTTCTTAATCTACTGTTTTGTTTTTTTCTCCTGTTGCTGGTCCCTAATGTTGTCCTGTTTAAAATCTGTGTTTGTTGCAAAGCCAACCATTTTTTTTCTCCTATTTCATTATCTCCAAGGCTGTGGGCGAGAAAAACCCTTTTGTCCTCATGACAGTGAATAATCAATTGTCATCATCATCATTATCATCATTATCATCTAAATGAGCAAAGTTCTGCCCCCCCCCATCCAAATCAGGTGTTGGACTGTAATCGTTTGCTGAATGATAGAACTGGTCCACATCTGTAATTATTCCTTTTTCTGACTTTCTCTAAATTTCTGAGTAGGCATTCATTTTAACAAACCCTTCTTATTTAAAATAATTGATTATTTAGAAGGAATGATGTCATACACTTCTGCCAGCTTAATTCCATTAAATTCCATCGCTGCACTTATTCTGCCAGAAGATGTGAGTATGTGGTACCTATCTGTTATCAAAGATGAACTTCCCAGAAAAACACAATGGTATGTACCCTGTTTCCCCCAAAAATAAGACATCCCCTGATAATAAGCCCAATCGGGCTTTTGAGCACATGACAATAAGGCCAAGCGCTTATTTCAGGTTCAGAAAAATATAAGACAGGGTCTTATTTTCAGGGAAACACGGTAGTCTTCATTCAGTATCAGATAAACAGTTGGGTTTGGAGCTGAAATAAGTCCTTAAAGCCCTAAGCCAAGGATAAGTGATTACAACTGGATAGCATTTTGCATTCTTGCAGAAAAAGATTCTTTGGAACAAATGGCAGTCTCTTGTAGATATAGCCACAGAATCCTGGAAAAAAAGACAACTTCTTTCAAAAGTTACAGACAGGAGCTATCTGAAACCCACATACGTTCTGAAGCATCTTCTGTGCTTAGGTCTCTGATGCTGAATCACTCTAGTGGCAATAAGTTGCAATGGACACTGATATGGCTGCAGATCCTCTCTTTGTGGCCCCCACTTGAATTTATTTTAGATTATTTATTGTTTTTCTTTTGTTTTAAACTGCCAGGATCATTTGTTTATGCAGATGTCTCTAGGTTCATATAGGCTCCATTGGCACACTTTGAAAATAAATATGGTTAGTGGCTGCAGCTCAGAGATGGGATGGTGCTGAACAATTTATCAGATTGTTTTCTGGTGAATGGATGTTTTATGACTAAACACATGCATTATGCTGTGGCCACCCAAAATGTCCCCCCCCCTTTTTTTTTTAAATTTGATTTATTTATCCCGCCCTTCTCCGGAGACTCAGGGCGGCTTACAATGCATTAAGCACTGTCCCTTGAACTCTTTGAGTACATGAAATTGTTAACTTTGTTTGATTCCAGATTCTATTTTATTTATGTGACTGCACAAATGAATATTTTTTCTAGCACTTTTTTTTTAAATCTATCTTCTTTCTTTAAGGATTTAAGTGAAATGTTTCCTCTCACATTCCTTCCTTACTATTTCTGTTTCTGTAACTGCCCCTCAAAGATCAGTAGTTTGGCTTTACTTTTTAATAAATTTGTTGAATCCTTCCATCTTCAAGATGATTTATAACAGAAGCTGGTTGATCCAGAAATATCAATGTCTGGCTATTATAACTTGCCAAGAAGTTAGATGTCATTAGGAAATAAAGGACAAAGAAAAGAAAAAAAGAAAATGTCAATTTTTTCCTGGTTTTTACATAGATGTAACTGAAATACCAAGTCATTGCCAATGTCTGCAACTGAAATAAATTAAGAAGCCCATGCGTGAAGAGTTTAGGTGAAAAGTTTTGGAATATGAATGCAAAACAGAAAAAAAATCCATCTCTACTGCCTTTGACTTTGTTGCCTTTTTCCATTTCCATTTCTTTTCTTTTTCTTTTTTGTTCTAGTTTACTTTACATTCATTTTTTCTATGTTTATTAAAAACTTCAATAAAAATATTTTTTTAAAAAAAAGGATATTTAAGACATATGAAAAGAAAACCTGTAAATAACTAAATTCTAATTTTAATCTAGTTTGGGAGATGCAAATCACGTCAACATAAATCAGAATTTACAAAGATGAAATGCTTTCAAGAGTCCCTTGATGTTTCTGTTGTTTTGGTAGCTCATTCTGAAATAAATTGTTTATGTCACTGGAATTCTGTAGCAACAATGAGTGTTGAATTTTGAAGTTAGCCATACTTCCATAAATTGCCCTGCTATTTATTCTTCAATAGGCTTTATCACAAAAAAAACAGAACACACAATATCTTTTGCTTCCAAATAAGAATAAGATGGTAATAGTTCAAGGTTTATTTTATATTTTTGGGATACAGATCACCTCTCAGAAATTTATTACTGGAATGTGTTACTGTACTTTCTCCCTTAACTCTGGAAGTGTGTGATTTTCACTGAATTATACACAATGGAAAATTTAGTTACTCAGGTACAACGTACAATTAGAAGAAAAGGATTTTCTGTCACTTGAAAAGGGATTTTACATTTTCATCTTCATCCTAATCAATCATAAAATAATATTACACAATTTGGCTTTAATGATGTGCACCTAGAATTTATCCCCAGCTTCATTATTATTAAAACTATTAAAATTCTTTTCACAGGAGACAGATCTGGATAAACAGTGAGGATTTATGTTCCTGTATATAGATGTAATCCATTGCTTCTTTGTCCAAGTATCCCAGCTGGTGCCTGCAGCACTTAGCAGAGATTAATATATTCAGCCTTCAATTTCCATCAGAAGATCAATAACAATAACCGCAACCTCGTGGACTAAGTGTTCTATGCTGTTGCTTTATGTCTGTCTCTCTTTTCCATTCTGTCTTTTGGTAACATGGGAAATGCTGAAGATCTTGAAAGTTGGTTGGTCCTTCATAAAAATATTGACCAATTGTTGATATTGTCACTTTGTTCAGCCAGTAGAGGGAACTCTGACACTGTGCATGGCCAGATCAACAATTACCATAAGAACACTGATATTAACAAAAGAAATAAAAAATAAACTGGAAGATTTTTTTTTAAGCTGATCTTACAAAATAAGATGGCAATCATAAGCCAACCAGATCTGGGGGTGAGGAAGAGAAGTGCAATTAAGGCAGAGGAGATCTAAAGGTTTTGTCAGATGATAGTAAAACAGTTGGATTAAGAAGATTTTTTAAAACAAGACAGAAGGTGACAATCAATTGCAATAAAACCATCAAATAATCTGTCAAGCATACACTTCTTTGACATATTTATGTGGTCTTCTAGAAATGCAGATTAAAATAATATGAACTGACCAGTGGTGGGATTCAAATAATTTAATAACCGGTTCTCTGCCCTAATGATTTCTTCCAACAACCAGTTCACCAAACTGCTCAGAAAGTAACAACAGGTTCTCCCGAAGTGGTGCGAACTGGCTGAATCCCACCACTGGAACTGATGTTAAAATCCATATATAAGGTTTGTTTCTTAAAGATTTGGATTTTCAGATTCAGAGGGACCAGAGGGGCTTTTTCATATTGTTCATATTTCTGGCATTTAGATTATTCTATCTAATTCTAAGAGAAAGATGTAAACACTATGATGATGATGAGTTTTATGACTATTAGGATTATTATTATTATTATTATTATTATTATTATTATTATTATTATTATTATTATTATTTTCCTATTAGAAGATATGTCAAGAGGGAGAAGTGAATATGTTTGTAATGTTCAATATAAGTATTGTAAATTTAGAGAAGTAATATTAATATAATGAATACTATTGTAAATCTTGATTATTATTGCATAAAGAAACATGTACCCAGATGACACACTATTTAATGGAAGATGGAACTATTACACTAAAAAATAATTAAAAAAAGATTATTCTAAATCTGTTATTTGAATTTTTGAATATTAGGATAAAAGAAATGTACACATCTATTATTCAAATATTTTGAAATATTTTGAAAATATGTGAATGTGCAATTACACCATAATCAGTATTTAGCTATTTTGATGCTAATTAGGCCAACATAATGGAGTATTTTGAAAAATTTAGCAGTTCTAATCTGCCCCCCACCCCCAAAATTTTCTAAATAGTATTCTGAAAATTAATAGAAAGCCAGTTAATTCTCCATAGTCAGATTTGAATTCAAAGGCAAGTCTGAAAAATATAGACTTCCTCTCAATCCAACAATTTGAGTAACATTTGGTTAAACCAAATTCAATGAGCAGCCTTAACAATCAGTACTGAACAAGAGTTAGCTAGTCAAGAATACATAAGCCTATTGATAACTCCAGACCTATTGGGAAAGTGTTGCTGCAATTTCAGTCAAATAATATTTGAAGTATAATACTCATATACAAATACTCATATACATCTTCATATTAAGAATCAATTGATGGCATATACATATTTGAACACTCATAATGAACATTAGCAAATGAAGAGATAGAAACTGTTGCAAACTTCCCGGGAAGACTAGTCAATCTGGCACCTTTATGATAAATTGGGACTCCAACTTCAAAAATTCCTAGCCATAATTGCTATGGGATTTCTAGTTTCATGATTACTGTTCTCTGGGCACTAGTTAGTAAGACTTGCCACATCTATAATTTGTTTTATTTGCAAATCATTCTCAATATATTGTAAGTTCAATCCATTTTTCTTTCATGTTGTTTTCTTCCATTAACTGTACAGTTACTTTCTTTCACAATTTTCAGAAAGTTGCCAGTATTGCCTGACTATGAGCATAACCAGGGGCTGTTTCACCAGTCTGTGTGGAAGACTTGAGTTTTTTGAAGTATTTGTACACTGGTTAGGAGAATAGGGGAGGTAAGTCATTCTACTGTTTGTTTGGAAAAGATGATGGATTTTACTAGTGAACAACATGTAACAAATTATATGTAGACAATAAATTCTGTTCACCCAAACCTCTTTTACTCAAGTACTGAAACATGAATAGCCAACCTTGTAAATCACCCCTTATTTTTAAAAACAAAAAACCCAAGATGCCATTTATAGCATGCCATTTATAACACATTATTTGCAGTACACAATAACACACTGATTTCAAACAAAAAGGACTTCTACTTAAATACCCTTGACTGTGATATGAAATTACAGCACTTTAAATATAGAAGTTGATAAATGATTATTCTTCTGCATTATTATCTTTGTGACCTAAATGTGTCAAACTGTCTATCAGAAGTCATTAATTTGCTGCTTGAGAAGGAGTCCAAAAGTGACAAAAATCAGGTGATGTCCTTTTTGTTAGCCAGTAATGATGTGGCCTCAATAAAGCTAAATAGAATAAATAAGTGCAACCTTTTTCTCAGAAAGGGGGGGGGACCCTATACTTTCCCCTTTATGTATATGTTTTTTGACTCTATATCAGCCAAACAATAGGAACAGTTTAAAAAAAAATATTCTGAAACCAATTATGATATCCAGAAAACTTCAAATTCAGATGTCACTTTATGAACAGGTGTTTTTGCGCCATTTGATAATTAAACTTAGAAAGTTTCACATGAACCTTTGCATGAGTTGAAATAATCCATCAATTTATATTCCTCAATATAATCATAGAATGGTATAGGCTGGTGATGGCGAACCTATGGCACATGTGCCACAGGTGGCATGCATAGGTCTCTCTGCCGCCACGCAAGCCTTCGCCCCAGCTGAGCTGTATATACATCCAACAGGAACAGGAAGTGCCTCACAGGAGCATATAGAGGTAAATCCGAGAGAAGCAGGAAATGCATCACTGAATAATGGAAATGAATGCTAGAGAGGAATAATGCTGCATGCAAGGCAGACATAATACCTGTAACAACATAGGCATACAGGGAGGGTGAGGGGCCAGCGTGACCCCTGCCCCCCATTTTTGGACCCAGGAGGCTTCAGGGTGGACTGCTAGGCCCAAAACAGGTGTGTGTGCATGCATGTGCATGCACGAGGGATGCGGGGGAGCTCTCATGGGCATGTGTGCGTGCGTGCGCTGTTGCACACGTGCACACGCTTTCTGCATAAAGGACAAAAGGTTAGCCATCATTGGTATAGATATATCTTCTAGCTCCTGTTGATATCATGGCCTGAAGCTTCTTCTCATTGTAGAAATGCTTTCCTGTTATCCATGTGAATGAACCACATAAGTTTTTTTGTTAACCTGATATATGCAGTATAGTTCTTCATGCAACCTTCCCTCCATTCTATGAAAATTCCTTTGTGTATATGTCTTTATATCGTATATTTATCTGTGTATGTATATGACATATATGTGAGATATACATACATTCACACATATGTACAAAGACACATGATGGGAAAATATATTGCCGTGAGTGATGGCAGCAGTAGGGAAATTGCCCCCTCTTTAAATATATATGGGACATTCATATAAGCTACACTGATTTCTGCAGTACATCATCAAGCCATCAGAATCCCTGGGCCAAAAGCAAACAGCTTCAGATTTCTTTCAGCCTCCAGGTACTCATCACATGCTCTTCTATCATGACTAGTCAAAGAAAGAAATATATTGAAATGTTTCAAGATTTTATCAACCTGAAGAAAAATAATAATAAAAAGTCCTTTTAAAGTCCACGTCTAATCCGGGCGTGGACATTGCCAGCACGTGACGCAACTGACTCAGTGGTGGGTTTCTACCGGTTCGCCCCGGTTTGGGCAAACTGGTAGTGGCAGTGGCGGGAGGCTCCGCCCATCTGCCTAGATGTCATCACGGACACTCTGCACATGCACGGAAGGTTATGTGCATGAGCAGAAACGCCCCACATGAGCGCGCTCCCAGTTCCAAACTGGTAGTGAAGGTAAGAGAAACCCTCTACTGATCTGGCCCAGGGGCACAAGTTTGACACCCTATTCTAAAGGATCATGAAGACTTGGCTCTTCCTCCAAGTAATTGGCTAGAAAGGTGTTTTACAGGGATATTGTTTGGTCTGGCACATGGGGGAAAGGGTAATGGCTCATAACAATCAAAGGAACTATATTCAAATTGATAAAAGATCAAAGTTAGCAAGCAGGACCAGATGGAATGATTACATGAGATTTCACACAAGATTGCCAAACTCTGATTAAAATATGCACAGGTCTACCATGACCTTATGATATTTTCAAAGTATCAACATTACAAAAATGGGGAGGAATTGGAGATCTGGAACTCTCAGGTGCTACATTTTGGATCCTGCTGTCTTTTCATGCTACAGTAGTTATCTCGAATGTGCTTATTTCATCCATGGGATTCTAATACTTCTTCTGATATAATGAAGAAGAACAGCCATGACTCTTAGTTGCAGGAGAGGAAGATGAGAAGAAAATCAATGCAGCTTCATCAACATTTCTAAAAGTTATGTTTTCTGTTCCTGAATGGGAGGTAGCTAGTCATTATTTCAGAACTAATATTTAATTTTAGGAACTAATATATGAGCTTGCTTTGTACCATGTATTTCATGTAATTTAGATTACTAATCTGAATGTCTGAATTTTTTTATTGCATATGAAGAGAAATTTCATGTTTTAAAAAAGGTGGCGTAAGAATTTTATTAATACAAAAATACAGAGAAACACATCACAAGGGAACCTAAAGGACATACATTTGTTCAGTTTCTTGTTTATTAGAAGTAATTGAATTTGTACTTCCAAGTATTATATATGAATGCATATATTAGGGTAACATGCACTTAAGTGGCTAAAAGTTGCATAATAACAGAAGTGTGAATGTAAACCAGAAAAAGTATAGATAAAACTAAATATGAATCTTAATATGGAATGTAATTTGGAATAAAACAAATATGTGATTTAAAAATTAAAAATTGAACAAGACTGAATTTAACAGATTCATTCATCTTTCATTCAGAAAAGATCACATAAACTCTGGCTCTACATAACAGCTTGGAATTTGCTTATGCTGAGGCCTTTCACAATGATATTATTAACTGTTCAGAACATACGAGAAAGAATGTTGACAAGCTCAGAGGAGAATCAGAATTTCCACAATACTGAGGGAATTCAGTAATTTGAGACACTTAGTATTTCTTCTCTCTAGCAAGGTGCCTAAGGAATTCTGGAAATTGAAGTCCACATATCTTAAAGTTGCCAAGAATGAGAAATACTCTTCTGGAATCTTTAGTCGCCTCCACTCTCCTGAACTACAAAAGGATTGGATTCCAGCAATTCACAATCTCTTGCAGTATCCTTTTTAGGAGAAACCAACTGCTTGAATTCTTCTTTGTCTGCTAGCTGGGATATCACTGTTTTCTAGTACTTCTGATCCTGAGGACTCATCAGAAGTAGGTGTGATGTAATTATATTTACACCATCTTTAATTTTGATTATCTTTAAATACAAATGAACTTATATCAAACGTGTTTGTTGTCTTTAATGTGGCTACTACTTTTTTTGGAAGCAGATACCCACATTCTACTGAAAATTCATGTACATACAAAAAACTAGTCAGTTCTTCTTCTTTTTCTCTGCAGGAGGATTGACAAATAAAGACTAAATACCAATATTCCTAAATGCTAGAACTGGGATGAGATAGATAGATAGATAGATAATAGATAGATAGATAGATAGATAGATGAGAGAGAGAGAGAGAGAGAGAGAGAGAGAGAGAGAGGGAGAGAGAGAGAGAGATGATAGATAGATAGGTAGATAGATAGATAGATAGATAGATAGATAGATAGATAGATAGATAGATAGATAGATAGATAGATAGATAGTTTTTGAGTTCACCTTCTCCTAATGCGATGTCCAAGCAATGGAGCTAAAGTATTGCAAGTCACCCTAGGCAGACTGAGTTAACAAACTGGAGCTAAACAGGAAGGAGGAGGCATGGCTAAACAAATTCCAACTCAGTATCTGGCCAATCTGACAAAGTTAACACCCATTGCTTGGACTCTTTAAGCAGAGCACAGGAGAATGAATCATTTGGATTCATGCTTTTTCCTTTTCCTTCAGCATAAAGACAAAAGAAAATAATCTATATGTCAGACCACCATTGTCAAAAAGATCTTGGCTAAGCCTGAACAAAGGGAAACCACCACAGATTGTACATAAGGCATAGGGAGAAAGCTAGAAAATAATAGAAATCACACCCAGCCTGTTTCTCAGAGCTTCTGATAGATCAAAGCCTTTCTAATTCAAACTCAAAGCTTCTTTATATTAAATACTAGAAAAGTATGTTTAGATAACATTACAGGGCTGACTTAAGTCATAAAACCCAGGAAATTTAAAATTAAGGTTGGCACTTCAGTCTTAAATCATGCAACTGAGGAGGAGAAAGGAAAAATAAAAAGGCCGATCAGGTGGGAACAACAGCAGGAACTAAAATAGTCTTTTGTTTTTCTTCCTCTATTTATGCTGTTGGGAAGCAAAGTCACAGTTTTATTATCTATAATCACTACTCATATAACTTCCTGTTTCCCATGTCACTGATTCTCCATTAGAGATAGTATTTTTAAACCTGGATTTATTCAGTTGGGCAGGCTATAAGGACAAGTGTTTTTCAACCAATTTTAGAATGTCTAATATTTCTTCTGATATGATGAAGAAGAGCAATCATAACAGCTGCAGGAGAGGAAGATGAGAAGAAAAGTATTTCAGCCTCATCAGTATTTCTAAAAGTTATGCTTCCTGTTCCTGAACTGGAGATAGCTAATATTTAATTTTAGGAACTAATATATGATCTTGTTTGGTTCCATGTATAATCATATCACAAATGGGTAAAAATGTCTCGTAAGCTATCAGTGGTTTTTTGCCCATATGAAAGAAGAGTAAAAAACCGATATGGTATATATGTGGTCTAGTGATTTTTAACTAAGGCATCAAAAGTGTGTGCCTTGTTCAGCACTAAAGCTCACTGGCAGAATTTGAGTCAGTCAACATTGGTTAACCAAATCTCTCAAATGATTGTGGCCAAGATCCTGTTCTTTATGCCATAGCAAAATAAAGCATTTATCAATCAAAGGAGATTTTATTTTGAGCTATTACTATTAGATAAACTGTTGTTTGATAAAACTAAAATAATAATGCCATGTTAGAAATCACACAAAGCTGTCATTTGGAATTTAAACAGAACTATAAATATATAAAAAAATTAAAGTTTAGCACAGAAAGTGCTTTATTTTGGGTTTGGATCCAAAAATATCAAAAAATGTTTGAGCAGTCTAAGCATTGGTTATAATCACTTTTTTAAAAAAAAATCCTTGTTTTTCATCCTAGAAGCAGAGGCGAATGAGAGGCTATTATTTCTTATTAGAATCATTATGTAATGTGTTGATTCTAAATCATTGTTGAAAACATAAAAAGAAAACTCCACAGGAGACAATAAGAACACAGCTGTCTTCTCACTAGTCAGAAAGTCAGCTATTTAAAATTCGGGATCCTTGCAGTCAACCTAACCAGATGAAATCCATGAACAGAATGGAAAGACATAACTTAATGTTTTTTCAAACTTGGTAACTTTTAAGATGTGTAGACTTTAACTCCCTGAATTCCCCAGACAGCCAGGGTAAGGGAAATAGTAAAGACATTATTGATGGGGCTTGCTCAGTATTACCAAACTAACCTAAATAATGGGATGATTCTCTTCTGGACCAGATTAGGGAATGTTTAGCGATGGGAGAAAAAAATTGGAGATTTCACTACCAAGCAGGGCCGGATTTTCCTATAGGCTAACTAGGCTTCAGCCTAGGGCCTCAAGATCAAGAGGGGCCTACATTCAAATTGTTAGCAAAATTTACAAACTTAAAAATGGGAGGTGAAAGGGCCTCATAAGTGGAATAGCCTAGGACCTCTTTTCATCTAAATCCGGCCCTGCTACCAAGACATTTGTTAGAAAACTCTGTGGGTCAACTGTGTGAGATTCTGAACTTCCTCAATGATCTTATTCACTTCTGCCTCATTTTCCAGAGACCTGAAAAATAGATGAAAAGATCGAGTTGCTGAAATCTGGTCTTAATCAGAAGTGGGTTTTAGCAGGTTCTGACCAGTTCTGGAGAACTGGTAGTGGCAATTTTGAATAGTTCAGAGAACCGGTAGTAAAAATTCTGATTGGCGTCGCCCCATCTGCCTCCCAAGTCCCAGCTGATCAGGAGGAAGTGGGGATTTTGCAATATCCTTCCCCTGCCATACCTGTTGTGGCCCCGTCCTCTGAGCCTATCCCTTTGGAGGAAGGCAGCTCTGAGCAGGAGGAAGAGGAGCCAGCCAGATCTCCCAGCCCTCCCCCTCTGGCACCGGCTCAGGTGCCAGCTGAAAGAGAGCCAAGTAGTGGGGAAACAGGTGTCTCAGATGAGAGTAAGGGAGAGACGTCATTCCTGGACGCACGCCAAAGAAGGCGAGAGAAAAGGGTACTGCAGCTGTGGCGTATGAGGAAATCCTGAGT
The DNA here is from genome assembly GCA_030761175.1 of Masticophis lateralis. Lineage (NCBI taxonomy): Eukaryota > Metazoa > Chordata > Lepidosauria > Squamata > Colubridae > Masticophis > Masticophis lateralis. Next base: position 308,147,196 of record JAUDYJ010000001.1, on the reverse strand, counting down.
CATTGGATTGGAGTCACAGGATCAATGACTCACTGGACCACACCCAGAAACATATCTATATAAGACAGTACGGTGGGTCATGAAGTTCGTGACGAACAAAGCTAAACAAACGGAGCAACCTCGTAGTCTTGGAAGCTGGATGAACGGCAAAGCTACGTAGGTGATTTTCTTGTTTGTGTAAACCAATAAAGTCCTTGGCAGACAGTGTGCATATCGCTGCCAAGGTTGAGATAAGAACTGCGGAGTGTGCCAAGTGATTCTTAACCCTCGGCTGGCTGTGTTTTTGTGGGTCTCTGAAGGGGGGGGACAGATCATCTTGTTCGTCACCCAAAACTCCATCGTTAACCCACGATGGACCAACAGCTGCAGCAGCAGGTACAGCAGATGCTGGAGGCCAATCAACTTCTGCAACAGCAAGTAGCACAGCTAACTGCACAACTTGCTTTGGGAAATGCTCCTGTAGCAGCTCCACCTGCTCCCCTTCCCCGTCCAAGATGCCCAGTGAACATGCCAGATAAGTTTTCTGGACAGCAGGAAATGTTCCCGGCCTTCTTGGGACAGTGCCAGCTGTACATGGCAATGCGGCCGGAGGATTTTCCGGATGACCGGGTTCGGGTGGCTTTTATTATCAGCTCCCTCTCTGGCACTGCCGCCCGATGGGCCACGCCCCTGTTGCTGCAAAACAGCCCCTTGCTTCTGGACTATCAGGGCTTTTTGCAACACCTGCGCACCATGTTTGAGGACCCCCTCCGGGTGCAGACGGCAGCGAGGCGCATCAAAGACCTCCGCCAAGGCAAGCGCCCCCTGCAGGACTATATTGCGGAGTTCCGATTGCTAGGCCAGGATTCGGCCTGGAATGAGGCGGCGCTGATGGATGCCTTCCAGGACGGCCTCTGCGATGAGATGCAGGACGAGCTGGTTCGGGTGGAGGCGCCACAGACCCTGGACGCGCTGGTGACCCAATGCCTGCGCATCGATGCCCGCCTACAACGGCGACGGCCCCGTAGGGCTCTTCCGGAACCACCGACAGTGCCGGCACCCCCACGTTTCGTACCAACAGCACCCCGGACTGTACCACGTTTGGTGGCGACGGCTGAGGAGCCCATGGAGCTCGGAGCAGCCAGACCTCAACTGACGGCCCAGGAGCGGATGCGGAGACGCCAAGGGGGGTTGTGCCTCTATTGCGGCGAGGCTGGACATTTCGCCGCCTCGTGTCCCCGGAAGCGGAGTGGATCGCTCAAGCCTGTTCCGGAGCCTCGGCGTGACCAGTCGGGAAACGGGTCAGGCCTGGCTTAGGGGAAACTCTGGGTCAGGCAGGTGACCATGCCCCGCCGGAGGCGGCGGCTGTGGACTGTGAGCCCCCTCGGCACCTGATTTTGAACACCCGGGTGTTGTTGGCTAACCGGTCGGAGGGGCTCCAGGCGCACGCGCTGGTGGACTCGGGGGCCACCACGAACTTTATGGACCAGGCCTTTGTGGCCCATTACAAGGTTCCCTTGGTTCCAGTGGACCCTCCGTTGAGGGTCGAAACTATTGATGGGCGGGAACTTGTGGCGGGGCCCATCAACTTCGCTACTCAGCCCTTGCGCCTTGCCATTGGGAACCATGAGGAGGCGATCCAGTTTTATGTGACGGCGGACCTGCACTTCCCCTTGGTCCTGGGGATGGCCTGGCTTCAGGCGCACGACCCTCAGGTGGCGTGGTCGAGAAATGCCATCTCGTTCCCCAGCCTGCAGTGTGTCGACCACCTTCGCCACACCTGTGCCGGCCAGGACGTCTCTGCCCCGAACGTCTCCTTGCTTCCGGAGCTGACATCCTTCGCCGACGTGTTCAGCGAGAAGGAGGCGGATCGCTTGCCCCCGCACCGACCCTACGACTGCGCGGTGGACTTGATGCCCAACGCGCCCCTGCCCTCGGGACGCCTGTACTCCATGTCGGAGCCCGAGCTGGCCGCCTTACGGGACTTTCTGGACAAGAACCTGGCCCGTGGGTTCATCCGGCCTTCGACCTCCCCGCTCTCGGCCCCAGTCCTCTTCGTGAAAAAGAAGACGGGGGACTTGCGCCTGTGTTGCGACTACCGGCGCTTGAATGCCATCACGGTACGGAATCGCTATCCCCTGCCGCTGATCCCGGAGCTGATGGAGAGGTTGCGGGAGGCCTCGATTTTCACCAAGCTCGACCTCCGGGGAGCCTACAACCTGGTGCGGATGCGAGAGGGGGACGAGTGGAAGACGGCATTTGGCACCCGATACGGACACTTTGAATATACCGTCATGCCGTTCGGGTTGACCAACGCCCCCGCGGTCTTCCAGCACTTGATGAACGACGTGTTCCGGGACATGCTGGATCGGTTCGTGGTGATCTACCTGGATGATATTTTGATCTATTCCCGGACCCCGGAGAGTCACCTCCAGCATGTCTGCCAGGTCCTGCAGCGCTTGCGGGAGCACCAGCTCTATGCGAAGTTGGAGAAATGTTACTTCTTCCAGACTTCCATAGAGTTCCTCGGGCACATCATCACCCCCGAGGGCATCGTGATGGACCCACACAAGGTGGCGGCTTTGCGCAGTTGGGAACCCCCGCGTCGGGTGAAGGACGTCCAGCGTCTGTTGGGATTCGCCAACTACTACCGGACCTTCATCCCGGGCTTTGCCACCCTGACCGTGCCGTTGACCCAGCTCCTTCGGAAGAAGGTTCCGTTCCAGTGGGGGCCCCCGCAGCAGCAGGCCTTCGAGGTTCTCAAGCAGGCCTTTGTCACGGAGCCGGTCCTGAGGCACCCCGATCCACACCGTCCGTTCGTGGTTGAGACAGACGCGTCCAACGTGGCGATTGGAGCGGTGCTGCTACAGGCTCCGGTGGATGGCGGCACTCTTTTTCCCTGCGCTTACTACTCCCGGAAACTCACTCCTTCCGAGCGCAACTACACCATCTGGGAAAAGGAGTTGCTGTCTATCAAGGCCGCGTTCGAGGCTTGGCGACATCACCTCGAGGGGGCCCGACACCAGGTGGAGGTGCGGACGGACCATCGGAACCTGGAGCACCTCACCACGGCCAGGAATTTGAACCAGCGGCAGATCCGGTGGTCGTTGTTTTTCGCCCGGTTCAACTTCCACGTCACATACATTCCGAGCCACCTCAACCAGAGGGCGGATGCGCTATCCCGTAAGCCGGAATACTTTTGCCCCAAGGACTCCCTTTCCCCCCGGACGGTGCTGCCAGCGGACTCCTTGGCCGCGGTCCAGGAACCGGTGGACCTGCGGACTCAGGTGCTGGAAGCGCAGCGACGGGACGACTGGTCGCAGCAGCGGAGAGCGGACGTCGGCCCCGCGTCCCCATGGACCGTGGAGGAGGGCTTGCTCAGGCACCGGGGTCGGCTGTACGTGCCCACAAGTCCGCTCCGAGCCCTCGTCATGAACCAGTGCCATGACAACCCCACGGCGGGGCACTTCGGCTTCTTTAAGACCTTGAATCTAGTGACGCGGACTTTTTGGTGGCCTCGGGTACGGCACGACGTGCACGCCTACGTGACATCCTGTGTGCCATGCCGACAGGCCAAAGCCGCGTCCGGCCCCCCTCCTGGACTCCTCCAGCCGCTGCCGACACCGGAGAGACCGTGGGGAGCCATCTCCATGGACTTCCTGACTGACCTGCCCCTGTCCGCTACGTTCACGACCGTCCTCATGGTGGTGGATGCGCTCACGAAGATGGCACATTTCATCCCGTGCCGCGGCCTGCCCTTGGCTCGTACCACGGCTCGCCTGTTCCTGCAACACATCTTCCGCCTCCACGGCCTGCCGGACCGGGTGGTTTCGGATCGCGGGGCCCAGTTCACGGCCCGCTTCTGGAAAAGCCTGATGGCTGCGCTGGAGGTGCAGGTGTGCCTGTCGTCGTCACACCATCCGGAGACTGACGGGGGCACGGAGAAGGTCATTGGCATACTGGAGCAGTACCTCCGCTGTTTTGTCAACCAGCAGCAGGACAACTGGGCCGAGTCCCTCCCTGGCGGAGTTCGCTTTTAACAACTCCCAACATACCTCCACCCAGATGACACCGTTCCATGCCAACGTCAGGTACCATCCACGGTTTTTTCCGTTGACCATCATGGACTCCCCTGTTCCTGAGACCCGGGACTTCCTCTCGGAGCTGCAGGCGGTGCAGCAACTGGTGCAGCGGCAGCTGATCCGGGCGAAAGAGGACTATAAACGGTTCGCCGATCGCGGCCGCCGGGCGACGCCACCGCTGGAAGTTGGAGATCGGGTGTGGCTGTCCACAAAACACCTCCCCACGGACCAGCCGGTGAGGAAACTGGCCCACCGCTTTATCGGTCCCTTCCCCATCGAGGCGGTCATCAACCCGGTGGCCTATCGGTTGACTCTACCCCGCTCCATGCGGCTCCACCCCGTTTTTCATCGGTCCCTCCTGGTCCCTGAGACTCCCACTAGCCGTCTCCGCCGCCCGCCGCCGCCTGCCCCCCCAGCCGCAGCCGACGAGGACGACGCCTCGACGTATGAGGTGGACAGTATTCGGAACTCCCGTTGGCTGAAGGGGCGCTTCCAATACCTCATCGCTTGGAAAGGGTACGGGGCCGAGGATTTCACCTGGGTGGACGCATCTGCCGTTCAGGCCCCTGACCTGGTGCGGGCTTTCCACGAACAGTTCCCGTCCCGACCCCATCCCGACCGTCAGATCCGGGGGAAGGGCCCTGCGGTGGGGGATAGTGTTGTGGCCCTGTCCTCTGAGCCTATCCCTTTGGAGGAAGGCAGCTCTGAGCAGGAGGAAGAGGAGCCAGCCAGATCTCCCAGCCCTCCCCCTCTGGCACCGGCTCAGGTGCCAGCTGAAAGAGAGCCAAGTAGTGGGGAAACAGGTGTCTCAGATGAGAGTGAGGGAGAGACGTCATTCCTGGACGCACGCCAAAGAAGGCGAGAGAAAAGGGTACTACAGCTGTGGCGTATGAGGAAATCCTGAGTCATTGGATTGGAGTCACAGGATCAATGACTCACTGGACCACACCCAGAAACATATCTATATAAGACAGTACGGTGGGTCACGAAGTTCGTGACGAACAAAGCTAAACAAACGGAGCAACCTCGTAGTCTTGGAAGCTGGATGAACGGCAAAGCTACGTAGGTGATTTTCTTGTTTGTGTAAACCAATAAAGTCCTTGGCAGACGGTGTGCATATCGCTGCCAAGGTTGAGATAAGAACTGCGGAGTGTGCCAAGTGATTCTTAACCCTTGGCTGGCTGTGTTTTTGTGGGTCTCTGAAGGGGGGGGACAGATCAATACCCACCAAGCCATGCCCACCAAACCATGCCACGCCCATCAAGCCACGCCCACAGAACCAGTAGTAAAAAAATTTGAAACCCACCACTGATCTTAATAAGAAGAACCAACAAGAAACTAGTTGAAATGCTTAAAGTAGTAGCAATTTTCATCTCCATGTTCATTACATTGTAGAAAGGTACCATATTTTCCGGCATATAAGACGACGTTTTAACACATGAAAATCTTCTCAAAAGGGGGGGATCGTCTTATACGTTGGGTGTCATTTTCCTGTAATCAGGCAGACCAGACCGAAAGGCTCTGACGAGCCTTAAATGGCTCTGACGAGCCAAGCTCTGACCATCCCAGCTGAGTTGCTTGCTAATTGGTAGCAGAAATCCCCCTGCCACAGCTTGCTTACCTTAGCTGCTAGTCGTAATGCTTGCCTTGCTTCGCTTGCCTGCAATCCATTGCATCAGCAAGCAACTGAATCTCCCTGCCTGCAATCAAGCAGACAGGGAGTTGTGGACTTCAACTCCCAGAATTCCTCAGCCAGCAAAGCAAAGCTGGCTGAGGAATTCTGGGGAAGTCTACAAGTCTTAAAGTTGCCAAGGTTGGAGACCCTTGTTTTATTGGGAGCTTTGGGAGCTTTAAAAAAATAGTTAATAGTTAATGTAAAAATTAAATAGTTAATTTTTTTTAGTTGTTCTTTTTTTAGATCTAGCCATTTAAAGTTTAGAAAGTTTTACATTTAGCTTTCATATAAAAATAAAAATAAAACAAAATAAAATAATTTGTGCAGCTTTCTGAGTTTTAGTGTGTTTCTGTAGTGTTTCACTCTAACTACACAAATACACAAAATCTCAGAAAGCTGTATGTGGAATTTTGTGTGTGTAAAGTGTGAAAGTTATTTTTTTGGGGGAGGCTTTTTGTGGCTGTGTGAGGTTCCTGCTTGTTACAGGGGCCATTTTGGGTCTAGCACAGCTGCTTTTACATTGTGGGTGAGCCAGTTGATGTTTTTTAATTTTTATTTGGTGTGCGTTGGAAGAGGGGTAGTCTTATATGGTGAGTATAGCCCAAACCTTATATTTTAACAAGAAAAGTCAGGGGTCATCTTATACGCCCAGTCGTCTTATACGCCGGAAAATATGGTAGGTCTAACAAGTTTAGAGAAGTGTTGGATTGGTTACTCAGTACAAAGGGAACACAACAGAGCTTATCTGAAAGAAACATAAACGTTCCTCTTTCCCATAAAAACAGCAGTTATTATGAAAGTACTGACAACATTTTAAGTGCATTTTGGAAAAGGAACAATAAAAGGAATTAAGCTTACAGTATTTGATCCTTTTTTATTACATCTGACACCCTCAAGTTACATAAACAATAATATGAAACTACCAACATACATGCAATTGATCTTCAGTTTTTAAATGTAATTAAACTTTTACTCTCCTTCCATCCCCCAACACCTCACCCTGTTCTGTTTAACATTTGGAACTTAGTCAAAGAAATGCCCTAATTATTACAGAATGTTGTTTATGGGGTGTTCTGCAATATGTATTATCAGCAGTATATAAACCTACCATGCCTTCTCTCTACCTCAGTGTGTGTATTCAATTTTAAGCTCTCCTAAATCCATTCTCAGCATGTCTTGGGGATGGGGATGGGGGGAAGCATTCTCCTTTAAGATGCAATAAAATAAAATCTAGCCAAGATCCAATATGTATTTATTTATGTATTTATTCATTCAAATTATGTCCTTCTTGTCTTCCAGGAATTTCAGGTAGGAAATTCAGACTTTCCTTCAGATTTACTTTATAATAACAATCCAGTGAGGTGGGATGGGGTGAAATTTAGAATCTGGCCCCAAATTCCCCAGTGTACTGGGTTGCATTACTGAAACCAAACTTGAACTTGTATCTGGTCCTCATTCTAATTTTAACTATTAAAACTACTGCATCCATACAAAGTCTTGTAACAGCTTTATAAACTTAAAATACTTTCATAAGATGATAGTTCCTATGATGTGCCTTCTATGTACAGCTGTTTTATTTAGGGATTATGTTCAAAATGATCCAGGAATTTATCTTTCATTCATGTTAATCTAAGACAATATAATTAAATATATATATTTTTTAAAAAATCAGTTGATCTCAAGAACCAAGGAATTTTAAATATTAGCTTGAAAATTAAATAAGGAAAAAGATTATTGAAATCTTGGTGTAGCTATTTCTTTTCCTTCCTTCCTTCCTTCCTTCCTTCCTCCCTCCCTCCCTCCCTCCCTCCCTCCCATCCATCCATCCATCCATCCCAATTGTGATACAGGTATTGGAAGAAATACCTTCGATCTCAAAGTGATACAGATATTGGAGAACTGTAAAAGGGGAGTCTGTGAGTTCTTTGTAGTGTTGGTTTACTCTTTTTAAGGCAAAATTTAAAATCACTTTTCAGAGCTGAGCTCTATCCAACTCTGCTCAAGCTCCTTTCAGGCTTTATCCAAGCTTCATCTAGGATAGCAGAACTACAGACTGATGAGTGAGCCCACAATTAAGACTCTACCAGTTCAAGTATTAGCTTGGAGAAGTAACTCTCTAGAAGTTGCTGTCATGTGACATTTTCCCCCTTCATGAAGCTGGGGTGGGCGTGGCCTGTGCATGACTCATCTGGCCCATGGGCCACCAATTTGACACCCCTGCCTAGCCTAACTAGTTCTGAAAAATAGATGCTAGTCCTCTTGAGGCATTGCCAGTTTGTTAAGGGTCATAGACAGCAAGGGGATAAGAACAAAAAGTCTGAACTTGGTAATCCAGATACTATATCTTTTTTTTTTTTTTGGTGCTCTTTTCTTCCAAAAATTGAATTGAATTGAATTGAATTGAATTGAATTTATTTATTTATTTATTTATTTATTTATTTATTTATTTATTTAATGCCAGCCATCTCCCATATAAGGTGACTTAGAACATAGAATAATAGAGTTGGAAGGGACTTTCTAGTCTTCTAGTCCAACCCTTTGCTCAAGCAAGAGATCTATACCATTTCAGACTAATGGTTGTCCAGCCTCTTTTTGAAAGCCTCCAGTGATGGAGCATCTACAACCTCTGAAGGCAAGCTATTCCATTGGTTGATTGCTCTCAACATTAGAATTTTTTTCCCTTACTTCTAGGTTACTTACCTCCTTGGTTAGTTTCCACCCATTGTTTTTTGTCTTGCCTTTTGATAATCTGGAAAATAGATTGACACACACACCCCTCACCTTTGTAGGACCCCCTCAGATATTGGAACACTGCTATCCTGACACCCTAGTCCTTCTTTTCATTAGACTAGACACAATTCCTGTAACCTTTCTTCATGTGTTTTAGCCTCCAGTCCCCCAATCATTCTTATTGCTCTTCTTTCAGCAACTTAGAGCAGAATTAGTTGAGAAAGATAAGTGTGGTAATGAGGATTGAATTCACCCTTTTATGGGTCTCTAATTTATTCTCCCACCTTGTTGTCCTTTTTTTTTTTAAAAAAAAAAGAGTAACTCTAATAGACTCCAATAATTTAACAAGGGTTTCCACAAGGCTCCTCCAACACAATCCTTTCTGTATCTACTCCGAAGAAGCTAATCTACCTATGAACTGAAGATTCATGTTCTGAGGATTAACATGGTTTTTAAAAACATTTTAGATAATTTACGTTTTTTCTTTTTTTACAATGATACATATGCTGGCAGAAACAGCAATTACTTTCCCCATCGCATTACAGTACTAAAGAGCAGCTTTAGAAGTACCTCCCTGAGAAATCCAGCAATGTTCTTTTTAGTGGAGGACTCCTGCAGGGTGACATTAATAGTGCAATAAATGAAAGATATTGCTTCATAATATACAATCTATTTCCACTTATAAAAAAAAGAAACATGGCCTTTTTTTAAAAAAATAATAATAATAACAAGTCAGCTCTTACTAGGAATGTAATCATCATTTTTCAGATGTTGTACTTGAAGGTTTTGCCATGTGATGTACAAATTTGCATGATTATTGATGAGCAAAAGGCATCTTGTGCTTGATTACTCCTCCTCAAATAAAGCTGATTGAATCCATTTTGCTAACCAAGTGACTGACAGAGGGCAATTTATGTTCACTTGAGGGTCAGAAAGGTTGTTTCAACCTATTGCATCAAAAGCTTGACAAAAGCTTGGGAGCAGAACTAACTATATTTCTGCCCTGGCCCACCAACAGGTTACATTTTATAGTGTGACTAAATTGTCCACTATTGTGCTAGGAAGCGATGAATAATCTAAGCACGCCACATCCAGTCTGCAAAGCCCCAAATATGAACAGTAACAGCAAATACCTAATATTTTTTCTGCCTCTGTGCTATCATCTAATAGTCATTCTGCTTTTTGCAGCTCTAACATGGTATCCCTAATATGCTCAGCCATTAGGATTTTTAAAAATCTGTGAATCCAGACACGACTTGCTATAACTCTAAATTCCTTCAGCCACCTACAGACGACTTTATGAAATGATGAAAATACTGGAAAAAGAAAGAGTGAAGACATGATAGTTCTCTTCACTACACAAAAAGCCTCAAAAAAGCCTAGGAATTCAGAGTCTGTTTACTGTATTTTTTGGAGTATAAGATGCTCTGGACTATAAGATGCACCTACCTTTTTTGGTGAGGGAAACAAGAAAAAGAAATTTGCCTCTGCCTCCCAGCAATTTTGCCTCACTGCAGCAAACAGCAAATACCCTGCTTTACTTTCATTTTTGTTTTCAGCATAGCTTGATTAGCACACACACACACACACAAATCTGATCCCAGCAATTTACCTCCTTGCAGCAAGCAGCAGAGGCCCGCGCAAAACAGCTGAGCGTCGGGAGGCCAATCCAATCAATTTGTGCTAATTAGGCTGTGCTGAAGCTGAAACGAGCTGTTTCTTCTTGCTGCTTGCTGCAAGGAGGTAAACTGCTGGGAGGCAGAGGCCAAAGGGTGGGGGGCAGTGGGTGGGCGGGGCTACATATGATGTATAAGATGCACCTAAATTTTTACCCCCTTTTAGCGGGGGGGGGGGAAGGTGTGTCTTATACTCCGAAAAATATGGTAAGTGTTATATTTCTAGATTAATGGTGAGCAACTTTTCACCCACTGGACACGGATGTACTCTATTCCATATTTCACACACAGATTGTGCACCCCCCAAAAAAAAAACCCAGACAAATATCAATATATAGTAGCACAATTTTCAAACTTTAAAATAAAAATACTAGCAAAAGAGCCTGAGCTGAAGGAATTAATAAAGCTATTTTACCTAAAACAAAACAAAACAAGCACAACATTGCAAAATATTCCACAAGAGGGCTAGAGTTGCCTAAATAAGGCCACTGGCATCAATCAGCAGACACAATAAGGATAGAGAAATAACAATGTTTTCCTGTCCTCCAGATTTAGTTTAAAGTTGTATGGATAAGCATGTGAAATGTCTTCCAATCACATTATTCCCAATATTTGTGAGACGGAGCCTATCTCTTGGCAATAGTTCCTCATGGAAGAAGTATAGACCATGGTCCATAAATCTAAAGTTGTTGTTGTTGGGTTTTTTTTTTTTTTTTTTTTTGATAACACCATTCTTTGAATCAGTGGTTTACCTCTGAAATCCTCTGTTCCTCATTCAATGTTGACCTTCTTATCAGAAGCATGGATAAAAGCACCACCTGTGTTCCTAAGCATTTTACCTTCCTGCCTATTGATGGTAGAGGATAGTCTGGATTCTCAGGAACGAGGTCTGCATTCAAGAGGATCAAGAATCAGTGAAGTTTAGATAATTTGGTGGGAAAAAGAGGGTGAAGATAGCTCCATCATAAAAGTCCTCAGAGTATAACTGTAATAGTACAAATAGTTGTTTTAATATAAGATTTCTGTCTATAAGTGAGGAAGAATAAATGAAACTGTTTAGAAGTAACTCTGTGTCTCTTGATTGTAGAAGTCGGACGCTAACTCATCATAGTCCCTTATTTATTTTTTTTATCAGATTCTTTTTTGTTATATTGTTTGTTCATACGTAAAAGAAGTGAAAGGGAAAATAATCAATGGGCTTGATTAGTTGAGTAAACTCTCTTTGTCTCTGTCATGTTTTTGATCTTTGCACCTGGAAAAACAGCATACTTTCCTTTATAAATCTTCAGATTATGCTGATTACATTCCTCTGAGAAGTGAGTCACCAATCATCAGCCCATGTCTTTTCTTCTTCAGGACACTGAGAGGATTCCTCTTTTCTGTGTCAGCCTGAGCTCCCCCCCTCCCCACTTGATAAAGACCTTTCTCCTGCATTTAAATAAGAAGCATCTGGATTCAAATTTCCATTCCATAATCAAATACCCTTGGTGACACAGAGCACTCATTCTCTTTATTCTTGACCTACCTAACTGAGTTTTTATTGTGAGGATAAAATGAGGAGAGACCTCTATGCCCTCTATTTTAAATTTCCAGACAAAAGGTACACTAGACATGCAGTAACAAAATGCCTACAATAAGTACTAAAACGTTGTTTTGCATTCATGAGCATTTCACATTTTCTTCAGTTTTGAAACATACTTCGAAAGCGACTTGATTTTCATCAAACTAAATGTAATTTAAAACAAAAACAATACACCTTTTTCAGCATGAAGCTCCATGCATTTGGAAGAGAAATAAGTATTCTTCCAACTTTGTCTGGCTATCCCAGTGGTCAGCAACCTGCAGCTCTGGACCACATGTGGCTCTTTCACCTCTTTGCTGTAGCTCCCTGTCACTCAAAATATGCATCGCAACCATCAATGTGCAACACCCACCAGCATGCTATTTATTGAGCTTTTCAACCCCTGGTAGGCCAACCAAGGATAAGTCCAAGAAAACAAAAGCTTTAGAAGAAAACAGAACGTTTAATTCAATTACATATGCTAATTTTGTGGCCGCTCAAGAAATAGTCAGGCACGGGAAGTGTTTTTGTGGCTCCTGGTGTTTTCTTTTCTGTGGGAAACAGGTCTAAATGGCTCTTTGTTTAAGGTTGCAGACCCTTGAGTTATCCCAAATCAAAATAAGTTCCCTTGTAATTTTAATACGACAAATTCCTGAACAGAGTAAACAGATCAGATCATATGTTGTGAAATAAATGTAGGTTGTGCTTTCACAAATTGATGGAGTAAACTAGCTTTCATTGGGAGATGATAAAGGAAATGGGAAGATATCGTGTTTCTAGTTAATAAATGATGTTGGCTTTTTACGCCGAGCATAATTTTTGCCTACTTTGTAAAATTTTATTTCTGCAACATAAATGATTATGAAAAGTCACCCTTTATCATTTTGTTTGGATAATTTTTGAGCAATGAAAGAGAAACAAGCATCCATTTCTCAGTGTTAAAGAGTGGCAGTAGCAGCAAACCATGTCTAGTTTATTCTCAGAAAAATGCTGATATGAGAAGAGAGGGAATTGATCTTGAGCACTCAAAGCCATTTTCTGCACTGTCTGTCTTTGAGAGTGATACTTTAGAACATTCCAGTGACACTGTTACCGCCACATCAATTTTATTTCCTGCAGCTACAAGCATAAGCAGTCTTTTGGCTACTAGAGTCAAGGCTTTCACATCCTGCATGGCACAATATGCCATAGTGTTATTGTCTCTATGTGCAAAGTGAAATAGCTAGAATTGAGGGCATTAAAATTAAGAAGTGGATGCAAACAAATGCTAGATTGATGATTATGCTGGACTAAGGTCTTATTGAACAAACTATAAGATACACAGATTTTAGCAATAAATTGTGATTTAATTTAATATATGCTGGAAATGATGATTATTATGAACTATATTGAGAGCTAATTTGAAAAAACATGCTGGGAAAGTGACATAAAATAGATAATTATATGCTAAGGGAAAATTAAAATAAGAGGGATGGATACCAACTAGATAAGAGTTTGACACTTGGAGGAAATAGGTTGGAAACTAGTTAAAATGCTGGAAATCAGCCAATTAATTATAGGAGAGTTGGAGGAGACTATGCTAGAAATCACCCAAACAAGAGTGTGAGCTCTGGAGGAGACTATGCTGGAAATTAGCCAAACATAATATGCTGGAAATCAGCCAATAAAATGCTGGAAATCAGCCAAACAATGGAGGGAGTTTAGGAGGACATAATGCTGGAAATCAGCCAAACATAATATGGTGGAAATCAGTCAATAATGGTGGTAGGCTTGGAGGAGACTATACTGAAATTAGCCAAAAATAGTTGGTGCTCTGGAGGAGACTATGCTGGGAATCAGCCAAACAGAATATGTTGGAAAACAGCCAAATGATAGAGGGAGATATGGAAAAAAATATGCTGGAAATTAGTTTAAATAAAACATGTTTTTGTGATAAACCTATGTAACATGAAAAGCGTATTAGATGATAAGTGGGATAAAATCAAAGATAAATTGATAAAGTTTAAGATATTAAGATTCGAGGAAAAAGGTCAAGAGATTAAGAATTAGATAGAACTTTGTTTTATAAAGTGTAATAAAAATGGAGTTGTATTAAATTTGAAATTAAGTCTAGTGGTGATAAAATTGTAAGGTTAATAATTAGAATAAGAGGTCAGAATATTGTTAAAAATTATTTTGTTACTGATGGTAAAAGATACAAGGTGAAGAACAAGATATAATCAGGATTGATATATAGATATAAAAATGAGTGAAAGTTAATTTGAAATTAAAATTGTATTGATATAATGGATTTGTTTAGATGAAGATGTTAGAATTTATGTTAAAACTTGTTCTTTTATGTTTTGAATTTTTATTTGTAAAAGATGTAATGGGAAATTTTGAGTGGAGCATGTTAAAGGAATGTAAGCATGGTAACCATCTATGACCGGATCGAGACTCTGCTCTTGAAAGTTATATTTTATGTTTAAGTTTGAAAAAAATAAAAAAAATTTACAAAAAAAAAAATTAAGAAGTGGATGAGAAAATGAAGTGAAAGATTGCATACTGTGAGGACTTTGCCATTATTAAACCAATGGAAAAATATAGCTAGGGAGTCAATTGATTTGATTATATCACCCATTAAGGAACTCCCCTTTAAGGAATTATAATCAAATGTATTCTTGGTATGCTGTTATAAGGACTTAGGAAGTTCTTTCTCCCTCCATTCTATCCAATATTCTCATGAACATATTCAGGACTAAGAATAGCTATCGGGAAGGATTGCCACCTTTGTTTTCAGGTAACATGCCTAAGTTTGCTTCGGCATTTAAACAGGAAGATAAAAAAGTAAATGCAATATAAGGGAAGGAAAGCTCTTAATGTATATCTTGAAATCCAAAATACTGGTAGCAGATTCAATTCTAGGACAGATGGAACATATCTCAGTGTGGGAGAAAAAGATCACCAAGTAAATGTGGTCTGAAGTTCATTTGTGCCTGGGTCAGTCTTCCTTACACAGAATTGGAAAAGGATTGGAAAAGTGTTTAGAGATAATATAGTCCAACATCCTGCTGGGATCTACTACTTCTATTGCTGACAGATGGAAATTCAGCATCTCCAGCAAAGAAAAATCTATCATCTTTTGAGAAAATCTGTTCATTTGAAGAATAATTGTTACCAGTGGTGGGATTCAAATAATTTAACAACTGGTTCTCTGCTCTAATGAACCGCTGGGTGGGCATGGCTCAATGGTCATGTGACCGTGTGGGCATGGCCAACTCAATGTCACTCATGTAGATGGGCGCTTCACCTTAGCTGTTACAATGTAATAAGGGTTAACTGAAGAGTCAGTTTCTGTAAGCAGGGCAATAAAGATTAGGCTAGGAACAACACCAGAATGTTTCCTTCTTGGTTTCCTTACAGGATTAGCCCTGTAAAGTGGAAAAAAACAAAATAAGATTTCTTCCAGCAACTGGTTCTCTGAACTGCTTAGAAAGTTAACAACCAGTTCTCCCGAATAGGTGCAAACTGGCTGAATCCCACCACTGATTGCTACCATAAAGTCATTCCAAAATCCACATTTTTGTACTTGAAGTCCATTTTTGCTTGTCCTTTTAGAACAACATTAAACAAATCTATGCTATTTTGTACATGATAACACTTTAGATATTTGAACCAGGACATCATGTTCTGGTATATATCCATTGCATGCAACTCTTTCTCAAAAGTTTTCATTACTTTTATCATTCCTTAATATGTGGCACCCAGAATTGAATGCAGAGTTCCAGGTGTGGTATAACCAATACAGAATACAAAATAATGATGATTTCTCTTCACCTTGATATTATACTTCTATCTATGTAACCTCACTCATATGCAATGTTTGCTCCACTGACACCCAGATTTTTTTTTTCACATGCATTACTGCAATATACATTCTATTATCTAATACTGATGTCTTTAATTTTTCTGTCCAAATTCAAAATGCTGGAGTTTTCAGTTCACCCTGAAGGACTTCTTCTTGCTTTTCTTATTTTTCTAGTTTGTCAAGATACTTTGAAACTTGAAAGTATACTGTAGGATGTTTGCTATCACCAGAATTTTAATAATCATAATTTCTAATCCCTTATGCATGGTATTGTAGACCCCTAAAACATAGGCACATAATGTGAAGTCCTAAGGCCACATCAGTCTTTGAAAGTGTTAGTAGTGGCTGCACAGCCACTCCAAAGGTTGTTTAGAATTTTAATATGAGGTGTTTGTTTTTTAGATTTAAACTCAGTCTTAAAGCAGTGTACATGAGGTTCCTTCCTCCTATGTTTCTTCACAACAACAAACCTGTGAGGGAAGGTGGACTGAGATTGAATGACTAAATGGCCTAAAGCACTCAGTGAGTTTCTGTGACTAAGAATGGACTAGGATGGAGGAGGAAAAAAAACCTACCCTCATTAAAAAATAATGGTATTGAATTATTTATTTATTTATTTAATTAATTAAAGTACAAATTTAAATTCAAATCTAAATTTTAATTAAATTCCTTTTATTAATTTGGTTTAGTTTTATTTTCCTGTTCCACTCAACTCTTATCCTGCCTTATCTATTCAATGGCCCACAAAATATATATTTCTGCATCAGGGTGAAATCTACTTACCTTCATTACTGGTTCAGAAGTGCACACGCCATGTGCGTGTGCTCGCTTCGCTCGTGTGCATGCACGCATCACAGGCGTGCACAGACCTTCATGCGCAGAAGGTAAAAAACACATTACTTCCTGGTTACAACCAGGAAGTAATGACACCTGGCCGGGTGGATGGTGCTATGTTCTGCTGTCACTATCGGATTGCCAAACCACCGGCCAAGATCGCTACTGGATCGGGTGATCCGATCCAGGAGCACTTCACCTATGCTCTGCATATTACTGAATACCAACCAAGGTTGTCAAATGTATGTAAAGGAACTAGGCAAAAACATTTTTTGAATTTTTAAATTAAGATTAAAGGAAGAAAAACCGAGCAAGCAAATTTTTTTTTTCACAATTTCCCAAGGAGAAAGAAAAAAAAATATTCAGAACTCTCACCTAGCAGTTTCTTTATTATTTCTTCATTCAATTCATCCTGGATTTAATCAGTGTTCAGAATGAAATGAGTTTGCCACAGCATAGAGATATGGTGAAACACAAGATTTTATCACACACCACTTGACTACCACTTCAGTAAATAAGTACAAAAAACACTCCACCAGAAATTCTCATTTGTATGGCTTTCCAAAACAAACATGTATTACTATATTGAGTGAGAGCTTCTAGGAAACCAAAAATGAAAGAATTTTTTCACTAAAAGTTTATTTCCCTATTATCTCCTCCTCACAGTGTTGGGCTGCAACCGGTTTAAAAACCAGTTCTGTGAGCCCACGCATGCGCCTAACATGCTTGCAAAATTGAAACAGAGTCTCCAAAATTCTGAAATAATGATAGATTAATTCAACCATTTGTGAAGGTGATGAATGTAAATGGCCAAATGTGAAATTCTGACACCTTGTGTGACAGATTTAGCAGTTGTATTTTTCTTGAACAAGATGGAAGGCATGCATAGCCATGCTTGTGGGCTTGGGTTTCTCAAAGTCCAAAAGATCAGCACATGTGACTTATAAATGAAAGACCAATCAAGCAGATATTCTTATCAATATTTTTATGACGGTCAGAGTTTCTGAATAATAGATATAGATGTCAAGTGTAAATATGTTGAAATTTAAGCAACAGCCTCAGGAGAGAAGATTGGGAGTGTATAGTATCTGATTTTCTTCTCAGAAATTGAGAAAAAGCTAATGTTCAAGTAGAAAATATTACATCTCAACACTGTACCATTAAAGGAAAGCTTTCTATCTGCCAAAGATTTCCACTGTCCACTGCCCACTGCCCACTGTCCCCTGCCAAAGATTTCCACTGTCTCATTAAGAAAAGTTAGGGCAGAACACAACTACTATTTCTGTGTACCTTGAAATGTTGGGAGAAGGTAAACATGGACTTCTTGATTTTAAGGAAACATAAAGCTGAATGCAATTTAACATTTATTGGGCTTCACTAGAGATTATTTTGATATAGTCAGAAAAATAATAAGAATTTCATGGTGAGACACAATCATAAAAAGAACATAATACGAATGGTTCAATCACAAAGAATTACAATGTGAAAAAACTGAAAGTCATCAAAAGAAGCCATACAGGAAGGTCATTGATGATTTGAAAATCATAAAGGACACATATTATGGCATGATAATGAGAACTGAAATTCCCAAAACCATTCCCCAGAATCAAGCTTGAAAAGCACAATGTCCATTAAAACATAAATAATTGCCAAAAGAAGCACTAGGCTTAAATTGCTATTAAAACTTATAAAGCCAGATAGTGCTGTCATGTTGACAGAGGACAATCAACTGCTTAAAGGAGCTTAATTCTAATACAGTGCACACTAAAGATTCTTATCTAGCTCTTGAGAAACTCCTGCCAAGTTTGAGCATGACAGCTTGATTGCCCTCCACAGCAGGAAAAGACAGGGCCATCACAGTACTGCTCCAGAATCAGAACAATGGCTATCAAGCCCTGTATTATAAAGCCACGGGAAAGGTAGAAAAAAGACATGCTGGTTTAAATTGCAGAGGGCAATGCATTCTCATGTTGGCAATCAACTGTTTAAAGCAGCTTAATTCTAGTTTCCAATAAAGGTTCTTGTATAGCTATGCCTTGTCAAGCAATCAGGTAGCTTCTGCCAACTTTGATTGGGGAACCTGACACAAACAGGCAGTGGAAAGACAAGCAAGAAGAAAAAAATCCATTAAATAGCCAGGATCAAATAATTTCCACATTATGAAATCCACAGAATTTGTTAGTTGTCATTCCAAACTTCAATTAACTTAGAGAAATCCTGGAGAATGGCAATGAGAAGACTAGAGGGGGAGGGTCAAATGTTTTCCAAATCTTGAAAACGAAGACAGGAAGAGGCTGTGAGAAACTGCCCTGTAATCAGTTTAGTAATAACTTGGAAGATATTAGAACAGAACATAAAATGATCCGTTTTAAAGACAGTGCATTAATCCCTAGGTGTTAGGGTGCATTTGTCAATGAGAAACCTTGCCAAATTAATCTAAACTCATGTTTTGATTTTTAGTAGATTGTGAGAACATTGTGGATATAAACATACAAAGTCATAATATATTCAAATCACATTAAACCAGAAACAAACAAATCTCCTTATACTTTTTCATGCAAATTAGGTTAATGGCAAAATTAGCATTTGATAATCCACAGTTTGTTTTAATCATGGTTTGATGGATATGGCAGACATAGATCACATTTAATCTGACAGAGGGGCAAGCTAACCACAGCTCAACTGTGGCTAGAAGCAATGTGCAAAAAAATAAATCAAGTCTTCTAAAACAACCCATTGTCTGATTTGTTACCATGTCTATCCAAACAGTTCCCACTGGCTGATCTGTTGCTATGCCTATTCCAGTCTATGAATATTCATACTCTGATATAGTCAAGTGATTGCTTTATTATTATTATTATTTTAAAAAAACTATGGTTTATTATGTCATGTGTAGATCCCCCCCCCCCCAAGGATCTAAATGGCTCCACTCTGGCCTTCTTCAGAACAGCCATCATAGAAGGCCTGGGTTTCCATCCAGGCCTTCTATGATGAAAAATAATATTCTGTTTCATCATAATTGCCATCGTTCATCTTTGTTTTTTTTTAACTTTTTATTGTAATTTATTTGTTTGGTTTCTGTGAGCTTTCCAGAGTCACTGAGAGTCAAGGAGCATGCAAGTTTAATAAATTATTGTTGGTTGTACAGTCAGCAAAATATTTGGACCGAATTTCACGTTTTTGTCCACCTATTGAGTCCTCCCCAAGAACCTTGGATAGGCAGATGTTGTTGTCTGATGCTGTTGAAGGTATTGTTACAAGATGTAAGCTGTTCTGAGTAAAGCTGCCTTTTGCAATTGACTCATGGTGATTTTGAACATTTGAAGATGTTCAAATATTGTTTCAAGATGCCTATTACTAATTGTATTATCTTTGCTTTCTTTTGTCACAGTTATTCTTCTAATTGAAGGTCTTTATATTTTGTGATTTTTCTCTGGTTCTTTCTTTTTTATTCTGCTGTCTCCAGGTACTATCATATCCACTTTACAGACTTTTTTGTCTTTCATATCAACAATTATTAAGTCTGGGGTGTTATGTGGCAGGTGCTTGTCTGTTTGAATTCTAAAATCTCAGAGCTTCTTAGCTTCTTCATTTTCTTTTACCTTGTCTATTTCTGATTCTCACCAATTCTTGCTTACAGGAAAATAGTGTTTCTTGCAGATCTTCCAATACACCATTACTGCTCCTTTGTCATTCATTGTTTCTGGTCAGTCTTGCAATCTTCTTGCAGTAGCTAACTTGATAATCCAGTGTTTCTTCAGTTTCTTGGTAGAGGTTGCATTTGCTGTCTGATGCTGTCTTCTCAATTCCGGTTTTGTATGTATTCATTCTTAAAGCCAGATCTTGTGCAGCCAGAATTAGGCCCTCTGTCTCATTCAGCTTTCCTGCTCCTAGCCACACTTAGTCCTAACATAGCAGCATGTCTAACAAGACCAAAGCACGGAGGGTTGAGGGGGGGAGCATGTTTTAGATTTTCTTTGCAATAACCACTCATGCAAAGCTTAACTGCCTTTGAGATCATTCCTCCAGTCCAGTCTTAAAAGAAAAATGCTAAACTCATAACTAAATAAATATTATGTTGGCAATTCTGAAACAATACTTTCATGTTTTCTCATTCATACTTCCCAGGATGTTCAGTATTAATTATGGATATTATATTATGATCAAGTACATAACAACTTTATGTTGTTATTGTTGTTGTTGTTGATAAGTTATTGGGAGAATGATATGAAGTCTATTATTTTCATTAGCAGCTATTTATTATTATTATTATTGGTTAATCGGTAGTGAGATTCACAGTCTTTGAGGCTGGTTAATAGCTCAGCAGCTCGAGTCCTAACCAAGGACCTAGGAACTGTTAAGGTATCGTCGGAGGATGTAAGCTGTTCCGAGTAAGGTGGTTTTTTGTAGAGTCAAAATGTTCAAGTCCGGTAAATTTAGAATTTCTAAATAGCGGGGTAGCCCTTTGGGTATTGCTCCAAGGGCTCCAATTACAATCGGAACAACACATGATTTCTTTTTCCATAGTCGCTCAACTTCGATTTGCAAGTCCCAGTATTTTGTGATTTTTTCTTGCTGCTTATCTTCAATCCGTGCATCACCAGGTATTGCAATGTCAATGAACCATACTTTTTTCTTTTCAACTACCATTATGTCAGGTGTGTTGTGGACCAAGTGCCTATCAGTCTGAATCCTAAAGTCCCACAAGATCTTGAGTTTCTCATTCTCTAGAACTTTCTCAACTTGATGTTCCCAGTGGTTTTTGCTCTACTCAAATCCAAACTTCTGGCATAATTTCCAGTGAATGATCTTAGCAACACCGTCATGGCGTTGTAGGTAGTCGGTTTGTGAAATTTTGCTGCATCCACTGATCAGGTGGTCGACTGTCTCATCTTTCTCATTACAGAGGCGGCATTTGCTGTTGGTGGTAACATGTTGAATTTTTGCCTTCATGCAGTTTGTGGCTAGGGCTTGTTCTTGAGCTGCCAAAATAAAGCTTTCTGTTTCTTTTTTCAGTACTCCTGATCTTAACCAGTTCCAAGTTAGTTTCTGGTCACTTTTGCCTTCAATACTTTTCAAGTATTGGCCATGCAGAGCTTTGCTTTTCCAATTTTCAGCTCGCTGCTCAATTACTTCTTTCTTATATTCTGCTTTTGTTTTAGTTGTCTTTAAAAGGCCTCCTTTATTTACTTCCTTAATCATTGGTTCTTCACTTTTCTGGATGTAATCATTCAAGCTGCATTTTTCTTCTTCCACAGTCTGCTTTACTTGTAGGAGTCCTCGACCACCCTCTGCTCTTGGTAAATATAATCAATCAACATCACTTTTAGGGTGCAAGGCATGATTCATTGTCATAAGCTTCCTTGTTTTTCTGTCCAAATTGTCTAACTCCATCTGGGTCCAGTCAATTATTCCTGCAGAGTATCGAATCACAGGAATAGCCCAGGTATTTATGGCTTTTATGATGTTTCCTCCACTCAGTTTGGACATTAATATCTTACGAATTCGCCGAATGTACTTGGCTGAAGTTATTTCCTTGACTTTATTATGCATTAAGTCAGAGGCCTCTAAAATCCCCAAGTACTTGTAGCCTTCTTCTGATTTTACTGCCTTTATCGTTTCTTCATTCTCTAGTACTATTCCATCCTCTTCTATGATCTTACCTGCTTTGGTTGCTATTGTTGCACATTTGTCAATTCCAAACTGCATACCAATGTCTTGGCTGAATTCTTTTGTGTGTTCAGTTAATAAATTCAGTTCACCTTTTGTTTTACCAAACAGCTTCAAATCATCCATGTACATCAAGTGCGAGATTTTCAGTCCTTTCTTTGCAAGTTCGTATCCACAGCTTAGATTTTTCAAAATGATTGTCAGTGGTAGCATTGAGAGTATAAAAAGTAGGGGGGAAAGGGAATCGCCCTGGAAAATGCCTTGTTTAATTTCAACTTCACCTAGTTCTTCTTCATTAGCCATAAGTTTTGTTTTCCAGAGGTTCATTGAAGATTCCATGAATTTTTGTATGTTTCTGCTGATGCCAAAGATTTCCAGGCATTTCTTGATCCAGCTATGGGGAACTGAATCAAATGCTTTCTTATAGTCTATCCAAGCCATGAACAGGTTGGTTCGTCTTTTCTTTGAGTTCTTTAGGATTAGCTTATTATTATTATTATTATTATTATTATTATTATTATTATTATTATTATTATTATTGGTTAATCTGTAGTGAGATTCACAGCCTTTGAGGCTGGTTAATAGCTCAGCAGCTTGAGTCGTATCCAAGGACCTAGGAACTGTTAAGGTACCGTCGGAGGAAGTAAGTGTTTATTATTATTATTATTATTATTATTATTATTATTATTATTATTATTATTATTATTATTATTATTACTATTATTATTATTATTTTATTGCAGGAAAGGCTATGTTTAGTGGCAGGCCAGCTGCAGTCTCAGAGGAGTGAAGCAGTGATAGAGGCAGTTCCTTTTCCACCTGGGCACAGGAGTCCCAAGGGCTTCAGGCCCACCTTGCTTGCCAAGGCTCCGGGAAGGTGCTGCTTGTCTGGCCAACTGGCCCCCGGGCCCTTTTCTCCTGCCAGAGCTGCTACAAGAGCTCAAAGCCTGTGTTTATGCTGATGGCGTAGCGCAGCTTCTCTCTCAGAACGCTCCTCTTGCTGTAGTTGGGCAGCTCAAGGAGGTTGAAGCAGGTGAGAAGGTAGGTAGGTGCCCTCCTGGTTCCTTCTTCTGGATGGTGAAGAACCCATGCAGAACGCTGCCCAGGGTGTCCTCCATGTCCTGGTCATCCGACACTTCCACACACCGGATGGAAAAGGGAGGCTTGAGATAGATGAAGCCCAGGAGAAGTGGCCGGGAGCAACTGGTAACGAAGTTGAGAAACATGGTTCTTTCCTCTGAAATCGTTGGCAAGGATGTCCCAGAGCCAGATGATGACCCTGTGGCTGCCATGGAAGCCCCCATAGTAGACAGTGTGTTTCTTCAAGTCCTCCAGGTCAATCTCAGCATTGTCTCCAGATATCAACTGCTGCAATATTCATTATTCTTAATAATTAGAAACTATTCTCCATAAATATTTAAATAATCCCAAGTTTGTGTCAGCCCACTGTTTATACTTCCAAGCTGATGACTGCATATACCACTCTGTGGGCTTATAAAGGGACTGAGAGGTTCTAGACAGTGGTGGGATTCAACCAGTTTGCCCCACTTTGGGAGAACTGGTTGTTAACTTTCTGAGCAGTTTGGCACACTGGTTGTTGGAAGAAATCATTAGGGCAGAGAACCGGTTGTTAAATTATCTGAATCCCACCACTGGTTCTAGATGCTCTCTGAGCTTGGCTGTTTTCTTGCAAACATTTCATTACCCAAACTAGGTAACATTGTCAGTGTGAATGTGGTAGTTTGGATAATGAAACATCTGAAAGTAAACAACCAAGCTCAGAAAGCAATAAGGATCCCTCATTTCAACCCTTATTTCAACATATATTCTCCTTTGTTGTTATAAAGGAGATGTTATAAAGGGGTCTACAGTAGAAAATCTAACTTGCATAGAATAATGTGAGCATGCTTGGAATAAAACTGGTTTGGTTGTACTCGTGGCCGAAAATTGGCCAAAACTGCCTGGAGCTGCCATTGGCAGGGAATGCTACGTATGGCACAAGTATGATTAAAGATGATATACTAGTGTACGTCTTTCCTATTGTTCTAAAAAGAAAAAAAAGTCATTTGAAAGTAGACCAAAGCCATAATTGATGGCAGAAGTCAGCTTTCTGGAGGTGATCATAGCATATAGAAGAGTTTAGTAAAAAATGTAAGGAACACAAATTAAGCAAGGAAATAAAAGAAAGAATAATATAGATGTTATGTAACTATGGAAATTAAGAAAAAGTAGTTTTGTCTTCTGGAATTAAGATGATGACTGTATCAGGAAAAGTGAAGGTATAATATTAATTGTGAAAGGTCAAAAATGTATGCCAGAAAGAATGGATTTATATTATCTAAGTTATCTGGCTGCATATGAACAAGTGAATCCCTAGGATAATGGTAATTGCTATTACAGTTCATTGAAAAATAAGTAAAGAATATGAAGAGGATGAGGGGCTCTGAATGAGGGGAAGACTATTTTCTGAAAGAATAAAGGGTGGGTATTTGGGGAAAAAATCAACAAAGCAAAAGAAATAAATGAAAGAACATAAAAGTGAAAGTAGAATGACTAAAGGAAGAGAAAGTGAGTCTGTAGAACATAAATTAATATAAGGTACACCAAAAAGATAAAACAATTTATACAAGCCTCGTTTAAAATATGTATGGACAAGAGTGAACATGGATAAATTACCAGCAGAGCAAATGCATAGCACGGCTTAATATTCCTCTTAATAAGTCTTAATAAGCAGACTCTTTGCTGAGTCCACATTAGTTCCATAATACCAGTTTTGTTAATGAATTCCATCACAGCAGCATTTTCACATCTGAGTACCAAGTACTTGGTTATGAAAATTGCACTTTTTACAGATTGCTAAAAGGTTTTGCTTCCAGGATTTGTGGGTTAAACATTGGTAAACATCACAGAGCACATCTGTCAAGTTATTTATGAGCAATTGGAATTATTCAGATATGTTCTCCTTCTCCTTAGGATCTGACAAGTGCAGTTAATCAATGTGAGAAAGGGATTTGCATCACTACTTTCAGATATTTTTCCTCCTCACCAACTGATGTTCTTTTTCAGCCTGATTGTGGCATTCAGTTGTAAAGCAGAAACCTGCATTGCTCTAGAAATAATGCTTAAGTAGCTAATTGCAGCATAAAATGTTCTAAGCACCAGTCCTATTAAATGACTTCAGTGACTGTAGAGTTCTATTGTTAGATAGGATGAACACGTCAGCATAGGTAAAAACCTATTAAGGGTGAGATTTTATGCAGCTTCCTGGAGAGATGTTGCAATAATAATATGGGAGAAAGTTTAGAACTGTGATTGCTTTCTGAAAGGGTAAGAGGTCCCCTGCCAATAATAATCCATTGAAGCAATACAACTTTTATTGAGCAGAAAGTTTTGCATGCCCAGGATTTCAAAATGTAATGTATTTCTTTGTTAGATAGATCTTGTCTTTCTTCAAAGAAATCAAGGTGGTATAGAAAACACTCTTGTCTACATTCCTTCTCCTTCTCACAATAACAGTCCTATAGCATAAGACAATGATTATTCACTGTTAGAGTAGAACTATTGAAATCAATAAAGTCCTATTTCAAAATATTTATTTTAAGTGTGAGGAAACTTGATCCAATTTATCAATATGAAAATCACATCATCATCTCATCTGTCAGCCCTGTAGGCCATTTTTTCTTTACATCTTCAGGGCTGCCATACTTAGTGCTTTGGGAAACTGGGAGGGGGGATTGCATGGAGTTGTTGAGATATCTAGCTATAATAACATTCTTTTCTCTGGGAGTCAAGGACGTTCAGCCTGCACCTGGAGTGGCATGACTGGGAAGCATCTCCAGTTGGGACGGTGCATTGATTGGACCATGTGATAGATATGTGGGTGCAGGAAAAGGAACTTGAACTTTCTTTTGGGTGGGGAAAACCTGGAAGCTTTCAGATTCTGGTTTTCCCAGAAATGCCAATATGACATCTCTAATAAAGTGGAACTTTGAGGAACTTCTAGGCCGGAGTCTTCTTTCATTGGGGGTGTTACTCAGAACCCTTGGAATTATGGCGTTACTTGGCATCATTAGCATCAGCATCTCATTATGTATTTTACAGGTGTCAAACTTGATTTCATTGAGGGCCACATCAGGATTGTGTTTGACCTCAGATGGCTGGTGTGGGCTGGTCAGGGTGGCCAGCTCGATGTTGCTTGTGTCAGGGGCACCTGTAGTGGCCCAAGTGCTTGGGCAGTGAAAATAGGCTTCCAAGCTCCATTTTTTGCTGCAATGGCAAACCCTCTGCCAGTGAAAATGGAGCTTGGGAGGGCTGCCCATGGCCCTCACCAGCTCCGTTTTTGGCTGCAATGGCCTCCTGAAATCCTCTGCCAGGAAAAACATAGCTCAAGGCACAGAGGCACTGCAGGGCAGTCCTTCACTGTTTCCAGGATGACCCCATGGGCCAGATCTAAGCACTCCATGGGCCAGATCCGGCCTGTGGGGCTTGAGTTTGACACCCCTGGTGTATTTAATACTTTGGAGGAAAACTCTCTTAAAATGAGGGTTGCTGCTCCCCATTTAAAGTTGAAGTGAAGATAAATGGATATTTTATTAAGAATATCACAATTGTATATATGATTGAGAAATACCACTTCTGAAATATGAAACATAAGAATCTATAACTTCTTCTATGTTTCAGTATGAATACATTCATTGTTTGTATAGAGTTCAGTGAAAGCATGGACTCAAGCTTCACTGAGAGCTACTGAAATCCTAACTCACAAAATATGTATTCAGGATGGTTGGGAAAAAGCATATCCTCAGAACACTGATTCTAATAATTAGTCATATACTTTAAGAATATGTTCCTGTCTTAAGAGAATAATGCTCACTATTAATAAAGGAAAGGTAAAGTATAGCAACTATTCAGTTATGTAAATGAGTTGACACAGAATAGTTTACAAGCACAGTGTTTTGTGCACTATGACTGATTTCTACTGATTTAGAGGGAAAACTGCTTTTGCTTGTATAAAATGTGAAAAAATAGAAATATAAAATATAGAAAAATAAAAAATGTCCTCTTACTGTATGTTATTTGGAAGAAAAGTTAGAAGGGATTAAAATTTCAAATTATCATTCAGTTTTCACTGTTGTGTCAGGTAAAAAATTGTTAAGCCAAGTCATATTTATAAGACTTCCTTCCATTGTTTTCTGACATGTGACCAACCTTCCCAAATGCTGAAAGGAAGAAAATTTGGAAGGTTGATTCTATCAGCTTTCTCCAATGAGAAGGTTCATGAGTCTATTAAGACTCATGAACTTCAATTCCCAGAATTTCATAGCAATAGCTATGCTGGCTGGATAATTTGTGAAGCTATACTCTCCATATCTGGAGAATACTAAGATTGAAGGCCTAGAAATATGTAAACATAAATGACTGATCTGCCTTATTTTCCCACAATTTTATTAATGATCCTTATAACAACAGGAATAAAATAGAGGTTGCTTTGAATATCCTGATATTAATAGCAATCAGCACCACCTCTTTACAGAAGTGTTTATTTTTTTAATGAAACATTTATATTAGAGGTCTATTACATGGGGAGATAAATATATGAGTCCTCTTGATGTAGATAATTACTATGTTATTTACCAAGATTTGCTGCCTAACAAATGTTAGATGGATTGCTTTATGGAACAAAGACTATAATATGATTTGACATAAAGTGAATGATAAATATACACTAATGGCAAAAAAATAAAGAAATAAAAAGCAGGTAAATGAATTTGTGTTTCTTCCCTAAAATGCTTATTAAAGACTGGAAATTTTATGATGTGGAAAATCTGGTAGGCAAGTAATAGGAGATTTTTGACCTGTGACAAGATTTGTATGCTTATTGAAAAAGCAAAGTTAGTTATGCTTAAAAAGGTATCCTTTAGAAGGTAATATATGTAGGTTAACATTTATTTGTGTGGTCCTTGGAACTCTCTGAGTTTGATTGTTTGCTTCCCAATATTTCATTATCCAACTAGGTATTATGAACAATGCATCTGTTGCTGATATTTAATCTGAAGCTAGCGCTCAACATTGTTAGCCATATCATTTTTCATCTATTTTGTTGATCTATTTGTTGATCTATCCAAGTGTGTAGTTTATTAAAAGTTTGCATCAGATACTTTTGGGAAGGACATTCTGTAATAGACATTCATGCAGAAAGAATAATTGTTCCTTGGCAGAGGTTTGCCTATAGCAAATTTCTCTCATTTGCATGCTTTTTTTGTGACATCATACTGATGATGTTACCTAATTGGATAATAAAATTTCTGCAAGCAAACAACCAAGTTCAGAGAATGCCAACGTCTCCACAAAAGAATGTGTTTCTACCACTTTGTTATACGGAATGAGAACTGAATATGTCAAAAGAAACATAAAAGTAAGTTGACAACCATGAGAATACATTAGTTAAGAAATATGTGTGGTAGGTTGAGAATGAATAGGTATCAAATGAATGTGGCCTGAACACAAAAATGAGTTACTAAATAAATATATTGAAATAGTTTTGAGGGAAATAGTTGAGGAAGAATAAATGAGAAACAAATTGTAAATCAAATATCTCAAGGAAGAATGAATGGATCAAAATTGAGGACCCAGTTTTGGGGGCAATAAGCTGACTTTGTATAAAATATACAAAAGTATGAAGGCTATTGCTTAATGCATTGTAAGCCGCCCTGAGTCTCCAGAGAAGGGTGGCATATAAATCAAATTTTAAAAAAAAAGAATGGATCAAAAGGGGGAGAAGAAGTAGAAAGTTGTAGCCGGACAAAGCCTATGAGAGTCTGAAAAAGGAAGAGACAACTTTAAAGTTTAAAGATTAAAACACATTACGTGAAGTCGTGTGTGGAAACAAGAATAGCTTACAAGAGCCAAAATGTATAATAGTGTGCATGCTACCTAGATTTAGTTGTTTTCTTTGGCTTACCTTTTATTACCTTTCCTGGGTTCTGTATAATGTTGCATATCCCAGAAGGAAAACAGCATGTTGAGTATGTATGTACGCCTATGGGTATATATGAAATATCAGTTAAAGAAGGAGATGGAGAAATGATGCTGAAGTAAACAGAATAAATCCAATAGGGCATAAACAGCCCATGCTGCTTAAAGTCTTGTTGCCTGGCACCACTTATCTGCCTTTCCCGGAGGCACTTGAGACAACATCCCTCCTGGAAAATTAACCACAGCAGGTTATAGGTAAAAATATGAACTTCCAATCAATTGTAAGCCAATCAAGAAAAGCTTACCGATTCCTTCTGATGTAAGATACACAGAAGAAGAAGAAAAAAAACATTTTCTTTTACATTCATTTGCATTTGAAAATTGACAAGCAGCATGGACAAAGCCTCATTGGGACAGGAGAGGGAGTGGCCAGAGAAGAAGACTTGCAAGGCTCCCAGAAATGGAAATGTTGCCACTATGAAGGTGAATAATCTAAATGTTATATATTGAGTCTGGAGACAGGGTCTCCCCCACCACAGTCTTTTAGTGTGCCCATAGACATCCTGGAGCCTCATGCTGTTGGTTTTTCTGTTGTGAATACAACAGAGGAAGAAAGCAGAGAGACTGGCTCAGCTGGAACTTGCTCCTGATCTTGCTGAATGGGGTCCAGTCATTTTCCTTCCTTTGCAAAGCTCATACTTATTCTGGACATGCAGTATTTGAAGAAAGAATGAATAATAATAATAATAATAATAATAGTAATAATAATAATAACAACCACCAAAAAAAATCTTGCTTTGCTTTTAATTTCTCAGCAATAAATGGCTCGCAGAATTTCTAATTCTGAAAAGCCTCATTTGATCTCTTTAACACCTCCACCTTGGCCCTGTTTCAAGTGTTCACTGAACATTGTGTTTTTCTAAAGAAAGTCGGGCACTAACACTGGCTTTCATAGGGCATGACTGAAACCCAGCTGGGGTTAAAATAATAATTGGTTTGCAAGCCTGAGCTAAAGTAAATATTGCATTTGCATTAAAGGTTACTTGGTACAATTTTCCTCTCTTTGAACAAATCACACATTAAAAAAAAATCAGACTCAGACTCTCTCCCCCCCTCAAAAAAGAGGGGGGGGGAATCAAACTCCACAACTTATTTTCATTACAACCCCATGGGTGAATTCATGGGTGAAGTCCTGTGGATTAGATCATTTTAATTCTTGCTAATTCTAGCATAAGCCGTAAATATTTGTACTTCAAAGCAGATATGGTTTAAAGTGTAAGAACATTTGCATGAAAAATCTACTGGATGAATGCGTTTTTGGTCCCTAAATTACACACATGCTAGCATATAGTTTGGGTACAGAAAATATTGTCTGCTGTTTGGAGGTCCTTCAAACAGCACATTTTCTGTAGGCAAATAACTTCTGGGAGAGATGAAGGTAGAACATTTAAAGTGAACAGTCACATTGCCTAAAATTTATTTGAATAGAAGGTGAAAATAATAGGACTCTGTTCTTCTTCTTTTTTTAAAAAATCACCTCAACCAATTTTGGACTTACCAGATTCTTAAATCAGTTGGACTAGAGATTTCATAAACATAGAACACTAGAACTATTTATCATACCTTCTCTCCCTCAGGCTGGCCCCAATGATCCCCTCCTATTCCCTTCTCATCGTTCTCCTATCCCCTTCTCATCATTCCCACCACCTATCTCCTTCCATTTATGACTGTATGACTGTAATTTTGTTGCTTGTATCCTTACAATTTATATTGATATTGTTTCCTGATTGCTTATTTGTATCCTATGACTATCATTAAATGTTATAACTTATGATTCTTGGTGAACATATCTTTTATGTACACTGAGAACATATGCACCAAGACAAATTCCATGTGTCCAATCACACTTGGCCAATAAAAATTCTATTCTATTCTATTCTCTCCCTCAGGTTTGCCCCACAGAAGTGTCTCCTATCTTATTCCCTTCTCTCCGTCAATCTAACTCCTTAGCATCAGACGTTTTTCAGGTGGGGAGGGGGAGTAGAATGTCTAAACTCCCAGCCCACAGGCCAGATGAATCATGCACAGGCCATGCCCATGCCCAATTGGCAGTTGGAACAGACTTATTTTCAGGTGGGGAGGGGGAGTAGAACATCTAACTCCTTAGCATCAGAGTGTGTTAGTAATAATAAAGGAAATACTAATGATCTGATGGTCATTTTGAAAAATCCTTTCTTAATGAGCACCTAGAAGCCAAGATGAACATACGTGGCAAATTTCAAGTTTGTAGGCTTTACGATTCTTGAGATTTTGTCATGATGTATGAATGGTATTTCACTTTTATATATATAGATGAGATTTTTGCTATCATCCCTCTGCTGAGTATGGCACTAATCCTGGATGAGTTCATTAGTGAATGGCTGCTGGGAACCTGAATAGGATGAGGATCTGACCAGAATCTAAAGAAGGCTAGATTAGCTGTCCTTCCCTACTCCACCCCACACCCTCTTTTCTAAAAGATTAGGCAGGATGGTTGCTGATGACCTGTCAGGCAAGTAGATTGATGGACTATATTGTTAATGGACTCATTAATTCAGTTTTTCTGAAAACAATATTGGAGAGTTTCCTCAGTACCAAAGTTTTGCCTTTAATTTCATTCAGGATTAAAATAGGAAATGGTATGGCTTTAAACTTTTAACAGGTTAATCTCCTGAAATCCATTCATCAGCAAGAATAAACTGAAAATTCTCCAGTAATTGAAGGGCAGATTTATTTAAAATGTCCCAGTAATTTGGAGGGTATACACAAACACACACACACACACACACACACACACAGGGTCCATTTATAATCAACTATATATATGCCACTATACATAGAAACTGCTATCATGAAAGCAAAATCCTCTCCTTCATGGGAGGAGATTCATTTTCAAAATGGTAATAATTATGGATTTTTTTTTCCTAAGGAGGATTTCTGTCATTTCATATGCATATCTAATGCATAAATCCACTGATTTTCTTTAAGTAAGCCTTTAAACTGGTAGAATTGGTGAGCTGGTTAAATAAATAGAGACTCTTGACAAATTACTATTATTATTAGCTTTAGAATTACTGTTACTATTCTTACCCTGTCTGTAATAATAATATGCCATATAAAATTGACAAAGAATAGGTACAGCAATTTAAAATAGATACAGTCAGAAAGGAGAAAATGGAATGTTAGAAAAATTAAGGGGATGGTCCAAAAACTTCCAAAATAATATACAATATGTTTGAGAATAAACTTTTTTTTAAAAAAATAACCTATTCAGAACTGCCAGTTGGCATTTTTTCCATTCAGTCCATTACAAAACATCTCCTTTTCTACTAGTCTGCCAACAATTTCATTGATAGAACTCAGTCCATCCAAATGGGGCGGACCAATATTTTACAATTCCTTTTTTCTCCATAGCTAAATATAGATATATTATGCCTGTTAATAAAAATCCTGTGTATCGATCCTTCTCTAATTTGGTAGTTTTGGAAACAAGATGTAGTGGCATAGTAATATTCACAAAAAAAAGTTCATCAAAAAGGCCAAAAAAAAAAAAAAACCCACCCTCATAAAACTGTAAAGATTTCTCTTGCAAAAAAAAAAAAAAAAAAAAAGTCATAGGTATTGTCCAAAATGGGCCGTTTTTTCCCTTTGAAGTAGTGTGAGTCTTAAATATGCTAAGATACTTTTCGGCTGAAAAATGGAAAGGCTTAAAGAAATAAAATTTAAGGGAAATTGCTACCTAACCTCTTCACATTTCTCTCTGAAACTTGGCAATGTTCATCTGCTAGGAAAGGTCTTTCATTAAAAAAAAACAAATAAGAGACATTTGTGGATTTCCCACAATATTCAGTGGGAAGCATAACAATTTGGATGGCCAAATCTCATTGTAGATTTGCCTTATTTTGTACTAGACTGTCTCTGAACTGATTTGACTCATTTTATATTGCTTCCCAAGTCACCAAATTAGACTCCAGACCAAATCTTGCAGTTGTTACCACTATTTAGAATGACAAAATCTACAGAATATTTTTTAATAGAAAAGCAATATACATCTGAACAGTACTCTTGGGAGACTGTTATTTGTTCAAGCTACAGTTTCAGGGAATATTTCCAGCTACTGGCAATATTTTTCCCACCTAGATGAATTTTCTGGCTTTAGATGGACAAAGAGAAAGAGAGAAAGAAAGAGGACAGGAGAGAGAGAGAGTGAGTGAGTGAGAGAGAGAGTGAGAGTGCTATTATTTTTAATTGTTCCATTATTTATCGTAGGTTAATATTTTACACCGTCCCTTCACCTAGAGTGATTTTACTGCCTTTCTTTTGCCCAGGGCTACCACATTTTTCAGAGATTTACATGCATTCAATGTCTATAGTCCAGAGCATAAATATGTGTGTGTTTATTTTGTACATTAGGTTGCATAAATCCAACGTAATCTGCTATTCCTGGTATGTGATGTTTTGTATGTAAAGAAAGAAGCACTCTTGTGATCTTTGACTTTTAGGCTTGCTGTCAAACATCAGCCATAATACTAATGACTGTTTTGTACAATATGCAGGTTGTATTACACAAATGGCTATTTTATATGTGAAATTATGACTGAAATATTTCTGCACCTATACTGTTTCTCACTGTCAAGAAGTTTCTCCTTAGTTTTAGGTTTGTTCAGTTTCCACCCATCACTTCTTGTTTTGCCTTCTGGTGCTTTGGAAAATACATTCCCCCCCTCCCCCTTCTTCCTGGCAGCCGATCTTATCATGCAGAAACTGTATAAAATCCTCAGCTCTGCCCTGTAAAGGGTCTTCCCTTGCTCCCTGATTGAGGAGGGAGCTGGTCACATGAAACAGGGCTGCTGGGTGGCTTTCTGCAGATGCAATGAGGGCGGCGAAGTAATCTCGTTTTGTCGCTTCCATTGCCACTAGATAAGACCTAATATGGGTTCTTAACTGTGTTCAGTCAGATTCAGATCGGGAGGACCTCCAATGTTCTTCTAGGCGTCTTTTCCGACATTTCATTTCCTGGAGCTTCATGGAAAACCAAGGAGAGACCCGGGATCTGCAGCGGGTTAGAGGCCGCAAAGGTGCAATTCTGTCTAAGGCATCAGTAGCCGACCGTTGCCAGGATGCCACTAGAGCCTCAGCTGAATTGCAGGGTTGAGAGGTGGGGAATGTCCCAAGCTCCTTCAAGAACCTTTTCTGGGTCCATCAGGAGCCTGGGGCGGAACCATTTTATGGGTTCCATCTCCATGTGGCAAGGGCTGGCAGATTGAAAGTCCAGTCTAAGGAGGGAATGGTCAGTCCATGACAGGGGAGTGATGGAAAGTTTCCCCCTACCGTGACCATTTATCCACTGCCCAGAGAGAAAAACCAGGTCGAGTGTGTGTCCTCCCCTATGAGTTGGGCCCTGAGTCAGGTCCATGGCTGTCATTATTATGCAGATAATAAAGTTGAAAAAAAGGTGAACAACATTTTTACAGAACTATAGATATGTTGAGGCTGGGTGTGACAAGGAATGGCTGGGAAGGGAGGGACCAGGTAAGGCACCCTTTGACATGAGTGACATTGAGTTGGCCCCACCCACCCAGTCACATGATCATCCAGTCACATTACCACCAAGCCAGGCCCACCAGTCACATGACCACCAAATTGGACAGCTAATCACAGTTTATTTACCCACTAGCCACTCAAAACAGCTTCTAGAGTTATCCAACTACTATTGTGCCAAAATAACAGTAATAAGGACACACTTGATGTTACTTCAAGGATTATGGACTACCACCACACTCTCTCTTCTAGTATCTTCATATAAGATGAGATAAGTCACTGGAGGGAAGCCATGATAGCGGCTGTAAGGCTATCTCTAATATAAGTAA
This sequence comes from Masticophis lateralis, assembly GCA_030761175.1. Lineage (NCBI taxonomy): Eukaryota > Metazoa > Chordata > Lepidosauria > Squamata > Colubridae > Masticophis > Masticophis lateralis. Next base: position 308,112,258 of record JAUDYJ010000001.1, on the reverse strand, counting down.
TGAGTCATGATCCCTAATAAGTTTCCACAGAATGACAGAGTCCAGCTGAGAGAGTGTAGTTCAGAGTTGCAAGAAGGACGGACACTTTCCCATAGGCAAAGATGCAGTGGTGCTTGGAATATCTGGTAAGCAGGAATATGGCAAAGGTGTCCCTTCCCAGAAACTCAGAGTATATCTAATCTGCAGATTGTTGCTTTAGTCTGGCAAGATTCTGTTTGTAGGCTAACAGAATAAAAAATAAATAAAAAGCTACTCAGAAGTAATTCTAGATTCTTTGGGCCTGACAGAGTGTCTATGCATCAAATATAACAATAAGTTGGTGAAAATACTTTCTGTAGCTTGTTTTAACAGCAGCAGTACAAGGGGCATTCTGATTTATTTCAGTCACAATCTTATGAAGAAACTTGTCCTGGAGCATCCATATGAGCAGGGGATCAAAAAAGTCAAGTTCATAGTTGATCATTATAACAATGTGATTGAAACCCAGCATCTTTTGCTTCATATGTAAGTGAGGCTTCAATTTCATGTTTGCAGATACTTCAAACTTTTAGATCACCCAAATGGATGTCCCTCATCCTGCAGAATCATTACTAAGATCTATATAGTTTAGCACCCTATTACTCACAGCAGCCATTAGAAAATCATTTTCTATTCTCCTCATCTTTTTTGTTTTAGTTCAACATTAAACTCTCTTATGAGATACTCTGTAGATCATCAGTAATATTGATAAATTTTCCATTTAGAGAAAATATCTTCACTCTTAAAATTTAACACTGTGTTAAAGCACCATGTTGCATATGTTAAACCAATTGCTCTTAACTAGGATAGTAGTAAAAAAAAAGAATACTGCTGGTAACAGAAACGGAATTAATATACACATCATGTATTGCCAAGGATTTGAAGTCTACTACCTTTTTGATTTTTAATATCTCAGTGTTTCATAAACCTTTTTAAAGAATACTACAATGAAATATAAAAGTTTAAGCAGGAAGGAACAAGGGAATTTGAAATAAACACTGAACACTCTAAATTACTGAATTATATTTGTAGCCATTACCATTTGTTCTCTTCTGTGATTTGTCCAGAGTTCCAAATCTAATTTACTTCAACAACAGAAGAGTGCTATGATGAGAGCTATATAAAATAGAAGCTTGATGTGACACATTATTATGTTATATCATTTCAGAGGATGGTTTTGTTAATCTAAAATAGTAGATTGTGGAAAACTCAACCAAATAAATGCCAATCATGGAAAAAAGCCTTTCATTGAGGAAGAGTCACAAGCTTTCTAGTACTATTTGGCCATTATGGTCCCATGTGAGAGGAAATCAATATAATTTTGACAGTTATACCATCTTCAACTTGATTCACTAACATAATGGGTAGCATGATTATACTGGATACAAAGATTGGATGTCAGTTTTTGAGAAGGATTTCCAGTGCATATCAAAGAGCAAGCTCTTTGGCTTGATATACCATGTAAAATAGTCTTATGACAAGTTCACTCACAAAGTGGGTATACTCAGCTAATTTATTAAGTGAGAATAGAAACAACAATTAGACTGATTACTTGCAATGAAGGAGCATTCAAAATGTCAACATAAATTGTTTTTCTGTGGACCTGCATTGTTTCACAACTCCCATAGTCCACGTAATAGGAGCCACTGTATCAAACAGGCTGTCAAGAATGAAGCTGACATCCCTGTATAAGGTGGTAGTTCAACCTCATGGCAATTGGTCCTAGCTCATTGTTGATTGTAGCTGTTCAGACAGTGTTTTCACTTCTGCCAACATCACGTACAGCAGCAGTATCCACATACACTGGGGCGATGTGGGTTCTACTTACCTTCACTACCAGTTCGCAATAGAGCCGTGCACGTGCACTTGCTTCGCTCGTGCACACATGCACTCTTCTGTGCAAGCGCAGAACATTCTGTGCATGAGCAGAACCATTTTGATGACATTGGGGTCACTGGGCAGGGCCTCCTGCCGGTTTTACTACCAGTTCTATAGAACCAGTGCGAACCGGGGGCAACCCGCCACTGCAGTGGGGACACTCTTCTTCATTTTCTTTTAATTTGATTTTTATTTTCTCTCCCTGCCCCACTGTGCCCAAGATCAGGGGTAAAATGCTCCCAGATTGGACCGGATCACATGATCCGGTAGTGATCTTGGCCAGTGGTTCAGCGATCCAGTAGTGATGGCGGAGCATAGCTCCGCCCACCTGGCCGGTGTCATTACTTCCTGGTTTTAACCAGGAAGTAATGCGTTTTTTTACCTTCTGCAAATGTGCAGAAGACTGTGTGCATGCACAGAAGATCTGCAGGTGCCTGTGACACGTGCACTTCCGAACCGGTAAGGAAGGTAAGTAGATTTCACCCATGCCCAAGATGCTTGAGCCTGCTTAACAACCCATGTGACCACTTATTAATTGTGGCCACAATTCCACAACTGGGATTGTAGCAATTGAGAAAGAGGTTATGTGATATCTGGCTTAAGGACTGCTTTGCTCAATGACTGAGCATTCTGAGGAATGAGTGAGGTTCTGGGCCCAAGTGGTCTAATTTTTAGCATCATAGATGAAGTGGTCACTGGAGAATTTGAGTTTTTCTGCTTTAAGCCACCAGGAATATATCATGATATTGAGCTCTTTTTCCTTTGATCATTATAATTTTCCTCCTTTTTTTCCAAACATGCTCAGCAACGACTAGCAGACTTTCAGAACTGTCTGCTGACTTTTAAACTTGCATTTCAGAGTTGAAAACCACGGTGGCAAAGACCTCTCAAATCAATTTATTGGAATTCTGTAATTTTTATGTGTCAAACAAGCAGAACCTTTTAACATACTAATTTTTATATTTCTCATCTCAGCATTTTGCTGTGGAATGGATACAATATTCAAACATGGCTGAAATTCCATTCATATTAGTACTATTCCTACCCTCAAAACGATGCTATAGAGCACTGCACACCAGAACAACTAGACACAATAACATTTTTTTCTCAAACGCCATCACTCTGCTAAACAAATAATTCCCTCAACTAGTTACTAAGTCTGCATTACTATTAATCTTCTCATCGTTCCTATTACCCATCTCCTTCCACATATGACTGTATGACCGTAACTTTGTTGCTTGTATCCTTAAGATTTATATTGACTGTTTTCTAATATGATTTGATTGCTTATTTGTACCCTATGACTATCATTAAGTGTTTTATCTTATGATTCTTGATGAATGTATCTTTTTTATGTACACTGAGAATGTATGCACCAAGACAAATTCCTTGTGTATCCAATCACACTTGGCCAATAAAGAATTCTATTCTATTCTATTCTATTCTATTCTATTCTATTCTATTCTATTCTATTCTATTCTATTCTATTCTATTCTATTCTATTCTATTCTATTCCTGTAACAGTAACAATAACAATAACAATAACAGTACTGGAAACTGGAAAAAGACTTTTACAGAAGGTAAACCTATGTAGTTGTATAGTTATGAAGTTTCCTTTCTCACAATGATAGTAAAATTGTAAAACAGGTAAAGCTGGGAGGGGATTATAGAACCTACTGTCTTAACACATCTGTTGATTGACAAGTTGGGGAAGATAATATAATTCCATTGGTTCCAGTAAAGTTTAGAAATCATTAAATGAATTAAATCTGATTCATACTGGAATAGACTTGTCATAAAAGGCAAGGATATTAATCTGAGTTTGAAAAAAATGGTTTCATCAAAGGCAGTGGAAAATGGATAATTGAAGAAACTCAATAAGAAGCTTCTTGTTAGACAGCTTGGAGTCTGTAAAAAACTGAATTGGGGACTGTAGACAAAAGAAAGGGTCTATTCCAAATAGTAGAGAGAAGAAAGAGTTAGGAAAGATTTTTTTAAAAAATGTATGAAAGGAGAGAAGCAGAAATTTAGCCTCAAGGCATGGCTAGGAAGAAAAAGCAAAAGAACAGGTTAGCCTAGAATGAGACAGCCTAAGGATCAAAAGACAAAGATTTAAAGTATGAGCAAAGTAAAGACAACAAAATATGACACCTTTTCTCTTTCCAGTACTTTTCTAGACTGAAACTCTATTTCCTGCACCTAACAAGTGAAGAAGAGAAGTTTTGGGGCTGAAGAGATTGGTTCAAAAATGTAGGAGTATTGGTTGAGCACTCTCCCCTGGGTTGGGAGAGAAAGTTGAGAGAGACTGAATGTTTCAGAAATCAAGAAACCCCAAGTGAATTAGCTGTGAAATTATCATGAGTTGAGGGGAGAAGAAATGAGCTATTTTCAAATGGGTCCAAATCAGGGGTGAAATGCTCCTGGTTTGGACCAGATCACCCGATCTGGTAGCGATGGCAGTGGGTGGTTCCGAGAACTGGTAGTAGAAATCCCTGCCCCCCCCCTATGCCCAGCTGAGTTATGCAATCATCAGAGGCCTTTTTTTTTTAACTTTTAAAAGCATTTTTTTCTTCAAATGCTTTTAAAAGCAAAAAAAATTGCTTTTAAAAGACTCTGACAATCAGGCAACTCAGCTGGGATTGTCAGAGCCTTTTAAAAGCATTTGTTTTTACAACCTCTTCAGCCGAAGAGGTTGTAGAAAAAATGTTTTTAAAGTAAAAAAAAAGAAAAAAGAGTTGGCCACGCCCACCCAGTCACATTACCCCCACCACCACCAAACCACGCCCTCGGAACCAGTAGTAACAAATTTTACATTTCACCACTGGTCCAAATGGAATTCTAATCTTCATGGATAGATTAACCAGGAGGAAAATGAGAGAAACTGCTACATGTGATCTCTGAAGAGACAGCTATTAATGTGAGCATTTTTTCAACAGAAGGGGGAGAGTTGATTTATTTAATTAGGTACTATGTTTTTGAAATGCATAACTAACTTAATTGTCCTTCAGTTGTGGATGAACTATTACCCCTCAACAAACGTATCTGAAGAACCCAAGCCAAAATTTCCCATTAAATACAATAGCTTAACATTTTTAAAGTTAATCTTGTGCCTATGTGATGCTGTCTGTATATTTGCATGGTTGTTGGCTTCCCCTTGTAAATAGTAAACTTGTTCTTGTCTGATCAAAACTAGTGTTTAACATGTATTTTTGTTAGATATCACACTTTTCCTTAGATCTTCTACTGATGGCTGGAAACTCAGTCTTTCAACATAGTTTAAAGTGAATAAAATCAGAGGTGAAAAATTTTGCTTGGGAGATTACTGAGAGAACCATCTGCTTGAACCCAGAGCAATGGCTGAATCGAAATAGAAGCAATTATACCAGATACACAGGGACGCGGTGGCTCAGTAGTTAAGATGTTAAGCTTGTTGATCGAAAGGTCGGCAGTTTAGCGGTTCAAATCCCTAGCGCCGCATAACGGGGCAAGCTCCTGTTACTTGTCCCAGTTTCTGCCAACCTAGCAGTTTGAAAGCATGTAAAAAATGCAAGTAGAAAAATAAGGACCACCTTTGGTGGAAGGAACAGCGTTCCGTGCACCTTTGGCATTGAGTCATGCCGGCCACATGACAACGAACACGTCTTTGGAGAGCTGGTTCTTCGACTTTGAAATGAAGATGAGCACTGCTCCCTAGAGTCAGGAACAACTAGTACATATGTGTGAAGGGAACCTTTACCTTTACCTTATACTAGATACATTAGAAAAGTCCAAACTATTCTGAAGAACTACTGAAACACAGAATGTGATAAGAACCTGAAAAGAGGGGAAGGATAAGTAACATCATCTCAGACTCTTGACTGAGGCTTTTTATGCTATTAATTGCATATTTTTTGCTGTCCAGTGACTTTGGATTGAGATTGTCATTACACATTTAAAAAATTAAGGAAATAAGGGAAAGCTATTGCTGCCCAATACCAGAAGAAATTGAGAAATTCTGTAATAAATTAGAAGAAGTCCAAAACACATCCAAATGAACACAGAACTACTAATGAGTGACTGAAATGCAAAAGATGAATGAATCTGGAGTTACAGGAAGAATTGGATTGGACAAATGAAACACAGCCATCCAAGAGACTTCCAAGTGCAGATTGTGGAACAAGTCAGGAATAATTTAGTGACAACAATGCAGGTTAAGCTTGGAAAATTAGACAGTAAACTTGGCAGACTTATAATCAGAATGTAAAATCAGAGTAAAGAATAGATTCAATATGCTTTAACAATGCAAAAGTGAACCGAGCAATTAAGGACAAAAATCAAAGCCAAATAAATAAAATCCCAAAATTTCAGAGGGGAAAGGAGCCAAGGGTCTTTGGAAGAAGCTATCATGATAGTCAAATAAAGACTTTCCTCATCAAGGAAGATGAGACAGGGAAAGGTATTTCTATCAAGAATGCCAATCTAACAAGAAAAAGAAAAGGAGACATCTCTTATAGATTGAAGAATTCACTGGAAATTTGAAGGAATAATCACAAGAGAGATTTGATGCAGCGGGGGGGGGGGTTGGGGACAAGAAGTCAAGATGGCAACCATGACTACATGATTGAACCTCATTTTTAACACATATTACATATTTGATATCTGTAAAAAGAATGGGGCTTGTGGGATTTTTATTCCCTCCCAAAAGATTCTTTTATGATAAGATGAACGGAATTAAAGGGAGATGCAAAAAAGCTATAATAGATTATAGAAAGACAGAAACAACATAGAAAATATACTGGGCAACTGATTTGTCTCATAAGCAAAATACAACAGGACATAGCTAGCTGTTGTAGCACAAGAAACTGGACTGTGTAAAGCTGTAGCAGAAAAGATAAATATTGAACTAATCTGTATGAACTAGAACTGCGATGGCGAACCTATGGCACCCGTGCCAGAAGTGGCACACAGAGTGATCTCTCCAGGCACGCCAGCCGTCACCTGTTGCTTTTCCAGGTTCCAGTGCACTGGTCTTCCATTACGCTAATTCCTTACACAAGCAAGGTTTGCCTAAGCAAGGTTTCCTTACACAAGCAAGGTTTGCCTTCCAGTGCACTGGAAGACCAGGTGACATGCACACATGCCAGAAACCGGAAGCTCAGCTTCCCAGCGCGCATATGTGCACTGGAGAACTGGTCTTCTGGTTTCCAGCACTCCCGTGTATGTGCACTGGGGAACTGCTCTTTCAGTTTCTGGCACTCCCCCCCCCCCCACACGCATGCTCCCGTTTCGGCACTTGGTGTGAAAAGGTTCACCAACACTGATCTAGAGTTTGGAAAAGATTGGTATATGCATATGGATAGATACATATACCAAAAATAATGGTGTAAAAGTAGATGAAGATTATTGAACCATTACGCTAATTCCTTACACAAGCAAGGTTTGCATAAGACCTTAATAACAAGAATAGAGCAATATATGAAAAGGGAAGCCAAATGAATGATCAGATTTCTGAAAAGACAGAGGGACATTATTTCAAATACTATCATAAGAAGGTTAATGGTCACAACAATAGAAGAGAAGAAGGGTGTTTTTTTTATTTCACTGCCTACAACAAGCAAGGACTGTGAATGTGAAATGTATTAAGGCTAATAGGTATACCGCAGGGGTGAAATCTAAAAATTTGTTACTCCTAGTTCTGTGAACGAAGTTTAGTGGGGGGGGGGGGTAATGTGACTGGGTGGGCATGGCCATTTTTTTTTTTACTTTTAAAAGCATTTTTTCTACAACCTGTTCACTGCTGATGTAATCAAATCCATCCACTTTGTTCTTTGTAATCCGCATCTTCTCTTTCCTTCTATTCCCCAAAATATTGATGCTTCAGTGTTTGTATCAGGGATCAAATCCAGCAGGTTTTGAAAGGTTCTGGAGAACCGGTAGTGGAAATTTTGAGTAGTTCAAAGAACCGGTAGCGGAAATTTTGAGCAGTTTGGAGAACTGGCAAATGCCACCTCTAGCTGGTCCCACAGTGAGGTGGGAATGGAGATTTTGCAATATCCTTCCCCCAGGAATGGGGAGGGAATGGGGATTTTGCAGTATCCTTCCACTGTCACACTCACCAAGCCACACCACTCCCACCAAGCCACACCTACAGAACTGGTAGTAAAAAAAAATTGGATTTCACCACTGGTTTGTATAATATATAAAAATATGATAATTTGAACATACTGTATTCATTTGTGTATCAAATGAGAGCTCATTTGTTCTATGATCTGTTTGCTTTTTTTTTTTTTTGGCTATCCATGAGTTTTGAAAAAAAATTCTCAAGAGTTTTTCCAAAATCAAACTTATAAACTGTCAACATTCCATGTTACAGAGAAAACTATTGCCTACACAGTTCTGATATTTGTAGATAGAAGGACATCACAATATCTGAATATTGTTTCCGAGGCCATTATTGCCACCCTACCAAGTGCTAGCATGTAGGATATTTTTTAATTGCTAATTTATTTGCAGTTGATTAGTTACGTGCCATCATTTTTTAATTCTAGCAACAACCACATAGATTTTCTATATGATGATCTGTCTCTAACCTGGTCTTTCAGGTCCTCCTACAGTGCATTCATCACCACTGTAACTCAGCCCATACACCCTAATGCTGTTTATTCTCTTTTATTCTCTTTCTTTCCATCTTTCCCAGCATTCCAGCCTTTTTCAGAGAACTAAGTTTTTATTTCTACTTTAGACAACTAAGGTGTCTAAAGCAGATAATTTGAGCCTAATCATTTGTACTTTTTTTTGTAAACAAATTATATTAATTTTTTTCTTTCATCATACATTTTATGAACAGAGTGTGGACGGGTCACATCTTATATATCTTATATATCTTAACTTTTATAATCTATTCCAATCTTCCTGCTTTTTCTGAATTCATCCCTTTTATATAATTCTTTATTACAAATTCATCATTTTTCACCGTATCTTGTTATTTCATCTCTTTCTTTTCCCCAAGTATTTCCAATTTCTTTGAGTTTCTTTTTCTTTTATTATTTTTTGTTTCTCCAAATTCAATTTTAAATCCAGTTATAAAATTTTCTTTCTTGGGCTTTGGTATTTTAATTTCCTCTTTGTTCTTCTCCTTCAAATGTCAAAACTATCAAAAATATTTTTAATCCACCTAAAAAGTACTTACCTTCGGGTTTCTTTTTCTTTTATTATTTTTCCAAACCCAATTTTAAATCTAGTTGTAAAATTTTCTTTCTTGGATTTTTGTATTTTAACCTCCTCTTTGTTCTTCTCCCTCCATTAACTTTCCATTAACTTTCCATTAACTCCATTAACTTTCCCAAGTGCCAATTGGCTGCTCATTTCTGCTCTAGGACACCTTTTAAAGTTATTAAAAATTTTCTTTTTTACCTGTGAGTTGGCCAATCACTCACCCAGTACCAGCACTCCATTCAGACACTGCTCCTGCACAAAAAATTTAGTCCAGTTGCCCCAGCTTCAGAGCGGTCATTTTTCAATGGCTGCCACCCCCACCACCAATTCGAAGAGCAGCCTCCGAACTTTTGAGGAACTTGCCTGTCTTGGTCATCCAAGGCATATCTCCTTCTTCACCATCTCTACAAGATGGTTCCAGTCCAAAGACACCCCCCCCCCCTCAGCCAGCGGTTTGTCCAGCTGGATTTTCAAGGAGCTCGTCGGAGCCTGTTATTTTTCCAGCCAGTCTCGCCACAATGCTTCTGGTTTCTCTCCAATAATTTGTACTTGAGTGAGAACTCAGCATCAGTTTGTTTTATTATGCTTTTTGTTTTTTTATTACCCATGGCATCAGATCATGGCATCAGTATTCTCCAACCCCAACGTTCAAAAGAATTGATACTGTTTCTATCCTGCTTCTTCAAGGCCCAACTTTCACTTCTTTGAGTACTCATTGGATGGGAGATGTTCAAGATATACTAGATCTGTAGCCTGAATTTTGAAGTTGAGAGAACATCCCAGAAGAAAGTGGTGGCAAACTGGTTCCACTTTCTTGGCAACAAAGCTATATGGATTTGTGCATAAAGTCATTTGGAGCCACAGGTGGCATTAGGAAGACTTTTATTTGTTCAAAAGAGAAGAATGGTGATTAAAGTTTGAGAAATCGCTCTATTGAAATCATTCAACAGGAAGGTGAGGCTATCAGCAAGATGCAACATTGCCTCCTGCTCTGTCTTTCTTTGCTGATTCCCTCATTGCTCATACACTAAGTGCTTTCTTGAAAAATCACTGCAGTTCTATAAAGCATTTTAGGATACATCACTTCAGACAGATGTTTAACCTCAGGGTCCTAAAGAGACAATTCTGCTGGTTGCCAACCTTGTCAATTAATTTTACATCTACAATCCCATTAATGTAGTTTGACACAAAGGAGAGCTTTTAAAGCCAGCAAGTTACATTAGATAAATAAGGGAGATGAGTATCAGGTTCAGCTACACTCATTTGCACACATATATTGCTATGCTGGTGTCTGGAAGCAACCTTGCAAATATATTCTGTCCTTCATAATGCACTACAGCTAAAGGTTAGCTTCTGTGTTAATCCATAAAGCCTTTAAACTTTGTTCAGTTGTCATATGTTGCAACATATAACACAGAGAATCAGAAATCACAGGATCCTTAGTAAAGACTCTAAACTTTAAATGATATTAGATTAGTGCTTTGATTCCTTAACAATTTCTTGTATAGAGCTGGACAGTGTTGCATACAGATGCATTAGAATCAATATTTAAAAATACAAATGAAGGGAATGAATAGACGAATTATATCAGTGGTGGGCTGCAAATTTTTAAACAACCTGTTCTCTGCACTAATTACTGGCTGGGTGGGCGTGGCTGGGTGGATGTGGTGGTCATGTGACGGGGTGGGCGTGGCCAACTCAATGTCACTTCTTTGCCTAAAAAAAGATATACCAAAGTACATTAAACTACAGGCAGCCCATCCTGGTCCCAAAAACTCGAGCAAACTTTATAATTTCAATCCCAAATTGTTTGGATATTTTGAAAAGTTCAGCTTGATTCTTATTGGATTGATGAAAAATAGTGTATATTTTATCAATAAAATTTTTAAAATGATTTACTTGCTTTATTTTCTTTATTGAATCATCTGAAACAAGTTGGAGCTGATGGTTTAAGCAGTGCCATATTATGATGTTTGGAAACTCTTTAGCTATTCTAGTGCTCACTCCAGATTTTCTCCAAGCATAACACTGGCACCATCGGAACAAAATCCTATTAAATTGTTTTCCAGATACTTCTTAGTAAACCCAACATTATTTAAACTTTCAATAACTGAAGAACATATTGTCTCTGCATCTTGTTTTTCTAATTCAACTAGCTCAACAAAGATTTTTTGTGAGGTAACTGAAACCTCAACTTTTAAGTAAACTATAAGAACTTGTTTGTTAGATAGCGTTAATGCTTCGTCAATAATCAAACATATTTTTCAGATTATTTTCAATAATTTTAGTAAATAATTTTGTTTTAATTTCTTTCACAATGAAATCAATTACTTTCATGGCAGTTTTACGTGAATGCAATCTTATTCCCATGTCGACTCCATTTTTGATTTGCAATTCTATCACTTCTTCCATGAATGAAAATGGCCACTTCTTCCATGAATGAAAATTGCCAGGCTGTAAACTGTATTTAATATTCTACAAGTAGTATCTAAATATTTTTCAGTCATCTGATCTATTCCTTTTGTTATTGCATTCTGCTCACATTGCTTTAAGTTCTCTGTGAAAAACTTATGAGCTTTTGATGAAAAATATTCTTTCATTTTTTTCTTAAAGAAGCTTGTTGTACCTCTTTATTTTTTCTGGCTCCTACATTTCTCTGTGCTGCACAAGACGAGGGGCAACAAGAACAGCAGAGACAAGCAGCTACTGACCCAGAGTGCATGTGGAGCAATTGAATGCTGCTTCTCTCTGCTGCAGAACTTTCTGGATGGGACTTCGAGGAAAGTAGCGGTTCACAGCTGCTGTGCTGTGCAAGAGAAGAGGCAACAGCAGTGGCGGAGACAAGCAGCTACTGAACCGTAGAGCACATGGAGCGGCTCCATGAGTGACCAAGGCTTGTCCAAACCAAGGGCCGGAAGAGGCAGCTGGAAGATCTGAGAGACGCTGGAGATAGAACCTGGGTACTTCTCTCCGATGCAGTGCTTTCTGGATGGGACTTCTTACAGGTAAGAAGTTATACCCAAACTGCATTGGCCACCCTGTGCCCCCCCCCCCCGCATCCATGTTGCCCTACCATGACTCTTCTGCCAAGTGCAGCATGCTGCAGGTCATATAAATAGCTTGAAGCCAGAGGGGGCATGTGGGCGGCATGCTGGCGGAAACCCCAGGGAAGCCCAGAGCCAGGGACTGGCATATCCCTTGACCCAAGGCAAAGGGCGAGTGGGTGGCATGTGGGCGGAGGCCCTGGGGAAGACCAGAGCCAGGGATTAGCACATCCCCTGGGCCCCAATGACAGGTGAAGGGCAAGCGGGCAGCATGTGGGTGAAAGGATGGTGAGATCCAGGCCAGAAAGGTTGCTTATCTTTGCGGGCAGCCATGGTGAGCATAGTAGATAAGACATAGAGATCAGTTGGGCTGTATGGCCAGCGTGGTAGGCCACGGTGAAAGCAGGCAAGCAGGCAAAGGCTGCACGATGCGGAGATCAGTTGGGATGTATGACCAGTATGGTAGGCAGTGGTGAAGGCAGGCAAGCGGACCAGGCATGGATATCAGCTGGGCCATGTGGTCTGGGCGAGACAGCCAGAGACTAGATGTATGCAGATGTGACTCTAGCCACAGGCTAAGGCAGGCAAGGTGATATAGGGTGAGGCGGAGCAGGAGGTAGAGCAGGCAGAAGTGGGCCAGGATAAGGTGGGATGGGCGGGGCCAGTCAGTGGTGGGATTACCCAGTTTGCCGAATTGTGCAGAAACTTAACAACAGGTTTTTTCAAACCAATCCAAACCAGCAGCAGCCCATCTCTGAATTATATGCATTTGAGTAGTATTCAGGAATTTTCATTACATATGTACAAATCAAGAATAGCAAAGGGAGGACTCCAATCCAGAGAATTTTGGGTAATTTTGTTTATGTCTACACAGGAGCAATCCTGCTGATATTACTAAGACTTCCTCCCCCTGTAACATGACGTGTTGCTTCGGATATGAAATATGTTTCCTGAATTCTAAGGCATAGAAGAATAAATGAGATATGGCTTGTCGGAATGATACCATCAAAAGCGACAGTTAATCAATTAAAGTGGATGAGATGAAAGTATGGTGCCATTGGTCCAAAGTGTCAGATATCCTCCTGTTTGCTGAGGTCTTACTTAGAGTCATAAAATAAAGAGAGATCATATGCCCATGAGGCCTCTATAATTCACAATTAACCATGGATCTCCAATGTGATGGTATAATCAAACGGCACTCCTTTGAAGAATGAAGGGCTTATTGTGGCAAAGTGGCTATTTCACTAGAAAATAATAGAAATAAAAGCTATATCAAAATCTCAGATAAAAGGAAGAAGAGGGTGTCCTTTCCAAACCCAAGCCAATCCAAAGAGTAAGGTGCTGTAATGAAAATTTGGATGTTGAAGTGACTAGTGTATTTTTCCACCAACAAGAAAGGAAGCTTCTTTATGAAGCTGCTAAGAAATAGTAGAGGTGACTGCAAGGAAGTTGAGAGGAGGAAAGGATAATGATGAATCTGCTAGACATACTAAAAATATTTTTTCAGACACCACCAACTTCTTCAAAAACCTGTGAGAACTGTCAGTCTGAAATTTTATGAGGTCAAAGACTGTCTTGCCCATACTTACCCAGATGAATAAATATCTGGTGTTAAGAAATCAAAGTGGCTAGATATGTCATCCTGAAGAAAATATATTCTGGAAAGAATTTCCTTGTGATAATAGCAGTTTTCTCCATTCTGCAATAGATCTATAAAGAAGTGATCTTTTGCAGTGTGAAGTTTTTCACATTAGTGCCAGAGGAAAAGATTTTCATGATTATTGAGATTATCATTTTATAAGATCTGTTAAAAAAATTGCTTTCGAAACACATTATAAAAACATCGTATTTAATCAATGCATGAGTGCATGCTTTGAATCATTCGTGTTTAAATGTGGAACATTTCTTGGGAGCAAAAAAGAAAAATCCTGAATTATGTTGAAAATTGTGCTAATTCCCAAACAGCCATTAAAAAAATAGTCTTAAGCCAAGTGATGATGAAAGATGAGTAAAAATAACAGTCCCCCCCCCCCCTATTTTCCCAACACCTGTATAAACATTATATGACGCTGTGTAATACTTAGGAGCATAACATGCATGAATCAGAATGGAGAAATAAAGAAAATAAAGAAAATTGAATTGTCCGGTCGCGTTTTATAGGAGGAAGGAATCTTTTCTTTTCTGCCCAGTTTAAAACCAAAACCAAAACATTTCTCTATGCTGTTGGCTTGATGTCTAAATAATACTGTGGAAAAAAGGAAATTCTAGTTGTTGGCAAGATGATGAATAAATGAATGTGTGTGAAGTATAGGCCAGGAAATACACTTATGTCATCAGAAAGAAATAGGGAAGCAGACATGCACCAATAGCCAACTTCCTTTTAAATGATGAATTTAATAGGTATAAATTAAAGTAGATAAGGGTCATTTTGCCATGTTTTCTGCACAGCTTGAGAAAATCAGACTAGTAAATTATATTTGGATTAGGGAAAACTACTCATTAATTGAGGGATATTTTGCAATATGATTTGCCCACCAGTCAGCCAAACAGTGTTTACTGGGGTTGTGGATAGCTAATTCAGCATTAGAATTAATTTTGCTTTAACATTTCAAGGGAATAGAATTTAAGGAAATGTTTGGAAAGTGAAAGAGATGTCAGTAGGTTTTTAAAAAATCAAAGACAGATTCTTCACTGTTTAAAAAAAAATGTTACTATTCCCTGGTTGTATCAATGTGTAACAATCACAATTCTATTTTTATCCATTTCCCATCTCCTATATTACATATATAGAATAGAATAGAATAGAATAGAATAGAATAGAATAGAATAGAATAGAATAGAATAGAATAGAATAGAATAGAAGTTGGAAGGGACCTTGGAGGTCTTCTAGTCTAACCCCCTGCTTAGGCAGGAAACCCTACACCACTTCACACAAATGGTTATCCAACATATTCTTAAAAACCACCAGTGTTGGAGCATTCACAACTTCTGGAGGCAAGTTATTCCACTGATTAATTGTTCTAACTGTCAGGAAATTTCTCCTTAGTTCTAGGTTGCTTCTCTCCTTGATTAGTTTCCACCCATTGCTTCTCGTCCTACCCTCAGGTGCTTTGGAGAATAGCTTGACTCCCTCTTCTTTGCTGCAGCCCCTGAGATATTGGAACACTGCTATCATGTCTCCCCTAGTCCTTCTTTTCATTAAACTAGACATACCCAACTCCTGCAACCGTTCTTCATACGTTTTAGCTTCCAGTCCCCTGATTATCTTTGTTGCTCTTCTCTGCACTCTTTCTAGAGTCTCAACATCTTTTTTACATCGTGGTGACCAAAACTGAATGCAGTATTCCAAGTGTGGCCTTACCAAGGCATTATAAAGTGGTATTAACACTCCACATGATTCTATCCCTCTGTTTATGCAGCCTAGGATTGTGTCGGCTTTTTTGGAGCTGCTGCACACTGCTGGCTCATATTTAAATGATTGTCCATTAGGATTTCAAGATCCCTCTCACAGTTACTACTATTGAGCAAGGTGCCACATATACTGTACCTGTGCATTTTGTTTTTCTTGCCTAAGTGTAGAGCCTTACCTTTTTCACCATTGAATTTCATTGTTAGATAGCACCTAGTGTTCAAGTCTGTTCAAATATGTTGTTCTTTATCTTTTTTTCCATTTTCGGGTCATGATTTTCTTCTAAGAAATTTTGCTATTCCAATTTCTGTCAATATATACCTAGTCAGTATTACATCTATACATTTCCTTGCTTATTACGTACCCAACAACCTTTATTAAAAACACCTCCTATTCTCTTCTTTTAGAAATCAGTTTACTTCAGTTTATTTCAATATATAACTATTAATTTTATATGGTTTTCCTAAATCTTTAAATGCCATTCTACTCTTATTTCAATATTATAAGCCTCAGCCTTCCCAATTCTCTTACCAAATCATAATTCACATTGCCAGTAGCAGCTGCCAGGGAGATGGGAGAGAAATTTTTTTTGTTTTAAACAGCTCCATACCTTTTGAAGTCACATGCAGGTTAAAAATGGCAGAGCTTGCACAAGCCATATAAATAGCAGTAATGGAACCTGAAGACGCTTGTACACAGGCCCATGTTTTGCTGTTGATTTCAGTAATACCTTGTTTTGATAACCATGAGAGTGGATGTGTGTGTGTTTGTGTCTGTGTGTGTGTGTGTGAAAGCAGTACAATACAATAGCTTGCATGTGGACAACAGTAAAATAAATAGGAAAATCCCGTTGCCAATGAAAGTTAAACTAGGGTTAGAGTTAGGGTAGGTCTCCTTGGAGTCAGGGATGAAATCCAATTTCATGGATAGATTCTTAGAAGTTCTTGTTTGATTTTTGGCCATGATTCCATAGAGACCTAACCTCAACTCTTAATCGAACCCAACCCTTTTTCAATTTTTGAGTGGCCATTGGATTTTCCCCATGTACTTTACCATGGTCCACCACAAAGCCCAAACTCAAAGCTATCACAGTTGCTTTCCTTAGAGAAATTCTAAGAATCTTTTCCTGTAATAAGCCTGAGTTTAAGGAGACCTATACCTAACCCTAACTCTAATTAAACGTTCATTGGCAGTGGGATTTCCCCATGCATTTTATTGTGGCATACATGACTGAATGAAAACATGTCATTGTCACTTTCCTTATAGAATCTCTAAGTACCAATCCTTGAAATCATTCCCAGGTTTGCTAGGCTCATGGTATCCTTATCCAACTTGCTAAGGAAAGGGACAAAATTTGTTTGGCGAAGAATGGAACAGGATTCTTTTTATGCTATGAATTGCCTTAAAAGCATTCCAATCCTTCCAGACCTTTTATGGTAGAGACTAACACTTGGTAGTAGGGGCTGTTCAACTGCAGGCCTATGCACCCTCTGACACCTTGTTCCCTGTGCCTGTTACTCCTGCATGTTAAATCCAGTGGAAAAGCACTGCAGTCTTTGGGACAAGGAGCCTCTGGAAATAAGGGTGGCCTTTGAGACATGATAGCATCACTTGGAGTAGGCAAGGTACCAAAATGAACAGACCTTTTGGAGCACTTGCAGATAGTTCAGAAACTGAGTCAGAGGCAGATTCAGTGGTCACTGGTTTTTCCGTGATTCAATTTTAAAGTGACTTATATTCTGAGTGGGTGCAACCAATAAGCAGATGCACTGTCCCACAAGCCAGAAATCATCTGTGCAGAAGATAAGCTATTCATCCATATCTTCAAACTGCACAGCTTCCCCAAGTGGGTTATGACAGACCATGGGCTTCAATTCACACCCTGGTTTTGCCAGGTCCTTCTGAAGGAGTTCGACATCCAAATTTGTCTGTACCCTGACCATCATCTGGAGAGTGATAGGAGCACGGAATGTATTAATGCCATCCTAGAGCATTTCCTTCATTACTTTGTAAATTTTCAATAGGACAACTTGTTTGACTTCCTATCAATAGCTGAATTTACATATATCACTTTCCAGAATAATTAATAAAAGATCTACAGTCTATTACAGAAGATGATAATCTGATCCACAATCTCACTCTCTTAGTATTGAATCCCAGGCCATCTTCACATCAGAGAAGGTGGCATAAAGAATAACTTGTGGTTAGAGAATTTTTCTGGCAGGTGGTGATAACTACACATTTATCAAGCACTGACTGTGCAGTTCTAATTCTGGATTCTTCTAAAAAATGCATATGCTCTTGTGTCATCCAGTCCAAAAATTCCCATGTAAATTGCTGCCAATAAGCTTACTTACCACATTAAATTAATCATTAGCATTTTGCATCTCTGCAGAGTTTTAAAGTCACATTTTAAAAGAGGCTTTACTTATGTAGAAGTTAAATACTTAAAGCTGGGAAATTAATCGGGCTAAATCCCTGAGAAGAAAGACAAGACCTTTTGCACGAGTTAATAATCATCCTGTAAATGCAAAGCACATGGGAACTAATATCAGTGCTAAAACTTTTCAAAGTTAAAATAATTCTCCAATTCATTAAATAATTTTTAATTGCAGTCAATTAATACATCACATTTTGGCAGTATTCGAAAACCACATTCATCTCAAGTTTTATGTTCTGTGCATTTTTCTTTATTTCTAAAATTGCTAGTACTTTTATAGAAAAACAAGGAAATACCATCTTTTGTAATGTTTAATGTAATGACTGTTATTGGTGCAACTAGTGAGAGCTGTAAAATTAGCAAAGGTTATCAACATTATAAATCCATGACAGAACTGAAACAAAAGATGACTTCTCTTTCGCAAAACTATAATTTTAAAGCCCATCTTGTGGCTGGAAGAATGAATCAGAGAGATTCCTTATTGCATTAAGCTTTAGTTGTTTCCTATGCTAAGCAACCACAAAATGAACTTTCAAGCACGGTTGAGAATTCTCCTTTCCTTTCTGAGATAAAAACTGGGTGATTTTATGGTTATGGATTGCAGCCATATAAATCGAAGGACTGGAAATAAACCAATGACAAGGAAGTAATAAAAGTGAAGTGTTTGTTAAAGAAATTTGTTTCTTTTGTCCTCCCCTCTTAGGAGAAAACATTCTTCAAAAGCATAAAAGGGAAACCCAAGAATCTATCGGCTGGATTCCCAGAATCTCTTTTTTGTTAATTCTCTTTTGCCTGGCAATACTTTTGGAATAATTTGCCAGGACATCTTTAAAACCATCACTGTTTTAAGAAAATAACCAAAATTGGCCCTGGATATTAGGTTTCTTTATAAACTCAGAGTCTATAAGCATGTTTTGAGTTCTTTCTTCAAGCAATGGCAAGTTCAGAGTAAGTACTTTTAACTCAATTAGACAATTTAGTTCAGGACAAAAAAGAATAAGATTTGGTTTAACACATGTAAAATAGTCACATTTTTAAAAAGTTAAAAATAAAATTGACAAACTATACTCCATGCAGACATTTTTAACAACACATCAATGCTGGTGGTCTAACCATTCAATAAGTTAAGGATAATGCCAGAAATATAAAAATGATACACAGGCAGTAAGATGGTAAAAGAGCTACATTGAAAACAAGCAGAAACTATACATGTGACGACGAGGTGGGGTTGTTTAATTCATTCTCTCCCAGGCCCTCATACTTTTGTCCTCAGAAACCTATACTATGCTGATAACTTTGAACATTAAATTTCAAAATTATCAATCACCACAAAAGTTGTAATTGTTGAAGACAAATAGGATTAAATTAACCTAAAACACTGGAATAATTAGTAACAAACACTCCCAACTGTAAAATGACAACAAAATGCTAAAATGAGTTTTAAACAGCTAATCCAATTTTAATACTTAGATAATAAAGGAGTGAAAAAGTCTAGGAATTGACATGTGTCAGGTTAACTAGTCCACCGAGTTCCACCTTGCTTAACTGAACTACAAAACCACTTTCTAGGGGTAAATGGGCCTCTGGAGATCATCTGTGTGAGTGAAGGAACTGAACCTATCTCTAAAAGTAGTCAAATCAGATTTGTTTCAGAGGAATACAATACAGACAGTACAAAATATCAGGCATCATGTATAGGCAATGGATTAACTAGTTCTCAAAAACAATGTAAGAAAGAAAAAACAGCAAGGAGAAACACTTTGGAATGTTAGAAGAAAAAGAAGCCTTTCCCTTTAAGGATTGCTGAGAGGCAGAGCCTTCCCTTCCTGAATTCAAAACTCCCGGCTGGGAGATTACTTCGAAATGATTGGTGGTCAGCTGCTTGAGAGTAGAATTAGTTTGTTGTTTATAGGAAGGCAGGCAAGACGCAAATGACGCAAAAATACCATTCCTGAGGCTAGCCTCTTTGAACTTTAAGAGTAACCCTTTTTTATATCCTAAAACGTCTTTTGATTTTCTATGTGACCCTTTAAAGTCTTTTGAAATTCTTTTGATTTGGTGTTTGAATCCTTTGATTTGTCTGTGTGATTGGTTTATGGTGTTGAGATCCTGTTTTTGTTTATTATTGGGTTCCTGGATCTGGCTTACGTATGTGATTGTTTTATGGTGTTGAGATTCTCTGTCCTGGATCTGGCAAATAAATAATTGTTTTATAGTCCACTCTCTGTTTTTCCTAGCCCTTTGTAGTTGTTTGTCCCCTATAATTATTTCGCTTGTTATGTTTGTGTTTTTCTCCTTTTCTCATGTGTTAAAATTCTAACTACTTTGATTTGATTTCTTTTCCTTCTTTGGGTGTTTATTTTCCTTTTCTGTGTCCCATATCTGCTCGGATGTTACTGGCCCCTTTTAATTTTGTCCTTCCTTTTGTTGTGGAAAATAAGGTGGCTTCAGCTTCTTAATGGCCCACTGATAAAGGTGGGGCTGAAACTCTGCCTGAGTCTCTGCTTATTCCTTTTAGGGGAATTTCCCTGCTCTTTTAATATTGAGTTTCTCATATCTTCCAACAGGGCAGAGCTGAGGATTTCGTACAGTTTCTGCATGATAAAATCGCTCAGATCCGGATCGAATTGGACTCTGACTGGACAGAATCCAATCGGGTTACTAGGGTGGGTCTTGAAAACAGTATCTGGATTGAGTTTGACCCTGTTTCTGTCAAGGAAGTGGACAGGATTATGGGCAAACTTAGTTCCTCCACTTGCTTATTGGACCCTTGTCCCTCCTGGTTGGTTTCGGCTGCCAGGGAGGTGACTAGAGACTGGATCCAGGCAATTGTCAACGCTTCATTGAGAGAGGGGAACTTTCCCACCTCTCTTAAGGAGGCGGTAGTTCGACCTCTCCTCAAGAAGCCTTCCCTGGATCCAGATTCACTTAATAACTATCATCCCGTCTCCAACCTTCGCTTCATCGCGAAGGTTGTTGAGACTGTAGTGGCGCAACAGCTCCCATAGTTCCTGGAGGAAACGAAATACCTTGACCCGTACCAATCGGGCTTCCGACGCGGACACAGCATGGAAACGGCATTGGTCGCTCTGGTGAATGATCTCTGGCGGGCTCGGGATGGTGGTTGTTCCTCCATCCTGGTCCTACTTGACCTCTCAGCGGCTTTTGATACCATCGACCATGGTATCCTACTGCAGCGACTTGAGGGGTTAGGGGTGGGAGGCACTGTCTTACAGTGGTTCTCCTCCTACCTCTCGGGTCGCTTACAGTTTGTATGGGCAGGAGGGCAGAGATCCACCCCGAGGCCCCTAAATTGTGGGGTGGCTCAGGGGTCGGTTCTCTCCCCCCTACTCTTTAACATCTATATGAAGCCACTGGGTGAGATCATTCATGGCTTTGGGGTGAGATATCATCAATATGCTGATGATACCCAATTATACATCTCCACCCCAGACCATCCCAGAGATGCCCTTTCCGTGATGTCCCGTTGCCTGGAGGCGGTACGAGCCTGGATGGGTAGAAACAGACTCAAACTCAATCCTTCCAAGACTGAGTGGCTCTGGATGCCGGCATCTCGGATTTCAGAAGCCCCATCCCTTTTGATGGATGGAGAAAAACTTGCCCCCGTTGATAGGGCTCGCAACCTGGGTGTCCTCCTGGATGCTCGGTTGTCCCTAGAAGAGCATCTAATGGCTGTGACCAGGGGGGTCTACTCACAGCTTCGCCTGGTGTGCCAGTTGCACCCTTTCTGGACCGAGATGATCTTCACACAGTCACTCATGCCCTGGTTACTTCCCGCTTGGATTACTGCAATTCCCTCTACATGGGCCTGCCCCTGAGATGCACCCGGAGACTCCAGCTGATCCAGAATGCAGCCGCACGGGTTGTTACAGGAGCCCCTCGTTACTCCCATATAACACCCCTCCTGCGCCAGCTGCACTTGTTACCAGTGGTTCTCCGGGTCCGCTTCAAGGTACTAGTTCTCACCTATAAGGCCCTACATGATTTAGGTCCAGGATATTTACAGGACCTTCTCCTGCCTGCTTCCCACCATCCTGTTCGCTCACATAGGGCCGCTCTCCTCAGGGTCCCAACAGTGAGCCAATGTCATCTAGCGGTGCCCAGGGGTAGGGCATTCTCTGTGGGTGCTCCCACCCTCTGGAATGAATTACCTACCGAGCTCCGGACGGCTCCTGATCTTCGCTCCTTTCGTCGGGAGCTGAAGACTTGGCTGTGCAAGCAAATAGGCTGACTCTGATTCTGGGTTTATTATTTATCATTAATTAGTTATTTGATTTAAAATGCGATTTTATTGTACATGTTTCTTAACTTGTGTTCGCCGCCCTGAGTCCTTCAGGAGAAGGGCGGCTTGTAAATACATGTAATAAATAAATAATAATAAGATAGACTCAAGATTCAGAAGGATCTTGACAGACTTGAACATTGGACCCTGTCCAACAAGATGAAGTGAAAAATAATGTCCTGCAATTAGATAAGGAAAAACCAGATGCACAGGTATAAGACAGGCAGTACCTGGCTCAAAAGTAGTCTTTGTGAGAAAGATCTAGATATCTTGGTGGATCACCACTGCAGTATGAGTTAGCAGTGTGCTGCAGCTGCCAAAAAGGCCAACAGTCCTAGGCTGCATCAAAAGAGGGATAGAATCAGGGATACTATTCAGTAGGTTCTGACAGGTTCTGGAGAACCGGTAGCGGAAATTTTGAGTAGTTTGGAGGACTGGCAAATACCACCTCTGGCTGCCCCAGAGTGGAGTGGGAATGGGGATTTTGCAGTATCCTTCCCCTGCCATGCCCACCAAGCCTCACCCACCAAGCCACATCATGCCCACCAAGCCATGTCCACAGAACTGATAGTAAAAAAATTGAATTCCACACTGGATAGAATCAAGATCACCTGGAAGTGGTAGTATTGATCTATACTGCACTAGTGAGGCCAGATTTGGAATACTTCATCCAGTTCCAGTCAATACAATACAAAAAGAAAGAAAGAAAGAAAGAAAGAAAGAAAGAAAGAAAGAAAGAAAGAAAGAAAGAAAGAAAGAAAGAAAGAAAGAAAGAAAGAAAGAAAGAAAGATGCTAAGGCCCTAGAAAGAGTGCAGAGAAGAACAAAAAAAGGTGATAAGGAATCTGGAAGCTAACATATGTTTAGCCTAACAAAAAGAAGGCATAGAGGAGACCTGATAGCAGTCTTCCAATACTTCCAAGTGCCATTAAAGGGACAAGGGTGTTAATTTATTCTCCATAACACCTGAGGTCAGGACAAAAGCAATGGTTGCAAGCTCATCAGAGGGCAATCCAACTTGGAACTAAGGAGTAATTTCCTGACAGTGAGAACTATTAATTAATGTAACAGTTTGCATGGATGGTTCGTTGCTGGAGGTCTTCAAGAAACGTCTTCAAGATTGGATAGTCTTTGTCCTGAATGCAATAGGGTCTCTTGCCTTGGGAAGGGGTTTGGGCTAGAAGATCACCAAGGTCTCCTTCCAGCACTATGGTTCTATAATTCTGTGAAATTATGCCAGACAGGCATGATTACTTTTCTCTGTGTGTCTCTCGCTCATAAGGTTTATTTGAGGAAAAAAAATGCCCCGGCATTTGTTACTGTCTCTAAGATGGATAGCACTGCAAAGAAATTATTCTGAATGAATACTATTGTGAATGTACAAGTATGCATGAGTAGACTGTTCCTTAGAATATGAATTTTTGTGCCAATCAGAACTGCAAAATTGAAAGAAATTTCCTATCAATGTATCTGTAAGCTGATTGGAGTCTTTCTCATAAATGCTAAAAATGAAGGGGGCATCGGCTACTAGAATATCAACTGGGGGAATGGGAAATTGTCAGTATGCATATGTTTTGTGTACATGCAGGAGAGGATACCAGGGGTGGGTTCTAAATTTTTTTACTACCAGTTCTGTGGGCATGGCTTATTTTGTGGGCATGGCTTGATGGTCATGTGACAATTCTTTAGGATTTAGCAGAGGTCCTGGTCTACCAGGCTTTTAACTGCTTGCAGAGCTGTACCGGTCTACCCATTTATTTTTACAGGCACTGGTCTACTCATTTGTTTTTGGAGGCACCGGTCTACCACAAACTGCCTTTTACCACTGATCAGCTGTAGGGCAGCCCTTTGAAGGCCCACGGCAAGAGTTTAAACAGTTTTTCCTTATAGCCCATCAGCTGGGACTCAGGAGGCAACAATAGATTGGGGGTGGGGCCAAATAAAAGGTAAGAATAATGCCAGGGGGGTAGGGGGTGTGGTACATGGGGGGGGCAGAACTGGTTTGGTGATGTCATATTGTCACCGTTATTGGCTCGGCGGAACCGGGCGGAACCGTGAGGAACCCACCACTGGAGGATACATATATATTCTGCATCTCTGTGTGATACACACACATACAAAGAGAGAAAGGGGGAGGGAGGGGGAGAGGGGAAAAGAGAAAGGGACATGGTTTGAACAAAATTGCATGTTGAAACTAAGTAGTTGGAAAGACCCTAAAAATAGTTACTTTTCTTTCTTTTCCAGTACTTTATTACCCTCCACCCCCCATAAAATCCAGCTGTCTCATCATAGTGAAGGTGGATAGGAGGTTCCTGGGAGAGATGAGTGAAGAACTTCAGGAGTGTATATCAAGAATATGCATTCTCAGCAGGGACATTCAATATCCACCATCTGCCCAGCTGAAGCAAGCAGAAATCTTTATTGGGCAGCAATGATATAGGAAGATGCTGAAGGCAGGTGATCACTTTAAGTAACAATGGCAAAAGCATCAAGTCATACTGGGCAGAGAAGGTAATGGTAAAACACTCCTGTGTTTTTACCAAGAAAACCACCAAGAAAAAATAAAATAAAGTGACAAATGGAAGAAAGCAAATGTAATTTCAGAACAAAGAAGCAAATATGAGGAAAAAAACCCAAAGCCAAGAAAGAAAAATTTCAGACAGTTTCAGAGAACTATTAGGAAAAACAAGAAACAATATTACAATATCTGCAAAGATATTGAGAATGGAGACAAACATGAAAAAACAAGGAAAGTCTTTCAAAAGTTCTCTGATCTCTAACTAATGAACAGACAGTAACCAATTCAAAGGAGATCAAACTAAGGTGAAAGGAATATATTGGAATATTGTACGATAGAGGTGTTAACATCCAAGATATCTTAGATGTTTATTAAGTTAGAAGGATACATGAATGGGTGGAATACCCACTGAAATATGGCAAGCAACAGAAGAGGAATCAGATCTAATCAGTGCAGAGATAGTTATTTTCCATCAAATAAAGAAATTGGTGGCAAGGTACCCAATATGGTATCTCCAGGAAATCTGGAAAAGGGTTTAGAAATATTTCACCCCATCATCTCCCATTCCTCCACCATGAAATTATGTGTGTTTGCATATATGCACATGGCATAAGGTGGACTAAATGTCTATAAGCTTTGTGTAAGTATAATCTTTAACAATCGAGCTCCACTATATTCAGGAAGAGACATTATCATTCATCATTGTTTTCTCATACAAATTCTCTTCATTTTGCACAAAGCTTGTTCAACCTGTCTGGAATTTGCTAATGACAACCCCTACGGAAGAGTTCACTAACACTGCAAATTCTATTATTGTATGTCTCCAGAACAATGCAGTTAGAGGCACTAAAAGGAGATATCATTTGAAATGACCACATCAATCAGGTTTGACTCAAATTTCATGAAAAAAAGAAATTTACAGCCATTTCTGGTTGTTATTTTTTTCTGCAGCAAGACATGAAGATGACTCAATTTCTATTTTAACACATCTCACTCCAAAAACAATAAGACAATCTGTGCTACCATTTGAAAGGAACTGAGCCATTTCCAAAGGTCTGGAACAAATCCCAGGAAGAGATGCCATCCAAATACTTCTCTGTGGAGAGTTTCAGTCATTGCATTAGTCTAGGTAAAAAATGATATATTGAAGGTCCTCCCCCACAACACACATATCTTAAGATATGAGCATTCCTTTGTCTGCCACTGTGTGAAATGCTTTTGCTGACAATCCTTTTCACATTCTTTCAGTTTAGTTCCTCTCACATAAGAAAAAAAAGGGGGGAGGAGAGGTGGCGGGAAAGAGGGGCAAAAAAAGCTCTGGAATAACATTAATGTATATAAAAATGTAGGATATTGCCTGGCCCTTTTTTAGCTTTGCTTTTTCAACTTCATTTAAAAAGAAATAAAATCTAAAACAAAGTTAATACCAATCCCTACTTTTTCAATGTTTATCCAAGTTTGATTTGGGAGTGGCAAACTTGTACCTGAAACATTTGTTGCCATGAAAATAGAGTTTTGAATTAATTATATAACTGGCTACCACGTTTAAATTAACAGAGAAAGAGCAGTTGCTCCAAAGAAAGAGCTATTCCAAGAAAAGAGCAATGGCCTTTTTGAAGGTATGAAGCTGAGTGTTGAAAAAAAAAATGAAAAACAGATGCAACATGATTTGTCTGGAAATCCAAATTCTTGTGCGGATACTTAAGAATGGTTACTAGAAACCACAGTTCAAGATTCGATCTGAATCCACTCTTTGTGTCTCTTGATTCTTCTGATGATGCTCAAGGAAGAAGTGGACATGTTAATAGTTACCATGGAAATGTAGAATTTATTTGGATTATCTCCAAAAATAAATAGGTAGGCATCTTTGGGAATTTTTGGGTGTGGCAAGGGTATTTTGAAATATATTTTATGCCAGCGCACTGTCACCATCCTCATTATCATTATCATCCTAGCATTTTTTTCCACAGACACAGGATCTGCTTTTCAGATCAACAAGTGCCATCTTCTGTGATCAAATGAAACGTCTGGATCTCACTATGCATTTTTCATGTCCACATTTGCCAGGACACTGTAATACAATCGTAAATTAAAGTAAAACAAAGTACAGGTCACAGAAATACCATTCTAATTTTGTACTGCTTTGTCACAGAGCTAACTTGACATCTCCAATGTATACAGTATGATTTAAATAATGAAAAGATGGGATTGAAGAATGGGAAATTGCATATGAAATTTTTTTAAAAGGGCATACAGAAAAGTAAAGTGCAAATAATTTTCTACCATGCTAACAATGGGGAAACATCCAATCCTGGAAGAAGAAAGTGTTTGTTTTTCTAAAGAAGGTATGTTAAATATTGTCACATTTGAAAAAAGAGCTTATATGGGAGAAAAACATTTTTTTAAAGAAACTCTGAGAAACCTTCTGGTTTTTCTTTTTAAAGATTTTTGTGGATGATGGGATGGGATGGGATGGGATGGAGTAGGGTAGGGTAGGGTAGGGTAGAGTAGAGTAGGATAGGATAGGATTTTTCTCCTGGAATGTTGTAAGTATGCCCAAATATTTGCAGTGTTATTGTTATGCCAGGAAGTAGCACAATAATAAGAAAACATGAATAATCCATATTTACTGTTTGCCCCAAATGATCACACAAACTCTGGATTTCTAAAGTTAATGCCATAGTTTATATCCTCAAACTATAGCCCACGGGCCGGATACAGCCCGCCACTGATCTCGCCAGTGCAACCACGTGATGCAGGGTGGAGTGAGTAGGGGAAGGGTTGCTACTGATTTGAAAAGCAGCTTCCAGCTTGTAAAGTAGTGCTTTAAAAGTCTTTAAAAGGGGAGGGTGTGCTACCAGGTTGCAAAGCAGCTCTGCTGGCAGAGCAGCCACATGATCCAGGGGGCGGGGGAGTAGGGAAGGGGTTGCTGCTGGTTTGAAAAGCAGCTTCCAGCTTGTAAAGTAGTGTTTTGAAAGTCTTTAAAAACACTTTAAAAACAGCCTTTTAGATGTTTTTCACTGCCATATGATCCAGGGCCAGTGGGTTGAGTAGGGTAAGGGCTGCTCTTAAAGTAGCCCTTTAAAAGTGGGGGGGGGGGGGACATGTCTCCTAGTTTTTTCAAAATCAGCTGAAGTTGGCTAACAGGAATTCAAATGCAACTTCAGTATAATGCCTGAAGGAGCATTCACCCACTGCTTTGATTCTTGCTATATATAAAGTACATCCGCCAAATTGGTTGCTGAACAATTTTGGTAGATATTAATGTGTGTGTATACACATGCACAAGTGTGGCAAAAAGCAAATCAGTTTGTGAATTCTCCTCCAGGCTTAAAAGACCGTTAGCCCTGTAATCCCAAATAATTCAAAAAAGGAGGCTGGTCTCCTATCCCTTCCCTGGCCGCCTCCCCTGCTGGCAGGCACTCACAGGTCATCTGAAACATATGCTCAGGAGTTATTTTGAAGGAAAAACTGTTTGTTTTATTCTTTTTTTTTTTTTATCATCCTATTTTAAGGAGCCTGAAGCTGCTGTTGTAATGAAGTTAGGCAAGTGGCAAGAAAGTTTTGGTGATGGTGGTGGGGGTCTTAAGTAAATAGATTCCCTGGGTTGAGCAAGTACAGCAAGGACAAAGGCAAACTGGACTGCTAAATTGGCTATGCCCACCCACTTACATGACCACCTAGCCACACCCAATAATCTGAGGGACTGAGGAATTGGCCCCTGTTCAAAAAATTTGAGGACCCCTGGTTTATACTGTTTATCCCAAAACTGAATTTGTTTTTATTTGCCTTTTCAACAATGCACATGTAGAAAATGTATTTCATCCTATGGACAAACAATTTTCCACCAATCTGAAACCTACTTTAAAAAAATCCTGCTTATTAAATTGGTGTTCTACTAATCTTTGTCAAAGTTTGTAGTGATCCAGCCAGCACAGAAGCAAATAATTCAGCAGGATTCATTACATAGAAGAAATGTCTTTATATACAATCATATAAAACATGATGCATGTATACAATACCCATGCAGCTCTTGCAATGTGGTAGAGAGAAGAAAAAGAAGCAAGTACCCTTAAGCAAAGAAAAACAAACTCTCACAGCACAGAACAGTTAAGCTAAGCCACGCCCAGGCTACAAGCCATATCATATAGCTCACATAACAAATCCTGTGTCTCAGTCACCAAACATTTCCCATTGGATGACTTGTTACCATGGATATTCCAGTTCATAAATTCTTATACACTGACAATCTTTAAAATGATTTTTTAACAAGATCTGATCTACACTTGCACCATTCTCTTTAGTTTTGATTCAAATAGTAGCCACGAAAAGGAATAATATTGCAGCCACTTTTCCTGATTAGCTCTGCATGTGTGTATGTAGAATATATGCATAGGAAATTAATACAGAGTACAGATTTTCAGCAGGAAAATTGCATAGTAAAGCAAGCAAATGAATTTTAAACTGCTCTCCTTATTTATTATGATCCTGGCCTTCTTGGGAAGCATATCAAATGTGAGTGTAAATACCTGGATGATCCACTAGATGGCAGCAAAACCTACAGAAAAATCTAGCTTGCCTGCCATCTAGTGGTTACCCACATGTTTGAATCTCAAATATGATATACCAGGAGGAGTGGCAGAACCCTGGGACAGAGACAAAATAAGAATCAACCTAGAGTCTCTGCATAGCCACAAACAAAGTCCAACTCCTCTTGAATTCCATTGACCCTTATCTAGTGCCAAAATAGTGTTAACTGTTTGTTGAATAGATAGGCATACATAGGCATGAGTAATAATAAATCAGTTTAATTGGAACTTCAGGTGTGGTCCTGCTTTTGTGTGTGTGTGTGTGTGTCTATATGTGTCTTCATAGTAAAATAAAGGTTTCTGTTGAATCCCAAAACATATCACTTACGTTGAAAAATAATTTAAAACAATGTTTATTACTTTATAATAAAGAACAATACTTTAGGAGATGTCTACATCTTGTTGCAGTTAACAGTAAACTGTTGGGGTAGGGGGAGTTGCATGTGCATTAGCATAGGAGTATTGTTAAAAATGAGTAAATAAATTGCAGTCTAACAATTTAGAGCATGCTTTGTCCAGTGCTGCACTACAGCAATAACAGTGGAGGATGTACTGGTAAAAAAGGAAAGGTTAGGTACAGCTATGCTTTAACTTCCATATGATATGAGAATGAAAACGATTGAGTTACAAAATTATGTAGGCGACCCTTTTAAAAAAACCACCTTCTTGGAAACACATGGTGGGTTACATTTATTGCATACTACCAATGTGGTAATATTGTGAATTTCTTCTTTCCTTCAGTAGCCATGGAAAACACATTTTCGAATCATTCCAACTAGTTTATTTCTGACAGCCATTCTGGGAGGAAATCTTGATTGGATGATTGATTGATACTTCGTAGATCCCAACATATGCCCAGGGAATGCCTTCTCAATCTGTAAATTATCTCATAGAGCAGCTGTTGGCACATTTTGAGTCCATCAGATCTAACGCCTGACCATGTAGATTGGGCAATTTTCACCAGATCACTGCAAACCTTTCTTATTTAAAAAATGGACCTGGGTGAAATCAATGTAGAGAGTCACTATTTATACATCTTGCCTAAGAATTGCATTTTTTTATGTGGGAAATTTAGAATGGCACACACCACTGTTTATTTCTCTGGTTTATTCAGCATGAAGCATGCTTTGTTTCTATTGATCTATGAAGCTCTTTTTTATATTTTAATAGAGAGATGTCTACAAAGTACGTGCAAAATTTAGCCAAAAAGAAGTTTAGATGAGAAAGTTCCAAACTGATGTTGTTATCTTAAGAAAAAATCAAACAGGACTTTCTATCAAACAAGAAAAGCAGAATACCATCTCATGGCTGTTTGAAAATGCAGACAAATTGTAGACTGCCCGTACGACATTCAGATCACCTTTAAGGATGTGGTTTCAGCCTTTTAATTTCCCTGTTCTTGTGGGTAAGACGTTTTAGCATTTTATGAAGTAAATATTGTGGTTTTTATCAGTACTGAGATTGACCTGGTGCTTACAAATGGTTTTTAATGGTCTTTTTACGTGCAGAACTCCAAACTGTTTTACAAATTGCACAACTCATCACAGAAGTAGAATAAACCAAGAGGAGAATGTCACTTTACAGAGGCCCACATTTCCATAGCTTAATAAAAGGTCTGGGGAGGGGGGATATATGAAATATCATCAAAGATTTCTCAAGCTGGCTGCCCAATAGGGGAAAAAAAGGAACCTAAAAATAAAGAGTGATTATATAGATTCCATTGAAGGTCTGAGGCTTTGATAGGATTAAGGGCCAAATGCTGACTGTTCTTTCTTTGGCTTCTGATGTATATAAGCTCTAATGCAAGTTTAGATGCACTGCTTAATAAATGACACATGTAATAATATATGCAGTATGGATTACTCTGGATCTGCCATCCAGTACCATGGTTGCTTCTTGTTTACAGGACACCTCTATCCCCTCCCCACCCAATTTCCTTTTCCATAATAAGCAGCACTGAATGGGTAACACCTAGCATAGTGAAAATGATAGAGACTCCCAAGTATTTATTGAGATTAAGTCCTGCTGATTTCTACTCATGCAACCAAGTGCTTTTAGAGAAAGCTTTCTTTTTGCTTTTCTCCTGAGAGACAGCTGGCCAGAGGAGCCAGAGATATCAGTCACAGAGCAGAGCTTCTCAATTAAACTTTCTCCTGAGAGGAGCCTAATACCATCAAACCAGTTATCTGTGAAATGAACTTGGTGGCGGGCACAGTTCAACCTCATGATTTGCTCCAACTCCATATTTAGCTGATGCAGAGGGGAGAGGAAACATGGCTTTTAAGGGATTTCTGCTCTATAGAAAATAAGGATAGTGGGAAATGAACTCTCTCTCTGTGTTTGTATGTATACACACTTCTAACAATGTATGTGCAAACTGGCAGTTCACAGGCATGAAAACCACATTTAAAAAAAATGTTATGACACACTTTGTAACTCAAACATGCATACACATGCATATATTAAGAGGCACGTTGTTTAAAAAGATATGGTATCAGAAATAAAAATTGCTTAGAAAAAAATACCTGCAGAAAATGTAGAAATGCACACAGAAATAGGTCTGGGTTTTTGTTTTTTTTTAAGTACAAAGTTTAAAAAATAGCAATAATTATGCAGCCAGTTTGGTGCAATGGTTAAGGCATCAGGGTAGAAACCAGGAAACTGAGTTCAAGTCCTGCCATAGGCACAAAGCCATCTGATGATCAGGCAACTCAGCTGGGATCATCAGAGCCTTTTAAAAGCATTTTTTCTTTTAAAAAGAGGTTGAAGAGGTTGTAGTAAAAATGCTTTTAAAAGTAAAAAAAAAAAACAGTTGCCGATGCCCACCCAGTCACATTACCCCCCCCCCCAAGCCACACCCACAGAACCAGTGGTAACAAATTTTACATTTCAACACTGCATTATACTTACAAGGAAAGTAGATCTCAATATAAGAGAGGGCAAACAAATGACGCCCAGATTCCTTTCCAAGCCAGGAATCTCAGAAGGATCAACAAAAGCAAGGGTGTTCTATCCGGATGCTCTTAAACAACTGTTTTCATAGAAACATTCTGGCTAATGATCAGGCAAGTTCAATCAGCAGAATTGCAGTCCCTTAGGCACATTATTTCTGCACAGCTTCAACATTTCAGGGTTAAGAACTTGAGTTCTGAAATATGCCTGGAAGCCTGATAGCCAGCAAGTGGTAATATTGAATTTCAATGATGCTGATGAAAGCATCAAGTCCAAGATTATTGGCCTTCTCTCTCATAGTTGCAAGCATCTTTTGTCTCTAGACTTATGCCATCGTACTGCAAGTGCATGACCCAAGAATTCATTTTAAAACATTCAGAAGAACTTGATATTGTACTGTGGCAATACTATGCATGTCATTTCAAGTACTATAGGGTTACACTAGTGTGAAAACAGAATTGGATAGTGTAGTGGCTGAACAATGAGTTATTTTTCACTGACTTAAAGTATTTTTTCCCTTCAAAATAAAATAGATGTCATCTATTCCTGACAAATAGAGCTATGTGAGGATACTGATGTATTTCATCAATGTAGGCAGACTGGGCTACAGTTTTTAATCTGCCACCAAGGGTATCTGAGAGCAGATTTCTCTTCAAAAATTGTCCTCTAGAGGAAAGAAGAGGCATGTGATTTTCACAGATGATCTTTTCTTTTTGCAGCTTCATCCACCATTTCCCAGTAACCCAGTCCCTTCCCTTTGTCCTCTATAGATCTTCAAGACACATGAGATACTTGAAGTAGAGGCAATGGCTCTCAAAATGTATACCATATTTTCCGGCGTATAAGATGCCTGAGCATATAAGATGACCCCCTAGGGTTTGGGCTATACTCGCCGTATAAGACTACCCCTCTTCCAACACACACCAAATAAAAATTAAAAAACATCAAATTTGATTTCAGTATGGTAATTTTAATTCCAATGCTTATGACATGCAGGTACTTAGCAGGAACACTGTCACTTATAAACATTATAATTGACTTGCCCTTTTTTAACCTACAAAACACAACACAACACAACTGGCTCACCCACAATGTAAAAGTAGCTGTACTAGACCCAAAATGGCCCCTGCAACAAGCAGGAACCTCATACAGCAACAAAAAGCCCAAAAAACAACTTTCACACTTTACGCACACAAAATTCCACATACAACTTTGTGAGATTTTGTGTATTTGTGTCGTTAGAGTGAAACACTACAGAAACACACTAAATCTCAGAAAGCTGCACAAATATTATTTTAATTTATTTTTATATAAAAGCAGCTAAATTTAAAACTTCCTAAACTTTAAATGGCTAGGTCTAAAAAACCCCAATTAACTATTTTTTTTAAAGCTCCCAAAGGGGAAAAAACTTACCCAATAGAACAGGGGCCTCCAACCTTGGCAACTTTAAGACTTGTGGACTTCAACTCCCAGAATTCTTCAGCCAGTTTTGCTGGGAGTTGAAGTCCACAAGTCTTTAAGTTGCCAAGGTTGGAGACCCCTGCATTAGAAGGTACAAGGCAGGCAGGAAGGCAGATAGGCAGATAGAGCTGCTCACCGATGAGGAAGGGAGATTTAGTTGCTTGCTGATGCAATGGATTGTAGATATTACAGCAAGAGAAGCAAGGCAGGCGTTGCAACCAGCAGCTAAGGTAAGCAAGCTGGAGGCTGGGGAGGGGGGATTTTTGCTACCAGTTAGCAGGCAACTCAGCTGGGATCATCAGAGCTTGGCTCATTAGAGCCATTTAAAAGAAAAAAACTTTAAATGGGTCTGACGATCCCAGCTGAGTTGCCTGAGGCAACTCAGAGGCAACTCAGGTGGGAGCATCAGAGCTTGGCTCGGCAGAGCCATTTAAAAGAAAAAAAAAGACTCTGATGATTGTGCGGCTCAGCTGGGCATGGGGGGTGAGGGCAGGGATTTTTGTTCCCATTCTCCGAACTGCCCACCGCCATTGTTTCAGCACGCCATATACCAGCTTATAAAATGACACCCAGCGTATAGGAGCCCGGATAGCTCAACAGGCTAAAAGCCTGTTATTAACATTCAGCTGTCTGCAATTATTGCAAGTTCGAATCTCCCCAGGCTCAAGGTTGACTCAGCCTTCCATCCTTTTTAAGGTAGGTAAATTGAGGACCCAGTTTGTGGGGGCAATAAGCTGACTTTGTATAAAATATACAAAAATATGCTTAAGGCATTGTAAGCCGCCCTGAGTCTCCGGAGAAGGGCGGCATATAAATCTAATTTAAAAAAAAAAAATAAGACCACCCCTGACTTTTGAGAAGATTTTCATGTGTTAAAAAGTCATCTTATATGCTGGAAAATACTGTATATTTCACTGCCTAGCAAGTAATATGACATTCCTGTTTAAAATACCTTATTTCCTTTTTTTATACTGCTGCTTTTTCCCATTCCCCCAAAGTATATAGTTTTCCCCTTAGCCTTGTCTACAGTTAATTTGAAATAAAGGTTAAAACTGAAGAGCCAGCTCCATAATATTTATACAATGAAGTCAAACTCTCTCGAATGAAACACAGTTGTAAAAACAATGGTGGCCTTTTCCTTATGCAACATAGGATGTGGTCAATCACTTGGCAATTCAATTTTGGCACATCATGAACTATTTATTTATTAAGGCCTGTTCTTGGGGATGCTAAAGTCCTATGAGATTTTTTCTCTTTCCCACTTTCCATTCCTTCTTGTGCCCCATTTCCTGGAAACTATTACTGGCTCTAATGTTTATTTCACACTCAACCAGTACCATTGCATTGATAAATATTTAAAGATACTGAGTTCCGTCAGTACAGTGCCCTATGATTCCTTTAAAAGGTGTTTTATTACTTGGCGAAGATTATCCTAGTCATTGAAAAAAGGAAAACCACTTTGTGTTCTGGGATGGCACACAATTCAGTTTTAGTTTGGAGAGAAAAAATAGCAGGAAAGCAAACTTATCCATTTGCAGAATAAACAAATCTCTGTAAGAGTGTTTGAATATTGAGTCATTGAACAATCATTGGTGCTGGAGAGAATATTAACTAGAGGAATCTTACTATTATTTAGTAAGAATATTTAGAATGACATAAAGTCTATAAAATAATAAAGGCAAAAGAGACTGTTTAAGCCTTGTGCCCAACTCCCTGCTCTGCCCAGAAGCCCATATCTCTAAGGTTGCTGTCCAGCTTGTATCTGAAGCAGTCAGCAAAGTTCTGTATACTCTCTGGTTCCATTGTTCCATTGTTAAACTACACTTATTGCTGGGAAATTGTCTATTGTTCAGTCAGAAAACACATTCCTGTAATTTAAATATCATATATTATTCATATTCTGCATTGAGTGCCATCCTTCCCAGATATGAAAGGGTGAAGAGCATGATCGTATCCTCTCATCCAATCTTCTCCTTTAAATTAAACCCATCTTAATTTATCTGAAACCTTCATAAGATGTAGTACCCAGAACTGAACAAATGAAATCTGACAACAGCAGAATTTACTTGACTTATGTTATAAAAATCCTACAGAGATATGGAAACTTGCCAAAATTAAAATGAGATATGATAAATTTATTGTATAAGACAGTGATTAGCAGCAGAGGTAAAAAATATAGATAGGTATGTTGATATCCCTCAAGTTTCTTGAGAGCCAGCTGAATATTACAATACTCATCTATACTTGTTACAAGTGGATTGACTTGGCTGGGAAAAAAAGCCTTCAGGACAAAAAAAAATCATATAAAAACTAAAATATTCATTCATTACATTGTATCGCAATAGAATATGTATTTTTCTCATAAATTGCTAATGCTTCAGAATTTAACCACAACTGAATTAGTAATAGCAAGCACAATACAAACAAAACAAAACAAAACAAACAAACAAAAAAAACCCCTTGAACTCTTTTCAGTTGTTCTTTCCAAGTTACCTAGCTGACTACAATGTGGTAGAGTAGTTGGCAAGCCCAAGCCATGAAAATGAAAACAAATTTCTTCCAAACTATTAAGTATAGGATTATTTTTTTCTATCCAAGCTAGTAAAAGTAATCTGTTATATTTTTCACCCATTTTGATTATCAGTTGTGGTTAAACCTGATGAAAGAGAGTATGCTTTATACATGACTGTATTTCAAAATTGGGACCATT
This sequence comes from Masticophis lateralis, assembly GCA_030761175.1. Lineage (NCBI taxonomy): Eukaryota > Metazoa > Chordata > Lepidosauria > Squamata > Colubridae > Masticophis > Masticophis lateralis. Next base: position 308,075,743 of record JAUDYJ010000001.1, on the reverse strand, counting down.
TGGCAGAAATTCTGATGAGTGGCATCTTATAGTCTTGCAATAATTTAGATGCAAGTGTTTAAGAGAATATGTTAATTGTCTTCTCCTGAGTTCCGTAATCTCCCAGATTCCCAAAATTTCAGCTGGATTTATTTGGTGAAAGGGGCTAAGAATGACTCAGCCTTCCATCCTTTCTAAGGTAGGTAAATTGAGGACCCAGTTTGTGGGGGCAATAAACTGACTTTGTATAAAAAATATACAAAAGTATGAAGCCTATTGCTTAATGCATTGTAAGCCGCCCTGAGTCTCCAGAGAAGGGTGGCATATAAATCTAATTTAAAAAAAAAGATTCTTACTATTGGAAAAAGTGTTGGAGATATTTTCGTTCTCTTGGATAAATTCAAAGGAGTTCTACAAAAGATTTGGGTGGGGGTTGTTACCCACATGTTTGATTGAGACATTCAAATGACTTATTTATGATTAGTTCACTTCTGAAATCAGTGGAATAATTAAATGTTAGTCCAATATTAAATTTGTTCAGGATCTTGGCTCATCTTGCACAATTCCACTTATCAACTTTAAAGGTGGAAAAGCTGGTAACATAAATTACAGTCTTATAAGATATAACAGAAGATGGGGGAGAGAACATTAGTGTCTGAAAGAAGGAAACCAAACAGAAAACTTGAATTCTGAAGGTTGTTTTGTGTCTGAGTCCCTGAATAAACATGATGCTCAAACGTTGATTTTCTTGCTTTATTCTACTTCTCATCAATACTTCAACCATTCTTTTCCCATTCTATTATTTTTCAGTCTCTTGAATGATTCATTTTTTTAATTGCACCTTTGAAAAGTCAGATTAGATTGGATACCTTATTTAGAAAACTCTAGTACAGAAAATAAAGCTGTATGTAATTAGAATAAAGCACAAGTTCTGTACATTTAAAGAAAAAGAAAACAAAGTTAATGAGTCAGAGTTCACCCAAAATTTTTATATAGCACAAAAATATTTTAATAGTAGTAGGTGAAAAAAGTAGGGTTCTATATTTAGGCAAGAAAAACAAAATGCACAGGTACCGTATATGTGGTACCTTGCTCAATAGTAGTAACTGTGAGAGGAATCTTGGAGTCTTAGTGCACAACCATTTAAATATGAGCCAGCAATGTGCAGCAGCTGTCAAAAAAGCCAACACAATCCTAGGCTGCATAAACAGAGGGATAGAATCAAGATCACGTTAAATGTTAATACCACTTTATAATGCCTTGGTAAGGCCACACTTGGAATACTGAATTCAGTTTTGGTCGCCACAATGTAAAAAAGATGTTGAGACTCTAGAAAGAATGCAGAGAAGAGCAACAAAGATGATCAGGGAACTGGAGGCTAAAACATATGAAGATCAGAACTGCAGGAACTGGGTATGTCTAGTTTAATGAAAAGAAGGACTAGGGGAGACATGGTAGTAGTGTTCCAATATCTCAGGGGCTGCAGCAAAGAAGAGACAGTCAAGCTATTCTCCAAAGCACCTGAGGGTAGGACAAGAAGCAATGGGTGGAAATTAATCAAGGACAGAAGCAACTTAGAACTAAGGAGAAATTTCCAGACATTTGGAACACTTACTCAGTGGAATAACTTGCATCCAGAAGTTGTGAATGCTCAAACACTGGAGGTTTTTAAGAAGATGTTGGATAACCATTTGTCTGAAGTGGTGTAAGTTTTCCTGCCTAAGTAGAGGGTTGGACTAGAAAACCTCCAAGGTCCCTTCCAATTCTGTTATTCTATTCATATATATATATTCATATACAACTCTAGTACATAATCAACAGACTGTATCATTCTTATATACTTTGGATCAACATTCCATATAATATATGCATTATATACATTCAATATCTAATCCTCAATAGCCTTATGTATATTTCCAATTTTTATTTCTATTATCTATACAGGTGTACCATTTTTCCCAGACCGCATAAAATTCTGAATCATCTTTTTCTTTTAGTTCTAGGGTCAGTTTATCCATTTGGCACATTCATATATATTCATATAAATACATGTAATAAATAAATAAACAAATATATCTTCTGAATGATCAATCCCTTTGGTGGTGTATTGCGTTCACTGGAAGCTCCAACACTGGTGGTTTTTAAGAAGATGTTGGATAACCATTTGTCTGAAGTGGTGTAGAGTATCCTGCGTAAGCAGGGGGTTGGACTAGAAGACATCCAAGGTCCCTTTCTCTGTTATTTTTTTTTAAATTTGATTTATATGCCGCCCTTCTCCGGAGACTCAGGGCGGCTTATAATGCGTTAAGCAATAGCCTTCATACTTTTGTATATTTATACAAAGTCAGTTTATTGCCCCCACAAACTGGGTCTTCAATTTACCTACCTTAGAAAGGATGGAAGGCTGAGTCAACCTTGAGCCTGCTGAGATTTGAATTTACAGTAATTGCAGACAGCTGGAGTTAATCACAATGCATTAGTCTGCTGAGCTATCCAGGCTCTATTACTACTACTACTACTACTACTACTACTACTACTACTACTACTACTATTATTATTATTATTATTATTATTATTATTATTATTATTATTATTTTACTCTACTATTATTCTATTCTATTCTATTCTATTCTATTCTATTCTATTCTATTCTATTCTATTCTATTCTATTCTATTCTATTCTATTCTATTCTACTCTAGTTGTCAGGAATGTTATCTTTTATTGGAATGGAATGGAATATCTGAAGGATTTTTTTTGCAAAAAATAGTGTTAATTAATCAATCAGACATCAATCACTATTGTAGTTCTTTACCCAACTTTCAGGGACTTAATCTGGTTTATTTGAATCACTGAATCATAATGAATGCCATTGTGAATGTTGATGAATTGGTTATTATCATTACACTGCATTCACTACAAATGAAGTTCAGAAAGATGACATCAAACTACAGCACTATGAAAAAGTTTTAGGCAATTGTGCAAAACTGCTGTAAATTAAGAATGCTTTCAGATATAGAAATGTTAATTAGCTTATTTTTTATCAATTAACAAAATGGAAAGTAAATGAACAGAAGAGAAATCCAAATTAAATCAATATTTGATGTGACCATCCTTTGCCTTCAAAACAGCACCAATTCTTCTAGGTACACACAGTTTTTGAAGGAACTCGGCAAGGTTCTTTCAAGGGTGCTCTAAACAGCTTGGATAACTAAGCACAGATCTGTTAATGTAGACCACCTCAAATCCTTCAGGCTCTTCATGTAATCCCATTCTTATTTTACAGCATTTTGCACAACTGCCATTTGCACAGTACTGTAGATCAGAGTTTTCTAAATGATTTCTTGGGATAACCTGGGATTCTATGAAAAACATATCTGACAACACCCAGCTGTGCATCTCCACCCCAGGCTACCCCAACGATGCCATTGAAGTGATGTCCCGGTGCCTGGAAGCTGTGTGGGTCTGGATGGGGAGAAACAGGCTCTGACTAAACCCCTCCAAGACCGAGTGACTGTGGCTGCCAGCGTCCCGATATAGCCAGCTGACGCCATCGCTGACTATTGGGGGCGAGATATTGGCCCCACTGAGAGGGCTCACAACTTGGGCATCCTCCTGGATGCACAACTGTCTTTAGAAGAACACATGATGGCCATGGCCAGGGGGGCTTTTTATCAGGTTCGCCTGATAGGCCAGTTGCGTCCCTTTCTAGATCGGGACTCCCTACGCACAGTCACTCATGCTCTTGTGACTTCCCACCTGGACTACTGCAATGCTCTCTACATGGGGCTCCCCTTGAGGTGCACCCAGAGGCTCCAACTGGTCCAGAATGCGGCCGCATGGGGAATTACGGGAGCGACGTGGCGCTCCCATGTGACACCTCTCCTGCGCGAGCTGCACTGGCTCCCGGGCGTCTTCCGGGTGCGCTTCAAGGTGTTGGTGACCACCTTTAAAGCGCTCCATGGCTTAGGACCTGGGTACTTGTGGGACCGCCTTCTGCCACCAATAGCCTCCCACCGGCCAGTACGTTCGCACAGAGAGGGCTTCCTCCAGGTGCCATCGGCCAGACAGTGCCGGCTGGCGACCCCCAGGGGGAGAGCCTTCTCTGTGGCGGTGCCCGCCCTCTGGAATAACCTACCCCTGGAGATACGCGGGATTCCAGATCTCCGGACCTTTCGTCGGGCCCTTAAAACCCATTTGTTCCATCTAGCTGGGCTAGCTTGATCCCATCCTCTGTTTTAAATTTGAAATTGATTTTAAATTTGTTTGTTTTAATTGTCGGCCAAAAATATTTAATAATTTTTAATTGTTTTTAACTTTTGTATACCATGTTTTATTTTGGCTGTTCACCGCCCTGAGTCCGCAAGGAGAAGGGCGGTTTATAAATTGAAACAAACAAACAAACAAACAAACAAATAAATAAATAAATAAATAAATATCTAAAATTAATTCATTTTATTTTGATAGTTAGCCAGTTTTACAGAAAGTAGCAATACCAATAGCTCTTAGGCTTATACACCTCTTCATAGTACTCTTACAGCCCTCTCTAAGCAATTAACAGAGTCAGCATATTGTCCCCAACAATCTGGATCCTCATTTTACCCACCTCAGAAGGATGGAAGACTGAGTCAACCTCGAGCCAGTGAGATTTGAACTGCCGAACTGCAGCTAGCAGGCAGCTGAGGTAGCCTGCAGTACTGCACTCTAACCACTGCACCACCTTGACTCAGTAAACATTTTTCCTAGCATTATTAGAAAAAGTGAAGAAGGTCCTTGTCTTTTGAATGCCACAATGTACTCTGGAAGTACATCAGACATTCCAGAATTGCACAGATTAGGTTAACCATAACCCCAATGCTAAATTACGTATGTATTTTCTTCTAAGGAAAGAGGCGTTGACTTTATGTCCTATTTAATCATAGTGGCATTCTCTCTCTTTCTTCATTTCTTTCTGTCTGTCTCTGTGTATGTGTTGCTAAAATAACTTGTTAAAATCATCATCATTAAAAGAGCAATTCCAGGGAAATTAAAATTCTTAGGTTTAGCTAAATAAGCAGGTTTTTAGTTTGGGATAAACTGGGCTGTTAATCCTAGAAACTCTTTGAAGTTTCTGGAGAGGTAATTATGATCATTCAATTGCCTGAATCCAAAACACATAGGGCTTTGAAGACAAACAGAATGAGGAGAAGATACTCATCAGCATTTGTATTATCTGCTCATGAAAAAAATGTTTTCCAGTTGAATAACCTATGGCAGAGATAGGTACATTTTTGGACCAGAATGCAAACAAAAAAATGGGAAGAGGCCTTTAAATAAACTTGTCCTAGTGGCCATAGTCTACCATCAAATGCTCATTTTCATAAAGTGAAACTCAGATTGTAACGGATTAACAGAGTTGGAAGGGATCTTGTAGGTCATCTAGTCCAACCCCCTGCCCAAGCAGAAGACTCTACACCATTTCTGACAAATGACAAATCCAATCCAATCTTCTTGAAAGCCTCCAGTGATAAAGCTCCAATAACTTCCAAAGACAAGCTGGTTAATTGTTCTCACTGTCAGAAAATTTCTCCTTATTTCTAGGGTTTAAGTTTAAGTTTAAATTTATGAGATTTGTATACCACCCTTCTCCCGAAGGACTCAGGGCAGTGTACAGCCATAATAAAACACCAAGTCATACAAAAATTAAAACCAATTAAAAGAATTAAACAATTGGCCTAGTCCATTTAAAAAAGCCCCAATTTAAAATCCCATCTAAGTTCTTATTCAGCCAGGCCAGCCTGTTGAAATAGCAGGGTCTTTAGGGCCCTGCGGAAGGTACGGAGGTCGAGAATCATATGTATCCCAGGGGGTAGTGCATTCCAGAGGGTGGGTGCCCCACAGAGAAGGCTCTCCTCCTGGGGGTCGCCAGCCTACATTGTTTAGCCGACGGCACCCTGAGGAGCCCCTCTCTGTGGGAGCATGTTGGTCGGTGGGAGGCTATTGGTGGTAGAAGGTGGTCCCGAAGATATCGGGGTCCTAAGCCATGGAGCGCTTTAAAGGTGGTAACCAAGACCTTGATCAATTTCCATCCGTTATTCCTTGTCTGGCCTTTGGATGTACTACTCCTTTTAGTTTCTTCCATATAGCTTAGCTTACCTTTTTCCTAAGCCAAGGGCCATATTTCTAAACCAAAATAGTAGTAGCATGCCACTTTCTCATTTAAAAATTAACATCAGTGAGGCAAGGTGAGTGGCAGTCAGCAAGGAAAGTATTTGTGACACATTATATTGTCCTGTCCATAATCTATGGCAGCAGTCCCAAGCTTTCTGGCTCTGAGGATAGGCAGAGGCAGCAGGGGTGGCAGCAGTGGTGGGGGGGAGGAGATAGTTTTATGCACGTGCCCATCGTTTGTGCAAATGGGGCTTTGTGCACTTGCACACTTGGACCAGAGGTTGGAGACCCCTCATCTATGACTTTATTCTCCGTACGACATAGTTTATTTGCCTATATAGATTAAAAAGTATAGTAACTTAGCTGACACATGTGTCTCTGTACAATATTAAAATATATACATATATGTATTTTTCATACATATGAAGGTGCATTTAGAATTAGGGCATCTTGAAGCAGAATCAGGGAAACAGGAAGAGGTGAAGTATAAAAAGAGATGTTTTTATAACATCCCTTTAAGTCCATTCCAAAAATATGATTGTAGTTCTTTGATTGTAATTTCTATGATTCGGCCATCCAGCTATTGCATTAAAGTATTTTAAACAACAAAAAAGAAAAACATGCCCACCTTCCCTTTTTTAATGACATAGTAATTTAACTCTTGTTACTGAATGTAAAGCTTTTCTGAAATCAATAGTATATACCCATGATGGCGAACCTATGGCACATGTGCCACAGGTGGCACGCAGAGCCCTCTCTGTGGGCACACAAGCCGTCGGCCAGCTCAGCTGCATCTCTGGGGTGGCGGGAGGGTCACACATGCATGTGCAGGGGAGGGAGGGTCATGTGCCCCCCCATGGCCCGTTTTGGGCCTAGCTGGCCTCCCTGCAACCTCCTGAGACCAAAATGGGCCACGGGGGGGGGCACCCCCATGGCTCATTCTTTTGTCCCAGGAGGCTGGAGGGAGGCCCAAAGTGGGTCATGGGGAGGGCGGTCATGTGCACATGCAGGGGGGAGCACAGGGTGGGGATCGCATGTGCATTGCATTATGGGTGTAGGCACATGCATGCGCCCATGCTTTCAGCATGTGATAACAAAAATGTTAGCCATCACTGGTATATACCAGTAAATGCTAGAAGTCTTTTCAGAGGCATAGAGATTGTATTATTAGCACTTTCAATATTTCTATTTTATTATGTTTCCTTATCCTGTTTTCATATCAATATTTTACTACTTTTTCTTTTGAATTCTAAATGATATTTTTAAAAATGTTCTCAATAATCTGTTGCGTTTGGAAATTCCTATACACTTCCTTGAAAATTCTTAACTGAAAGGCTATGCTCAAAATGAATAAATAATATATTAATAGGCTAATAAGAAGATTAACTCACCCAATTCTTGCCATTGTACCATTTATCTTCAGTTTTATTCCACTTTTATTAAAATGGCAAAATATAATAAAAGTTACATGAATAACACTGCATGTATCCATTTTCTTTTATTATTATTTTTTTATTATAACACAATATGACAAATACAAAGCTCTCTCTCTCTCTCTCTCTCTCTCTCTCTCTCTCTCTCTCTCTCTCTCTCTCTCTCTCTGTGTGTGTGTGTGTGTGTGTGTGTATCTGTTTTCTTTCCTTTTCGTAGGCTTTATGTGTATTTCTCTTTAGCCAGCTTCTTCCTATGTAAACCAAGATTTTTATGCAGCCTAGTTCAGTAAAATCACAATTCACTAGTTTCTAGGCTTTTTTTCTGGCAGCCAACAGACCCTCTGCTGCCCATTGGGAGATTAAGATAGATCTATTTTGGGTTTATAAGCCCTCATCAGTTAGCCACACCCTCACCCATGTATCCTCCCTGTAAAGATACAGTATTTGTTTTCTTTCCTTTTCATAGGCTTTATGTGTATTTCTCTTTAGCCTGGTTCTTCCTACATAAACCAAGGATTGTGATTTCACTGAACTAGGGCTGCATAAAAATCTTGGTTTACATAGGAAGAACATGGATATATGACACATACATACACACACACACACACACACACACACACATACGTGTGTGTGTGTGTGTGTGTCTATTTTCTTACTTTTCGTAGGTTTAATGTGTGTTTTTCCTTTAAGCCAGGTTTTTCCTACGTAGTCAAGATTTTTCTGGAACCACAATTGAGCGAAATCACATTCACTACATTCTGGGTTCTTTCTTCATCTTTTCACTCTGGCAGCAAACAGAATCTTGTGCTGCATTCTGGGAGACCTATATAGCTATTTCTGGCTTGTTAGCCATCCTCAGTAGGCCACACCCACATACACACACACACACACTTTTAACCCCTATTTTAGTCATTGAAAATGTATTCCAATTTGCCATATTTCTTCAAAGTAAACAAAGATGAAAAAAGTATTTAGTAGCACATTTAAAAAAATCAATACCTTTGCACAGAATATTTTGATATACCAATTGACTTCAGCATGCAATTGTTTGACTAGTATCACAGATCTATTAATGAATGAGCTATTTGGAACAATAAACCATATATGTATTAACAAGGCATAAAAGAAAACAGGAAAAATATCTTGTAAAAGGTCCACTAAAATGTTTTAGAATGTACAATATTTATTTCCGGAATGCTCTTTTCTACATGCCACTACATCTCTCAGATTGTGTGTGTGTGTGTTTTGCAATTTTCTTTTAGTTTCTGTTCAGTAACTTGGCATTTTTTAAGAGAAAGATTTGTCCAGCTTTGATTTCAGCACAGCAGGCATCTAAAATGCCATTTAAAACTGCCACTAAAAATTAAGCAAGAGGTACTGACAACTTTTCAAGGAAGAATTTATTCAGAGTCATGCCCAACTGATTTCAAGACCACAGATTTGAATAATCCCATATAACATCTATGTAATGTTCATCCATATATATGTATGTACTCCTCATTTAATGACCACAGCTAAGACTGGCAATTCTGTCATTGTTCAAAACACTCACTAAGTAAACATAATAATTTTATAATCTTACTTCATCTTTTCTTTGTCTTACAGATCTACAAAGGTCACAAATATGAGAACTCATCAAAAAGTTACTTTTTCATGCAACTCATATGATTCTGGGTGAAATAGAATGGTGATGATGATAATAATATCAAAAGTAATGTAAGAATAGTATTTTTAAGAAATTAACAAAGGACGCAAAATGCTTCTTTGCAGCCCAAACATCACTGCTATAACACTCAATGAATTTTTTATTTAAATGTAATTAATGATATAATTCTAAACCTTATTCATGATTTTTAATTGTACAAATTATAAAATGGAACTACTGAACAACTGAACAACTTCTGCCTTTCAGGAGTTTCAGCTTAATATTAGAAGTTCTTTGCAAGGGATTAGTTCAGAGGAATCTTTCCCCTTCCTTGAGATCCTCACAAAATGCAAAAGGAGAATGTGAAAGGAGGCGGCCCCTTAGCTTTGTTCCTACCCATTTCTCTTCAACGGTGGTATTAGGCTAGAGAAAATGAATCCTCAGAATACGAAAAGTTCCCTAAACCTCCTACACTGGAATAAAGAATAGTGCTCCCATTCTCCCCCCACCAACCTCTCTCACACAAAAACAAACAGAGAGATGGGGGTTTACAATAGCTTATGGAAGGTAGAGGAGAAACAAGTCATCTTTTGAGATACTTCAGATATCATATGATAGTTGTTAAATGCATATTCACCACAGAGGCAAATAAAATCTGGTCACTTGTGCAACAGCCCTGATATTTTTCAAGCCCTTTGTCCTCTACAAAGAGGAAAATGAGGCAAATCAACCCATTTATTACTCTGTTTGCTTGCAAACTTAATATATTTTTAGATACATTGATAAGAGACATAAGTTTCTGCAAGAAAAGGACAAGGGGAGAAATGATTACGGTAAATTAATGAGGTAAATTCTGCCTTTTACATAACATCTCAAAGTAAATATGAAAGGGCAAAGCTTGTGTTATGATCTCATAATCCACGTTTTGCTATTTTTATATCATTATAGTTAGGAATAGAGAGGAAAGGTTTATACATTCTATATGACATAATAACATTTTGAAAATTGAATTGCATTTTAACTTTTTATTTTAAAAAAATTAAATTAGTTTTCTATTAAATACATTTTTAGTGTTTAATGAACTAAGTGTTGTCTGGGTAATTACTGCTTAATCATTATAAATTTACATTCTTAATCTCCACCTCTTTTTTCCAGCCACTGGTAAAATAGATTCCATGTTTGATAAAAATCTGCATCTTCTTTCTGTTTAATTTTCAATGTCAATCTGTCCATTCGTGCACAATCTAATATCTTCTTGATTATCTCTTCATCTCATGTATATCTTCATTTTCCTAGTATTGTGCCTGTATAATCCTCGCTGCTGTTAAAACATGTAATATTAAATACATACTTTTCTTATCAATTTTACTTTTTAAAGAATTTGTAAATCTTGCCCCATGAGGCAAGTATTTTATTAACTTATTGCAAAGCACTCCTCATTCTTATAAAACTAAGTCACAAATGCATGCACATACATGCAGACATCAGCATTTGAAGAATAAACGTAATTGAATTCAGAAGAGTAGAACATAAAATATCCCTAAATCAATAAGATTAGGGATTAAACTGTGATCCACCTACTTGTTCTGTTTAATAAACCGGGCTGTGCAGTGACCCTAAGATTTGGATTAGGTCACAGTTCATTGATTTGGAAAAAAGAATCCCAGTCACTTCATTCTGATTTTGAAAGCTAGCTGAAACATCCAAATTCTGATTCAGAACTTTAAAGCTCCATATCTGAAATCAGCAAAAGGCAAAATAAATAAATGCCCCTATTAGAAAAACAATATTCATCCTTAGTCCTATTCATCTAAATCTAGGAAAAGATGCCTCTACTTAATATTCTCTCTCTTTCTCTCTCCCTCCCTCCGTCCATGTGTGTGTTGTTGTATAGTTGAACTGTTATCCAGTTCTTCCACTTAACCCTATTTGTTAAAATTTCAATTAGATTTTGTTTAACATTTGTTAAATATTTGTTAAAGTCTGCATTAGATTAAGTACACATTTTCATTAAATATATTGCATGTAAGATGTGCTATAGAAATGGTAGTGTGTGTGTATATATACTATACATAAGCATATTCTTCAAATATGCAACTTTGAATTACCATATTATCAGACTCTGCAAATTATTTGCAAGATTCATCATTCATGCCAATGAAGAAAACCCAATTCAATTTGGCAACATAATTATTATTGATTACACATATTGTTGAAACACTGCTTTTATATAATTTGCTTATGTCAAAAATTGTTTTATTTATTGTTAAGTAGTTATGTATGGCTCTCTTTTTCTTAAGTTGCATAAAGCTTACTGTCTTTTTAAAAAGATCTGAATAAGAAAGGTATATGTTCAGAATTATATATATAAAAAAATAGGAAGATGCCTATCTAGTTAATAATTTTGTACTCCACTCCTGTGTATTAATGGGCAATATTTGTCAAGATTTCATACAGAAGACTTATAAATGAGGCAAATTCAAATAATAGAATAACAGAATTGGAAGGGACCTTGGAGGTCTTTCCTGATCAGGCAGGAAACCCTATAGGCCTATACCATTTCAGACAAATAGTTATCCAATCTTGTCTTAAAAACATTTAGTGCTGGAGCATTCACAACTTCTAAAGGCAAGCCATTCCACTGGTCAATTGTCCTCACAGTTAGGAAATTCCTCCTTAGTTCTAGGTTGCTTCTCTCCTTGATTAATTTCCATCCATTGCTTCTTGTCTTGCCTTGAGGTACTTTGGAGAATAGGTTGACTCTCTCTTCTTTGTGACAGCCCCTTATATATTGGAACACTGCTATCATGTCACACAAATATAATGCATAAACATGCAAAGCATGTGCTCATCCAATGACCTATGGCCCTTCTCCAATTTTCCAGATCAATATATAAGAAGAAGCAGTCTTAAAGGATTTGCAGGAATTTAGGCAACAGAGAATCATAAAAAAGCGGATGGAGCAAGCTTCTATAGCAAGTTCTAAGGAAAGATGGGAGTTAGGAAGAAGACAGAGAAAATGCTATAAAGATATGAGTCCAGAAATGCCAACATATACTGGACAAAGCGTATATTGAGCTGTAACATAATTTGACCATTGTTAACCTTGTCTGCTTCACATTTCACTCATATTTTCTATAAAATTACAAATGAGACAAAATTTCTTGTAAAACACATGTGAGTTCTTGTTTTTCTGTAAATGACACACAGTTTTTGCTTTGCTCTCTCTTTTTTAAATTGAAAACAACTTCTATAAATGTATACATTTTCCCCTCTCAATCAGATGCCAACTCTCATCCAACTTTCCTCCTTCCTCCCTATCAGGTTAAGTATACACTTAATAGATTTCCTGGGCTCCCTCTTGGCCTGGGGAATAAATCACCTTTAATCCTTAACACAGGGTTTATTTATTGAGTGCCTCATTTGTTTCCTAAAACTGTATTTTCTACTTACTATGTTTGGCTGGGTTCAGCAAAGTTGGTAAGCCAGTTCAATCACCTCAACAATCTCAGGAATACTTTTAAATTCCCTATTTTGCTGTACCTATCATTAGTTCAAGAAAATACAGTAGAAATTAAATTATCACTCAAAATTAATAGGAAATATACTAATCTTTTTAGAACATCTCTTTTTCCTAGCAGACCAGCAGAACCAGAGGATTTTTTTTATCTTATGGGAGTCATGCAGCATTTATTAATTTTGTAGCAGTATCAGTTGTTTCTAAGCAAGCTCCTTAGAAACTGCATCCAAATAACTCTTCACTAGAGATGATCTATATGACTTCTGAATCCTGAGCTTTTTAGGGATAATTCAGAACAAATTGTTGCATGTTTATGGTGTAATAGAACCCTCCCACCTGTCCTATTATGAGAAATGTTGGTCACTGTGTGTTGCTGTGGGACTTTGGAGTCCTACAGATGGTGAGGTTGCAAAACTCTGATAAACAAATGAACAAACAAATGCCACTTGCATAAAATGTCATGATAGGGAAAGGACAAAGGAATGCATCCTTGAATTAGAAATCATTGAAATTAGATCACGATCAGTCACTTCAGTCAGAGTGGATCTTGAAATAAAAGACAAATTTATGGAAGCATGATGAAATCTTGATTGCAGAAATTTTCAGATGTTGATGTGGAGGGCTGGTTGTAACAATCAAGAAAGGATAGGGCGAGAAGCTGGTCTTATTTAAATTACAAATACAGAGCTTGTTGTATAATCAGAGCAACAGTTTCTGAGAGAGAGGGGGGGGAGAGAGGGAGGGAGGGGAAACATGCCCATTATGATACCAGTTGAGAGGAGGTGTTCCAATATGGCTTGGAAGATACTATATACCAATGTTTCTACCACAAATGGCTAGAAGATGTACAAAATGATATTTTGGAAAAAATAATGAACTTATTATTTTCCTCTGAATCTTCTATATCCCTAATTGGAACAGATTTCCACTGAACTGACCAAAAACTCTGGGTACCTCTACATGTTACATATGCTGCGTAAAAGTCTAGGGTGAGGTATACATCCATGTTCTTTTTATGTTTGCTGTCACATCAAATCATTACTAACATGTGAGCAAGCAAATATATGTATGACCCATCAAACAGAACATTTCATCTTACTTCATATGTCATGTTCCTGCCATGTCATGGAGTCAAAAGCAGTTTGGAATCGAACATGCCTGACTGAACAGTGAGGTGCAGGGGGAGAGAGAGATTACAAAGAAAATCTGTTGGTTATATTGCTGGTGGACTTTTAGTAGTTTATACTCTGAGTATTCCAATATTAGGTCATTCTCAATGCTCCTTTAAATCACTTGTGGTCTATAAATTTGTGAGTAACATTTGCTTTTTAATGTTTACATTTACTTTCTTTTCATTCATTTAGCTTTGTAGCAACAAAAGACTATCATGAGGAATTCCTCTTTGAAAAATGTGGTGGTTGTTCCTACATTGCTGTAAAGCATGAGATGGCAGGCAGAAACATCTTGGAATGAGATGAAGAGTTGGAGAAGAGTAGTCATTAATCTTGGTACCTTACTGGGATGCACAGATACCAGCACCGAAAAGATAAGATGGCACAAAGCACAGTGCCAAAATCATTTGTAGTTGGAATGGAAAATATTATTTGCAGCATGCTGAGTGGTACCTTCCCACCTCTGCAGTTAATTTGGAGAGGGCTTTGGAGAGCTGGAAACCACAACTATGAAATATACAGCAAAACACCTTCTTGGCAAGGCCGAATATGAAAACAAAGCATATGAATACTTGTATGTATATCTACGTGGGGGGTACCTTTGAGTCAGTTTGGGTTTCTTTTTACTCCTGGCAACTAACTTTACTTGTACCTGCAATTTTCTTGGCAAGGTTTTTCAGAAATAGTTTGTCCTCATCTCCTTCCTAGGGCTGAGAGAAAGTGACTGGCTCAAAGTCACCCAGCTGGTTTTACGCCTCTCCCGGTTTTGAGCCTGATGTTTTAATTACACCAAACTGGCTCTCTTTTTGGTGCCTTGGGTCAATAACTGAAGCTGCTATATATCAAGTTAGTTTGTTCATATCACTAGTAATGCCCAGGGTTTCACATAGAAGTCAACACAACACAAGGAAGTTGGGGAGAAGAATATTGTTGCTATTTTGGATATGATGATGTTCAAGAGGGTCTCAAGAAGATACTTAGGACCACCTCATTTTTAAGTCAGCAAGAAGAACACAATTGTTCAGCAAAAGTTATTTTGAACTTAGTAACTTTGTTACTTAGAGAGAGATAAAAAGAATCAAGAGAATGAGAGTTATGTTCATGGTATGGTGGCAGTGTAATTAAAGCCTCATTGTTTTGCATGTGGAAAAGATTGCAATCAATAATTGTATTGCAATTATTGATTGCAATACAATAATTACCACCTTGATTTTTTTAAACCCACCACTTTGTGGGCTCTGAGAGAGCAAAAGAATCTCCTCCAGCTCTCCCATATTATCTCTCACTGTGAAAATTAGTTTTGAGAGGTTCTATATACTAGTCTACCAAGCTGTTTACATCTACCACAGGGCTGTCAAATTTGCAGCCTGGATGTGTCACACGCTGGTCATGCCTATGTCCAGTGTAGCAAAGGGGAAAAAAGCCCCAATATGTCACATGATGCCACCATGACGACACCCCTAATCTACAATAAAAAGACCAATGCTTTTTTTTTTCCTTGTTTTTTTCCTGATCAGTTGTGGCAAAACAAATATGTATCTCTGAAACAGGTAAAACAGATAACAGTGTTTGGCACTGTGATTTTCAGTTTGAAAATGGAAGAGGAGGAGGAGGAGGAGGAGGAAGAGGAGGAGGAGGAGGAGGAGGAGGAGGAAAGGAAATATGCCGAAATATATCTTACGCTAAGTCCTTTTAGCTGAATATTGTTTACAGTGACTGGAAGCAAATTTGGGACCAAATTTGGGACTATGGTATACAAAGCATGTATTGTAACACCAAATTATGGTTCACCTTTTACATATACAGTATATATTAAAAGAAACTATTTTTCTTCCCTCATTTTTATCATGAAATTGGCTACAAGGCCATTGGTTCAAAGGATCCCAAAGGATCCCAAGAAAGAGAATGCATTCTTCTGTTCAGGATAACAGGGTTTGACACCCTCCGAGCAAAGGGTAGATTATTTTTAGCATATCTTGATCACTATTGACATTTTCATAATCATCGGGCCCTCATCAAGAGCATTTGTTAAAAGCAGCCTTTGATTGAACTATGAAAACGAACATTTGTCATACATAACTCTTCTGATTTTTATGGTCTGACAAGTAGTAAAACAGATGGTGCTCGCATAAGAGTTCAGCAGGAAAGGTTTCCCTGAGATTAGTGTAGTCTGAACCTGATGAGCCTCCCTCTTAAATCTATGTCACTGAAGCCAGCTTTATGCAAGCAGCAAAGTAAAATGGCAGAATATTGTAATGCATAATAAATAGAGAAAAGCACTTTAAAAGGCTGGGACATACAAAAAAGCCACACCTTTCTTTGAAGTCTTAGAGTAGCTGTTTCATTTGTAGATTGCCTTGCCAGGTAGTCCTTGTTTAGATATTGACTCATTTAGCCACTGTTTGCAGTTAAGAAAGTAATAAAAAAAAGTAACTTTGAAGCTAGTTCTTGCATTTTAGATCTTCTTAGGTAAAGCAAAGGGAAGATAAAATAAGATTTTAAGCATAATCACAGTTTCACTTAGTGACCACTTCACTTAACAATGAAGTTGCTGGTTCCAAATGTGGTTACAAAGCACTACCAGTAGCATTCTGCACGTGGTGACAATTGTTTGTTGATCAAAACAATTTGGCTTGAGATCACAGCAAATTGAAGTGATTCATTCTAAATTAACAAAACTGGTTTATAATGCCTAGTCTAATAATTCTGCACCCAATTGTCCTCTGTTTTTGAATTTCTAGGCAAAGAAAATGATATTGCACTGTATTTGGGACAAATATCTCATACCTGTTATCCATGCTATCAAGACAATTTTTATCATTTCATTTTCTTCTTTTTATGCATATTTGAGGCCCCATTTTGAGAAACCAACAGAATATTAAGGCACTATTTATCATCTCTTATATCAAAAAGTCAAAGAAATAGTTTCTTGGTGATGCCAAATGCCAAAACCAGAAAGATTGGCATAGTCATTCAAAATCAGACTTTTCTGCTGTTTTAAACATGAGTTGTTTAGAATTTAATCATTGTGGTTTAATTGCCATCCCCATTGTTCCTCATATCAGGACCTGTTGTTGTTTTTTTCTGTCTACCACATTTCTGACAACAAAATAACAGTAGACCTTCTTATACTACTAGGTAAATGCTTCGGCGAATGGAATTTCTTCTCAATGACAGAGTTTTTCTGTCATATGTTGCTATATAGCAATATTCCCATATTCTGGTGGAACTAGATGGGAGTTTCCCATTAGTTCATGTATGGAGATGCAATGTTTATTGCACAGGGTGAAGTGATTTTCTTTTAAGAAACATGGTGGGGAATAAAGACATTAAGTTGTTCCCTGTCGGCAGTGGCACTGCTTGCTATGGTAAACTCTTTTCACAGCGTGGTTCTGTTAATTTTATGGACACATCCAGATTGTTTTCTTGGTAACTATTTGCCACCAATGTTTTTTTTTTTTTTAAATCTTTTCCAATCTATATCCTAGTCCTTAGATTCCCAGGCAGTTTGGTAGCCTAATACTAAGCGAATTCGTATCTACTTAGCTTTTCAAGACTGACTAAGATCCACGGTTTGCTAAGTCCTAACATTTTTATAATGATGTATTGTTAGCCTCTTAGATGAATTTATACATACTATTTTAAAAATCCCAATTTGTGGCTATTATTACTAAAAATCAGTTGCTGCCCCCTTCTTTGGAAGAGAATTTTACTGGAAATTAGGTTGTTTCCTTTACTGACTTCGAAAGAACATTACAATCTGGCTTTTTCGTGCAGTTTTGCAATAGACAGTAATGAGAGGAACCATTCTGCTAAGGATTTGGATGTCGTTGCTGTTTCTCAGTGCTTTGTTTTGCTATTGGTTATGTTTTTTAAAATATTTTCCTATTGTAAACCATTCTAATCTATAAATGTAAATGTGAGCTAATTAATTAAATTATAATTATACACACACATATATACATACAGAAAGTATGTACATTAAGACTTCAGGCTAGAAATTGGAAAACAGGCTAGGGTTATTTTCTCAGCCCTAGGAAAAATAAAGCAATGGCAAAGGCAAACCATACTGAAAGCTTGCCAAGAAATGGCAGGAATTAATTCAGGTAGTCACGAGGAGTCAAAACAGACACATATATTTACATGACTTGTTTTCATGTATATTGCTATATATTTCATAGTTGTGGGTTCCAGATCTCTGAGCCCTCTCCAAATTGGCAGTACTGCAGAGGTGGGAAGGCATCACTCAACACGCTGCAAATATTATTTTCTATTCCCACTAAAAATGGTTTTGGCACTATACTTTGTGCCATCTTATCTTTTCAATGCTGCTATCTGTGGTTCCCAGTAAGGCACCAGGATTAATGATGACAATTCCTCTCCAGCTTTCCGTCTCATTCCAAGTTGTTTCTTCCTGCCATCTCATTTTTACAGCAGTAAAGGAACAACCACCACTCCTTTCAAACATTGCTCAGGACAGTCTTTTGTTGTTATAAAATTAAATGAATTCACAGAAAATAAATTTGAAAGAAGTCATCGTGAGTCAACACTGACTTAAAAGAGTGTTGCTCTCTCTCTCTCTCTCTCTCTCTCTCTCTCTCTCTCTCTCTCTCTCTCTCACACACACACACACACACACACACACACACACACACACACACACTACTTCAGTTGATATTATTCACCTGATGTGATAAAATCTGTTTTTCTGCCAAAAGTCATTCTGGCCATTTTGGGGAAATATATTTAGCATAACTATACCACGATATGCATTGCTGTGAAATATTTGCAATTATCTTAAAAATATCAAAAATAAGTGAAGATGGAGGCTCACTACAATCTAGGCTTCTCTGAAACTTCTGCAATTTGACATATTTTTATTTTATTTTATTGCGATTTATATGCCGCCCTTCTCCCGAAGGACTCAGCAGGGCTTACAAGATTTAAAAAAAAAATCAACAATATGAGCTAAATATAAATTAAAATACAATTAAAAATCAATTAAAATTATTACAATGTGAAAACCCCTTCAACAGTTCATTCCATTTGATGAAAGAGCCATGTCTTCAGTTTGTGGCGAAAGGAGAGGAGGTCGGGGTACTCAGACTTCCAACACGTTCATGAGAAGTTCTGAACAGAATTCCATCTAACTTTACTAATTATCTTAATTGAGACTTTTCTATTAAATGCAGGAAAGTAGGACTTGTAATAAATGGATTCAGCATGTATGGCGTATTGAGGCATTGTACAAGACCCCTTTAGTTAATCTGTTTACAGATTGTTCAGAGCCTTCTGTATCAATTAAAAATGCATATGCACAAAATGACGACCAGAGATCACAGGAAAAATGCTGATATTGTCTCCCTATGTTTCAAATAATTTATATACCTGCTAAAGATATTTTTCTGTCAGAGGAGGAGCTGATATGGCTAGGATTAATATCTTAAAGATCTTACTACACTGTGCATATACTATTTGCTCTCTTCACTAAGTCATCTTTCATGGTGATGCCCAAATAGGTCACTTCAACCTTCTGTATATCGAGCAAAGGTTTACACACAGAACTCATTCAGTGGTAAAATCCAACAGGAAGTCAGTTTCATCTATATAATAAAGCAACAATTTCTTTTGACAATATCTGAAAACCAGAGAGAGAATTCCTGTTTGCATGTAAACAGTTACCATCTTGGACAAGTGTACTGTTTCAGCAGAAGCTAACTTTAATTGCTGTAAGTCTGGAAGAAGAAAACTGAGTCTGCTCAAAGAACAGAGATCTGAAGAAATAATCAATAACCAGTAAAAATACAGGTAAGGGGATACTTTGGCCCAATTCTACTCTTCATTGTTCCTTAAATCTATGCCTTTTTTTCACCCTGAAAGTTTGCCAGTACAATATTTTCAGGAACAAAGACCTCAGTCAGATTTCATTACATAGAAAAAGCCAACTCCTTTCAGAAATATTTTCAAACTTCAGTTTGCAGTTTTATTCTATTTCAGCTTCTGAATCTGCAAAACTAGACATTAATATCTGTTTGTTAGGGTTTTTTTTTCTTTCTGGAGGTGCATATCTGCATATCCATCTCAGATCAAACTTAAATATCAAAATGAAATACACAACACACTCTCAAAAAAGAAATGGATCTAATCCAAGTGATTTAAGTATTCTGAATGAGTTCTGCTTTAGAATCATGGTTGGTTTCAGTTTTGTCAAAACTGGATTGAAGTGGATTGAAATGAATTCCTTTAGAATCCATTACTTCCCTTTGACTGTAGCATATGCCCTTGTCCCATGCCCAGTTTCAGCTTTGTGCCCTTCTGCCTGATGGATGCATCAAGAACATTTTGTAATTAACAGATGTATTACTGACAAGCTGGACTGGACAACTTCATGGTTATCATAATGGCCGTTAAACCAGAAGCTGCCCCAAATCCAAGAAATTTAGGAGGTAGGAATTCTGAACTTTGGGTCCATCTCCATTTCAGAGAGATAATGATGGGATTCTCTCTCAAGTGCTCCACCTAGAAATATAAATGCTTCAAACTGACACCCAGAAGCCTGCAAAGGGAATCCTAACACATCAACTCATCTTCTAGCCTGAAGACTACACTGAGGTGGTTGTAGATCTCCATGAGAAGACTGCCAAAAAACCAAAGTTCTGTTTTCCTCTTTGTGTTTATAACACCCTTTCGTCTACAATTAACTAATAGAAAAGAGCATTTCCATTCTTTACTGATTCCGTCTGTTTCTGGATTTAGAAAGATGCACTTTTTAAAACAAGTGCTTAAAATTTATGAACACCTGCTGGAATATAATGGTGCATTTTCCTTTAGCTGCAGTACTGATAAAAATAAATTCTTTTGTGTTCTCTGAGGGGAACAAAGAATGTTTTTGCTTTCCAGGCATGAAACTTTGCCACCCAGTTAAAGGCCAGCAGAGTCATTTCTTTGTTCTCTCCACTCCTAAAGGCAGTTTGAACTGCTGGCCCATTTTGTTGGACCTGTCTTATCATTACTGACAATCTGAAGTGTCTTCCTTTTTCCTCCCCCCCCCCACCTCCTGTGAAGGAGAAAAGAAGAAAAGCTTACTACTTATATAGATGTAGTCATTTGTAAATAATTGTCTCTTTCCTTTTCTGCACTCAGTTTATGGTTAAGAAATAATTGTCAGATTCTGAATCAGGATACGAAAATAAATCGCAGCCAACAGGGTGGATGTTCACCTGTGAACAGCTGAAGGGAAAGGATTCCACCATCTGTATGCAGGAGGAGGCAAGTGATGGCAAGGCAAGATATCTGGGTAGGAATGTGGGATGCACACTCTGTCTCCCTCTGTTCCCACCGGAATGACAGCCCCTATGACGTGGGCTGACAATAATAATAACAAAAGAGTTATGCTTCAGAAGCAACACAGTGGTTCTGAAGTATAACTTTTCTTGAAATGTGATGTCAAGTTTGTGTTTCTCCTGACGGACCCTAGTTGGGGTGTGACTCATACTGTTACAACCTGAAGGTCACAGTCATAATGACTTCCAATGACTTCTGTACTCTTGATGTTTCCTACTATTCAGAAACTACTATTCATCTTTTACAAGAAATTTGAGAGATGATAGATACAGGTAGCAGATAGACATATTACTGTTAATGTGTTATATATTGTAGTTATGTCTCTTTTCTTTTTTGAGATTTAAAGTCTTGGATTTCAATGGATTTAATCTCTATGGAACAAATCGACAAATGTATTTATATTGAAAGAATTTACATATTTTGCCAGTGCCAATTAGTTCATAATTGGGTTTAGGATAGTAAGGTATTCCTGACAGCCCTTTTCCTTTATGCACCTTTTGGTGATACCATGGTGGTGGCGAATGGCACACTTTTATTGGGATTTGGAATCCTAAAGGAGACCTTTCAGATTGCAATCTCTGTTACCATCAAAGAAGAAAACAAAGCTAAACTATAGAACAATTCATAGCCTTTTGTGAAAGCTTCAAATCTTGTTAAAACTTCAAATCTTTGCTAAATTCAGCCAAAAGAAACATCAGTATAGATCAAGCAAACTACTGAGTTGTTGGTCTTGGGATTGCTTTAGAATCTTTAGATTGTGTGAAATTAATCAATAATTCAGAGTTTGAAGGAGGGACAAACTGAGGCTTCTCTGGACATTTCCAGAAAGCCAATCAATAGAATTCAGTCTAGGACATGAATGGACTATATTTTTTTAGTTAGCAAAATGCCAGTGGATTGTATATGGTCACTTCTGGTGACCCCTTGACTTATAACCACAGATGGAACCAGAATGTCCATTGCTGAACAAGATGATTACTAATTTTATGAGCATTTTTGCCAGTGTAGTTGTGAAGTAAATCATGCAATCATTAAATGAATCTAGCTTCCCCAAGTGACTTTGCTTGTCAGAAGCTGGCTGGGAAGATCACAAATGATAATCACATGACTCAGGATGCTGATATCCATCATAAATACATGCTGATTACCAAGTGCCCAAATTGTGATCACATGACTGCAGGGATGCTGCAATGATTGTATACAAGAGGACGGTTATAAGTCACTTTTCTCAATAACTTTGAATGATTGCTAAGTGAATGGTTGTAACTTGAGTTCTACTGTAGTTCAAGAGTTATGGTAACTAGCCATGTTCTTCATTGCCAATTTACTAAGACAAAAAAAAAACCCACAAAAAAACCTGGTGTTACTCACCAGTTTCCTTCATCCTTTGCAAATTCTCTCCCACACCCTTCTGTAAAACAATAATTCAGGCCTTTAAGATGCTTATTAGGATGACAAGCTATTTTCTCTTCTATCCTGTCCATTGTGTTGTGTTTCCACATGCTAATTTCCTGTTGCAATGACAGGGAATCTAGAATGAGAAAGTAGGGCAGTATCCCTCCAAAGACCATCCATACTATCTTGACCTAGAGATTAGTGACACTGAGTTAGCTGGTCACTTCTCTTTTTTCTCATCTATTTTACACGTCTATGGAGATTCTCAGCCATCCAGGATATGGAAGCAACAGTGCTTCCACCCAATCAAAATACAACTACATCATCAGCCAATCAGAATACAACAACACTGTCAACCAATCAGAATACACCTTTGCCTCTTTTCATAGAAAAATGTCAGTTAAGATCACACAGTTTGCCCATAAGCACCAATATATATATATGGATTTTACTTACTCATAAGTGCAAAAGCAAAAACCAAAAGCACAACTTTTGTGCTCTTTAATGTCCCAAGAAAGAAACAAGAGTATCAACTTGCTTGGAGTTGGAAGCATTTTGAGATACATAGAAGCACTGAACAAAGAATGTCTGGAATGAACATATAACATCTATATATGGCTCAGAAGTGAGATACTCTTGGGATTTCACTAAAGTTTGCTCAAGTTTAGATGGATGTTTTCAACACTTCAGTTCGACTGAAGTATACCTTAAATGATTGTGGTTATAAATCCAAATCTACTGTTAAACTGTTTATGCTGCTTTATTTCTCTTTGTTTGTTAACTCTGCAATTTCGTCCCTTTTTCTGTAAAGGGAAAACAAATAAGCCTAATGATAGTGCTAGCATTTTATTTTAGTACTTTGCTTATTTAGAATTCCCCAGATAATGAGTGACTTCTCTGTAACAAATAAATAGACCTGAAAGTAATTCTCTAAGAAAATGCAACACCACCAACTCAACATTGTTTTTGCTGAATCCTGAATGGATAATTTTTCATTTCATACTTTAAGACAGAGCAGGGAACCAGTAGTATATCTGAGTTTGTGAAAGCTTCCACCAGTAAGGCTAATTGCTATCAATGTTGTTGTTTAGGAATACTTGGAGAGCCACAAATTTCCCACTCCTAAATTACAAAGTGATCCATTATTTCCTTGGGACAATTGGTTTATTTTATCTTGTTGGCAATGGAATAATGGCAAATATTTTCTTTGAATTGATATTACTGCACATTAATGAATTTATATAAGGCTGTATCTCTGTCTTATAGACTCGTATTGCACATACTCTATTCAGAATGGCTTCCAATGATTACCACCAATTGTGAAATAAAATAACATTTCATAAAAATAGCAACATTATGAAACATAAGACAGGTTGAGTAGATATGCAAAGACACTGAATAGCAAATTATCTACTGTATTAAAAAAAAGAGCACAATGTATTTTTTAAAAAGAGCACAATCCTTCACAGTCTGAAGGAGCGACAAAGGAAAAGGTGTCTCTTCAATGTTTTCCACTTTGACTAATGTGCTAAATTGATTCATTGCCCACTTCTCTGATTTAAGTGTCCATTTCCATTGTTTGGACCAATAATAAAGATCCACATCCAATTACCTCTTTTATTATTAATGAAGCTTTCTGCCATCTCTTCTCATAAGGTTTTCATCCACATTAAAAAGGAAAAAAAAAAGTAATAACCCGATACTAATTTTGCATCTCCCTTTTAGCCATTCTGCAGCTCGGCTGCTTCAATCAATATCAGTAATTCAAATGAATCCCCAGTTGATTTAAACTCTGCACAGGGTTATGGGGCTTGACCTCATTCAAATCATATACAACATATATCTTTGGTATGCCTGCAGCTCTTTCTTTTATTATTAAAGAATTATATTTAAGTGAATTAAATCATCAGTTACAATAACTGGCCGATTCAGGCAGCTAGTTGAGCACCAATGCAAAGCTCTTATATCTTTCTACAAATATTTATTTTAATTATTAATGAACAACTTTAATAAAAAAAAACTTTGTTAGTTTATGCAGTGGTAGATTTCTAGCTTTTTAAAGTTTTGTTTTTTCTATTTAATTTTAGGGGAGGTTGGTTCAAGCCCAGGCGTGGGTTTCAAAACATGTTGCTACCGGTTCATTTGTGGGCACTTGCGCACATGTGCAACACTTCTGTGCATGCCGCCACTGCTACAAGTTCGCCTGATCCGGTGCGAATCAGTAGCAACCCACCGCTGATAATGCCTACATATTTTACCACTCAGAGATGGGAAATTGATTCATTATCTATTACTTTTGATAAATAGCTGAAACAGCAAAGGAAGCATTAAAGAGGAAGCATTAAAGAGGAAGGACTAAACAACCAGGGAGCATGGGTGACTCTTACATTCTATTTATTTATTTATTTATTTATTTATTTATTTATTTATTTATTTATTTATTTATTTATTTGTTTATTTGTTTATTTGTTTATTTGTTTATTTATTTATTTATTTATTTATTTAGACTTATATACCGCCCTTCTCCTTGCAGACTCAGGGCGGTGAACAGCCAAATAAAAACCAGTACACAAAAGTTAAAGTATTATAAAAACAAATATAAATTTAGCTGATAATTAAAACAGATTAATATTAAAATAGATATCAAACTCTAAAAGACTCTAAAAAATTTAGCAGGGATCAGGCTAAGCCAGCAAGCTGAAAAGATATGTTTTTAAAGCCCGACGAAAAGTCCGGAGGTCGGAGATCATTCTCAACCCTGGAGGAAGATCATTCCAGAGGGTAGGAACTGCCACAGAGAAGGCTCTCCCCATGGGGGTCGCCAGCCGGCATTGTCTGGCTGACGGCACCCTGAGGAGGCCCTCTCTGTGGGAGTGAACCGGCCGGTGGGAGGCAATTGGTGGCAGAAGGCGGTCCCGTAAGTACCCTGGTCCTAAGCCATGGAGCGCTTTAAAGGTGATTACCAATTTAGTGAACCATGAAGTCTTCTCTGGCCTCATCTACTTAAGTTTAAAGTATAAGACTATACTGAATAGCAAAAAATACATTTAAACTTATTTGGGAGAACTCAGTGAGGATCTCACTTGTAAATTTAGAATATTTGGCATCTGCTATAGGAAGAGCTTAAACCAGGGGTGAAATGCTTCCAGTTCGGACCAGATTGCCTGATCCAGTAGCGATGGTGGCAGGTGGTTCGGAGAACTGGTAGCAAAAATCCCTGCCCCCCCCCCCCCCCCCCATGCCCAGCTGAGCCATACGATCGTCAGAGGCTGGTTTTTTGTTTTTTGTTTTTACTTTTAAAAGCATTTTTTTTCCTGCAACCTTTTTCGGCCTTTCTTTGGCTGAAAAAATGCTTTTAAAAGTAAAAAAAAAAAAAAAAAGCCTCTGATGATTGCACAGCTCAGCTGGGATTGTCAGAGGCTTTTAAAAGCATTTTTTTCTGCAACCTCTTAAGGTTGTAGAAAAAATGCTTTTAAAAGTAAAAAAAAAATGGCCACGCCCACCCAGTCACATTACCCAACCACCACCAAGTCACCCCCACAATACAGGTAGTAACAAATTTTACATTTCACCACTGGCTTAAACTGGATTTATGCATTTATTTTTTATACTTATAGAACATGTTTTTTTTTAAATTTATTCTGGTGTTACTGAAATATGTTTTAGATTTTTCTATTAACCCTATTGTTAGATCTGATTATGTTTCTATTCCCTTAAGTCTTCAATTTAAAAAAGCTTAAACCAGTTTAATGTTATTTGTTTCAATAGATTTGCTTTTAAAGTTGCACTGTTTGTTGGTTTGTACCCCATCTTTATCATTTTTACAAATAACTCAAGGTGGCAAACATATCCCTTCCTATTTCCCAATAACACCTTCCTATTTTGCCGACAACAACAACCCTGAGAAGAACCCCTCAGGTTGGGCTGAGACAGGAACTAGCCAAAAGTCATCCTACCAGTTTTCATGGATAAGACTCAAATTCATGATCTCCCACCTTCTCCAAAACTGGAGGTTTTTAAGAAGAGTTTGGACAACCCTTGGTCTGAAATAGTATAGGATTTCCTGTATGAGAATGGGTTGGACTAGAAAACCTCCAAGGTCCCTTCCAATTCTGTTACAGAGTTATCTGCTCAGGTAAATCTTTGTCTTAGGAATGATTCGCTAACTGACTTTATCAGTACTGAAATCTGAACCAGTTTACTACCGATGGCGCGCATCTACTGCTGTGGATGCACGCCATGTGCCAAACGCACGCTGCTCATGCATGCATAGTGCACAACAAACGCAAGCTGTGCATGTGCATGTATAGTGCGTGCCAAAAGGAGGCTTGGGAAGGTAAATAAAACAGCATGGGGAGGGGGGTGATCAGCTGTGGCACACTTGGGAACCTTTTAAAAAAAAAATTAAAAGCATTTTTTACTACCGGCTCTGGCGAATAGGTAGTAACAAATGCTTTTAGAATAGAATAGAATAGACTAACAGAGTTGGAAGGGACCTTGGAGGTCTTCTAGTCCAACCCCCTGCCCAGGCAGGAAACCCTACACCACTTCAGACAAGTGGTTATCCAACAACTTCTTAAAAACGTCCAGTGTGGGAGCATTCACAACTTCTGCAAGCAAGTTGTTCCATTTATCAAGTGTTCTAACTATCAGGAAATTTCTCCTTAGTTCTAAATTGCTTCTCTCCTTGATTATTTTCTACCCATTGCTTCTTGTTCTACCCTCAGGTGCTTTGCAGAATAGTTTGACTCCCTCTTCTTTGTGGCAACCCCTGAGATATTGGAACACTGCTATCATGTCTCCCCTAGTCCTTCTCTTCATCAAACTAGAGATACCCAGTTCCTGCAACCGTTCTTCATATGTTTTAGCCTCCAGTCCCCTAATCATCTTGGTTGCTCTTCTCTGCACTCTTTCTAGAGTCTCCACATCTTTTTTACATCGTGGTGACCAAAACTGAATGCAATATTCCAAGTCTGACCTTACCAAGGCATTATAAAGTGGTATTAACACTTCACATGATCTTGATTCTATTCCTCTGTTTATGCAGTGCAGAACTGTGTTGGGTTTTTTTGGCAGCTGCTGCACACTGCTGGCTCATATCTAAATGGTTGTCCGCTAGGACTCCAAGATCCCTCTCACAGTTACTACTATTGAGCAAGGTACCACATATATGGTACCTATGCATTTTGTTTATCTTCCCTAAATGTAGAACCTTGCTTTTTTCACTGTTGAATTTCATTTTGTTAGACAGCGCCCAATGTTCAAATCTGTCAAGATCCTTCTGTATCTTGAGCCTATCTTCTGGAGTGTTGGCTATTCCTATTTAAAAAGTAAAAAAAAGTTCCTATGATCGGGTGGCACAGCTGTGATCATCAGAGCCTCTTTTTTTTTTTTACTTTTTTAAAGCACATTTTTACTACCTATTCACCTGAGCCAGTAATAAAAAAATGCTTTTAAAAGTAAAAAAAAAAAAAAAGGCTCCAACAACCACAGCTGTGCCACACAATCGCCGGAACCTTTTTTTTAGTTTTTTAAAGCATTTTTTACTACTTATTTGCCTGAAAAGGTAGTAGAAAAATGTCTAAAAAGTTAAAAAAAATAGTTCCAACGATCAGTTGAGTGATGTAAGAACTTTTTTAAAAAACTTTTTAAAGCAGTTTTAACTACCGGTTTAACTTGTTTTTTAACATTTTTTACTACCGGTTTGGTGAACCAATAGCATTTTTTATTACTGGTTCGGGTGAACGAGCCCAAACTGGTGGCATTTCACCCCTGGACTTTATATTAAATTTCTCCAAGAAGATGAGTTTTGAATGTATGTAAATCTAATTGGGGGTGGGGGGACTTTATAATTGATAAAATCCTCAAACAGACCACTATTCATTGTCAAAATACAGGGATGTATTGGGCTATGCACTAAAATGTTTGACAAGTTAAAGAGAAACATTCCACCTTGCATTGTTTTGTTTCAGATCAAATTGTAAAACTATAATAGCAAAGAAGAAATGGACCCAAGGTTCTGGTTTTAGAGAAGATGCTATAAATTAGAGGTGAAAAGACAAAACCAAGAGAAAATATAGTCTCTATGGCTTAATGTTGCCATCAAAGTAATGAATCCATAAAATGTTCCTTAACATTAGTATTTCCTTTTGAGAGACAGCATTTATAAAATTGTTTTGTTTTATTATGATAGTTCTTACCCTCCCTTTCTTAAACATTAGCAAGCATGAAACATAGAACAAAAATAGAACTTGATTTCTCCCCAAAACCTTGCAAATCTAGAAAGACAGTAGGACTGTTAAGTTACTTAGATATTATTACTTCCAAGACTTGTTCAGATTAGCTCTGACAATTCATTTGAAGACTTTCAAATTCTAATTGATTTTACTGGTTGTTAAAAGACAATAGTTCCAATTCACTTCTGACAATTCCATTGAAATCAAGAGATTTATTCATGTAAGATGATTATAGAGATGGTGGATGACGGGGAAGGGTTACAGTGTTTTATTATACAAGGCACTCTTCTATTTTTTTTAACTTAGTGCATCAGAGTGCTGCAGAGTAGCCCTCAACATTAGGAAACCCTTACACCCCCCCCAACCCGCTACAAATATATTTTCTAAAGGATAATACTTTTGTCAGTTCAATCAAAGCAAAGTAACCAATTTTAATTATTGACCTGAATAGGGTTTGCTTTTTATTTTGCCTCCAAAGCACAAAAGTTATGGTAGGAATTATCAACTGTCACCATTATGGGGAACAGTTTTTATTTTATCTATGGATGTAAAGTTTTTTCAATAAAACACCTGGCATATTCTCTACCCTTAGCTTTAATAGTACCATGAAGATAATTGTGCCCACCTTTGTGTCACAATAGATATCTATCAGCTGTTATTTATGATTATATTGAAAGCTATACCTGCATGGGATCCAGAAAATTCCATATTCAGAGTCAGGTAGAAAAACATGTCACCTGTGAAAGGAAATTGCCTTGGAAATTGTGGGGTAGGGTTGGAGAAATTGGCTGATGGGAAGATGGAGATCCTTTGCTATATTACAATATAACATATTTTAATGTATTGCATAATCTTGTATAACATAAATGCATTCTGCTTTTAAAAGTAAACAAATCAAGTCTTTGTTCTATCAAACATGAAGTCTTCCTGGGGCAAATGCACTTCCTGCAGTGCTCTGGGAAGAGATAATTATAATATTCTCCCATCAAGATTCCATTGAACAAACTCCTGGCTATATGTGTGCAATTGTCACTGCCCTGTGCCAGGGCCAGCTCTAGGCATTTTATTCTCCAGTCAAAATTATATTCTGGTTTGGCTCATCTTTTGGTATTGTTGAGTGGTGGTCATGGTGCAGTGGTGAGAATGCAGTATTGCAGGCTAATTCTGCTGACTGCCAGGGGCTGCTCACAGTTGACTCAGCCTTCCATCCTTCCCAGGTTGGTAAAACACAGACCCAGATTGCTGGGGGCAATATGCTGACTTTGTAAACCACTTAGAGAGGGCTATAAAGCACTGTGAAGTGGTATATAAGTCTAAGTGCTGTTGCTATTATTAGGAATTTCAAAAGGGGCCCCTCTTGTTTCTTTGTTTCTTTTTTTCTTTGACCATTTAAGCTTTATAGTTTCATTTTCAACCCAGATATTTTTTTCTCATTTTCTCAGACACCTATCCTATTTACACAGTAATTTTATTCATATCAGCACCCACTATTGTCACGTGGCAAAGATGCTATACAATTATATTTAAACCATGAGTAGGCATGTTGGCTCACAGTGCCAACTTATGGCTTTCACTTTTTTAAAAATTATGTTTTGGAAGTCTTTTCCATTTTGACATCCCCTAATTTTTTTTACCCCTATGCTGATGCCTATGTAGTCTTAGTCTGGGCCATTCAAGGGGGGAGGTGCATGATGGGTCTGAGCCAGTGGTGAAATCCACCCTGGTTTGCCACCGATTTGCTGCATGTGCATGCGAAATGCATGCACCATGCATGCTGCATGCACATGTGCAGTGCATGCCAAATGCATGCTGCGCACATACATGCGCGTATGCAGTGCATACTAAACATGCACTACAAGTGGAAAAAGGAGGCTTGGGAAGATAAGTATAACAGGGAGGAGGGGGAATAGCTGTGCTGTGTGATTTAGATCCACTGGAAAGCAGAATTTCCTGCTTTCTAGCAATTTTAAATCACGCGGCACAGCTGATCATCAGAAATACTGGTTTGGGGGACCGGTAGCTTTTTTTTACCACTGGTTCACCGAACCGGTAGCTTTTATCACTATCAGTTCGCCTGAACTGGTGCGAACCGGTAGGATTTCACCACTGATCTGAGCTACCATTTTAAAGATGAAATCAACAATAAAAGGTAATGTGATCCCATAGTTTAATTCAGTATAAGGCCATTTGTATGCACAACAGCCTAATTCTGTCAGCTATACAGGCTGCAGAAATATATCATTCACTTGAAGAATTGTACCTTCTAGAAGGAAAGCATTCCAATGAGCAGCATGATCTCTTCCTTCTCTTTGTTTTCTCCTTGGGACTTTAAGGCAATGTGAGTAGTTTGAACCTAGTTTCCTCTTATAAAAAGCTAAATGCTGATAATTCCTGAGTGTGGGTGTGTATTGGAAAGCAGAGGGAAAAATTTGCAGCTGAAGGAGGGGAGAAACCATCACAATGAAGCACAGCTTAGCAGGTGACTGATGGGGAAGGAGGAACAGATACAAATACCAGTGTGGATCTCAATAAACAAACAGCAGATGATCTGAAAGTGGAAGCGGAGCCCATCAGCTTCACTCCAGCAGAAATTTTGACAGCCTGTAGCCTAGCCAGCATCTGGTAAATACTTTCCCTCCCACTCACCCACCAACGTTTTTAGCCACAGCTCAAAACAGCAATTTGAAGGTATTTCAAAGGGAAAGACTTCGTTATAAATTCAAGCAATCAGGAAGAACAGGACTGTTCATAGGAGTGGTGGGGATTAGATACAGTACATAGATAGACATAAATGTTATGATAGATATATAAATTTAGTGATAGGTATGGGGTTAGATAAGTACATTTATTTTTTGTGGCATCATAAAGTTGATATCAATAGACACTTATTGGTAGCCGGTACCATTTCCCTAAAGAGCTTCCTCTCAAACACAAGAGCCAAAATTAGTCGAATTAGAACATTAAGCCATCCAAATAAGTCCTGGCCACACTGAGTCTAAATCTCTAGGATTTATTTAAAACTGGAATTTTTCTCTGCCTTGAGCTGAGATGGAAAGCAGAATTTTATTATTAAGACCTTTTTTCAGGAATACCATCTTCCAATTATTTGTTTACTAAATTTATTTGCTGCCCATCTCATTTTGAAGCAACTCTGGGTAGTTTACAGCATAAAAACTTTAAAAATCCTAATGTCCACAACACTGACATGCTCTTTCTATTTAATTGTATTTTACCTATGATGATACATTCTGGGAAAGTAGGAGGTTTCAAAAATATGCAACGAAGACTAGGAAATGGTCTGTACAGATAACTGACACTAATTGCTGGCATTTCAGTTTTTTTAAACATAGTTCTCCCCATAAGTAGCAGCTTTTGCAACTAGGATAAATGTTAATATCCACCAATCTTTTCACTAGATAATAGTTATTATGCACATTTCAACAGAAGAAGCTCATTATCAAACACTGACATTTTATGAATCATTAAATATCCAGTTCTGAAGTTATATACTCTGAATTAAAGATAATGGGAGCTAATTGTGAAGGCTTGAACTGAGAAGATTTTAAACGAGAAGGATTTTGTATTTTCAATCTTTCAGTGAATTCGGTTTTACGCATCTAAATTATGAAATATTTTTTCTACAGGAGTTGGAGAATAAATTGGAGTTAATAAGTTATTTTATTTATTAAATTTGCCATCCATCTTGCCACAAGGCGACTCATAATAATACGATTCTATGGGCATATACAGCCCAACTGCATAGGAACTTTTTTTGTTGATTTGGTTGCTGTTCTGTAGTTTATATTAAGCCCGCAAACAAGATGTGTTAAGTACAATGTGAATATAAAATAACATTTTTACAGTCCTAAACATATAAATAATGATAGTCTCATATTCATCTCCATTTCTGTTTGAATATATTTCTTTGCTTATCATAATGACTTCAATGATAAGAAAACGTTAATCACTTAAAACCTCTAGCTTTCAAATACTGTTAATTCCATGATCCACTCAGATACAACTGCCAAAGCAAGACAACTACCTACCATTGGTTGTTTCTTTGTTAATTTAAACATGTGCACAATGGTGGCTTTTTTCAGCATGAGATTTAATTTGCTGCCTTACTGGAATTTGTCTGATAGAAAAGACCTCTTATCTCCTCATGTTCCTTTCAGCATACAAACAAATGATAGGAAGCCCAAGTCCAAATCTCCATTTGGCTAGAGGACTGGCATTCTGTAGGCTGAATTGAGCTCCTTAGAGGAAAGGAAAAACTCTCATAAAGAAATGGGACTTCTATGAAAGATTTGTGATATAGGGTACTGCCCTATCACTTTAGCAGACTTGAATGGGGAGGAAAGAGCTTAATTTTGTAATATTTGTAAAAGAATGAATTGAAACCTCAATATGAAGAAAGAAAGAACAAACCTCAGTCATTCAAGTTCTGAAACGTTCTAACCAAATATTAAAATAACAAAACAGCACCCCCTGGTAGAAGACAGTAAAATGAAGGTTCTGTCAAAGCCACAAAACTTGGTAAACTATTTCCTGACTTGCATTTGCTAGCCCTTGGGGTATTGATTGTTCCTTGAACAAACTCTAACCTAGAGGAGCAGAACTATACATTACACATATGTAATGTTGCAGCAAAAATAGAGGAATAGAAAATGCATTTCTAATATCACCTGCAGGGCAACATCCTACAATGTGAATGGAATTGCCTCAAATCTGAAATTTGAGAGGAATCAAATGAGTTAGCTTAAGGTGGCAACTGAAATCTCATCTGTTGTGCTGTTCTCTATTCAATCAATTGCACATATTTTATTAAAAATGTTTTCAGAGGCTGGAAGCTGCTTTTGGGCTCCAGTCTGACATTGAACACCAATGACTGTTTGGTGTCTCCTTTTTTAAAAACATAAAGTTAGGTTCTTAATTTCCACCTCTTTCTGTGACTGTATGCATTTTTTTCCCTTGCATTTGTGTTTAGACATTTTATACTATTTTTCATTAACAAGTACATCTATTCTCAATTAGAAGAAATTTGGGCTGCTGTGGGGCATAGTTAATTGCAAATAAAATAGGCTGAAGCTCAGTAGTGGGTTCTATTTACCTTTGCTACCGGTTTGGAACTGGGAGCATGCACATGTGTGCACTCGCTTGGCTCGTGTGCAGTGCTTCTGCGCATGCACAGAGCATCTGTGATGATGTCCGGGTGGGTGGGTGGAGCCTCCTGCTCAGTGGTGGGTTGCCCCCACTTCGCAGCGCTTCTATAGAACTGGTTATAACACTGGCGGGAGGCTCTGCCCACTGATCCCAATGTCATCAAAATGCTTCTGCACATGCACAGAAGCTTCTGCGCTTGCGCGTGGCCCCATTGCAAACCGGTAGTAAAGGTAAGTAGAACTCACCCCTGCTCCTGCCACTACCAGTTTGTCTCCGCACCGGAGCAAACCGGTAGAAACCCACCACTGCTGAAGCTTCAAATAAATCTAGCAACTTGAAAATGATGTAAATCCCACTCTTTTGCTGATCTTTTTAAAAAGCTTTCTCTAAACTTAATATGAAGTTGTTGTGTTATTTATTTCTAAACAATCCAATGAGTTGCAGGAAACAGCTGTCTTAAGTATTTGAGGGAATGATTACTTTGACAGTGAACATGTGCAATTTTTATCGGCAGAGGTTATATTAGTAATTCTTACTATGTACAGTCTCAGCATGCACACTGTGTATTCTGAGAGTCCCTTGATGCTTCAACTTTTAGTCTAATTTTGAGATTTAAGCAAGTTAAACAGCTATTTTATAGGTACTTACTTGAAAGTTAACACCACTGAATTCAATGAGGTAAATTCTGAATAGGGGTACTTCTGAATAGGAAGCTCTTTATTGGTCATTTCGCTTTTTGCAACCCAGATTGCCTGCTGATGTGTAACATTTGGTTCTAAACCTAAAGACGCTCATTTGATTACTTAGTTTCTTTAGGTAGTTAGCAATTTGTCTAATAATATAGCATTATATATTTAATTGTGTTTTTGTCTGTCACAAATATCTTGCCACATTCTTCCTGGCCATCCAACCAAGAACAGTTGTAAATATCTTTATTGAGACATACATGCAATCTGGATTATATGCTACTTTTCATTCCATTGCTTCCCTATTTTAAGTGTTAATCTTGTTGTGTACAAATTCTTCTAGTCTTGATATAATTCAACCTTTAACTGGACTAAACTGGCTTTCCTTCAGATCATGTCTCTTACACCTGGGAATTATTTTTTTTTCCTTTAAAATACCAGGCCTTTTAGATTTTAGAGAATTTAGATTTCAGCTGAAACCAGTTTGATACAACTTTTTCAATGTGTAAACAGTAGCTGTTCTTAAGCATTCCTTCTTCCTTGCAGCATGATTGATGGGCATTATAAAGAATAAATAATATTTTCTTTTTTGGAGAATAAAAAGAGCAGAAGGAAGAAGTAGAGCAATTGTGAATAACTGAACAATTCCCTTGAAATGTAGTTAATCTATCTCAAGTGAATTTCTGGTATCTGCAAATAAAAGAATAGAGTAGAAAGTAATGAAAAAAAGACTGTTCTTTGTTCTCTGTATAGGTTCCTGCAGGGTGAGGATAAATAATCTAACTTGTTATAAAATATAGCAAATCTTCATCCTGGGCTAACCAGGTGAAGCTGGGAATGAACTGATCTAGTGGCTGTCTGAAAGCTGTTTACATCATTTCTAGATGAGAAACAGAATTTGGTTCAATCCTGCCAACACTGAGTGGCTATTGCCTGGCTGTTTTGGGGATGTTTTCACCATTGGTCTTGAAATGGGGCATTGCTTCCCATTCAAGACTGATGTGCAACTTCATGGTCCCCTTGGTCAGGAGGACTTTTGCATGGATTCATTTTGTGCACTACTTGTCCCCAGGGATGAAATCTACTTACCTTCCCTACCGGTTTGGAAATGCACGGACCCTCTGAGCATGCGCAAACCCTTCTGTGCATGCACAGAGGGTACAAAACAGGTTAGTTCCTGGTTAAAACCAGGAAGTAATGATGACTGGGCAGGTGGATGGAGCCTCATGCTGCCATCATTACTGGTTCTCTGAACCACCCTCTGCCATTGTTACCGGCTCAGCCAAATGGGTCCGAACCAGTAACATTTCACCCCTGCTTGTGCCCTCTTCATAACTGAGAGGCTATTGAGATGATCACTCCTCCCCTGGTTATCTCATGATTCAACTATTGCAATGTGATATATTGAAAATAAAAAAAGATCAAAAACACTGAAAAAAAAAGGTTTTCTACGGTAAAAAGGGGAGAAAAGCATGTTTAAAGCAAAGGTTTTACAGTTAGGATTAAATCTTGAATATGTACCATTGGTCAGTATTTCTATTTCATCAGTAGTTTAAAAGGATAGATACATATTACAAAATGGGTGACATAATCATTACATCTAGTAGGGCAATCTTTTTATATATATATATAAGCAATACCAGGTTTCACTCATAACACATCATATATGAATAAATGCCAAACTTTTAGAATGTAACACAATATAATAGTCATGTATTTAAATTTTATTTAATGTATTAATAAAGGGAGGAATAAACCCAAATAGGACAATAATGGATTGAGCCCGAAACATACGTAACTATCCCCTAAACCAGTCAAACTGCTGGCCCGTGGGCTGGATGCATCACGTGCTGGCCAAACCCACATCTGGTTTAGCAAAAAGGGGAAAAGTCCTGATACGTCACGTGGTGCCGCCATTACAACGTGAGTTTGACACCCCTGCCCTAAAGTATTTTACATTTCCCAAAAAAAAAAAAAGAGTTACGGCTCTGATATGGTTGTGACATATAGTGTAAGTGGTCCTAATGTGTTGGAGCAGAAGTAAGTACATTTAATGTACCTGATTTGGGCTATAAAAATTTAGATGGTATATTATAACAGCAAAGATTTTTTTTCTACAACTTTTTGTTGTCACCTAGTGCTCATTTTGATTTTGACAGCCCACC
This sequence comes from Masticophis lateralis, assembly GCA_030761175.1. Lineage (NCBI taxonomy): Eukaryota > Metazoa > Chordata > Lepidosauria > Squamata > Colubridae > Masticophis > Masticophis lateralis. The sequence goes on along the minus strand of JAUDYJ010000001.1, from coordinate 308,038,857 downwards.
TCTGGCAGCTTAGTCTAATGAATAAGATAGTATGTTTATGCACAAGAATCCTTAAGATTTTTCTTACTCCAACAGATGTTGTAGAGATGTACCAGAATTTAAAATGTGAGGTGCAAACTATTAGCGTTATTTTCTTACAGTTTATTAGGAGAGTATACATTTAAGTTCCTCCAACTCTTGTCCAGGAAGTTAATATAAAAATAACAAGGGGCCACGATATATACTTCCTTCACTTGTTTATATTTGATCTCTTCTTGATAGCTGTCATCAGTGATTACCTTCCAGTCTGTAAAGAAGTGTGATCACATGGCCTTTGGATATATTTTTTTCACTAACCTATCACCAAGGATAAGTTCAAAGGCTGTTTTCAAATTAACAGCTACTGCATAATGGCTACACTAGTAATACGTTTGCTTTTTTAAGTGAGTGCATTAGAAATTGATCAAGAACCTTTCAGTACAAATGCCTGAAAATTGACTATTTAATTTATATTGTAATAACCAAAGCTTGCCTTCTTTCTGCTTTTGTAGACTGGCATTATCTTTACTGGTTAGTGCTTGATGATTGGCTGAAATAGAAAAATTCTACACTACGGAGATTTGATGAAATTCACCAGCTTCAAGTCCCAAATAATCTTCTCTTAATTTTGTGGAATTTCTCAAAAAACCTGTACAAGATTTTTATATAATATTGAAGAAATTATGTTGATTTCAAATGAAGTAGACTGCTTTCGCAAATAGTTTTATTGATTGCAACTGAAGTGATTTGGTAAGCTTACAAAGGAATGATTGAATGTATCTTAATTGAAATCAAATGGGACCAACTGATCAAATATATACCACCTGGAATATGAATAATCCCAGTTCTTCGCACTTTCCGATGTGCCCTGAAGATCTTTCTATTTCAACAAGCAGGGCTAGCATAAACATCAAAATTCTATGCCAAGGTCTTAGTAGATACACCAAGTTGACTTAATTTATTATTTATTGTTTATAAAATATATTTATATGTATATGAAATCTTAATCTGTTCACCGCCCTGAGTCCTTTGGGAGAAGGGCGGTATAGAAATTCAATAAATAAATAAATAAATAAATATCTTTAAAAATGCATTCATCAATAACAGCCTTCCCCTTAATAGTTCAATATCTCTAATTCTATAAAATCATCTATCTTCCTATTACATGAATGCAATCAATATCCCTTTGTTCAAAAAGAGAATAACCGGCCTGCAGGTGCTTAGATCTGGCTCATGGAGCTGCCCTAGAAACAGCAGACCAGCCCACAGTGCCTCTGCCAGTGAAATTGGAGCTCAGGAGGGCCCATTTTCATTTGCAGAGGGTTACAGGAGACCATCACAATCAAAAATGGAGCTTGGGAGCCCGTTTTTTTCTGGCAGAGCACTCGGCCCATCACAGATGCTCCCCGACAAAAATGACATTGAGCTGGCCACACCTACCCTGGCCACGCCCACTCCAGCCCCCCAAGTTCAAACACAACCCTGATGCAGTCCTCAATGAAATTGAGTTTGACATCCCTGCTCTATGTATGTTTGCATAGCCTGGCTCAATTTTGGATGCCTGTGTACATTCTATGGTGGTAGCATTCAGCCCCCGGTAACCTGTTTTGACATGTGGAAGAGAGTCAAGACTAGAAAAAATATCTAATTTGCCTTAAAATAAAGGATAAATAAAATGATAAAACCATGATATCAATATTTCACCCAGCAAACAATTTTACATATGCATTCTCTCTACTATAAGAGTATTGCTTTCTGACATTGGTTCCAAAGACCTTTAATTTTTGGTCAAATTTAAAGCAACAGCAACTTTTGACAAGATAGTTGGGTCATTTTGTGATGTTCAGAATCAACAGTGGGGAGATTTTCACACTCTTTACAGTTCCTGAATGCCAAATTGAATTTGTTGCAAACCAGATTACACTGAACTGTTTGGTTTTGTTTATTAAGATCAATGCATTCTACAGAATGCCTCATAATTGTACATTTGCTTTTTATAAAGACATAATTATTCACTGCATAAATTACCCCAAAGTTAAATATATCCCATAAGGCCTCATTTTAGTAAGTGCAGCAGATTCACTATATCTGGGATTCTGTCTTGAAATGTTCCACACATGTTCCCTAAATCAGTACACTTGGACTATGGTTCATGGTTTTTCTTTATTTGCATTTTAAACAAAACTCTGTGAATGATCCAGGCAAAGCTTCACCCTTTAATTTCTGGTACTTTCAGTGAACGAGCCGAGCTTGTGTTTTCATCACTCCAGTTTAGCAGAAAGAAAGCCACATAATTTCAACTGGATAATGTCCAATTTAGCTTATAAAACATACTTTTTCAGTGGTATGGTTACTTTATGTTTATATCTTTATTGAAAATATTTTTATGCCATATTTTGAGGAAAAGGTTTCTCAAGACAGCTTGAAAGCTATTTACTCAAATAATAAATGTAAAACTCAGCAATATAAAGTATTGATGGAAGCTGTAAAATTAAAAAATGGACTTCATTCATTTAAAAAATGGGCATTTGTTAAAAAAATAAGCTAGAACATTCAAAAAACCTTTAAAAAACAAGGGAATTCCATAAGATTTTAAAGACAGCAATCATTTTAAAAAAATCTAATCCCAGAATATTTTAAATACTCTGGACAGAGGCAATGGTCCACAGAATTCTGTGAAAATAAGCAAACAAAATGGTAAGGGCTAATGTTATAAGAGAATTTATGTTCTTGTTTTTGGCTGGTAGAATCTGAAACCCTGATTGGCATTTAGATATATCTTGTAAAACACATATGGGCTTATTTATTTTATTTTATTTTATTTTATTTTATTTTATTATTTTATTTTATTTTATTTTATTTTATTATTTTATTTTATTTTATTTTATTTTATTTTATTTTATTTTATTTTATTTTATTTTATTTTATTTTATTTTATTTTATTTTATTTTATTTTATTTTATTATTTTATTTTATTTTATTTATATACTGCCCTTCTCCTTGCGGACTCAGGGCGGTGAACAGCCAGAAAAAACAAATCTTACAAAAGTTAAAAAATATTAAAAGTAACTAATATAAATTTGGCCCATTAGTTAAAAACTGATTCAATTAAAATTAATATCAAAACTCTAAAAAGATTTTTCCCATGGGATCAGGCCAGGCCGGCTAGCTGGAAAAAGTATGTTTTTAAGGCCCAATGAAAAGTCCGGAGGTCAGAGATCCTTTGCAACTCTGGAGGAAGATCGTTCCAGAGGGTGGGAGCTACCACAGAGAAGGCTCTCCCCCTGGGGGTCGCCAGCCGACATTGTCTGGTTGACGGCACCCTGAGAAGGCCCTCTCTGTGGGAGAGAACTGGCCGGTGGGAGGCAATTGGTGGCAGAAGGCGGTCCCGTAAGTACCCAGGTCCTAAGCCATGGAGCGCTTTAAAGGTGATAACCAACAGCTTGAAACGCACCCGGAAGTCCACCGGTAGCCAATGCAGCTCCCGCAGGAGAGGTGTCACATGGGAGCGCCCTGTCACTCCCATAATCCCCCATGCGGCCGCATTCTGCACCAGTTGGAGCCTCCGGGTGCACCCCAGGGGAAGCCCCATGTAGAGAGCATTACAATAGTCCAGGCGAGAAATGACGAGCGCTTGAGTGACTGTGCGTAAGGAGTCCCGATCTAGAAAGGGTTGCAACTGGCGTATCAGGCGAACCTGATGAAAAGCCCCCCTGGCCATGGCCGTAGTATGTTCTTCTAAAGACAGCCGTGGATCTAGGAGGACACCCAAGTTGCGTACCCTTTCCGTGGGGGCTAATGATTCGCCCCCAATGACCAGCGATGGAGTCAGCTGGCTATATCGGGACGCCGGCAGCCACAGCCACTTGGACTTGGAGGGGTTGAGTCAAAGCCTGTTTCTCCCCATCCAGACTCGCACGGCTTCAAGGCACTGGGACATCATTTCCATGGCATCGTTGGGGTGGTCTGGGGTGGAAATGTACATCTGAGTATCATCAGCATACTGATGGAACTCCACCCCAAAACCACGGATGATCTCACCCAGTGGCTTTACATAAATGTTGAACAGGAGAGGCGAGAGGACCGACCCTTGTTGCACCCCACACACTAGGCGCCTCGGGGTCGACCGCTGCCCCCCTGTCAACACAGATTGTGACCGGTCAAAGAGGTAGGAGGAGAACCACTGCAAAACGGTGCCCCCCACCCCCAATCCCTCCAACCGGTGCAACGTGATACCATGGTCGATGGGTTCAAAAGCCGCTGAGAGATCTAACAGGACCAGAATAGAGGAGTACCCCTTACCCCGAGCCCTCCAGAGATCATCCACCAATGCGACCAATGCCGTTTCGGTGCTGTATCCAGACCTAAAACCGGACTGGAGCGGGTCTAAATAGACAGCTTCATCCAGGTACTGGGGGAGCTGCCACGCCACCACACTCTCAACAACCTTCGCAAGAAAGCGAAGGTTGGAGACTGGACGATAGCTAAAACAGCTGGATCCAGAGAAGGCTTCTTGAGGAGGGGCCTCACCACCGCCTCCTTCAAGGTGGCCGGTAGAAAGCCCTCGCTCAAAGAAGCATTGATAATCTCCTGGAGCCAGCCTCGTGTAACCTCCCGGGAAGCCAGCACCAACCAGGAGGGACACGGGTCCAATAAACTTAATAGAAAAGCCCTCGACAGAGGGCTCTCTAGGAGCCCTTTTACCTCCAGAGTCTTCACCCCCTGCAGCACCATAAACAGCCAGACCTGTCCCTCTCCCCCGTGGGTTCTCCTCCAAACCCACTCCCACACCCACCCCTGAGCCCCTTAAAAATCTAATTAAAAAAGTCCTTTAAAAACCCCTCAATCCCCGTTTTGCAACATGCCACCTCTCGGGGTCCCAAAACCCATCATTAAGGTGGGCCCTCGATAACATAGAAGGCCGGGCCTGTGAGAGGGGGGAATCTCACAGGGCAAGAAGCTTAGACCTGGAGTACATCTGAACACAGAATGGAAATAGACAAAATGATAAGGCATGGCTCGGGGTCCACGATAATAGTCAAGAATGTCCAAAGAACAAGGATTCAAGTTAATCAGGAGAATCACCACTACCCTCTCACGGTAGCGGGTAGGAGTCTCTGCATTCTGTCCAACTGAGGGGATGTCCAGACCACCCTCTCACAGTGGTCCGCCATACTAGTCAGGTAAGTTGGAGAGTCCAGGCCACTCTCTCACAGTGGCCTGGCCATATTAGTCCTGAAAGGTGAGACGCCCCATCAGAGGTGAACAAAGTAAGGGACCGGCTCCATCAGTCCTCCCGTGAACTGCCTTGTATAATATCTACTTTGCTTTTGAGCAGGACAGTGAGATGTATGAGGATGCCAACTGCTGCAGAAAATCTGTTATCACAGCAGTCCATGAATACTTTAATCATCTGTCTGTCACAGGTGAATATGCTGCTTCATACATGGAAGACTACTTTATCTAATTATCCAAGACTACTCTTTTTGGTGGTCTCTTTCTTGTATTTAATGCCTGCAGAGCCCATAACAACATAGACATTTATTGCCAGCAAATATTTATACTCATTGAATATTTTAGGCTGGCATGTTTTGATTTAGCTGAGGTGTTTTGAAATCTTCATGAACATGAGAACAATACCTCTTTCAAAGAATTATCTATGTTTATATGAATCTAAAAAAAGACAAAGTTGTTTGAATTGCATTAAAGACTTGGCTTCTGTAGAGCAGGAGTGTCAAACTCACGTCGTCAAATTGTCGTCATGTGACGTATCACAGCTTTTCCCCCCTTCGCTAAACTGGGGATGGGCGTAGCCAGCATGTGACGCTGTGGGCCACGAGTTTGACACCCCTGCTGTAGAGACATAAAGAATGGCCTTGACAGACAGGAGGAAGAGGCATTACCAAAATTGGTGCAGCTTAGATGCATTCCAGGAAATTAATTTGAGAAAACATCTTAGGCCACTCACTAGTTCATACAAAGATAAGTTCAGGAGGAAGGAAGCACATTCATACTTGCAAGACTCTGTTACTTTAGCTGTTCTAGTGGAAGTAATTTTAGACATATATGGCATTGGTTACTTAGTTTGGTCTACCTTATAGGAATAACAGCTATTTTAATTATTCATTTTTCAAACTCAAGTGGAATAGCAGCCTCTTTAATAAGTTGACTCATTTTTCAAACTTGAGCTTGAAAAAAAGGCATGGTAGTTTTAAAGAGTTGCTGGGCTTCACCTCTTTTCATAGCATCTACTTCCCTGATGTATAGAGAGTGGTCTGAATATTTACTATGCACATTGAAAATGTACATGGCATATCATGTTAGTAGATCAAACATACCAGTAATTCATATTATTGTGCAACTAAATCCCATTTAATTCAGTAGAACCAGTCTGGAAGTAAGTGTGTTTAGGTCTGAAGCTTTAATAGGACTTCTGTGCTTTCCATTATTGTAACAAGAACAGCCACTTTGCTTTGAAATGAAGGATATATTTGAAGCTTGTTTCTGCTTGAAGCTGTGATGGCAAACATTTCTCCAACTTGTTTTATAAGTGACATAACATTATTACTCATTTGGGTATTTATTATAATAATATTAATCACTCTAATTATTTTCATGATTGCTCAGCTATTAAATGAATCGCAGGAGTCTTTGAAACTTGAACAAAACCAGCAAATGATACCAGCTACTTCTTGCCCTCATTGTATCTTTAGGTACCTCTGGATGTACACATCTGCAAAAATGCAGAAGGGATGCAATTTGTATAACTTTTAATTAATTATTTTTTGAGTGAAAATAGAGTGAAATGCACCATGGTTTTCAATTGCTTTCAATTATCATTAAACCTTTTATTTTGAGAGCAATTTGCATAATGTTTCATAAACATGTAGACAGATTAACCTTTTTAGTTAATTTATTCATTGGTAGTAAAAATTCAAAGCACCTCTTATGAGAAAATAATGCCTTGCTGTTAAATTACATGGAAACAAAGCAATTGGGACCAGCTTGCCAAAGTTTGTCCCATGTCAGAGCACTAAAGTATACAGAGAATAAAACTTCCCCTGTTAGCACAGTGTTGACTAAATGGTCTGTTTGTGAACAATTAACAGTATTATAGAAGATTAGGTAAAGTATTAATTAGAGATGGGTTAAAGGAATATCACCCAGAACAAATAGCTTCAAAAATGGAGGGGTGGGCTTCTAGACAAGGAACAGAGGGAAGAAACATTTTCTTTGCTTTATGTGTTATATAAATTTTATAGGAAGGGAATGTTGTAGCCATTTGATCACTTCTAAAGTCAAACATCGAGATGTTTTGCATGACTCTGGCCCTGAATTAGAGGCCAATGAGCTGATTATATCTTGTCCTACTGTTATCATCATATGAATACCGTATTTTTCAGAGTATAAAATGCACTTTTTTTCCTCCTAAAAGAGGCTGAAAATTTGGGTGCATCTTATACTCTGAATGCAGCTTTTTTGAAGCTTTTTTTCAGCCCTAACGAGGTGCTAGCGAGTGAAGCGATCTCTGTGCTAAGCTTTTTTTCAGTGAAGGAACTTCCTTGCCTTGCCCACTCCCTCCAACTCTCAGCTGTGAAGCTTTTATTCAGCCCTAATGAGGCACTAGCAAATGAAGCTGATCTCCATGGTTTGCCTGCTTTTCTCATTGCTTCTCTCTCCAAAGATCAGTTGTGGTTTAGAAGCTGTTTTTTATCCCCAAGGAGGGGATAAAAACCAGCAAACTAATGTGCTGAAGCTGACCAGACTAAGGACACTAACCAAATGAATACCTGGTAGACAGATTTTTTTTCCCTATTTTCCTCCCCAAAAACTAAGCTGCATTTTATACTCTGGTGTGTCTTATACTCCGAAAAATATGGTAATTGCACAGTATTTCTGACTGTGCCTCTGATCCAGATTGATTTCTTTGAAGTCCAGTGTGAGTAAGTCCAAGCAGGTCATTATCATAAAATTCTAGGGCACACATCAAGAACACCAAGCATTAAAATACACAAATGTCCCTATTAAATGCAGTAGGGCTAGTTTGTATTATTGACATGAAAACTCTTAACCTAGCTGCATCTTAGACATGGGGCCCAAGAATTCTATGGATAAAGATTACATCATCTGATGAAAATAACAAGCAGTCCATATATAAAACATATTCAAATTGTTTATCTAAGGTCTTGAGTTACATTATTTATTTGATCTCTAAATCACCTAATACCAAAATCATGCATTATGATATCATTGCACAAATGGTATACATGACAGACATAAAAAGGGAAAGGACTTCTAGCATATAGTCCTGGCTGCCATCTTGATACTTTTTACCCTTTGCAAACATCCTTGGGTAGGAACTTCTTTTTCTTTTGGGGGGGAGAATAAAATGTAATTTGAGCATTTATAAAATATGCACATCGAAAACCTTTTTCATTATCATAGGTAAAGAGATTGATAACTTTATAGATATTGTTCCATTTATATAGTACCACCTAAATGAATAGTTCTCTCAATATTATACAGAACATTACTTAAGAATGATTGTATTAGGGTTCAACTCTGTCCAAATAAATAATAGTAAGATTAATAGCAGAATTATCACAAAAATGCTAGTTCCTCCTTGGAATAAACTGAATGCTTTTAATACGATTATCTTGATAATATAAGATAATTATTTTAATTTAATTAACTATACCAGCTCCAAAGCTGCTGTGCTGTAAGAATTTTTATTATTACTGATGATTACCATTGGCATTGTAGCAAAAGGAAACAGGGAATAATTAACACATTTCCAGTGGAAAGATAATAGTAAAACATCAGAAAAAGAATGTTAAAGAAAATGTAGCCTTGCGGGTTGCCCAAGGCAAGAAAGATTAGAGATAAATGCCTTTGGGTTTTTACAAGGGAAGAGTCAACACTTATTCTTTATTCCTAAATCCTACTAGAAAGTGATACTAACCATAGCCCTCATTAATTCAGTCTTTGTTACCCTGACAATGTTATCCAAGTTAACCTCTTTGCATTAACTTGAAACTAAATAGTTCCCAACTGAAACACTTGGTCTGCTTTTTGGATTTTCTTGCTTCATTGCTCATTCTGGCATTTTTGGATTATATTCTCCCAGTGTTCAGTCCTATGAACTATTAAGGCACCTTCCAGGATGAATGTTAAGAAAACCTTCCTCTTTGTAAGATCAATTAGTGGAATAATTTACCAAGAAAGACGTTAGATGTTAGATGTTAGAAGAAAGATGTTAGACACAAATAGATGATACACAGTGATCTAACAGGTAAAAGTGCCAATGATCTTTTGGTTCCATCGTAACAGTTTGAAGGAGACCTCCATTTTGATCTGGGGTACAGAATGATTTACCAAGAAATGTAGACTTGACAAAACATTTGCTTCCCTCCAGTTGATGTTTTAAGGACTTACCGTATTTTTGGGAGTTTAAGACGCACCTACCTTTTAGGGTTGTTGGTTTTTTTTAAAAAAAATTATTTTTTAGACAAGCACACATACAAACATAAATGTATTTTCTTTTTTTTTTTTATTGAAAAAGTTTTACAATAAAAAATTTTCCCCCCTTTTTTCACCCCTACCCCCTCCCCCACCCTCTCATGCCCCCCAACCTCCCCCCAACCCCACCCCCTCCCTCTCCCACCCACCCCTGACTTCCGCTACACATTCTTAAGAAAGAAAAACAACAAGAATTTATAACAACAAAGAAAACAAATACTATTATATATTCAGTTCTAAGTTAAGAGGAAGAGGAAAGAAAGAAAGAAATTAAAAAAAAAAATAAAAAAAAATAAAAAAAAATAAAATAAAATAAAGTAGTACAAAGAAAGACCCATAAACATAAATATTTGTCTAAGCTTAACAGTATTGTAATAAAAAAAAACACCAGAAAAAATAACCATTATAATATTTAACACAATTTAAAAACAGAGAAAAATAAAAATGAAAGAAACATTACTAACATTACTAATCATATACCATACTCAATCACTCCAAAATTATATAACTTACTTGTTCATATTAAATAATGCCACATATTTTAATCCGAACTACTCCCCCTAATTCAAAAGCCCAGAAATCCCCCTTTCAAAGAAAAAAAAAAAATAAAGTATATTATAATATAATATAATTATGCATATATTGTTATAATTTTCCATAACTTGAATTACAATCTTCTCTTCTTCCTGATTGAAGTTAGGTCTTCTTTCTTCACCTGTATCCAATTCCAATACTCTTCATCTTCTATCTGCTCCCATCAGTAAAACAAAACATTCCACATGAACCCCCCGTGTGACTTTATATAGATAACATCCAACCAAGAAGATAATCACTCCTCTAGGTAGAATCATTCAAACAAACGTGTTCTATTTCAACGAGAAAAAACCCAATGCAGCTCCTTAGAAACAAAAAAATCAAGAAAAAAGAAAAAAAATCCTATAGACTGCATTCCCAGATGTTCTTATAAAAACTGTTTCAAATCCTGCCACCCTTTGTCATTCACTCTTGGTTGTAAGACATTTTCATTTCCATTCTTTGCTCTTGGATGATAAATTCCAAAAAAAAACTATGATAGGGTAATCACAAAACGCTACTACTATATAGATAGCATCCAACCACGAAGATATTCATTCCTCTAGGTAGAAACATTCAAACTAGCGTATTCTATTACGACAAAAAGAAACCCAATGCAGCTCCGCCAAACCTTAATGACAGAAAGAATCAAAAAAAGAAGAAAATCCTAGCAACTGCATGCCCAAATGTTCTCATAAAGTTGTTTCAAAACCTGCCACCCTTTCACTCCTTCTGGTTGTTAGATATTCTCCTTTCCATTCTTTCCTCCTGGATGATAAGTTCCAAAAAAAAAACTATGGTAGGATAATCACAGAACGCTGCTACCATTGCAGCCCTCTGTTAAGCTTGCTCAAGATGTTAAATCCAATTCAAAAATATGAAAAAGAAACTCCAAATCAGGATGAAGACTTTATAATCCTTAAATCCAAATCCATATAAACTTTAGAAAGTTTATAACCAATTTTCACAATTATCCAAGCTTTCTGATAACAGCTGCATCTGATGAAGGACTCTACGACACTCGTTAGTTACCTCTCGAATTTCCTCGTTAAAATCTGGTTCCTGCTGCTCGATATCACCATCCTTTTCTTGCGGAGCGTTGGACCTCTGCTGCTGATCATCTTGAATTATAGTATTTTTTAAATCTTGCTCCAGCAGTACAAGGTCCGGTGCTCCTAGTCTAGGTTCACTGGTGTGGTCCATAATAAGATCCTCAGAGAAACCAGATTGCACTCCTTGTGTTTTTAACATTCTTTGATTCATTCTTTGAGTCTCATCCTTCTGTTTACCTTTTACAAACTCTCTTTCTTGTTTCTTATTCTTGAGGTCTTCCGAAGCTCCCTTAAAAATATTTTTATAAAAATGTTCCGCTTTCTCAATAGTATTCAGACAATATCTCACGCCATAATATCTAAAAATTATGCCAACTGGTAAATCCCATCTAAATGGGATATTACTTTCCTTCAATTCTTTAGTTAAGAAAGCAAATTCTTTCCTTTTCTTTAGAACCTTCGGTGGTAACTCTTTAAAGATATTAATTTGTTCACCTTCTACTTGCGCTCTGGCAGAATAGGACCTTTGTAAGATGTCATCTCTCAACCTTTTATCAGTAAAGTAAACAACAACATCTCTGGATAAATTCCTTTGTTTAGCTACTCGTGAGTTGACTCTGTAAACTTTCTCTATACAACCAAGAATTATCTCATCCTCAAGCTCTAGTAGTTCAGCAAAAACCTTTGCAATAGTTGCTTTTAAATCTCTCTGGTTTTCTTTAATACCTCTTACTCTGATTGCTGAGGCCATAGTTTTAATTTGAAGCATGATAATATCATTCTGTATAGTCTGATTACAAATCTCAGCTTTCACAAACCTTTCTTGTATTTCTTGAATCTGGGAGCCAAATTTACTGCTAATTTCAGTTACTTTCTCCTCCATTTCAATCACCACATTTGAAAGATCTGAAATTACTTTAACAATAGTTTGACTTAATTGGTCATGCTTTCCAGCAGTCAAATCCACAAGATTCTTCTGTGAGTTTTTAATTTTGTCAACTACACTCGATAAAGAAGTTGTTATAAGTTCTTTTAAGTCCCCTTCTGCCAATCCAGACAATTGCACCATCTCAGCTTTGCTCTTCAGCTGGCTCAAGGGGGAGCCCCCCCTTCCTTTAGTCATCTTTATTTTACTTTGAATGGCTTTACTATGCTTTACTTCACTTTGCCATACTTTATTTTAATCCTTGTTTTAAAGAAAAATATCCAGAAAAAAGGAAAAAAAAAATTTTTTTTCTTCTTACTTTAAGTGACTCTCCCATAGCAAAGTATTCATTTCAAAGCCTCCATTTTCAATCACTCTGGCATTTTTTCCAATTAAGATCAGTCGCCATCTTAAAAAAACTTTTTTAGAAACTTTCACTTCTCTTCCTCTCCTTCCCCCCTCCTCTCATTCCTCTTCAATAAAAAATTAGTAAAAAAAAAAAAAAATCCATACTTGCTTCATCTTTGCTTCTTTCTTTTTCGGCTTGCTCCATAGACGCTGTGGTGTTGCTTCCAGCGTCTGGCTCCGCTAGTTAACTAACTAGCGGAGGACAGTCTCGTCGCGGAGCCTCTCTGGAGGTATAGAGGGGCCATCCTTCTGAGCCCTCCCCAGGACAAACAAGACGATCCTGGGGCGACTCAGGGGGCCCAGCCTCACCCCCAGAAGCTCTGCCTGCTCCTCCCGCTGAGGAGCAGGTTGTTTGAGCCGCCTGCCAGCTGTGAGGCGGCTCTATACGCAGCGAGACGCCGGCGGGCATGAAGGAGCCCGCCGCCGCCGAGGAAGGCGCCACCGGAAGTCATAAATGTATTTTCTTTGAACAGAGTATTTGGCTGGTTCACAAATTTAAACAGTGTTTAGTCATTTCAATTACATTTACAATTTCTATATTTCCTTTTTGCCATATTTATTCCTCGTCTATTTTTTTAAAAAAACAATATTACCCTTCATTCTCATATCTAATCTTAATCAAATTCAATTTTTCCCTTCTATATTATACCGCTTCCCATTGTCATCTGTTTTTATATCCATCGTCACATTGGTTAATTATTTAATATTACAATTGTTTAATACAAATTCAACATTTTTATATAAATCAATTAGTTATAACTATCTTTTTTTGTATATTAATCAATATGAACATGAATATTCCAATTATTTCCATGCAATCCAATTTCTTACAAATCAATTAATTATATTTACCAATAATAATAAATCAAATCATTTCCCCCATATATTCCTCCAAACCATAACTTAACCATTTCTGCTTTCAACACAATATACAATTAATAGCATCTCAATTATTACAATTCCCTAGTTGAATAGACCTTTTTTTCTTTTGTGTTTTAAAATCTTGAACTCTCCTCTTTGCCCTAAATTTCCCATTGTTTGCACCTACTTTTTTTGGTGAGCAAAAAGAAAAAGAAATCTCTCTCCCTGCCTCATTTTGTCACGTTGCAGCAGAGCCTGCTTTACTTTCAGTTTCGTTTCAGCTAGGGGAAAAAAAATCTTCTCCAGCATTCTTTGCAGCAAGCAAAAAGCTTGCAAAACGAGAACTTGCAAAAGAGCCTGCACAAAACAGCTGAGAGCAAATCAGCTGAGAGTCGGGAGACCAATCTAATCAACTTGTGCTAATTAGCCTATACTGAAGCTGAATGCTGTTTTTTCTTGCTGTTTGCTTGCAAGGAGGTAACTGCTGGGAGGCAGAGGCCAAAGGGTGGGGGCCAGTGGGCGAGCAGGGCTACATTCGGTGTATAAGATGCACCTAAATTTTCATCCCCTTTTGGGGGGGTAAAAAGGTGCATCTTATACTCTGAAAAATACGATATACTGTTCATAACAGTCTTTGTTCTGCTTCATTCATTATTTCTCACATAATTTTATCACACAATATTCAATCCTAAAAAATATTACAATGTACAGAAAATGGCAACAATTGGCGGAATAAAGGAATATTTTCTGGGAATCTTGGGGAAACATATTGGTATAAAGCTGGTAAACATGGCTTTAAGTGTTTTTCCTGTTTATTCTGCACATACTTAATCTTGAAGCAGGCTATAAAGTGCGATAATTTAGATAGAGGGATGGACAGATAGACAGACAGACAGACAGACAGACAGACAGACAGACAGACAGACAGATAGATGGATGATAGATAGCAATAGCACTTAGACTTATATACCGCGTCATAGTGCTTTTTATAGCTCTTTCTAAGCGGTTTAGAAAGTCAGCATACAATCTGGGGCCTCATTTTACTGACCTGGAAAGGATGGAAGGCTGAGTCAACCTTGAGCCTGGTGAGATTCGATCTGCCAAATTACAGGCAGCTGGCAGGCAGCAGAAGTAGCCTGCAGTACTGCATTCTGACCACTGCTCCACTTTGGATAGATAGATAGATAGATAGATAGATAGATAGATAGATAGATAGATAGATAGATAGATAGATAGATAGATAGATAGACAGACAGACAGACAGACAGTCAGACAGACAGACAGTCATAGAGATAGACAGGCAGACAGATGATATAGAGACAGAGAGAGAAAGACTTTTTATATAAAGGTTTCAGTGTTAGCATCAATTTTAAAGTTTATGGAACACAGACAATACTGACAACAGAGGTCATACAGTTCTGGAATGAGATTGCTAAGCTTCTTTTTCCTCTTCCTCTTCCTCTCTTTATTAAAAACTTTCACAAAATGTCAGTTCCCCTTCTTCAAAGTGTGTTGCTGAATGTCACTGGTGCAATGTCATGAGAATTTGGTGGCACAAAAAAAAAAAAAATGTATTTGAGCGTGATTTGAAACCTAAACCCCTTCTGTGGTGTTTCTTTGACATTACTTGGTGTATTAAGATGGCAATGCTCTTTTCTTTTTTTTAAAGGTAGAATATTCAGATGTGTTTTCCAAAATGCTTTGAAACACATATTAGATAAATAATAAATGTTGATTTCTTCAATACTCAATATACATATTATTTTAAAAAGGAAATTACACCATCTACTCATATTGTATTGTTACTTATGAAATCTTCAAAAAAAAAAATCCACATTTAGGGTTTTGAAAGAGACTTGCTGCCATTAAATCTCAGACAAATTGTAGTTGAAACCAGTTTTCAGCAAATTCCATGTCCTTTCTTTACTTTGAATTGTTTGTTAATTGAAGTATTCCCTCTCCTCCTACCAAATATAGAAGGAACCAAATACCAACCCTACCAAATCTCTGCCATGTCAAATCTCCACTGCATCAAATCTGAACAACTATTATCACAGAAGAATCCAAAACAATAGTTGTCTCTGAGTTCCTTAGTAAGGAATTTATTAAGAAAAGGTTTGAAATGATAATACAAGGATTCCAGTAAGTAACTTAGCTATCAGATGGGGAACCTATGTATAGGTAACTCATAGCTGTTAGATCCTGGCTCTTGTCCTCTAGCATTTTTGGTATAATGAGTAGAGCTCCATCTCTTCTGCCCCTGAGTTTTATTTACATAATTGTTATTAGTTCTATTACCATTGCAAGAATCCTCTTTTACATATCTCATCACATATCATATTTAGCAGTGAATCCCTTCTCTCTCCAGGCTAACTTGGATACCTGTGGATACTATATAACTAGAACTGATCTTATTATGGAGAGCTAATATGTGCTTTTTGGGTTTATGTATATTGCAACATCTGATAATATGCAGGGAGCAGTTTTGTATACTGGATTTAGGGCAGAACATGAAGAAGATTCATACATTACTATTACTATTAGTGTCAATCTTCTCATCATTCCTCTTACCCATCTCCTCCCACTTATGACTATATGACTGTAACTTGTTGCTGTATCATTACTATTTATATTGATTGTTTCCTAGTATGATTCGATCGCTTATTTCTATCCTATGACTATCATTAAGTGTTGTACCTTGTGATCCTTGATGAATGTGTCTTTTCTTTGGTGCATACCAAAAACAAATTCCTTGTGTGTCCAATCACATTTGGCCAATAAAGAATTCTGTTCTGTTCTGTTCTGTTCTGTTCTGTTCTGTCCTGTTCCGTTCTGTTCCGTTCCGTTCCATTCCATTCTATATATAAACTAAAATGATAATATAAGATGGCAGCCAATGTGGGAAGCTACCCAATAGAGAGGCTTTGGTAAAACCAAAACTTGATCATTCTCTGAGTTTCGTAAGTTTAACATGTGGTTCAAAATTGGATATTGACTTCACAGAAACATGAAACACTTTCTTTTCAACAAATTCCCCAAATTCATAACTGACTTCTTTGCTTCTGTTTGCTATAGATAAATAAGCACCCACTGTATTTTCAAACTTCCTATTTTTATGAGATGATGTTTCCTGAAAAAGATAGTTTTGAAAGCTTTTTCTTTTCAATGACTATATGGATCCAATATGGGAATTTCATACTTCCCAACTGGTTTGGCAGGATTCCATCAATGAGCAACCCAAGAGCTCTGAAATTTCATTTTTATATTTGTGGAACTGGTGTAATATGCTATACTTCTGATGAGATGCACAGACCCTGGCTTGGGTCTTTTTTTTCTCCCCACCTGTTAAATTCATAGCTATTATCATTTCACATGCTGCAAATCCTACAGGATATTTATATAGGATCAAATAATTCATTGTTGGCAAATGTACTGCAGTCTGCTACTGGATTCTTCTCTTTCCTTCTCTCTAATTTGCTTTTCCAGTTACTCATGACAGGCTATCATGTAGTTTATTAATTCAATCTCAGGTCAAAATGGATTGCTTCAAAGAGATTCTGTGGTTCTCTAGGGTGAAGGAATTTCCTATAAAATGACCAAAACCACATTGGAGTCATCTAAAGCTCTGAAATGTAGAGCTACTTTGAGTTTTAGAGAAACATATTGCTACTATGCCTCTCTAAGAAATGGCTTATTGCTTTCCTTTTTCTATCTACGGGGGGAAAAATTGAATGGTGAAGAGATGAATGACAATCACATCATAAAAATATTTTTGCAAAGTGTCTTCTGTTGAAGCATGTAGAGTCTTATCTTAAGTTGGGCCTTTGGTCCTGAACAAAATATTTTTGTAATGAAGAGTATTGATGGAGCCAGTGAAAAAAATGGCTCCTGGTGGCTTTCTGATTTTTCTAGCCTAGTAAAAGTAAAGGTTCCCCTCGCACATATGTGCTAGTCGTTCCCGATTCTAGGGGGCAGTGCTTATCTCCTTTCAAAGCCAAAGAGCCAGCACTGTCTGAAAATATCTCGGTGATCATGTGGCTGGCATTACCAAATGCAAAAGGCCAGTGGTGGGATTCAAATAATTTAACAACCAGTTCTCTGCCCTAATGTTTTCCTCTAACAACCAATTCACCAAAAACTGCTCAGAAAGTTAACAACCAGTTCTCTCAAAGTGGTGCAAACTGGCTGAATCCCACCACTGCCAAAGACGCACGGAATTCTGTTACCTTCCCACCAAAGGTGGTCTCTATTTTTCTACTTGCATTTTTTAATGTGCTTTCGAACTGCTAGGTTGGCAGAAGCTGGGACAAGTAATAGGAGCTCACACTATTACGGGCACTCAGGATTCGAACCGCTGAACTGCCGACCTTTCGATCAACAAGCTCAGCATCTTAGCCACTGAGCCACTGCATCCCTTTCTAGCCTAGTAGGTTTGTAATATTGTTTTTTTTTTTCATTTCAAGCCTCTTACTTGTAGCCTCTATTATTATTTGTGCATTTATTAAAGACAAACATTCCACCTTTTAAAACAGGTTTCTCAAGACAGCTGGCAAAGAAAGTCTGTGAATCAAGACTTCACATACAGGTAGTCCTCGACTTATGGCCACAATTCAGCCCAACATTTTTGTTGTTCTGTAAGACATTTGTTAAGTGAGTTTTGCCCCATTTTACGACCTTTCCTGCCACAGTTGTTAAGTAAACCACCATAATTGTTAAATTAGTAACATGGTTGTTAAGTGAATCTGGTTTCCTCATTGACTTTGCTTGTCAGAAAGTTACAAAACACAGGAGCCGAGGATATGGCAGCAGTCCTAAATATGAATCAATTTCCATGTATCTGAATTTTGGTCACGTGATCATGAGGATGCCATAACAGTTATAAGTGTAAAAAATGTTTTTCACTGCTGTTGTGTTGCAACTTCAAATGGTCACTAAATGAACTGTTATAAGTCAAGGACTACCTGTAGTTGTTTTCAGATTCTCTTCTTAGAATTTAGTCCTACATGCAAAGCCATCACTTTTCCTCTCCTTCCTTAATAAAGGTTGGCACTAATTATTCAGGATAAACTTATCTAGAATCAATTTCTGCTCTTTTTTTCAAGTTATTCTACAACTATTATTTTACAGATAATTCATTATAGCTAAATATCACATTAGTGGGAAACCTTTATTATCTTGTGGATGACATTCCTCCCAAAGGTATCAATTCAATCTGCTCTCTTAAAGAATGAGCATGGCTAAGAAAAATAGAGGCTGAAGCAAAAGCAAAATAGAGCCTGAGTGGTGTAGGAGGCTAATGCCTCCTACTAAAGGCAGCAATTAACATCCAGCTGCCTGCAATTACACCAGTTCGAAACTCACCAGGCTCAAGGTCAACTCAGCCTTCCATCCTTTCTAAGGTGGGTAAATTGAGGACCCAGTTGTGGGGGCAATAAGCTGACTTTGTATAAATATACAAAAAGTATGAAGGCTATTGCTTAATGCATTGTAAGCTGCCCTGAGTCTCCGGAGAAGGGTGGCATATAAATCAAATTAAAAAAAAAATTGAATAGAACCATTATCTCAATTTACAACAGTTCATTTAGTGACTGTTACAAGTTACAATGGCATTAAAAAAAGTGATTTATGACCATTTTTGACATTTATGACCATCGCAGCATCCCCATCAGTGGTGGGTTCCTCCCAGTTCGGCCCAGTTCTCCTGAGCTGGTAGTGGTGACAAGATGACATCACCAAACCAGTTCTGCCCCCCCTGCCCCCCCACCTCCCATGCCCACCCCCACCCCCTGTGCTCCCCCCACCCCTCCCACATTATTCTTACCTTTTATTTGGCCCCACCCCCAATCTAAGGCTCCTGAGTCCCAGCTGATGGCTAAAGGAAAAAAAACTGTTGAAACTCTTGCCGCAGGGCTTCAAAGGGCCGCCCTATAGCTGAACAGTGTTAAAAGAAAACAAATGAGTAGACTGGTGCCTGCAAAAATACATGAGTAAATCAGTGCCTGCAAAAATAAATGGGTAGACAGGTGCCTGCAAAAATACATGAGTAGATCAGTACTTGCAAAAATAAATGGGTAGATTAGTACAGCTCTGCAAGCAGTTAAAAGCCTGGTAGACCAGTACCTCTACTAAATCCTAAAGAATTGTCACATGACCATCAAGCCATGCCCACAAAATAAGCCATGCCCACAGAACGGTAGTAAAAAAATGTAGAACCCACTCCTGATCCCTATGGTCATGTGATTTACATTTGGATGCTTGGCAACTGGTTCATATTTATGGCAGCAATGTCCTGGGGCCATGTGATCCCCTTTTGTGATCTTCCAACAAGCAAACTCAATGGGGAAGCCAGATTCTCAACCATGTTACTAATTTAACAACTGCAGTGATTCACTTAACACACATGGCAAGAAAAGTCATAAAATGGTGCAAAACTCGCAACACATTTTTCACTTAGCAACATAAATTCTGGGTTCAATTGTGGTTGTAAGTTGAGGACTATGTGTATTTTCTGGTCTTCATTTATAGCTTCTTCCCATATATCACTCCAAATTTCTCTATGCCATGGGAGGTACTCTACTTTTTCTTTAATTCTGAATTGATCACTTGAAAAGAACAACGTGTTTTAGAAGTTGAACCATTGACATTGGAAGGAATAACTACAAGTTCAATATATCCTCCCTAATAACTATACATACATATTTATTATTGCTACTGATCCTACATTCAGATTTATAACCATGAAATATAGACTTACTTTTTATATTTCATTAGTGTGTGTTGATGATTTATAGTGGAGTTAAATGGAATGTATTATGCATTATGTTCATTGTGCATTAACAAAAATCAGCGAGTCTACCGTAAGCACAACAAAAAGCTAAATCTAACCCAGGCCAAAAAAGGAAAAATAAAGCTGGGAATACAGTATATACCAAATAAGTCATTTTTCTCTTTTAACAATATAGTATAATACTATTTGTATAATTTGGTAAGCCTAGAATAATATAATGCTTTTAAAGCTAAAACTAATATCATTAGGACTAATATTATTAGCTTTATTTAAGTTCAAACAATTTCCATAATAAAGAGAAAGACACACACAGAAAGAAACAGGCACACACATTCAAAGAATAAATTGTCTTGGTGTCTGAACCAAAAGTGTGGCCTAGTATCTTTATTTCAAAATCTATACTGGCTTTGTGGAAAATGATAATGTTCTAAGTTTTCACTGGAGAGGAGAGGAAGCCAAGACTATTAGCATGCTTGCCAATGATTGAGATGCAATTAGCAAGGCCTTCTCTCTGTCTCCTCTCTCAGAATAAAGTAAATGGCTGGCAAGTGTTGAGAATAGGCAGGCAATGGCATATGGCATTACATTACAGAAGATGCTTCTTATGTCTTCTTTCATATCTATCTACATGCCAGTTAATTAAAATGATCTTCTTAAGCGGTATATGAAAGATTATGTTATGTGAAATGGCAAAATGAAATAAAAGTCAAATTTATTTGTGAGGAAGGTTAGACCCTCATTTTTCCAGACTAAGAGTCTAATATGCTTTTATGAATAATATTTTTCCTTTCTTTTAAATGTATATAATTCAACTTTAGAAGAAATGCTTCTGCACGGAGAAGAGGAAAAGAAACATATTTGCCTCTTTTGCCATCAGAAAAACACTCTTCAGTAACATAATAAAAGTGGGTTTTCTTTTTTCCTTTTCTTTCTTGGCAGATCCATGTGTGGAGTAGAAATGGGAATGCTACCTCTACTTTACTTACGCTATTCAATCCAACGAAGGTTTGCTGGAAGGCTATTGTTATTTTCCTATTATGCAGAAATTTCCTGAACACATTTACTGACTATAGCTAAGGAGACTCCAGGATATGGCTAAATTTTAATGGACTGTATTTAGTCTTCTGGAAATCTTAATTAGTGAATATACAATGCTTATTTTTCACTGTAATGAGCTCTAAGAATTGTGGGAATGAAAGCATGAACAAATTGCTTAACCAATTCATCAACAAATCAATCTGGATAATGGGACATTTAGTCTTTCTGTCTAAGACATTAAATTCTACTTTTAAAGAGATTCCATCTCCTTTTTCTTAAGACAAAAAATATTATTTAATTAGTACGCTAAATGTGCTATGATATCGAAATAATAGTTCAAACAATAAAACACAAGAATCCCTAGTGCTGTTATGTAGTTTTCAGCAAAAATGCTGAATTGAATGGTGGATTCCAAGATCCTGGATTCTCTATGTTTGTCAAAGCAGAACTGAATGTAAAAAGATATGCAGAAGTTAGGCGAGATTCAAAAAAACCCTCAATAGCACAACAACTAGGAAAGGGATTTTTAAACCAAAGCACTCAGAACTGAAATGAACAATTTAATGTCTTCCACATAGTTTGGATAAAAATTCCTATAATTCCTTATCATTGGTCATATTGGTTATGGCTAAAGGAAATTGCAATACAAAATCTCAGGAGAATACCAAGAATAGGTACAATGTCTTCTTGTCTCAAAGGTGCTTTTTTCAAGAGACATCTGGACTTTCTGGTTTTACTTTGAAGACCTTTCACTTCTCATCCAAGAAGCTTCTTCCACTCTGACTGGATGGTGGGGAATAAAAGGATTTATACTCCTTGTGGACAGCTGGTCATTTGCATTCTTTTAGTAAGTCATTAAGGCCACCTGGAAGTTTATCTATGTCATTAGGGTCACATAAGTAGTGCCAATGGGTGTGGAGACTTCTTGGAACTGTTGAAAGGACTGTGTTGTAGACTGGAGATAGATGACATTGTATCCCTCCCCCTCTGTTGAGAGAGGGCTGTTCAATTTTGACAAAGATGATCTGTTTGTCCAAAATGTGGACTTTTCTGTCTTCAAAAGAGTAGCCTTTGTCTTTTAAATGCAGATGGACTGCTGCATCTGATGGCTTTGTTCTCCTATGTTGTGCCATGTGTTTATGATGTGGTTGTTTTGTTTCCCCAATGTACAGATCTGCACATGGCTTACTGCACTGTACTGGATATACCACATTATTCAGTTTGTGTATGGGTGTTTTATCCTTGGTGTGCACAAGCTTCTACCTTAGTGTAGTTTTGGGATTGAAGTGAGCACATATAGTCTGTTCACTGAAGATCCTTGTGAGTTTCTCCGATATTCCTGCAATGTATGGAATGACAATGTTGCTTTGTTTATTGTGGAGCTCCTGGAGGGTCTTTTTTGAGATTTGATGAAGGCCCACTTGGGATAGCCACACATTCTGAGGGCTTCTTTCTTGGGTGACTTCTTTCTTCTTGGATGACTTCTTGGCAAGAATTGGTTTCTGATCATTGTCTCCTGAATTCTGTTTTATATATGGGTTTGATTTCCATGATGAATCAGTGAAATGCTCCCCATCCAACCTCAATTAGAAATCACCTAGCAACTATTTCTCCCAGTTCATTTCCTACAAGGATTTCAGCAGATCTCTGTAATATAGCTTTTTATTTGCCCGTTTTTGTTTCTTCTTCTTGCCCTGTCTCGAAATAAATTTGAAAAACCAGTAGATCATCTATGTGGCTGAAATGGGAACAAATTCATTTTTTTCCATCTCATCTACTGTACCTGGCTGTTAACGTTTAAAGTCAGATTCAGGATGATGATGATGATCTACCATCAAGTTGGTATAACCCTTAACAACTTCATAGATTTTTCTCCAGAATGATCTGTCCCCAGGCTTTTTCTTCAAATTGTCTAAGTGAATACCCATTGTTGCTATGAGTCCCTCCACTTTGCTGCTCTTAGGAGGAATGAAATCAAGAAAAGAAGACAAAGATTTTTAAAGAACAAGATTTGCTCCTCTCAGCATTAACTTGTGGCTCTAAAGACCACAAACCATTCTTTTTTAATAGAATGTTATGTGATTATGGGAAAAAATACACAGGAAAAGTAATTGAAGCACTGAAGCTTTAGATTAATTCCTGTACATTTTAATTACCCATGTCTTGGCTCCTGAAATTTTAAGAGATATTTTACACATATTTTCATAGTTCAGTAGTGATGAGTCCTACAAACATTTAAAAAATATTATTCACAGGAAGAAGAGTTTATAGGAAAAGCAAATATACATTGTGACTAGAATAGCACAGAATAGCAATGTGCAAATCTCCACTTGACCATAAAGCTCATTTAGTGATTTAGGGCAATTTATTCTCTCTTTGGCCAATTGTCCCTTACAGAATTGATGCTCTGACCTCATAAAGTAAGTGGTAACCCCACGCTTGCCACCTACAAAGCAGCAACTACATGGAAAAAGCAAGAACACCTTACAATAAAGGTGTAAACATAATAAATAAATAATTATTGTATTTAACCTATCTTTCTTCATAATTGAACTGTCTACAATCAAAATTTAGTCCAAAGTGACATAACAGCAGCTAAAACATGTTATACACTTTTTATTCAGCCAGCACTCAAATAACCTCTGAATTTTTATCTTCCTATCATTATATTTCCTCTATCATGTTTATAAAGCAATCAGTGTATAGTTAGTAGGACTGTATGTATCTCAAATAATGAATTGAATGTCCTAATTATAAGTTTTGTAAGTATTTAATAAACTCTGTGATGCAGGAACTCTTTTTCTGGATGATGATGGTGGTGATTTCTAGGACTAATTTATTGGCATCTAAAATGTAAATTGGCGTTAAGCTTTAAACAGTAGGCCTTTGATGCTTGTCAAATTGAATAAATTTGGGACATGGTCTTGCCATAGCTGTAGTAGATGTTCATGACAAGACTGAGACCTAAAGGATATTGCAATAAAATTAAAAGGAAGATTACCAGGCATTAATCATCTTTTCCACTATTTCCTTAAATACAGCATGTAGATTTTCATCTTAAACATAACCTAATATAAATATTATTTCAATGCAATTTTATTCTTAAAATAGAGACTCTGATGATTTGATATCTTGCATTCCAGCTAAGTCTTCTCTCCTTACCTTTATCACTGCTATCGTCTGGGTAATATCTCCAGGAGAAGATTGAATGAAAAACAGATGCAGCACCACTAAAGAAAGTCCAATCAATAGAGCGATCTTGAGTATCACCCAAGTAGGGCCAAATGGTTGGCAGCAGGTCCAAGTATGCTGAGTGCTGACACCTGTAGATAACAGACAGATATGAGCCAACTATTTTTGTTTGTAAATTTTTTTATTTTTTTGAAACATAAACATAAAATACATCTTTTTAGAATGAAGCTTTTAAATTCATCTTTAACAAAGACTCATCTCCACTAATCATCATCTTATAAAAATAATAAAAAAATAAAACAGAAAAAACCCACAACTCGCTCAAAATAATTACCTTTCTATTATTTAACCTCAGATATTAATTTCCAAATAATACAACTTAATATTTTACACAATTGTTTCCCTAATTCTATTTATTTTATAATATGGGTTATCCAAGAACCTGTTACTTAAATCTTTAAATCCTAAATCAATATCATTTCATTATCTTTTCTTTTAATTTAGATGAATGTATCTTAAAAATATAAACCATTACTATTATCACAAATAATATCTTAACTATCACTCATAGCAAATCATCTTTGTTGCTATTTATCTCAACATAATTTACTAATAATCACAACATAATCATCTTTAATCGTTTATCACAGCAAATCACCTTCATCTTAATCCTCATCTTTTACTTTTAATCCCAACGTAATCATTTTTATTTTTACTGTTATTCACAGCAGAATCATCCTTATTTTTACTGTTAAACCCAATATAATCATTTTTATTTTTGCTGTCAATCCCAGCATAATCTTCTAAATTTTACTGTTAAACCTAGTATCTTTATTTTTACTGTTATACCCCTACTGTTATTTTTTTACTAAAAAAAATACTAAAAAGTATCTTTACTTTTGCTGTCAATCCCAGCATCATCACCTTAATTTACTGCTTGTCCCAGCATAATCACTTTTTCATGTTACCATCCACCTATTATTATTTGTTCATATTCAATCACATTATCATTATCATCTTTGTAACAATTTAACAATGAGACTTAGTTCTTACACCAAACACATCCTTATATGAGTTAATAAATTTCTGTTAACATATTCTGTTCCTGTCATCTTCTAACTTCCCTCTTTATTTCAAAAAATCATTTTATATATCTATAACAAGTTCTTCTTATGTTCATATTTATTCTTATTCATCTATAAAAACCTTCTTTCTATTATTATTTTCTATCTATACATTGCTTTTTCATTTTTAATCACATTATTTTTATTTTCTTTTTCTCCAGCTGTATGTATCTTATCCCTCATTTCCTTGTCTATTAGCATATATTTCATTTCAATTTCAAAGTTCTCAATTTTAATTCTCCATATATCAATGTAGTCCTTTTTCTTACTTTTATTCCATCAAATTACATCAATTTTCTTCTTTTGTTCCTGCCAATTAGTACCAATTATAGGAGTTCCGTTATATTTTTCCTTTCTTTTTGCCAAAGTCAAGTCGCTTGCAGACAAAGAAAAAACACCTCCACTGCCAAAATCCCATGGTTGTTATCTCTAGTATTCACAATGTTCCCAAACAAAGAGCAAGTTGCAATGTGTCTTTTTGAACCAGAAGATGTCTCTCCGCAATCCACAATTTCCATTAGTCACGCAAGTCACCATTTTGTTTCAATTATTTAATGTTCCTGCTTCATTCTCTCCTTCTTCTGTGTTTTAAAAATAATAATTCTTTTTTTCTTTTTCTTTTTTTTCTTTAACAGTCCAATTCAAATTTAAAACTTTGCTCAGTTTTTGAACCAAGTCTCAATATTTATTTTTGGGATTTATTCTGTTCAAACATCAATTTTCTATTGGGTTATTTTCTTTTAAAAAATTACATCCTAAAATCTTCAATGACCCATAGTTCCACAGCCGCTGTTTTAAGGCTAGGGGTCTTACAAGTAAAAAACCATTGCTCCAAGCGTTGTTTTGAGCCTGGATTGGTTGTCAGTCATCTGGCTTCAAAGAGCTTCGTTCCTTTCCACTTTCCTCCTGCACATCACTTTGCCCGGTTTGTCCCAGCTTCGTGGCAGCTACCATGGCTGCTGCCTTCCACCGCCAACTTTCAGAGAGTTCCCTCCGACCTCTGAGGAACTTGCCTGTTCCTCTTGGTCGTCCGAGGTGCATCTCTTTCTACCCCATCCCTGCACGACTGTTCTGCTCCCAAGACCCATCAGCGGCAGTTCGGCAGTCGGTTTTCACTGGGCTCCTCAGAGCCCGCTATTTCCCGGCTGACTCACCGCAATGCCAAACCGGAAGATATGAGCCAACTATTATTTTTCCATTTCGGTGGATTTTTTTTTTTATTGAAAAGGTTTTACAATACAGAAATTTTTCCATTTTCACCCGCCCTCCCCAATCCCCCTACCCAACCCCTCCCGTCCTCCCTCAACCCCAGCCCCTTCCCTCCCTATCCCCCCCCCTGACTTCCGCTACAAGTTAAAAAGAACAAAATTTAGAACAAGGGAAAAAGAAAAAGATTATTAAATATTCAAATTCTAAATTAAACAAATTTCGAAAGAGGAAGAGAAAGAGAAAGAAGGAAAGAGGGAAAAAAAGTAAAAAAACAAACAAACAAAAAACCAGACATTAATATATTTAAACAATATTATAATTAAAAAAATCATTGATAGTCATTATAATTAAGAACACCATTATAATTCTATCCTAACTACACCCCTTAACTAAAGAAAAACCCCCAAAAACATAAAACATAAGAAATATATATGCATATATAATTATAATCATACAGTTATGTCATAAAGAAAATTATCTTTTATTCAATTCATTTCTCAGTCTCTATAATCCAAATTTCAATCTTCTCTTCAACTTGATTGATGTCAAACATATTTCCTCACATAAATCCTGCTTCAATAATCTTCATCTTGCCGCTGCCCCCATCAGCAAAATAAAACATTTCTCCACACAACCCCCCGAGTGACTTTATATGAATAAAATCCAACCACGAAGATATTCACACCTCTAGGAAAATTCATTCAAGCTAACTTATACTATACCTAAAAATAGGCTTTTGCAGCCTTAACGTTCAAGTCTTGAAAAAAAAAAGGAGAAGAAAAAACCAACTAAGAGCTGCATTCCCAGATGTTCCTTTAAAATTATTTCAAATCCTGCCACCCTTTGCAATTCAATCCTTCGGGTTATAAGATATTTTCAATTTCATAGTCTTCTCCTAGAAGATAAGTTCCACAAAAAATATATAATTGGGTAACCAGTGATCGCTGCTAATTTTGCAGCAATCTATCAGAACTCAGGATATCATGTCCAATCCAGGATAAACTTCATAGTAAAAATTTTTATAATCCATTTTAATATATGAATTTAAAGTTAGTCCAACTCAGAATGAACTTTTAACAAATTGTTGTACTTCTTAAAAGAATTTTTATAATCCATTTTTTCCAAATCTTTCAATGCTTTCTGATTCAGTATCAAACAATTCACGATGCTCTTTAAATTTATCACCTGTGGTTTCCAGTCGGATTTCTTCGTTGAGTTCTAGTTCCTGTCGATTAGCATCACCCCCCATGTCTTGAAGAGTATTGGACCTCTGCTGCTGGTCATCTCGAAGTAAAACTTTGTTTTTTAAATCTTCCTCCAGCAGTTCAAGGTCCTGTAATCCCCCAAGGACACTGAGGTGTTCAGTTTTCTCATCAGAAAAATCCATAATAGAATCCTCTGGACAACCACCAAATTCTCCTTTTACTTTTAACACACTTTGATTTTCTTCTTTCTGTTCACATTTTGTAAACTCTGTTTTTGACTTTTTATTCTTGAGATATTTCGGTGCTCCCTTAAAGATATTTTGATAAAAATATTCTGCTTTTTCAATACTATTCGAACAATGTCTCACACCTTGATATCTAAAAATTATACCAACTGGAAAATCCCATCTGAATGGGATATTACTTCTCTTCAGTTCCTTGACCAAAAAATCAAAATCTTTCCTGTCCTTTATGACCTTCGATGGTAGCTCTTTGAAGATCCTGATTTGTGTACCTGCTACCTGCACTCTATCAGAATAAGACTTTTGTAAAATATCATCTCTCAGTCTTTTATCAGTGAAGTAAACTACGACATCTCTAGGCAGATTCCTTTGTTTAGCCAAACGTGAGTTAACTCTGTAAACTTTCGCTATAGAACCCAAGATTAATTCATCTTGTAGCTTTAATAATTCTGCAAAGGCCTTTGCACAAGTTGTTTTTAAGTTTTCTCTGTTGTTTTCTTTTATCCCTCTTAGTCTAATTGCAGATTCCATAGCCTTAATTTGAAGCATAATAACATCATTCTGAATATTATGGTTTTTGGCCTCTGCTTCCAGAAGTTTCGCTTGTAACTCTTGTATCTGAGATTCAAATTTACTACTCATCTCAATCACTTTCTTCCCCATTGCAGCCACCGCAGTTGAAAAATCTGAAGCTACTTGAGCAATAATTTGATTTAGTTGGTCATATTTCCCAGAAACCAGTTCCTCGAGATCCTTCTGTGAACCTTTTATCTTATCTACCACACTCTCTAAGGACCTTGTAATTAACTCTTTTAACTCCTGTTCTGTAAGTCTCTGCAAATGAGACATTTCAACTTTATTCATCTGATGCAAAGAGGAGCCCCCCTTCCTTTAAGTTTAGGCATCTTTACTTTTAAAAAGGACCCCAAAAAAATTCCTTCTTACTTCAATAGAAAAAAGAAAAGAAAAAAAAAACAGAAGAAATCTATTTAAATCAGCCTCTGTTCCTTTAGGTTCTTTGTCATTTCCGTGGATTTTAAAGAATTCACATGTACTTAATAGGTAGATACATTTCTCAAATAATTTATTGGCATGGACTCTATTAGTACTTGTATTTAGACTGCCTAACTCAGGGATGTCAAACCCATGGTTGTTATCTCTAGTATTCACAATGTTCCCAAACAAAGAGCAAGTTGCAATGTTTCTTTTTGAACCAGATCCAACCTGCAGGATGCTTACATCTGGCCCATGGGGCCGCCATGGAAACAGTGAAGAACTGGCCCTGAGTGCCTCTGCCAATTAAAACAGAGCTGCATGAAGCCTTCTTGAGCTCCATTTTTTTCTGGCAGAGGGTTGCAAGAGACCATCGCAGCCTAAACGGAGCCTGTTTACCACAGGTGCCCCTGACACAAGTGATGTTGAGCTCGCCATGGCCATCCTGGCCATGCTTACCCCAGGCCCCCAAGGTCAAACACAACCCTGATGTGGCCCTCAATGAAATTGAGTTTGACACCCCTGGCCTGAATTAAACTTAAAATTCTAAAAGATAATATTAATAGTGCTTTCTTAAAGAGGCCTTTCCCCCAACTTTGAGCCTTGACTCTTCTCCTCTGTGAAATGTATCTGATCTCCTTGCTGCAGGGGAGCCCAAAAAGCTCTTCTTAAATTATCTTTTCTAACTGGGCAAAAATATATATATAAAATACATGGGGACTAATCATATTGGGGCAGCCCTGGTGGCCTTGTCTGAGCTCAGAAGCTAGGTAGGATCAGGTCCTTCATATTAGAAGAAGGAAATGGAAAACCACTTCTGCGCTGTGGATGAGAAAACTGCATAACCAAAAACCTGACTAGTTTTAAGATTAAATCAAAGAAGACTTGACTTTGCTTCATCATATTGTCTAGTTAATTAATACAATGTAATCAAATTTAGAGATTGCCCACCTCCAAACATCAAATAACATCTATCAAATAAGATCAGATAGAATGGGTATGTCCCAAGTTCCTTGGATGAAACAATGTCATCTACTAGAATCTAAGACACATGCATTTTTTGGTGCATCACCTGCCCTTTGGTATAGTATCCCACAAGGAGATCCATATGGCTCCTAGAAACTGTTTTGTCAGGCCTCGAATTTGGTGGCTATTGAGTTTCTATAGTTTGTTTTTGTTTTTGTTATATATATCTTCTTCTTGATGTACATGTTTTGTTTTTAATGATAATCTAAATATCAGTTTTTATCATTTCTTGCATGTGCTGTCCAGAGTATTTGAAAGCTGAGCAGCTACTAAATAACGTAATCCTACATACATAGATTATGTGCCATCAGATTGTTTTTGACTCATGGCAATCACAGACAGATATTTTTTCCACGACAATCTTTTCCTAATCTATAATGGAGTCCATCTACCTTACTACTGTCATATTCTCTTTCCCACATACATACATACATACATACATACATACATATATAACATATATAACATACATACATACAGTACATACATACACACACACACACACACACACACACACACACACATTAAAATGACAAATATAGACTTCAACTCAAAAAAAAGATGTGTGCCTCTAATATAAAGTGGCTTGAAGCTTGCAACCAGAAAATAATAATACTAATACCTGGATATCATTTAATGTTTTTTAAACTATTCTGTCTGGAAACTCTAATAGCTTTATCTTAGTTTTATATGTTTAAGGGTTTCTTCCACCAGTAAATAACTGAATTAAAATAATATGGCAGTAGAATATATATTTTATGAGATTTTTCCTCCATTCTCTGTCAGCATAACAAAATAAACAGACCTTCAAAACATTCATTTTAAAAATGGCTTCAGAAACCAATATTAAGTTTATACAAAACAAAATAAAATTTATCAAAGTCATAGGATGTCTCTTGTCATGACCATGTGATTCTTGTTACATATTTCCCTTTCTATTTCAGCTTGTGGTTTCAAAACTAGGACACAATTCCACTTCTCATGCAACTTCCTTGTATATGAACATTCCTGATTTTTTTCAAAGTTATATTAGAATTCTTCATTGGCCACGTGTGATTGGACACACAAGGATTTGTCTCTGGTGCATAAGCTCTCAGTGTACATACAAGCAACAAGTGATAAATCATGATCATCATCATAAAATACATTCATCATAAATCATAAGACACAACACTCCGTGATAGTCATAGGATACTAAATAAGCAATTAACATAAATCATACTAGGATACTAAATAAAATAATTAATATAAACCATAAGATACAAGCAACAAAGTTATAGTCATAAGAAACTAATGAAATAGGTAAGAGGAAAGATGAAAAGGATAATAGTATCTGACAAGAATGTCCTAATTCTATATATATAAGTACATGTAAATACTGCACTTTCACAATTAGGACTTGTTTGGATCTAGTATTAAAATTAACACATAGTAGTCTCAGTTTAATGTTTTTCACGCCATACAACTTCTGCTGGCTGGTTCACCTAGTGAGTTTATGTGATACAGTCCTACCGTTTTTGTAATTAGAATTATGGACAGGTTTTCCATATCTTACTTTCTCTGAGAAGCTTAAATCAATATTTATGTTGAGATTGGTTCCCCTTGCACTTCATTTGTCAAGGCCCAGCACTTTTTGGCTTTGCGGATTTAACCAGCAGTATCTCGGGGAAAAAGATTTTTAGCCCTCTAAGGGAGAGAAGTCATTAGTTGTACTTTGCTCTACTTGCATCTGTCAGAAAATAGGCCCAAACTAATGATGTGATTAATGTAGTCAGTTCCAACACTCTTTTCTTGCTTTTGCCTAATTCATTCTTTCTCAGTCCCTTCCAGCACTGCATGAGCAACCACAATCCTATGACGGCCCAACTTAAAATGGTATTTGCTTACACTATAGATTCTGTTTGCATAGAAATTTAGTTGGACAATTCTACTGTGAAGCTTATTTAAGGCCAGTCTCGGAACATCTCAGTTCATTGCTGTCCATTTTTGTTTTCATGCCAGCATTGCAGTGCAAATAGTCGGGGGCATTTTTCCACTTCAAGCACTAGCCAAGCCTTTCCAAATCCCCACAGAGTTCCTTAGATTGGAAGAAGTTCTAGAGTTTCATACAGAACTCTTTTCTCTCACAAAACAATGAGACCCCATTTCTCAAAATGTTGCTGTTTCTACCCTGCATGTTTCATAGACAGATATTCTAGCTAAACAGAAGGAAATTAATTCATAACTTTTCCAGCTTAATCTATAATTTAGCTTCATAGTTCCCGATCATATTCCTGGGTCTGCCACTATGAAGACTCCCTGTTTCTTTTTCCTAGATTAAATACCTTCTCTGTGCTTCGATCTTGTTCTTAATCAGTATCCATACACTGGAACTGTTTCACAAGAGAAGCTAGATATACTGCATTTTAGTAATAATGGGAGGCTTTTGGCACAGACATTATTTTCCCTCCACTACCTCACCATATCAAATTCCTTAAACCGAAAGGACAATTTCATGTAACTTATTGAAGTTGCTGGGAGCAGATGTTTTACATTAATTGATAAATGCAATGTAAAAAAAGAAATGACTTTTCAGCATACAAAACCCCTCTAGGCAGTGAAGCCAAAATATATAGAAAGAGTGAACCAAAATAAAAATTCACCAATGACAAACAAATATCCTTCTCCTCTTCCACCCAAAAAAATGTTAAAACTAGATGCTATTGATTTCCTATAAAAATAGAACTTGAGAAAGGATCATTGGAAGCACATAAATATTTCAACCTTTCGTAAAAGTCCTACTGGGGTGGGAATTAAGGAAGATTGACTGTTGTTTTTTGAGCAATACGGGGATCTCACTTTTTGGTAAGGTCCCCATATTTCCTTTCCCTTATGCTTGTCAATCTAGCTGTTTTCAGTGATGGACAAACAAACAACCATCTCTTGCAGATTTTGAAGTGTTGGCAGGTAGAGATGGTCCTTGGAGTAACTTAGTAACAAATCATTCATAGATTTTAAAGTTAAAACTAGCACTTTAAATGAGGTTCAGAAATGCATGGAATAGACCACTTGTGTGACTGCCATAATATTATCTGACCCAGTTGTTTAAATCTCAGCCATATTCAAATCAGATGTAGTTGTCAAAGGCAGTGCCACATACTGCAGGTGCATTGAAAAAGCTCAGCTTGTGGTGCCCAGGCATGCACCATCTTAAACTGGTGCACCATCTTAAACTACCATCAAGCTGTTTTGGTAAAATCAGAGTAGAATTGGGTAAGATATTACCCCATTTTCTTTTCATTGCGAGGACTGATAACTGAAACTCATCATTTCATAGTGTGAATTTATTCATTCCAAAGATTGTGGCATATATAAAAAAAGGCACAATGATAAAGCAGATAAGTGAATGGTGTGACATGTTCTCATGAAATAATGTAATACCCCATTTTCTCAACTATTCATATTTTTGAGTTCTACCATCACTGAGAACTTTATTAAGAACATGTGGACTTAGTAACATTTATAATGGTGGCTTGCATCTGACCAAAGTAAATCTAACAGAAAATGAGTTATCTGTGGCTGTGTTGATACATTGATTTTTTGAGATCAATGTATCAGATGCTCCTGAGATAAGGATTTGTCTCAGGGGCATGTACTTTAGGGCAGGGCTAAAGAAAGACAACATGGCATCCAAAACTGTATGACTGAAGCCCTGCCCATTTTTACATGTGATGTCCAAAGAAAAGGTGCAAACCTTTAAGCACATTATCACAGTTGCTATATTGACCTTTTTGGTGGGGGGGGGGGGGGAAGACTCCTCTTTACATTCAGAAACCTTGGTTTTTACTTGCATATACACCTGGAATTTGAAGAAATGATGAAAACCAGGAGTTCATGCCAGAGCTTAGCAAAATACAAAGCAGAAAGCAAATGGAAAATTTTATTAAGCAGAATATGGCATCAACTATGCTTAAAGAGAAAATTGTTCAGGATTACAGTAGTTGAATTTTAACTAATTACATAAGCTGGCAATTTGAAGCTGCTGTCCTGCTCTTGATATGCAAGTACAAACAATGGGGCAATTGATGGAAAGTATGCATACTTTTAGATTTGAGGACCTGAGTCCAAATGCCTATTGAAGATTTTCTTTTCAGTTTACTAGCCTGCTGGAGATTTTCCTGAAATGTTCAGTTTATTTGGAGGGGAGGGGGACTTATAAGCATGTTTCAATAATGATTGAGCTTCCCTACTGTTCAAAACAACCCATTATTTATCCTTGCATTTCTGGAATCTCCACTATAGAGCCCATTAGCCTCAGTAGGGAGGAGATGTGGTCAAAATCAATGTAAGGTACAGGCCAATATTAGAGGGATAAAATGTGCTAGCAATGGTCACGAAATATGGCTATTCACAACAAGCTTAAAGTACAATGTGCACATTTATTCCAAAACAGATTGTCACAGATCTTGCTCCATTATCTCAGTTTGCTCAGCCAAAGATACATATAGAAGAAACTCTTTGCTTGCAGAGAATCAGCGCTGCTTGTTGAAGCTGGTTGCAGGAAGAGGGATATGAAAGACTATAAACTCTTCCTAAGTAGATGGTATATCCATATATACAACCCTTCTTTGGGTGTTGTTTGAAGCAGACTGGCATATATTTACCTCTTCACACTTTAGCTCTGGATTTGATAGCACAACATTGTCTTGGTTTTTAAAAGCCCGTTATTGGGTTAGGATCAGATTCCAGGGGAAATTGGTTTTATTAAATTTTCTGAGCTAGTTGTTGGCTTCTTGGACCAAATGTCTTGGCCTTTTTCTTTTTTTCTTTCCGTTACTTCTCTAAAATCTCCTTGGAGGAAATTTCATGTGAGGATGAACGATAATCCAACATATACCTAAAATTTTATGTGCTGAGTTCTGTCAACTTTCTGATTTTGCTTTATGCATTTGCTTCAATACAACTTAAGGAAGATGTTATTTAATAATGTACTTTTTTTAAACAAAACTGGCATAACCAAGTGAAATACCAACTTCATGCATATTTCATGCAAATACAAATACATATTTGTATTTGTAAGATGCATTACTAGGATTTCTAGGATGCATGAGAGGACCCAAAAGGTTAACTGAGAATGCAACTCCTGTAAAGCATTGTTCAGGTTCAGAGAAAAAAGATAATGTCAGGTGTATTCCGATTTGGGCACTTAGGGAAAAAAGGCCCTTGATTCCATTGGTGAAGTGAAGAGTTCACTTTTACTCAATTCAAGCAGTTACAGTATAAGCAAAGTTGGATCTGAATATTCCTGTATAAAGCCTACATTTTCCCCACTTCCTTGGCCCTCCTCCCCATGAGCAGTCCATCAGTATCCAATAATATTTGTTTTAGATGTTTTGGGAATGGCTTTGAGATTTGGCGCCTCATTGGTGGAATTTTGCATTCCGTTCTCATAGGCTCTGTCCTTGATTGGCCAATTCATTTCAGATTGTCACCTCTGGTTCCTGTCACCCTATCATACTCTCTCCTTCCCGCCGCCCATTTCCTGCTTCCCCATCCTCCTTTCTCCCCTGTGTTTTATGGCAGAATGCCAGTGAAGCGAGGTATGCTGAAGATGGCAGACCTGACAAATAAATTGAAAGCAGGGAGGGATCAGCAGTCTAGGAGACTAGAAGACATATATTCTTGGCTCTGCCCCCACATTTCCATAGCCATTCACATTGGACAGCTGATTGCTTTATTTCTGCCTCAGCTCCAGAATGACATGAATCACAATTCTTCATTATTATTTAAGGCTTTAGTCCATATGGGTGAACAATTTACACTGGTGAAAAATCTAGCCTTGTCATGCCTCCTAGTCCTTGCTTTTCCTGCCTCTTGCTTTATGATAAATGAGCAAATATCACTGCCAGTGCCTCTCAGCCACTTTTGACACTTCAGAGGGAGACTGCTTTGACAGCTTGTCATCTCTCCATCATTGTAAGCCTGAGGTTTATTAAAAGTGAACAACAGGCAATCAGTGCAATTCGGCCAGGAAATGGTTTGAGTGCCATTTTTGGCAGTCTGGTATTGGTCATCCAGGTGGCTATGATATGAGTCACTGACAAGCTTGCAATTTGCATCAAAAGGCAAAAATGGGCAGCATGTAAGTGTCCAAAGACCCAGTTAGCCATTAGCTGTTATTGTCTGAGCCCTACCACAAAAATAAAGAGTCAGAGAACAAAGGGAATTCAAAAGGTTAGTTTAAATGAGAAAGACTTATCCACTGATAGATTATGTGCTTTGTATTAAGAAAGTTTCACATTCAGTTGCTGGATCTCTAGGTAGAGCTGATTAAGTTCCCTGTCTGAAACCAAGAAGAGCAGCTGCCAGTCACCATAGACAATGCTATGTAATATCATATCATGATCTGATTAAGAACAAGGTAGCCAGCTAGAATTCTAACAGGAATCCTAGCTGATTCTCTGCTAGCTGTTATAACCAAGCCTTCATTCATGACCACTGTATCTATTTTTTTTTGGTTCCTTTAATGTTCTCACATCACATCTATGAGTTTATCAAAGAACAGGAGAAACTATTCAAAAATCATTATGGTTCATCACACAATCAGCCAGAAGTTGAGACATTTTTTATAAACTATCCTTCCCAAAGATCTGGGATAGACAGGTATTGATATTTGATGGTGTTAAAGGTATCCTTACAGGAGTAAGCTGCTCTGAATAAATCTGCAACTGATTGATGGTGATTTTGTGAATGGCAATGGTGTCAAAGTGGTGCTCCATTTATTTTGGGATTGCACATAATAGATACTACCTTTGCTTTCTTTTGCCACATTCATTCTATATTTATTTGCAGGTCTTAGTGTTTTGTCCTCTTCTCCAGTTCTTGATCTTCTATTCTGCTGTCTCCAAGTACTGCCATGTCCACTATTCAGACTTTCTTTGTCTTTTTTGTTGACAATTGTTAAGTCTGGGGTGACTTACTGGTATATGACAGTATTATTATTTTTAAAAAATCCTTCCCAGCTCTCTGTGAGAGATACTGGGAATAATAGTTTGGCAATTTTTATAGAGCCACAGATCCCCAACTCCAGCCTTATTACATTACCTATGATTCTTTTTATTAGACCATTTCAAATAATGACATCCTGAAGAGAATGCTAGAGAGGCCAGAATGTTATCAGGCTTCAGACTGTGCTGTAGCATAGGCCATCCAACACCATTCATTTCATGCTAGGAAAAAAAAACACACCAAGTCTACAATGGCAAACATTTTAGAAAATAATGTCAGTCTCCCAATGAATAAGCCTTTATGCTGTTAGCAAATTCTAAGTGTACAGTGAAAAATAAGAACTCCTTGGGGATTTGATGGCACAATGAAATAATTGAGATATTGTATGTCCCATGGGTTAGAATCTTAAAATCTATCCATGGAGAAATATATGTAGATAAGGGTTGGGGTTAGAGTGAAAATTGTATAACATTCGTTCTATTTTTGCATTTGAGGGAAAAAAGCCAACAACCCAAACTGAAGACCATCTGGAGATGAAATATAATTTGGAGGGCCAACAAAAACATAATTACAACAATTGGCTAGAAATAACAGGAGAATTTATTAAGAACAGAGCAGGCCAGGAAGAGATCAGAATTCCATTTCAAATTGTACCAAAGTGTGGGAAATGGAGAGATTTCTTCACATTCAGGCTCAACATGACTATTCAGAAAGACAGAGCATAATTCATGCAAATTCCCCCAGCAAGGAACCACAGCAGTCTTTAAAATTCCCTTCATCGGTTGCCATTAAAAACAAAAATACCCAAATCCACACTCACAGCCTACCCTGCTTCAAAGGCATGTATTCAAGTGCTTCCAAGTATCAGAATTTGATTTGAAACCTGACGATACTTCAGACATGAAAGGCAATACATAGATAACTGTACGGTAAGGCAGGATTGTGAAATAATTTACTCTGGTGGCAAGATCAGTCTTTTAGCTGCCATTAAAAGGGAGGAGGGATGACTATGCAAGAGGAAATAGGTGCTAATTACACAATAAAAAATGTAGACAAAATTTCCCTACAGTTAAAAACAGAAACTTAAAGGCAACTGCACCCAACTTTAATCCTGTACCCTACAGGTACCACAACAACAGCCTTAAATTTCTCATCAAAATATTCTGGTATTGTTTATATAGTAAGTTTTTCTTCAACTTAGTTTAGACTCGAGCTCAAATTTGATATTTACAAGAGGCCA
Organism: Masticophis lateralis; assembly: GCA_030761175.1. NCBI lineage: Eukaryota > Metazoa > Chordata > Lepidosauria > Squamata > Colubridae > Masticophis > Masticophis lateralis. Next base: position 308,000,458 of record JAUDYJ010000001.1, on the reverse strand, counting down.
TCCTATCTTTAGAAAGAAGTTAAAAAAAAGATACACTAATCCTCACAATAACTGAAATAGAAACACATTCAGTATAGAACTGGATGTAATTCCCAACCAGCAATAGGTTGATGGACTCTATCAGAACCTAACATATCATGAATCCAATATTATATATTTTGAATAAAAAATATTCTGTTAATTTATTTCTGGATTGAAGGTTAGATTCAAAATAAATTTGGGAATTAATTATAACCTGGACAGATTTCACTTAGAAATCAATTTTAAATGACAATGGCAACTCTTACTGCTAATACCATGGTGGTATTCAGCAATAACATACATAAACGACCAACAATCCCAAGTGAAATCTGAATAAAATCTATTAAAATGATAATAATAACAAGGTTCACATCTATATTACAGATTATCCAACTTTGCACTTAACAAGTATTATAAAGAGGGTCATTTTTAAGCAAAGCCAATTGGTTTATAGTATACTTCTTTCTTTGCAATAAAGGGGAAAATAAAATATGTTATACACAGAGAGAAATGAGGAAAAAGCTACAGATAAATAATTCAGGACAAATGTCTACTGTTTTGAACTCTTTATTGGTTTATTGGTATTGGTATTGCAAGAAGGAATGAATAGGTGCCACTAAGAAGGGACACGTGTCCAAAAGTTAAATTTGCATTACAACGTATCAGTAAAAGCTAAGCAGGTGTGAAATCTGTGTTCATGTACTTAATAGAATGATTTACAGCTCCCTCAGTAAAATAAATAGGATTTATAGCCAGTGAGAATGTTCAGTGATTTAAGCATAGCTGGAGTTTTCAGAGAAGATACGGAGCATCATATTCCACATATAACAAGTATGTGTATATAAAGTATATAAAACACTAGATTGTGTTGTGCGGACATGACGTGTGTGTGTGCGCGCATATAGACAGATTTATTAACTTACATTAATTTAATAGTAAATGCTCTTTACGTGTCCCTAATAGTGAGTCCGTAGTTTCTAAAACATATCAAGGAAAGAAGGACCAGGGGTGACGTGATAGCAGTGTTCCAATATTTAAGGGGCTGTCACAGACAGGAGGGGGTCAACCTATTTTCCAAAGCATCTGAAGGCAGACAAGGAATAATGGATGAAAATTGATCATGAAGAGATTCAATCAAGAAATAAGGAGGAATTTTGTGACAGTGAAAACAATCATCTAATGGAACAACTTGCCTTCAGAGGTTGTGGGTGCTTCATCACTGAAGGTTTTTAAGAAGAGACTGGACGACCATTTGTCAGAAATGGTATAGGGTCTCCTGTTTGAGCAGTGGGTTGGACTAGATGACCTTCCAACTGTTATTCTGTACAGTATATATTCTTCATGTCCATTTCAAGGATATTCTGTAAATGAACATAATTTTCTAATGGAGCTCAATATTCTAATTATAAGGAAACAAGATAAAAGTTGATTCATTCTAGAAAGCCTTGAAGAAAGCCTTGGGTAGAATGAGGCTGGTGCCCAATACAGATGGAAGAAATGTGTGGTGGTGAGTGGCCTTTGGAATGCCCTGAGCTTTTGTTATATTTTTTATTGTTTTTATTGCTGCTTTGTGAGCCACTCAGATTTATGGTATCTAAGTTAGGTTGCTGTATAATTCTAATAAATAAATACATTTGGGGACAGAAGTAATGGAATTTCCATAACAATCACCATAGTGAAAAGAAGTAGGAACACCTAAATATATAGGGCAGGGGTCTGTAACCCGCGGCTCTGGGGCCGCATGTGGCTCTTTCATCCCTCTGCTGCGGCTCCCTGTCACTCAAAATATGCTTCACAACCACCAATGTATGACCCCCACCGGCACATGATTTATTGAGCTTTTCGACCCATCTTTTTTTGTATAAAAAAATAAAAAAAAAAGGTTTTCTCTGTAGCAGTTCATTGATTTCATAAATGCAACACACTAATTTTTTTTATATGTGGCATAAATGTAAAGAATGATATATGCAGTGTTATCTTCATTTTAGATGTTCAAAAGGATTTTGTGGCTCCTGGTGTTTTCTTTTCTGTGGGAAACCGGTCCAAATGGCTCTTTGAGTGTTTAAGGTTGCCGACACCTCGTATAGGACAATTAAGATAAACAAAGTGTGGGCATAAATGCTGAATAACTATAAGCAAAAACTTTTTAAATTTATCTTTTCTATAGTGAAAGAAATTGGCAACTTATGGATCACCCTCATTGAAAAATGCACCAGTGCTGTATAATCTGTTCTTGCCAATGATTCCTTAGGTTTATATTTATCTTAAAAGGCAGCAGCAGCAGAAAACATTTCAAGAGATAATGCATTGTTGCAGTTTTTCTGTTGAATTCTTGTTTCAGAGGAACTAGAACCAACTCAAGTAATGAAAGGGTACACCAAGGCAGGAGAGTGGAACTAACATTTAACTCGGCCAGCTTGACTGAGATACCAGGATGCTTTCCGTAAAAGAAGCTGCTTTTTTAAAGCACCTGATTATATTTAAATATTCCTGGCAAGTCCAGAATTGCAATGGATCACAAAAGGTATGACATATAGAAAATTAACACTGACTTCTGGGGTTTTTTTTCCAATGTATATTTAAAGAATAGGAATAGCCAAAGATGTATTTCTCTTAAGCAATAAAGTATATAAAGTTTTAACTTTCAATGTGGCATCTAAAGAATGTTTCTCAATTTGTCATTTGCTCTAATGTTTAGAATACTATAAAGTTCTTGGTCAATATATACATTAGAGTATACTTCTAAAAATTGTCCCTATTTAAGTTTCTTTTTAAAAAAAGATCAGTGATGAGCTTAAATTACACATCCACTTTCTGCATGGCCAGACAAGAATCCCCAAATAAAGGCAGGTTATCTGATCATAGATCAAACAAAACGGGATGTCAAATTTTGGAAGTGGAAGCAAGTGGGCCCATCTCAAGTCAAGTCATTTATTAGATTTTAATGCCATCGATCATCTATATTAAATCTCTTTCAAACTTAGTTTGCATACATTTTTACCAGCACTTTTTTTTTTCTAAATCCCCCTTTTTCAACAACAGCATTGGGTTGGCAATTATTAAGGGGCCAGCCTTTAAGGCATCTTCTCTGAGGGGCTGCTCTGGGATTAAGAAAGGAGTCACATCTCTTCTACTGCTCCATTCAAACTCTGACCTTTCTTTCAGCTCACTAATGAAGGCAACACTTAATATCAATTAGAATGATGTGTGTTTTGACTTGAATACCCTTCCAAGCCAATCCAACAGGAATTGGGTTACAATCAACAACACATAACATAGAGACTACTAAGGAGATCTTATTAGATGGTAATGAAATTTTAGATCCAAAACATGACTTCAGCTAAATTTCAACTTGTGGTAGAGGAATAAACAAATCCATGTTACCATTTGAGACAGTTATCTCAAGCGGCTGCTCAGAGCCATATGATAATATAAAAGAAAGCGATACTGAAAATCAGATCTTTTCTTCTGTACAACTTCTCCTATATGAATTAAAATAATGATTTAACTGAGGCAAACATTACAAATGATCAAATATGTGTTTTGATTTCTTTTCCCCCCTTTCCTCCAAAGGTAACTGCATAGGTATGAGAGTATGTAAATATATTTAATTGAAAGAGATATACCACTTGAGTGAAGCTTGCCAAACTAAATGAGTAAAACCCATGTTCTATAGTTTGTCGTTATACAAATGGAATAATTTGGCACAATTTTATTGCTATTATAAAAATAGCATACAGAGTATTTGTTGCTATATTAATTAAGGTGCAACTTTTAGGAATGCTAATAATAGAGGTTCTGGTAGAAAAGAGATTGTGAAATGTTGGGAGAAAACAATTTGCTTCCTATTCCTTTCCCTGATACCTTCTGTGTAAATGCCTGTTAGACAATATGACATACTCTGTGAAATGGTCTTAAGATGACAAATTGCAAAATGGCAGAAGGAAAGGTACAACTAAAGCATTACGACACTAAGAATGTGAAGGTTTGCTTTTTATTTTGCACCAGAAAATACAAAAGGACAGAAGCAATTCAAGATTGTGATGAACAGTGTATGTCTGGGGAGACCATGTTCAAACCTTCCTTAATCATTGAAAGTCACAGTAATGTTGAGTCAGTCCTCTCTTGAGGCAAATCCAATTCAACAACTGTTGCTATTGCAGTAAGAAGACAGGACAAAGTGAAGGAAAATCCCCATGTAAGCCACCTTCAGTTCCTAGAGGAAAGACAGATTAAAAATGTAATAATATGTGGAAGAAATAATAAAAGATAGTTTGAATATCCATCATTCCCCTAAGTACATACCCAAATACTATATCCTCTCAAATGTACAGACTTCAGTGTACATTTTAACATGACTATTCCACAGAAATACTAAGCAAAAGTGCAGTGAATTCTGGAACAATTGAAACATTAAAACTTCAAAATATCTCTACAAAATTACTATTATTGGAAAGCCATTCTAAATACATTTACTGTGCTTTTATACACTCGTCTTCCCATTTCCTCCTTTATCCATCCAAAAAGGTTCACACACACACACACACACACACACACACACACACACACACTTATTAGTTTGGGAGAAGGTTATTCATTTGTTTAACCATGTTGAATCCATATCACTCTGCATCACTAAAATACCTTCAGAAAAAATAACTTTTGAATTCAGTCCCCATTGGGTAAAACCTGTTCCAATTTAGATACACCCATAAACTGTTATTATAAAGTTGTAGGGTGAGGATTTGGATAACATCCAAATTTTAGACATTGATGTTATGAAATGGACACATTTCACAGAATCTGAACACCTACAGAAAACAAATTAGTAAATATTGATAGAAATTTTGGTGCGTCCATTTCCCTTCCACTTGGCATGAATATAAAGCTTGGCATAAAGCTATAGAATAGTCAAATAACTCACAAAGTTTATTTCGTTATAATCCTTGCAACAACTGGAAATTAATCAGAATTATTATCTCTGTATTGCAGATTAGGTTTAAGTTCTCAAGTGATCTGATCATTGTGCATTCTGATACAAAATGACCTTAATCTGCACCTTCTAGATTAAGTGCAGATGTAAACCTCGCTAATATTCTTCTACAAAATGTGGCTCAAAAATATTGAACTATCTTTTAATATGCAAACAGTTAAAGTTTACATATATGTCTTGAGAGAAAACAGATTTAAAATTATGCACTGGGGTACTTAAATTAAATGTCTGTTTATTTTGTTTATATACATTTTGTGCAGGATTTTTTTTTTTAGTTCACAAATTAATGCAGAAATGAGGCAGAGTAAATTTATAAAGGAACACAAATAAATAATGGTTTCTCTTTAGCAAAGATGTGCTCTTTTCTAAACTGGTTCTCAGACCGCTCGGCAGCCTGGGCACTCCAACAAACCACGCTGAGACGAGAGCCTCGAGCAAACAGAAAAGCAGTTTATTTCATCTTCCAGGAAACCGTAGATTACGCTGAGTTCACCAAAAGGGATAACACAAAGTCGGCGTTGGGATTCCCTCACCCCAACTCCATTTAAATAGCCGCGCTGTACAACCAGCCAATCAGTGCTGCTTCCAGGTTCCACCCCACCCATTATGCAAAATTGCAATTGTCTCTCATTAATCATGGTTAGCCTAGCCCGTCCGCAGCGTGACCGACTGCCTAGCTCGTGACACCCCCTCCACCATTGTGCCCATGTGTTTTCTCTTGATAGCAGGTGTGTTCTCTCCACCCCACCTAGCAGGTAAGTCCTTTGCCCTGATGTGTCGAGCTGGGCAGGCTTGACACTGGTAAAGAGAAAACATAAAATAATTTTACTAGAAAACAAATAGTGCAGGGGTGGATTCTAAATTTTTTTACTACCGGTTCTGTGGGTGTGGCTTATTTTGTGGGCGTGGCTTGATGGTCATGTGACAATTCTGTAGGATTTAGCAGAGGTACTGGTCTACCAGACTTTTAACTATTTGCAGAGCTGTACTGGTCTACCCATTTATTTTTGCAGGCACTGGGCTACTCATGTATTTTTGCAGGCACCAGTCTACCACCAAACTGCCTTTTACCACTGATCGGCTGTAGGGCAGCCCTTTGAAGCCCTGCAGCAAGAGTTTAAACAGTTTTTCCTTCTAGCCCATCAGCTGAGACTCAGGAGGCAGGCATAGATTGGGGGTGGGGCCAAATAAAAGGTAAGAATAACACAGGGGTGGGGGTGGGGGGCAGAACCGGTTCAGTGACATCATCACCGCTACCGGCTTGGTGGAACTGAGCCAAACTGGGAGGAACCCACCACTGAAACAGTGCAAGAGAAAATGAATCTAAGGAATGATTATGTTATTAGGACTGTGAGTGGTAGATGATATAGGTTGCAAGGATAAAGGACACACTAATATGTGTTGGGGTTATAATTACTTGTGACAATCTTATGGTCACCATGGAGCTATGAACTGCACCAGATCCTTCCCAAGAGTATGGAGATTAAATATTTTCTTCCACTAGTATGGAGTTACACAAAACAGTAGGGTTACCAACTGAAAGTCTCAGGATGTCCAACATCGACCCAGAGCAGCAAAGAGGATAGTAAAACAGTAGCATCTCTAGTTTGCTTCTTTGGTCCAGTTCCACACATGAATATTCTAATTCAGTCACTTCCGGGACAATGCTATGCTTCCCCATTAGAATCTCCGCTAGAGAGCACAGCATCTACAATATTGGAGATGGGGAAGCAGCATATTTCTGAAAAGGTTGATTGTAGTAATATATGCCAAATCTATTACCATCACTATGTCGTAGATGGATATAGACTTGTTCCACACATACCTGACATTTATCGATAAAGATATCCAACAATTTGGCTGCCTAGGCTAAGGACTGGGTCTCCAGTTGAGAAGAAGATGCCTGAACCAATATGCAGGTATAGGTATAGGTATATAGGTATATTTATCTATAACAGCCCAGTACCCCTGCCGTATCTTTTCCCATTTGGTATATTTCAATTTGTTCTCCAGTACCTCATCTCCCATAGGCCAATTGCAGTATCAATCCCATTTTATCCCCACAAACTCCATTCATCACTCTCACCAGGATAAAGCACTACATGTAGGACCATGGAGAGTTTAGCTTGGTAATCACTCAGTCTAAAAAAACAAGATATCTAGCACTTGAAATGACCTTAGTAATCAAACATACAACACCAGTCTAAGATCTGCTGGCTTTTTTCACTGTCTCAGAAGACCTACAAGGATCAGCATATATGAGAATCCTTCTTATCTCTACCCCTCCTGCTTTCCTATTCCCTCATGAGGTGGGATGGAGTAGAAGAGGAAAAATTTCAACCTCAACCATTTTAATCTAGAGAATACCATCATGCAAATCCAATTCATTGTGCTGAGCTCTTCTTCCCTTCTGGCCTACTGCAGTTTTCGGCTATACTTCCCATAATTTCTGGTGTCCTCATGTGAACCTGATGGTGAATTTATCCTCTCAGAGAACTTTCTTTCAACTCTATCACCAGGCATAACCAAATCTCTGTTCTACAGCAAGTAGGTCAATCTCCCCTGCCATAGAAGTCCTCTTACTGATTTCTACCATGAACTGTAGCCTCCATTATCAGTTCTCTTATTATATGTACAAATTATGGCAATCGCAGCTCACATTCTTTATCTTCCAATGATTATTCCCACCTACCATCTGACCAGTGGTTTTATTGTCTTCCAAAGACCTGGCTGTCTCCTAGAATTAGAAACTGTAGAGTTTGAACATACAAAATAAATTGACTGTTGTACGCACCTAGCCAAGTATGGTCATGAATATCCATAGGGGTTGGTGATATCATATAAATAGCAAAATAACATATAATTTGCATCAGTTGTGTGACTCAAATGATCTGATTTGCTTAGTTTGCAGGCTGATGGTAATGATGTGTCTGTTACCTTTATGGATTCTACTAGATTCTGGTAAATATTCTCTCTTCCCATTCCTCCTGACTTGACGGCTTCATATTACAGTTGCTATGACAGCTGGAATTTGAAGATTTGCAGTCTGACAGATCTAGTAGAACAAGGATCCAAGAAGCATAAATTAAGGCAATTGTATGCCTAAAGGGAGCCTTAAAATCTCTCAGGTGTATTAACAACTAGTATATTTCAATTTAGGACTGTGAATCATGTAAGTGGAATGATGGATTAAGAAATATGATTGATGCATTATTTCAAAATTCCCATGTCTTCTTTTTCATTTTTATTTTTGACCCTCTCTGCATCTATATGTTCCAAAGTTCTCCAGTTCTTGACCTGTTTTACTTACCTATTAAATTTGTTTGCAATTTATGGCTGTGAAAATGGGACCATAAGAAAGGCTGAGCACCAAAGAATTGTGGCCTTTGAATTGGTGCTAGAGAATTGGTGCCAGAGAAATTGGTGCTAGAGAATTGGTGCTAGAGAAAACTTCTGTGAGTCCCTTGGACTGCAAAGCAAACAAGTCAGTTCTTGGGGAGATCAATCCTGACTGCTCTTTAGAAGGCCAGATCCTGAAGTAGAAACTCAAATACTTTGGCCACCTTATGAGAAGAAAGGACTCACTGAAGAAGAGCCTAATGCTGGGAAAGATTGAGGGCAAAAGAAGAAGGGGCCAGCAGAGAATGAGATGGCTGGATGGAGTCACTGAAGCAGTCAGCTTGATCTTAAATGAACGCTGAAGGATGGTTGAGGACAGGAACGCTTGGAGGAACATTGTCCATGGGGTCGCAATGGGTCTGACAAAACTTTGCAAATAACAACAAATTAAGTTTGTGAAAAACTTGGTCCAATTTTCCTAAAAGTTTTAATCCCCCCCAAAGAGGCACTAAGAATGCTGGGTTTCTTCCTTCCTTTTTCAGTCCCTTTGGCACTTTAAAGCTTCTTTGGCTGTCTAAATATGTTGATCTAAATACAAACAAACAAAAACCCAGGTCTGCTTCTGGCCTTTAACTGAAGTCCAGGAAGGTATAAACCATGGAGACCATCTGAAAATCAATGAAAAATCAATGACAAAAACACAACTTTAGAGCAAGAACCCAACCCTCCATCTATGAAAATAATATTTTCTTTTGGCATTTTTTCAGTTTCTATGAAACTAATTTTGAATATAGCAATAGCGCTTACATTTATATACCACTTCACAGTGCTTTATAGCCCTCTCTTAGTGGTTTACAGAGTCAGCCAGTGGTGGGTTGCCCCCGGTTCGCATCAGTTCTATAGAACTGGTAGTAAAACCGGCAGGAGGTTCCGCCCACTGACCCCGACATCATCAAAATGCTTCTGCGCATGTGCAGAAGCTTCTGTGCATGAGCAGAAGAGCGTGCACACAGCCCCGCTGCAAACCAGTAGTAAAGGTAAATAGAACGTACCCCTGGAGTCACCATATTGCCCCCCAAAATCTGGGTCCTTATTTTACTGACCATGAAAGGATGGAAGGCTGAGTCAACCTTGAGCTGGTAAGGATCAAACTCCTTGCAGTAAATTGAATTAGCCTGCAATATTTTATTTTAACTTAGTAAAGTAAATATACTTTTATCTCAAATATATTCAGCACTAGTTGGCTGAATCCCTAAATAGGAAGATCATAATTATTTGGGAAGTATGTTTTCCTTTGCAAACTTCACTTGTTTTGCATATAGAACCTCAAAGATTTCATATGAACTTCAGAAAAAAAAAATGAACAGTGGATATAAGAATTATACTCTAACCGCTGCACCTCGATGGCGCAGTGGTTAGAATGCAGTACTGCAGGCTACTTCTGCTGCCTGCTGGCTGCCTGCAATTTAGCAGGTAAAATCCCACCAGGCTCAAGGTTGATTCAGCCTTCCATCATTCTGAGGTGGGTAAAATGAGGACCCAAATTGTTGTGGGCAATATACTGACTCTGTAAACTGCTTAGAGAGGGCTGTAAAGTACTGTAAAGTGGTATATAAATCTAAGTGCTATTGCTATTGCTATATGTGCCCAGTCTCTACCCACACTTTTCTAAATTGTTTGCCTCATTATAAAAGAGGCAGCCCACACACTGGGAGGAGGGGGATTTGTTCATAAGCAGTTGAGGATTGTAATGTATTTTTTCTGATTTCACTTAAGAATGGGTTATGGTAGTCTTATACTTAATTACTTCCTTGTCATTAAAACATAAGCAAGAGAGGCTCAAAAGAAAGTAGAATGATAATTTAAAAATAAACATTTTTGGAGGTGGGGTTTTTTGCTGTCTAATAGTTACAATAACATATCTTTCTCAACTTCTCCATATCCAAAGAAAGCGAGAAGAGTCAAGCTTCAAGAAAGGAAGCCATGATGTTAAATATCGTACACAACTATGGATAGCCATGGATGTTGCAAAATGCTGAAAAATGTGTTAGCTTATAAAATGAGAATATGCATCAACTTATTATACCAAAGTGGGTCTTGAGGGCTTTGTCCCTACAGTCTAGAAGACTGTAAAATTTAGAAGAAATTTTGAATTTCTAAAATATATTAAAAAATTAAATGAAATTTAGAACAAAACTTTTCATTCAGTTCTATTATTTTGGCAAGCTGTTCTTTTCTCTCTCTCTCTCTCTAACAGTGGACTGCCAAAAAGAAATAGATGAGGAATTTTAACAGCACTAGGAAGATGTAGGGAAGAGGTTTAGCATGATAAATATAATGGCAAAGGTGATAATTTGAATTGCTTGAGTTATATTTCATAAGAAAGGTTTTCCTACCAAGAACAGTACTGAAGTGAACATTTTAGAAGTAAGAGATATCTTGGCACACGGTTTCAAGATCTTGTTAAACCTCCATTGCTGCAAAATTTATTTGATTCAGTGGGAAGTTGAATTTCCCAACCTTTCCAATGGTTACCTGTAAAATAAAACAGATGCCCTCAAATGATTTTCTTCTTAACAAGACTAAATTTCTGTCTTCAGTTTGCTATTTAAAAAGATAAGTTGGTGAAAAAGAAGGTAATATTTTATTTTCTATGTCCAGGGTCTGTAGTCTAGACTGATAATTGCAATAGTAGAAGCTGCCACAAACCTGTCTTAAAATAAGTCACCTCTTCTATTCTCCTCTTCTGTTCAGAACATCATATTCTTCACATTGTGGTTGACTGTTGCAAATTCTATGAATTGGAATGTGGACGTAATAGATACCGTATTTTTCAGAGTATAAGATGCACTTCCTCCCCCCCACCCCCCTAAAAGTGCTGAATATTTGGGTGGTCTTATACTCCTAATGTAGCTTTTTCTGAAACTTTTTTTTTCAGCCCTAACAAGGCACTAATAAGGCGCTAGCAAGTGAAGCGATCTTCCCAGCTTTGCCTGCTCCCTCAACTCTCTGCTGTGCTTTAAGGAGCCCTAACAAGGCACTAATAAGGCGCTAGCAAGTGAAGCGATCTTCCCAGCTTTGCCTGCTCCCTCAACTCTCTGCTGTGCTTTAAGGAGGCACTAGCAATCTCTATGCTTTGCTCCAACTCTCAGCTGTTCTTTAGAAGCTTTTTTTCAGCTCTAACTAGGCGCTAGCCTAGTGAAGTGATCTCCCCGTGCTTTGCCTACTTTTCTCATTGCTGCTTCCTCTCAGCTGTGCCTTAGAAGCTGTTTTTTATCTCCAAGCAGGGGATAAAAAACCAGCAAAATAATGTGCTGGAGCTGACCAGACTAAGGACGCTAGCCAGATGAATACCTGGTAGGCAGATTGATTGATTGATTGATTGATTGATTGATTGATTTTTATACTGCCTTTCTCCAACTGGACTCAGGGCGGTGAATAGCCAAGGTAAAACATAACATATAAAATTTAAAACAGTTTAAAAGATATTAAATAATTTCGGCCCACAATTTAAAGCAACCCAATTAAAATTGATGACGAATTAAAACCAAAAGGATGGGATCAAGCCAGCCCGGCTAGATGAAATAAGTGAGTTTTGAGGGCCCGACGAAAAGTCCGGAGGTCCGGTATCGTGTGTATCTCTGGGTGTAGGTCGTTCCAGAGGGCAGGTGCCGCCACAGAGAAGGCTCTCCCCCTGGGGGTTGCCAGCTGACATTATCTGGCCGATGGCATCCTGAGGAGGCCCTCTCTGTGGGAGCGTACTGGCCTGTGGGAGACTATTGGCGGCAGAAGGCGGTCTTGTAGATCCCCAGGCCCTAAGCCATGGAGCTCTTTAAAGGTGGTCACCAACACTTGAAGCGCACCCGGAAGACAACTGGGAGCCAGTGCAGCTCACGCAGAAAAGGTGTCACATGGGAACGCCCCATCGCTCCCATAATCCTCCATGCAGCCACATTCTGGACCAGTTGGAGCCTCCAGGTGCACCCCAAGGGGAGCCCCATTTAGAGAGCATTGCAGTAGTCCAGATGGGAAGTGATGAGTGCTTGAGTGACCGTGTGTAGGGAGTCCCGATTCAGAAAGGGACGCAACTGGCATATCAGGCAAACCTGATAAAAAGCCCCCCTGGCCACAGCCATCATATGCTCTTCTAAAGACAGCCGTGCATCCAGGAGGATGCCCAAGTTGCAAGTCCTGTCCATGGGAGCCAATGACTCTCCTCCAATAGCCAGCGATGGCACCAGCTGGCTATATCGGGACACCAGAAGCCATAGCCACTCAGTCTTGGAAGGGTTGAGTCGGAGCCTGTTTCTCCCCATCCAGCCCCGCACAACCTCCAAGCACCGGGACATCACTTCAAGGGCATCGTTGGTATTTTAAGAAAACAGTTCTTAAGGTACTGGAAGTTATTATTATAAAAGCTAGAACAGCATAGTATTCTACTAAAAACACTCCTCTAACTCCATTTTTTATTTCTGTACCCTAGATAAAAGTATAAGCATTTTAATGTATTGCACATTGTTTGTTAAGAATTGGATGGATAACACCATGAAACTATAGCAGCTTTTATTAATGTTTGGTGCTTCCTGCCAAGGGATGCCAAGTGCACAAAATTTTTCTTCTGTCAAAAACTATAATCTTATTTACATAATGAATCTTAGAATATTGAATGGCAAGGGGAAAAAACATGAAAATTGTAAAGAGCTAACCCATCCTACTTCACACTGACATTTAAAAATATTTCCCTGTTTATATAACCTCCATATGAAGTACACTGCTAAAAGATTGGGTTTTTTAGCATTGGAAAATAAATATATGCCCCAATTAACTGAGTACATTGAAGACTCAATATTACTTGCAATTTATGAATGGCTTTCTGACAGATGTAGGTTATGTATGGATGATTACAATGAAATATGATAATTCTTTACTGAAACTGATACACCCTCCCACATCTGTATGTGGGAGTGGGAGTGGGATATATAATGAATGGTATGGTGGCCTAGTGGTGAAAACACCATTATTAGATAATAGCAGGTGTTTCTCTCCTAGGGCACAAAGAAAAAGTATCTGCTGTGAATTCCTTGTGGTGTTAGGAAGGGCATCTGTCCAGTAAACACTCAGCTCCATTCAGTTGCCCCATCTGTCTGTCTGTCTGTCGTCCAGTTTTTCTTTTCCGTGTGGCCAAATTACGAAAGTGTCATCTACATATCTAAGCCAGAGTTTGGGTTTGTGTTCAGATTTATCTAAAGCATTGGTTTCAAAGTGTTCCATGTATAGGTTTGCGATGACGGGTGAGAGGGATAGTCCCATAGGTGCTCCTTCTATCTGTTTGCATCTTTGTCCATTGTGGGTGAAATATGTGTTGGTTAGGCAGTGGTTGGTCAGATCTAGGATGTGCTTAGGGGGATTATATTTGTCTTGGATAGCTGTCAAGGCTTCTGTAATAGGTATTTGGGTGAAGAGGGATATGACATCGAAGCTCATGAGTAGATTGCTGGGTTGTAGGTTTTGTTTCTTTATTGTTTCTCTGAAGTGGAATGAGTTTTGTATGTGTGAGGTGATGGATTCTGCATAGGATTCTGCTGAAGTTGTTTGGCAAGATTCTGTAGAGGTGAACCTATGGAGCGAACTATGGGTCTGAGTGCTGTTCCTTCTTTGTGTATCTTGAGGAGGCCATAGAGCTTGGGGCATCTGGATGATTTCTCTCTGGGGATCATTCTTTGCTGGATTTCCTCACTGATGGGAGAGGCTTTTATTTTGGATTCGCTAGTTTTATCCAGGTAGGTGGTGGGGGTCTGTGTTTAGAGGTTTGTAAGTGGGGTCTTGGAGTAGGTTGGATAGTTTAGCTTGGTGGTCAGATGTGTTCATCACCACTGTGGCATTACCTTTGTCTGCTGGGAGAATGATTATGTTATTGTCTTTCCCCAAGTTGATGAGTGCGTTTTGTTCTTCGTTGTGTAAGTTGTTTCTGGGTGAATTGCTGGAACAGAGCATGTTGGTGACTTCAAGTCTGATTTTCTTGGCTTCATCTGGGTTGATTTTGGTTAGGCTAGCTTCAACTCCATATACAGGTGAAACTCGAAAAATTAGAATATTGGGCAAAGTTCATTTATTTCAATAATGCAACTTAAAAGGTGAAACTAATATATGAGATAGACTCATTACATGCAAAGCGAGATAGTTCAAGCCTTGATTTGTCATAATTTTGATGATTATGGCTTACAGCTCATGAAAACCCCAAATTCACAATCTCAGAAAATTAGAATATTACATGAAATCAATAAAACAAGGATTGTACATAGAACAATATCGGATCTCTGAAAAGTATAAGCATGCATATGTACTCAGTACTTGGTTTGGGACCCTTTTGCTTCAATTACTGCCTCAATGCGGCGTGGCATGGATGCTATCAGCCTGTGGCACTGCTGAGGTGTTATGGAAGACCAGGATGCTTCAATAGCGGCCTTCAGCTCTTCTGCATTGTTCGGTCTCATGTCCCTCATCTTTCTCTTGGCAATGCCCCATAGATTCTCTATGCGGTTCAGGTCAAGTGAGTTTGCTGGCCAATCAAGCACAGTAATCCCATGGTCATTGAACCAGGTTTTGGTACTTTTGGCAGTGTGGGCAGGTGCCAAGTTCTGCTGGAAAATGAAGTCAGCATCCCCATAAATCTCGTCTGTGGAAGGAAGCATGAAGTGCTTCCAAAATCTCCTGGTAGACAGCTGCATTGACCCTAGACTTAATGAAGCACAGTGGACCAACACCAGCAGATGACATGGCTCCCCAAATCAACATAGACTGTGGAAACTTCACACTGGATTTAAAGCATCTTGCAGTGTGTGTCTCTCCATTCTTCCTCCAGACTCTGGGTCCTTGGTTTCCAAATGAGATGCAAAAGTTGCTCTCATCAGAAAAGAGGACTTTGGACATTGAGTAACAGACCAGTTCTTTTTGTCTTTAGCCCAGGTAAGACGCTTCTGATGTTGTTTGTTGTTCAGGAGCGGCTTGACAAGAGGAATACGACATTTGAAGCCCATGTCCAGGATCCGTCTGTGTGTGGTGGCTCTAGATGCACTGACTCTAGCCTCAGTCCGCTCCTTGTGAAAGTCTCCAACACTTTTGAATGGCCTTTTCCTGACAATCCTCTCCAGGCTGCGGTCATCTCTGCTGCTTCTGCACCTTTTTCTTCCACACTTTTCCCTTCCACATAACTTTCTATTAATGTGCTTTGATACAGCACTTTGGGAATATCCAACTTCTTTTGCAATTACCTGTTGAGGCTTTCCCTCCTTATGGAGGGTGTCAATGATGATTTTCTGCCCAACTCTCAGGTCAGCAGTCTTTCCCATGATTGTGATTCCTACTGAACCAGACTGAGAGACCATTTAAAGGCTCAGGAACCCTTTGCAGGTGTTATGGTTAATTAGCTGATTAGAGTGGGACACTTTGAGCCTAGAACATTGAACCTTTTCACAATATTCTAATTTTCTGAGATTGTGAATTTGGGGTTTTCATGAGCTGTAAGCCATAATCATCAAAATTATGACAAATCAAGGCTTGAACTATCTCGCTTTGCATGTAATATCTCATATATTAGTTTCACCTTTTAAGTTGCATTACTGAAATAAATGAACTTTTGCATGATATTCTAATTTTTCGAGTTTCACCTGTATGATGTTTTCAATGAGGAGGCGTTTGGGGGTGACTACAAAGTTTAATCCTTTGGAAAGGACATTTGTTTCTGCTATGGTGAGGGTCCTGTCTGATATGTTATGTACAGGCAACCAACCCACTCACAGCAACAAAGCCAGCACCCCACACCTCCCCACCAGTATTTATAGAGCGACAGCAGCTCCGATCACGCTTTTCTCACACAAGCATGAAGCCGAAGACACCAGCCTGAAGATGACAAGTGGGATCTCATCGAAACATCACCAAGATACTCTCCATCTTACATGGGAAAAGATCCGAATACACCAAAACTTACATACCTTTAACCATGAAAATCTATGAAAACAAATACATATATATGCTAAAAATGATAAAGAAATAAATGGAGACCAGTATAGATCTATTTCAAGCTATTTAGCTCTCATCAGCTAGCCATACCCTTACTTGGATTCTTTATCAGCGAAATATAAATTTGTTATAAAATGGTTTGTCGTGAATGCAACTGCTTGAGGGCTCCTGGATTGGAGCTGAAAGGCAAAAGGGATGCAGTATGCTCCCTCCCACATGCTGTGGTAGACCAGGTGTCTCGATAGAAAAAGAATTAATCTCTCCCCTGGCTCAATCTGATGAAAAGAAGAGAACTTGTGGCTCAGAGGTTAATACAACTGCCTAACATGCAGGCAGCCCAAGTTCAAATCCAAGTAAGGGTATGGCTAGCTGATAAGAGCTAAATAGCTTGAAATAGATCTATACTAGTCTCCCTTTATTTCTTTATCAGTGAAATATAAATTTGGTGTATACACACACACACACACACACAATTAATGTGGGTGTATGGCTTTCTTTTTTCGCTTTGCTTTGCTTTGTTATTTTTTTCTTTTTTTATTTTATTAAACAAATGGGAAACATGTCTTGAGTCAATATTTCAGAAGATTTAAGGCTAGGAATCACACTAACCATAGGCTAAAAATCTCCCAAAGTTATCCAGTATAAGCTTACATAGGTTATATATTATAAATATATGTAAACCAGTTCCAAACATGAATGCTGTATAGTTAATTACACATATATATATTGCCAGATCCATAACATATGCACTAAAATCATATCAAGAAGGACGTAGTGCATGGATGTGGCTATAATAATCCTAGAAGCCTCTACTTCAAGATGAGTTGGGGTGTTTGGTTTCAAAAGAGAACATCTGGGCCAATTTGAATGTTCTCTGTCTAGGCACGCATCCATTTTCATTGTCTGCATCAGTCCAAATAAAATCTTATTCAGAGATTCTGTCTGAATCAAATTGGCTAGATTTTCTGAATCAGTTCAAACATTTGATGCAAAATAAATACAATTTGCCCATCCCTAATGTTTATTGGCAAGACAGCAGTTTTAAATTAGATATGAAGGAAAAGAAACCCTGAATTTAATCAGTAGACGTATGGCGGTACCTCCCCTTAATTTAGTTATGCATAGAGTTACACAAATGAAATCAATCAAAGTCTTTTATTCCTGGAAATTTTTGAGGCCGTCCCCACATGAGATATCTATAGCAAAAGTAAAACACAAACATAATTTATATCTTGAACTATGATATCTGTATAATATCAGACTTCAAAGTACACATTAAAAGAGAGCCAACTTATCGGAATTCTTGCATAACAGTTCTCTTTGTGAATGTTTGAATTACTTGTACTGAATATGGAAGGAAGTTTTATACAATTTTATTATTTATTTATATCTTTTACATGATTTATAGAGTGAGTGCGGTGTAATGGTTAAGGTGCTGGATTAAGCATGAGGAATTTCAGGTTTTAGTCCCCCCTTAGGCACGGAACAGACATGCATAATGTAACCAACCAGATCCTGCTGTCAAGTAAAATTAACTGATTATCTTATATCAGTGTTGATTATTAGCAACCACATAGGCAGACCTCCTACAAGATAATTTGTTCCTACTTAGTCCTTCAGAATTTCAAATAATGCGTCCATTACCATTGTAACAAAATCCATCCACCTTATTTCTGGCCTATTTGTCTTCTTTTTTTCCTTCCACCAAGCAAGACAAATATTATTACTAGTAATCATCATCATCATCATCATCATACAAAGTAATTATTATGGTAATATAATCAGAGTAAAAGATCATTTAACATTTACATTTCAGTAGCAGCAAAGATATTAAAATGAAGAGAAAAGCTAAAGAAAAGAAAGAAAATATATAAGAACAGTTGTATGCATGTTAATCAATAATATTATTCGTGGATATAATGTTTTGAAACTTAACTTTCATAACAATATATAGACCCATTTATAATTTATTTTATTGCACAGAAACCACTTGAGCAGGGGTGAAATGCTCCCGGTTCGGTCTGGCTCAGATGAGTAGATAGCGATGGCGGCGGGCAGTTTGGAGAACTGGTAGCAAAAATCCCTGCCCCGCCCCCCATGCCCAGCTGAGCCGTGTGATTATCAGAGCCTTTTTTTTCTTTTAAATGGCTCTGACGATCCCAGCTGAGTTGCACCCTGCAATCCATTGCATCAGCAAGCAACTGAATCTCCCTGCCTGCAATCAAGCTCATCGGTGAGCAGCTCTATCTGTCTGCCTGCCTTGTACCTTCTTGTTCAGGAGTCTCCAACCTTGGCAACTTTTAAGACTTCAACTCCCAGCAAAGCTGGCTGAGGAATTCTGGGAGTTGAAGTCCACAAGTCTTAAAGTTGCCAAGGTTGGAGACCCCTGTTCTATTTGATAAGTTTTTTTCCCCCTTTGGGAGCTTTAAAAAAAATAATTAATTGGAGTTTTTTTTTCCTTTAGTTGTTCTTTTTTAGACCTAGCCATTTAAAGTTTAGGAAGTTTTAAATTTAGCTACTTTTATATAAAAATAAAAATGAATTAAAATAAAATAATATTTGTGCCGCTTTCTGAGATTTAGTGTATTTCTGTAGTGATTCACTCTAACTATACATACACACAAAATCTCACAAAGCTGCATGTGGAATTGTGTGTGTGTAACGTGTGAAAGTTGGTTTTTTGGGCTTTTTGTGGCTGTGTGAAGTTCCTGCTTGTTGCAGGGGCCATTTTGGGTCTAGCACAGCTGCTTTTACATTGTGGTGAGCCAGTTGTGTTGTGTTGTGTTTTGTAGGTTAAAGGGCAAAGAAGTAACATTGACTTGGTCACGACTATCCAGTCACCTTACCACCAAGCTTTGCCCACTAATTAAGCCACGTCCACAGAACCGGTAGCAAAAAAAATTAGATTTCACCCCTGCACTAGAGGGTATTGATGTTCACTCAGTTTTGGACATAAATTTTACATGGCATTTGGCTATGTCATGGCCGACTTATCATCAAAGATTTCACAAAGATTTTACTGCTACTACCAGAAACTGTTTCTTATGATCAGGTGTTCTCAAGCCATGAAGTATTCACAGTGATTCACTTGATTTTTCCAAATCTAGACATTAATTCCTTCATAGGATTCATCAAGCATGACTTTTTTTCAGGCATTACAATGAAGAACATGTTAATCAAGCAGTTCAGGTGTCTTGCAGTTTAACTGCTTTGTTATGATATGAAATTCAGTTCTTATGCTGACATGCAAAAATGAAAAATGAAACAGATAATGCTAAGCAAAAACATTTTTACTTTGAATATGACTGTTCATTTGCTAATCAAAATATAGTAATTTAAATGAAAAAGTTTGAATTGAAAAATGAGAAACTGGTTTTGCAAATGTCTTTTAGTAATTTTATGGGATTATGATCTTAATCATCTATGTTTCTAGACAGTAATAGGTGCTTACTGGTGATGAGTATATTTCCAGAATATTTAAACTGATATTCTGCCCAAAATTATAGTTCTACCTATTTTAGCCTTCTCCAAGGAAAAAAATAATAACATAAGATAAATACAAAATAGGTTTTATTTGTTAATTGGCTATTTTTTAAAGTTTGCTTTCATCTATTTTTTTCTACTTTTTTTAAATACAAAATTTTAACATGAAAATATATAAGTATTCTCTAAATGTGTGTATGCAAGATGATTACACTCACAGAGAAGAGAGAGAGAGAATAACAGAACAAAAGAACAGAAGAGACCTTGAAGGCCTTCTAGTCCAAACCCCTGCTGTCCAATGGCTGTCCAATCTCTTCTTAAAAGTCTCCAGTAATGGACCATTGCTGAAGGCAAGCCATTCCACCCGTTAATTGTTCTCACTGTCAGGAAATTTCACCTTAGTTCTAGGTTGCTTCTCTCTTTGATTAGTTTTTCCATCCATTGCTTTTTGTGCTGCCCTCAGATGCTTTGGACAATAAATTGACCTCCCTCTTCTTTGTGACTGCCCCTTAGATGTTGAAACACTGCTACCGTACCACACCTATGTTGCACCTGTACTGCACCTCTTCATTAAATTAGACATACCCAATTCCTGCAAGTGTTCTTTGTACCTTTTTGCCTCCAGTCCCCTAATTGTCTTTGTTTGAGAGAGTTTAGATTGGCAATATCAGCTGTATCACATTTGAAACCTCGCAGATTTCAATGCTGTGTATAACAGTTTATCCTTAAATTTATAACAATTCATTATTAACTTATAATAATGATTAAAATAAATATTAAAAATTAACAAAATTGAACAATGAACCTCTGAAAACCAGCATTCTAGAACCAGTTAGACCAGTAGGTATCATGCAAAATTTAACAATAAAGATGTGAAAAGTCAGAAAAGATTTAGATTTAGTTTTATTGGATTTATATACCACCCTTCTCCCAAGGGGGAGCCATGATAAAAAGCCAATAAACCCTACAACATTTAAAGACCCATTTAAAACAAGCTTAAACAAATTTTGGCCTACTTAGTTAAAAAACCCATAATTTAAAAGATCCCATCCAAATTTTTAGTCAGCCAGGCCAGCCTGTTGAAATAACAAGGTCTTGAGGGCCCGGCGAAAAGTACGGAGATCAGGAATCATATGTATCCCAGGGGTAGTTCATTCCAGAGGGTGGATGCCTCCACAGAGAAGGATCTCCCCCTGGGGGTCGCCAGCCTACACTGTTTTGCTGACGGTACCCTGAGGAGCCCCTCTCTGTGGGAGCGTGTTGGTCGGTAGGAGGCTTT
Organism: Masticophis lateralis; assembly: GCA_030761175.1. Classification (NCBI taxonomy): domain Eukaryota; kingdom Metazoa; phylum Chordata; class Lepidosauria; order Squamata; family Colubridae; genus Masticophis; species Masticophis lateralis. The sequence goes on along the minus strand of JAUDYJ010000001.1, from coordinate 307,979,324 downwards.
TGGTGGCAGAAGGCGGTCCCGTAAGTATCCAGGCCCTAGGCCATGGAGTGCTTTAAAGGTGGTAACCAACACCTTGAACCGCACCTGGAAGACCACCGAGAGCCAGTGCAGCTCGCGCAGGAGAGATGTCACATGGGTGTGTTGAGTCGCACCCATAATCACCCACACGGCTGCATTCTGGATCAGTTGGAGCCTCTGTGTGCCCTTCAAGGGGAGCCCCATGTAGAGAGCATTGCAGTAGTCCAGGCAGGACGTGACGAGGGCATGAGCGACCGTGTGCAGGGCGTCTTGGTCCAGAAAGGGAGAAAAGAGATTCATGATGTTAAAATTGTGTGAAGTCATAAAATATGACTTTTTACCCTATCTGAATATACTATGGCTTTTCTTTTGGCAATGCATTTAAAGATCTAGAAATGTTCCTATCTATATTCTTTGTACAATTTTCTCTTATCCCACAAAATGTCATTTTATAAATAAAAATGACATAAAACCATCAGAAGAAGCTAATCAAGCTACATTGGTGATTGATCTGCTTATAAGAGGTTGCAGAACTTACATTAAACAAACATGAACAGGAAGTAAAATTGTAAGAAAGTTTTTATTGGTTTTAACCTTTTCATTCAAAAGTTCAGTGTTCTTTATCCAACAGTCCTTTGAACTACTTTAAATGCAATTTCCTTTACTAATTTTTTTTTAAAATCTTTCTGGTAAACTTTTTCCAGTGGCTAATCAAATGAAATGCATTCATCTGCTGCTTTGCATAAACAGTAGTAAGGTAATTATATGCAACATTAAAATGAAATTCCTGGTCTTCATACAGCTGATTACATTGCATTTTTTCTTCCACAAACAGCGTTCTTCACAGAGTGTTGCTGTGCTTCATGGTGACTCCCTTTTGAAAAATATTAGTTTATTAAAATTGTTGCTGCCTTCAACTGAACAATATTTCAAATATTTCAAAAGGCACCCTGTCAAATCACTTTACATATAACAGTGGTATACTTATACCCAGCATTGTTAGCAATAGGCCCTTGACATACTTTCTTGGCTCACCAACTTTTTCCATGTTCATTTAGCAAACAGCCCACTTTCCATCTGTGTCATTCCCTGAAGAGTGTGAGCCAACATAGCCTTTTAAAATTTAATTGTATCACTTAATTATGCAGTAGAACCATTAACATGCATGCATCACTAGAAATTATTGGTACTTTGGTTGTGATTGTTTACTGTAGATCAGACTGCATGCTACTTTGCATGTTTGTTAATAGTATCTGAAGAATACAATCTCTCATTCTGTTGCAGTTAGATGTTAAGGGAATAGCAATTGTTCATATAGAGAGCAATTCTAAGATAATATAGAGACTAAGGCTCTTCTTAGTGATAATATTTCTAATTTGTTAAACTGTGTGCCAAGGTTTTTTTAATATATATATATATATATATATATATATATATATATATATATATATATATATGTAGGTCTTTGGTTATTCGGGTCTTCTCCTGCGTAAAATTGGAAGTGTCTTGGTGACATTTCGACGAAGTCTCATTCGTCATCTTCAGGCTGGTGTTCTCAGCTTCATGGTTCCAGGAGCAATGTGAAGCACGAAGCCGAGAACACCAGCCTGAAGATGACGAATGAGACTTTGTCAAAACATCGCCAAGACACTTCCAATTTTACGTGGGAGAAGCCCCGAATAACCAAAGACCTACATACAAAGACCCAAGAAAACCTCAGAATATGAATATATATATATATATATATATATATATATATATATATATATATATATATATATATATATATATACATACATACATACACACACACACACACACACACACACACACACACACACACACACACATACATTGGTCACACTGGCTGACCAATGTGTAGTCCTCAATGGAACTGCATCTACATGGATGGAAGTATGCAGTGGAGTACCCAAGGCTCTGTTTTAGGCCCAGTACACTTCAACATCTTCATCAATGACTTGGGCGAGGGGATAGATGGGGAACTCATCAAATTTGCAGATGACACCAAGCTGGCAGGAATAGCCAACACTCCAGAAGATAGGTTCAAGGTATAGAAGGATCTTGACAGACTTGAACAATGGGCACTATCTGACAAAATGAAATTCAGTGGTGAAAAAAGTAAGGTTCTACATTTAGGCAGGAAAAACAAAATGCACACATACAGTATATGAGGTACTTTGCTCAGTAGTAGTAACTGTGAGAGGGATCTTGGAGTCCTAGTGGACAACCATTTAGATATGAGCCAGCAGTGTGCAGCAGCTGCCAAAAAAGCCAACACAGTTCTAGGTTGCATAAACAGAAGAATAGAATCAAGATCAAGTGAAGTGTTAATACCACTTTATACTGCCTTGGTAAGGCCACACTTGGAATACTGAATTCAGTTTTGGTCGCCACAATGTAAAAAAGATGTTGAGAAGAGCAACAAAGATGATTAGGGGACTGGAGGCTAAAACATATGAAGAACAGTTGCAGGAACTGGGTATGTCTAGTTTAATGAAAAGAAGGACTAGGGGAGATATGATAGCAGTGTTCCAGTATCTCAGGGAGTGCCACATAGAAGAGGAGTCAAACTATTCTCCAAAGCACCTGAGGGTAGAACACAAAGCAACGGGTGGAAACTAATGAAGGAGAGAAGCAACTTAGAACTAAGGAGAAATTTCTTGACAGTTGGAATATTTAATCAGTGGAACAACTTGCTCCAGAAATTGTGAATGTTCCAACACTGGAAATTTTTAAGAAGATGTTGGATAACCAGTTGCCTGAAGTGGTATAGAGATTCCGGCCTAAGCAGGAAATTAGACTAGAACCATGATGGCGAACCTATAGCACATGTGCCAAAGGTGGGACGCGGAGCCATATCAGTGGGCACACGAGCGTTGCCCTATCTCAGCTCCAGCATGCATGTGTACACCAGCCATCTGATTTTTGCGCCCTTTGGGTCCACTGGAAATCAGGAAACTGACAGTTTCTGGTCTCTGGGGAGGTGGAAAAGGCTGTTTTCGCCCTCCCCAGGTTCCTAGAAAGCCTCTGGAGCCTAGGGAGGGCAAAAAAACAGGCCTACCAGGCCACCAGGCCATCACATGCCAAAAGCGGGGGAAGTACGGGGGAGGTTGTGCATGCATGCACGGGGGGGAGGGGGCACATTGAATTATAGGCGTACGCATGCGTGCGCTTGACCCCCCTGCTCCCCCCACACTTTTGGTACACATTGGCAAAAAGGTTAGCCATCACTGGACTAGAAGATCTCCAAGGTCCCTTCCAACTCTGTTATTCTAAATATTGCTTTTATTTGCTTGGCCAATTAGTTTCTGAAAACAATTTGACCAACACAAGGGTGGAAGAGGTTCATTGAAATTTAAGGTACATTGGATCTATTTTTGTAGAACTCTTTGCCAGTTTGTATAAATCAGGAGTCCAGATTCAAAAATACCTTTGTTTTCCATAGCATTGTCAAAACCAGGTTTTCTGGACGGCTGAAATTGGTTTAAACACTAACTATTTTGTGGGTTTTAATATTTTAAAAGAAGTGTTATGTTATCTTTATTAAGGGCTACTCTTGTTTCATAGTTTATATACATTATAGACATTTAATATGTCAACCCTGAAATTGACCTAACTTGAGCCATATTGGAGTTTTGCCTGCTATGAATCTATTACTTGGAACCCTGGCATAATATTTGTGCTTTGGAGGTGCTCTTCAGTCTATATTTTAAATATTATATTTAAATCAAGACAAATATCTAAAATTCTGAGGTTGCTAAAACTGGGTTTCCAGTATTTGACTGTTTCCTAATATGATTTGATTGCTTATTTGTACCCTATAACTATCATTATGTGTTGTACCTTATGATTTTTGACAAATGTATCTTTTCTTTTTATGTACATTGAGAGCATATGCACCAAAGACAAATTCCTTGTGTGTCTAATCACACTTGGCCAATAAAGAAATCTATTCTATTCTATTCTATTCTATTCTATTCTATTCTATTCTATTCTATTCTATTCTATTCTACGCTACGCTACGCTACGCTACGCTACGCTACTCTACTCTACTCTACTCTACTCTACTCTACTCTATTCTATTCTGACTTCCAGACATTTCATTTCCTGGCTACATAGAATTATCAGGTCACGGGGAGCAAAGATTTATGGCTTCATATTTGGAAGTTTGTCATACCAGTTTTGAATCTGGAATTGTTTCTTATTTTCTGTTTATCTGATTAACCAGGTATTTATCACTTAATTAACAGGTGTATGATGATGAAGGATATGCTTAGGGCCAGTCAGCATTCCCTTGATTTCTGATTTCTTCTTTTAAAAAAATGATTTAGAGATGGAGGGTTTTTTAAATGGGTCTTCTAATATAGGATTTGTTAAAATGCTAAGACTATAGGGGATTTTCTGCATTTTGGGAGTTGGCTTGGTCTAACTTTTTTAGGTTCTTCATGTTCTCTGAGCTTGCTTTCCTTCCTTGCAGACATTTCCCAATTAAAATTGAGCTTGTCAGAATGTTGTGACATTTAAGAGTTTTCATCATGTCTTTTGACTGTCAATTGAGCTTCATGGATATATTCTGTCAATCTTCTATCTGTTTGTCCTACATAGTGGTTTTCACGGTCCTTACATTGTATGTTATTAATGCCTCCTGTTTTGCCTTCTGAGCTTTTGAGCCTTTAGCTTTGCATAAGATGCTATGGATAGATTTTGTTGGTTTATGGATTACCATGATGCCAAGGGCTTGTAGTAACCTGTTGGTATTTTCTGATGTGTTTTTGAAGTACAGCAAAATTAACTTTCTCACTGGTGGTACATATTGTGCTGCGATTGTTTGCATGGAAAGATGTTTCAGTTGAAGTTGCATGAGCAGCATTATTATTACTACTTTCTAAAGTTCTGGATTATTACTAAGTGTTTCTCATTAGTTTTTAAAGTGCACTTGGTTTCTATGAGCTTTCTGGTGGCTAAACTTTTAGGCTATAAGAAGTGCAATGTGTAGTTGATGGGAAATGACAAGGAAAAGTTTTGTGTCTTTGGGAAAGGAAAATAGCTTAGAAACACATTATAATAAATAATATAGTCTGGGTGGCATAAAACAATAAAACAAAAATACAATATCAATCAAACATAGCAACCTAAAATACATTTAACAGTGAAACTTTTTTCATATTTATAATAAATCCTTAAAAAGATGTGGCTGCATTATCAAAGAGATAATTTTTAAATGTGCAAAACTTTACTGCTTAGTAAATAAATATTTTGTCCAGTTATAGATCATGCTATTACTATTACTATTATTATTACTATATACATAAAATGTGTATATACAACATGTGAAATCACAGCTGCCAGTTCTTTAGCTGGTGTTGGCTTTCATAAGCAACCATTTTTTCTCAACAGTCTAGGATATTAAAAGGAACTGTGTTCACTTCGCTGATGATGTTAAACTATTCAACACCACCGACAATGCAACTACCCTTCAAAAAGACCTTGACTATGTGTCCGATTGGTCTAACAAATATCAAACTCGAAATATCAATCAACAAATGCTGTCTTGCACATTGGCAAAAAAAAAAAAAATCAAAATATAAAATACAAATTAGATGGACATGACCTTTTAGATGATCCTCACTCTGTCAAGGACCTTGGAGTACTCATTTCTAATGATCTAAGTGCCTGAGCCAACTGTAAGAACATTGCCAAAAAGGCATTAAGAGTTGTTAATCTAATCTTGCATAGCTTCTTCTCTGGTAATGTTGTACTACCAGACAACATAGAGCATACAAAACATTTGCTAGACCAATTCTTGAATACAGCTCATCTGTCTGGAACCTGCACTGCATATCGGACATAAATACAATCAAGAGAGTCCAGAGATATTTTACAAGACGGGTCCTCCATTCTTCTAACCGCTATAAAATATCTTATGCCACCAGATTTCAAATTTTGGGCTTTGACAATTTAGAACTACGCCAACTTCAGTCTGATCTAAGCATAATACATAAAATTATCTGCCACAATGTTCTTCCTGTCAATGACTACTTCAGCTTCAACCAAAACAATACACGAGCAAATAATAGATACAAACTCAAGGTAAACCATTCCAAACTCGATTGCAGAAAATATGACTTCAGTAACAGAGTGGTCAATGCCTAGAATGCACTACTTGACTCTGTAGTTTCTTCCCCAAACCCCCAAATTTTAACCTTAAACTGTCTACTGTTGATCTCACCCCATTCCTAAGAGGTCTGTAAAGGGCGTGCATAAGTGCAGCAGTGTGCCTACCATCCCTATCCTAATATTCCTTTTTTACTTACTCTTTTCATGTATTCAAATTATGTTTATACTTTTACCTGTTATCTTATATATGCTTGACAAAATAAATTTATGACTTATGACTTACATTATAAAGTATCAGCATAGTATATGTGCAGATCTAAACAATGTGACCTTTTGTAATAGAAAGACTGGAATTTTGTCAACGGTCATATTCTCTAAGTGCCATCCAAGATTCTTTGGCATGGCACCCAGTGTAGCAATAACCTCTGGGTCTGTCATGGTCGGTTTATGCCATAATCATTCACTTTCAGATCTTGAAACTTTGTAATCTTTTCTAATTCTTTGTCTTCTATTATACTGTCTCCTGGATTTGCTATGTCAATTATCCACACTTAGTTTTTTAACCACAGTTCAATATGGTGTGTTATGAGCCATATAATGATAGTAAAGTATGATGGTGAGGCCTAATCCTCAAATCTCTTATGTTTTCAATTCTGTATCACGTGCTATGAATTTTGGGAGTCTCAGTTCATATTTTATTCATATTTCAGGTTTTTGGTCTTCTACCACTTTGCGGATCTGGAATATATCTGATCCATTTGTAAACTCATTTGGGAATTCTGGTTTAAAGTCTGAATAAAGGGTGAGACACCATTTTATTCCTGTGAGACACCATTTTATTCCTGTGAGACTCTTTGCATAATCCACAGTAAGCCACTTCTGAAATTTTCTCTGCACTCTGGTGATAATCAAAAGTGCATGGAAATACAGCCATTTTTCATGCTTTGGATCTAAATTTCACCATATGGGAACTAACCAGATGGTTTAAAACTATCCTAATGATAATAGTTCTTCAGAAAAAAATAAGTTATTTGAAAATTCATCCTAAACTAACATGCAGCACAATAACATCCATTTTTAGAAAAAATAGCTCTCCTCAGTCTCAAAGGGCTTATTCCAATTATGTACACACAACAAGTTTTAACATAACAATGGGCAATTCTTATAAACTGCTCTTTTTGTATTTTCTCCTGTTATTGTTTTATTTTTGATGATCTATAACCAGGTGGAGTGTGACATTATTAAATGTAAAAACAAAAGATGATAAAATAACTCGCTACAATCCACTGCAAAATGACAACTAAATTATAGAACTCAGTACCCTGAATGGCCCATAACATTTAAAACAAACATTAAAACCTGTATGTAAGTAACAATATTTTTCTGCATAAAAATTATCCTGAAGGCAGCTTCACAAAAGTAAATTAAAAAGGAAACATTTTACATGTTTCTGTATCAGACTCCAGGCATAATTGTTTTGGCAGATGATTCTGCATAACTTGTGTTGGATGGGAGGGAAGCAATGAACTGTGATGTGGTTATTTTAGTACACAAAGGTATCAGTGAACTCTAGGTTGAACTCACATTTATGTTGCATTCACAGTTCAGTTGCACTCACACAAATTACATTTAGATCTTCAAATAACTAGATGTGCACAAGGCCTGAGGATTTAATCCATGTGATTCAAATTGGTATTTTTTGTGGTATGGATAATTCCAAAGAAGTTGAACAGTCATCATTCACATGTAATAACTCCTCCTTAATTAATATATAGAGTTGCCGTTTAAATGGATATGGTTAGGAATTCAATGCGGAGCCATAAAACTCAGAGGCCTGGTTTCCACTGAAAATGAATTGGTGACTGCTTTTGTATGTCCTTGTGCATAAAGTGTGCGTAGTTTTTGATAAGAATATATCACCATTTTGCCTCATGGTGATATGTTCTTACCTGTCACAAACCACTAGAACTTTCAAATAACTTCCACTTGCCTTTGTAATTGCTGAAATTACAAAGTGGGGCTTGGACAGTGATGTCACCTGAATAGCATAGGACACCATTCACTTACTAGATATAATTATGGATTGTTGAAATTATAGTTATTTAAATAAACCATCATCAAACATATTGGGAAGATGAAGTGACAGAAAGTAAGGTTGAAATAAAGGAGAATAAAACTCCAAACTAATGGAGGAGAAAGAAGATCAGAAGCATTAGGTTAGGAAAACTCTGAAGGGAAAGCACTTTGTACAATATCTCATGCTGATGTCCTTCAAAACAGAAGAAAGATCTTCAGTTATTTAGTGAATATCTTTTAATCAATGGATTGTTTGTAGACCATTAATCATTAGCAAAGGAATACTTATATTTTAACTTGTATTCTATGCAGCCCATCACATACTTTTTTAAAATAAAGACTAAATTGAGAATGAAAGTCTCACAAAAGCCAGTTTCCCACATGAACTGTCTTCTAAAAGAAACTATATTTCTATTATATTTTCATTTAAAGTTTGTTAGGCCACTATTGTAATGGTCAGGAAGACTCAACACTGACATTTTGATGAGAACATTCACATATTTTACTTCATAAATATAAGTTTCTATGAACAGTAATTAATCTTGATTTGTTTTTTTAAAATCAATTTAAACTACATTACATATTTATCTGATGCCCAGCACCAAAGAATCAAGTGTTGTTTTGAGATTTTGGCAATAAATTATTTTCAGATCTTTAAAATTGTTATAAAGGAATTAGGCTAATTTCATATTTAGATTAAATTTAAAAGAATAGGAAAATTGTAGCGATGTGCTGACTTCTATGTGTTGTGTGTATATACCTGTGCACGCATATATTCCCTTCCATGCCAGAGCCCATTAAACCAATTGTCTAAACATAAAATGTACAATGTTGGGAGTTTTTATCAAATACATTCCTTTATATTATCTTTCAATAAAAATATTGGAAGACAATATTTGGTATGTCACCATCAATTTGGCAAGCACTTTTCTTGCATATGATGGATGATTAATATTCACAGTTGTCTTGTATTTTTTAGAAGTTAATGAAGGATATTTAAAAAGCACCACAGAGAAGGCATTTATGTATTCATTTTAAAGGAAGATGATTAAAAACTATAAGATGGTTATTCTTAAGACGAGGCTATTCTGAAACTCTGTTCTCTAAATCAGGTATAAATGCATATAGCAGCATCCTACCTCCATTTAATTATATGCTAGCATATACATACACTCATATATATAGTATGTATGTATGTATGTATGTATGTATGTATGAATGAATGAATGAAGGAACGTATATAGGCTTAGTAAAATGGTCATTTCAGAAAGCTAATTCAATTGGGCATGAAATATGGCAAATAATTATCTATTTAAAACAATAAGCATATCTATCTAAAAAGAAAATATTCTTGAATTTAAGACAATTTCCACCACAAATGAAAGTTTAAGAGGAAAAGTCCTTTACCATATTCTTAGCAGATTGAAAGACAACACATAGAAGTCAGCATAGTTTCGATAATTTTGACAAGATGTATACTTGACCTTTTGTTTACATGTTTGTATGTTTTGCTGTTACTTGTTTTGTTTTGTTTGTATTCTTAAATAAACAATTTTTTTTAAAAAAAAGAAGTCAGCACATAGAAGTCAGCACCCCGTTGTAAAGAAATAAACTGTTTGGGAGAAAAATCAATCTTTCTATAAATAAATGTATTCTCTTTCATCTCCTTTTGCTCCCCACCACAATTATTTCTTTCCCTCCATTTAATGAACAAACATAAGAGTTTTTCTTCAGATGCCATATGTCTATGGAGATTCTCAGTCATCCAGGTCATGGTTATCCCAAAGGTACTTTTTTCAAGAGCCAACTGGACTTTCTGGTTTTTCTTTAAAGAGGTTTCACTTCTCATCCAAGAAGCAAAAAATCTTCAAAGAAAAAAACCAGAAAGTCCAGTTACCTCTTGAAAAAAGCACCTTTGGGACAACCAGCTTTGGTTGTTGCAGTCATTGGCCATGGGATACGTTTTCTCCAGCTGCAGCTAATCTCTTGAGTTAATATTTTCATGTCTCTTGACTGTTCAGTGATATAACTCTCCTTGCTGTATGTGATGACTGACAGTTTAATTTGTGTTCATTAAATACCTGGGTTTTTCTTTTAACATGGCCCAGCTGTGACAGTATTCCTTCTACAAAGTCCTTGCTCCCTGCTTCACCTTGTATGAAAATATTCTCCATATTAAGAACTGTTTAACAAGCTCCAGAACTTTTCAATCGATGACAAATTTGAAATTGGATTAGAAAGTTGTTCTATCTTCCCTCTGTTTCCTCTTAACATCAATGGGAGTTGACTTTGTTCAAATTTCAACCAAGGTCAGAACTTGCAGTAGTCTGCACTTCCAGCCTCCTGCTTTAACTGGGCAATAGGCCCTCCAACTGCTGATTTCATGAGATAATGTTAAAAATGGAAGCTCTTTCATGTCCTCCTTCTTTCTTGGCTCTTCTCTCACCATGTTTCTTTGTTTGTTTTTGATAAGGGAAAGAACCAAACCAACCAAACCAAGCCCAGCAATCTTAGTGGCATGTTACAAAAGAAGGCTGAGCAGAAGCTTTCCTTGATAGCACTGTGTGGCTTTGGCACGTGCTACAATATTGCTGGTAGCATGCACTAAAGGAGGCCAATCTGAAATGTTTCTCGTTCACAACAAAAGTTTCTTTCCAACCACTGAAAGATGGTGGGCAGTGCTTCAGCACATACTGAAGGCAACCAGCCCTTCCAGAATACACTGAAGGTCTTCTAGACTGGGTGACTTTGACAAATTCTGTAGGATTTTGCATGTTATATGTTGAAGAGCGGCAGTGTGAAGGTGAAGGCTAAGCCTGTTTTAGACCATTTGCCAAGCATGTCCGGGAATGCTGTGGGAAGTACATCATTTTCCTCTTCCAGATCCCTTGCCAAAAGCTTTATATATTAAATGTCTTTTAGACACATGTAACTAATACAATTGCAAAACAATGCTAAGGTTTTGAATCCTACCTAATCAGTTTTTATCTTTGGAATTTGGAGGTAAAGTACTTATTTATTTATTACATTTATGTTGTTATCTCACTCTATAATGTATTTTGGATTGCAGACTTCTTTTTCCAATTTCCTTTCCACCCTTGAACCAAAGAAGTATATATTTTTAAATTCATATAGTGGAATCATTATGTGATTCAGGATGTTTCATCACTTCAGTAATTGCAACTTTATTCTTCATTTTGGAAGGTTTTTCTTGTAGGTCAAAAAGTCATGCATTTTTTCATCAGTTCAAGGTTCTTATTCATTTCAAAACCTTTTCTATACAAATACCTATGGTATGTCTAAGCTTTCCTTTTCTGCTCTTCAGTTGTTCTCAGTTCAGGTAGCCAGACCTGATACCAGGAGGCAAGGCAGAAATTTCTTTCTCTTCCATATATGTAGCCTCATACTTAAAGGAGAACACATGAAGCAGACATATATACATTCCTTAAGCCACGGGTGAAATCTACTTACCTTCCTTACCGGTTTGGAAGCACGTGTGTCGTGTGTTGCCACACATCTTCTGTGCATGTGCAGAAGGTAAAAATACATTACTTCCTGGCTAAAACCAATGACACCTGGGTGGCAATCACTACCAAATCGCCGAACCACCAGGAAAAATCGCTACCAGATCAGGCGATCCGGTCCAATCTGGGAGCATTTCACCGCTCCCTTAAGCTATTCATATTTAAATGGTGACAACTATCCAAAAAATTTTTTCTTGGGAAAGACCATTTTTCCTTCTTTCCTTCTTTCCCCTCCTCTTCCTCTCTTTATTTTGAAACATGATTTACAACATGACTTTTGAGAGGGAAGCAGAGATTTGGGATAATATGTAAAAGGCAATTTCTCAGCAGATTATGTTTATGGTTTTTTTAAAAAAATTTCTCCATATGTACCATTTCTCCTACCCACACAGAAAGAACTACACTGATATTTGAAATATCACTAAGCTTTGAAGTAGAAATGGGTTTATTTCATCAGAAGGGCAGCACACTTAAGAATATTTCTCATGAATTTTAAGTCTTTCTATTAACATGTTGCATATGGACCCAGGTAGGACACCTGTTTGTGACAGCCTCAAATCCTATTTCCCAGTTCCCAGGGTTATCACTGTATCTCTATGTTCGGAATCTGTTGACCTCTTTCTGTTCTTCAAAGAGACAATCTGTGACAATCTGTGAAGGAATTAAATTGTTTGGCAAAGCATTCTGTGTCTCAAACATATATCTCACTTTTTATGTCTTGCTCCCTGGCAACTGAGAGCTTTAAGGAGGTAAAGAAGCCTTGCTATCTGTGTGTACAATTCAGTTTCCTCTATTGCTTTCTCTCTCCTAGGACCTAATTGGCTAGGAATCTCCTATGGGCACTTCAGGGTCAGTAAATTTTCAGTTCTGAAAAATCTATTTGCGAGCAGTAGCTTGCAAATCAGGATTTAATTGTTCCAAATCTGATGAAATGACCTCAAGCCATATGTCTTCATAATCTGCTTCTTTTTCTGTTTTCCAGTTATTTTTTGGCCTGTGAACTTGCTTGAAATAATGGGCATTTTTCACTTTACAGTTAACAGTTAGCTGTTGTTAAACTGTTTGCTTTTGTCCTGGCAAGTAATGGAGAATTCAGTTCTGGAGAATAGCTATAAAATTTAAACTAGATTGTATTCTGCCACTGATTATGTTTTATGCTTTTAATAAACCATTTCACACGGTTTTGTGTGTATGTTGTTTTATTTGTAGTTTGTTCATTGTTTTTGAGGTTGCTGGGTTTTTTTTTTTCAACAGTTGTATACAGCTGTTTCAATTTCCATGTAGGCCTAACAAAGAAAGCCTGAGAAATGGATCTCTTGTCAGTCAACAGGAGTGCTGATTTATCACCATCTTATCAGGTATTTAGGAGCTGCACAAGGAAACAACAACCAACAATTTAATATCCAGCCATCAATACCCTACTTAATAACAAAAAGCTACACACAATCATCTTCATCATCAGCCATTCAGTCATGTGCAACTGTTGGCCATTCTTTGGACCAGCACTCTCAATCTCTATCCCATATCACCTCCTTCAGATCCACCATGGACATCCTTTATAGTGTCCAGCCAGCAGATGCTAGGGAGGCCCCTTTTCTTTTTATAAATACAATGCATAGAACAGTCCAGTGCACGTATTCTGGAGATAGAAAATGTCCCTGAAGATGGGCTCCAGCATGAACCCAAAAGTTTGGAAGAATAAACTTTTGGTCCCAGTGACTGACTCTGATTAGATTCTTTCCGTAAGTAATTTACTCCCATTATTTTTGAACCACCATCATCTTTTATTGTTGCCCTGTTTATATGTTCATCCCCTTCACATCCATGTTATTTGGGAACTAACATTTGTTTGAAGTTTATTTTAGACATAATAGGGGGTCTGACTGTTAACAAATAAAAATGAATATCTACCCACACCAACACCAAACAGCACCAGTTGAATTGGAGCAACACAAAAATCATCAGCCACGCTAACAGCCACCATGTTTGTGAGTTCATCGAAGCACTCCACAAGCAATTCCATCCACAGATACATTGACCCACAACTAGCCTACGAACCCCTCAGAATCCAAATCAACCACACAGCCAATCAGAGACAGCACTCACCCTCAACCAACTCACACAAACCCTCCTCACTGGTAGTCCACCTCTTAATGATCCTGATCTGATGTAATCTCCTTATCATAAGAGCCATCATAAGAGTCACTGATGAGTCACACCTGACCCATCACAACACCCCTTACAAGACCCTCATCTGACATACCCATACCTGAAGCCCTTATAGACAAAAAAAACACTGACACAGACATCTCCTAAACTCCACTGAAGATGTTACCTAGCCTGGTAACGAAATGTTCAGAAACCAACCCACGAGTTTGGAGAATGAAACTTCACCTCCAAATGAAGACCAAACTTGGCATATATGTGGGCATCATAATATACAATATGTGTGTGTGTGTGTGTGTGTGTGTGTGTGTGTGTGTGTGTGTGTGTAGGTCTTTGGTTATTTGGGTCTTTTCCCGCGTAAAATTGGAAGTGTCTTGGCGACGTTTCGATGAAGTCTCATTCGTCATCTTCAGGCTGGTGTTCTCAGCTTCGTGCTTCCAGGAGCAATGTGAGATGGCAGCTGTCTCTTCCTTTTAACTGCTAGTGGGGGTGGGAGCTGATTGGGTGGGAGCTTGGCTGTGTTCTGATTGGGTGGAGGTGTGTTCTGATTGGTTAGGGGCTTGGCTGTGCTCTGATTGGATGGGGGGTTGGTTGTACTCTGATTGGCTAGGGTTGTGTTCTGTTTGGGTGGGGGCTTGGTTGTGCTCGGCTTAATCTGAGTTGCAGGAGGATTTGAGCTGGTGAGCTGCATTGTTGTTGTTTGGCTTCCTGTTTGTGGCCGTGAGCGCTCTTCATGTTGGGTGTCAGTCTGCTTCATGTATGGATTGGAGGGGTTTAAAGTGGCTAATGATGCAGCTGCGGTCTGGCTTCTGGTCCTTGGTCGTGCCTCATTATCAGTGAGTCTGCTTTCTGCGTGGATGTGTGGTGGTGACATCCTGTGTGGCTCTCATGAGTGTGGGTCTGGTATCATTCGTCATTTTAGGGACTCGTTTGTCAATAAGGGCGGGTTTCCAAATGGCTGATAGCCGAGAGGTATCATCTCGTTTGTTCATGCTGTGTGTTTTTCTATCTTGATGGCTTCTCTGATTATTCTGTTGTTAAAGTGTTCAGTTTTGGCGATGGTTCTGGTCTTTTTAAAGTCAATTTAATGTCCTGTGGCTTTAAGGTGTTGGACCAGGGAAGAAGTTGATTCCTCTTTTCTAACTGCGTTCTTGTGTTCTTCAATGCGTGAGCTTATTCTTCTGTTGGTTTGTCCAATGTATGTGGTGGGGCAGGCGGTGCATGGGATTTCATATACTCCTTGATTTTCTAACTCAGTTTTGTCTTTGGGGTTCCTTAAGATGGTGGATATTTTTCGGTTTGTGCAGAATGCTGTCTTGATGTTATGTTTGTGGAGCATTTTGCTTATTCTGTCTGTGGTGCCTTTTATGTATGGGAGGAGGGCTTTGCCATTTTCTTGTTCTCTGTCTTGGATTTTAGTGGGGGTTTCTTTTTGGATTAGGTTGGTAATCTTATTTCTTTGGAATCCATTGGATGTTAGTACGTTAGTGAGAGTGTGTAGTTCGGTTTTTAGGTGTTGTTCGTAGGCTAAGCGTTTTGTTCGGTAGATGAGTGTCTTGGCTACAGAGTTGATCTGTGCTGGGTGGTGGTGTGAGAGTGCATGCAGATAGCGGTTTGTGTGTGTTTTCTTCTGGTAGATAGTGTGTCCTAGGGAGCCATTGGATTTCCTGTAGACTAAGACATCCAGGAAGGGAAGTTGGTTGTTCACTTCTGTTTCCATGGTGAACTGTATTTTGGGGTGTAGGCTGTTGCGGTGTGTGAGGAAGTTGTCTAGTTTTTCTTTCCCATGTGGCCAGATTATGAAGGTGTCATCTACGTATCTGAGCCAGAGTTTCGGTTTGTGATCAGATTTTTCTAGAGCTTGGGTTTCAAAGTGCTCCATATAGAGGTTGGCAATGACAGGTCAGAGGGGTGATCCCATGGGTGCTCCTTCTATTTGTTTGTATTTTTGTCCATTATAGATGAAGTATGTGTTGGATAGGCAGTGGTTGGTCAGATCTAGGATGTGCTTGGGGGGGTTATATTTGTTTTGGATAACTGTCAAGGCTTCTTTGATTGGTACTTTGGTGAAGAGGGATATGACATCGAAGCTCACAAGTAGGTCACTGGGCTGTAAGTTTTGTTTCTTTATGATGTCTATGAACTGGAATGAGTTATATATATATATATATATATATATATATATATATATATATATATATATATAGCTTTATGTTTGATTTCATATAATAAAAAGCAAACAATAGGACAATAAAGGAGAAAAGAATTCATAGTATTTGGAATAAAATGAAATCTTCACATGTTCACAAGCAACGTATGAAGTTTTCGTTTTATTCCAAATGTATTCAACAGTCGGTGTATCTGGAATCATTTTGAAAAATTCATAATATGTTTTCTTTTTAATATCAGTAGAGATGTCAAAGTATCTACTTGATTGCTATATTTTATTTTATACTTTGTTCAATTTTTTAAAAGGTACTTCTACATTTTCTTTCCTTCCCACAATTTTGTGTGGTTGATTTAATGAGAAATGACTAGTTTAAAGTCTCAAAGGGTGTGTCATGCCAGAGTGTCCCCAATTCTAGTCTAATACTTAGACTATCCAGTGCAATATGCAAGCTGTATTGCATTGAGCATGTATTGAGCAATGAACAACTCATAAGAAAGACAGTTGTATAGATTAATTGCAATAATTGATTGTTTGCAATCAATTAAGATCTGCTTCCAATCTTTTAGCCTTCTGAAAAAGTCCTTAAAACCTGGTTATGCTGGTTAGCATGGGGTCCTGAAGAAGAAGCTGCTAGCCTGGGGATGATTGGTACACTAACAGAGAAGGCACCCCACCTCTCCTTTCCAAACCCTTGGGTTTTTTTAAATTTGCTTTAATTTTGGAAATTTTAATCAATTTTTATATTTATAATTGCAGAGTATTTTTTATCTTGAATTTAAGCTGCTCAGAGTCATCAGATCTGTGAGATGGTGGTGAATAAATTTGGTAAATAGGTAGGTAGGTAGGTAGGTAGATAGATAGATAGATAGATAGATAGATAGATAGATAGATAGATAGATAGATAGATAGATAGATATTAGGTTGCCTTATTATTAAAATAGCAAAACATAGTATTCTATGTTTTTGTCACTACACTGATTACTGGATAGTTCATAGAATCAAAAAGCTGGAAAGCACTTAAGAAGTCATGGAAACCATCATCCTTCATATTGCATGCATGAACACATACACATCACTGCACCATCCCTGACGTATGGCTATTTCTTAATTAGATAATTGAATAATCTTGAACGAACATGAACAAACATATTTAATACAAATCACGTGCACTTATATCTCAGATTTCTACATTGTGTTACATAGTAGCAGACTTTCATTATAGAGATATCAAAACACTAGTCAAGCTGCTTTTGATAACAATGCAATCTGAGTCAAAACACAATTAAGCAATTATATTTCTAACTCAGAAATTAAACTGCATGAAGAGTTTTGTCCCTCCAGAATAAAGTCTATTGTAACACTTGTTCTTTAATTGTCAACAATTTGCAAAATGCTTAACATCCAAAACTGCTCATGAATATGTGCAAAAAGAGGACAGCACCATCTATCAAACAACGTATTAGTTAGACATACCATTGTCAGAGACCACATTTTACACATGATAAATTTATTCAAAGGATTTTCATTGTGTTTTATTAAAGTAGAGTCAGATAGATAGTCTCAACTGAAAAGAAAGCAAAAAGAATATTAACTGAACTGTTACTTATAATTGACAGCTACGGGATTTGAAAGAACATAAATGGCAATAACAAAATATATCTTATATTAATTATTGGTTGATGAGTGCTGGGGTGGAACAGTTATACTTTTTTAAAATTACTCTATTTTGAAATAATTTATCCCTTAGGTTAATTAAAAATAGAGAAAGTGTTCTGTTCTCCTATCAGCTCCACAAGAAAGACAAAATTCTACATAATTTGGAAATATATCAATTTTTAAGTTGTAAAACTGGAACTTGTCTTAGTAATTAACAACCTTAAAGTTTAATGACATGCTGCAATCCTATTTTATAGGAATGGGTAACCTTTTTTCATCTCTAAAACACTTTTAATTTCATGAAATCAAAACCAAGCTCACATTTCGAGTGTTTGGCATAAGTCGGAATAAAATATTTGATTTTGTTCTGACTATCAACTCTTGAAACAATTCTAGCTGAAGCCACATTTTTCTCTGCTTCATTTCTTAGTTGCCATGTTTGGGGGGGGGGAGAGGGACTTACGGAATGTAGAATGTTTTCCTCCAAAGTGCCAAACATAAGAGCGATAAGCCGCATGAGAACCAAGGCTAGCTCAATGTGCCCCAGCAACAGCAGCAATGAGTGCTGAGAAGTACATCACCTGCTTGGTTGGCTAACATGACCTGTGACACAAGGGAGGCGGGTGGTGGCCCAGTATCTATTCTTTAATTATACTAAAGTGCAAGAATTATTTAGAGTTGGTTTCACATTTGATCGTGACGATATGATGTACCCAATAAACAGGATTGGAAGCATTATTTGGGTCTATGACACTGACTTTGAAACAGAACTACCAAGATCAAGCCTGATATGAGCCTGAGTAGCGTAGGGGAGTAATGCCTCCTACAAAGGCAGCATTTAAGATCCAGCTGCTGCAATTACTTGCGAGTTCAATCCCAGGCAGGCTCAAGGTCGACTCAGCCTTCCATCCTTTATAAGGTGGGTAAATTGAGGACCCAGTTTGTTGGGGGCAATAAGCTGACTTTGTATAAATATAAATATACAAAAGTATGAAGGCTATTGCTTAACGCACTGTAAGCCACCCTGAGTCTCTGGAGAAGGGCGGCATATAAATCAAATTAAAAAAAAAAAAGTGACATAGCTTCAAGTCTTCGGTTTCAAGCTCAGTTTGCAACTTGTGATCAGAATGGTTCCTTCTAATCTTTTCCCATATAACCAAAAATGACTCTGATGTTATTAGCTGAGAGGAAACAAACTGTCAACTACATGATTAGATAAACTACTCACTATACTATCTCTGTCAGCTTTCCTGATACCTTATTCCATTCTAAAACATTTGTATGGGAATGTTAGTATTTATGTTTTCATATGTATGATGCTGTGCTTTATTTTCTTAACAGCTAATGCAAAGTTTGCCATGATGCACAACACAAAACCATTGCTTAGGCTCCTTGTAGACTTCTAATACAATTTTAGTTTAGTTAGTTTGATGAGTATTGCTGTTTTATGTACACTCTGCCCATGCTCTCATCTTCACAACCAGTTGAAAACTTAAAGATCCTGAATTGGTTGACCTGGTTTGCTGAGCTTTGGTAGAAAAATATTTGCAAATTATAAAAGCCCCCAAGCCTGAGATGGCTTAAAATTTGAATTCACTTCTGCATATCTATTCACAATATTTTCTTTCTCAATAGTCCTTGTGCCAAACAGAATTTGAATGCACAAAGGCCACAAGAAGTGAATGAATGAAATCACAAATCAGGTCAGCTTCTGTTGAAAGCTCTATTGGTGAATACATTCATTTAGCACTTGTCCAGCTCTCTAACTGTTTTATACCAACAGTGAGCCTCTTCCTTATACATTGGCTTGCCAATTATTTTCTTTTATTATACTTGAGGCATGGTTTAAATTTTACCTATTGATTTCATCTTCTTTATAATTGGATGTAAGGATTGGAATACTTTCGATATTACTTTGTCATCTTTTTTTAATTAAATCTGAAAACTGGTTCTAAAGAATCCACTGAAATTTCAGAGAGTAATAAAAGTACAAGTGGGAAGGAGATTTCATGATATTGGCACTCCTATGAACTTTAATAAAACTCTTTCCAATTCATAGCTATCTTTCTTTATGCCTACACAGCAGAACTATTATTTTTTAAGATTGCCATATGACTGACATGCCTGCATATTTCAACTTTAGTGAAATAAACTTTCCAAGGCCTTTTTTTTTTTTGTTCATCAATCAATCATTCATCCAACCAACGAAATAAATAAGCGGTTTATCTCTCTAGCATTTTCCGCAAAATAAAAATCAGATTGGCTATAATAAGAACATGTATGGGTACACTCACTTTGAATTGAAGGGGAGAAAAAAAGTGTCTGGTTATGTGTATGTATGAGCATGTGTATGTACGTGCATGTTAGGGTAAACGTGAAAGATTTTCTAAATGTGAATGAAATCTGGCTGATAGTGTCTCTCTCTCCTTTTCAGAGCCTGAGAAGCTGATTTTAGCAAGTTTGGACATTGTTAATCAACAAACATCACATATAATATTGCTTTTCAGGATGAAAAGTACAATGTGTACTAAATCTCTTATGGATTTCATATAAACTGCCTTCCAAGTATGCATTTCAGGATTAACTAATACGGTTTATCATATTGGATTCATTGCAATATAACTTCAACGTGCATAAAGAGGATATTCAGACAAAATCTGCACACCTTGCATGCCAAAAAGAAATTGGTTTCTTCAGACTGTACACTTCTGGGTTGTTTGGGTGGAAAAAATGATTATTGGATGGAAAAAAAATGTATCCTCTGCTCTTGAAGACCCACTCTTCAAGCTTTAACCTTTAAATTCAGATTTATGCTATTTATGTATTCTTTAATAGCTGGAAGAATGCAAAACGTACATTGCTAGAGTTGCTTGCTAATACCTTTGGTTGTTTTCAGCTGATGAGAGCTAAATAGCTTGAAATAGATCTATACTAGTCTCCCTTTATTTCTTTATCAGGAAATACTGTATAAATTTGGTATAAAATGGTTTGTCGTGAATGCGACTGCTTGAGGGCTCCTGAATTGGAGCTGAAAGGCAAAAGGGACATAGAATGCTCCCTTCCATATTGGGGTAGACCAGCTGCTTCGATAGAAAACATATTGAACAGTTGCTAAACAACATGTGAACATAGGTGTATGTTCACTGTGTATTTCTAATCATTGACTCCATTGTTGTTGTTTTTGTTGTTGCTGTTATTGTTGTTCCCTGAGTGTCTTCAGGAGCTTCTTCTTGTCCTTTATGATTAAGTAGGTATTGAGGTATGCATTGATGAAGAGCTGAAAGAACCATTAAGAAAAAATAAAAGACAATTCAGTTCTGGTGAAAAAGACAGCATGAGAAAGAAATTCATAGTTAACCTTGACTTCACTTTGTTTAGTTTGGTATATTAGTGGAACAGCCTGCCTTCTTTAATCATGGATGTTCCACCACTGGAGGTCTCCAGACAAAGATTGAGTTGTCATTTATCTGGAACAGTCTGATTTCTGCTGTGGACAGAGTTTGGATAAAGATATTCTCTTGATCCTTAAATCCTTATGGTTCTATGCTTCTAAGGAGACAGGAAGATACTCTGGTACACTTTCAAGATTATATTATTTAGAACACTAAAGTAACGTTCCTTAAATCCTTGGTCTATTTCCTGGCTTGGTCTGCTTTGAAGGACTGATGCTCTAACATCCAGGCTTTATGTCACATTGCTTGGAATCTTTATTCTGTTTTTCCTTGTCTGATACTGCTTCCAAGTATATATAAGGATGATATCATACAAATTAATTATGATGATGCTGTTCGTCCATTCAGCTTCTTTCTCCCTTTCACATCTCCATTCTTCCCTCTCTCTTTTACATCTTACTTTGATTTCCTGTGAGAGCGTTATTAGACTTCTTCTCCAAACAATATGTCTAAATATAGAGTCACTATGTGCGAGTTGGGCAGATATATATGTATATGTACATGTACATGTACATCTATATGTAATATGTAATAAAATCAATCAAACAATCCATCCATCCATCCATCCATTCATTCTGTACTTGCCTTCTTGGAATTTAGGACTATTTAGTCCTAAATACAATTATATACATTATTAATCATTACAGTACAAGTGATTAAAACATTATATTGCTGAATATGTAAGTTTATATATCCTTTAACATTTAATCTAAGAATGATTGACACAGGAACATAGTGTAAAACAGAAGGGAGAAAATGGTGAGAAGAAGAGAGTAGAGAAAAGAAGGCTAAACCATTTTTTAAAAAGAAAACAAAAACCAGAAAGTATTGAGAAAATTTAAGGAGACGAATAAGGGTAGAATAACAAGTTTGCATTTAAATCTCCCAAGGTGTCCTGAAAAGATAAGGTTTTCTTTCAGATCATTGTTTTGGGTTTGAGTTAGCAACAAAAATTAGCAATAATGTATCTATAATTTTCTCTACAATGGAGATTATTTAATGATCAGCAAAATGTGTAGTTGCTTTTCATGTGTGGGAGGGGAGAGGGAGGGAGAGAGAGAGTCTAGATACATTAGTTTATATGATATAGAGAAGAAACTTTGGACTGCAGACAACAATTTCTCCTGATATCACAATAGAAAAGCCAGATTTCCTTCACATGTTAAAGATAATAAGAGAGCCAAGGTTTTCCTTCCTTCAGAAATTTCAGTGTAGTTTTTCATATTTCCTGCCACAAAATGGATAGAATTTACACTACCAATTCTTTTAATAATTGTGATCAAAGGTTAGACATACCCTCCCCCAAAATGTGTGTGAAATCAAACTCCTTGGGTAGTAGTAGGATGCTATTATGATATTACACAAAATGGTCAGATTGATCATGAATCTGAGACATCGAAAGAAGAAAGAAGAAACTTCAGTAATTCACACATGGCCTAATCTTACCCTAAGCCTTTGCCAGCTGTTAGATGTGAATAGTGAGGACCGGCTTTCTGGTAACACTATTTTCCCCTGATTGTTTCAAAACAGAAGGAACAGTGAAAAGGACTGAAACTGCAAATGTAATTCAATATCTGTATGTGAAAAGGGATCCACTTGGGGAGGAGGGTAAAAATATATCTAACTTTATACATTTGCTGAGAAGGTCTGAACTGAATTCATCTGGGCATTTTAGCGCAAGCTATTTCAGTCTTTAGAAAGATTTAACAACACAGTTTGGGGAATTCAGACCAGACTGAGTTGTGCTTACCAGGGACCCTGAAGAAATCAATTTAAAACTTGCTGGCCTCAAGAAAACCTACCTCAGTGCCCCTGGAGCAATCCTCCCTCCTCTCCCTCCTCACAGTTGGTGAGGGCTTGCAACTTCCGTGAATTTATATGCAAGTCTGAACCAAACCCCCAAGACCCATCCCATTTCTAAACTTCAAAGAGAAGAGCAAATCAAGGTGAGCAAATTGTCTCCCCTCCTTTCTCAAAAAAGTGTTTTCACCCACCCACCCCCAAATGATTGCATCTTTCTATAATTCTTTATTAGTTTTATTTTGCTGATTCTGTTCAGCATTCATTTTCCATAGGGCTACCATCCAAGATGCTTGCCTTCCCTAAAGGGAAAGAGGAAGAAAGAGGAGGGTACCACTGTATGTGGGATTCACAGTCTGTTTTGTGACATGCTGAGCAAATGGTGCATACGAATTTCCACCTTGAGACTTCAGTGCCCTCATTCTAGACAGGCTAACTCAGATAGAAACAAACAAGGCTTTCGCCATGAGTAGAATTTCACAAATGAAGAATCTTAACGATTTATTGCCTTTCTAATTAGGCCCTTTAGGAACTTAGATTTGATTCAAGAAAACAGTTTGAGGTCCCTGAATGCTTCCTGCCATTGATTTGATAATTTTGTGTGTGAATGTATAATGTTGATTTTCTTTTGTTGGTTATTCTGTCAACTGCAGAAAATATTTTCTAAACTACTGGGAAAAATTGGATACTTAAAATGCATTAACCACAGGCAGTGAAATGAAATACTTGGCAATGCAAAATGTTATGTGAACAGTGGGAGGACAAAATTTATCCAACCTCACAGAAGAAACCCACAGCATTGTTCTTTGGCATTTCATTCCCAATACTTTGATTCATGGTTCTATTTCTTATCTCAAAAACAGAGGAATAGAATCAAGATCACGTGAAGTGTTAATACCATTTTATAATGCCTTAGTAAGGCCACACTTGGAATACTGCATTCAGTTTTGGTCGCCACGATGTAAAAAAGATGATGAGACTCTAGAAAGAGTGCAGAGAAGAGCAACAAAGATGGTTAGGGGACTGGCGGCTAAAACATATGAAGAACGGTTGCAGGAACTGGGTATGTCTAGTTTAATGAAAAGAAGGACTAGGGGAGACATGATAGCAGTGTTCCAATATCTCAGGGGCTGCAGCAAAGAAGAGGGAGTCAAACTATTCTTCAAAGCACCTGAGGGTAGAACAAGAAGCAATGGGTGGAAACTAATCAAGGAGAAAAGCAACTTAGAACTAAGGAGAAATTTCCTGACAGTTAGAACAATTAATCAGTGGAACAACTTGCCTGCAGAAGTTGTGAATGCTCCAACACTGGAGGTTTTTAAGAAGATGTTGGATAACCACTTGTGTGAAGTGGTGTAGAGTTTCCTGCCTGGGCAGGAGGTTGGACTAGAAGACCTCCAAGGTCCCTTCCAACTCTGTTATTCTATTTCTTTTATTCTGTGAGGTCTTCATCTTTACTTTCAAAGTAAATGATAGATTCAGAGTAAACTTCAAAATATTATCAGATTTGATGCAGAAATAACAATTGTTTACAATAATGCTTCTTGTTGTCAAATAACGCATTGGGTTGGGAGACTTGTGACTGGAGTTATACTGACAAGGTCTGAATTGATGACTGACTAGGAAAGAGAATTGTGGTTTGTGATAGATGAAAATGAAACACATACATTCACATAAAGCTATTAGGTATGCTAAAGTTTTAGGGTGTTTCTAGTCTTAGTCATGTCAACCCTCCCTATTCCTGATTTTTGCAGGAATGAAAATATGTAGGGCAAGAAAGAAGAAAGTAAAACTATTAAAATGATTTGAAAGGTGGATCAATTCCACATATAGAAAAATGGAAGATTGTTATTGTCTATCTTTATTTGCACATTTTCCATAAGCCTCTGGTAGATTATTGCAGAAACGGAAGGCTTTTCCTATTTGGTAAAAAGCTGGCCAGTTTTCCCAGTGCTGAAAGAAGAATATTGTTTCAACCTGATATAGACCTGACAGAAGTTCCTGAAAAATCCATTGGAAATTGAAAAACCATTGAAACTCTGAAGAAAGGGCAAAACAAGATTATGAGATTCTAACTGGCCTTAGTCAAGAGAAGGCTAAATTGGAATTGTTTTATTCCATTCTGTTGAAGTACTAGAACAAATCCTGAATTTGGAATTTACAGGGATGTCTGCAACATGTGGTTGAAAATTCAAGATGAGAGCCAAAACAGCACAATTAAAGCCCCAACTATTTTTATCTGCAATATGCATAAAAGGGGACACTTAATTTCCATTTAAGTTTGCATTCAGCATATTCCCAGTCCATCCCTTTCTCCAGATACAGAGCACACAAATCACAGCTAGTGAAAAAAAATACAGTTTGAGGTTTGTTTGTTTATTTATTAAACATCAGCACAGGTTTAAAACAGTTAACTGGTAAAATGTGACAAAAGGCAAAGAAAAAAACAAGGAAAGAAATCAGGGAACAATTCACGATGTCTATATAGCTACCAAATATACAAAAAATATACTGAAAATTATATTATAAATAATTAGCGTGGACTACTTCCAGGGAAGTGGTATTTGGGTATTCTAGTTGTAATCCTTTTATATACAAAGAGGTATAAAATAGAACTTCTAATGATTCCTCCTCCATTCTGTACTACAAAGAAACAATTTGGTGTACAAGGATGATGTACAGTAGCTTTCATTGTTGAGGCATAATACTATTTGCTTCTTTGAGCACTTTTTACACTCTTATTTTCAGTTCTGTCATAAGTGTTGCAGGAAGGGATTTCAACATATATTATATAGAAATCTTTCCTAGCTACTAGAAGTGCCAGAGGAGGCTGTCAGAATATCACAATGCTATGTAATGCAGATTCATTTCATTTTTTTCAAAGAGGGGACAACTTATCTTTGCAAAGTGGCTTCCAAGAGATGCTTCACTCAATACATTGTTGAAGGGAAACACTTGGTTATAACTTGAAAAGATTTTGTAACAAATAACACATAATTCTTATGTGATGTTTGTTGAATCTCAGAAGTTTACAGAAGAAACTTTTCTTTATGTGTGGAGGGACAATCATGCATTAATCACAAAAGAAACAGACAAGTGCAAATAAAAAAAACTTAAAAAGCACATTGCATAGAATTTCTTTATTTCTTTTTTCCTTCCTTTTTGCCCTTTCCTTTCCCTTTCCCTTTCCCTTTTTGGACAAAAAATAGCAGACATATTAGCGATCACATTGTTGCAACAGAAAAGGCCATACATGCATAATCATTCATTCAGTGCATTTATACTGCTCTGAAGCTCTCAACTCTGAGAAAATGTCAATAAGCTAATTGAGCTTGAACAAAACAAAACAAAAATGCAAGGAGGAGGAGGAAGAGAGAGTGGAAGAGAGGGAACTAAGTAAAATCTAATAACAAAGTGAATATGAAATGTAGCTCAGGATTGAACTGTGAGATCCTTGATGCTCTCTGAGGTTGTTTGTTTTCTTGCAGACTTTCGTTGCCAAACTAGGTAACATCATCAGTAAGGAGTGGGGTTTGCTCTCAGTTTATATTCTAGTGGTTTGCCCTGTCAGTGTTAGTGGGAGTGGTCCTCATGGTTCTTCGTTTTGGCTGTTGCTTTCTCTTAGCTTGCTTATTGGTCTAATTGTTGGGGTATTATTTGCTTCTTGGTTGTTGATAAGGCAAGGCAAGGCAAGATAACATAAACTTTATTGTCTGTTTTTACTGTGAGCACATTGCAAAAAGAAGAAGAAGCACACTTTTAAAAAGAAATTTTGTTGCTTGCTCTCAAAAGAAAGTATATATCTACCCACACATATAAGTAAAGGTTCCCCTTGCACATATGTGCTAGTTATTCCCGACTCTAGGGGGCGGTGCTCATCTCCATTTCAAAGCTGAAGAGCCAGAGCTGTCCGAAGACGTCTTGATGGTCATGTGGCCAGCATGACTAAACGCCAAAAGCACACAGAACACTGTTACCTTCCCACCAAAGGTGGTCCCTATTTTTCTACTTCCATTTTTTACATGCTTTCGAATTGCTAGGTTGGCAGAAGCTGGGATAAGTAAGGGGAGCTCACCCCATTATGCGGCACTAGGGATTCGAACTGCTGAACTGCTGACATTTTGACCGACATGCTCAGCGTCTTACCCACTGAGCCACCATGTCCTTCTCTCATATATATATATATATATATATATATATATATATATATATATATATATATATATATATATATATATATATATATATATATATATATATATGTTTTCTGAGGTTTTCGCAGGTGTTTGTATGTAGGTCTTTGGTTATTCGGGTCTTCTCCCGCATAAAATTGGAAGTGTCTTGGCTTGACACTTCCAATTTTACGCAGGAGAAGACCCGAATAACCAAAGACCTACACACACACACACACACACACACACACACACACACACATATGGTTTCACAAGATTGATACTATATGGAACAAAACTGAATCAAGATGTTCTGCTTCAGATACCATGAAGCCTCCTCTCAGAAGGTAAGAAGTCATGAAGAGGATGTGTAGCATCCTAGGCAATATCATGGACTCTACTCAAACATCATTTATAGGCTATGTCCAGAATATATTTTGGTATTAATCTTTAGTATCTGGGAAACAAAAGGAAAAGGGGGAAAAAAAGCAAAAAGAAAATAAAAGGACTAAAACACCTCCTCACCAGCATTCAATACTCAGATAAGCAGAGATAAAGTACATAAAACAAATATATAAAATTAGAGCAAATCCCACTCCCTAACACTGGTGATGTTAGCTACTTTGGTAATGAAATGTCTGCAAAACCCCCACCAAGCTCAGGGAGCACCATGGACATATATCTTGTTATCCATATTTATAAATTACAAATTCAAGACATACAGAAAAAAACAATGAGGGAGGTCTGAGCCAAGCTGTGAGAGATTCTGGGCTGACTTTCCCTTGTTGGTATCCTTGCTAAAGTGGTCCTTTGGCCTTGGATGAAGTCAAATTCTAATATTTCAGTTTTGCAATTCTGAGGCAACTGTCAGAAACAGTGGCTGTACATTTTGGGGGAAAAGAACACAGCGAGCTCCATTGAACTGTTCCCCCCGATTTATCATATGGAAGAAGTCAGATTGACCTCCCCATGCCCTATATTCTTCCTGGGAGGCCTTCTAGGAGCCACAGGTTCTCCAGTTGATAAATGAAGGAGAATGTATTGTAATTCAGCACATCCGGAAAAGTTGCCTTAAGGCAGAAGGAAGCAGCGATTTTCACTCAGATATTTTGAATTGAGCCCAGAAAGGAATTGGTCCCAATTAAACTTGTCACTGACATATTTGCATCAGTTCATGTTCCTGGATCAACTTCAAAGGGTGTCCTTAATATTCTGGTTCACATAACACCAATCATGTTGGTCTTCTGACACAAAAAAATGAGTTCATATATTTTGATGAAAGTGGTTTCAATTTATTTTTCTTGGTTTTGTTCGTTTGAAGCTATTTATTTTTGAAAGTGTTTCTTTTTCAAACTAGAGAAGAACTATGCTACATATAGAATCAATTTATACTTATGAATGCCCCCGTTTAGACCCTAAATTTTCCCACTGAAAAGAGAAAATGAAAATATTCTAATCCCTGCTTATTTAAACTCCAGCCACCCTAGGAAAATTTCTAATACAGTGCAGAGAAGGTAAGCTATTATAAGAAGTTTTGTATACAAATATCTGTCTAATCTGAGCCTTTGAAAATACAGCTTTCTTAAAAAATCAAGTTATTTCTAAAACAGCACTGGATGGATTGCACAGCCCAACTGATGGCAACAACATGCAGCTACTCACATGGAGAAACACATATTTTATCATTTTTCCACTACAGGAATTATTTCACCTTCTTGTATAAGAAGTCCTAATAGGCAACAGGTATGCTTCAGACAGGGATGGTATGGGGACAGGGCTGAGGTGGCTCAGTGGCTAAGACACTGAGCTTGTCAATCAAAAGGTCAGCAGTTCAGCGGTTTGAATCCCTAGTGCCGTGTAATGGGGTGAGCTCCCATTACTTGTCCCAGCTTCTGCCAACCTAGCAGTTCGAAAGCATGTAAAAAATGCAAGTAGAAAAATAGGGACCACCTTTGGTGGGAAGGTTAACAGCTTTCCATGTGCTTAGTCATGGCAGACACATGACCATGGAGATGTCTTTGGACAGCTCTGGCTCTTCAACTTTGAAACGGAGATGAGCACCACCACCTAGAGTCAGGAATGACTAGCACATATGAGATGAGAAGATTAACAGTTGTGCAGACTTAGTAAATAGTTTGACAGTTTTGAGGGAATATATGTGTGAGGGGAACCTTTATCTTTATGTTTCAGACTTTGTTGCATCGATCAGTAATAAATCTGTTCGTTCTGAAAACAGGATAAGGATTCACGGTGCTACTTTTATGCCTTTAGAAATTTATATGAAGATGTGGTAGGATAAGCCTTTGATTGAACCTCACCTCACAACCTCAGAAGTTGTGGAGGCTCCAACAATGGAAGCTTTTCAGAGACAACCACTTGTCAGAAATGATGTAGGGTCTTCTGCTTCAGCAGGACTAGAAGATCTCCAAGATCCTTTACAACTCTGTTGTTCTCTTATTCTGTTATTCCGTGCCAGTCCACTGTGTAAATATAGGGTGTAAGTAACAAAATGACAGAAATGACAGACAGAAGAACCAGAAGAGGTTTACAGGGTAGAATAGAATTTTTATTGGCCAAGTGTAATTGGACACACAAGGAATTTGTCTTGGGGCATATGCTCTCAGTGTATATAAAATAAAAGATACATTCATAAAGAATCATAAGGTACAACACTTAATGATAGTCATAGGTTACAAATAAGCAATCAGGAAACAATATCAATATAAATCATAAGGATATCAGCAACAGGGTTACAGTCACACAGTCATAAGTATGAGGAGATGGATGATGGGAACAATGAGAAGATGAGAAGATTAATGGTAGTGCAGACTTAGTAAATAGTTTGACAGTGTTGAGGGGATTATTTGTTTAGCAGAGTGATGGCATTGAGGAAAAAAACTGTTCTTGTGTCTAGTAGGTATTAAAAAAGAGTGCTTAGCTATCAGAAACAGTTATTCATGGAGCATGGGGAAAGTATAGGAAATTTGAAGAGCAGTTGAGAATTAAGAGAATTCATAGGATTCTACCAAGGAAAATTTCATTGAATTTTGTTTAATTATTACTAAATGTACAGACCCCTCAAAATAATCATCAACCCCAGGGTACATTTACTACTGAACAGGATCTGCACCTAATTTTCTATATCCCATTGTAATACTCCAACATCTTACCGCAAGGGTTTTTCTTAACACTAGGGAGGGGGAAAAAGTCTCCATTCTTGAACTCTTAGGTTTCTCCTTTTACAACAAGTTTTCATTTTGTTGAATTGTCATTATATCATCTGTTTTCTCACTTCAGCATACCAAGCAGGAAAAGACACAGGAAGATAGCTTCATAACACAGGATAAGTGTTACCAACAGGAAGAACTCATTTTCAGCTAATCCCCTTTAGAATTCTGAAAATGGTACAAACAAGTGCAGACAGATGAAGATATACAGTTGACTCCCTGCAGTTACTACAAAAATCTGGAAAGAAATTGTTTGTGTGCATAGTGTGATCAGAAATCCTATCATATAGCTTTCTGTTGCATTGAGATTTATAATTGTAATGTAGGTATTCCTTATCAATATTTGAAAATCAAAACTGCAGTTCCCATCTCCTCCATCTGCCTTTGTTTTATGTTTCATTCATTAAAAAAAATGTAATTGCATGTTGTCCATGATATATATATATATATAAATCATGGGCAACATGCAATTCTTTATCCCTAGAGCTGTTACACTGATATACTGGTCTCCTTTAATTGTTCTAGTTCAATGATGAAAGTAGATCCTGTATATTGATTTCTTAAGTTTCTAAGTAAATAGAGTCTTGTTACCATTTTGAAAGATTAAGTAATGGTATTTTATGGAACTATGGGTCTTGATAATGTATACCATTAGGTCATCATGTCCAACCCTATTCTAAACAACTTAAATGAGTTTTAAATTATCTCTGTATTGTCTCTTGGGAAGCTATTTGGCAGCCTTTTAATGCTCACTTGGAGAAATTGTTTCCTGATATGCAGCCTTCATTTTCCTTTATTCATTTTCTTCTCATAATGCTAGGTAATACCCCTGGGGCCATCATAAACAGTTTTTTTTTCCTTTTCAATAGCAAACATACCCTTCATTTTCATTATGACTCAGCTAACCTTTGAGGGGCCAAAACTGATAGGCCAGGACTTTCATCTATATTACTCAAAGTGACATGAAGCTACAGCCTTGGGCATCTCATCTGAACTGTGCACTCCTAGGATTAAAATGCAGCCTTTGTAGCTTTGGACTTACTCAATATTTATCCTTCAGTGACAGTAGGAAAAGAACTTAGATGGTGACTTTAAAACTCTAAATTCTCAGATCTTAAAGCAACAACTTTAGCAAATCTCCATAAAATAGGCCACCAGATACAATATCATCTTAGAAATTCACCAATTATATTTCATGGCTATCTGATCATGTAAAAACTGACTGCCAGGGGTGTTGTGATATCTCTTGGAACAACTGCCCTTCAACCCAGTGAAGTAGGACAAATTGCTATAAGTTACCACATTTGTACGTTTTACAAGAATTGCTAAAACTGAGCATGAAGACATTGAAAATGTAGGCCTACAGGTGAGTCAGAATACCACAAGATATGGAACAAATTGTATCAATGGTTCTGTATCAAACAGAAAAGAGGGTCGAAAAACAAGAATTGACTAAAATTCATAAAATGGAGAATTAAAGTTATGTATGTAACTACAATAGAATGATGATGGATAAAACAAATGCATAAGTAACATAGATAGAAGAAGGATATCTTTAAATATGTAAATACTGAACAGACAAATTGCATATAAGTAATAAGGTATATATGATACTTATCTTTCATTTTAATATGTATGGCAAAAAGAATGCCAGGATGGTTACACCATGTCCAATGTTTTAATATGTAATAAAACTTTAATTTAAAAAAAGAGATACTTTGTCCTGGTGTAACTATTTATTTATTTAGAAAATTTATATAGCCACCTACTCGCTCACAGTGACTCTAGGCATCTTACAAACAATAAAAACATGGTATATACAAAAGATAAAAAATAAAAACCAATAACCTCCCCCCACACATCCACCCATGGTGACAAGACACAGATAATAAGCCATTTGATGGGCTCCATCACACTTTGGGTTCCATAGGCCTGCTGGCCAAACCAAGTCTTCAGGGCCTTACGAAAGAGTGTCAAAGTGGGGGCCACTCTAATTTCTGCAGGTATGATGTTCCAAAGGGAGAGAACCACCATGGAGGAGACCCATCTGGGTCCTCCAAATGTACCTTCTTAGGGAATGGGACCTGCATCATTCCTTGCCTCCCCACTCTGGTGGGTCAGATGGATGTGACCAATAAGAGAGAGTCCTTCACATAATCTTGTTCCAATGGTTGGTGACAATCAACACCTTGATTTGAACTATGCTACACCATTTTTATTATCCCAATATCTATGGAGAAATCTTGTTGTAAAGGCAAATAGGAAAGGAGATTTATTATGGTAAGACATAAATGTAATAAGTAGATTTGTTTTTCCAGGGTTTCTATTAATTCAAATTCCTGTTGCTATGTAGAGCAATGTCTCATTAAATCAATTTGGCTGCCAGTTTTTCTTTATCCTTCTAAATAAAATTTAATGCAAGCCTCTTTTTAAATGTCAGCTGTCTTTCTTGCTTCTTTAGAGTGGGGTCTCTGCTCAGTTCCTGGCATATCTGACTCCAATAGTCATTGTCTATGCTGGAAATATGAAAGCTATAAAAGAGATAAAATCCATCTCAAGTCTGCACCTGCTTCCTAATGACATTATTTTTTTTTTATCAAATAAAGGGTTTTGATAAGATTGAATGCAGACACAGTCATAGCTCAACTTATTTGTAATATATGACTTGGATTGCTGCACTATAATTTTTAAAAAGCTTGATAAAAAAAAAGAAAATCACTTTCATTTCTAGTCAATGCAGCAGACGGGAAGGTAATGCATGGAGATTTAGTAATATCGAATGATCTGCAGTTCTAAAACATCTAAAAGACTGATGGCCAAATACCCAAAACAGAGCAGGTGTATTCTTTATATGGCATGAAGACTGGCATCTTCTTTATATGATGTTCTCCACTAATGCTGGACCATATTGTGAACCTTTCCTTGCCAAAATGAATTCTGGAAACAATTTCAGGAAGTCATCTTATGTTTTTTTAATGAAATAGAAATATAGTGTCAGGGTTCCTAGTATTATACCCATAGCAAGCAAAACTCCAAGGCAAGTAGATTCCTCAAAGAATAGCTTTATTAGATATATCATATTGGCACAGATCTGGCAAAAACTGACTCTGAAGGTTCCCATGGCTTTCACCTAATTAAAAGTAAAAGTTTTTCACTTTCCCCAAACAATTAGTTTTCCCTTTTCCCGAACAATTAGTCATATGGCTTCTCCAATCGAGAAGTCGTCTGGTTACTGGGTAATATCACTCCTCCTCTCTCTGACCAAGTGTGAGAATGTCCTTGGTTCCAAAGAGAAAGTGTTTTGTTTTGGTTACAAAACCCCAGCTATCTCTATTCCCCCTTACCTATCCCTCATCTCCAGTGTGGCAACACTGATGTGACAAAATGGCCTTGGTCAGGTCAGCTTCAGGGATGTCATATAGATAGGTAGATAGATAGCTGGATGGATTGATGATGATAGATATGATATGATATGATATGATATGATATGATATAGATGATAGAGATAGAGATCTGAGCTCTGGTGGCTCAGCAGACTAAAAGCATTGTAATTAAACACCAGCTGTCTGCAATTACAGTGTTCGAACTGTGTTCGAATCTCACCAGGCTCAAAGTTGGCCAGGGTCAACACAATTCGAACTATGTTCGAATCTCGCCAGGCTCAAGGTTGACTCAGCCTTCCATCCTTTCTAAGGTAGGTAAATTGAGGACCCAGTTTGTGGGGGCAATAAGCTGACTTTGTATAAATATACAAAAGTATGAAGGCTATTGCTTAACGCATTGTAAGCCGCCCTGAGTCTCCAGAGAAGGGTGGCATATAAATCAAATAAAAAATAATAATAAAATAATTTTTTAAAAAGATATGGAGATCAAGATAGAGAGATAGAATATATAAATATGTGCTTAAAGTGGCATGAGCCACTTTCTTTAACTTCTTTCTTGTTTCAATGTTGTGATTATCTAGTCATTACTGAAAAATGATCAGTATAAAAAAGAAATAAAGAGGTGAAGAATAGCCTCTTTTCTTCTTGCAATAACGGACAGAACAAGCCTATTTGTAGATTTCTTTTTTTTTTCAACTCCTGATAAGACATCCATTTCCTTCCATCTTCATCACACTCATGACTATGGAAGACAAGGAGAACTTAGTGATCTATTTATAGTCCAATCACTTTCCTCCTTTTTTTCTGCAAAAACTTTTTTTTCTTTCACTCACCCCCTAGTTAATTTCAGGCTATGTGTCTTAACATATTGGTTAAGATATATAAATTAATTTAAATAAATGAATAGTTTTAGTTAATAATTTAAATTTATTTTAAAGAGCCTTGGTATTTTAAAGAGCCTTGGTGGTGCAGCAGACTAAAGTGCTATTAAGTAGCACCAGCTGCCTGCAATTATTGCAAGTTCGAATCTCATCAGGCTCAAGATTGACTCAGCCTTTCATCCTTTTGAGGTAGGTAAAATGAGGAGCAGGATTGTGGGGGCAATAAGCTGACTTTGTATAAAAAAGAACACCGCTTGGGGTAGGGGGCGAAAGCCCTACTAAGCAGGTATATACAAAAGTATGAAGGCTATTGCTTAACGCATTGAGTCTCCAGAGAAGGGCAGCATATAAATTGAACTAATAAATAAATAATAAATAAATATATTTCAAGTCTTTCCAATTTTTCATAAACTCTTTTATACTCTCGTAGGTTTATACTCTAAGGCTATTAAGCACTCAGAGATACTTCCAAATATAGATTTTCATAAATAAAATACATGATCAGACATATAGGTGCACACTTGATAATAGAGAGAAGGAAATTCCATTATTGATGGGCAGTTCACTGTCTCAATACCCAAAAGTAATTCATTTGATCATAACACTCTGATGAAGTATAACCTTGTCCATGGCTAATGAGTACAATGAGTCAATGCTATAACAAACCTGTTGTATGTTATATTGCTCAGCACATAGGAATAAATATACCATATTTTTCAGACTATGAAACACTCCTGACTATAAGACGCACCTAGCTTTTGGGGAGGAAAACAAGAAAAAAAAATCTGCCTTTGCCTCTCCCTCCCAGCAGTTTACTTCCTTGCAGCAAACAGCAAACAACCTGGTCAGCTTCAGCATAACCTGATTTAGCACAATTAGCTGATTGGCAGTTGGATCTTCCTCCTGGAATACCACCAATCAGTTGTTCCAGGTTGTGGGGTTTGCCACCACCTATTGGTGCCAATGCCTGCCATCACTGCTGCCACCTATCGCCACTTCTGTGTGCCCCATTTTTGGCCTCTGCCTGTTCCAGGCGGCAGGGATTGCAGCCACTGCCACCTATCCCGACCACCTAGAATGGGCTGAAAACAGGATGCGTGGAGGCCAAAAACGGTGTGTACGGAGGTGGCGATAGGTGGCAACGGTGATGGAAAGCGATGGCACTGGTGGGCAGTGGCGATACCTGCAGCCTGGAACAGCTGATCAGTGGTATTCCGGGAGGCAGATCCAACCACTAATCAAGTGCACATGCTAAATCAGGCTATGTTAAAACTGACCAGACTGTTTGCTGCAAGGAGGCAAATTGTTGGGAGGCAGAGGCCGAAGAGTGGGTGGGCAAGTCTTTGGCAACATTTGCTCTATAAGACGCACAGACATTTCCACCCATTTTTTGGAAGGGAAAAGTGTGTCTTATGGTCCAAAAATTACGGTATATCAATATATTGTAGTGCACATGTTTCATGAAATCATTCATTTTCTTTTTTAATTTCTGCATTTTCATCTAAATACAACTGTCAAGAATCTGGCAGTAGATGCAATAATTGGAGGCAATTAATCTTCTGACACCTCCCCATGTGCCTTTGCTATGTGTTTTCCATGCAAGATTTTTCTTTAGAGTTTATAATTTTGCTCTGAGATTTCTTATGCATTGTGCTGGAAAACTTTGAACTGAGAAATCCTCTAATGGCAATTATTTCAATATTGGCATTTTAGGAAGAAATAAAACATCCTTCTCCATTATCTCTAAATAGATATGTCAGATACAAGGGAAGCAAAGTAATAAATCAGTGCAAATGTTAGGACATTCTTGGCTGGGGAAGTCACTAGTTAACAGACTTCACAGTTTTTCATTGTGTTTGTTTTGTATTAATTTTAGTGTGGATGTCTTAATCTTTTCTTTTCTTTGTGGGTTTTAAACACCACCCAAAATTGAAAAATTGCAATGGAATACAAAATTAATTAATAAATAAACAATCATTAAGGAATAAAGTATAACTATATAAGGCAAAAGCATGCATCAAACCAATGATAGATGAACACATTGTGAGAATGTGTTTGTGAGAAGTTAATCATTCCATTGCTTGTATCTGGTCCAACAATCATTGCTGAATAAACTTCTCTACTCATTGAAAATTGAATTGTTATTCCACAACAGCTCTCAATTTCCTGCTTCTTCAAGTGGAAGAATCTTACCTAAATAGTAAAGATTTGACATGTAGGATTCTTCCCCATTCTCATCCCCCCATATCTTTCTGTTCCTATCATACACACATGTACAGACAAGGTGAATAACCTTAGGTTTTTCTGATCCCTGCTAATTGTTTCCCTTTTCTTATCTCCTGAAGCAGAGATCAGGGAGGAGTTTTAATCCCTATTATGGGCAGATGTGACAAACTATTAGCCTTCTGCAATAGGTGAGAGGTCAACTTTCAGCCTGCTACCTTAGAGGCATGTTCCATTGTGTATTTTCCCCTAGATGGCAAAAAATACTAAAAATAACTTAAATTATTACAGAGAAAGAGCTGTAGTTAGCAGAAAAGAGATAGAAAGAAAGCAATTCCCTATACCAGGGGTGGGCAATTGTGGCTCTTTTACAACCTGTGGCCTTCAACTCCCAGAATTCCTGAGACAGCCAAGCCAAACTGTCTCAGGAATTCTGGGAGTTAAAGTCCATAGGTTGTAAAAGAGTCACAATTGCCCACCCCTGCCCTATACAATCATTGATTCACTCTGACCATTCTTAATTATTTTGTGTTTACATTGATGATACTTATCATAATATACTTCTAGGAACATAGGAAGCTGCCTTAAACCAAATGAGTTATCAGTTCAATGAACTCGAAATAGCTTATTTTGATTAGCAGAAGAACCATACATCTCTTTTATAACACCAGCTAAGTAAATCTTTAAAAGAGGGGCAATTGATTTACACCTAGAAGCCACTCTTGATTTTTTAAAACAAACATTGTTGTCACTGAAAGCCATTAGCAATAGGATGATTCAGAGATGCCATTAGCGAGATCTGTGGGATAGAATTCCTCCTCATCTAACTTCTCTTATTGTATCAGCAGCCTGTTTCCCAAGGTTCCTTTTCAAAGTTGCTCCCCACTGGCACAGCATTTTACTGATGAAATTGCTTGGGTTTTTCTTGAGGCTTGGCGCTACAAGGGGCAGGGCTTAGGGCAACACTTTGCTGGGTGGCTATGTGGAATTCTGTTTGGCCTCTGGCCTCTGAGGAACTTGGGTGCTTCCAGGATATCCT
The DNA here is from genome assembly GCA_030761175.1 of Masticophis lateralis. Lineage (NCBI taxonomy): Eukaryota > Metazoa > Chordata > Lepidosauria > Squamata > Colubridae > Masticophis > Masticophis lateralis. Next base: position 307,941,399 of record JAUDYJ010000001.1, on the reverse strand, counting down.
CTACTACCTGTAGTAGGGACCTCTGAATCTCTTGACTTTCTCATATAACAGAAGGGGAGCTATTCCCTAGGAGATTATTGTAGGTAAGAGTATTACCAGCAATATTTCTGAATCAATGATTGCCAAGAATCATAGATTAGCCTAGACAGATTTGTTTTAATGTGTAAGAGTAAAGTCTTGGTCTGTTTTACTTCTTTTTGTTTTCAATTGACAAGCAATTGGTTTTGTTCTCAGCCAGCTTCCATCAACATTTTGTGGCAAAATGGCCTTTAATACGTTCTTACACTTGATTTTAAATTATAATTCATTTACCAATTGCTGAGTCAAGGTTCTTATTGGGCAGCTAAATGTTGTTGTTGCACAATAAATTTTTGTATAATTGTACTACTAAGTCATGCCTGGGAAAACTTTATAAAAATGTAATTAATTGCCTACTTTAAAGGTCACCATTAATAAAAACAAATGTGCAGATTATTTAGCCCACTGAGGAAATCATTGGAGATACTCTGAGGTATTATTAGAGCCAAGTCCACTAAAATGAAAGGCTAATTTGTTATGTCCGAAAGATACAACCGATTCCTTGTCTCCATTGTAGCATAGAGACCTTGATACCGTATGGCAGCAGATACATCATTCTTTGAATTATGAGCTGTACGAGAAAAGTTGCTCCATAAATTGCAGATTTTGTAGGTGTTCATGATGTATCCTTCAAAGCTTCATTAGGACAATCCATTATTTCTAGGAGCACTATGATGCTATGCTCCTACCCAGATAGAAAATTACAAGGTTTGGATTTTTATATTCTTACTACTTCTTTTTGGCACAATAAAACCTGCGCAGTGTCATAGGTGGACACGTCTGCTAAAAAGGCCTAAGGAATAGGAATCAATGTAATTCTGTTTAGTCTTGAAAGTACATGAAGGGAGGATAAAGATTGGTAGGCTGTACACATGAAATCTAACTTTTACATCTAACTGAAGACAGCCTGGCACCCAAAAAAGTAGCATATCATGCTATTATTTGTGGCCTGAATGCTAAATAGAACCCATTTCCTACTTTGGTACAAAGTAGCATTCAGGCCAAAACATTTGTTGTTTTATTAGCCCTAAAGCTTGAATGGCAAATTCATTCTCCCACAATGTACCAGAAATGCCAGTATAATTTTGCTAGAGAACAGGAGCATATCAGAGAGCCAAAGGAAGTGTGAAAGAATTACAGTTTGATGACTAGACCAGCTTTTATTTCAGTGCAGTGTCTATCCATGCATGGAAATTACCAGATTGTTATTGGATTGTTATTAGATGTACTAAGGACCCTTTGTATGTCTAATGTTAACCTCATTAAGTTAAGTATCTCAAGAGAGTCCTCTAATGAATAAATAATGCCCATGAATTCAATATATTGACCATTTATAAGCACTAAGCCCACCCTTTCAATTTGAATGACTACATCCTTTGTAACTGAAGACCGTTTCTTGTAATTTCTCTATTTCTAATTCAAATCCTCAATTTAAAAAGGATTTAGAAAATTGGACAACACTTTGCCATAACAAAATGTAGTGAAGAGAAATAACTGCATTTATCTCAGGTATTGTTAAACATGCCGATAGTTATCAGTTGATACGGATCAAGAAAAGCCCTGACTTAGTAATACTGGTTCTTTCTTAGCCAAATAGTTAAAGGAAGCAACTTTGTTTCTGAAGCTCAGTTTCCTTTTTTTTATGGTTCTTATAAGAATGAAATGTAATAGCCAATCATGGCATCTACATTTAAAACAAAACAAAACAAAAATGTCTTTTCCAAAATACATGCATTTTTCATTTTGATTTGCACATTTCTAATCCACATTATATACAAAAAAAGCTGTAGCTTTTTGATTGTCTTTGGAAAAGAAGTTCTTAGAATAAACACAAAAGATTCAAATATAAGCAATCTTCTGCCTTTGATGCGTTGTTATTATTAAATTATTAAACGGACATAGCCTGGGTTTTCTTAATTTTACCTTTCCTATTAGATAAGGGTAAGCTGCAAATGTCTCCCAGTAATCTTTTTGCTTGTGCAAGTTGATCTTTCAGATTCAACATTCAGAAGCTGATTCAGTACAGAAATCAATTTGACATTGTTTGTGGTTATTGGAATACTCTAGGCAGGCAGGCAGGCAGAAAGCCAGCCAGCCAGCCTTGAGAGAGCTGATAATTACTAAGGACAATTGCCCTGGACCGCATGCATTTAATGGTCAAGAATTATATAACTCATGAATGATTTCACTGTTTTTGACTTGGCTATATGCCTATTTATGGGGCTCTCTTTTTTTGTCCAAAATTAGTATATTAACAGTTTAAAACATAGCATTGTAAAACCATTAGAGCAGGAAAATAATTGTGATGCACCCCACATTTTTTATAATGCTGCTGTGCTGCTTATTTGTTAGATTCTGTGCAGCAAAGAGGGCATTAACTCCACAAAACAAAATTAATAACATACAATAATAAACAATAATGTCATAACAGTCATGCGATGACCCGTGACAATAGTCTAACTCAAAGTACGTAACTATATCATATCAAGACAAAACTACAATGATATTTCCCAGTCTGCAGACTGCTTGCCTAGGGAATATCCAGATCTTCAAAGGTTTATGGCAAGCCCAGATGGTTGAAGCCAAATGAATGATAGCAAGTATGATATTCGAAAGAGTCAGCATTGTAAAACAGAAAACTCATTTTCTGACACTACTTAATAGAAGGGACCAGAGCATCCCCACCTTGCCAGATCTAGTGGAGTAGGCAAAAACAATTGGAGAAAGATGATCTCATAAAAACCTGGCCCCATGTCATGGAGGACTTTATAGGTGGTGACCAGCTATAGGTGGCCAATGCAGCTCAAAGAACAATGGTGTAATGTGGGTATGCCAAAGTGTGCCCATAAGTTGTCTGTGATCCAGTCCCCCTTAACTCAAACAAGTCTAACAGTCCATCTCCATCTATATAAATACCATCAGAAAAAACATCTTCTAACACAACACAACAATCACCAGGACAGCACGACTGCTGATCCTTCTGTCTCTGCCATGTTAACCAGAAGATTCACCATATGATACATGGTGTTTGTGTGCACTTTGATATCTTGCACACACTGCCTGTGAAAGTGGGTTTATAATGACTCAGAAGAAAACAGCAGGTTTGCATAAAAGTTATCAAGTCTCATTAAATTAACACATAAGTCACTTGGGTTTTGTGCACAAATTACCATGGAATTCTCAAAACTAAAATGTTTAGAGAGATAGACAGTAAGGATTGTTGAATACACACCAACATAAATGCATACACATACAAATCTAAGTGGCAAGTCGTGATGGTTTGAATGGAACTAAAGAAGATGTGTAGGTCTTTAATATGTTATACCTATAATTGTGCTCTTTCTCTCTCTCTGTTTCCTAGTTGAATGTATCCACAAATGAACTTTTTGTAAGAAAAGCAAAAATACATACATGGGGTGAAATGCTACTGGTTCAGACCAGTTCAGGTGACCCAGTAGCAATGATTGCCACTGGTTTGCCGAACAAGTAGCAATCATCCCTGGTGCCCCCGCTGGGTCACCCGGTTGCCCGCTCACCATTTCCGGCTGGCTCTCAGCACTTCCAGTGCACTGAGAGCTTCCAGCTAGAGCGGCGCTTCCCGCCGGTGAAGAAGCAAAGCAAGAGGCATGGAAGCTGCTGGTAGTCAGCCAGCCGGCAGGTGGCAGGCCCCCCACCTGGAGAGAGGGTTAGGCCCAGCTGCACCACAATGGAGTCCACAGCTCTTTCCCTTTGGCCTGGGTGGTGGCGCTTACCCAGTCAGGCCAGTGCGGGTAGCCCTTCATCTTGGCAAAGATTAGGTGGCCACATTTGTAGTCATGTGGGGACATGGCGCAGGTGGAGAGGCCGATGCAGCCCCCAACAAGGCTGCCCTGGCTGAGTGATTGCCGCACCTTCCCAGGAACAGGGGTGCCAGAGCCACCTTGCTTGCCACCTCTGTGCGCTGCACTTGGGACGGACCGCCCTCCCTCCCCACCTGGCTGCAGACATCTGCCTGCCCTCCTGGAGTACCACCACACCACCGCTGTTCGCTTTCTTCCTTCTCCCGCTGCAAAATGAAAGCGAACAGCAGCGGTGGTGCTCCAGGAGGGCAGGTGGACATCTGCAGCAAGGCAGGGAGGGAAGAAGGGCAGCCCCTTCCAAGAGCAGTGCACAGAGGTGGCAGGGCAAGGCTGGGGAGGCACAGTGATTGCTCAGCCAGGGCGGCCTCGCCATTCGCTTTCTTCCTTCTCCCACCGCAAAATGAAAGCAAACAGTGGTGGAGGTTCTTCAGGAGGGTAACTCTGCACTCAGCTCCTCAGAGGAAAATGGTGAGGCTCGCTCATCTTTTGGGCCTGGTGCGCTTGGCTTCTATGGAGCCTTTTGGTGACTTGCCTTCTCCTCTGCCTCGAGTCCCGCTACCTGCATCCAGTCCATTACGGGGGATGCGCTGCTTCCAGGCCAGGCTACCCACCCTCCCGGAGCACTTTCTTCCTTCTCCTGCAGCAGCCACTGCTCAGATTAGAAGTGTGTGTGTGTGAGAGAGAGAGAGAGGGAGAGGGAGAGGAAGAGGAAGAGGGAGAGGGAGAGAGAGAGAGAGAGAGAGAGGGAGAGAAGGAGAGGGAGAGGGAGAGGGAAGAAAGAGAAAGAAAGAAAGAGGAAGGGAGACAGAGAGAAGAAAGAAAGAAAGAGTGACATGAGTGACGTCATGTTGGTCACACCCAACCAGTCACATGACCACAAGCCATGCCCACCAAGCCATGCCCACAGAACCAGTGGCAAAAAAAATTAGATTTCACCACTGATATAGGCTAAATATATGCATAGTTACATAGGAATAAGCCCAACTGAACTTTCTAATTTCTTAGTTTTCCTTTGCTCTGTCCTTATAACCGCAAAATGTTTATTTTTAATCATGAACATTTGTTATTAGCCTAAACCAATCTGCTGAAGGAAAAGTCTTCTTCAGTGAAACCTGTCTTGCTGGTCCAGTGTGAGTTGGTAAATGTTTTCAATTTCCTAGTCGAAGGCTTCTAATCCAACAGTACAACACCCTGGCTGTCAGTTTCCATAAAGAAATTTGGTGTTGATGTTAATTATTTATTTTAATTAGACTGTGTTGTTATTGGGGATGAAATTACTTTAAAATATGTTAGCCATGTCATATTGGTATAGGTGCTTATATTTGCATATACAGATATGCATGTGTATGCATGTAGGACATAATTTCTCTCAAATATGATCAGATTTCAGTTATTACAACAAAATCCTTTCTAAGGCTAATTCTCCTGCCAAGCACAATCCAGGCTTATTTTGAATTCCAAGTCTGACTGAACATTATTCCTCAAAAACTGGGAACACAATATTATTTTTGGATTTCAGCTGCGCCGTTATGTGAGGTAAGTGGTTAAGCTAAACAGTGCTGGCTGGCACGTTAGTTTATATTGTAAAGTGGAAGTCAAAACATCAATCCTCATTGGAGGAAGAGTGAGGGAGACAGGGAGGGTGAGGGAGGGAGATGCTTCCTAATTCTTTTCATATGTGTCTCAGATCAAACAGATCTATTCTCAAGGATTTACCATAATGGATAAAAGATAGAGTATATTTGGGTCTTGCCCAAATATAAGTAGTACACCTTGGAAGATATTAAAATAGTGATCAACTATTGCATATATGATTTACTATGGTACCCTTTTTGTTTATATTTTTATCTGTGTATCAATCTATCAGAGGGATGTGGTGACTCAGTGGCTAAGACGCTGAGCTTGTTGATCGATAGGTGGGCAGTTTAGCGATTTGAATCCCTAATGCTAGGTAATGGAGTGAGCTCCCATTACTTGTCCCAGCTTCTGCCAACCTAGCAGTTCAAAAGCATGTAAAAAATGCAAATAGAAAATTAGGGGCCACCTTTGGTGGGAAGGTAACAGCGTTCCATGCATCTTTGGCGTTGTGTCATGCTGACCACATGACCACGGAGACGTCTTCTGACAGTGTTGGCTCTTTGGCTTTGGAACAGAGATGAGCACCACCCCCTAGAGTTGGGAACAACTAGCACATATGTGCTAGGGAACCTTTACCTTTACCTTTATCAATCTATCAATCAATCAATCATATCTCAGGAAAATCCAAACAGCCTTGCATGGAATTGTACAATTTCTTCTTTTCTGTATTTCTATATTCTCATTTTTCTTTTCATCTTTCATCTGACTTTTTTGGCATGTCAGAAGAATAAAGTGCGGAACAGAGTAATTGTCACAATCGGAGCTCGGAGAGCACTAGCCTGATGGAGTAGCCTCAGCTGGGTCATTGGAGAAGCAAATTGGCCAGGAGGCTTCAGGCTAAGACAGGGAGCAGCTGTCTCCTGTTAGCAATGAGGAGGAGGTGGAGTCCACACCTCCTCCTGATCCAAGGATCATAGAGCAGAGAGAAGATAGGCACAACACCGGTCAGCTAGACTACTCATTTATAGACAACATTGCCTCTCATGAAGGGCTGCACCAGCATCACTTACTTAATCCTGCCCTGAAGACTTAAATCAGGGGTGGGTACTACTTACCTTTACTTCCAGTTCATATCATGCCCACATGCATGCACTTGCTTCACTCGTATGCGCACACATTCTTCTGCGCGTGCACTCTTCTGCGCATGCACAGAAGCTTCTGTGTATGCACAGATCACTTCTGATGATGTCCGGGTCAGTGGATGGAGCCTCCCACAGATTTTACTACTGGTTCTTGCGAACCAGTCTGAACTGAGGGCAACCCTCCATTGACTTGAATGTTGCTGGAGCAACATGATCAGTTCGTTCTTTGTGTGCTCATGCTGTGTATCCTGTCCCATTCGACTTGTGGCCTGCTTTCCTGGATTTTGTGTTTGCCCATTGGACCCAATTACCCAGTGACTCTTGTCGTATTAAGCTTGGAATTTGGACCTATACCATTGGGGGGAGGGGAGTTTGCTTTCTGAGGCCCTGTTTGGCAAGTTTGAATAAACACCTGTAGAACTCTTACCATACATTTGTGTGCTTAACAGAGTTACCCTGTGGTAAGATAGTTGGCTAATAAATAAATAAACAAATAAATATGGTGCAGAATATTACCTGAACATTCCTGGTAATAACATGGCCTTAGCTTTCTGATCCACACATCCCTAGATACAAGTAGAAAACCTCATACTCTGAAAAACAAATAATTGTTTTTCAACTGAGGCTATTTCACAATAAAACCCTGACATGAAAGCACCCTAGAAATGGAATAGCTCCAGTTTAAATCCCTCCATGACCATGAAACAGAGGGGAGGACCTTAAGGGAGTCATTCTCACCTAATTCTACTTTATGTGTAAGGATATAATTCAGAAAAAACAACTCTGAGCTCCTGGGAGAGTAATAAATGTATAAACACAATTTCTCACTTCAGGATAGAATAAAGGAATATTGCTTTTAGCTAAGGTTTTCCCGCAAGCTGTAACTAGCAGATATTCCATATTTTTTTTCTCATAGCCATATTGATGCCACTCTTGTTCCATTAGATTACCTTAGTCCTTAGAACTATCATTAATACTTTAATAAACATCCAGTGGACCACGCACCAGAATGGATTGTCACTGTCATGCTGAAGCGGTTGAGATGTAGTCATTTTTTTAAAAGAAGCTTCCAAGACACAAAGATTGTTCCTTTTCTGTTCCAGCGGTGATGCACAGCAGGAGAAAAACAGTAATGTTGATGGATAACAAGAAAACCGAAAGCTAACAACCAAATTGCTTAAGGCTATACATGATCCCCAAACACGCAATGCTCATTTCTCTTTATCCCCTAGAATCAGTAACTCCCACTTTCATGTATTCAGAATTAAGCTTTAAGAAGTGAGAGTTTCAGCTATTGCTATGGAGACCTATAATGTTAAAAGTAATGCAAAATTAGTAATGGATTCCCGAATACAATATAATTGCATGAGCTGTGCAAACTAGGAAGGTGAGAATTCTGAAGACAGAGTCAAATCCCTTTTTATGGATCCACCAACAGAAAGAAGAGAGAAACACCATTTATTTTTTAATTTCCCCTTTTTGTTGTTAATTTTATCACTCTACCAACTTTAATGGAAGATAAATTATACAGGGGAACTCCAGAACTGTATATATTTTTCATATCAAAGAGCACATCTTTTACACTCTTGTCTGCACAATTGCTAGAAAAATTGTCCAATGTAGGAAACATACCAATTTTTATTTGCAATCAGACATCTTAATAAGGCAGTGTGTTTCATTAATGGATAGGATTTAAGACAGGAGTGTCAAACTGGTGGCCCATGGGCCAGATGCTTCACATGCATGCCATGCCCACTCTGGTTCTGCAAAGATAAAAAAGTCGTGATATGTCATGTGATATCACGGGACACGATCGAGTTTGACACCTGTGATTTAAGACATATATTCTTCTTTCAGTTCTTCATAGTATACCTATAGTTTATTTATTAAACTATATTTATTATTAAATATAGGTATATATAATATACCTATACTTAATTGATTGATGACATCATTAAGTTAGTGCCAGCTCTTTGTGACCATAAAGATAGACCTTCTCCAGGTCATTCTCCATGATTTGTCCTCAGCCTTCCAAAAGTGCACCAATCACTGGTATAATCCTATCTATCTGTCTTGCTTCTGCTCATCCTCTTCTTTCTTCCACCATTATAGTGTTCTCAAGAGAGAGATTTTTGCACATTGCAATAGCACTTAGACTTATATACCGCTTCACAGTGCTTTACAGACCTCTCTAAGTGGTTTACAGAGTCAGCATATTTTCCCCAACAAACTGGGTCTTCATTTTACCCAACCTCGGAAGCATGGAAGGTTGAGTCAACCTTGAGCCAGGTGAGAATCGAACTGCTGAACTGCTGGCAGTCGGCAGAAGTGCCTCCAGTACTGCATTCTAACCACTGCACCACGATGGCTCTTATTGTATAGCTGTATAAATGTTAGAGCAGCTCATAATTTGGAGCTAACCACTGCTTGCGGCTTCTTTTATCAATTTACTCAGATAGAACATCTCTGATGCCTGAAATGTAACTTACACTACCAAAACTGTGCTACAAAATCCAGAGAGCTGCTAAATAGCAGCAAAGAGAAGCAAACTTTATGTTAGTCCCTCCATCAAGTTCTAAATTGGAATTTTGAAGCACAAATGTCTAGCAGAAAAAGTCACCACATCACTTGTGAAACCATAAACTAGAGATCAATTAAAGCCTTTAATGTATTAAAAGTATGAGAATTGTTCTCACAAATATGGTAACTTTATGTTTGATGATTCTTATATTTTATATAAAATAGAACATGTCACATATTGAACAGAGACTTACAAGATAAGACAGGGATGCTAGCCTTAGAATTTGAATAGCAGCAAAAATTCAAGCTGTCAGTCCAGCTTATTCAGTTCCAAAACAGAAGAGATGCAAAACTGACATTCAATCAGGGATGTCAGCACTTCAACCAGCCTCTGCATCTAAGCCTTAAATATGAAGAATGAGCAAATGAACATTTACTTTGCATGGCATGGAAATAAACATTACCACCTGCTAGTCAAACTATTGTTAAAACACAGCTGCAGGGACTGGTAAGAAAGCTGACAAAAATAGGCTAGAATGCTAGCTTATTCTTGAGAAGATTACAATACAAGAAATCTCATATAAATGTTAAAGCTTTTCCTAGGAAAATATGCACATATGAATATCCACCACACTATTTTCTTTTAAGAAATATTCAGAGTATAGTTTATTTATTTTATTTATTTACCAAATTCATATGCCACTCATCTCGTGGTACAGGATAAAAAGAAAAGAAACAAGGTTGCAATCAGTTTCCACAAATACGACTCTGTCATATTTCTCCATATGTTTGTATTCTTGCAACCATTCTTGTTTCCATCTCAACTTCATACCACTTTATACTTTGACTTTTGTTTATAAAACCTCCCACCTTTTTTTCAGAATTTCATCAACTCCATGAGTTGAGTCCATGAGTCAACCATGAGTCTCTAAATCTTTCTCTTCCTCTCAATTCATTTACACTTCCTTCATATAATTGTGTTGCAATCCAATCCTCATCCATACTGTGTATAAATCCAAACTATCTCAATCTATTTCATTCAGTACTGATCATCCATTTTATTTTTTAATTAAATTTGTACAGCCCTTCCATCTCATCAAAAGTGATTCTGGGCAGCAAAAAACCTTCCATGAGTTATAGAGTTATAAAGAGATATAGCTTAAAGATGGGAATACTTGAGGATGCCAAGAACATTGATTGAGAGAGATTCTGACATCTTGCCCTCAGTATTCTTTCTTGAGAACCCACCAGTGGTGGGTTGCTCCCGTTTCTGTCTGGTTCTTTAGAACTGGTGTAAAAGTGGCGGAAGGCTTTGCCCACCTGCCCAGACATCATAACTGATGATCTGTGCATGCTGTTGCAAACCAGTAGTAAAGGTAAATAGAACCCATCCCTGGAACATACCAATTGAATGACAAGTTGGTATGTAATAACTTTGCACTCATCCATTATCTGATTATGGATGAGAGTGCTAACTTGGCATAACCAAAACCTGGGAGGATCTTGAACAGATATTTCTCCTTTTGAAATAGGCCCACCTGTGTTTCAGGTTTTCCATTAGTCAAAAATCATTTGGTGGAGAGATTTAGCTATTTTCATCTGTGTGTGGTTGAGGTCTCTTAGAGACTCTCTCCCCCCTCCCCAAGGTAACCAGATGTGAAACTCTCTGGTTTAAATTGGGATTCAGATTCTGCTTGGGATTGTTGTTTATGTACCCTGCTACCCTGTTTGAGCTGCTTGATTCCATTGCTGGAGTCCCTGAGGCTGATAGACCTTGGAGACTTTAACCTGCCACTTAGGTTAAGATTAAATCCAGGGTATTTCAGGATTTATGGCCTTCACAGCAATCATGTCTTACATAATAGAGATTTGGGTACCAAATACCTAATGTTGGATTTAGTTTTTGTCTTGAAAGAGTTCAGTGCAATCTACTGTTGCCATGGACCAATTTCTTTTTTGTTGCCATCTGGTTGATAGGGACCCCCCCCCCCCCACACACACACACATGGTCGTGCGCGCTCCCACACACACACGCACACATCCTGTTAATAGACATGCCCAAGAGACTGATGACAACCAGCAATAAAGAGAATGGATTCAGTTACAATGGTGATGTACGCACCTTTAAAAGACCTGAAGGACCAGGTTGGAGACAGATCATCCTGGAGAAAATCTATCTAGTGAGCTGCTCAGAGTTGCTTAAAATGGATGACCATATAAATATTTTAAATATATCTATATGTCTCTAAGAGTTTCTTTCTAAAAGTTGAAAATGACTTGATGGCACACCATCAAGAAATATTAATATATGTTGAAATATTTTGATTTTGATGTTAAACCTTCATGTTTTAATTTGACTTATAAATGTCACAAGGCAACTCAGATTCATTAGCAATCAGAGTGGCTGAAAGTTCAGCAAACAAATAAACAGTAACCAAATGTGCTTAGAGATATTGACTTCTGCAACTCCAAAGAGTTTAGTCAATTAAGTATTTCTCATGATGTTTTTAAGTAAGACAGAAACAATGCACATTAGCTTATCTGTCTTAGTTCTACCTGTGCCACATGCAGCATTCCATATGAATACTATATGATTTCAAACAAAAATATACTTTTCTTCTTTATTGTATTATTAAATATACCTTTAAATAGCCATGTCTTCCATTCTCCCTCTTTTTTTATGCTCTATTTGTAATCATATCCAGGTGTGAGGTATTAACTTAAGTCATGACCTTTCAGGCTAGTAATTCAAACAAAGCAACACCTCTAAAATCTTGAGCAGCTATTGCTCTAGAGGGAAAAATGCCTCAAAGAGAAGTCTTTGTCATCCTTATCCTTTCAGGCCTATTGTTGCCTATGCATTCTCATCAGCCCATGTTCTACCACCAATTACAATCACATTTGTTTTCATTCTTCTGTAAAATATCTATCAGAGCAACTCTTTAGTTAGATTAAACTGTCTGGCAGGGTGAAAAATGACTGTTGATTCTTTTACATTTACTATAAAATTGGGAATGGGCAACACCCCCCTTTATTGGGGTGATAAAATTAATCAAATATCATCTTTGCCAATGAGATATAGCTAATTCTGGACTGCAAAAATCCATAGAATCACGAGATGGCAACAAAGACTAGCATTTTCTCTCTCTCTCTCTCTCTCTCTCTCTCTCTCTCTCTCTTTCCTGCCATCTAATTGTTGTTTGGAGTTTTGCAATTAGGATACAGCACTCCCATCAATGAATTTAAATATGTTTATTTTTCACTGCTGAGGCTGGTGAAAGAATTTTACTGACATTGGACTCTCTCGTTCATGGATGTCAAACTCACAATGTCACTGTCAGGGTTCCAACCGATGCCCTAATTTATTTATTTATTTATTTATTTATTTATTTATTTATTTATTTCTCTCGTTCATGGATGTCAAACTCACAATGTCACTGTCAGGGTTCCAACCGATGCCCTTATTTATTTATTTATTTATTTATTTATTTATTTATTTATTTGTTTATTTATTAGATTTATAAAGCGCCCTACTCCTGGGGGACTCAGGGCGGTGTACAGCCATAAATAAAACATTTCAATACAAAAGTTTAAAATAGAATAAAACGAATTAAATAATTTGGCTGATAATTAAAACCCCAATAATTTAAAACAAATTAAAATTCATAATTAAAAGGAGAAAATAACTTAGGTCAGGCCGGCTTGTTGGAATAAATAGGTCTTGAGCGCGTGACGGAAGGTGCGCAGGTCCGGGATCCTCTGTATATCCGGGGGGAGCTCGTTCCAGATGGTAGGTGCTCCCACAGAGAAGGCTCTCCCCCTGGGGGCCGCCAGCCGGCATTGTTTGGCCGACGGCACCCGGAGGAGCCCCTCTCTATGGGAGCGTACAGGCCGGTGGGAGGCTATTGGTGGTAGCAGGCGGTCCCATAAATAACCAGGTCCTAAGCCATGGAGCGCTTTAAAGGTGATAACCAAAACCTTGAAGCGCACTCGGAAGACCACCAGGAGCCAGTGAAGCTCGCGCAGGAAGGGTGTTACATGGGAGCGCTACGTCGCTCCCATAACCACCCGCACGGCCGCACTCTGCACCAGTTGGAGCCTCCGAGTGCTCCTCAAGGGGAGCCCCATGTAGAGAGCGTTACAATAGTCCAGACGGGAGGTGACGAGGGCATGAGTGACTGTGTGTAAAGAGTCCCGATCTAGAAAGGGATGCAACTGGCGGATCAGGCGAACCTGATGAAAAATCCTCCCAGTCACGGCCGTCAGGTGCTCTTCTAAAGATAGCCGTCAGTCCAGGAGGACGCCCAAGTTGCGAACCCTTTCCGTGGGGGCCAATGATTCACCCCCAATAGTCAGCGATGGCACCAGCTGACTATATTGGGACGTCGGAAACCACAGCCACTCGGTCTTGGATGGGTTGAGCCTGAGCCTGTTCCTTCCCATCCAGATCCGTACGGCCTCCAGGCACCGGGACATCACCTCAAGGGCATCGTTGGAGTGGTCTGGGGTGGAGATGTACAGCTGAGTGTCATCAGCGTACTGATGGTACTTCACCCTGAAACCACGGATGATCTCACCCAGCGGCTTCACATAAATGTTGAACAGAAGGGGCGAAAGGACAGATCCTTGTGGCACCCCGCATATAAGGGGCCTCAGGGTCAACCTCTGCCCTCCTGTCAACACAGACTGCGACCGGTCGGAGAGGAAGGAGGAGAACCACTGTAATACAGTGCCTCCCACCCCCAACTCTACCAACCGGTGCAGCATGATACCATGGTCGATGGTATCAAAAGCCGCTGAGAGATCTAACAGGACCAGGACAGAGGAGCACCCCCTGTCCCGAGCCCTCCAGAGATCATCAACCAACGCGACCAATGCCGTTTCAGTGCTGTACCCAGGCCTGAAGCCCGACTGGAACGGATCCAGATACGTCGTTTCCTCCAGGTGCTGGGGGAGCTGTCGCGCAACCACACTCTCAACAACCTTCGCCACAAAGCGAAGGTTGGAGACTGGACGGTAATTAGCCAATACTGCCGGGTCCAGGGAGGGCTTCTTGAGAAGAGGTCTCACCACCGCCTCTTTCAAGGCGGCGGGAAAGACACCCTCACCCAATGAAGCCCTTATAATCCCCTGGAGCCAGCCTCGTGTTACCTCCCGGGAAGCCAGCACTAACCAGGAGGGGCACGGGTCCAACAAACATGTGGTTGCGTTCAGTCCACCCAGAATCCTGTCCACGTCCTCAGGGGTCACAGGATCAAACTCATCCCAGATAACATTCTCAGGACCTGCCCCCGTCATCCCCGCTGGATCTACCCAGTCGGAGTCCAGCTCATCCCGAATCTGAGTGATTTTATCATACAGATACTGAACAAAATCCTAGGCTTTTAAAAGCAAGAGCCTCAAGCAAAGAAAAATCTGGATTTTTGAAGTAGTTTATTAGAAGAGTAATGTCGGCACGGACCAAGTGAAGCCTGTTCTGACCCCACTCAGTTCTCGCCTTGCCTCTGACCCAGTTTCCCCTCCCCCCAAGATGAGTCATCAGTCACATTCCCCAACAAAACAATTTCACAGGTTGTAAAAGTCACTCCCTCCAGTCATTACTGATTTCTGTGGAGATGGCTTTGTCCTGCTAGGATGTACATTTGTTTTGACAGGGATGCAAATTCTTTGATGTAGCTGTGAGGCTTGGTTCCCCATCCTCCTGCCTATGGCAACTTGGGAGCAGGTTAGGGAAGCTTTGTGAATTGACAGTCACATTGTCATCACGTGACCTATCATGACTTTTCCCCCCTTTACTAAACTGGGTGTGGGTGTGGCCAGCACATGACACATCCAGCCCATGGCCCACGAGTTTGACACCCCTGCTCTAGTTGGACACCATGTACAGGTTTCATGCATGTCTCCATGTTCTCTAAAGGACTCTTTTGCTGTCAAATATGTCAAATAGCCCAGTTAGGAAACAGAACCAAATAAAGTAGTTTGTCAGATCATAATGTTTTTATTTCAATGGAAGGGAAAATATGATTTTAAGAAATGGCATAGCATTATTCTTATACACATGTAGGAAGAAATATTCATAGAATGTTTATGGTCTAGGACTTGATAAAGAAAAAGTATTAATCATTGAAGGTAAATAACTCTAGTTCTATTTGGTATTTAAAGGGAAGCCTTTAGATAATCCATGAATGTATGTTCTCTTACATTTCATAATATAATAAAGATATTTATATTTTTAAATATAAATAGAGAATAAAGAGATCTGACTAAACATAAAATAAATTTGCTCTCCCAGGATGAAATGGCCCAAAAGCTTAAGGCAATGAAACAGACACATTTTGAACATGACAATAAGCCGGGAAGATGGCTGGCATATAAATTAAAAAAGGATAAGGAAAAAAGAGCAATAGTATAATTTCAGGATGAGGAGGGGAATATCCACCATCGATTAGATGAAATAAAGACAATATCCCATAACTATTTTGAGATAGTATATACCCAGGAGAAGATAGAGGAGGAAGTTTGGATCGTTAGAGTCTTTTGAAAGCATTTTTTACATGGTTTTACATGTAAAAAATGGTTTTAAAAGTAAAAAAAAATAATTGGCCATGCCCACCCAGTCACATTACCCCCCCATACCAAGCCACACCCACAGAACCGGTAGTAACAAATTTTAGATTTCACTCCTGGATGGCATGCATTCCTTTGGGAGGGGAAAAAGTAAGACACATACATACTTCCAGAGACATCTAGTGTGAAATGCTTTGATCAATATTTGGGATATTATTAAAAAAAAATCATTATGTGAAAGTTCCAGTTTGGATATCAATGATGGAGGCCATAATCTGTCCCAATGTATTGGACTTGAATAACATAGTAAGATACTCGGATCTATTAGATGAAATTGGAAACTTAAAGTCAGAATAGGATTTAAGAAAACAAGGAATAAAAATAGATTGGTGGCCATACTTACAGATCAAAACAAAATATAAAAAAGATAAGGAACAATTTGGTATATATAGAGAACAATTGGAATATTATTATTATTATTATTATTATTATTATTATTATTATTATTTATTTATTCAATTTGTATACCGCCCTTCTCCTATTGGACTCAGGATGGTGCACAGCCAAGAATAAAAACATATCAATACAAAATTTAAAATCATTAAAAGAATTACACGATTTTGGCCCACAATTTAAAACAATCCAACTAAAACCCAATTGGCACTTAAAAACTAAAAACCACAGAAAAGCTAAAAAAAGGCTAAAAAGGGGGGGGGAGGGGAGTTACACCAGCCCTGCTTGATGGAAAAGAAAAGTTTTTAGAGCACGGCAAAAGGCCCGGAGATCTGGTATCCTTCGTATCTCCGGGGGCAGACTGAAAATCAATAGACAGAAAACGAAACTTCTAGCGAAAAATTTAACAGAACTACAAATAACAGAATTGGAAAGAACATTTGGACTCCAAACAACAAGGAAAATTAAATACTTAGGTATATGGTTGACAGCACATTGCAAATCGATAAAGGAGAATAACTATAACAAACTATTACAACAAACAAAAAAAGATTTAGAACTATGGACTAACATGCAACTGTGACTTTTAGGAAGAATAGCAGCCATAAAATGTCTATATTACCAAAATTTCTATACTTGTTCCAGACCATCCCAGTTAAATTAAAAAGACCTTTTTTAATCACCCCAATAAAACAATAGCAAAATTTATTTGGCAGGGGAAAAAACCCAGAATAAAAATGAAATGACTACAAGATATGAAGAGCAGAGGAGGATTTGGATTGCCAAACTGGGAATTATATTATAGTGCAGCAACATTAGTTTAGTTAAAAGATTGGATCAATTTCAAGAATAAAAGAGTACTAGCTATAGAAGTACTAGCTACAGAAGGTCATGACCTGCAGAGAGGGTGAAATGCCTTTCTGTGGGAAACAGGACCTACAAAACAACAATACTTCCACAGACACCTGATTAGAGATTTGCTAATAAATAATTGGATTAAAGTTAAAAAAAAGACTACATAAAATTTCCAACTTGGCTATCCACAATGGAAGCAATGATCCATCCAAACAATTTAGATTTGAACAAAATGTTAAAATATAAAGACCTATTAGATAACTATGGAAAGTTAAAAACATTACAGGATCTCCAAGAACTATGAATCGACTGGTGGGCTTATCTCCAATTACAAAAGTAATATAAACAAGATATAAAAGATTATGGAATATATCTTAAACTACAACAACTAAACAAAATTTTATTAGGACCAGACAACAAAAATATCACTAAAATTTACAAATATCTTTTGGAAGTAGAATTGGAGGAAGAAGTAGTGAAAGGATGCATGATTGTATGGGGTCAAAATATTGCACACAACATAAAACTATCAGATTGGGAGAACATATGGAACAGAAACCATAACTAACAAAATCAGCAGCATATAAAGAAAATGCATATAAAATGTTCTACAGTGGCACTTACCCACTTCGAGATTAGCGAAAATGTATCCTAAAATGAGCCCCATATGTTGGAAATGTAAAAAGAGGGAACATACTACCATATACCCCACATACCCCACCCTCTGGAATGATCTTCCTCCAGAACTGAGAACAATTGCTGACCTCCGGACTTTTCGTCGGGCTCTGAAGACTCATCTCTTTCAACTTGCCGGACTTGCCTGATCCCTTCTATTTTTAAATTTTTTAGAGTTTTACTTGGTTTTATACTCTCAGCCTAATTTATATTGGTTTTAGTATGTTTTTAACTTTTTTGTATTGATTTTTAATTGGCTGTTCACCGCCCTGAGTCCAGTAGGAGAAGGGCGGTATAGAAATCTAATTAATAAATAAATAATAAATAAATAAATATGTGGTGGTCCTGTCCTGAAGCTCGAAAATATTGGCTAAAAATTAAAGATTGGCTAAAGATTGGAAATTACGAATGAACAATTAGACTTAGAACCGGAACTCTTCCTATTGGGGATCTTATATATACATACACACACACACACACACACACACACACACACACACACACACACACACACACATATATATATATATATATATATATATATATATATATATATATATATATATATATATATATATACATACGTGTGTGTGTGTGTGTGTGTGTGTGTGTGTGTAGGGCACAAAATATCTAGTACTACCAGGATTGCCTATGCTCAATGTTTGTCTGTCTGTTTGTTTGTTCTTTTTTTTTTTGTGTATTGTCTTTTTTTTTTTTGTATTGTGTATTTTAACTTTTGGAAACTCAATAAATATTATATTTAAATATATATTTAAAATTGCAAATCGCTCCTGGAAGCATGAAGCTGAGAACACCAGCCTGAAGATGATGAATGAGACTTCATTGAAACGTCGACAAGACACTTCCAATTTTACGCGGGAGAAGACCCGAATAACCAAAGACCTACATACAAACACCCGCGAAAACCTCAGAAAACAAATATATATATATATATATATATATTAAAGACAAGTAGCTGTCTAGTCTCTTCTTAAAAGCCTCCAGTGATGGAGCATTGTCAACTTCAGAAAGCAAGCTTAATTTTTCTCACTGTTAGGAGATTTCTCTTTAGTTATAGGTTGCATCTGTCTTTGATTAGTTTCCATCTATTTTTTCTCGTCTTGCGTTCTGGTGCTTTGGAAAATAGGTTAACCCTTCCCCCCCTCTTCTTTGTGGCAGCACTGCTATCATGTCACCTTAGTCCTTTTTTTCACTAAACTAGACAAACCTAATTCTGCAACAGTTCTTCATATGTTGTAGCCTCCAGCACCCTCATCATTATTGTTGTTCTTTACTGCACTCTTTCCATAGTCTCTACATCTTTTTTATAATATGGTGACCAAAACTGGATGCCATATTCTAAGTGTGCTCTTACTAAGGCTATATAAGGGGGTACTAATATTTCACATGATCGTGATTCTATCTCTCTATTAATGCAACCTAGGATTGCATTGGCTTTTTTGGCTACTGCAGCAAATTGGTGGCTCATATTTAAGAGATTGTCCAGTAGGACTCTAAGATCCTTCTCACAGTTACTACTATTTAATCAGTTTTCCCCTAATATGTACCTGTACATTTGCCTTTTCTTGCCTAAGTGTAAATCCTTACTTTTCTTACCATTGAATTACATTTTTTTAGATAGGGCCTAGTGTTCAAGTATGTCAAGATCCATCTAGATCTTGAACCTATCTTCTGAAGTGTTAGCTATTCCTGCAAGTTTAGCGTTGTCTGAAAATTTCCCCTTCTATTCCTTCATCTAAAACATTTATGAAGGAACTGACTGCAGGACACACCAAATGTCTGTAAATGCAAGAGGGTTACCAAGTGCCCAAAATATGACTATGTGATTATGCAGTGTGTGAATTGGAACTTTGAAATCAAGTTGAAAAGAACTCTGGGGAGATCAGACATAACTTTGAATGGTTGCTAAGTGAGGACTAGCTGTATTTTCAAGCTACATTAAGGAGGATTATATTTCAGTAAATCAGTTTTAAGATGAGCCATGCCAGTGATGGGTTGCTCCTGGTTCAGTCCGGTTCTTGCAAACTGGTAGTAAAAGTGGCAGGAGGCTCCGCCCACCCGCCCAGACGTCATCATGATCTGTGCATGCGCCGAAGCGCACATGCTCTCATTGTGTTGTGGCTCCGTTGCCTGAGCCTGCGTCATCAGCAGGGGAGGACTCTGAGAGTGAAGGAGAGGAGTTGGCAAGGTCTCCTTCTCCAGGACTCTCCTCTCTGGCAATGCCTCCGGAGGACACCGAAGGGCAGGAGATAGGCCCAGAGCCAAGCTCATCCCCGCAGCCACAGGAGGACATTGACGAGGGGAGTGAGTTTTGGTTGGATCCTCGCCAGCATCGGAGAGACAGGAGAGCCCAGCAGAGGAAAAGGCGTGGTCGTGATTAGCTGGTGGACCACGCCTCCCAGACTTTATAAGAGAGGGATTGTAGCCGTATCTTTGTGACAAACAAAACAAAGATTCATGGATCCCAGTTTTGAATCGGCCCTGCATCTCAGCTTTGGTGGTGTGTATGTAACGGACCTATTAATAAAGACGTTGGCAAGCAGCTGCGGATTGCTGCCGACCTTTGTTATCAGCTTACTTGGTTGCCTGCCAGTTCATTAGACTCTGATTGTCTGAGGGGAGGTTATTTCTGGGCACGGGGCCAGAACACATTGCAAACCAGTAGTCAAGGTAAGTAGAACCCACTCCTGAGCCATACCTTTCCTAGTGTTGATGGCTCATCACTTTTTCTCCCCTATCCCTTCCTTCCCTCTCCTTACCAACCAAGAGTTTCTGCATTTCTGGGATAGATTTGTGTGTTTATGAAATATGTTTCCTGTTTTTTATTACAACCATAATAATTCCAAAAATGGGATAAACACTAGGATGATGTAGTGATGGTGAATGACATTTTTCCCATGCTTTATGATAGGAAAAATTATCATTGCATTTCTGCTCCTTAATGCTATTGTTAAAGATATAATGATTTTGCTATAATAAAGATAATGGTAGGAAATAGATAATTGGAGATATTCTTATCCATTGAAGAGGGGAAAAAAAACCCTATCATTTCCTATGTTAGGAGTTTCTTCTTATATTTCTATGAAAACACATTTTCCTATAATTTCAGTTTACTGCTTGTACTTTTGTCCTCCATATTCACAAATATCAAATGAACATCGTTTATATGATAAAAGCATGATAACTCTCATGTTTCTCCTTAATCTTCTCTAGACTGAACATTCTCAGCTCATTCAATCACTCATCTTGCAATAACCTCCTCAATTTACTATCCAACCTCCTCTGGACATTATCCAGTGGGTTTGTGTTTTTAAACTGCAGTGCTCAGAACTAACATGATACATCAGATATATCTTGAGTTGCATAGGACTGAGTGGAATTATTAGTTTTTGTGCTCAGGAGAATATACTACTGATAGTGTAGACTAAGATGGAATTCATTTTCCGTTGCTTTGTTTTAGCAGCTGTATCATGTTACTAGCTTATGTTCATTAATGCTCTCTCCTAAATTATAGTAAGTTTGGGCCAAAAAGTCTTTTTAAAAAAGATAATCTTAAAAGAACAACATTCATGTTGAGCTTTTTATCTATCTTTGAAAAACAGCTAGTTGCACAACTTTGGAGGGATTGTTTAAGAAATGCAAGTTATTCTGGCTTCTTATCAGCCATCATTATTAATACTAAATACCAGTCCATTGCTTAAGTGGACACTAAAGATGTTTCATCACCTAAAGATTTGGCCTGTCTTGCTTAATTTATGAGATCTAACAGGTTCCTAACTCATAATGGACCTATAGACTCAATTAATTTATCCTGCAGAGTATTTAAGAGGCAAGTTAACATTGGCCCTGTGGTATGCCATTTTACTTTTAATTAAATGCAGTTCAGCTCAGAAATGATGTTTTATACCTTTTCATCTTTGTCTTCCTGTTGTAACATTTCTGCAACTGCTTGGAGATGCTTTGGTGAAATTTTAATTTTCCAGTGTTTTTTGATCTGTTTTATTAATGTTTGTTCTTCATCAAAAATTAAAATGGTGTTCTTGGCAATCTCTTAGATATAAAAGGGGTTAACTCTATGCCTGTGTTTCTTTAATGCTTGGCTGCAAATTCTGTTAAGAGGCAGGGGAAAAAAGAACCCCCCACACACACACATACACACCCCTTCCCATGAAAATAACAAAAATATGTCAAAGTACATTGAAGAACTCTTTTATAATTAACCAAATATTAACAGGAGAGCTCATAACATATTTTTAATGTTATCATTGCCATTTTGAGTTACTTTAGGCCCAAAACGCACACCAAGACCTCCAAATGAACTGAGGTGATGTTCTTCATGTCAATACAAAATGTTCTTGAAGCACAAATCCCAGCTGTACCATTTTTAGTAAATATAAATTTTCCTGCAATTTATGTATTCTGCACAGGGATGTCTTTCAGTCTAACCCAGAAACAGAAATGGGTACAAAACTCGGCAGCTTGGTTGGCCTTTGGAAGAATTCCAAAAGGCTATCTCACACAAGTGCTAAAAGCATTGCACTGGCATTCAGTTTATTTCCATGTGAAATGCAAATGCTGTTTATGAGTACTTTGAAGCCCTATATATGACTGGGTAGGGATTAGTGGAGAGAATGCCTCTTTCTATATAGTGTCCTTCTCCTCATTTACTGAGATCATCTGAGGACATTTACCTTGAGTTGCCATGGGATTAACTTCAGTGATCCAGAATTAAGCCTTCTGTGTACCCACTTCAGTTCTTTGGAATGCTCTCCCTGCTGAGCTGAAGAGGCTAATCCCTTGGCTGAATTTTCCAAAAAGCCCCCAAACCACATAGTTTAAGGCAGTTTTGTAATTAGTGTTTTAAAATGCTTTTGTTTTGTTTTGTTTTGTTTCATGTTTGCAACCTGCCAAGATACCTTCCATGGGTAGCAATATACGTTTTATAATTAATAGATGAAATAGATTTGCATTGCTATAATTTTTCCAAAGTTTGAAAACAAAAACTGCCCAGTGAATAACACTGATTAATGACAACCCCCCCCCCCCATAAACCAGACACAATGGCCAAATAAAACATGTTTTTTTTTTAAAAAAAAATAACAATTGGCTTTTGATTTTATGTTAAACTATACTATTCAGGTGAATTGAGGGCTGTTTCCCTCTTTTGCCAAAAATATGTAGCCTTTGCCTTCCAACCCATCAGAAAAAAGGTGTCCTGCCTCTTGGTCCTAGCCATGACACAGCAAATCTTTCATGACCTTATCAGTGGGAAAGGAGAAATTGTCTTTTGATATATTTCAAAATCACTTATTATGAAAGAAAGTTTCCAAATATCACCTTGCCAAGTAAAGCAAAGAGTGCACTTTAGATTTAATAACAACTCCAAAAGAGGATTTTTTTCCTCCACAGGATCAGAACCACTGGTGAAATCCAGCAGGTTCTAACAGGTTATGAAGAACCAGTAGCGGAAATTTTGAATAGTTCGGAGAACCAGCAAATACCACCTCTGGCTGGCCTCAGAGTGGGGAGGGAATGGAGATTTTGCAGTATCCTTTCCCTGCCACATCCAGCAAGCCATGCCCACAGAACCAGTAGCAAAAGAAATTGAATTCCACCACTGATCAGAACTATTATCAGAATATTCAAGTTTTCTTTGTTCTTCCTTTAGGATGATGATGTCTGATGGGGACCAAGCTTGGATGCCTTATGAAAAGCAGACTTTTACTTCTTGCTTTATATAGTCAAATGGAAGTATGGCTTGTTTGCTTCTCGTTTACTTCAGAAAAACTGTATCCTTCAGGAAATTTATTACCACTGTTCCTCATTTCTCGGACATATAGTAAGAATTTACCAGCAATGTTGTTGTTGTTGTTTTAGTGTACAACTCTTGCAAAGTTTTATTCAAGTGGCTTTACCGAACTTGATTTTCAGGCCTAAAATACATTCTATATGGTTGTAATGTTCTCTTGAAACATAAAACAGTAACTATATTATTTCCTTAAGTAGAAGAATTCAGGACTACAAACAATTTTGCCAAAGCATGTAGTTAATTTTTTAAAAAAGAAGACGAAGATAACGCAACAAACATTAAGAGATGATAAGGAGGAAAAATGCCTGGGATAATTAAAACTTCCCAAATGAAGAAAGTAGATAAGAACATCTCATGTAAGAGGAAAATCCAGCCAACCCAATTCTGTCAAAAATAAAAAAACTGTGCTTTAGCTACACAATTTCAGATATGTTCTTTATTCCCACTGTAACTTAAACCAGCAAGTAAGATCAGTGCATTACATTTTATTTCCTATTTTCTTAAACACAAAAATAGTGAAAGGAGTGATTATAAGGCAAGGGAAGCTACAAAGGGGCACTGGATTTCAGATCATCCTTTTTTCTAATTCTGTTTAGAAATATATACACATTGAATTACTGGTCTTATGCAGATCTTTTTAAAGACAGCTGTTAAATGCTGCTGCTTCCAGTGGATTGAGTATACAATGAAATCTCTCTTAAATAAACCCCAGAAGATCAACAAAACATGTTGTTGAGCAAAAGTGTATTTTAAATAAAGGTCAGATCTACCATTAAAGAGCTTTGCAAACCTTTGCTTAAGTCAGCAAATAGTTTGGGGAGGTGGGTTTATTGAAACTTTGACATTGTTTCATATAAGTGAGAACATAAAGACTTTTTAGCTGAGCAGTAAAATACAGAATTCATCTGAGTTGTTTTGACAAAGTCATATATATTAGACTATGGTATATTGGATGAAAAGATGTAATATAGATTGAGATCATATATGTGGCATGGTTATTTATGTCACAACAAAATCTAGGTGAATGTAGATTTCAAAAATTATTTTATTAGATTACTTACTTACTCATTTATTTATTTATTTAGCATATGGCATTGTTATATTAGCCAGGAAAGTGGTGTGGTAGCCTAGAGATGGGGCTCTCGCCTCCCAATCAGGAGGCTGTGAGTTCGATCCTAGGTAGAGACTGTTCTTGTGTCTAGTTGTTCTGGTGTGCAGTGCTCTATAGCATCATTTTGAGGGTAGGAGTTGAAACAATTTTTGTTCAGGATGCGAGGGGTCTGTACATATTTTCACAGCCCTCTTTTTGACTCGAGCAGTATACAGGTCCTCAATGGAAGGCAGGTTGGTAGCAATTGTTTTTTTCTGCAGTTCTAATTATCCTCTGAAATCTGTGTCTGTCTTGTTGGGTTGTAGAACCAAACCAGACAGTTATAGAGGTGCAGATGACAGACTAACAATTAAAGACTGAAAGCAATTGTTTTATCTTCTTTAAATGTTTGTGTGTGGGTATGGGTGTGCATGTTTTCACTTTTCCAAAGAATATTGTGAAAATTTTATAGCATTTCTGTTAAGCTATCTGGGAAGCAACCATGCCATATTTTTATTGTTCAACTGAAATACTGTCAAATCATTAGCAATTATGAAAAGCAGCATAGGGTTTCAGTCTTTCAACCAAATGGGTGGAATATGCTGCAAAAATTGTAAGTCTTGTAACAAAGCTTCTGAATTACTTTAGAATTACTTTTACAAATCTTCTAAATATTAGTGGATTAAGAATAGCTTCCAGCTAGAGCTACAGGCCCAGAATGTACTTTGCACTTGCTGAAACTAGGTAATTACATTAATAAATATGAATGGGAGAGAAGGACTACTGATGAATAGTTCTACTTTCCAATTGTTACCAACTATAGGACTTGGCAATGGAAATCTCTGCTGCATTTTCCTAGCTGTAAATCCTTTTTCTTTTCCAATGAAAGTCAATGAAATACAATTTTCTTGATTGATTTGTAAAGACAGAGAAGAGAGTGCAATGTAGATATGTCATGTTTACGGTTTGTTGGTACAAACTGATATATCTCTGAGTTACAATCATGACTGCATAGATAGGACAACATCTTGTCTGAATAATTCAAGCAATTTTTTCCCACTCAGGCTAGTGAACTGGAAGGAAGAATCCACAATGGAAAGGTAGTATCGCTTGTTCATAAAAGATGCATGCAATTCTGAGTACACTTCGTAAGGATCATTTGAGGCCAGAAAAAATTATAACATGAAAAAAGATTTGAAAAAGTTGACACTGTCATTTACAAAATATGATCTTCAGCTTGATAGAAACAGTTGGATATGACATTTTACTGGTTTTTAGATCTGGAATACTATAACCGGGCTGAAAAAAAAAACTGGACAAAGACTACATTGTGATAGACAGAGATGCAGAGATCTATTTTCTCCCATCTAAGGATCATATGGGTTTTTTCAGCCCAAAGTAGTAACCCCTTTGTAGAAGGAAAATCTGCTTCCAAACTAATTCAAAATTATACTTTAAAACTTCAGTGAAAAATAGTAATCCCCTTTCACTGTTAGGGACCACTGCATTGAGTAACTGTAGTGTAAGATGTTCTTCTAAGAAATTTTGTACATAAGGTGGAATTTTCATCTGTCATTTAAAAATATTCCAACTTTCTGTTCAGTGAAACATAATAAGAACACCTGAACCATCTTTGGTTTGGTTTGGTTTGGTTTGGTTTGGTTTTTCTTTGTCTCCAAGAACATCAGGGAATGGCACCTTGGAGTCAAGTTCTGATTCTGTGACCAGCAGAATCTAAAAGTAGTAAATGTATACAACTGTGATTGTCTATGAGCAATCATAACAAATGTCATTCCCATTGTCACCAAAGCTGGAATGAGGTAAATGAAATGGTAAATGTTACAAACAAACGTTGCAGGAGGCATTAAAAAAACCTGGGAACAGTAGCAGCAAAATGAGTCATTTCTTCTCAGCAAAAACTGTAATGTGCCTAAAGGTGACTGAAGCTCTTTCAAGCCATGTTTGGAAGGAAGATTTACTGTTAAAGTAGTGCTTATAAGGAGTTTGAGTAAGACCTGACAAACCCAATGAAAAGGCTCAGGCTGGCATTCCAAATATAGATGTCCCTACTGACAACTTTAATCCAGTTTCTCTTGCAGTGCAAGTCAAAATAGTGATGGAAGCATTGCCCAGTGATTACAGCAAACGGACAGAGGAAGTGACCAATGGGAGCTTCTCAGATCTCAACCCTATACGGGATTATATCCTTTCAAAAAAAAATGGAAGAAAGAAAAAACATTTGAAACTATGTATGACTTTAAGTGGGAGATATCATTAAAATAACACCATGAGAATATGGCCAAAGAAAATGGTTATTAGGGCATTTTGATGTGGGGAAGAGGGCATAGGAAATAGCCCACAAAGTTATTTAATATCAATAACATATGTAGCTTCCTTTACCCAAGCCTATGTTAAGGAGAGGAATAACATAAAAACTCATCAAAAATTTCTTGGAAATTTATTCCCTTTGGTAGCATGTATTCTCTAAGTCCTCGTAGGGATTTTTTTTTTTTAAATATGGAACCATCTTCCATGTGTTTCAGTTCCTTAAGCTTCAATCTATCTTCTATCCATCCTTTTGAAATGTGGCATTAAAGCATCTTCCTTGGCACAGTAGGACAATTAGCTCCACAGCCTTGTTTTACAAAATACTTGTCAGCTCCTAGTGCACCAACACTCCTGCTTTCTTCACTCTGCCTCTCTGAAAATTTATCCTTGACCAGATTTTCAGAGCTGAAATAAAGAAGGTTTTATAGTGAAAAATATAAGAAGAAGGGGGAAAAAGATTACTCAGGAATTGGCTAATTTGGATCACTGCACACAGTATATTCTTAAATCTGCAGGAAACAGCAGGCTCCTGAAGCCTCCTGAAACTCACACATAAAGTGATTTATATCAAAGGTAACATTCACACAGAGGCTGCTTATTTTGATAAAAAATGTTTTAAAAAAGAATCAGCCTACCACTCCTTCCCTCCCCAACAATAAGTGAAAGAAAATGAAAACCTGGAAGTTTTTAAATGTTGATATATGAGGTTGCATATAAGATTCCTATTTGGTCCCCAATAAAAGAATGTATTCATCCCTAGCTTAGGCAGCTTTCTGTGTCAGAGGTCTGCTGCTGAGCTGAAGGCTCAGACATTCTTTGCTTCTCTTCCCCCAAATATTTTCTTCTTACCACAAAGCCTGCTGCTATTGATATAAACTGCCCACTCTCTGATTTATAACACTGTCTCAGTGACTACTCTGATTAGAACTAACACTGTGCTGAAATCTGCCTTGCAGTTTCTCACATTTTCTTCTCTGGTAAAAGGGACTTCTGGATTCCTTTTTTACTTATTCTTAGGATTTCTCTAGGTAAAAAGACTAGGTAAAAGGATGTAGTGGTTCAGTGGCTAAGTTGCTGAGCTTGTCGATCAAAAAGTCGACAGTTCAGCAGTTCGAATCCCTAGTGCCAGATAACAGGGTGAGCTCCCATTACTTGCCCGATCTTCTGCCAACCTAGCAGTTTGAAAGCACATAAAAATGCAAGTAGAAAAATAGGGAGCACCTTTGGTGGGAAAGTAACAGCGGTCTGTGCACCTTTGGTATTTAGTCATGCTAGCCACATGACCACGGAGATGTCTTCGGACAGAGCTGGCTCTTTGGCTTTGAAATGGAGATGAGCACTGCCCCCTAGAGTCGGGAATGACTAGCACATATTGTAAAAATTTGCAAAAAATATATACGATGGGGATGTGCATTTCCACCTCTCCACTTTTAGGAAAAAATTTTTTCCCAGTTTTAGAAATGCCATTAGAGAACTTTCCAGAGTTTCCTTCATAATGTCTTCTTTGGAATATATGTGAAATATAGAAACATAAGGAGGGTGCAGACCACAGGAGAAATTGCTGCACAATAAAAGGCAGGGTTTTACCTGCTTAATTTTGCTCCTAATTAAATGTCTATGGAGATTCTCAGTCATCCAGGTCATGGTTGTACCAAAGGAGCATTTTTCAAGAAGCAATTGGACTTTCTGGTTTTTCTTTGAAGATGTTTCACTTCTCATCCAAGAAGCTTCTTCAGCTGTCCTAATTAAATTTTATTTTATTAAGAAATAATAGGAGTATGTGGGGGTACATGAGTCCTGGAGAACTGGAAGGTAGACACTCCATTCATGAGAAATTCACTAACATGTGCTTCTTTTTTGAAATATATATCAAAAGTTTGGCCTTAAATTAAATAAATTGGTAGGAAAGAAATCAACATTTTTTGTTCTGCATTGCGCTACGTAGAACCATTGTCTGAAGGATGTGAGATACAATTCCGTGATACCTTTGGTTTGTATATTACTGTTCTGTTGATATACTGCCTGCATAAAAGGTAAAGCAGTAAAAGGAAACATGCAAACTCCCTCTCTTTAATATTTCCAGACAAGAAATACATCTAGAAATCTTAATAGCTTAAAAACTAGAATCTGTTAGGATATTATACTGTAAGCAGGATTGGGTCTGATTTGATTTTGAATGGAATTTCATTAGACAAATTCAAAAATTTGACTAGATGGGAAAGACCAAAAAAAAAAAAAAAACCTGGGAAAACAAAATGACAAACCATTTCTATATTGTAAAGAAAATGTAGTATTAAACAATAGTTCTTGCTATTACGGTAGCAGTAAAGGTAGCATAGGCTCAACTAAGGCTGGAAACCTGCACAGTTTTTCTGGTGGACTCCCAAGCACCCCAGGTACCCTTTCTCCTTTAGCACAAACAAAGTAAATGGGGAAGCTGGCAGGAATTCTAGGGAGGGAGGGAAGAAGGGAGGGAGGGAGGGAAAGAAGGAAGGAAGGAAGGAAGGAAGGAAGGAAGGAAGGAAGGAAGGAAGGAAGGAAGGAAAGGATTATAGGAAGGAAAGAGTAGGTAGAGACGGAAGGAATCAGGGAAGAAAGGAAAGAGGAGGAAGAGTTGGAGGAATTTCTTATCAACCTGCCAGTTTCCCAGAGGGAAACTCATTGTGGAAATCAGCAGGAAATCGGAAGTTGCCTCTACTCCCTTTCCTCATTTTTTTTTGTTTTTGTTTTTGTTTTTGTTTTTTTTTTGCTTACCCACGATCATTCTGTTCCTTAGGTAAGGAAATATTTTTGAAATGATGACCCAAAAGGGCATGTGTTTTTTAGTGCTTACTACATTTGAGAAATGTAATTGAGAAATTTTAAGATATACAAGTGTTAGTCAAAAGATAGTGTGTAGTCTATTACATGAAACATATTTTTGCTTCTAATACAAATAAGTTGTATGCTCCTAACAGCTTTCTTTATATGTAAGTGAGAGCTGAATATGTCAAAATAAGCTAAAATAAATGGAATGCATTGGGAATTGGGTACTTAAGAACAGGGTCAGGTTAGCCAGAATGTCCAAGAATAAATCGGAGAAATGTTGGAAATGTCATCAGTCTCCAGGATCATATTACCATATGTGGTGGACATGCATAGAAGCTAAAAGATACTGAACTAAAATCCACACATGGTTGGAAAAAATAACAAAGAAACACATTGATTTTAAACCAGAGATATTTTTATTAGGAATTTTATCAGAAATATATAATAAAGAACTGAGATATTTAATTGTGAATGTATTAACAGCTGCTAGAATTGTATTTGCTAAAAATTGGAAAAGTGAGAAGATACCTACTGAGGAGGAAGTTATTAAAAAAAATTATGGAGTGAGCTGAAATGAGTAAATTGACATTTGAAATTAGAGAACAGGAAGATAAACAATATTATTTGATTTGGGCTTTGTTTTATCAATAGCTAGATAATAAAGTATAGAGATGAAAGATGAAATACGAAACTAATGTAATAGTAAAATATGTGATTAATGAGTATAACATATAAAACTGTTAAGTAAGAGAAATTAAATAATTGGTATTTTGGGATAAGGGATTGAGCACAAAAGAATGTTAACCGATCGACACACTGTTTGCAATTGTATTTGAATGATGGTGATTTTATATTTGGTTTTTGTTTTAAATAAAAAAAATTCAAAAGAAGAAGAAGAAGAAGAAGAACAACTGGGTCAGGTGAACCAAAAGAGATGCAGTCAATAATGAATGAATGTGGATTGAAAACAGAAGTGAATAGCCTGGAATACAGGAGTAAAAGAATCATGTTGTTGGAGCTTGGTAACATAATGAAAGGCAGAGGACTACACTGGAAAACAAATTTATGAAAAAAAGAGTGAAAGGGTTAGAGCAGGGGTGTCAAACTTGCATCCAGGATGCATCACGTGCTGGTCACCCCACCCCCCATTTTAGCAAGGGGAGGGAAAGTCGCAATATGTCACATGACGACAACATGACACCACGAGTTTGACACGAGTTAGAGGAAGGGGTAAGACTGAGAAAGTCATGGTTGGAGGGTGTTTAGGAGATTCTCAGAAAGGGAAGTGAAATGTTTAAGAAGCTAAGAATGAATCCATGTTTTGAGATGATGTGCAAGAATGGAGAGTTAGGCAATGATATAGAACATGGTGTTGTATAGCTTCTTTGGCCATAGATTTATTTTTCTTACTCCATGCCTTAATGTCTTTAGCTTACTATTTTTATTTTCTTACCTTTGTTTACCTTGAAAAAAATAGTGACATGGGTGTGTGTGTATTTATGTATGTTATTCATTTTTTAAAAAAAGATATTCATGGAAATTGATTTTTCTTCCCACCTTCATCAATCAGGTGGGCATTTGAAAGGAGTCAAAACAATGACCATTCTTCAGAGACATTTGCAACAGTACCTAATAATTAAACAAACAAATAAAAGGGGAGTGGAGAAGATCTTTCCCAGACTAACTACAAATTCAAGTTTAAAAGCAGTTGAAAAAACTTTCCTTGTTCTTGGAGACATTCAGCATAATCCATCACAATTTTCCTTCAGGATGAATTTTGGAAGTAGATTTGCACTCTGAAGAATAAACTCTTTTAGAGTATGAAAATTGTGCAGCTCATACTTTCTAGTAAGACTTTTTGTTAAATCATACAACCATCTCTAAGAGGAAAAGAGACTTTAGCTAATATATTCACTTTAGTGTTTCAGTTTCTCTGACAGCTGTTACCTATTTGACTGCAAAACATTGTTTGTCCTATTTGAAAACTAGAGCTCATAACTTAGTAATAAAATGTTGGCATTTAGATAGCAAGGACTACTCCTTCAAAACAAGAAAGCCTACTTGGAATGCTAACATTTTGAGGTGTTCATGTTACAAAATGTTTAAAAGGGAAAGAGCTTGTGACAGCAAGATATTTGGAAGGATTTTAGAAAATCAGTTCACTCATTTCCTCCAAGTGTATGTTCTTAAACTACTTATTCACATTCAATCAAGCTTAAAATATCTAGAATGAGTTTGGTTGCTTGTGTGACTCAGCCATTACAGATTATGTATCCTATGATGATTTTCAGCAGAATCAGAGCATGTGTCAATCATGAAAACCTTTATGTTTGCTCCAGTTCCAGAAGAACAGGACAACATTTAATGCACATTCAAGTAAATAAAGTCAGGCTCCAGATCAATATAAACTGAGACTGAGCTGAATGAAAACTGATTACAAATAAATAAACTGATTACAAACAAATAAGATGTAGGCTCTGTAATGACAAACTAGGTTTACAATTATCATTCCAATCTTTAAAAAGAGCACAGATAAATTATATGGCTCTCATCCTAATCTCATGACTCTGGGCATTTTGCATTAGCTGCAGGTTCCAGATGGTCTTTCAGGACAGCCTCATGTAAACAGTACATTCAGTAGGCCATTCAGGAGATGAATGTATAAGTGCCTATGAGCATAGTCCCCCAATCCAGGATAAATGCAGTTAGTGCACTATACAATACTGTGCAAAAGCCCTCTTGGCCACAGCTGCCACTTGTTTCTATAATTTGAGTACTTCTACATAGAAACCATTTTTTGACCCTACTCCCCGATCCTCAAATTCACATTTATGCCATCTTGGAAGTATCCTCAACAAAAATTGAAAAGGAACCTCAGGAGTTTACCAGCACTTTACTAGCAGGCCAATAGGTTATGTAAAAGTGGTTGTCTGGGCAGTGATTACACCTTGCCTTGTGCATACTGCTATTTTATTTTATCTGCATTGAAGGGGGTGGGGGACTGCTGGGAGAGACTTCCACTGAAAAGGATATGAAGTAGTGGGAAGGTCTTGTGATGTCTTAACTTCAGAAGAGAGTGGGATCTGAAGTTCCTTTCAGTGGGAAACCAGAGTATACACAGCACTGCTATGTACAAAGGATGATCTCTGGAATAGCAAGCAAAGAAAGCAGTTAATTGATTTGGTTGTGGAAGACCTTGCAAGGTAGACAACAGAACCAGAAAATATGGAAAGCCTTCTTTAGTTGTTGGCTTTTAAATCACATTTTTCAAGCAGTAGCATTTCCTGAATGGAATTCTATCCAGAACATTTCTGCAAGCAAACAGATATTCCGTCTTCTTCTCTGTCCCCTGCAACCCATAGTACTATTTCTTTCATTATTCTAGAAAAATCTTCTACTCTTTTAGCAGATTTTCAGGGAGAACTGCTGAACATATTTTTTTTCCACATTCTAATAAGAATTGCCTGTTGATTTTTTTTTAAAAAAAACTTTCCACAGATGGAAGGAGAACTTTTACATGCCAAAGTCCAGTTCCAACCTGCTATTTCTGTCAACAAGTTTTCAGTTGAAATTCAGATTGAGTCATTCAGTTTTAAATAGTTTAAAAGCAGTAGAGTAAAACCAATATAAGTACATCTGTCAAAACAAGGTATTATCTGAAGAAATTTTGGAATTCTAAAAATAAGTATTCATGACAACAAAAAGCTATTTGTGGAAATAAGACACTACTTCTTTAAGATATGTTATGCCTATATTGCTATGTTGATGAAACCTGCTTTTCCTAGTAGCATTCCCTGTTCTCAGAAGCTAAGCAGCCTCAGACCAGCCTCAGAAGCTAGGCAGGTTGGTAACTTGGATGGGGGAATTCTAGAGCTTTAGGCTAGACTGAAAAAAGTTTTTTTAAAATGTACACACAGACAGCTTGTACCCAGAACAACCCAACAGAAAACCACTTCTGCACTGCTGCTGAGCAGAGTACATGCTATGTTCATATAGTCACTAGGATCCAAGATCAGTTCAAAGGCAACTTTATCTTTTAAATGATAAATGGGGAGAAATTAGCTGCAGGGTCTCAAAAGCAAATTCTGAAAATAAAATCTAATGCAGGGGTGTCAAACTCGCAGCCTATGGGCCAGATACATCACACACTGGCCACACCCACACCCAGTTTAGTGAAGGGGAAAATAGTTGTGATAAGTCACGTGATGATGCCATGACAACTCGAGTTTGACACCCCTGAACTAACAGGTCATAATTCTTTCCTTCCAAATGTGTGAGAAAGTAGCTAAATTGGTAAAAGTTTCAAAGAAGCATGCAAGTCTATGTTGGTTTTAGTTGGCTCAAGTCAAATCTACCCAGCCTAGCAGTTTAATTGTTCTACTTTTCTTCATTCGCATTTGTTCTTTTATGTTTGGTGTAACTTCTTGTGCATTTTTCTGCCACTGGATACAGCAATCAGGAGAAAACAAACACTTTGAGACAAATTATTAAATGAAGTCCACATTTGATCAAATAAAAGAGTTGGTTTTTTTAAATAAAATCCAGGCATGTCTTCCTCTTCCTCTTTATAGTTAATGATGAAAAACATGTGAAGAAATCATATTGGAAAGCAAGAGAAAACCATCTTACAGTTGCAGATCAGAGATTTTATGTCAAAAAAAAAAAAGAAAGAAAAGAAAAGAAAAGAAAAGAAAAGAAAAGAAAAGAAAAGAAAAGAAAAGAAAAGAAAAGCCAGAGACCAGTGGTTAGGAACTTCATTTCCTTTTTTCAATTCATCTCCTGTTATAAAATCCACTGAATGGAACTTGTTAATTGCAAAGTTGATTGCTGAATTAGTTTGTTTTAAAGAAAAGAATACGACTGCTGCCACTTGTCTCTCCCCAACTCTCGCCGCCCCAGTTCCAGCTTTGCTAAAGGATTTTAAGGAAATTTCTTTTCTGACTACTAAGATAATATATATAGATATATTTCCATAAAGCCTTTTACTTGATTTGACATTTCCAAAGCCTGTGGGCAAAGTGCAATTATCTCCTTGGAGAGATACCATCTCCAGATGACAAAACCGGAGCTGAACATTTGGCCCAAACTAAGCTGTCTTTGCCACAACCCTTGTATCAGGGAAGGCAATCTTTGGCTGCTGCACGACAATGAGGCTGGATGACTGGAGGGGCTGGTAACAGAATACAGAATGTTTTATCTCTAGGTCACAAGTTCAAGACCAGCTGCCAGTGATATTAATTCAAAGCCATTCCTTGTGACGGCTGGTAAGATAAAGGTTGGTGGTCACAGTTGGTTTAGGATTGCCAGATGTTCTCTGTATAAAGGAACATCCTTTCTTTTAAATGATATTCCTTTTCTTACATAGTCCAGACTCCAGAGAAAACTACAAATGCCTCTTACAGTAAAACTCTCCATTTACTCAGATGGGGGGGAAACGGAGCTAAAAAAAACCCATCCTTACAATATTGGAAATGTTTGTTTATCTGCTACATGTAGTGAAGTCAATTACCAGTTCCTTCATGAACAATTTAGCTCTTATCTCTATAATGGGCAAAACAAGAACTAACATATTCAAGTGCATTGAATACAATTTAAAACTAGAAGAATGTAAGATTTTCTTTGCATCAAGCTCAGTTGCTGGTGATTTCATAAAGGTATCAGAGCTATTTAACTTTCTTGGCAATAATACAGAAGTAGATTCTCCAAAGCACCTGAGAACAGAATAAGATGGAAATTTATCAAGGAGGGATCCAACCCAGAACTAGGAAGAAATTTCCTGACAATTAATCAGTGAATGACTTGCCTCCAGTAGTTATGGATGCTCTATCACTGGAGGTTTTTAAGTAGAGATTGGACAGCCATTTGCCTAGAATAGTTTAGGTTCTCCTGCTTGATCAGGGATTTGGACTAGAAGATCTCTTCCAGCTCTGTTATTCTTTTATTGTCTTCTGATTTTTTAAAAAATATAAATTTTCCAATCTTACCAGAACCACAGATTTCATAGTGTCTCCTATTCAAAAGCTAACTAAGTCCATTCCTGCTTTGTTTTCAAGCTCAAGAATAGCTAAGATAGCCATTCATCTTAAGAACTTAAGAAAGGAGGACAATAATCTTAATAAAGAATCCTGACTCATTCAAACAAAACAAACCCTCAAAGATTAATATCAGATATCTGCTCACCAATAGGGTATGATGGTTCAGTGGTTAAAGATATGAGCTTCACAGCTGGAAAGCTGATAGCTCAGGTTTGAGAACCAAATGCTGCATGACAGGGGGAGATCCTTGTCAGGGTTCCAAGTAACACCTCCAATGAAAGAAGACTCTGATGCTAGAAAGTCCTCAAAGTTCCATTTTATTAGATATGTCATATCGGCACATCTGGGAAAACCCGAATCTGAAAGCTTCCAAATTTTCCCCACCCAAAAGAAAGTCCAAGTCCCTTCCCCCAGCATGCACATGTCCATCACATGGTCCAACCAATGCACCATCCCAACTGGAGATGCCTCCCTGTCATGCTACTCCAGGTGCAAGGCAAAATGTCTTTGACTCTCAGAGAAAACCATGTTATTATGGCTGGATATCTCCCCAACTCCATACAATAACCCTTTTCAGTTTCCCACAGCACTACATGTGGCAGCCTTGAAGATCCAAAGAAAAGATGGCTTCCAGGGCTGACACTCCTGCTATTTGCCCCAATTCCTGCCCACCTAGCAGTTCAAAAGCATGCAAATATGAGTAGATAAATAGGTACCTCTTTGGTGGGAAGATAACAGTGTTCCTTCTGCCTAGGATTATAGTCATGTTGGCCACATGATCATGGAAATATTTTTGGATAATGTTGGCTCCCTCAGCTAAGAAATGGAGATGAGCACCACTCCTAGATTAGGACATCCAGAAAAGGATAAATC
This sequence comes from Masticophis lateralis, assembly GCA_030761175.1. NCBI lineage: Eukaryota > Metazoa > Chordata > Lepidosauria > Squamata > Colubridae > Masticophis > Masticophis lateralis. Next base: position 307,904,728 of record JAUDYJ010000001.1, on the reverse strand, counting down.
TTTATCTTTACCTTTATCTGCTAACCAGACCTATACTGATTAGTGCTGATACTCGTGCCTCTTTCTCCTATTGCTAGCAGTTTTCTATTGTCTAGAAATATTCTTTCCCTACAATAAGGTGGTCAGATACAGAATGCATGATGATCATTCTTTCCACTGATTGTTATAAATGTGTGATCTTTTGACTACTCCAAATTAGCGTATTAGCGTATTAACATTTTGGGGAAGCTACTTAATCAATTCAGTTTCTAGAAAACTGTTGTCTTTGAAACTCCCAATGTCATTTGTTTTTCTAAAATACTTTTCTTCGTTTTTCCACCCTACAGTTTTTTCTCTCTTACACATATAAAACTTTGTTTTCTCCTTTACATAAATACATAGGATGCTGCTGCTGCTGCTGCTGCTGCTAATGAGGATAATGATCATTATCATTATTTTTAGTAGCACTATCAGTTCTGAATTGCAAAAATCCAGGTTATTATTAAATGGCAGCAAAGAGTCAGCTTTATTAATATCTACATACTGCCATCTAGATGTCATCTGGAATTTACAGTCCAAGCATCTTAGTTTTAACTCCTAAAATAGATGGTTCCTCTACCTGGAACTGGTGGCCCACAGGCCGGATGTATCATGGGCAGACCACGCCCATGCCAGCTCCACAAAGGCAAAAAATGTGATGCAATTGAATTTGCAATTGAGTGATGTAATTGCGTTTGACACCCGTGCACTAGACTTAAGAAGAAAAAAAGTAGAGCAGATTAAAAAAGAAGGCAAAATGTAAATTTTCAGAGAAGTTCAAATAGCAAAATTAAAAATCTGGATTATCCAACATAATTCAGGATGTCTGGCCACTGCAGCCAGATGCTGTCATAAATCCTAATAATAATATTTACCTTGTAAAATTACAAAGTTCGAAATATTAGCAGTCTCGCTTATTCATGGGAGGTTTTTAATGCATGTTAAACTACCTGATGGATAAATTATGTTATTGTAACTAATCATTACTTTGAGGCAACCTTTGAGGTAATAGTAAAACAGTAAAAATAAAACTTGTAATTAATAACAGGACAATAGTATTAAAATGGATGGTGAGATAATTGGAACATCAATGAGACAGTTAATCAAAACATTAGAGGTGGGACCAACTCTCGAAATTAGCAGATGACTTTGGAAAGCTGGAAAGATGGCTAAATTGTTTTTTATTTTAAGGCTCCCAAAATGCAGAAATGTTTTGTGAAATTGTTATGCATGCAATGTGGGATTCTTGTACTAACCATAGGTAGTAGACATACAATGCTCTAAATTCTTTTGCTCTAAATTTGTCTGCACAGCAACCTTCTAGCTCCCTGTGTTTTAACTGTCATACACACTTTTTTAGTAATTTTATTAAATATCATAATTAACAATAGTAAAACATAGGTAGTACAAACTAAAAAAATATTTAAAAATAGAAACAGTAAAAGGTGCAAAGAGAAAAAGTAGGAAAGACATAAAGAATAGATAAGCAAGTAAAGAAAATAATAGTAAAGAAAAAGAAGAAATGTATAAATAAGTCACTCCCAACCTCCAACAGAATTTTACTAACTTCTTGCCTCCTCTTAAATTACAATAAATGACCTCTTCTTCCCATATCCCATCTCTTATCTATAAACAAATTCATAAGTATCATCATGAGCCCCAATATCAACAAAAATCCATTAAGCTTTCCAGAAATAACAACATATTTATTTTAACTTTATTCAAATAATCAACTTTATATTCCTTCCTTTTACCTCTAATAATCTTAATCTTTAGTCCAGTCAAATGTTGCAGAACTTGACTTCATTTCTCCTTTGTCCCTTCTCATGAGATTCTTCAGAGCTTTAAATTTAAAGAACTTAAAGTTTAAGAACTTTCTCACCTTACCAAAGGTTTTGTTAAGTCTAATGTAGAAATATTATCCACTTCAGTCTCTTGGTTTATTGTTTGGATTTCCCTGTTAATTATTAAAACATTCATCCAGTTTATTTTCTATGTCCAATGTAACACCTTTTTCCATGACATTATTGTAGCCTCTCATTTTTAAGTCCATTTTCAACTCAGTCTCTGACTGAGTAAGGTAAGCTAACACCTTTTAGACAGAATATTTCATACTATTCTGTAACTGTTCGTCAAGATTATGTATGTTTTCTACGTTAACTGAAATCTTATTTTGGTATCCAATTTTAAAATAATCAAAACAAAAGCATTTTTCCACAGGAAGGGTTTTTTTAAAGTTAATTTTAAATCTTATTTCAAATTTATCTGGACTCTTAGTTTTTGACTTTCTAAAATCAATGTTTTAATCAACCTTTTGCTGTTTATTTTTTTTATCTTCAGAATGGGTTTGTCCTTCAGAACTGTTATGAAAAAAGTTCTTCACCTTTCAGAGAAACTTCACTGTTGCACATTCCAGTGGCCAAGAAGTTTAAATACTAATCAATTTGCCACATTGGGTTCTATCCGAAATAGAAAATTCAATTCTCTTTTTTTACTAAAAGAATCCAGCACTCTTTGGAAAATTATTCACTGTTTGAAAAGGGGAAAAAATGAGAGAAAACTTAAATAAATTTGCCCACCCAACTTTGAACGTTCAGAATGATTAAAGTCTGGATTTTCGTATTCATGTTTTTTTTTTATTTAAAATAAGTTTTGCTTGAACAGGTTAAGCATGCTTCTAATAGGCTGTATATCATTCATTATTATATGAAAGGCAGATACAAAATATTTCTCAGAAGCAATATCTACCAAAAATGTAGAAATGTCTTCATTAAGAAGATGGACAGAGGGAGTGAGTGAAAGAGACTCTCTGTGTTGTGCATTAGTATGACACTAAATGAAATTGAGATATTTATCTAACCGATAAACTATGCTCATCTTCAATTTGTGATTCTATCCTCTTTCTTTCTGCTACTATATAATTAAAATTTTGCTTTTCCCTCTTTCAGTTCCCCTTAAAATAGCTTATGGTTGAGATGCAATAAGATATTCCCCACAACCTAATTATGTTCAAATTAGTCTTTCTATTAATAACATTATATAATAACATGATTAGTATCCAAATAAAATGACAAAGACTTAATTGGTAAAAACCAATTAAGGAATCATTGAAAAAAAGTTTCCTACATGTGCAAACATAGATCAGCCAAAATTATATCATATGATAGCAATGATTATGCTATCTAAAATAGCAAGGAAGTGGGAATGAGCAGATTTTGGCATTAGATATAAGATTTCCAGATGTTAACATTCTCTCTTACGTTTTTCATGATGTAGAGAAAAAAGTATGATTCAGAGTGGTGACTATTAGCATCATCCAACCATTATATAATAGTATGAGGAGATGCTTGATGTTGCCTCAACAGTAACTGGGTATTAAAATTCTAACATGGGGACACAGTTCATGCTGTGTTATAAATGGCACGTAGCGTAGGCCATACCTGATCTCTGAGAAGAGTAATAGAATATGTGGTGTCCACATTTCCTGTGCTCACTCTGAATTTTAAACTACCTGTAGGCCTAGCCTCAACTTTTCTCAGACTGTAATAGAATATTCTATTTCTCATTACAATGCCAATTCCCATAACAAGCAAACAAAAGCAATAAGGCCCTATCATTTTCCAGATCTACTCTGAAATTTAGCAAGGGAGACAGTCAGTCTGTGCTTGGTATCAGATTAACTATGATTATCATTTTTTAAATATAATGGCATTCAGTGTGACATCATATTCACATAAAATAATTGATGGAGGTTTGTGTCAAATATAAGGACAGGAACACTTTCACCAGTAGGCTCATTTTTCAGTCATCTACTGAAACTTAATTTGGTTTTTGGTCTGATGAAAACTCTGCCATATGAAAAGCATGAATGAAAAAACGAATACTGTACTATAGAAACATGGTTTAAATGTAGCTGAGCTATTTGCATGATTTAGCCATAATCATTTGTTGCCTTCTGGTATCTCACTTGGGATAAAACAGCAATTTGATTGCAAGAATGAAAAAATGAATACTGTACTATAGAAACATGGCTTAAATGTAGCTGAGCTATTTGCATGATTTAGCCATAATCATTTGTTGCCTTCTGGTATCTCACTTGGAGTAAACCAACAATTTGATTGCGAGTTTATTTCATCATCATGATCATCCAACTGGATAAATTTTTGTAGAATAGTCAGTTAGATGGTTTAAAACAGCTTTCTCCATCATAAAGCCCATATCACATATTGCTTTAACAAATGCTGTTTCCAAAATAAGTAATGTGGAGAGGAGGGTGTTTTCACTGCTTTCATTAAGAAAGGACCAACATACATACAGCTTCCGTGGGTGATTGACATATTTTGAAATATGAAGTAGCTTTCCTACCAGAGATTCCTCTACTTACAGAATACAGAATAACAAAGTTCAAAGTGATCTCAGAGGTCTTCTAGTCCAACCCTCTGTCCAAGCAGGAGACCATATGCATTCTGGACAAATTGATGCCCAATCTCTTCTTAGAAATGTCCAGGGATGGAACACCCACAATTTCTGGAGGCGAGCCATTCTACTGATTGTTCTCCCTGCTACGAAATTTCTCCTTAATTCTAAGTGAGATCTCTCCTTGATAAGTCTCCATCCATTACTTCTTTTCTACCCTCAGGTGCTTAGATAGATAGATCTGATACCTCCATGAAGACATCAGCAACTGAGCTTGACTCAAAGGAAAATTTATGTTCTAATTGACATCTAATTTAAATTTTATTGGATGCAGTTGAATATGTTAATTCTTGTTTTGTCACAATAGAGATAACAGCTAAATTGTTCATAAAGTAACTGTAAATGGCATTCTTCATTGGCTTCTCTACGTGAACCAGACATAACAACAACAATAAAAAAAATACATGTAATCTTCTATGCCTCTGTATTAAAACCTCAAGGAAAACATGGGAATTGTCCTGTGATTTCCTGAAAAGAAGTATTTTTGTCCTATATTTGATTTTAGCTCTGGGGTTTGTTTTTTCCTTGAAGACTTTTCATTTCTCATCCAAGAAGCTTCTTCAGTACTGACTGAATGGTGTGTGTGGGGGGGGAAGGATTTATATTCCTTGCAGTCCTCTGGTCAAATATAAATACTTCCATTCTCCAATATCCAGTCAGAACTGAACAAGCTTCTTGGGCAAGAAGCAAAACTTCTTTAAGAAAAAAAGCAAAGGAACTCCTGTTGCCTTTTGAAAAAGCACCTTTTGGACAACCATGATGTAGATGACCAAGAATCTCCATAAAATTGACCCCAAAATTGCCGTTGCTAAGCTAAGTGAGACAATTGTTCAGCAAATCTTGCCCCATTTAAGATCGTTCTTGCCACAGTTGTTAAATGAATCACTGCAGTTGTTAAGTTAGTAATATGGTTGTTGAATAAATCTGGTTTCCCCATTGACTTTGCTGGTCAAAAGGTGATCACATAACCCCAGGACACTGCAATGTCATAAACATGAGTCAGTTGCCATGCGTCTGAATTTTGATCACGTGACCATGGGGATTCTGCAAAGATCGTAAGAATGAAGAACAGTTGTAAATCACCTTTTCAGTGTTATTATAACTTTGAACTGTCACTAAATGAAGTGTTGTAACTTAAGGACTACCTGTATTTCATCTTCATCCAATTCTTAATTCAGGATTCACCTATATATTCCTTCCCTTTGAGGAACTCCTCAGTTACTGTCCTTTGCTTTTAGCAACAAATATTTAACAGTATTCATCAAGATGCAACAAGAATATTATTGTATCTATGTATTGCCTTCCTTCAACTTTTAATAAGTTGAATGTATCATTTCACTAACCTTACCTGCTGCATTTATAACATTTTCTAGACTGGGCTTTTGCACAACCTCAGAATCAGCTTGAAATTCATTGATTTTACATTGCTTTTGGTATCTGGCAGTGCATCAAGCTAATTTCTGGTTCAGTTAAGGTTGAATTTGGAACCTTTTAAAATACTTTGTTTGAAAGAACACAGCCTGCGGCGTTTGCAGAAGATCTATTTCTCCCATTTGTGGGAACTCTTGCTTTTCCATGCTTTGTGACTCCTGAGTTTCAGCCAGCCTAAAATATATTTCAACAGGAAAGTCTTGTTGCTTTTGGAACTCCACATCATTACAATAGTTCTGTTTTGTTATGGTTGTTGTTTTGTTATGCTGTTGTTTTGCATACAGACAAATGCACCCAAGTATGAAATAAAGACATGGGGAAGGGGTAAGCAACTTGTTTTGTTTATGGATCATGAAGTGAATGGATTATCGATAGACTAGAATTCAGAAGAATGGAGTCATTAAATTACAGGAAATAACTTTTGAGAGATTGGGAAGTTGAAATAGTATTGAATTGTCTTTTTTAGTTGTGTTATTCTCAAGCAGGGTTTATTAATGTACCAGGCCAGGCTGTGTGTATCAGCTGAGCCTTCAAAATATGCATATTTGCTATTTGATCTTTTTCAATACTTGGTCTCCGTGTAATGCAGGTAAGGCAGCATGACATCAAAACATGGCTTATTCTCCATATTAGTTATAGCACTCATGTACTGCTTCACAATGCTTTACAGCCCTCTCTAAGTGGTTTACAGAGTCAGCATATTGCAGTAATTTGGGTCCTCATTTTACCAATCCAAGAAGGATGAAAGGCTGAGTTAACTTTGAGCCAGTGACTCAAACTGTTGAATTGCTGCCAGTCAGCAGTCAGCAGAATTAGCTTGTAACCACATTCTAACCACTGCACCACCCTGGCTCTTAATTGAAGAGAGAAGAATTGAAAGCTTTGATTAAGAGAGTTTCTTAATTATGCTAATGCTTTTAGATGCCTTCAAGTCAAGGCCTTTGGAATTCCCAACAAAAGGCATTGACCACTGAGGGATCAGGACAGGAAATAGGGCATGGAGGACTCATGTCCTTTACATCAGTTGGTAAATTTTGTTAGGTCATTATTTTTGTTCATATTGTTCTCTGCCATGATCATAATTTATCAGTAGAATTAAAAGAATCTTGGTCTTGCCTTGATAGATCATTTCTGCAATTTTATCACTCTGATTTATGTATAAAATCTAACACATTTTGGCTCTACTTATGGTTTTAGTTATAGTAGTAACAACAGCATAAGGAGAATAAGGAAGAACTGGAGAAAGCAGCAATTTTCTTGATTATTCTAGTAATTGGAAAATATTCTGCATATTTTTTTTCTAGCTGTGAAATGTCTCTATCAACCAAAGAGTTGCCAATTCCACTCAGATATTTATTTATTTAAATCTATTAGCTGCCCAACTCCAAATAACTTTTTAAAGCAACATTTTACATGTGCATCTAGGGAATAAGGGTTGATTTTTTTTTTTTTTTTTTTTTTTTTGCTGTTAAGTGCTAAGAATATTATTGCTAATCATAGTTGTTTTCATGCAAAATTTTGCAGTATGGTTAAATTGTTCTCAGGTATTTGAGGAAGGAAAGTAGTAGCAAGACCAAAAGAAGCAGTGTGTCTTTGGACAACTTGCTGAAAGTTCTTGATAATTTTGTATGCTAAACTAGAATTAAATTAATGTTCTGAAAAGTTTTTTTAAACCCCTTTTTTGATGTACTATCTATAATAAAACCATATAATAATTTGATACATAATATTTTCAACATATGTTCAGCAATAAATAAGTTTGGAAGTAATATTTTTGCCATATGGTATACAGTAACAATAGTCTTGATTTGTACAATAGTCTTAATTTGTACACAATAAGTGGGACTTAAACATTCCTTCACTTCCTTCATTTTTCCTACAATATGTCTTATTGAAATTTCTGTTATGTTTATTCAAACACTATTCCAGAAATGAATCTGAAAAGAATCTCTTTATAAATGTATTTTCCTTTTCCTGACTTTACTAACAATGCTTAATCTAAACAGCTGTTAAAAAGTTTCCATAATAAAGTTTTAATGAAAACAAATTTAACATGGGCCTTTCCAGTTAATGTATTAATTTCATAATGTGGAATATTAACAACTGCTTGAAAGAATTGACAATATTAATTAAACAGTGTACAGTATAGCTTTAAAAATGTATGGTATTATTCAGCTAAGAATTCAAGAAAAGAAAATTTGTTTTAAAGAAGAATACCTAAATATGCTGTATTCTAAAGAGCACTTATTTGGAAATAACATGTCTTGTGTGTTTTGTAACAGCTAAACCATAATAAACCATTAGATTACACATAGTTATACTGAGAAAATTACATCACTTTTAGAATTTCACTTTAAAAAAGGTTTGTTTATGTGTCTGTGTGCATGCAGGGATGCATGCAAATCTCTGTTTTTTATATTAAATATCATTATTAAGTTTGCATTCAACAACTGCAGAATTTCAAAAAAGAAGGCTGTGAGTTATATAACTTGCTTCTTACATGCATACCATGCATTTTTAATGAAGGAAAAAAATACTCCTGAGAAAAAAATTCTGTTGTTTGGTAAGAGAGTACTTTTAAACCTTTTTGTCCTGTTTTTTCTAATGTGGGACCTCCTCCCTTCTGTTCTTTCTCCCATTTATATCTTCACTAAAGCTTTGGATGTATGGCCAGAGGATTGAATTCATATGGCAGTGGTGAAATCCAATTTTTTTTACTACCAGTTCTGTGGGTGTAGCTTGGTGGACATGGCAGGAAAAGGATACTGCAAAATCCCCATTCTCTCCTCACTCCTGGGGAAAGGATATTGCAAAATCTCCATTCCCACTCCACTCTGGGGCCAGCCAGAGGTGGTATTTGTTGGTTCTCCGAACTACTCAACATTTCTACTACCGGTTCTCCAGAAACTGTCAGAACCTGCTCGATTTCACCCCTGCTTCAGGGATGATACTCATCAACTTTTCTTGTTCTATGATATATTAAAAACAGTTGTGCTTGAAACTATGCTTGCTATAATTGAAACTAAAATGGAAACTAAAATAGGATTGAATCTGATTTGTTTTTCAATGAGATTTCACTAGAGAAACAACTCAAAACTTTAGACTAGAACAACTTCAGGTTGTTTTTAGAAGGACCAAAAACAACCTGAAGAAAAAAGAAAAGGACAAACCATTTCTATATTGTTGCAAAGAAAACATAGAGATGTATCCAGATAGTCATCAGAGTTGAGGCTGACTGGATAGCATTGCTACCTTTATCATTAGAAATTGGTGGTTGTGCAATTGAAATATTTTAAGCAGAAGCAGAGTTTTTCCAATAATTTCTCACATACAGGATTTAGAGCCAGGTTGTAGCACAGACAGACAAATGGGAGAAGTTGTATCATGCTGCTTTCCTTTAAAATTTAATTAAAGTTTTAATTTTGAAATTTAATTAATAATTGTTATTAAAATTTAATAAAAATCAAGCCTCTGAGAATTTCTCCAAAATTCTTTTCTCCTTTGAAGAATGCAAAATCAAATTCTATTTCATCAACTTGAACAAGAAAGGAAAAGGGAAAAAAACAACAACAACAGGACAATTTATCTACCTAGCATTAGCAAAAATGCCACATGTGGGTATACATGATAGAGATGGCCAGAGCCAATAAGTTCCACTTCTGGAAAACTTGGCATAGAGTGGGATGGTCAAGTACTTTTTAGGTCACTATGAAGTGATGTGACATGGTTATGGTGGTCCAGAAATGACACCTATTTCAAAAATTATTTGTTTTCTTGTATATATGAGATCTAACACTATTTCTAAACCAGAGTTCTTTAACCTTTCCAGTTTTGTGGATCAGCAAGAGTGGGTGGGAATGGTTTTGTGGGGCAGCCTTCAAGTGTGTGCATGCAATTCCATTTGTGTGAGCAGCTGGCATGCTTGCTCATTGTTTGCACAAGTGGGAATCCACGTGTGCTTGCAAGCACACACCCAATCCCTTCTGCGGCCTAGGGTTGGGGATCCCTGATCAAAACCATCATTTTGCAAGCTGCAACTTTCATACAATGGCTTCTGAGAGTTGGTGATCATAGACTGTGCTGTGCATCTTAATTTTATTGAGAACTTATTTTACAGAACTCATTCAGCATAGATTGCTGGGAATAAAATACTTGGAAATATTTAAATCTTTAAATTGCATGGAAATTTAAAACAGAATCAAAAGGGAATCCAAGGCCAAAGTGAGATGGGACTTCCAATATAAAACAGTAAACATGCAGTGTGTACAGTTTCCAACTTTGCCTGGATTTATTCCTGATCATTCATATTTCTTAGAGGAGAAGTATTAAAAACTATCAGCTTAAAGAGACTGGAAATTTGCTGTGTAATGATGTATATCAACCAATCTCATTGTACATATGTTGTGCACTGACAATAAAGATTTTAATTGAATTGATATGGTTCAAAGTCAGTCAAAATTCTTTTTATTTAATTAACCTGCAGAAAATATCCTAGTTTAATCTGATTTCCTTTTAATTACTGTAGCGGCTGAGGATTTGGTGCGACCTGTTCTTAAGAATAATATGCAGAGGTATTTCTAATTTTGTTTTGCAAAGTAGTTAGCATCCTTGCTCCTATTGCACAGAGTTACTCATATAACATGGGAGAAAGGAATTATCTCCTTGATAAAGCATTAAATTTAAGTAATTTCCAGAATCTAGATGTTATGTTTAATATAGAATAGCTAAAAAGGAAAGCAGTAAGTATCCATTTTCCTCTTGCTGTAAAATCTAACTTTTCTTTACCCAAAATTATTTATCTTTAACTGAATCATCCAATATATACCATATTGATGTTTATATTTTGTTACTTATTACAGAAGAGAGCCAAATATATTTAGTGATTCATGTGTAGTACAAGGACCAGGAAGATCTCGTTCAAATCCAGCTTCAACTTTGGAAGTTCATTGAGTGACTTATAATCACGTTTGTTCAGCCCCACTTACCACACAAAGATTTTGTTGTGGCAAATAATCAGAGGAGGGAATACTGAGTAACCTTCTATTAAGATGCTAGAAGAAAGGCAGAATATGCCTTTCGTTTAGCAAACAACCTTAATATTGAAATGCTGTTTTGGTATTAAATATCTTTTATATGACCTAATTTATATGGCCATAGCATAATATAAATTATAGATTCCTAGGGAGCTTTTTCTTAGGATCTTTTTAAAAGTTTTGAAAACACAGGATTATTCTTATTTATCTAATCTATATTTACTAGGTATTATGATATCTGCATTATTTTTAAAGGCACTGTCCTTCAAGTTGCAGATTAAATGTGTTTCCCTGCTATTGCTTTGGGATTAAATGTGTCTGCAGAGGAATATCCCTGAAGCATCCAGAAGCTTAATGAACCAGAGGAATGTTTGGCTTCACTGACTAAAGTTTTGCAAGCAAGAATGTCATATTTCTCACTGGACTAAGACTTACATACATTGCACTTGGGTAAAATAGACTGCCTTTATGGAAGCAATTGATAGATTGTTCTGTATAACAATGATGCTCTTAGTTAAACACAATTTGTTCCGTTCAAAGCTTTTGAAGGAACCATGGAGCCAGCTGTTATATAGGCATGGAAGTTCTTGGCACAGTTGTCCAAGGGAGTGATAAAAAAGCAACTTGACTTGACTTTGGAAAATTGGGGGTAACTGAGGGAGGTGGGAGAATCTGGTGGTAAAATAATTTGGCTAATTTGTCTCAGGCAAAAAAAAAAACCTTCATTCACTCTATACGTGATCTACTCCATATGTGGTATTTTCAAAATTACAAGATCCAAAATAAGCAAAGAACATAGGAATAATATATAAATAAGAAACAGTAAAAGCAAAGTAGTTGACTGCTTTTTATCTGAAGTGTGCAATGAATACTGTCTACTTAGAGTTACAGAACTAGGGACAATTTCATTTGGCCAGAAAGATACAATGTTATGCATGTTGGCCAGTTTGGTAATTTGAATGACAGTGCAATGTTGAAAAATGGTGTAAGTAATACAGCATAAATATTCAGAGAGTAATGTGTGCTCCAGAATTAATATTTCACCAAATGTACAACAATTCAAACACAAAATCATATGATTTTTTTTAAAAAAAGCATCCTGATAGAACAGACCAAGTATAAATCTGATCCACAAGTCCATTTTCACATTGTCAACCTTCCATTATGTGCTCTAATAGATGCTTATCAGAGCTACATATATAGACTCTAAATATGGAGGATCCATTTATCTATAAATGTTAGTTAATGATTCAATTAATTATTTTCTTAACAAAACTTTTGACTAGTTTTGAGGAAGGGGGGAGGAGAAATCTTGTTGAGAAATAGTGGAAGCCAAATGGAGCAGCTAAATAGTTGGAGAGCTTGATGTTGTATTCAAGCAAGGAATAAATAGCATTTGTGGATACATCTGTGGCAGCAAAATATCTTAGGACAATCATGTCTGGGTAAAAGAGGGATAGTTTCTCTCTTCTTTACACCTTCCATTTACTTTATCATGGCAGACAAATCTTATTACATCCTTTAACAAAGTGACAAAATTACTGGACCACAGAAATGCTGTGGATATAATTTACTTGGACTTCAGTAAGGCTTTGATAAAGTAAACCACAACCTACTACTTGATAAGATAGAAAAAGGTGAGTTAGACAGCATCACCACCAGATGAATTTGTAACTGGCTGACCAACCACACTCAACATGTAATTCTCAATAGAACTGCATCTACATGGAGGGAAATATGCAGTAGGGTATCCCAAGGCTCTGTTTTAGGCCCAGCACTCTTCACCATCTTCATCAATGATTTGGATCAGGGGACTCATCAAATTTGCAGATTACACCAAGATGGCAGGAATAGCCAACATTCCAGAAGGTAGGTTTAAAATACAGATATATCTTGACAGACTTGAACATTGGGCGCTATCTAACAAAATGAAATTTAATGCTGAAAAAGTAAGGTTCTACATGTAGGCAAGAAAAACCAAATGCACAGATATAACATTGGTGGTACCTGGCTCAATAGCAACAACTATGAGACAGATTTTGGAGTCCCAGTGGACAATCACTTATATGAATCAACAGTGTGCTGCAGCTGCCAAAAAAAGCCAACGCAGTTCTAGGCTGCATTAATAGAGGGATAGAATCAAGATCATGTGAAGGTGTTAATACCATTTTATAGTGCCTTGGTAAGATCACACTTGGAATATTGCATCCAGTTTTGGTCACCACACTGTAAAAAAGATGAGATCTAGAAAGAGTGCAGAGGAGAGCAACAAAGATGATTATGGGACTAGAGGCTAAAATATATAAAGAATGGTTGCTGTAACTGGGTGTGTCTAGTTTAATGAAAAGAAGGAGTACAGGTGACATGATAGCAGTGTTCCAATATCTCAGGGTTGCCACAAAGAAGAAGTCAAGTTATTCTCCAAAGTACCTGAAGACAGCACAAGAAGCAATGGATGGAAACTAATCAAGGAGATAAGCAACCTAGAACTAAGGAGAAATTTCCTGACAGTCAGAACAATTACCATAATCAGTGGAACAACTTGCCTCCAGAAGTTGTGACTGGAAGTTTTTAAGAAGATGTTGGATAACCATTTGTCTGAAATAGTATAGGAACATGACAGTGAACCTATGGCACATGTGCCAAAGGTGCACACAGAGCCCTCTCCGTGGGCACCCACACTATCACTAGCTTCTCTTCTGGTTTCCAGCACGCTGGCCAACTGGTCTTCGTGGGCACCAGAGCACTAGAAAATGACCCGATAAATGCCCCCAAAATAGGCATGCATGCACCGGCCAGTTGGTCTTCGGGTTTCCAGCACTGAGTTTGGGCACTTGGTGCCAAAAAGGTTTGCCATCACTGGTATAGGGTTTCCTGCCTAAGCAAGGGGTTGGTCTAGGAGGCCTCCAAGGTCCTTTCCAACTCTATCATTCTTCTCTTCTCTTCTCTTCTCTTCTCTTCTCTTCTCTTCTCTTCTCTTCTCTTCTCTTCTCTTTTCTCCCCTCCCCTATCCTCCCCTCCCCTATCCTCCCCTCCCTTCCCCTCCCCTCCCCTCCCCTACCATTATACTGGAGGTCATGAGTCAGTATGTATCTCTTGTTGCCCTGTAAATATTTGTGGGGTGGGGGACTCCACTCATACGGGGCAAATGAAAACAATGAGAGGGAGGCCAAATTCTAGTCTGTCCACAAAACAACATCAGCTTGCAGGCTGCTAAAAGATTACCTAAAACTCAATTTCTCAGGAATCTCTACCTTGAATCACGTTCACTCTGAGAAAGCTCAGAGTAAGCCATGCTTACATGTGCTGCAGCAACCACATTTTTCTGTGCAGTTGATAGGGAAAGGAAGAAGGATTAATATGTGATCATATGCAGACATGAAGACAAAATAGCTCGCCAGCTCTAAAAGCCTGAATCCAGCCATATCTGGAGAGAACCTTGCTGTTTTCTCATGTGCCTCTATTTATTTATGGATAGCCTAATGATAGGAATAAATATGATGAAATATCATCTTCATAAAGAGAGAAAAATGGATCCAAGGAACTGCAGAACAATCAATCTGAAAGCAGTTCAGTGGATCTAAATCTAATTTAGATTTACATCTATAGATCATAAAGAAATTCACTTGTTAGCACTTTGGAAAAAAGGCAATAATTACTAATAATCAACATAGGGATTGAAAAGTCCAGTTCTTGCCAGATTAATCTTATCTCCTATTTTGATTGGATAACTTCTTTTGTAGATTGTGAGAATGCTACAGTACAGCAAAGCATTTGACAAAATACCAGATCACACTTAACTAATCAAGCTCTTTAAAAGTGGCCTGAGTTATAGTACAATAAAATGGACACATAACTGGCTAGAAAATTGTACTCAAAAGTACTTCTCTGCCTCTTTTCATCAAACTGGAGAGATATACTTAGTGAGCTACCATGAGTTTCCATCCTGATCTCTGTCCCCTTCAACTTTTATATTCATGATTTTGATGAGAAGGTAGATAAAAATTTTATCATGTTTTTAGATGACAGTAGATTTGGTGGATAGTTAATAGTATAAAAGACAGATATAATATTCATAATGAACTTGATGAGTTAGATAAATGGGATGAAAGCTATATTTATCAAATGCAAATAATATTTATCAAATGCAAGTTATATGTTTAGAAAATATTAATGAAGCATAGGGTATAGAGTAGTTTGACAATATTAATTGTGACAAAGCATTTGGTACTTATGACAAACTGCATATGAATCAGGAGTGTAATGGGGCAACCAAAATTGCAAATGCAATCTTAGGATGCATCAACAGTAGTAGTGTTTCAAATTTACAGGAGGCAATAGTTTCATTTTCTTCTACATTGATCAAGCACAACTTAATTATTTGTGTCCATTCTGGCTACCACACTAAGAATTCCCCATTTTTATCCTCTCTTCACCTAGGATTCCTTTTGATACTCTTTATTAATATTGATTTTTACATTTTTATATCCATTACTTTTATATTTGTATTTTTTTCTGGTTGATGTGCACCCCACCAGAGTTGCTTTTGATGAGATGAACAGCTATAACAAGCTGTTTTTGGTTTACAAAAATAAAATGCAGATAATTTGGGGGGTAACTTCAGAGAAGAACAAGAAAGATAATTAGAAGACTAAAAAAAAGTTTTGTGAAGAGAAATTTAAGGAATTAGGGTTGTTTAATCTTGGTAAAAAAAAAAGATGATGGCGGTGTTTGGGGCAGAGAAGGATATGATACTATTCTTCAAAGTCCTGAAAAGAAATCCCTGAATCAGAAGATCCAAACTTCTCCTGGAGTATAGGTCACAAATTAAAGGCTTTAAGTCGCAGGAATTCCAAGTGCACATTAGAAAGATTTTATGAAAGTACAAATAGTTTGACGGGAACCAATTATGCAGAGAGATGGTAGACTCCCCTGTGCTTCATATGTTTAAATGGAGGCCAGACAACCATCTGTTGGAGATTATTTAATTTGGATTCCTGCACTGAGTAGGGGATTGGATTTGATGACCTAAATTAATCTTTCCAACTGTATGATTCCTCTGAACACAGCTTGAAATTATGTGTTTCTGAAGAGTCATAGAAGAAAAATAAGGAACTCGCTTAGCTCTTATCACACAAAGCTTACCAAACACAGGCAGGGTGTAGGTGGCAGATGATGCAAAGAATGATTTTTTTCCCCAAAGTGTCAGTTCTTATTCTCTAGATAATTTTTTTCATCATGCCTGAAAAATATGTGGGAATTCAAATGACATATTTCCGTGGAATGGATGGTGATCGTCTTTTGAATATCAGAAGTCACATACTCCTGCACTAATGGCATCGACACATTATAGATTTTACAAGATGCCTCAATGAAGGGGAAATTTGTTCTTTTCCCTAGCCAAAACAGCATTTGTTTTCTGCCCCAAAGTCTTTCATCACTTATTAAGAAATATTTCCTTTGAAGCGTTATTCTAAAATAAATGGGACTATTCAATAAATAGGCTGAATAGTTCAGCTCAGATCTGGGTTGTAATATTTCCTCCTCCAATTCTGTTTTGCTGTGTGTTTTCCCTATTTTCTGAAAGGCACAAATTGTAAGGTTACACACCCTGCACCTTGTGTCATCAACACATTTGTCGGATAAAATGGGATTCTACACTTTTTTATTGTTAGCAAATGAAAAGGTGGTGATGGAAAATTGTTTATAAAAAAGATGCTAGGTCAAATATTATCTCCACACAGAAAACTAGTTTGCTCTGATTCTTAAGTAAATAGACCAAATCCAAGTGCTTTTTAAATATCCTTAGGCTTAGAGATAAAGTGAAATGGTAAATTGTTTCTAGATATAGCACTCATTATCTATAAGTGAAGAGCAATTGTTAAGTAATTTTAGTGGATATGATAAGAAGCAGATTTAGAGAATACTTTCAGTCTGGAATCAGTAAGATTTAGCCTCAGAACATATTTTAAATAATATTTAATATACTTTGGAATTCATTTATATTAAAGAATGGTATCTATGAGTAAGTGCAGTATGTCCTTTTTCCACCCACATATCAAAGGCAAATGGCAAAATCAAAGGCAGGATAGAGATATTATAGGTAGCACTGGTTCTTCTTAATTGAAAGCAAACAGCTAGAGCTCTGGAGACATCACAAAGATTCCAGATGCCAAGTTTTAATTATTCAGTGTAAACTTTTATTTGGGGGAGACCTGCTCCTTAAAAACATGCTGCATTATTAAACATGCTATAACACCAGGCTTAAATCTCCAGTTTTCTATTTCTTTCCATGGAGCTTTGATCTTTCTTTGTGACTCAATAAAATTTCTGGGATATGAGTCTACAACTGCCTTTTCTCAACCTATATTTTTGAGATGTCCCAAGCCACATCTGGAAATTTGTTCTCAAGTTTGCACAAGGATTCCTCTCCAATTTATATATTGTATATTGATGATTCTAGGTGTACCTACAGCATTGATCAAGAATGTCAAAAAGGGAGCGTAAACCAAAATATCAAATCCATATCTTTTTTACATGCATGTAATGCATATTTAAAACAAGCAAACTCTTGGTGTCACTAACTGTTGTGGAAGCCCCTAGATGACATATTTCCATGCTATTCCCTCTTTCTAGGGTATATAACCTCTGAACAGAATTAGAACGACTTAAATTGGATTGAGAAAATGTTAGGGAATCTCTTTCTTTTCTTTTCTTTTCTTTTCTTTTCTTTTATGGATGTTGAAGAAATAGACTTAGTGTGTTTCCATTTTCCAGATTAATATATGGATTCTAGATTAATATGCAGATTGGAACACATACTTCATTATGCATTTCAGTTAATTTTGTGATGCAGTTCTTGTCACACACGAATATTATAGAAGCGTGCCTATTATGGAAAATTGTAAAAAAAAATGTATACATTTGGGAATGATATATACAAAATCATTATATTATGAATTGACTATACATGAAAACTAATGCCTTTTTCCAAAATAGCAAAATGATGCAGAAATGGGATGGATAACATCTTATTAAATATGTATCAGACTAATACAAAATAAATGTGGAGTCATACATTCCTACTTACGATTCCTGGATGTTTATCAGTCCCTCAACTTCCTTATGATACCTCCTCCTCTGCATACAATCTTAGAATCCCAGCCTTTAGCTAGTTACTATACTGTATAATCATGGGAATGTTAACAGATAACATTTGCCTTCTTCTACTTTCCCTGTTGTTGGCTAACACAAAGTACCCTTTTCAGCTCTAAAATGCCCTTTAATAGTCATTTACTTCTGGTTGGAAGCAAGGAAGAAGGCATCTGATATTCACAAGGAATATCTACTTTTGCTGCTGATCCCTGTTGTAGAATATGTATATATGAGTGGCATTGAATTCATATAAAATAGCAGTACTTGTCTCAGAGTGGATGAGAAATTTAACACTTAAATGAGCCATCTGCACATAACATAACACATACAGAATAATTCCCAGGACCCAAAGCATACCGGAATTAAGGCAGAGTGAAAACCTATTTTGAAACACATGCAAGAAAAGTGGAAATAATTCTTTAGAAAGCATCTAAAGAAATGCAAGTTGTGTCTGCTTACAAATTATTTTTTCCAGGATTAAGCAGTACAAATAAAAGAAACTATATAGCAGGTCTTCAAACGTAACATTCTTTTTGTCAGGGAAAACCCCCCATAATTGTTAAATCAGATATTTTCAGGTCTGCTAATGCTAGGTGTGAGGTGTGTTAGGAAAATAGACATTTAGGGAAGCAAACCCTGTCTCTGTGCATTTTTGTGTACGAGAGGTGGATGGTCCAGATTTTTTCTTCAAAAGTAGTCTTAGGCTGAAGTGTTATGATCCTGGGAAGACAATCAAAAATTTATAAGACAGATCTCACTTACTTTAGGGGGGGATCCCAAATTGCATTCTCACTTTCTATTTCTAAATAATTTTTGTCATCCACAATCTACATAGGGCCACCTCCTAGTATGACTATTTTTGCTGTATTTGACTGACATGAAAAACTCACTTTTACCATAACTGATAGGTACAGAAGTACCTACCTTAAAGAGCAGACTCCAAGGATTGCTAAACTAATTCCCTGTAGATAATCACCTGGCCGGCAACAGGGTCTTTTTACCAATGTGTACCAAAACTAAGGACAATTCAATGCTGAATGTCTATGGAGATTCTCAATCATCCAGGTTAAAGCACCCAAAGGTGCTTTATTTCAAGAGGCAACAGGCCTCTTCAGAACTGAAGAAGTTTCTTGGATGAGAAACAAAATGTTTTCAAAGGAAAGAACCAATGGCCTTTTGGAAAAAGCACCTTTGAAACAATTTAATGCTGTTCCACGAATAACCCAGATTGATTCTTTAAGAGTAATGGTGTTGTTGTTAATTGTTTTATTTTTGGCTTTATCATTTTACCGCTGTTGCCTTTTTTTCTTCCAGTCATTCTACTTATTTTAATGTCTTTATATGTGTAGTATTATTTTATTTGCCACAGGAGCACTGAACTGTGGAAAGACAATCCATTTGCTGCCGAAAAATATAGGTATTGATTTGAGATTTCAAATGCACTCCCTTGCATTTCAATGCATTTCACTAATGCAAATTATATGATACATTGAGAAGTTATGTGAAATTCCTCCACTTTAGAAAGTTATGATGAACTTTACATGATCAGTTTGCAGAGTCAAAGGCATAAGAATCAACATTTTATTAAATTAGTATTTGTCATTTTTTGTCTGTGCAGCTTATTCTATTTCAAATCATTACTATATCACATATATATGTATCTGTTCATCTGTGCATATTCTAACATAAAGTTTTCTTCCTATATGTGAAAACTACATATAAAGAGTGAGGAGTGTAAAACTAACGAAAAATGACAAAACTTAACCCATTATGCCATGGAAACATAGCTGCTGGGTCCTGAAGAAATAAATGAAAAAAATAAATGACATTCTAGAAACAGTCTGTATTATTTTCTTTTCAGAAATGTCTCTTATCTTGAAGAGCAGGTAAGGAATGATCCAGCCAAAATTATGCAACATAAATGTTGTGTAAATTTTAGAAACAATTTTTTTTAGCCTTTTATGGTTTGGTTTTGTTTTTTAGAAACTACAGGTGGTCCTCGACTTACGACCACAATTTCTGTTGCTGAGTGAGACATTTGTTAATCACTGCAGTTGTTCAGTTAGCAACAGTGTTGTTCAGGAAATCTGGCGTTTCCATTGACGTCGCTTGTCAGAAGGTAGCAAAAGGGGATCACATGAACCCAGGACCCTACAAAGATCATGAGTCAGTTGCCAAGTGTCTGAATTTGATCACATAACCATGGAGATGCTGCAACGGTCACAAGTGTGAAAATTGGTCATAAGTTACTTTTTTCAGTGATGATGTAACTTTGAATGATCACTAAATGAACCGTTGCAAGGGGCGGATTACCTGTAGTGTTCTTTTCTAGAAAACTGTCTCAATTTTACAAACAGTTGAGGAATAATGCAACCAAAGTTGTTTCATGGGGCTTTAAAGAGAATCACTATACGTAGTGATTAGTATCTTAAAATGGCCTCAGGCAGAATTTTCAAGTGTCATCGGCATGTGTGCTTGCATGACCTTAATTTAAATGTGAAGTATTATAGGAAGCCCAATCTGTCTTGCGGTTTCATTTCACACATGGACATGCCATAATTTATGCTTTTATTGCCTTGTTCTTGAATTTCTAAATTGAGGTAAGCCTATGGTAAGGCTGATGAGTAAATGTGAGATTTCAGGTTACGTTGACCTACTGCACTTGCAATCTGATAGTAGCAAGACCTGATTAATATGTCCTCAGCTCTGAAATCTTATCTACTGTATGACTGTAAGCTCCCATAGGACACTGATGCTCTCTCCCTTCTATGCTATATTCTTCAGTATCTAATTTTCAGCATCAAAATCATAAGGACACAGAACATGTAATAGTGCTGAATGATAATTCTCATCGTCCTTGATTATTACCCATGTTGGGAACTGAAGTCTAATAATATGTAGATACCCAGATGTTTTCTCCCTGGTAAAGCAAATAAAGACCTTTCATGTGAAGAATATCAGACCATGTGGGCCAAGATTTATTTTTACTTGTGTAATTTCTCCTGAAAATCAATACTTTTCCCATCACCCATATCCTTTGAGGATTTTAATTTGAGATGTTCTGCTTGCAAATATGTTCTTTCACCAAGTGTGATCCAGCAATTAGGGCAAATACTTATATAACTTTAATCTGTTAACCTTCCTCCCCCACCCCAAGAAGGCTGTCAGTCAGTTTTGATGATTGGGTGACATATGGATAAACTCACAGACAAACCCGTGAAAAATCTTATCATTAATGAACTAGGCAGATTTGGATTTTTTTAATATGGGGTGAGATCATATTTCAGGTGAACCCTTAAGACACCATTTGTTTTTCTAGTAAAAATGGTGGAATATCCATGGATCTTTGTTAGCAGTCTGCCACTGAAATAAGGAACTCAATTTGTGAGTAGGTAGGAGAGGGAGTTTTGAAGCCACAAAATGGAGCTGGGAAATGCATAAATCCTATAAACTCCTGTAGTGTGCTTGCAAAACCAACAATTGGGCCTTTTCTTTTACTCTGTCTTGAAATAATCCTCTACAGCTTTTCTGAGGGTAGCTTAGACATGTACTATGATTTTGATGGTGAGGTTTGGTTAAAATGTAGTAGTGCAGGCGAACTCTACCCACTGCCAGGAGTTCGATCCTGACAGGTTTGAGGTTAATTCAACCTTTCCTCTTTTTGAGGTTGGTAAAATGAGGACCCAAATTGTTGGGGGCAATATGCCGACACCGTAATCTGCTCAGAGAGTGCTGTAAAGCACTATGAAGTGGTATATAGGCCTAAATGCTATTGCTATTTAGAAACAAACATGTAATGTTCACTCATTCTGTCAGATTTTAATGGGGCTCAGGAGGAAGTGGCAAAGAAGTGTCTTCTTTGTCTGGAGGATATACTCAGACTTTGCAAATGAATTATTCTAGCTACAGACAGGCAAGGCAAAAGAGATAGCAACTTGAAATCCACTCTTAATGTCCAAAGGTTGTGCAAACCTTTCAGAAGAATGCTTCTGAACATATGGGAGCCTATACAAAACATTTCTACTCCCTTCCTTAATACAACTACAATAGCAAGATTAAGTGGGCTTGCATGCACTAACACATGGAAACAAACTGAGAGCAGCTTCCAGAAGAGCAATCCAAGCTTGGATAAAAAGAGGTGGATGCATTCAAAGCTTAGGAATTTTTTTAAAATAGTCTCTCTCTTCCACTTTCCAAGTTGCTATTGCAATCATAAAGAACAATGTGAACTAAAGAGCCTTAAAATTAACCTGTTGGCAAAGCAATGCTATTAAGGGGAACAGCAAATATATATTTCTAGCACTTTTTAAAAATGCGTGAGTTATGTTAAGTTTGGAAAACACCACTATAAACTGTCCCAGTATACAAACCTTAGGCCTCTTAATATTACCTGCAAAGCATGTGCTTCACTCCCTCTGAGCTTCTGGCTGTTCTTTTTTCATTGACCTTTAGTACTAAAATGAATTATTTTCCTATCTGCAAAACAGGAAAGCACCAGGAGGTATAGCATGCTGATATTGGAGGTGGAACTAACAGCAGAGTCTTACTTTTCTTCCTGACATTTTCTGGCTGCACAGAATACTTCTAAAGATACCCTTTACAGTGGGATACTACAGTAGATATCTGAAACTTAAAAAGTTATACACCACTGGATTCACAATTTTTTTAAGTTGGATGGCATCATGCCTTAAAGGTATTGATCCCACATTGCTTATCTTCTGAGATTATGTGGGATTTGTAAGAAACTCTTGGTACATACAAGGTAGTTTAACTTTGGAGAGTAGATGGAACTCTCTCAATGACTGTTATCACTTCCAGAGGGTGGATGGATTGATGAATGAAATACATTTGACCATTAGAGGGAGGAGTCATGAGGAAGGGGGTGTGGCTAACCGAAGACAAACAAGTCAGAAATAGATCTATCTTAGTCTCTCCTAAATCTCCAGACAGCAAAATCCTGCTTTGATGTCTGAGAAAGCCTAGAAACTAGTGAATGAAATTTCACTTTTAAGCATTGTTTCAAAAATATTAGCTATTGTATATGTGAAAAACAGCCAGCTACTTTTTCATCAGAATTAAGTTTCTACTCTCCAGATCTCTTTTATATTTACTTTGTTTTGCCCATTTGAAGTATCATAAATTTTTCAATATAATAAAATAACCTTCCTGCTCAGTTCTCTACATAAAATCATTTTAATTTGGGGAAATTCTGTATTACCCTTGAAAGATAATGAAAACACAAAATCACTATTTAGTGATGCTTTAACAAATGCTATTCAGTTGCACATCAAAGTTTTGTGAGATGCATATATTTCTCTGCAATCATTAGTGCTTTATTCATATTTTTATAAGATCTGAGCAAATTTTATCCAGGTCAAACAAACTCATGGGAACTGGGAGAAATCTTTAATGTTATCATTAGCTATCTAGTCTCTTATTCTCTTGTGAAATTTTGATTTTGCCTGACATTAGTTAGCTATCGTAAGCTGATTTACTTTATGGGAAATAAGAGTTAATCCTATATAACGGTTCAAATTCTAATAATCTACTCCACTGCTTTTAGAAAGAGTCATATACTTTATACCTGTTCCTTTGCAGAAAAAAAAATCTACTTATATATGTTGGAAATTTAGCCAAGTCATTACCCACCATCAACATTTTTATAATTCTATGAAATTGGTCAACTGTTTCTCATAATGGTCCTTTATTCCTATAAATATCCCATCCTGGTGAAAAAAATCAGTCAATTCTTTTTGCTGTATCACTCTATGGAACAATGAAGCACCCTTTTTTCTTTAGTCAACCAAACCACTTTGGAACAGACTATCTTTTAAATGATCCAATTAGATCAGGACAGTTTTGGAATTGGACTCTCCTAAATGGTATTGATACTACTAGCAAAAGCATTAGATGATCGAATGACTAGCTTTCCACCAAATCTTTCAAATCTTATTGCTTGTAAGTTTTGTGCATAGCTGCCTTTAAACTAAGTATTAAATGCCTAAAGACATTTAAGTTATGCACCATCATGAACCTAACTGGAAGATAAAATAGTAAGTATTACTATAACAGTAATCCAGGACAATTTTTGGAATAATGGGTAAAAGTTAATCCTGACATGTTTAAAATGTTGTTATAGGTCTCCTTGACTAGGTTTACACAATATTTGACTAATCTAAAATAGGTAGATTGAAATTTGATAATTTTCCATTTAGAAAGTTGTAGGAAACTCAACTTTTGATTTAGCATGTCTCTTAAGTTTTAGCCATCTTATCATTGTTTGGCTTGCACAAGTTGTATAAACACAGTAATTGTCCTTCGTAACCTAGATGTAACTTGAAAAGTGGTTTGGTTAAGAACTTGTAAAGTGTTCATTTGGAATAAGTCATAGCTTACATGACTGGTGTTCTGCTTAATAATGCTTATGCTTTCTGAATAGAATGAAACCAGCTCCTGTTTCAAAGATGAGACAGAGAATTTCTTTCTAGTCATTGGGTGAAAAATCATAGTTCTCCTGACAAGACAACAATCAGGAATGCAAAGGAAAAAGTAAAATCCTGACAAGGATTACTAGGATGAAGCAGGTTTAATCCTGATGGCATTGATGAACATATTTACTTTCTATGGCAGTTCATGTAAATGACTGCCATATATAGTGCAACACAGATACAAGATCTACTGTTTGGACTCTTAATTTTATTATTGATAAGATATTGTATGTATGTCTTTGTGTTGCTTAGGTTCATGATATAGAAAAACGTAACTAGAAACAACTAGATTAGACAAAAAAAAAAGCTTATTTAGTCTACCATAATATTTTTCATCAAGTACATGACTCTGATTAGGAGAAAGTAAGAATAACAGCTGTTACTTTCAGCTGAAATTCAGAGGCATTCTTTATGCTGGAAATAATATTTAGACTTATGCTCTATAAAGGAATTCAGTTTGGAAGACATCCCATTATCCGGCATGTGCAAATAATTAGTTTCTTTTAACTACATGAAGCTATCCCTGTTCCACTTAGATGGCATCCTTGTTGCAGGAAAGCCTTTTCTTTCTACCTTTTTGTGTTTCTTCTTAATGTTTAAACAGTATCTTCCGTCAACAACAGTTCAGTCAAAGGGGGGGGGGGGAGCATAGTTTTCTAGCTAAAATTATACATTTCAAACCATATGACAATCTTTTAGTTACCAATCTTCAGCAACTACACTGATACAGTACCCACAGGCTGCATAAAGTATCAATGGAAATTCTTATGTTATGATTGAAGGATGATTGCAAAATGAACAAATCCCTTAGGAAATTATTGGACTCTGCTATCTTACAAAGTAGTGATCCATCTGAATGTTGCTAAACATTAATATATCTGTAGGTGTGTTTTGTGATCAATAACATATTAGGTAAACTGAGAAGGTATACTGACCATGGTTCTCCTTTCCATACCTTAAATTCTCCTTTTTTCAAAGGTGATTTTTGGTTAGCCTTTAATTAAAGGATATATTACTGAGATGAGTAATTTTGTAGATTGTTTCTGATTATTAGAAAATAGTTTTAAGCATCTGTTTCAAATCAAGATAATTGTGGAGATCGAGATATAGTTGTTATTTTTAAAAATGAATGAGTTGATAATTGTGCTTAATTCTCAAGTATTTTGCATATGACTGGAGAGAGAGAATTTGATTAGATTAAAAAAATAGAGAAGAGTGTAAGGGAAGGCCACACTAATTTATTGATTAAAATAAATAAAAATCAAATCAAATATGGGTAGTATAGTCCAGCCTTCTCCAACCTGGTACTCTCTATGGACTATAATTCCATAATCTCAGCTAACATCTTAACCCTTGGCTAATATCCCAGTCATGCCAGTATATGAAGCCATCATACAGTCGTGTCCTCAACTTCATGCAGAGACTACATATGGGAAAAGAGGAGCGTTAACTAATCTACCATTAGTGGATCGTTGTCTAACACTAAGAGCTGCACTAAGTTCTCCATGTATAACATATGATGTTCCATATGATTCCCTGGAAACTGTTCTTCTTATATCACTAAAGGGGTAGGTATTCTTTTTGTCATGTTCCCATATTAATAGAACTGTACAGCTTAGAATCCCAGGAAGTCCTTTAGCAAAACTGAACAAAATAATCTGGGAGGGAATTAGATAAAGTTGAGAACATTTCCTTAACCTAAAATAATGCAAGTTGTGCATTTGGCAAAATCAGTTTGGCAAGTAACTGTAAATGGGTCAACAAAACTGCAAAGCAGTGGTGAAATCCCCTCCGGTTCTATCTGGCTGGCAGAACGCTGGCAGCAGGAGGCTCCGCCCACCCACCGGGACATCATTACGTCCCATTTTTTAACCATCTGAGCATGCACAGAAGGTTCTGCACATGCACAGAAGATGTGCACACGTGTAGCACACGTATGCTTCCGCGCAGGAGCACACCCAAACCGGTAGCAAAGGTAAGTGGATTTCACTGCTGACGCAAAGTCAATGGGGAAGCCAGATTTATTCAGCAATCATGTGACTGACTTAACAACTGCAGTGATTCACTTAACAACGGTGGCAAGAAAGATTGTAAACAGGGGCAAAATTCACTTAACAAGTGACTCACTTAACAACAGAAACTTTGGGCTCAATTGTAGTTGTAAGTTGAGGACTACCTGTAGAATGACTGTGTTGATTGTATTCTGCCAAAGGTCAGTCTGGATTGCTAATAGAATTTTTGAAATTTATGACCTAATATGATTTCACTGGGAATTCAAAAATGCATTTCTGGAGAAAACACTAAGTGTCTAGATGCAGTTTTTTTAAAAAAAATGTTCCCAATTTGATGAGAATTTAATAACAAATGTCTTGATGGATTCCATACCAGCTTTTCTGAAAAGAAATGAACAAAGGGATATTTACCTTTTGAAAAAAAATAACAAAATGAAGGATACAGGCTTGTTAAGCCTGATATCCAGGGAGTTCCTAGTTTAAGTCTCTGACTAAAGGGAGCTAAAGGGACAGAGGCAGGCAAGGTGGCCAATCTAATTTTTACAAATGCTATTCCATTTTTTTTAAGGATCACCAAAGAAGTTAAATTGTTTTCCTCTCATGTAACACTGCTTAGGCATTCCTAAAGTTTCCTCTTGTAATACAAACTTATCTTAAACTAATGGATATACGAGCCAAAATCCCCCAAACAGCTCCATAATCAAAGTATTGAATGTTTGAATGAGGCATTTTGTTTTGTATTTCCTTTGCCATGGCATTGGGTTCTTATTGTACAACCCTGTACAGTACTTCTTCAATATATATATATATTTATATATATATTTATATATATTTTAAAGATTTAAAAAGCAAAAAGTTACAAAACTGTTTGCAATTAACTTGAAATAGAAAAGATAGCACTTTTTTTTAAATCCCATTATATAGTACACCATATAAATTACAGAGTATTCAAATGCGCAAATGCATTTGTGTAACATTTATCAAATGTAATTTTTGTTGATTTGTGTGTGAGCAGATTAGTTTTGCTTGCTCCCTCTGGGTTTTTGCTTGTGGTAATATTGCCTCACCACACACCTCACTATCACGTATGACAGTGTTCCAGGTCTGAGACACTGCTGTTGCAATATCGCATATTGTTGGGGATGTGGCAGTCTGTATAGTTAATGCCCCCATTTGGGGTATATATAGGCTGCAATCTGAAATCTCCTTTAAGGAGCTGATCATTATTTAAGGAGACAATCTGAAAGCTGGTTTCTGTCATCTCCAGGATGGAGTTGTCCTTCTTGGTTCCTGCCTCACAGTAGTCATCTTTCCGTCGCCCACGGTTGTATTTCCACTTCTGAGAGGTGTAGCGTCCTTTTTTGTGCATGTGCCAGCAGAAGATACTGAGCAGAACCACCAGCACAAATACAACAGCCCCCCCAATTAAGCCTGCTAACAGAAATGGAGAACCAAGGTTATGAGAAGTTGTCTGTTCGTGGCTAGAAGCTGAGTTGCTTCCATTATTCAATAGGGAAGCCTTTGTTGTGCCTTCTGAGCACACAGTGTCCTCACCAATGCGGTAATTATTAAAATCATCCAAGGGAACCAAACAAATCCGATATGTAGATTTGGGCTCTAAATTTGTCAAGCTGATGTTCTGCCTCTTATCAGTAACTATCCGTTCCTGAATAATGCCTCCTTCCAGACTATGACCCATTTTAACCCAAGTAAGCTTGTAGGCCATCACATTAAAGAGGGAATGCCAGCTCACTTGGATGCAGGTGCCATTTACAACGTGGATAAACAGCTGAAATCGTTCAACAGTGGGAAGAGTCATTTTTTCTTCATCGTTCCTCTCAGGCACAGTGGGGAGTGTGGTTATAGTAGGGGCAAGAAGAATGCTTGTTTGTTTATTACTTGGGGTTAAGTGTGATGAAGTAGAGGCCATCATGGTTGGCAAAGATGTTGTGGGAATATGGGTAACAAATGAGATATCTGGGGTAGTCGTGGGGCATGCCAACATGTTCATGTTGAGTTCCCTGACAGCCATACCTCGGACTTGTTCTGGTCCCTGACACATGAATCCTCGGACATTGATGGAGGAAGGAATTAATTTGAGCCATTCAGTAACCCATTTAATACTACAATCACATAGCCAGGGATTATTCCTTGCTGTCAGTTGTTTCAGGCTGCGAAGATTGTCAAAAACACCTTTAGACAGCATCCGGAGTTGATTGTTGGAAATATCAAGTCGTTCCAGGCGATGAAGATTTGAAAAGGCTGAAAGTGGTATGTGTGATATCTGGTTGTCCTGTAAGTAAAGCCTAAGCAGATTTGTACCTGGAAGATCGGGAGGTGGGTATGTCAATGAATTCCTTATTATAGAGAATTCCTTAAGTTTTGATAAGTGGCTGAAGGTGCCATCTGTAATGCCTTTATTTGTAAGGAGATTACCATCCACTATGAGACGTTCCAAACTTGTGAGATTCTGAAAGGCCATGTCTGATATGATGGCAATTCGATTTTCATCCACTCGTAGTTCTTGTAAGTCCATTGGAAGGCCAACTGGTACACTGCTTAAGTGATTCTTTGATAAGAACAGAAGCTTGAGGCTAACAGCTTCCCGGAATGCCCCATCCTCTACTCCAACAGTAGAGATAGAATTATCATCCAGATGAAGCTCTTCCAGTTTCAAGAGTTGTGCCAGAGCAGCCCGAGAAATGGTCTGGATGTTGTTTTCTTGCAGGTGAAGAATCCTGACATTCTTGGGGAGATTCATAGGGAACTCATCTAGCTGGTTGCCATATAGGTAGACTGTGTGCACAGACTGGACATTGTGAAGTTCTGCAGGAAATCCAGCATTATTAATTTGGTTATTGTGGAGGTAGAGTATGGTTACACCCTCCGGTATTCCAAGAGGCACTGAGGTCAAGCTTCGTTCATTACAGTAGACAAAGTTTCGGTCGCAACGGCATACACTTGGACAGGCCAACGCTTTGGAAAACTGCACATACAATCCCAGAAAAAAAACAAGCCAGGATTTCAAAATAGCAAACCTGTCCATGGGCCACATTCTAGTCCACCGGCCCATTTCTAACTGAAGAAAGAAGGAAGAGTTGAGCAAAAAGAAGAAATTAAACAAAATAGATGTGTTTTGTCCTCTGTGCAGATGATTGTTATATTCCTAGAAACTAAATGCAAAATAATCCTTGTACAATTGGACGGTCCTCCAGTCGGCTTCTGAAAATCACTGTGTTGTTAGCCAGGTTTACACATTTTGATACCTTCCTCCATGTATGCTAAATGGCAGAGTAACTATGTCCTATACAGAAGGCCAATCCTCAATGAGAAGTTCCAAATGTTGACAGCAGACAGGATGGTTAGATTAGCTTTTCCTTTCACTCTGGTATTAGTAGAGAAAGTGCATTCAGGTTCCTTCCGTCTAAAAGGCATTCATTTCAGCTTTAAGCTGGGTTTGAGAAATCTGTTGAGAGAAAAGAAGAAAGAGAAAATTAAAAAAGGCTGCGTTATTAGTTGACAAACATCCTATGAAGACAAATTCATTAATGATGTGACTTGGTAACATAAATAAGCCAGACCACATTCATAAATAATTCAAACTAAATTGAAAAATCAGCTGGGAAAAGAAAATGAATAATGGGTTCCTATGATGTGGACATGACAATGTGGTGTACAGCAAGCAGCACAAGGTGTACAGCAAGCAGCAGAAATAAGAGAAAAAGCAAGCTAGGAATACATGTATATTTTAAAGGAACATCAGAAAAGTAAGTGTTTACTGAATAGATGTTTCTCTATCAGGGTGCATGGAGAAAATATCTGCTGCAAACTCCACACAGGCGTTAGGAAGGGCATCTGACCAGTAAATGCTCAGCTGCATTCAGCTGCCCCAACCCCACCCTGAAGCAAGGATTACAGAGTCATAAAAAGAAAAACAAAGGTTATGGGAAAGTGAACGGAATGTAGGCAATTTCCTTCATTTATGACTTGGAGGGGTGTAATTCAAGATGTTAATATTATTCAGATAATTGTTGTCATTAAGAGAATTGTCTTAATGACAACAATTCAAGTCTTGAATTTGAGTTCAAGACTTCCAATCACCTTCCTGAATTTTTCATGTCTGTGTTAGACATCCATTTTATATAGAATCACTACATCAAAGGTCATGTTTCCTGAGATTCAGTCTTACAGATATAGAGCTTTTTCATTGGATGGATGGCAAAAGAGTCATTTCATACTTGAAACCATGATAGTTTAAACTTTAATAAAGAAGTAAGGATAACATAAGTAATTTTATATCACAATAAAGCTTATGCTAGACTTCTTTGCAATAAAATTTCTATGTGAATGCACAAAGCTAGAGGTCACAAAATTAAGGCACTGGGAATAAACGCTGAAATTTTATTGCAAAGTTTGGGGAACATTTTCCTGCGCTGTTAGGTTTTCCATTACATGTCAAATAGTCCTTAATTTTGCTTTCTCTTTCTGGCTATATTCATTACTTAAAAGTGATTTTTTTTTAGTTCCTTAAAACATGCTGATAGAAGATTCCCCCCCCCCCAAGATTATTTACCATTCACTTATGACTAATAATTTCTATTTATATATATATATTACATATTTAATCATTAATGCTGTAAATAATTTAACAATTAATTTATTTAAGTCAAATGCTATGCAAACTGCTACACAAATTTAACTGTCAGATTCTCTCATGTTTCACAAAGGCAATTAACAACTGTCACAAACTATATTGAATGGGGAAAATGTCAGCA
The DNA here is from genome assembly GCA_030761175.1 of Masticophis lateralis. Lineage (NCBI taxonomy): Eukaryota > Metazoa > Chordata > Lepidosauria > Squamata > Colubridae > Masticophis > Masticophis lateralis. Next base: position 307,873,340 of record JAUDYJ010000001.1, on the reverse strand, counting down.
TTATCTACCTATATCCCAAAGGTGCTTTTTTCAAGAGGCAACTGGAGTTTCTGGCTTTTCTTTGAAGACATTTCGTTTCTCATCCAAGAAGCTTCTTCAATTCTGCACCTTTGGGACAACCATGACCTGGATGACTGAGAATTTCCATAGATACCTATTATATATTTCTAGGTAGGCATGGGCATATAGGAAAAATATATATACCAAAGTAAATCTTCCAGCCTATATCTTTCTTATTACAGCTGACAATACTATATATATATAAAACACTGAATTATTGATCTTATATAGATTAGAAGTTTGTTACATATAGCAAATAGAGCAAATTATATGAAACTCTTTTAACTCCAAAGTTAAAACTGCTATGAAGGCAATCTGGAGACAAGAAAGAAAATCCATTCCTTTCTCCATTTTGCTATACTTGCACAAACCTTTTTTTGTCCCCCTTCCTCACACAGGCAAACGTAATACCAAGCATGCCTGCCAATATTTTATTAGGTAAACAGATTAGAATTCTTGGCAGACCAAGGTTTTGGCAGCAAACTGCTGAATGCCTGCCAAGACCGGTTTCATTTCCATAAAGCAGGACTTATCTTCAGTCTGTTCCAGGAGCAACAAATTATGCACGAGACAAGAGTTTAGTCAATGTTCAGTCCAAAATATATCCAAGCCAAATTTCAGAGATCACAATGTGACTTTCAGAGTTTAACTTTGTCCGTCACAAAGCCTGAAGAGCAATCCCACACATTTTTATTCCTGGTGGGGCATGGCTCCATAACTCAGCTCAATCTCTGGCCCTTCCACACCTCTTCCATTGCTGCCCACGCTTCTCCCTCCGACGCTGCCTGGGATTAAGCCAGGATTCATCCTCCTCGCTCACTATCAATTGGTGCTCCGATATGCCTTCCTCCTGGCACATCCCAGGCTGTTCGCCTTGGCCTTCGGATGGAACCTGAGGCATTGCCAGAAAGGAGGGTCCTGGAGAGGGAGGCCCTGTCAGTTCCTCCCCATCACCTTCTGAGTCCTCTTCCTCTGTTAAGACAGGCTCGGGAGTTGGGGTCACAAAAAACCCCAGCAGTCTGCCACTAAGAATATGATTATTCTGCTTCTGCCCCACATTGTGTACAACATAATGTAATGGTTGAAATGTGGAACATGGTAGACCAAACTTCAAGCTGATTTTAGCTATATGGCTTATGTGGTGATTTTTATCACATTTCAGGCAAACCTAACATTTTTGTTTGCTGGGTTGAGTGATGAGGAAAGAGAGATATTTGTGTTGCTTTGAGAATCTAGATCAGGGGTGTCAAACTCAAGGCCTAGGGGCCAGATCCGGCCCATGGGGTATTCAGAACTGGCCTGCAGGACCACTCTGAAACAGCAAAGTACTGGTCCGCGGTTCTTCTGCCAGCGAAAACAGGCTCCGTTTTCAATGGCAGAGAGCTGAAGGAGGCTGTGGCAGCTGAAAACAGAGCCTGGGAGCCCCTTTTTGCTGGCAGAGCACTTGGGCCACCACAGGCATCCATGACACAAGTGATGTCCAGCTGACCATGCCCACCCTGGCCAGGCCCTAGGCCCCTGAGGTGAAACACAACTCTGATGAGGCCTTCAATTAAATCAGATTTGACACTTCTGATCTAGATCTAACAAATGAATATTATTCATGTAATGAAGTGACATATATGTGTCTACACATGAACACACATAAATCAGCAAATACAATGTTATGGAGAAGGAAATACATCAGATGCCCTCAATGCATTTCTGGTAAGCTGAATCTCAGTAAGAAAGCAAGTAGTGCCCTATATTTCAGTTTTCTCTCCAATGTCACAAAGTGGGTGGGGGTTCAGAGAACAGTATGTTCACACACAAAACCCAGGGGAAGCATTCCTTTTTTGCCTTCAAATTTCTAAAAAAAAAATCTCACTGCAATCTGGAGTAGTCTAACCACATGATCTTATAATATTAAAACTCACTTTATTCTATGATGCTAGGGGGCAGGACTATAAAGATGATTCATCTTCTCCTTGTTCATATCCCTCTTGACACAATTTTAATTACACCTGTCTTTCTGCCTCATTTACTAATGGAGTTCAGAATTAGAAATGGAAAAATCCAAAGCCGTAGGCATGAGATGGAAAAGGCAAATTGATGAATGAGAAAAGAGAGATGAGGGTTGAACACAGGGGAAATGTGCTAAGTGGAAGAAGGACTAATAACCAACACATTATAGCTTTACTGTGCATGTGTCCACTGTCAGCCTGATCAATGGCTGCATTGTTTCCATCTGCAATTTCCTTTGTCAACTGAACATTCCTCAGGACAAAAGCTGCATCACCCACTATATTTATAAAGCAAGTCAGAGAAATAATTCCACAGGAGAAAAATAGTCATTCAGTGCCAAGAGTCGAAAAAGTTAGCCAATATAGAACTATAATAACAAACTAAGAATAAGCAGCAAAATATAGCAAGCTTGTTTGATTTTAGGCTAGCACAATATATGAATCCAGCCATTCTGAGTAGTAAATCCCCCCATATAGGATTTAGTATTATATTTATATTTGGCCATTACAGTTATTTAAAAGCTATGGGTAAAACAAACTATGGCATTGCATAATGTGTGAACTCAAGCCCGTATCTTAGGCAAATAGCCAACATGAATATTTAGTTAGGGAAAATCTCAATCAAAGAGAAGAAAAGTTCTATGTTAATTTTAACATTTTAATTTTAATTTTCCACCCTGGCAATTTTTTTTTTCAGTACGCTGGGAAACATATTCCAGCCCCTCCCAAATTTTATTGGTTCCCTCCCTCTTACTTATCCTGTCTCTCATTGTTTCCTTCTTTCATTAGTAGTCAGATTATGCTGACCTCTCCGAGTTGGATCAGCGCTACAGTACTACTAGCAATTACCAGTTCCTACAGTTTGAACCGTTAAAATCAGAATAGCTGACCCAGTTTCAGCTTATGGCAGCACTGGTCCTCGGATGAGCTGATCAAGTGCAAATGGAAATCGGTATAAGATGACTGAAAATGTATACGACATAGGCTCAAAAGATTGTTGAGAATTACCTCTGAGCAACATAATACATATTCTAAGATCAGCAGTATTCCGTCAGGAGTGCAGCGTTAAGCACTACAGTCTCATTCCCTGGAGCATAATTTCAGAGGTGAAACTAGAGGGGGATATATCAGCAAGAGAAAACAAGAATCAAAATGAAGGGGAGGGGGAAGCATATTTTAAGGGCATTTGTTGCAGAAAACAAGATAAATTTGTTCTTAAGGAATAATGTTCTCAGACATTAGGGATGTTTTTACACTAGTCAAATCTATTTACCAGTTTTGTTTATTTTGGAGACAAAGAAAGTTCAAGGATTTGGGACAGCAACGCCAGCAGCATAGCAAATGACCAAACTGTAGAGAAGAATTACAATCTCTTTATCTTACTCTACTCTATGTAGCTGATAGGGATGCCACTTAGGATTTACTAAAATACTGCTCAAAACTAAGGAGGAGGTACGAACTGCTGATGGTTGCAGACATTATGGTGGGATAAAGCTTTGAAGGGGTGCTTTGTTTTGATAACAGAATGATGCACTTCCCTTGAAGCTGCTTTGCAAAGCAATACGGATCCCTTACTTATAGAAAGTCAGGATCCTGCATTGCTTTTCTTTTTCTTATTTTTGACATCTTCAACAGAAAGTCTCAATAGATTCCACCCTGGAATCACCAGGGGTGGCTTTTGTTCAGTGTACTCACAACACACTCAGTAATCCCTTCTAGCTACTCAAAAGGCCAAAGGAAGCTGCAGAAAGAATGAAAAGTATTTTGAGATTAATTGAATCCTTTTTTTTTGCTTTATCAAGATGAAGCAGAGTTACAAAAAAAAAAAAAAAAGCTCTAGTAAATATCCAACAGCAGTTAATTTTATTCTTGCCTTTCCTTCCCTCCTTCCCCACCTTGACCTTTCTGGGAAGGAGGGAGGGAGGGAAGGAGGAAGGAAGGAAGAAATGTTTACTTGCTTCCCTATATTAGTGCAGCTTGCATGTGAGAAAGAATTATTGATGTACACAGATGAGAGAGAATTTTTTATGGGATAACTTTATTTAATGAATTAAAATGTCCCAAGTTGAGCTTGATTCTTGAGTTTTCTTTGTCACAACTATGAAGTTGGATGACAACAAAGCAGAAGTAATTGTTTTCCATGATGAAAATTTAGACGTGATTTGCTACTGCATGTTTCAAGTTTTCTTTTTCAGGGGTGGGTGGGTGGGTGAGGAAATTTTATAATTTATTTTTTTATTTTTATTTTAATTATTTTGTCGAGTACATATTAGATAATATATGTAAGTATAAGCATGAATTGAATTGAATACATAAAATGAGTACAATTAAAGGGAACATTAGGACAGGGATGGTAGGCATGCTGGTGCTCTTATACACACCCCCTTACAAACCTCTTAGGAATGGGATGAGGTCAACAGTAGATAGTTTTAGGTTAAAGTTTTGGGGGTTTTGGAAAGAGACCACAGAGTCTGGTAATGAATCCCAGGCATTAACAACTCTGTTACTGAAGTCATATTTTCTGCAATGGAGTTTGAAGCGGTTCACTTTAAGTTTTTATCTATTGTGTGCTCGTGTATTGTTGTGGTTGCAGCTGAAGTAGTCATTGACAGATAGGACATTGTAGCAGATGATTTTATGAGCTATGCTTAGGTCATACCAAAGGCGATGTAGTTCTAAATTTTCTAAACCTAGAATTTCAAGTCTAGTGGCATAGGGCATTTGGTTACGAGCAGAGGAGCAGAGGACTCTTCTTGTGAAATATTTCTGGACACGTTCAATTGTATTAATGTCCGATATGCAGTGCAGGTCCCAGACAGATGAGCTGTATTCGAGAATTGGTCTAGTAAATGTTTTGTATGCTCTGGTTAGTAATGTAATATTACTGGAGAAGCAGCTATGCAAGTTTAGGTTTACAACCCTTAATGCCTTTTTGGCGATGTTGTTAACAGTGGACTTTGGCACTTAGATAATTTGATATGAGTACTCCAAGGTCCTTGACAGAGTGAGGGTCATCTACAAGGTCATATCCACTCAGCTTGTATTTACTGTTCTGATTCTTTTTGCCAATGTGTAAAACAGAGCATTTGTTGGTTGAGATTTGGAGTTGCCATTTTTTTGACCATTCCGATACAAAGTCAAGGTCTTTTTGAAGGGTAGCAGCATTGTCGGTGGTGTTAAATATTTTTACATCATCGGCGAAGAGAATGCAGTTGCTTATAATATGATCACATAGGTCATTTATGTACAGTATGAAGAGTGTTGGTCCTAGAATGCTGCCTTGGGGGACACCACTATTAACAGGTGCAGATTTGATAGGGTGCTCCCTATTTTGACTTCTTGTCTGTTTGACAGGAACGCAGTTATCCAATTATGGATGGGTCCAGAGATGCCATAGGATTTTAGTTTTAGAGGTAGTTTGTCATGTACCACTGAATCAAAGGCTTCACAGAAGTCTATATAAATTGCATCTATTGATTTGCCCCAAGATTTGTAGTCCATATGTTTTTGCAGTGTAGAAGTTGTAGATTACAGGATAATTTTTTTCTGAAACCAAATTGTTTATTAGAGAATAGATTGTTTGTTTCTAGGTGGATTGGTTGATGATTGATTCCATGACTTTGCAGGTGATGCAGCATAAAAAGATTGATCTATAATTTTTGACTAGGCTGGGGTCTCCTTTTTTGAAGATAGGGATGACCGTGGCTAGAGACCATAGGTTGGGTAGGGAACTGGTCCTGAAATATTTTTCAAAGATTATGCTTAGGGGTTCTGCTATAGCAGTGGAAAACTTTTTAAAGAAATATGTACATAGTCCATCAGGTCCAATAGGGAGAGATGGTTTCAGTCTATGTAGTGCCTTTTCAACATTATCTTCTGTGAAATCTATTTGTGTTAGATCGTTGTAGTTATTAGTGGTACAACTAGGGAATGTTAGGCATGAGCGATTGCTGTTAACAAAAACTGAGCTGATGAATGTGTTAAAGAGGTTTGCTTTAACTGCTTCATCATTATATTCTTTACCGTTAGGTCCTTTTAGGGTGGGATGGATCTTGAGTATTTAAGTTTGTTGTTTACAAAATTATAGAAGGCGCGATTGGATTTTGTGTGCAGAAGGTTTTCTTCTTGATGTGGTAATTAGTGCATTCAGTCTTTATTTAGTGGCATCTATTTTTGTAGCAGCTTTTAAAGTTAGCTACATAGCTAGTTTTGTTTTTATGCCAAAAGGATCTTTTTTGTGTTTGGGGAGGGGGATTGGAGCTTTCTTATTGATAAAAAAGCTCCTGGTTTTTCCTGGTTTTGGTGGTGATTAGTGGTACATATAGTTTAATAACTCTATTGACTTCGAGCAAGAAAATATTATAATGGTCTTCGGCAGTGTTACAGTTAAGAGAATAGAATTTGCCAATCAAGCCCCCAGGGCTGGCCTGGAAAATGTAAGGGGCCGGTCTGTGTGGCTTCAGCCTGGTCTACCCAATGCGAAGAAGAAACATTGGGCCAGCTTGGCTTCGGCCCAGTCTACCCAATGAGAAGAGGAAACATTCCAGCAGTTTGGGGAGTGGCATCAAGCTGACCATGCCCACCCAGTTGGCCATGCCTGCTCTGCCCCTGATCTCAACCACAGCTCTGATATGGCTGTCAATGAAACTGAGTTTGTCCCCCCCTCCAGTCTAGCCAAAAGGACCACAGTTCTTGATAGTTTCCCATCAAAACATTTCTGACCTTGCTTAGTTTTTAATGATTAGCCAAAATCTATCTAGTTAGAATATATACATTTACGAGAGAGAGGGGGAGGGGGAAGAGGGAGGGGGAGGTGTGTGTGTACATACTTGAATATATATGGACACAAATATATTTATGTGAACAGATTTAGGCTTGGTTTTAGTTGCAATCCCAGGGCAGAGGTCTTTTCTATGCACTTTTATTTATGTCAGTCTGATTCTCCATTGTTCTTATTTATTTCTTATTTCTTATTGATTGATTGATTGATTGATTGATTGAATTTCTATACCACCCTTCTCCCAAAGGACTCAAGGCGGTGAACAGATTAAGATTTCATATACATATAAATATATTTTATAAAGTAAATAATAAATTGAGTCAACTTGGTGTATCTACTAAGACCTTGGCATAGAATTTAGATGTTTATGCTAGCCCTGCTTGTTGAAACAGAAAGGTCTTCAGGGCACGTCGGAAAGTGCGAAGATCTGGGATTATTCGTATTCCAGGTGGTATTTTGTTCCAAAGCGTAGGTGCCCCCGCAGAGAAGGCTCTTTCCCTTCAAACTACTAGACGACATTGTTTTAATGATGGTACTATGAGTAGGCCTACTCTGTGAGAGCGTATTGGTTGGTGGGAGGTTATCGGTTGCAGCAGGTGGTCTCGTAAGTACTCAGGTCCTAAGCCATGGAGCACTTTAAAGGTAAGAACCAACACCTTGAAGCGCACTTGGAAGGCCACTGGAAGCCAGTGCAGCTCGCGTAGAAGAGGTGTTACATGCGAGCACCATGTTGCTCCCATAATTACTTGCGCAGCCACATTCTCGACCAGTTGGAGCTTCTGGGTGCACTTCAAGGGGAGCCCCATGTAGAGAGCATTGCAGTAGTCAAGTCGGGAAATGACGAGGATTTGAATGACTGTGCGTAATGAGTCCCGGTCTAGAAAGGGACGCAATTGGTGAATCAGGCGAACCTGATAGAAAGCTCCTCTGGCCACGGCTGTTATATGAACTTCTAAAGACAATTGTGCATCCAGGAGGATGCCTAAATTGCGAGCTTTCTCTGCAGGGGTCAATGACTCATCCCCAATAGTTAGCGATGGGACTAACTGGCTGTACCGGGACGCCGGTAGCCACAGCCACTCAGTCTTGGAAGGGTTCAGTCGAAGCCTGTTTCTCCCCATCCAGACCCGTATGGCCTCAAGGCACCGGGACATCACTTCAAGGGCATCATTGGGGTGGTTTGTGGTGGTGATGTACAGCTGAGTGTCATCAGCATACAGATGACATCGCACCCCAAAACCACGGATGATCTCCCCCAATGGCTTCACATAAATGTTGAACAGGAGAGTCGAGAGGACCGACCCCTGTGGCACCCCGCAAGTAAGGGGCCTCGAGGTCGATCTCTGTCCACCTGTCAACACTGACTGCGACCTGTCAGAGAGGTAGGATGAGAACCACCATAATACGGTGCCTCCCATTCCCAGCCCCTCTAACCGGTGTAGCATGATACCATGATCAATGGTATCAAAAGCTGCTGAGAGATCTAATAGGACCAGGATAGAGGAACATCCCTTATCCCGAGCCCTCCAGAGATCATCAACCAATGCGACCAATGCTGTTTCAGTGCTGTATCCAGGCCTGAAGCCGGACTGGAACAAGTCTTATCAATTATTCACCTTGAATTCCGATTAGTCTTCCCCGTGGTATGTACAGTATTATTTCAAAATAAAGTCTTTATATCTAAGCAATTGACTGAGAAGATACCAAAGTCAGCTAGTCACAATATATGTAATTAAATAGGAAAATATTGTATTTCTATTTCAATAATTGTAATTCTATATTTGCAAGAATACATGTGAATTATAGAATATGGAAATTAATATATTTATATAAACTTATCCTCTTTTAATTTCCTCCTGGGGAAGCACAGGTAGTGAAGGTGAAAAGCAATCAGGTTATGTGTGGCTGATTATTCTGTGTGGACATTTAAGGACCAAGCTGTTTTTGTCAGGGTTAGGATTTAGAAGCTAAGCATTTTTGTAAGGAATACTTCACTGGTTTCTGAGATAAACAGGCGACACACTACACTTTAAATAAGTAAAACAAATTAGGATAGATGATACTTAGGAATATTTATAGAAACTTAAATCTCCTTGTGCTTATATACCTATTCTCAAGCTTTTCTGAAACCAATCAAAAGTGTTATTAAGAACAGAAGAATCGACTGTCTTGGTAGCTCTGGGCTTCTCTAAAACAAGGAGAGTGTCGCTGTGCATTAAATTAGGCTTTTAGTTTGAAAAACAAAAAGAAACAGTGCCTCTTTGTTTATTACTCTCCCACAAGAAATGTCACTCTCAGAGTTTCTTAACATGGGTAGAAAAAGAAGGAAAGATAAGGCAAACTTTAGGTAATATTACTGCAGCCTTAAAGTAACTAATAATATTAATTGATATTCTGTTCAATGCTATGATGCTGAAACCTGAGAACCTGGGTGAATGTTTAACATTGTAGTATTCAACAGTTTTAAATATATTTTCTTACACTTTCTTCATGTTATCATATTCCCTTGTGTTACCAATCAAAATGAATAATTCTCTGTGTGTGTCTATGTTAAACCATTTTAAAGTCTGACCTTTGGTCATTTTCTTCCCCTTTGGTACTCATATTTTTTTTTTTCTGGGAGGGAAGGGCTCTAGGTATTTAATTATCTCATTAGCTCTTTTAAATAAAACATGCTGCTAAAATGAAGAAACCTCCTTTTTAATGAATTTTCCCTTTTCCACAGTTTAATAAGTATTTATTTCCTTGCCATGCATCATTTCCGATTTTTATAAATTACTTTAAAATTACCTGTAGTCTATAGTTGAGAGACAGACATATCTTTAACCCAGAAGGTAATTCTGATGTATGGCTGTTTCTACCATGAATCACAACAATCACTAGACCCCTGTTTACAATTTGAAACCTTAATTTAACTGCACACTTTTCAATGTTTATAGCAGTATCTGTTCAAAATAATTGATTCCAAGTTGTTCTCTCTAGCTGGGGAAAAAAAAAACACCACTCCACAATAAATCAAAGCAGTGAGACACACAGCAAACACAAATGCCAGAGAAGCCTTAGACTTGCCCTAGTCTGTCTGATGCAGGTATGTAAATTATGCTATTTACATGATGCTATTGGGTGTATAACATCATTGGTCTCCTTTCTCATCTCAGATCTCCATTTTAAAATAGGGAGAATGGAAACTAGTTTAAGATTATTTTGAAGCACGTATTTGAGCTCAGAATGTCTTTCCAGATATTCAAGAACATGGAAAGTGCAGATCAACATTGTATCTCAAATCCCCACTTATTAGGAGACAATCAGAACTGCAGATTTTTCTGTTTAAAGAAAGCCCATGCATAAGCATAAAGAAACCTAGGAGAAAATTGCCTGATTCTAATCAGAATAAAAGCTGTGGTAATTTTAGAAAAACAAATGATATGCTGCATGAGAAAACTGGATAGCATTATATAAGGGGAAAAAAAGGAGGAACAAAATCCACATTTATATTTTACTTAAGATCTCTCATCTTAATCAAGGTAACTATTTGTATCAATATTCTCATCAAACCTAAATTCCAGTCTGAATTACCAGAGTTGGAAAAAAATGTTTTGTGGTATTCAACCAAAATTCACATCAACTCAGTGTGAAATTAAATCAAATCTGTCCATTATAAAAGTTTGTTTGTTAATCATTGCCTTTAAAATGATTGTTTTTTTGTAAAAAAATATGTAACTTTGCTGAATAGAACTTGAAAAATGATTCCTGTATTTCAAGTAGATGATGCCATGAGCATGGAAGTGCTTTATTTACTGACAGGAACATTGTGACTAAAGTGGGTGTCCGGCCTGTCCCAACTTGGAGTTTTAGGAAAGAAAGATCCTCAACTCCATTTTGTAGTGAAAGGTATACATTTACTAAAGCTAGTGTTGTGGTCTGCCAGCAGCCGAGTCAGACAGTGAGTAGGCTGGGGAGGAACATGGGCCACAACCGCTAAATGGTTACAGCATAAGCAAAGCCAGATCTGAACATTCCCGTGTAAATCCAGTGATTTTCCCTTCTCTTGGTGCCTCCTCCTTGCTCATTTCATCAGTGTCCAAACTAGGTGTTTTATTTTATTTGTATTTTGTCAAGCACGTATTAGATAACAGATATAGGTATAAATATGGTTATTAATACATGAAATGGATATGGATAAAGGGGACATTAGGACAGGGACAGTAGGCACGTTGGTGCGCTTATGCACTCCCCTTACACACCCCTTAGGAATGGGGTGAGGTCAACAATAGATAGTCTAAGGTTAAAGATTTGGCAATAGTTCTAAAATTTGGCGCCTTTTTGATGGGTGTTTGCATTCCACTCTTACTCCTGTGCTCTTGGATCTTTCAACCATTGTGTTTTGCCTCGGATTGGCAACTCTGGTTCCTGCCATCCTCCCTCCTGGTATTTCTTTATTCACCCTTGCCCCTTTTTATGGTGGGATACTATCAAAGTAAAGAAAGACTGAAGTGTCGTTGTGATGGTATATCTGACAGTGGGCCTATTATCTGAATTGTGCCTCAGTCTGACTATTTTACCACCAGGAAAGAAGGAAGACCAGCATAGTCTGTAAAAACACAGATTATAGGTGAAAATTTCACTGATCCCTTTCAAACAACTATTTCCCAATATAGAGTGATGATACAAAGAGAAAAATTCTTATGGAATTTGTCCTAGGTCTTTGAAAGAAAAATAGAGTACACGTGTTATAAAAATATTCTCCTAACACAGCTAAACTATAACCCCCTAAAAAGGATTCTTAGTATTTTTCTCAAGAAACAAATTGCACATGAATAGATAATGCTGTATTTATTATTTTAGGAAAGGTATATCATATAATTACTGTTAAATAAAAATGGATGAGGGGAAAATCTCTTTTCCTTCTGGCTCCTAAATGTTTTCTCATGTATTTCAAAGATGGATATGTTTCATCTTACAGTTCTGTGGCAGGAGAAATGTTGTTCATGAGAAAATGAAATGCTCTGCTTTCAGGCATCCCTCCCTATCCATGAAATTAATTCTCCAAGTGCCAAATTTTAAGTAAAATATTAGTACCCGGTGCTCCTGGCCTTATTCCCTCTCTCTTATTTAATTCTCCTTGGCAAATACTTGCTTCAAGAATGTAGCAGTAATAAACAGAGGAAGCAAACTATTATGGCACTAAGGTCTTTTTAAAAGAAATTATTTAAATATTGAAATTGCACTTACTGTAGTTTATGTGGTTAATTGTGATGCACATATGCAGGCTTGCATGCACACAGACAATAAGGATAGATATATAGGAGTGTCACTGAAACTTCCTTCCACGCTAAGAAAAGGGTGCCTACGTAACTTTCTAAAAGAAACTGAAGGCAATAGTGTTTCCTGAAACTCTGTGATTTTTAACTAAATATTTGTATATAATAGATTTAGCTAAATTCCCAACTGGAGGTTCTTCACTGTCTGTGAGTACAAATCAAATAGTTGTGATCAACTCTGGAGAAATAGTATGAAGGCTATCCTGCTTTTATGGAATTTCCTTCTGCTGTTTGTTTATGCTGCAAGCTTCATTCTTGCAAATGTTAATATAATACAAAGCAAATAAGCCCACAGTATCAATATATTGAGATAACCTCTCAAAAGAAGTCCACCACACAATTTTGTCTCTAACCAGCAGTAGAGGGAGCTCTTCCACAACTACAAATGTCTCTTTTCTGCATTTTCTCATACCCTGAAACTTTTAAAAAATGTTTTTGATACAGTTGTAGCACTCCATGGGATATATACACATATATTATGTTTGTTAAAATAACTATTCATTTTCCTTGCCTGGAAAGCTAGCTCTCACTGTACAGGTAGAGATTTTTTGATATAGATATCAAAACACCCCAAATTCCTTATTCCTCTTTCCAATGATGGGAGCTTCTTTAGAGAATTCTTTATCCAGATAATGTTGAAATAGTTCACCAATTTGCTGAACCAAAAATTAAATAGGATTAAAATAATTGGGAGGAATAAGAGAATGAAAGAGGAATAAAGCAACTAAAGAACTGATTACACAGATTTATACAGACTTTTAAAATACAGACCATACATTTTCAAGAGCCAGTCTGGTGTAGTAGTTAAAGGCAACTGGGAGTTCTAAAGTTTAGAACTGTATAACACTACTGAAAATAAAGGGATAAAAGGATTAAGAAAGAGATAAAGAAAAAAGGTTAGGGGGAAAAATGAGTTAATATTAGTATTGCAATTAGATGATACCAGTTTTATGAATGAAATAGTTAGGTTATACTTATTCCCAGAGTAAATGAACAAGCAAGTAAATGGCCTTATAAAAATCACACATTCCTGTATTTTCACACAGTAAATACATTTATCTTCAACATGTTAGCAAAATGATAACTAATCTGATTCAATTCATCCCCACAATTACAACAAATTAATTTAAAATATGGAAAAGAAAACAATCATCCAAGCCATCAGATGTAGAAAACTTGCTAGACAATTTAAAAATTGTGTTAATTGGCACTACTTCTTTCAAAAGTTTAATTAAATAATTTCAAAATGTAGATCAATGGAATTTTCCTTTGTGGACATACTAATAACAAAATCATCTTTTAATGTATATGTCTCTTTATGCACTGGATATCAGAGTTTTAGGACTATCCTACATCTGAAAAGAGGATTCCAAGTGTTCAGTCATTCTGTCGATCAGTACCATACTGAAAAAGTGTGTGTGTGTGTGTGTGTGTATACATAGGCTTTAAAGAAATTAGTAAGCCTTCAGTCCCAGATTTTGTTCCCTTTGGACTATTTCCTAGAAAACAAAATATCTTTCTCTCTCTCTTTGTGAATTAATTCGTGTGCTTTCATTTTTGGCAAAATGTAAAAGTAATGAGTTGGATACAGGCCATCAAAGATTATTTTCCAAAGTTAGTTAGCACACAATGCACAGGTACTATTTGTTCAATTCCTCTAAATAAATGTACTCAGATGTCCTCCACTGACTTCCTGCTCATATTCTTTAGTGTCAGCCCTGAGTCAGTGATGATAAAATGTTTGCCCATGGAGAAGAGGATCTAGCTTTCTTCTGATATAAAAAATTGTGAGCAATCTATTCTGGCTAAACTTTCTCCATCACTATATTTTCCTTCCAAAAGGCCAAGAGGAACAGATGATCCAATTCAGGACTAATTAAACCAGGTTTCATGTCAGGGTGGATACTGCTATAGAATAGGTTAGTTTGTGTTTTAATTAATCTTCCTTCAGGGCTACAATTGTCAAAATAATTTCTGATTAAACCTGATCAAAATAGGAAGTTTAAAAAAGCAAGTGCTCCAAAGACATCTCATTTGGCACGTAATTATGTCACATGTCCTAAAGAAAGGGATTTGGTATTATTTCCAACTAAAGCCATGAAACTGTAACATGAAATTAAAATCCCTGCTCTACACCTAAACATGCTTTGAACAGTGAGGAACACATACTTCTCTGCCCCTTATTGTGCATATGTTAGGGCAAAAGATAGGAAGGCACTGATGAAAATGGTGGCATTAATAATGACATATAAATATGCATGATACCAGAAGCAAGAGTTGAAAATAGTAATAACTTTTCAAGATCTTATAGAGGAGGGTGTTTTTTTTTTAAATGCCTATTTCAAAGAAACCAGGTTTTCTATCTTAAAAAATAAGGTCTGCTGCTTGGTAAGATAATGAGGCCAAATTCATTAAAATATATGTTTTAACCTTAATGCTTTGTTTTGTATGTGGCAAAGTGCATTTCTATTTAAAATAGGTGGAAAAAGAAACAGCTTGCTGTGTTTTTGCAAGCAAATTGGCTTCTGCCTATAAATTATTCTACACAGTTTGCTTTTATCTAGGCAGCCTAGCAAAATGTTTAGAGATAATTTGAAAAAGCTGCTTTCTCTGGCCTGAACAGAGGTGGATCTTGACACTTCAATGCCACAAGCCTAGTACTGCATTACTAATGGGGTGCACAGCACCATGAGAAGCAAAAAGATGAGTCTGTGTTCTCTTCTTTCTTGTCACCTTAATTAAGAGGAAAATTGGCAAGGAAGGTAGGTTCTCATGATGCCATTGCTAATAGGAAATGGATTCCATTATGTTCTCTGGGGCTTTCAATTCCCCTATCTTTGCACACCGAGTCCAAAGTGCATTGGGCCTCCTGGCACATAATCCCGAAGAAATTTATGCTGTTTTCCAGAATTATCCAATAGGTGTGGAAGGCATCTGTGCAATCCCAGGGAAAAAAGATATTGCCTTGAACTTTTCCAGGCATGTGTTATGTTCATGTTTTCTCCACTTTTTGGAGATCAAAGCATTGTTCAGTGTCTTAAGAGCTTTTATGACTACAGCAAATGTGATGCCCGTGGGACTGTTAAGACTGTTTCCTTCATGTTTGTATATATCTTAAGTCTGCCTACAGCTTGGTCTAAGTCAGTTATGGTGAACCTTTTCAGCACCGAGCGCTCATCTAGGCTGCAATTTGGGACATGACCGAGAACTGCTACTCCAGACAAGGAAAAATGTTTTCTGTTAATCTTATGAACTTCAGTGTGATTGAAAAGTCAAGACTTTCTCTCCTCAGATTTTTGGAGATAACTTTAGCAATTCCAAAACTCTCATTCTGGTGTGCCTTGTTTATGAAGCATAACAGGAATCACAGAACATGCAGATAAAGTTTTACCACATCAGCCATCAAAACTTAGACTATATTAGTGTTGTTCCATGTTCAGCTACTGTATTGAGTCTAAACATCACTTGACTGAATGTTGTTCCAGGGCAGGTCTTATTCTTAAAGGAGGCATTCTTATTTTGCCAGAAAATGTTCTTTCCTTAGAGAAAATTGTATGAGATGTTACTAGGAATAGGAGACATATGAGCAATTCTTTTAAAAGAAATGGATATTCATAGCACTGTATGCTTGTACTTTTAATGCAGATAGCCCATTGCTATCCACAATATGGTTACAATATGATTTTTAAGGTTTGATTCAGATTAAAATAGAGCATATAGTCCAGCATACACATTGTTTTTCATTATGCATTCCTTATAACTATGTTGACATTTACTATCTCATTCACTTCTTTGTAAACATGCATACCTTGTGCCCGATAGCTTTCCTGCCTTTCTTAACCCGTATCCTTCAAAGTTGAGATTGCCGAGGGATCCAACTATGAGATGGCTGGAGGCTTGGCAACCATAATCTCAAAACATCTGGAAGGCACCAGATTGAGGAAGACTGCTATCCTTTAAATTACTACTATATGTGTAATTTATACATACATATACATATTCAGCCTAGCAAATATTTTATTCTTAGGTTGTTCTAACCCCTAAATTTGTGCTTCATAATATGTTTTCTTTATTCTCACCATGCCAACAGTATATTATGACTTGGGTTTTTTTTTTTTGTTACTATTATAAAGCCTTTCAACATGTTGATTTAAATAGCTAGTTTTGCTTGATGTTTTCAATGTATTGTAGTTATAAGCTTGATTATAGTTACTTATAAACAATTAAAATTAATTATTATTTTAATTAATATTATTAATTACTTCACTCTAATTGAGAAATGGAGGGTAAGGACTGTAAGCCAAGATTTAGCCAATGAAGTGGATAATACCCTGATTAAGTAAAGAGGGAAAAAAACTATTTTCCTTATCTATTTACTACAGTTTTTGTTACTCTGGTTTCAGGAGACATGAACCAGCAAAATTGTCCTGTAATATAAAAATTAGATGATGATTACCATTAACTAAGATCCAAAGAGATTGACTAAATTCATGAAAGATTTAGTTTTGAAGGCACATTGATATTTGGGTTGGAAGCATGCTGTCCCCAACAAGAAGCTTCTGAGACCTTCTTGAAGTATTGAACTGACCATTGTGAAAAAGCAAAGTGCTGGACCAAGGCACTTATTAATTAATGTTCTTATTCTTATGCTCAAGTGTCACTATTTCTCTTACGAGTAGAAAAACAGTGATTTTTCTCTGCATCCAGATTGCAAAGACAACTGTTAGAAATAAAGCCTTTCTTTCTTCAAGCTATTCTGAGAATGTATATCTGCTTTCAGGCCCACAAATCAGGAAGGGCAAAAGTGCCAAATAGGGTTTATTTTTTGGCTTAGTGCATTGTGAGTATCCATGCAGTATAATTTGTCAACAATGCTCAGTGTGTGGCTTGGGCACAATCTCTCTGGTTGAATAGATTTATGAATGTGAATTATGTGTTTGTGTGTGTGTGCTTGCGTGTGGCCCTTGTTGCTCTATCTACCAACGTGTTGCAGCATCAATCGGGTTAGTAGAAATAGCAAAAAACTTTTCAACACCAAAAGATTCAAAACTGGGCTTCAGAGATAAAGCTTGTATATTCGTTGCAATTTAGGATTATGTGTTTTGCACAATGAATTCACTCCTCCTCTGCCGTAGAAAATGTGGCTTGTTATTTCCCCCCAGTGTTAGGGATAGAGTTTTCTTCAGCCAATTTTATCAATTGGGGAGAAACAACTTAAATCACAAATGCCAGCCAATCCATTATCAATGGAAGTTGGTGCAGAATTACTGATCTAGTTACTCAATATGAATTTTGCATATTTGATTAAAAGATTAAAAAAAGAAAAGAAAAGAGGAGCAAATTCTTAGGCTTTTGCCTCAGATTGTCCTTGGTCAGCTATTTCTGAGTTGAAATAGTTTTGAATTATTTATGTGTAGAGTTGAATCAAAATGAATGTTATTTCTTGCTTTTCTGCCTCCTTAAAGAAACTACCACATTGTCTGTTTGAAATGCAAGCTAATGCCAGCTCATACTGTCTCCATAATTATTGCTAGCTCTTTCAACTAGATGGATCTTGTATACAAGAACAAAGGGAAGAAAAGGTCTATATAATGGATTTAGAATGTTTCATAAGATTCATGTTGTTTGACACCTTCGGTAGCCGAGCAGAAAAATCTATTATCACCAATCATCAGATTTTAAATTGTTATTAGAAGGAATAGAATACAATACTATTAATAACATTCATCATCATCTAAGCCTCTTGGTATTCTCTTCTACCTCTAATACTTTAAATTTCTGCCTTTTCTCTTTTCAGACTTCGTCAGCTGATGCTTTTCATTTTCCTGATATCAATAATCATTTCAGAAACTGAATTTCAATGTTTCAGATTCATGAACCACAGAAGACAAAACATTCATATCAGATATATTTTTCTCCCCGTTTGATAAACAGATTTTAATAATTCATGACTTGATATGATATATATACTCTGAGTTGTATTCTTATAAAACCTGCAAAGCTAAATGCATACTGTAGTAAGTATTTGTACAACTGAATGCTACTTCATAATTATTCACTATTCCTCTATGTTCCTGTCCATTGTATGTTGCTGATAGCGAGACAGCACTGATGTGATATGAAACACCTGCAAATTCTAGTTCTTTGCCAGTGCTGAAAAACCAGATCTGTTTCTTCCTTTCTTAAGCCACAAGTGAAATGAATACACCAGTAAATTCATCCTGTACTCGGATGCACTTTTTTTTTCATTACACACACTGGCTGCCACTTCCTATCTTGCATTTCACTCAGATCCTAGTGTCTGTTTCTTGCTTTGGAGAAGCCCTCAAATGCAATTTTGCTGACATGCAAAGGGTGTACTGACACGTTCTGGATTTTCCGAGATTATTTATTTGTTAATTTATTTATCAATTCCAAGAAGTACAAGTATCAATTGTACTGTCCAATTCCAGACAATACAATAAAACAAGGTTTTCAATAAATAATGAACAGGATAGGAGGTTGTATCAAACAACACAGAAATGCAGTGTATGTATGTATGTATGTATGTATGTATGTATGTATGTATGTATGTATGTATATAAATGCAGTATATATGTACACACACACACACACACACACACACACACACACACACACACACACAAACATAAAAAAACAGGGTTCTTGTTAGCCTAGCTTAAGGCCTGGGAAAACAGCAAGGTCTTTAAGGAGTTTCAGAAGCCCTATGGATTCTGAAGGTGAAGCCATATGGATTTCAGGGGAACTCATTCCAGAAGGCAGGTGCCACAACAATCTGCTGATCTGCCACCATAGTCAGTCAGTCAGTCTCTCTCTCTCTCTCTCTCTCTCTCTCTCTCTGTGGAGGACATAACAGAAGCATTTTTATTTATTTTATGAAGGAAGGTGGAATAACTTTTCATTCATGGAGCATGGGAACCTTTGGTGGGAACAGTAAACTCTGTATTAAGCAAGCTTAATGCAGAGAAAGTGACTGCTATTTGGCTGGTGTTTGGGGTATTTTAACTATTGGCTAGCAGAGACTGAACAAAGATTAGTTGCAGTTGAAAACTAAGCTCCGGTCTTGGAAGTATATACAGTAACTAACACTATGTCAAACGAGTTTCCAGTCTGCAGATGAGCACAACAGCATGGAGGAAATGTAAGTTGGTGTCAACAGGTGTTAGGAATGAAGAGAAAATGGAATGGCTGGTGATATGTTTTGTCACTATTTGCCTATTTGTAAAATTTGCTATTTTACCTAGGCCAGTGATGCCATTGCGTGCCAAAAGTGGGAGCAGTGCCGGGGTGTGTGTGTGTGTGTGTTGTGCATGCATGTACCCACATCAGTAATTTTATGCACCCTGCCCCCCTGTGCTCCCCCTGCTTTTGGCACATGATTGCATGGTGGGCCTGTTAAGCCCATTTTTTGCTCTCCCCAGGCTCCAGACCCTTTCTATAGGAGCCTGGGGAGGGTGAAAACAGCCTTCTTGACCCCCCCCCCACCCCGGAGGCCCTCTGGAAGCCGAAAACAGCCTGTTTCCTGACTTCCAGTGGGCCCAAAAGGTCCCAAAATCAGCTGGCTGGTGCACACATGCACACCGAAGCTGAGTTCGCATGCCCACCAATATGGCTCTGCATGCCACCTGTGGCACACGTGCTGTAGGTTCACCATCACCTAGGCTAACATGTCACCTAGGGTAACATTCCCTCCTTCTCTTCTTCCTATTTGCAACTTGGGTGAGGAAGAGGAAGATACAGCAGCAGCAGCAGCCGGCACCACCCAAAGGCAAAAGTCATAGTACACTTGAAAAAAGAGGTTAAAAAAAATATCCATGATTCTGAAGTGTTACATAAATATGACTGATGTTATCCAGTAAAATATTTACAGTAACAGTATCTTTATTCATTGAACAGTAGAAGTAAAATGAAGCTAAATGTTTTAAAGAACATCCTCTATTATGCTCTGCAGCTAGTGTGTCCTAGATAACTAACTGCAAAAGTAATGAAAGCAAACAAGATACAGTATCCTTCGCCGACTTGTATACAAGGTAGTATAACTAAAATTAAAATTAAAAAAAAAAAAGAATATGCTTCGTATCTTGATGCATTAGTACCTTGTACAATTTTAGCATGGTTGTCTAGAACTATTGTATTTTCTGCAGTATATCTTCAGCATCCTCTTTTTCTCCAATCTTTGGGCTCAATTGTTTAAAAGCCAAAATACTGTCTGTGGTTAAAATATACTGATTTAGCATAAGGTAGAATAGAATGGATGTAGTTCAGGGTTGAACTGTGGAGTCTCTGATGCTCTTTGATTAGGTAACATCAGTGCAAGCAAGTGTGAAGTTTGATTCCAGTTTTTATTCAAAAGCTTGCGCTGGCAGTTTTGGTGGATGTAGCTTCTCCTTAGTAATTTCTTGATCCGGCTATCATTTTATGTCCAATTGTGTGGTGTTAATCCCTGCTTTTCTGGGTGATATCAGGCTGCTGGAAAGGATATTTGCCGGTCTTTTTGTTTCCTCAGGACAAACTATCAACTGATGTTACCTAGTTGGGTAATGGAACATCTGCAAGCAAACAACCAAGTATCCTATCAGCATAAAAATGGCCAAGCTTTAGAATATCATTATCAGACTTGCCTAAGTAAATAAAGTATCCATTTTCCTGGACAAGTTTGGGATTAGGGCATGATAAACAGACATCCATGTTGCCTATAGCATACTGTATAACTAGCTAACTCTTATTGGGGAAACTCAGCCAATTTTCTAGTATGCTTGCAATTGCACAATTAGCCAGATGGATAAGGAATTTCTCCTTGAAATGAACCAAAAGTGCCACCTTGTGTCTTGTCTCCTGTTAGAGGACAGATGAAACTCTGTATTTCAGCCAGCTAAGGGTTTGTATACTAATCCTCATGACCAGAGATGGGTTGCTCCTGGTTCTGTCCGGTTCTTACGAACCGGTAGTAAGAGCGGTGGGAGGCTCCATCTGCCCAGACATCATCATGGGTGATCTGTGCATGCCAGAAGCACGCTCCCTGCTGTGAACCGGTAGTAAAGTTAAGTAGAACCCACCACTGCTCATGACCGTATTTTGGGACAGTTATGTTCAATTGCTGCTGGACAAGAGAGAGTGAAAGTAACACGGAGACAAGGTAGGATTTCCATATGCTTCACAGCCATAAAAAAATGTGTTCACTGTTATTGCTATACAATTTACAGGAACTGCTGTTTGGCTAAATCTGTTGTCATTCCAGGCAGAATTATATTGATTAGACAGGCTGCTACTTAATTTTTTTTTCAACTAATCAAAAATCTTGGACTCCAGATTGGCAGCATGTACTTCCTCTTTGTCTCTTATTTTAAGGCATATGCTTTAGTTACATGAATTTTCCATCTCAGAATGGAAAGAACTCTCCTCTCTTGCTTTAATTTCATACACTTGTAGTCAGAGAAAATTCCAATCCTATATGCTATACTTGTGACACAGTTGGTTATTTTTGCCTAATGCAGAATGAGCCTTGGAGCATTTATCCAATGCCAATGTCACCCGGTGCCCTTTGAGGTGGAGGTGGCATGGGAGTTTCAAATGGATAAATGAATATACATATATATTTCAAATGAGTGCCTTCTTACTCTGTGATATCTCTGCAACTGTAAAGTAAATCTCATATTTATAATGCAGATATGCGAGTCCTTTTCATTCAGAATTATGTGGAGACGTGAAAGCTTTGTGAGTCAATGATATGTGACTACTTAAAACCATGGGTTATCTCAGTATTCAGCAGGCTGGTGCTCAGCCAACCTGTGACAGGCCAAGCACAACTTCCTTAGGCTATATATTGTTAGTTATGTGCCGATGAGGCTCCCCGTTGAGATCACAAAGGCAGACAGTAATCCCCACAGAATCAAAACAGCAGCTTCTCACCTACTTCTGCTCTGGGGTGTGCAGTTGCCAGCACAGCAAACTGAGGTAAAATAATTAACCCTCTATTAAGGTGATATGAGCCTGTTCTTGCTTGTTCCCTCCAATATACATTAATTTCTCACTTCCAGTTAGCATAATGGATACACTTGAACAACAGGTTGTATAATAATTTACTGTCACACACCTAGGTGCTTCTCCCTCAGGACTGATATGCCTATATAGCATGCTGGCTCAAGAATTCTGGGAGTTGAAGTCATAAAGGTTCCCCACCTCTACTATATAACAATCATTTTTGATTTGTTTTAAAAGTATGTCAAGGATTCCCTTTCTTCCATGCTTCAACTGAAAGAAATCAGTACACCATGCTGGGCATGGCAGCATAAAAAACTAGCCATGGAAATGATATCCATTCATGTCATTTGCAGAAAGGAACCCTGGGGATATTCATATTTTAATTATGGCTGCCTACAACTGTGCTATCTGTCAATGTTTCATTTGCGCCTGTGACATAGAGCAGCTTTTCCCATCCTGATGCTCTCCAGATGTATTGGGACTATGTGCAACTTGAGGATTACTGATGATGTGCCATCAAATCAGTGTTGACTCTTAGGAACCACACAGATTTTCTCCATGACAATTTGTGCCTAGAGTTGTAATCTAAATACATCTAGCAAATTATACCTGGTTATGGGAGGCTCACCTATATGTCTGTCTCACAACATTTTTAAGCCTGTTACAAGCAGGCTTTGTGCTAAACCCATTCAGCTTGGCACGCCGAAAATGCACATTCTGGTCTGAGATGGTGATGCAAGGCTTATCTTGCCTATAGTCCTACTAGGTTTCTGTTCTCCTTTCTTTATTTTCTTATGCCAATCTTATAGTAATTCAATGCAAGTGCAAAGCAGGGAATGGAAATCACAGTGGGGAATTGACTGTAATGAAAGCTGTTGCTGAAGTCCCTCTGTTTCCTGGAAGAGCATAAATGGATGGTGTGATTTACAAGGTTAAAATGAAACGGAGTACCATTGCCTTGGATGCTGTACTATAGATATACAGAGAAAGGCAACATTAGCAGCACAAATGATACAACTGAAGGCAAAATCTCCTTCAAATTGAGTTTTCTCTTGATGACTTCATACAGTCATCAATGTAGTTTTTTTGGCAATAGAGCAGATGTAGTTTGCCATTATATTCTCCTCAAATTTTGGTATTCCTTGACAATCCCCCATAAAAGTAAAAACCAGGCCCAATTTTTCTTAGCTTCTGAGTGCAGACAAGGTCAACTAAATCCGACCACATGGTGAAGCACAAAACTCTTTTGCGTCTCATGTTTTAAATTATTAATAATGGTTTCTCTTATTTCACTTTCTCCTTTCAAAGCGCAGATCACATAAAGACACTGCTTGACTGTTATCAGTCCATAGACCGATATGAGCACTGAGATGTTCTAGACCAGTTGCAAAAAAATAAGGTCACAGAGAGCAGTCCCTCAGAATCAATCTGACATAGCCACGGAGTAAAAAAGAAAAGAAAAGAAAAATGTAATTAGTAAATGATTGGCAATAAACAGTGATGTAAAAATATAGGAGTAATTTTTTAAAAATATAAAAAACGCTTATGCCTACCAAACAGTGTATCTCATCTGAACATGATATGCTTTCACAGCTCCATATTACCAGGCCCTAGGTGTTGAGCATCTGCATAAGTCGAGAAGTTTTCCATTCATATCTTAAGTGTGTGCATCTTCAAAAAGGAAGCCTCAATGAGTAACATGAATTGATGACATTTTAATGTTCAGATTCCTTTTGAACAAGGATAAAGTGGAATAAATTAAGAGTATTGGGCAAAAGTTTCATTTTGTTCACAATCAATAATTATGTCTGATTCACCGCACTGAATCAGCTGCATATCTACTTCTGTTCTTTCTTCCTACTCCCCTGCCCCATGACCTCTTGAAGTTCTTTTCTGACACAAATCTATTTTTAAATTGGCTTTTGGAAACCCTGTAAAATGCCATTTTCTCTGATGATATGCATACATTCGCTATGGTTTTTGCTAATGGTGAAAATTATTTCTCAGAAAGGGATTCTAAAAGTTCAATAAGATACAGTTCAAAGGCAACTTTCTAGGAGTGTCTGAAATATGCATCTTCTACAGTCCTTTAGGCAAATCTGTCTGAACTATAAAGATCAAAGAGATAGGAATGCCTCACAAGAGATATTACATATAGTGTCCAATAAACATCGCTATAGTTTCTTCAGAGGCATCTTGCAAGTTCTCCTGCAACACAAAAGTTTATTGCAGGAATATAAGCATGCAAATGTAAAGCAGACTTTGAATCTTAGAAAAGGGCATTTCTGATAAAGATTGATAGCTGTAATCCTGAATATTTTTTTAAAAAATTGAGTATAAATGGATTGGAGGCAGGCTGAGAAGATGCATGGTTACATACTTATCAATGCTTTATCTTCTCAGAAAAGTTGATTTCAGATTGTATTCAAGAGGAAAGAATCGATTTCTGTTCATAAAGCAATAATAATCTCTTTTCTTGTAAGGAGTAACACAAAGAAGAGATACTGAAATCCATCACAGGAGCATACAGTAACATCAGGGTAGTTCAGATTAAAATCCAATTTTAATCACTTCCTGAAGTACTGAAGCTACAGTTTCATTTGTTAAAAGCAATCATCCCACAATCTGTCACCATCTAGATGAGCTGGATTATAATTTCCAGCCTCCCTATGGGAATTCAGTTATGACTGTATTAATGGGGTATTATCAGAGTTGAAATCCAAAAGATCTGAATGGCATTACGATAGGAAAAATATTATGATTTCTCAAAGACATACATTTATTTACTCCAACAGGGGATACAAATTTTACACAAAAGAAAAGTATATGTTCATACAGTTCTCATTACTTCTAATTCTGAATGTCTCATATGTGGCAATTCCATCCTTTATTGTAAAGTTGGAAGTATTCTTCTAGACTTATTAAGTATTCTTATTCCTGAGTCAGATGCTTCTGTTTATCTTCCACTTCGATTATTCACTTACCTATTTCTTCAGAATATCATTTTAGTTATGCAAGCTTAATCACAGGAAATAATTATTCCTTTTATTCAAGAAATTGCTGGTAAATAGGGCCACTCTTTGGTGGCCCTATTTACCATAACTATTTGTACTGTTGCTGTAACTATTTGCACTGTTGCCATCGTCACACTTAAAGCTTGAGTCTTTTGGAGAATGGGGATAGTTTAGCTTTGGTAGAGGGAATATTTAGCATCCATGTCAAGGCTGCCTGCTACATGACTAGAGTCAATTGCATCAACAATGTCTTACAACTCAAAATTGCACATGAACTTCTTGATAAATAAACCTTTTAGTCCCCTGTACAATATCAAGAGATTGAACCTTATCAAAACTACCGGTAATTGAAAATGTAAGAAAACAAAGATTGAAACAATTTCTTCTTCTGGATAAGACTCAGTTTGCATATTATGTTATGTTTCTTACAACCGATAGATTCAGGGAAAATTTATATGCAAAAAAACCCTATTTCCATTAAAAACAAGCCAATTGTCTTTAGATGTTAGAGGGATTCTTTAAAGACCCAAACGACAAAACAAGATAATAGGTTCAGTCACTTCTAAAGGATACTTTAGTATTTAATTTGCTGCTCAAAATGAACATTTAGCCTGAAGATTCAACTAGTGAAGCAATGCCCCATCACATAGTCTATAAAATCTAACAACCCTCATTTGATCTTGTTTGATGAAAGGATAAAATATGACTACGTATTAGAAAGAGCTTTCTCTCAAAAGGGATTGGCTGAAATCATACCATGACATTCTCCAGGCACTGTTTACAAAGTCAATGACTGTGTGGGTAAATATAACAGGTATAAATACACCCACACTACTGACAATGTGGATGTTAAAGCTCTCTTTTTTTTCTTCTCCTAAGAAATAAATACCTTTTAACAGCTAAGAGTCAAGGATGTCCTTGAAGGCAAAAATCCCACTTAACATAGGCAAACCACAGAATTGCTCAACGTTCAATTCCCTACCTAAAACATGCAGGCAATGTTGACTTGCAGTGCACACAGGAATTACAAAATGTGTTTGAGATTAGAAGGTGCTGAAAAGGTTCTTTTTCTTGATGGCCTGTAAAACCTTGGAGAGATAACCAATGAGCCAGGATGATCCTAGCAATCATGAAAGAACGGTAGTAAACTGAATAATCACTTAAAATAAACTACATTGTAATGGGCCCCCAGCAATTGCTTAACATTCTTGGCTCCAAACATGGTGGCAGGCGCAACAATCTCTAGGTTTCTGATCATTTATTGGTGGAACTACAAGGAAAACAAGTAGCCCAAACAGCCCTGATAAACAGTGGCTCTTTCTGATAATATTGACCTTCTCAAAGATTATTTTCAATACATAATGCAATCCCAAAGCAGCATCTTTTGCCTAGAATGAATTGGGCTTAACGAAAACCACCATGCTGTCTTTGCATTGTGTTTCTCACAAATCAAAGTTGCACCCCTTGCTGCAAAAGCCTGTTCATGATGTGTCATTTGGAAACAGAGGATTCCTTTGATTCATAATGGTTCACTGCAGCACTTCTAAGTGTTTTTGTTTTCCTTGAACATTAAAGCAGGATCCCTTAGATTGCAGAACTGGGTCTATGTTTTTGTTGTTCTGCTTGTTTTGTTTTTAACAAAACCCAGTTATTTTTTTTAATTTTTTTAATTTGATTTATATGCCGCCCTTCTCCGGAGACTCAGGGCGGCTTACAATGCATTAAGCAATAGCCTTCATACTTTTGTATATATTTATACAAAGTCAGCTTATTGCCCCCACAAACTGGGTCCTCAATTTACCCACCTTAGAAAGGATGGAAGGCTGAGTCGACCTTGAGCCTGGCTAGGACTGAACTCGCAGAATTACAGGCAGCTGGATGTTAATTGCTGCCTTTAGTAGGAGGCATTAGCCCCCTACGCTCCTCAGGCTCTTTTATTTTGCCAAGATAGTATCAAAAGAAGAGTATTAGAAAACAGCCTCCTGCACCTTTCCATCCTATCCTTCAAACAGATGCTGTGATCAAAATAATTTTGTCCAAGTTATTCATAGTATTGCTGTCTAAGTTAATTATACTGTATAACCATGGTACACCAAATATCTTTCCAAACAATAAGCATAAATTATTAAAACAGGGAAAAATATCCCAGAAATGAAAATAGTTAATGTTAAGAATATTCTTCATTGCTATGATGAGGATTTATACAATCTGATAAACTACAATCCCTTCCATACAAACTCTCCACAATCCATGGATTCAACCTGTGTGCCCTTCAGATGAAAGAATCCTCAGCTATGGCCAGTCATGTAGAGGTTGACACTACAGAGTACTAATGCAATACTTTGATAATGTCCTTGCACGTCTAAGCAAAGTCATTATGTCAAATATGTCATAGAATTTAAAAAAGGAGGAAGCAATGGGTTATAATCATACGCAGGTGTCTTTTCTTCGGAACAAACTCTTCAGTTTCATCAGTATGAATGGTAGCTGTTCCAAAATTAAGTAGATTCAAGACTAGAATAATGAGTAGTGCCCCCTTTGGTGTTTTATCAAAAGGGAGGAGAATCAGAGCAAAAAGATTAGTTTGGTTGGTATATATATATACATATTTCTCCAAAGGACAAGGTCTCCTTTGCCATGGTGAAATGGCACTGGAGCTTTCTAAAAGGTCAGATTATTAACTCTGCCCTTTGGAAAATGACATATTTTAAAGTCTTTCAGTGAATGCCCAAAATTATCTTTACTGCCTTCTGAAAATCAGAAACAGAATGAAAAAAGTCATCCGTTTTCTAAAACTGCTTATTCTTCCTTTTAATGATTTTGTAAGTCTGGAATTGATAATATAATTAGGTTTTTAAAACACAGTTGATAGAAATAATATGGAAAACCGAAACAATTTCCACAGGATTCAAGATTAACATTTAGCTCTGTAAATGACATAAACATGAGACAAAATACCAATTGTGTCAAATCTTACACAACAGAAACTGTTGTGCAAGATGATTGTTTCAAGCCTTTTACACAATTCAGTCCCCCCAAAAATGTGTAGAGGACACTAGTGTTAACAAAACCAGCTAAGAATGGAAAGAATGTTGACCTAACCATTTCTTAAGAGCCTGTCATTTTGATCCGCCAGTCAATCCTGCTAATCCACAGCAGGCCATTCTAAGAAGCAAGATTTGGCACAGATTTTTCAAGTTTATTTTTGTCAAATGCCAATTCACACTTTACAGACAAAAAGTCTGTTTTTTCAGACTTTTTCTCTGAGAACATTTTGACTAGACAACCTCAACCAGTCCCTTGATAAAAGTATGTAGAAGTAAAGGTGTCCCATATAACTTGCTTATTATATTAAAACATCACATTGCAAAATACATGTCAAAAAACATAAGGTGACATCCACACACACAAATACATTTAGTCTAATCTTCTAGAGGTGAAGGTGATCCAAAGGCCAATTGTAAAGTTGGTATAATCAAATACACCTCTGACTGCATGGAAAATAACATGCATTTAAAGTGACCTTTTAAAATTCTTTCTATAGGTGATGAATCTCTTTCCCAAATGATTTACAAGCTTTAGATGTGCTAAATTAACATACAGTATTTACATTTTTTTAAAAAAAATATATATGCCACCCATCTCACTATCAAGCGACTCTGGGCAGCTCATAGCATCATAAATAACAGTATAGACAATTAAAAGGTTAAAAATAATAGAACATTTGACATTAAAAATTAAAACATTAAAATTAATAGCAAAGTAGGTAAAAAGACCGAATACAGAAATGGGATGAAGATGAAATCATCATTAAATCTGTCTACTATCTACCTCCAGAAAGGGAGGTGAATTTACCTTCCTTCCGATCTTATGCCTGAACCAAATGTTCAATAGGCACATATCTATCTCTATTATTTCTCTGCTGTATCTAATTGCAAAACTATTCCCTGCATGGATGTCCTCTTCAAGTTTCCAAGCCCTCAAATATATATTGGTTAAATGATTGTCATAGCTACATTATTTGCATTCTGGCATTGCCAGCTGTTACTATGCTGAGTGCATTCTTTTGTGACTACAGGAAGAAAATGTGAAGGATGAATGAAAACATTTAACTTCTCAACTGGATATGTGTCAGTGTTCTAATATGACAGGCATTTGTTTCTGTGCACTGGGCCAGCTTCTTTTCAGTTTCATGCTTTCCTAATTCATTCCATATCACTGTCTAGGAAAGAATGTTTGACTTGATAAAATTATGCACAGTCTTGACTTCAGAATATTAAAATGGGCAGGGAATAGATGGCTCACGTGATTGGTAAAGGTTCATATTTCAGTGCACTGTTCATAATTTGGTTTCTAATAATCATTCAATCATTCTTGTAAACAATTTAATGTCTTCAGTGAGAAGAACAAGTGTGAAACTCATTACAGCTTTTATGTAGCTCACAAAGAAGAAAACCATGTGTCATAATCAATGCTAAAGCCTAAAATATTAGTGAATCTGGATGTAATTCTAAGTTGAGCAGCAACAGAGAACAAAATTTTAAAATAAGAGGCAATTTGAAATCACACCCCTTGTTTACTTGTTGCATTCACTTTATAAGTCACCTAACTGGAAGACTTAGTGACATACAGAAATTTAAAATGCCTCATGTCCTACCAGACAAGCCAAGTCTGAAAACAGTAGGGTTAGAGACTTCAAGGAAAATGCTATTCCTGAGGGGAGAACTGGCAATATTTCTTCAATGACCTATGGCATGGGCAAAGAACTTATTTTGGGATGGAGGCAACATTTTAAAGAAGTTATTTGCAGATAGCAAACTGCATGTTTGTTGGTATGATTTTCGGTGTCCAGATTTTGGAGGTGTGCGGGAAGTTAATGGTTAAAATGAGTGTCATAATCTCAGTCCACCAAAGGGTTACTAATGATGTCACTGGAAAGAGCAACCAGGTTTTAGAAGACTGGAAAGTTTGGGGAGAAGAAGATTTCAATGCAAATGAGGTCATTAAACTCCGTTGAGACCTCTTCAATATAAATACTTCCGTTCCTATTCCCAAACTGGCAGAGGTGGGGGGTGGAGACATGCCAGCAAAAAGCAGCCTGAAGGAAAGAAAGTAATACAGTTCTGATCTTGAACTGAACACTGAAAATGATAAATTTAAGTTACTATCATTCAGAAATCATCCCAGGTTAGATGTTGGTGGAACTGCATAGGAAAGCATTTTACTTAGTCTACCAGAGAATTATGTTTGGATTCCCCTCTCCCCCCCAGTTTTCATTCATTGCGTAGGAAGGAAATCAAGTTTCCCCACCATATATTCTTCCCACCATAATCAGGACAAAATGTTCAAAATCACACAAGAGAAGCAATTCTTGACAAAGATCAAAATGCAATGGAAAATGCCAATATAATTGGGTGAACATTCAGTATAACGAAATAACAATATAATAATGAATTGAAAGGGACTTTGGAGATCTTCTAATCTAACTCTCTGCACAAGCAAGAGACTCTGTATACTATTCTGGACAAATGGCTGTCCAATCTCTTCTTAAAAACTTCCAATGATGGCACACTTACACCTTCTGGAGGCAAGCCGCTCCACTGATTGTTTTCACTGTTAGGAAATTTCTAGCTGTAGGTTGAATCTCTTTCTGGTAAATTTCCAAATGTTCCTTCTTGTCCTACTCTGAGATGGTTTGGAAAATAAGTAAACCTCCTTCTCTCTATGGCAGCCCCTCAAATATTGGAAGATTACTATCAATCTTCTAGTCCTTCTCTTTGCTCGACTAGATATACCAAGTTTCTGTCCCCGTTCATTGTCTTCCAATCCCTTAATCATCTTTGTTGCTCTTCTCTGCAGTCTCAACATCTTTTTTGTATTGTGGTAACCAATACTGGATGCAGTATTCCAGCATTCCCTGTCTATCTAAGCCAGGGGTGAAATATAAAATTTGTTACTACCAGTTCTGTGGGCGTGGCTTGGTGGGGGGGGGGTGTAATGTGACTGGTTGGGCATGGCCAACTTTTTTTTTATTTTAATTTTTCAAAGTATTTTTTCTGGAATGCATTGCAGAAAAATGCATTTTTCATGGAATGCATTTTTTGCATTCTGAAATGCAAAAAAATGCTTTAAAAAGCCTCTGCCGATCAGGAACACAGCTGGGATCATCAGAGCCTTTTCAAAGCATTTTTTTAACCACCTCTTTAGCTGAAGAGATTGCAGAAAAAAATGCTTTAAAAGTCTCTCTGATGATCCCAGCTGAGTTGCCTGATGTTTTAAAAAATGCTTTGAAAAGTCTCTCTGACGATCAGGCAACTCAGTTGGAATCATCAGAGAGACTTTTAAAGCATTTTTTTCTGCAACCTCTTCCGGGTTAAAAAATGGTAGTTAAATGGTAAAAAAAAGGTGGTTAAAAAAATGCTTTGAAAAGGCTGTGAGATCCCAGCTGTGTTGCCTGATCGTCAGAGACTTTTCAAAGCATTTTTTAAACCACCTCTTCCCCGGAAGAGGTTGCAGAAAAAAAATGCTTTGAAAAGCCTGAGATCCCAGCTGAGCCATGTGATCATGAGAGGCTCTTTACTTTTAAAAGCATTTTTGGTGGAAGAAGTTTTAGAAAAAATGCTTTTAAAAGTAAAAGTTTTTAAAAAAAGCCTCTAATGTTCATGCGGCTCAGCTGTGCATGGTGTGGGGGGGGGGCGCAGGGATTTTTGCTACCGGTTCTCTGAACCACCCGCCATCATCGCTACCAGATCAGACGATCTGGTCTGAACCGGGAGCATTTCACCCCTGATCTAAAAAAGTAATCCTTTTCCAAAGAGATTTCCAATTGTGCCAAAAGAGTGGAAAACCACATCTGAGCAGGGTGTCTGATTGGTGCCTCTTGGAATGCGGGAAAGTGCGCTCTTTTGAGGAATAAAGAACAAGAATTCCTTTATAAGGAAAGACAATGTGTGTGCCTCTAACAGCTGATTTTTGTACATTGCACTCTCAGAGTAAACTTCACCTCTGATTCAAGCAACTGTGCATTCTTTATTCCTGGCTTGGAAATGAACATGGAAAGATTTCTTTCCAACAATTGGATTAAAGAAATTCTGCTTTTTAAGCTTCATTCAAAAGGTAAGAGAGCTCCACAGAAATTCTCACGTTTGGAAGATGGTATTCTTACACTTAGTGATGAGAGAGTGTTCTGCCCCAGCTACGGACCCCAAAGAACGCAGCACACACAAAGTCTGTACAAACCTTAATTTACTAAAATAAAATCAGTTTCTTTTCAAACAAAGGCTTTTAATTAATTTTCTTAACAGCCTGCAAGAATCCAAAGAATAAATAATATTAATCTTACTATGGTTGGCAGAAAGCCCAGAAGCAATTTGCAGAGAACTAAGATCAAGGCACAAAGAAGAGTGAACGAAGTTGTTACCTGCAAATTGCTTCAGTTGGCGTTCCTCCTTAAATAGGCTAAGGGAGTGGCCAATTAGCCCCAAGCCTTACTCTCAAGATCTCCTCCTGAGGAGCCACTCCTGCCTTTTGGCAGCTCTGCATGCCCATGCATCAAGAAGAGGCTCCTCCTCTTCGTCCTCTTCACTTAAGGGAGCTTCTGGAGGTTCTGAAGGCCCTGGCTGAATCCCCGCCTCTGGCACCACATCTTCTCCAGTCTCATTGTCCGACTAAAGTGCCAGCTGCACAGGCTGCTGGCGCAGTACCACACCAGCCTCCTCACTGTCCGAATCAGCCACCAGCCGCACAGGCCGCATACGGGCCACAACAGAGAGCTAATTGCACAGTGTGTGTGTGTGTGTGTGTGTGTGTGTGTGTGTCTGTCTGTCTGTCTGTCTGTCTTTCTGCTAGCAGGACTGGGATTCAGCTGAGCAGTGATTGCTCAGTACTTTACATTTCCTTTCTTTTACCAGTATCTTTCCCTGCAATAAATGGACTGTTAAAAGAAATGAATCCAATTCTGCAGTAAAGTCGTTCTTTAACAGACTAGGCAATTTAACATTCCCTTCTGACACCTTTGCCTTAATTCTGCTGTCATATTCCCTGGGTCAGTACAGCCTGGCCATTTGTAGCTAGACAGAAATTTTGTAACAAAGATGATTTGCAAGAAGATATAGCACAGCATAGCACCTTCATTTTTCATATCGGGGGAAAAACAACCACGTAGCCTACTTTGAATGGAAACCTTACATAACAGACTCAGGAATAGGGTTGGTATGGTGCAAAGATTGGGCTAAAACTTCAAGGGAATTATGCAATGAGAGTGTTTCCTTCCACTGGATGTCTTCAAACACAAGGTGGATGGCTGCCTGTCAATGATGCTAACTTGGGAATCTGGCACTGTGCGTGAGGTCAGATTTATTGTTTCAGTAGCCACACCCAGCTTGCTCATTCTGTTTTGCCAGTGTTTTTGCTAGCTTTTAACTCAAACTAGTTACTAAGTCTACATTACTATTAATCTTCTCATCATTCCTATCACCCATCTCCTCCCACTTATGACTGTACGACTGTAATTTTGTTGCTGGTATCCTTAAGATTTATATTGACTGTTTCCCTATGACTATCATTAAGTGTTGTACCTTATGTTTCTTGACAAATGTATCTTTTCTTTTATGTACTCCAGGAGAGTATGCATCAAGACAAATTCCTTGTGTGTCCAATCACACTTGGCCAATAAAGAATTCTTCTATCTATCATTTATTTGCCATACTTTAGAAAGCTGATTTGTAAGATCTTTTAGAGACACTAATTTCTTTATGAATGAATACATACAGAACTGTATTGTTGATTTCTGATTCCCTTTCATTCTTCCTCTGCCTTTCAGAAATCAGTAGAGGTAAACCTTGGTTGACAAACATTTGTTCAGTGACTGTCTAAAGTTATGGTAGCATGGTCTCAAAATGGTCGATTCCTAATTTGTAGGATAGAAGTACTCTTAAATTTCAACACGATTAACAAGATTTATGGCAGTATATAAAGTATGTCATAGTTGTTGGTGGATTTTTTATTATTATAATTATGATTGCCATCTTCCTTGTACTTCCTGACAAACTGTTAGCAGGAGATAGTATTCTTGAATGCTACAAAGATTACAGATATCATTTTCTCAGCATTTTTTTTTCCTGGTCATAAAAAGCCTCTCAATACAGTAACTAAGCATTGGAGCATCCTGAAATCAAATGGCCCTTTTCAGTTCATGACTGAAATAGGAATGATTTTAAGAATTATCTGAGCCCTGGACAATAAGGCAATGACGTCAAGTCACTTGGGAAACCTTCAAAGAGCATTAAGATAGCCAAGGAAACTACCATAATCTGTGTTAGATTTTCTATAGGGAACACGAGCACCAAAATCACTTTGTATAGCTCTTGGATCTCTAGTCAGCCTGCAAAGACAAAAGCAGCTTTTATTTTGTGTCTGGGTCACCTTCATTAGCTAAAGTACACATTTTGTATAAAAATGATTTATCACCCATTCTCTCTTGCTTTATGAAAAGCATGCACATGTACATAGTTCAATCTTATAATAGTCTCAAAATAGTTATCACTGTGGCCCTTTTAAATATATAATGCTTTACAGCCTCACAAATGAAGTAGGAAATTGCTGAAAGTTTTGATTTCACACACATCAAGACATCAATGTAGAGTGTCGTCAGCTACGCTGTACAAAAATGGTCACAATGACAAGGTCATTTCACACATTATACAGCAGCAAGCTCAGCACTGATACAAGAGTATCAGTCTTGTATCAGTTGTCATGATCTTGTCATGATCATGTCTATGTTTTGTGTCAACAACTGACTTCTCTAGTTTAAGGTCTTGAGGATTTCCTGGAAGTCCCCCCATCAAAGTACTAACCAAATCTATTTGTCTTTTAAAAATTAGTTAAATTCAGTAGATGCTGCCATCTAGCTTTTCTAATTGGCTCAGTATCCAAGCTTTTTATTTAAGACTTCTCTGCTTGTTTTATATTAAGGGGAAAAAAGGTGAAGTTTTTCTCTATAATTTTCTAAGAAAAAGTTTGAAGGATTCCAAGATGTTCTACTTCTATCCTAGGAGGGTGTGCATTATTAGCTAGAGTATAATGTGCCACTAAGTTTTATAATTGCAGGCTAACAGCCGTTCGATCCTAACCAGCTCAAGGTTGACTCAGCCTTCCATCCTTCCGAGGTTGGTAAAATGAGGACCCAGATTATTGGGAGTAATATGCTGACTTTGTAAACCACTTAGGGTTCTAAAGCACTGTGAAGCGGTATGTAAGACTAAGTGCCATTGCTAAGTGCCAGTCTCACTGTCAGTCTTCACACACATCAAGAATAAACCAATCACTGACATTTTTTTCTGCTGCTTTTTAAAAAGGAGGAAACTTTGATGCAGTTTTATATCTGAGTATTGCTCTCCCTTAATGACAAGGTCTTATTTTGTTTTGTGCTTCAGAGTCAGTTTATGATGCCTATTGACTAAACAATTCCCTACAGTTTTCTTGACAAGATATTTGGGAAATGGCTTGCCATTGCCTCCTTCCTAGGACTGGGAGAAAGTGACTGGCTGAAGGTTAGCCTGCTTTGTGCCTAAATCAGGACTAGAACTGATCTTGTGGTTTCTAATCTGATGCCTTAACCACTACACCAAACTGACTCTCTTATACTCTAACTCAAATATAAAACCATATCTGAACTTCCTGCCTTCCCCGATTTTGGGCACGGCAACAAGAGAAATTGACTTATTTCTAAACCAGTCTTTTTTGCTGCAGTATCACATCTACAATAGGCTGCTGAAAGTAGGAAGTCTAGTTGAAACAATCAGTAAAGGGACTTTTTAGCAGCAAGGAGAACAACTGGCAGAATATATACTAATTGTTCAGCTGAAGCTAATTTATATTTTTTTAATTGTTTTTATTTGGGCTTCTAAAGTTAGTAAATTATTTTACTAGGAGCAAGGTCAAGTTTTTGCTATAAACATCACACTGTCTCAGCAGCAAAAGCTACTGGTTATCATTTCAACATCCTTAGAATCAGATTACAAGAAAATTTTATGTTGTGATGGGAATTTGCCAAGGAAGCAACTTTCAAAGGGGTTAAAGAAATAATATTAGCAACATAGACTGTTTATGACAGCAATTTTCAAATTCATGGTGCCTTCCAATGCCAGAAGCAATAGCATAGGGAGAGTGTTATTATAACAGCATGATTCTCTGTGAAAGCTTGTCACCTTCTGCTCTTGAGCCTTGCTAATGCACAAAGGCAAGATGCCCAGTTTAGAAAAGGGATGTTTTTCAACAGTTACACGGTAGCTGCTAATTCAGATATTAAGGCACAATAATGGTCTATTCTTGCTGCAACTAGCACAGGAAATGCTTACCTCTGAGGATAAGAAATGTGAATGTTGAGCCTGAATACTTAAAATGAACCGATTCAGGCAGTATTATTTTTGAAGAAATGTTGCCAAAATTCTATTTTGATTTTTTTTTTCTGGAAAATGTCTAATCCTATAAAGAGTAGCAAAGGTAGAGTAGTTTCTGTTTTTGTGTCTCAGAAAATTCCAAAAATCTTTACCAAGTGACCAACACAAGTGACTTCTCTCCCCAAGGTCAAAAGTAATAATTTAGAAAAGTATCCCTAAGTGAAAATTGATTATTTTTCACTATACTAAAGGGCTTTCCCAAATCCTAAGACAATTAATGTGTGTGTGTGTGTGTGTGTGAGAGAGAGAGAGAGAGAGAGAGAGACGGGGGGGGGGAGGGAGCAAAACTGTAAAAGAGAGAAAGTATATCATTACTGCAGCCCCTTCTTCTAGGAAAGAAAAACAAGCACAGAAATTACAAGCACAGTGACTCTGATTTGAAATACTATCTGTGCACTCTTGTTCATCCAGTTTCTCTTTAAAAAAGAAACTAAAGGAAAAGAAGTATTAGGGGTGACATGATAATAGTGTTCCAATATCTTAGCTGCTGCCACAAGAAAGAGGGGTCAACCTATTTTTCAAAGCACCTGAAGGCAGAACAAGACGCAATGGATGAAGACTAATCAAGGAGAGATCCAGCCTAGAACCAAGGAGGAATTTCCTGACAGAACCATTAATCAGTGGAACAACTTGCCTCCAGAAGTTGTGGGTGCCCCAACACTGGAGGTTTTTATGAAGAAATTGGACAACTATTTGTCTGAAATGATATAGGGTTTCCTGCCTGAGCAGGCAGTTGGATTAGAAGCCCTCCTAGGTCCCTTCCAAGTCTGTTATTCTGAAAAAAAGATGAACTAACTGCCTGAAGAAATTTGCTTCACACAATATCTTATCAATGTCAAGATGAAAATAGTGGTTCAGTTTCACTTCCCAGTTCTCCTTTGTTTCTACTTTTCCTCACTAATTTCTTTGCTTTCCTTGCCTGATGGTGTGGAGTTGATAGTGTCCTATACAGTTTGTGGTCCAAACTAGATAGGACACAAGCAAGAATGTACAATTGCAAGATAGGGGTTACAAGCAAAGAATCATCCTGAAATTCCTAGGGCTTGATCAGAGTTTACAAACCACGGTGTTCAATTACACCAGCTTAGTCCTTTGTAGGTAAATTTCAGACTGTGGTCTAAGGGTCACAGTTTTTTTGTTACTAATTATGAAAGATGAAATTTTAATGAATAATGGAATATTTCTCCAGCCAATGCTGTTTTTAATTATTGCTCTGCTCTGACAAACAAATTACATTCAGTCATTTGCAACATTAAATGTCTCATCATGCATTCCTCACCAACCCAATATCCTCCACATGTTTAGAAAAGCCAAAGCAGAGAAAAACTATAAACTGCCCTCCCAGCACATCTGGAGTCTGTGAAGCTGGGAAAAGTTGGCGTAATGAATTAATGGATTAATTCATTGAAGTATATGATGTTATTCCTTCTGATACACGAGTCTGAAAACAATCAGCTGTGCCAACATTCTTCTGGTCTGCTAATCCAGCCAACTGTCCTCTTCAGGTACTTTTAAGGTGCTGCAGGACACTGTGATATCACAGTATCTTAAAGTCCCCATCTATCAATCAGATTATAAAGAGAACAAGGCAGAATGGAACAAGAAACTGCCCTTGCTATAATAAAACACAGCACACAGAGGTCCCAAGGTACAGTCTTTCTATCACCAATTAAAGAGGTATAAGACAGTAATAATCATAAACTAGAATGATAACAAAGGACATCTGGTTTGTCATGCCATCACCATGTAGTGGGCACACACAGTACTTAATATCTGTATCAAAACATCTGATGCAAAAACTGAAGCTGTGCCATTTTTGTCATGATATGACATAAGTATACAGTATGCCATAATTTGCTTCCACGGAATCCCTCCTCTCCCAGTTGCCTGTGGTTGCAGTGGAATGCAGCCAAAAATAGCAATAGCACTTAAGACTTATATACCGATTCACAGCACTTTATGCCCCTCTCTAAGCAGTTTACAGAGTCAGCATATTGCCCCCAACAATCTGGGTCCTCATTTTACTGACCTCGGAAGGAGGGAAGACTGAGTCAACCATGAGCCAATGAGAATCAAACTGCTGGCAGTCGGCAGAATTAGCCTGCACCACTGGATTCTAATCACTGCGCCAACCACAACTCAGTATGCTACTGGGTCTGTCATATTCCTGGAATCTTGCAAAACTATTGCTGGACAGATTGCATATAATGAAGATATGTGGGGGGGGGGGGAGGAAAGAGTTGCTGGGTCCTTTCTTCTACTGTGGGATGGGTTGCTAGACCCAGATATGAGCAAATTATGGCTCTTAGACCACATGCAATCCTGAGCCTCATTTTTGTGATCCAAACATCATTTTGGATCATGCCACTTGAATTCAATATTGGGATTTAGTAACTTACTTTATTTTGTAAAAATAATAATAATAATAAGGTGAAGTTTTAGACATTAAAATCTCCTTCCCCTTAAAATATCTGGGGAAAATGCTGAAAATATATAACTTTACATCTACAGCCCTTGTAAAATCTTTCAAAGAGTGCAGATTGTTCTGACTCTTGTCAAGTTCTACTGTGGTTTGCATGGCTTAAAGGACTGAACTGGAGCTTGTACAAACAGCTTATAGCTTTAGCATGTTGCAAGAATGTAGCCCATTATAATTTATTCAGTAAGCAAACTGGACTGATTTTGTTTACCCATTCATTTCAGATACTCTAGAAGTATCTGTTCTGGAACCTCAAAATTCTCATATTCTGATTTACTGGCTTACAGCACTGGACTTCACTTCAGAAGTTCAGCGAAGGTAACTGGCTAAAATGAGAGAAGAAATTTCCTAAAAGGTGGTTCTTCTCTTTGAAATATATGCTGTTGACTAAATGTTGTTATAATGTGGCAGAATTTTGGCATAATAACAGCAACTAAAAAAGAGAGAGGGAGAGAGAGGGAGATGTTATACAGCAGTAAATAGCCATAATAGCATCACACTGACCTCTTACTATTTGAATACAATGCTTTAGGAAAATTTCTTAATACCAACTGCTGCTGTGAAACTATAGACAATAGTATGTTGCATTATATATTTTTGCTACTATTAAAAGATAGATAATATATATTTCTACTGTGATTATGTAATAACCTAATTTGTCTCCATAGTAAAATGCTGGCAGCAAATTATTTTTATTCTCCCCCTCTCTGAGTACCAAAAAAGTATTTCAATTTGGCATGGAAAATAATTCTTGCTTTTGAGTTATGAAATGAGGTTATTTTATTTGTATTTTGGTTTGACTAGCATGTTATAGGCCTGGAAACCCCACAGATGTCTGAATTGTTCAGTGGATCATCTTTGACAGCTGAATGTGTAAAGACAGAGGTAATAATTATCTTACTGCCAGAGGTCAAAAGCACTTCTACTGCTAAGCTAAGCAGGTTTTACCCCATCAACGTTTTCCTGTGCAATTCTGATGGGAGCATTATCATGGGTGTATATCTATAGTAGCTTTGTGGTTTTACTGAGCTTTGATGCAGTTTCGTTGGCTTTTTTCCTTTAATGAAATTCTTTGTTTTTATTTTGTTCACCACCCAAATGGCAGCCATATAAATTAGATGAAAAATAATTAAAAATAAATGAAACTACCAAGATAGTAAGAAACTCAGAAACATGTCTACGTTGCATTGAGGTTATTTGTGGAAGAACAAGATTATGTCAAGGTTTCAAGTAAAGTTATGCCAAGCCTTTTCTTTTTAAAATTGATGACCTCTTTTGAGAGGCATAATGAATCAGAATCCAGTGGCTAAGAAGAGAGTCAAGACAAAATGAGTATTTTTTTTCAGAAGGAAGCAGGCCAGTGGTAAAAGAAGCTAGACAACAATGTGCGTTAAGTTAAATAAAGTACTAAATTTAAGTACTGCCAACTCATCCTTAAGGTGGCAGAAAACTAAAATAGCACCATTTAAGACTTGCTGTCCCTATTGCTGCTTTCTTTCTACTGTCTCAGTTCTCACTCAATGCCGATCACCCGGTTCCCTCCAAAGTAATGGGTGACAAAGTGTCAGAGATTTTATACAACGTAAGGTTTTTCATGAACAGTGTTACTGCATAGGTTAGAAAAAAAAACTTGAATACCTGTACCATTAACATTGACTTTTAAGACTGGTCCATAGTCTGGGAACA
This sequence comes from Masticophis lateralis, assembly GCA_030761175.1. Lineage (NCBI taxonomy): Eukaryota > Metazoa > Chordata > Lepidosauria > Squamata > Colubridae > Masticophis > Masticophis lateralis. Next base: position 307,832,536 of record JAUDYJ010000001.1, on the reverse strand, counting down.
AGAGGAAGACAATATCATGAGATGTAGTAGGGGAAAAAAAGATGCCAATATATAGTAGACCCTTCATTGGATACAAACAAAACAAGGTCCATCATTCAAACATTTCACTTAATAGATGTTTTGTAGAACTGAAGTTTTTTAAACATGATATATCTGGTCCCCATTCAAGATTCAGTTGCAAATCATTTGAAAGACCTTTAGAAAATTCTTAGTCGTGGTGCATGCTTCTTCATGAAGCCTAAGTCAAGCATTTTTTCACCTGTCAACTGACTCAAATGACACCTTTTTTACATTTACATTCCTTTAAGACTAGATAAATCTTCAGTTTATTTCTTCAAACCAGAGAGGAGATGTTCTACAATGAAAAGTCCACATCTTTCAGAAGAAGATGGCTTATTGATGTCTCTTGTAGAGCAGTGATTTTTAAATCATTTTGGTCTCAGGACCCTTGGTTTATGTGGGTTATATCTATGAATATTTATTATATGAGAAATTAAAACTAAAAAAAAATAATAATAAATATTTGACATCACAGATCCAATGAAAGAGTCTTGGGGATACCCAATACTCAATTTTCCCAGATATATACTAATTCTGTTTAAAAGTATTTAATTTACAGAAATAACTTGTAGCAATGTAGGGGTAATAAACAAAATGAGGTGGCAAACAGACCACCTATCTCTCATATGGTAGTATCTGTCCAGCTGATACGGACTAATAAAAGTTGGTGCATTCTGAGTCCCTTCATTTAAACAATGTCATCTATCAGACTCAGTTTGTGTCTTTGCTGTTCTGGTACCTGCTCTCTTGAAATAAGTTTCCCTGAAATGCATATTGCTTCTACCCTAATAGCATTTCAAAAGCACTGAAGACTTGGATGTTCTATCAGGTCTTGGATAAGGTTGTGGGCATTGTTTGCTGGACTCATCATATATTTTTGTTCTCTCTCTCTCTCCCTCCCTCCCTCCCTCCCTCTCTCCCTCCCTCCCTCTCTTAGTCTTTGTTTTTAATAATTTTATTGTATTGAATTTTTTGTTTGGTTTTATTGTACACTGCCAAAAGCCAGTTTATAGTCAGGAAATGCTGATATTTAATTAATTTAATTTTAAAAGCATTTCTGTTTGCATTTTCTAATCATTGTCCATTGATATATTTTCTACTAAAATTCATAGAACTTTCAAGTTATTCTGTTTAAAATTATAATTATTTTTTCTTCTATTTGTTATTGAATTAATCTTTAAAGTACTCACTACATGTAAAGTCAAACTCTGTTAACAGTAATTAATTATCCATAACACACAAAATTATCAATCACTAAATTCCACATGAAATTAATGGATGTCATACTAAAAAATGCAGCTTGACCAAATAACGTGTAACATGAACAAACAAAACACAGTTCTGGAGAAAAGTTTGTACATCTTTAGCTATGCAAAACTCTCAAGAACATCAGTCAACTAACTGTAGCAAATTTCAAAAGCGGTTTTAGCCAAGTACTCTTAGAGCATATTGTACATCCCTATTATCTTATTCAAATACTTCTATGTTAGTTATCTTGAAGCAAATCCTCAACATCATACCAAATAAACATAATGAAGAAATTAAAAAGCAGCATGATTCATCTCACTTTTACAACTACGGAGGTCAATCTGGAGTCTGTCTAGAGTCTGTGTGCGCATATCTCCATGTCTGTATTTACAAGGGACAAAGCGTCACATTTGTCACCATCTAAATTTAAGCATGCCAGTAACAATTGAAAAATCAAAATATAATTATTAAGCTTATGTTATTAAACAGTCAGCATTTCAAGACCATCAGTAATATTTCCCTTTGAAAATCAATTATTTTAAATTATATTATGCTGTAAGGTTTGGTGCTATAAATTCTAGTCCATTTTCTCTGCTGGATCCATGAATATATCTTTAGTATGTGCTCAGGTCTAAATTGACAGCTGAGGAGGTGAAAGCAACTAAGATTCTTAATTGAATTCTAATCTTCCCAAAAACCTTACATCATCTTTAAATATAGAATGCTGGCTTCCAATCTATGTGGTAGACTACTGAATGAAAAAACCTCTAGTGTTATACGAGCTGCATTGTGAAATATACAGAATAGAACCAGGGATGCCTAAAAATATAGACACAGTAAGATACAGTGTATGATCAAGACCTCAAACAGAGAGCTCTGATAGTGTCAGATAACCATACAATATGTCTTCAGTTTTGCAACAAGAAACCTTGCTTGTCCTAGAAATTCCTGTCATTTTTGAACAAGAACTGATACATACATGAAATTCCCTAGAACAGGGGTCTCCAACCTTGGCAACTTTACTCCCAGAGTTCCTCAGCTAGCTTTGTAGTTGAAGTCCACAAGTCTTAAAGTTGCCAAGGTTGGAGACCCCTGCCCTAGAATGTCTCATAAAAACAGTACAAGAAACAATACTCTGATTTGGTCGGTACTGAACTACAGCACTATAATTTACTACAATGGAGGCATCTTTAAATACCTTTAAAATTGGATATTTTGTTCTATGAATCCCAATGCAATCTTGACTTAAAAATAGTTGTTACTGATTGTGAAAATGATTGCCCAAAGAATACTGTGTTATTTTTCTGTTTAGCACTGCATTATCTTGGTAGACTAAGCCCGTCGGCCAGACAATGTCGGCTGGTGACCCCCGGGGGAGAGCCTTCTCTGTGGTGGCACCCGCCTTCTGGAACGACCTACCCCCAGAGATACGCAAGATACCGGACCTCCAGACTTTTCAGCAGGCCCTTAAAACTCACTTATTTCATCTAGCCGGGCTGGCTTGATCCCATCCTTTTGGTTTTAATTCAAAATTGATTTTAATTGGGTTGTTTTAAATTGTGGGCCGAAATTATTATCTTTTAAACTGTTTTAAATTTTGTATGCTATGTTTTACCTTGACTGTTCACCACCCTGAGTCCTGCTGGAGAAGGGCGGTATAAAAATCAAATAAATAAATAAATAAATAATCAAATGCTTCTCTGGAACAAAAAGTCTATATTTGGAAGCATATGGTTGTTGTTGAGTGATTGTTTTTTGTTTTTTTGCAGATATGAAATCTAAATTCATTCATCGGAGTAAATTTCTTTACCATGCTAATACATTGCCAGTAAAAAAAGGGAGAGTTTAGAGTTGCTGTCCTTGGACCTTGCAGTTTTTAGTGCATATACTAAATTAGGTTAAGAGTGACAAGATTATGTTTAAAATAGATAGCATAACATAGCATTTAGACTTATACACCGCTTCATAGTGTTTAGACTTATATACTGCTTCATAGTGCTTTACAACCTTCTCTAAGTGGTTTACAGAGTCAGCATATTGCTCCCAACCATCTGGCTCCTCATTTTACTGACCTTGACTGGATGGAAGGCTGAGTTAATCTTGAGCCGGTGAGAATCAAACTACTGGCAATCGACAGTCAGCAGAAGTAGCCTGCAATACTGCATTATAACCACTGCACCACCACAGCTCTTAAAATAGATAAATAATTAATGTAATAAGCAAAGTTGAAGTGTACAGTTTGCATGATTGACACATGTATGGAGGAAAAATGTGCTGCTTCATTTTTAATTCCATGAAGAAACCACTGTGAAATGTGTCAGAAGGTGAGAATTGAAAAAAAAAGGATTGAAAAGAATCAGAAAGTAACTTTGTTTCTATGTATTTTATAGATCAACTTAAACAAAACTCACAACTGCCATTTTCAAAACTAGCTATTTTGAAGCCATTATCACTGAAGAAGCTTTGGCCTTCAGCAAACACGTAAGGCTGACCAAGATGACATGTCAGAGAGAAAATGGAAATTGATATGTCTCTTACTACGGGGACAAGCCATGGTTTTTGGGCCCCACAGGCAGCTCCCCACAGGCAGCAGAGGTCATGTTACTGATTTATAACAACAACAGTATTCAGGGTTATTTTTTTCTTCAGTTTAAGGGTGGGATGGGAGGAGAAGGAGATCCATGGGATGCAAATTGCTCCAAAATTCACCTTGACATCTCCCCTCCTTTATTTCCACCCTTTAAATACTAAACATTCAGGCCAAATGAAGATGATAGCGATGATGACAATAATAAACAACACCACACTTACAACCCTTTCTGTGGTATTTCTTTTCTAGTAGTACCACACATGGCTTTCCCTAGCTATCTCATCTATGATCGAACCCACAGACTCAGACATATATAAGCTGGCAGAAAACTAAAGAAAAGTATCAACTGGTGTTCCAGCATAGGAACGTTTTATCAGCAATAAAATCTAAAATTGCCACCACACAAATGGGTGTAGATATGATTATGTAATTTGGAGAAAATTGCTATAACCAAAGGGAAATAAAAAATTTGAGCAGACAAACATAAAACGGAGTCCACATTCAATTCTTTTCTATTCATTCTGGGCATAGCATGACAATGTAATTTATCCTTGAACATTACTTTTATTTCCAAAAGAGTCAATGCTTCTAAACAATAGTTGGATTCATCAAAATGAAAATCAAAATGAGCTGTAATTTGGTTCCAACTTCACCATGATTACTATCCAAGCAACTTATCATACAAGGAAATCTATGTGTTGTGGTCTGCCAGCAGCCTGCGGACCTGGCATCAGAGTCAGACAATGAGGAGGCTGGGGAGGACAATGGGCTAGTCCCGGAGTCAGGGGAAAGCCCAGACGACGGCTCTGCGTCGGAGGCAGAGATGAGGCCAAGCGATATGCGGACTGGGAGTGATATGCGGACTCCGGAGCCTCCAGAGGCAGACAGCAGAGGCAGAGGAACAGGAGGAGCCTGTTCCTAGTGCACGCATGAGAAGAGTTGCCAGAAGGCAAGAGCAGCTGAAGCAAAAAGGATGACTTGGGAGTAAGCCAGAAGATGATTGGCCATTCCCATAAGGCTTAAAAGAGCAGCACCGTGCCGTTGGGTTCTTTGTAGAAAAGCAATGTTATTCCAGTGCTTCTTGCCAGCGTCTCTTGAACTTTGTGGGGTTTTTGCCAAGAAAAGCCTTTGGCAGGTTGCCAAAGACATCAAAAGTTGGTGATAAGGCCGTAGGACTGGTTATGAAGGATTTGTTTTGAACTAAGCTGAGAATGAATTAATTCTCAGCCGTTTTAATAAAGTAAGTTTGTTCAGGACTGAATTATGTTTGGTAATCACTACATGGGCCTCAGTCACAACACTATGGATGGGGCTAAGAACAATGTTTCTTTTGCTAAAAAGTCACTGTGCCTATATACCTCTCCTAATCCCTTGAGACCTAGAGGAATACACCTTTCACAATAATATCCCACATGTAAGGATATGATACTTGGCGTACTCTACTTCACTACTTCTAGATATGCTAGATTCTGGATTTCGAAGTTCTTTATTTAAAATAATGAGAACCAGTTTTGTGTAGTGATTAAGGCATCAGCCCAGAAACAGGAAGCCACCTAGTCCCACCTTAGGCACAAAGCCATCTGGGTAACTTTGGGCTGATTAGTTTCTCTCACCCATTGGACAGTGACAATGGGAAACCATTTCTGAAAAAGGAGTTCTCCAGATAGTCTCTGACAATCTGACACAATTGAATGGATGGGGGTAAAGCTGGAATGATATCAGTCTTGAGATACACATATTCTTAATAAATGAAATTATAAACTAGTGATTGGCTTCCTCACAGGTTTTAAAAAACCTAAATCTCCAGCTTTAGAAAAAAAAATACTAATGGATTAACATTGGAACCTTCTCTCAAGTTAGTCACTGGTGGTGACATAAAAACCCTTAGGACAAAGGCAAGGAAGGCTGGGTGCCAAAGCATATAATGCCTATTTAGAGAGAGATATTGTAGATCATCTTCTTCAACTGAAGTAGGCTCTCTCTACCAGAAAGGCTGAATTTGTTCTCAAACTGACAGCTAATGGGAAGAACTTTCAAAATCAGAAGAACAAAAACTACTAAACACTAAGAAAGAAAAGAATCATAGCCTGGATTGAACTGTATATAAACACCTGCTTTTACATTTCTTCTTTGTATTTACATTGAATAATTTATCCCCTTTTATATCTTCCTCCTCAACTCCCCTTTTATTCCTTGTTTTTGTTTGCAACTATAATGGCAAGGCTATTTTTTAATATAAATTTCTTTAGAAGACAAAAATTGCTTTAAATGTGGAATTTTAAAAAAGGCAGCCAATAGAGGCCAACTATAGTTTGGCATTAGATTTGAAATTGCCCTTCACACCTTCTCTTTTAAATTAAAGTCCTATTCCCATCAGATTAATCAGAGGGAAATGAGATGCAGCCTAGATAGTCATTTATTTTTACCTTTTACTTATTAAATTCCTTGTTTTTTCTTCCAAACACAGAGTTCTGTTCCACCTGTTATCTTCCAAAAATAAGATACACAATAGAATGAACAGCAATCCTCTCTTCTAAGACAATGAAATAATTTAGCACTTTTACAGTACAAGTAAAAAGCTGCAACATAGAGGATGATGAATGTTATTCCCTTTGAATATTTGGCTTAAGGTGAACATTTTATATTGATGAGATAACTGAACAAGATGCAACCTAGCCTTGATTTGAAGGCCAAAACTCTTCTGATAATCATTTCAGGAAATGATTTTATTTATATATTGGTTAAATTGCAATAATCTGTCCCTGGATGCACAGGGCTAGGGATAGAAAAAGATATTCTCATAATCAATACTAAAAACAAAATGCAACTAACAAAAAAGAATTTGCAGTTTTAAAATCATATTATGTTAATAGTTGGAACAGAATTGCAGATACCTGGAAGAAATGTAATTTGCCTGCAAGCAAGAACTGGTAGACCACAAAATAGGCGAAGTAGTAGAAAACAAAGAAGTCACCATTCTGGGATTTTAGAATTCAAGCAGACACCTCCACATAATACCCCATATTTAACAATTCTTAGTAAGAATGACAAAATGTCTGGATAATGAACATAATAGTACCTGGAGATAGCAAATAGAAGAACTGCATAAAAACACAAAATACAAAGACATGCAAATAAAAGTAGAACAACTGCTGCAAAAGAAAGCTAAGATAGTATCAAAGATAGATAACAGTCACGTTGGCGCAGTTGTTAGAATGCAGTACTGCAGGCTATTTCTGCTGACTGACTGCAATTTGGCAGTTTGAATCTCACCAGGCTCAAAGTTGACTCAGCCTTCTATCTTTCTGAGGTCAGTAAAATGAGACCCAGATTGTTGGGGGCAATAGGCTGACTCTGTAAACCATTTAGAGAGTGCTGTAAAGCACTGTGGAGCGGTATATAAGTCTAAGTGCTATTGCTGTTGCTGTTGCTATTGCTATTGCTATGAATAGTAGGAGGCATCTTGAGTGGAATTCCAACATTTCTGGAGCACCACTTGAATACTATCTGCACTGACAAAATCACCATTAATTAATTGCAAAAGAGACCTTTATTTTGGAACAGCTTCTATTCTTTTTTAAAGAAATTGTTTAACTTTTGTGTACTATTTTTATTTGGCTGTTCACCGCCCTGAGTCCGCAAGGAGAAGGGCGGTATACAAATCTAAACAAATAAATAAATAAATAAAATAAATAAATAAATAAATAAAATTCTGCAGATACTTTAATACCATCAAACAACAGTATCTGCCTATTCCATATTCTTGGAAAGACAGGTAGATAAAAATGCCAAGTCCAGTCTAAACATCTGTCTGACTGTGCCACCATAATAATAAGAAATTGCATTTCAGTTTCTGCCTCTGATTTCCCTGATTCCTCAAAGGGAAGAATTCATACTGTAAAGGAGCTCTTTTTGTTGTTCCTTTTTCAATAATGGGATGCAGGTACAGTTAAGACAAAACTGCACCCATTTTCAAATTGTTTGAAAATTTCCCTCCTCCTCTGGAGAAGTTCAGAAAATTTATTCACACTTTGCCCCCAAATTTGGTAGGGAATTATGAAAACCTTTTGGTATCCACATCCAACATTAACAGGTTTAAAATAAATGAGCTACACCGATCTAAATTTAGCCAATGATTTACAGCAGATAGAGATGAGGATAAATTTTCCATTACCATACTACATCACTTTGGCTGCTAGGATATGCTGTAGCAAACTGATTTTATGAACGAGGGCTTTCATTTCAGCCCTGACTTCACAGGATCCCAGGGAAGACACCTTCTTTGCGGGCAAAAAATAGCTGCATAAGCAAACACTCTTCTGGGTGTGAGTCCCAAGAGAGCCCAGGAGAATCTATTTTAATTCCTTCATTTTAACAGCTGTCCTCACTGACCCTTCCGCCAGCACTGGGTCCTGAAATCTCTCTGGATTTTAATTATACTGCAAGAATGATTCCCATCTGTGTCAAGCAGGCATTATCAGATAATGAACAAGGTGCTTAATCCACATCACTGCATAAAGGGTGTTTCAGTGCCTATATCAAGGAGAAATCAACAACCATTTTATTTTTTATTTTTTTGCTAAACTGGCAAGTTCCTATGCATGCACACATGGTACATGCAAAGTGAAGTGCTACTCACACTTCACACTGAAATTCACTGAAAAACTAATGTACTGTGAATTTAGCTTATAAAGAAAAAAAAATATGCACATGACATTAACTGTAGTTGTTTAAATTCGTCAGATACAGTATATTCCCAGTGTTGTCTTTATTATTCCCCAGATTCTATAATTGGCAGACTGGCTTCAATATATTGCAATCAGATGCACATTGAACATGGTAGATGGCAGACTCTATGGGTTTATCACATTATTTCACAGAATGTGTGGTTAATATGATAGGATTATAGAAATCCAGATTCAAATACAGCTTTAGCCATAAAAATTCACTGGGTAGCTATAAGTAAGTGGGATACAAGTGAAAAAAAATGGAGAAGGCATCCTATGCAAGCCATCTGAATATCCTGAAAGGGTAGTTCTGTATAACTTAGTACAGGTGCCACAGGTGGCGTGCGGAGCCATATCGGTGGGCACGCAAAGCTCAGCTCCGACATGCATGTGATCGCCAGCCAGCTGATTTTTGGGCCTTCTGGGCCCATCAGAAGTCAGGAAAGACACTGTTTCTGGCCTCCAGAGAGCCTCTGGGGCGGGGGGAGGCCGTTTTTGCTCTCCTCAGGCTCCTAGAAAAGCTCTAGAGCCCGGGGAGAGCAAAAAAATGGGCCTACCAGGCCCACCGGGCCATCATGTGCCAAAAGCAGGAGGGAGCACGGAGGGGCGGAGTGCATAGAATTATGGATGTGGGCATACGTGCGTGTGACCCCACCGCGCTCCCCTCACTTTTGGCACGTGATGGCAAAAAGGTTAGCCATCACTGACTTAGTAAGTATTGTTTATTATTTGATGACTATAATTTTCTACATTACAGATAAAAATAATGTATGAATATTAGATAGTTCTACAACATAAAAGAGGGAGGGAGGCAAGATCAAAATCAAGAAAATCCAGGAGCAATTCTAGATGTTATATTTGATTGAATGGTAACGGATGTTCAAGAATGTCCTTCTCTTCCTCAAAAACAATAGTAGAACCATTATTTAGAAACAGAAATCTTAATTCTATCCAACAATAACTAAGCAGTTAAAGGGCAACCATTGGAAATATGTACCCCAAAAGAGCATAAAACCAAAACTGAAATTATTTAAGCCTAGTGCAGCTCATTCAGCAGATTCCTTCTAAAATACATTGTTGGTCTATAGCCAGTACCTAGTATGTGTTTTTTTTTTAAAGGTATAAAATAAGGACACTTCCTAGTTAATACAAGGTCATGTGTGACTGTTGAAACAAAGCCGTTCTAAATTCATTCTACAAAATTATTTACTGCCTCATTAGTTGTTAAAGAGACAGGGTCAGAATTTCTTTATCATTAAGACACTGCATGATGGCAACGATGCTGTCAATATGGGGAATTCTAAAGGTCCCTACAAAATCATAAAACTGTAAGGAGCTTTATCATATAAGTAACCTTATACTTTACTTGGAACCAGAAACCCAGAACTTTTGTCAGATGATTCTCCAAACTCTGATTGAAGACCTCCAAAGAAGACAATATCATTTCTACAGGTGATCGGAGGCATATTTGAAGTACTGTCAAAACATTTATTTTAATATTCTCCCACATATATCTTTCTGTAATTTAAACTCACTAGATCTAATTCTAGTTTCCTGGAGGAAAAAATAAAGTCATTGCCATTCTTTTGTGTGGCAGTCCTTGAGGATTTGTTGGACTCCAATAACAGAAATGAATGTATGATTAAATGTTTTTACATTCTTAAAATCCTGTCACTGTAATATTCCGCTAAAAGATCTCACATAGCTGTGCTTGGAAATTATTCTTGCCGAGTTCAGACACTGCTTCCAGCACTTTCTATTAACACCTGCCTGCCATACAGTTAGACCCTTCTTAAACATGCATTTAAGCTGTGCAACTTCTAATTACAGTGGCTGTAGAAACAAATGGCTTGTATTTCCTAAGCATAATTTGACAGATTTATATTGCAGCTACATGAGTGATGCGAAAATGGCATCTTAAAATTTGCCACCCTGTCTATCAAGAAAGGATCTGGAGAAATATTTCATTCAGTACTTCCAGTGAAATGAAGAATTCTCCAATGGGATGATTTTCACCATTAATTTTTCTTCCTTTTGCCTTTTTTTTAATGTTATTGTTGTAGCAACCACAAGCCTATAACTGCTGCTTTGAACCCTGTGCAATGTCCTTGCTCCAGAGTCCCTTCAAGGTACTATGAGGAAAATGAAAGTTCCCACAAAATAGGAAAATGAAAACATCAATTGCCACAAAATGTTCAGTATAGAGGAGAGTAGAATGTAAAAAAGAAGAGTTACAGAAATACTTTCAGAACTATGACTGAGAAATGTGGATTTAGTTCTAGCTGTTCCTTTCCATTACTTCCAGCAAGATTCTTTCTACCATATCAAAAGTGTCTTAGCCATTCTGGTATTATTCAGCAATCACAGCAGGAGAAGAGAAATGCCTGCCCAAGAGAAGCTAGAATGTTAAAACCAGAGAGAATCTGACTGCTCTTCATTTCCAAGCCATGGTGTGTTTCTTACAAGAGAAGACATTTAACTCACTAATCCCAAACGGTTAAAATTTAATGCAAAGTGCCATATGTCTACAGCGGTATCCGTAAAAGCCATTATACCTGCAATCTTCTGACTCACAGAAAGATGAAAGCCTGGTAAATTTTTCAGAGCCTTCTTAAAAGTCCATAATGATCAAATGATCAAATGCATATGAGAAACCAGTGAAAAAAGATAATAGACTGTATTCTGATAGTCAGGATGGTTGTGGGTTTTTTTTTTCAGTGATCAGAAGAGAGAAAATGATTAAGACACAGGAGCTAAAATATAAAGATTTTGTTCTAGTGCAGGGGTGTCAAACTCGATTTCATTGAAGGCCACATCAGGATTGTGTCTGACTTGGGGGATGGGTGGGTGTGGCCAGGGTGGGTGTGGCCAGTTCAACATCACTCGTGTCAGGGGCCCTTGTGGTGGCCTGAGCAGCCCTTCCGAGTTCCATTTACGCTGGCTGAGGGTTGCAGGAAGCCATTGCAGCCAAAAATGGAGCTTGGGAGGGCTGCGTGCGGCCCTCTCAAGGTCCATTTTCACTGGCAGAGGCACTGTGGGCTGGTCCTTTGCTGATCCAGAAGAGCCCCATGGGCCAATCTAAGCACCCTGCGGGCTGGCTCTGAGTTTGACACCCCTGTTCTAGTGGATCAATCTGCTATTGGAAGCATCCATTTATTTCACTGCAATGTGAATCTGCAGTTCTTGAGGCAAAAAGCATAATTTTTTTCACACGTATTTTCCTATCTTGAATATACCCAAACACAGATTTGTTAAACTTTAAATGGCTGCATTGTGTGCCTTTAGATTAAGAACACAAAACAGGAAAAGATGAACACAGCAGGGCAAGAGACAATGAATTGCTATATTTTTCCATTTTTGTGAAATATCTAAGTTCAACTGCTATAATGTGATATATATGGAAATTTTTTTGAAGATTGTTTGAAATCTTTGATTAATTTAAAATATAAAAGCCAAGCTGCCAGTTGGGACTTTTTAAATTGAATGCATTTTTAAAATTATTCCCAGATGGGCAGTTTACTTTAAAATGAATTTTAAAAAGTTCATTTTGAGCTAAGGAATTGTTACTGTCAAACAGACCTATGCAGCTGCTGACAGCCTATTCAAATTATTTACCCCAGATGCGAATTCTTTGTGCATCTGGGGTAAATACAAATCCATTAAGATATTTTATATGAACTCCTCCTCCTCTTAAGTAGAGACCCTATTCAGAAATTCTTTATAGAGTCCTAACAGTGTTTTCATTCCAAAACTGTTCAACGTGCTCAAGAAAAAAGTAAAAGAGGTACAACATAGAAAGGAAATGTCGTAACAAATGCATACTTTATTAAAAGCCAGTCACAATGCTGGAATTAGTTAACACTTGAATATATGCCTTAGGGACATAAACAGAGGTTAAGATGAACTATACATTTTACTACCAGTATAAAGAAAATATAATATCCACAATTTTACAATCGTAGTCTATATTTGCAACTTGCAGATATACAGTTAAGATTTCCTGGATACTTTTGACATATTTCAATCATATCAGACATTAAAAGTTTCTGAGGCTGAAACAATTTAAAAGGAGTTCATGAACTTTGGGGTGTTTTTGTGTATGTGCGCCTTTTATTCATTGTTCCTGACAACTGCCTGAACTAGTCTCCAGAGTTTTCTTGGCAAGATTTTCAGAAGTGGCTTGCCATTGCCCTTCCATTTCCAGCACTGAAAGAATATGATTGGCTCAAAGTTACTCAGCTGGCTTTGTGCCTAAAACACAACTAGAACTCAGACTATCCAAACATCTAGCCAAGTGCCTTAACCAGTAAATCAAACTGGCTCTCTTGAACAAAATAGCTCAGTTTATTGCCATATTATGGGTACTCTACAGATTTGGCTGAGCATCCTGGATCAAAACCTCCATATATCAGACAGTATCTTCATAATTCTTGAATCAAAGCTTCATTGTTCCTTATTTATTACTATAAAAGATAGTCAAATACACATCAATGTAATGTTCCCCATGCTACAATACATAGCACACAATATGTGTGAACATTATGGTCTTTATAAATGTCTATCTTCATGGTAAACACAATTATCTTAAAGAAACACATCTCTTTAACTATGTTGTTAAGAAACAAAATGGGCTTGAATGCCAAAAGTAATAATCAGGTTTTGGATCTGTTACAGTTATGTTTGTTTCAGTTTAAACATAATAGATCCATAAAGTTAGCATGAAACCATAAAAATGCATTGCCTAGCATATGGATTACAGTTGTGACTAGAATCAATTTTACTATGGTGCTGTACTTCTCTCTCCACCCCACCTCCTGAGTATTAAAGGACTTGACCAATCTTGGGGTGCAAGAGTATTGGAAAAGGATACAAGAGATACTATCTGCGACTCACTTCTGGCAACAAAATAACTGGAATCAGCCCAGTTTAGTTAAGAAGTTTATTGAAAGTGTGTTTAATTTTGGCCTAAATCTCAAAATAATGTTGACGAAAGAGGGGACACAAAAATTCTCCATCCTGAGCAAATTAGATACACACAGCACAAACAAAATCTTCAACTCACATTCGATGATGTAGGAATTAAGAATCACCCTATTTCATCATGTCCTTTGAGAGTACAATTAATCCTATATGTTGTTAGAATTATACATTGCCTAGAAAACAACAAGTCTGAAGATATCTATCTAAAAGTAGACTGAATTCTTAGGCAATTCTAGATTTCAGTTATTGTAATAGCAGCACAAATGTGCTAATGAATTTGTGGATACAACAATGTATTTTCTATAATAGCACTGTGGGGGCGATCACTTCTTCATAACTTTCATTTACAAAACAGAAGGCATCGTTACAAATTATGAAGTGCTAAATTGATTATGACTGCACCCTACCATCAAGGATTCTTAAGAAATCTCAATATTTTCTCAAACTGCTAAGAAATTAAATACTCAAAATTAAATACTAAAACAAATCCATCTCTGTAATAGCTATTGTATTGTTATCTTCTACACTGTTTTTTTCCTTTTGCTTTATTTTTTCTTAATGAAATTAAGAAATGAATTTTCTTAATGAAATTCATATGCTACCCAATTCCAAAACGTCTAAGCAAATAAAATAACAAGAAAAAGAAACAACATTCCAAAATCAAGTACAATAAATCATTGGCTTAACACACAAGCAGTAGACATAAGGAGGGGACTCACCATGTTATCAATCCTGAAAGGCTTTCTAAAACAGCCAAGTTTAGGTTTTAAGTTCCCTGAATACCCATACAGCTGCTATTGAACAGGTAGAACATTGTCTCCGATTATCATCATAGGATGAGATTTGAAAGGTACCCTCTCCCTAGAGTATTTTTATCCTATCTTGCCTCCAGATATTCAACGTGGTACAGATAGCACTCCCTCTTCCAATACTTTTCTCCCAAACAATTATTTTCTGAAGTTGAGTGGCAAGAGACAAACAGTGATCCAGTGAGCTTTCGTGGCTGAAGATTTTAGTCCATGCTGATTTTACCTATCTTACTTAGATAACAGTGCAATCTGCCTTCCTTTAGATGGCTTTGAAATTTATCAATGTGCGTACTAAAATAGTCAAGTTCCATATGTTTTCCTTTGGAAGAGTAAGACATTGGCAAAGGCAAACAAAAGTGTAAATTTACAACCACTAAATATGAATGTCATGTTTTATGATTTCTGGAATGAACTGGAATTTCTTTGGCAGGAACCCCCCCCCCCCTCCTCATTCTGTATTTAGAAACTGCCTCATTGACCTGATCATTGTCATGAACTTTTGCACCTCTTCTGTATCAGGATACAGGATTACTTGGAAGTTATGCATAGTTCTTGGCAGTACATTTGGTCTACTTGCAAAATATGTTGATTTCCCTCACCTCTCAATTCAATACAGGTGCTTCTGGATCAAATCAGGACCAAGTTGATTTCTACATTAACAGCAAGTTAAAATGATGGCTATTTGGGTGGTATGTGTCAAAAGAATGTTTTCGTATCAGGACTCCACATAACAGACTTAATTTTTAAAAAGCTTTTTAGTTACAACATCAGCCCAGAGAGTATCTGACAGGTAGTTTGTCAGATCAGTAGACCCGAAACTGCATGTGCTATAGGTATGTAAGCATTGCTTGTTCATTAATGAAAATGCAAGTTGCTACCCACCAACCAGGGGTGAAATCCAGCAGGTTCTGACAGGTTCTGGAGAACTGGTGGTGGAAATTTTAAGTAGTTTCCACCTTTGGCTGGCCCCAGAGTGGGGTGGGAATGGAGATTTTGCAATATCCTTCCCCTGCCACACCCACCAAGCCACGCCCACAGATATCACCCCTGCCACCAACATAGAGAAATGAAGCAGAGATTAGAGAAACATACTACAGCAACTTTAGAAATGCAGTGTAAACGAAAACAAAAGTTTATTTTTTTAAAAAAAAGAAAAACACCTCTTACAAGAATTTAGCAGCCCTACAATTCATTTATTTATTCATTCAATTTCTAAAGCTGCCCATCTCAACCAATGAGACTGGATGGCTTATAATTCAAAATTTTTTAAAAAAGATTTTAAAACAAAAACACCCAGAACTGATTTACCAGGGAGATGGGCAGCATATTAAACAAATAAGTTATAAAACGCATCCAAAATAAATATACACAGCAGCCGAGATACATGGCCAGTTAACATTAAAGGCAGGAAACAGGGCCTTTAATGAATTCAGTGCCCAGACTCAAAACACAGCCAGGTTTTTAAAGCCTTATGAAAGGCCAATAGGCATTGGAATCATTCTAATTTCTGAAGGGAAGATATTGCACAGAGCTGGCGCTTCTGAAAAAAAGGCCCATCTATTAGTCTCCACCAGTCAACATTCTTTGGCTGACAGGATCTGCAGCATGCTAAATAGAATTAGACAGGTAAAGACTCTTAGAAAGAGCCAATTCCTCAGCTAATCCGGTCCCAAGTTATATAATTTTAAAGGGAGAACCAACACCTGGAATCGCACCCAAGAACATACCAATTACTAATGCTTATACAGTACAGGTAGTCCTTAACTCACAACAGGTCATTTAGAGACTGTTCAAAGTTACAATAGCACCAGTGGTGGGTTGCCCCCGGTTTAGACCAGTTCTATAGAACCGGTAGTAAAACTGGCGTGAGGCTCCGCCCACTGACCCTGACATCATCAGAAGCAATCTATGCATCCCATTGCGAACCGGTAGTAAAGATAAGTGGAACCCAACCCTGAATGGCACTGAAAAAGGATACTTATGACAGTTTTTCCCTCTTATGACCATTTCAGTGGTCACATGATCAAAATTCAGATCCTTGGCAACTGATTCATATTTATGACTGTTGCAGCTTTTGTAACCTTCTGACAAGCAAAGTCAATGGGGAAGCCAGATTCCCCTAATGACCATGTTATTAACTTAACAAATGCAATGATTCACTTAGCAACGATGGCAAGAAAAGTTGGGGCAAACTCACTTAACAAATGTTTTACTTAGCAACTTAAATTTTGGGCTCAATTGTGGTTATAACTCGAGGACTACCTGCAGTGGTATTACATGTGCCTTACATCTGGCATCATTTATTACCAACAGAGCCACATTCCACCCCAGTTGAAGTTTCCCAATGTTCTTTAGGAGCAATCTCTATGTAGAGCCCATTGCAGTAGTCTAAGCAAGAGGCTGCAATAATACTTTGCAGAAAAGGTTTAAACAATTATTTAATGTGAGTCATGTGGTATCCTACCTTGAAAAGCATAGGAAAATTTAAAGATATTATGTTTGAAGCCTCAGAAAAATAACTGAAGAACTCTGCAAAATTCAACTGAAATGGGCCTAAAAACTAGCAAAGAATTACCATCACATCATAAATTAAGAATACATGGTCAGTTCTTGGCCAAATAGCTCCTTCTTAGCGATTACAGTGACCATGTCTTAAGAGCTAATATTTTTGTTTGATGTTTATGCCGAAGCCCTGACACAGCTTCTTAACATTTTAGCTGTTTCACAGAATTGCTAATTTTGATTTCACTTTGTTTTAGAGCATGCAGCGAATATTTGGGGAGGACATAAACAAATGGTCCCAGTTTGTACAATGGTTTTAGGAGAAGGAGGATCCATTTTTCTTAGCTTATGGTTCCTTTCTTTGGAAACTTTGCCTTTAGTTTTGAATTTGGGGGAAGTTTAAAATTGCTGATGTCATTTAAATAAGGACTATTTGCTTTGTTAGACAATTATTCAAAGCCCTAATTTTGAGTGGGTTGTCCCCTTTCAAATTGCTAAAAGGTAGGAAGAACTGTGCTCAAGGAGGAAAAAAAGTAGAGAAAAATGAAAAATGGAGAATGCCTGGGTGTACAAGTAGGAAAAAGTGCTCCAATGAGAGGCAGATATATAAGGAAATGGCTACTCTTCCATCGCAGTTCTGAAGGTCACCTGCATTTATCTGAATTCAGCATTTTCTAAAGCAAGTTCTGTTTTTTTTTTAAAGGAATCATACATATTACTCCAAATATTTCACAGTGTTTCAGTACTCCCTGGCTCAAGAATTTTATAAATGCAGGCATGCAGCACAAAATTGATATGGGTTTTTCCTTACCGAAGGAGACTTCTTCCATACCAAGTATGTGTAGGGTTAAACTCTTAGGCTTGTCATAAATTTGTTGTGTGATTTCTTGCAAGCTGTCAAGAGCCCAGCAGGAGCCAAATCATCATAATCATCATCTATTTAAACTGAACACAGTATTTTTTTCAGTAGGGATTCAACCTCAGTGTAAACTCAGAAACCATGCATGGCACTGAAAATTCCTACAGCACATTCCATAGATCACAGTTGGGGACACAATTGTTAAATGTCTACAGTGTCCCACAGTCAAGAGTAAAGCGGTGAACGCTTATCTATGTATTTAAGGTAGTGTATGGCATAGATACATAAGCCTTTTCAAGCAAATATCCATATATGGCTTTTGTATTACATGTTGAGGATCATATTCTCCAAGATGTAGGGAGGGCAGGAGAAATGAATAGGTGAGGCCAAGACAAAAGAGTGACTTTAATTTAATTAAGGAATTAAAATGTTATTTGCTAACCTGGAAGAGAATCTATCAAAGATTGCTTTCTTAATGGAATCTTGAGTGTTATTAGTTTTCTTTCCTTAGCTCAGTCAATCAGATGTCGTCTCATAATGCCAAATTTATCATTATTTTTATTTGTAGACCACCTAGAGCAGGGGTCAGCAACCTTAAACACTCAAAGAACCACAAAGATTCTAACCGGAAGCCCCCGTTCAATTCTGGAGCCAACCAGAAGTCAGGTTCCCCCATTACAGTCTCCTCCTAGTGCAGTGTCCTTTATCCTCTGCTGACCGGAAGTCCAATCCCCCACCATAGAGTGTCCTCCTAGTGTGGCATCCTTTTTCCTCTACCTGTCCTAACCGAAAGCTCCATCAATTGTGGAGCTGACCAGCAGCAGGGAGCCACAGCAGAGGGATGAAAGAGCCACATGCAGCTCCAGAGCCACGGGTTGCTGACCTCTGGCCTAGAGTCACTTAGTGAGACAGGTAGTGCATAAATTTGACAAATAAATAAACTGGCATAGTTATATAAATTTTTAAAGCACCTGACAGATGCCAGGTTGAAGATGACTGCCTTAGTCCACCTTATCTTAAGAAGTCTAATGTTACTGGGTGGCTGGATGGACAAAAAAAAAAACATTAAAAGTATGGAAAATATTGATTATGAAGATTATGAACTATAACATATGCCAGAATTCAGATTTGGCAATAACTTTGTGAAAGTGTATTGTTCATCTATTTGCCTTCTTTCTGCTTTCTCTTCCTCCTGGCTTGGATAGGATAAGGCCGTCATGGCGAACCTATGGCATGCTTACCATAGGTGGCACGCATAGCCATATTGATGGGCACGTGAGCTCAGTTCTGGTATGCAAATGCCAGTCAGCTGATTTTCAGGCCTTCTGGGCCCACTGGAAGTAGGGAAACAGGCTGTTTCCTGCCTCCAGAGGGCCTCGGGGGGGGGTGGGGAAGGCCCCTTTTTTGCTCTCCCCAGCCTCCAGAGCCTTTCTAGGAGCCTGGGGAGAGTGAAAACGGCCTCCCCCCCCGGAGGCAGGAAATGGCCCTTTTGCCAACTTCCGGTGGGACCTTCTCGTGTGCATGCATGGGGGTGAGCCACATAGGATTATGGGTATGGGCACGCATGCGCATGATCCGCCCTCCTGACATGTGACAGCAAAAAGGTCACTGGGATCAGGAGTGAAACATTTTATCCCGGGTAGAACACTTCTCCCTAAACTATCATCCTGCAACTTGTAAAATAAGATTGTTTATGAGATATTGATGGCTAGAAGGAAACACTAAAGAACTGAGCGTCATACAGTAATTAGAAATCCACTGCATTTGATTCAATAAAGATTTTATCAAAGTCACTGAGCGATGAGCGGCTGTGAATTCTGCAGTCATCATGGCCAAACTGATTTATAGAGGTACAAAGCTGAACAAAAGAAGGGCAAAAAAATTATGTCAGATATTTTGAACCAGGCACCTCCTTTTTTTATCTTTTGGCTGATTGCTGAAAATTTTAAATTGTAGCACTCTGTACTATCCATCTACATTTAGTGAAAGTATTTCCTTATTTGGAGATCTAGAATTACATCATATAGAATTGTGCTAGGAATTTTAAAAAAAATTGCAAGAAAACAAGTCTGGATAAATTAACAAACTCTCCCACCCACATCCTCCCGCCCCTCTTGCTAGGGCTGCTGGCAGTAATTCTAAACACCTTATTTATTTTAAATGTATAGGAATCTTCGGTGTAGAGTGCAGGCCTTAACTTTTGACATTTATATATTCCTTCCTTAGAGATATTTGTGAATATGTAGAATATTTTTGTTAAATGGTTGCAGGGATGTAGCAATTAAGATCAATACTCTAAAACAGTGGTGCAACGTAACTAACAGTACCTGCATACAAGTAAAGGAATTTCCCAAAAGTTGCTCCAAAATGCTTTGGTTTTAAGAAGACTATTATCTACCCTATCCTTTATTGCTATTTTTCAAACTGCAATTTATTCCAGTGTAAAGACTGTTATTGTGCAGCATGACATTCCTACAATGAAAAGGCATTAATATTTCAATAGATGGTAGAAGTAATTTATCAAATAATAACAGTAACAATCCAGACTATTTCAGTCAAACATGTGCTTTACAACATATTGAACAGCAGCTTATTTGAAAAACAAGAGAAAAAAAGAAAAGCAAGAGATTTTCACTTAGCACACTGCCATCAAGCCAAAGACAAGACAAGCATTACCCCTCAGAATCACTGAACTGATGCAAAGAATTTGCAGAGTGTTTTCATTCCTCTACCTGCATTAAAGTTTGCTTCAGCTACTCTATACAATTTTGATTTGGTGCAATACATCGGAACAGATGCACGTAAAAGAAATAGCCTTGGATGCTATAGAAAGAAAAGTATTTTTGGCATCATATAAGATAAGGATCCCAAAAAAATAATTAGTATATTATAATATTATAATGTCAGAAGGCCAATAAATTGCATAAACAAATAAAATTAATATATATTCTTGGAAAGATATATCAATTACTACTTCTATATCCAATATATAGCTGTAGTACTTCAAAAAAAGTTTCTATCTAGGTATGTATGTTCAGATTTATTAAATAGTACAGCAAAAGACAAGTATAAAATTAGTACCAAGCAATATCCAACACAGATATTGAATAGCAATATACTTCACTGGTACTTTGATGATCTAAAAGAGTACGTACTAAAAAAGGAACATGATTTTATTTATTTTCAATCATTACTTACTACAGAGATGGTAGAAGTTTAGGTTCATGTGGAAATGCTTTTTTCCCCTGAAATCTTGAGTGCCAGCAATTGGAATACTTTGCAAATAGCACTTTTTAAACGTGTGTGTGTGTGTGCGCACGCGCGCGCGCGTTCTAGTTCACAAACTTTTTTTTCATTCTTCTTTCTGAAGAAGACAATGGCATTTGATTGCTGCCTTTGTTGAATAATTGTGAATAGAAAATCTTTGCTTATACTCTTCAAATCACTAAGAGATTCACCTGTAGATCCCACTCTGTCCTGCACTGATGTAGTAGAAATTAATAACAACGGAACCAATTATGTTAAAGATGTTTAGATTGCAAGATACTGTATTTTTTTTTTTTACAAAAACTGAAATAAGGAGATAAGATTAATGATTAAATACAGGGTACAAGACTGATTATACAGAGTTCATTTTTCAGTGGGCCAACTTTCAACATCAATAAGACCAGTTACATGTGTCTAAATGTGGCTATTGTGCACTGCCAAGTGTCACTATAGAACTAGGTGGCCTTAGAAATGAAATGAAGTGAACAGTGGGCATCCATTCTGTATCCTGTATAATCAATGTAGTTTAACAATGTCTGGCTCCTCACAGCCTCTAGTGAAAAAGAAAGAGAGTGAAAGACATCTCTAATTGATCCTGATGGGCCAGGATGCTGGTTCTGTCTTGAAGGAAAAAAGTTTCCCAAACCAAAACAAACTAGTGAGTTTCTTTCCAGAATTCAACTAGTATATTGCAGATTTCAGTCTTTCTGCCTTTGTAAGCTTGCACAAAATGTATCCATAATTCACAGTGAGAGTGTGTTTGTGTGTGTAGGATAAAAAGGTGTTTGTCCTGGACTCTTTGGAGTAGACTGATAAGCAAGGTTTTCTGAGTGAAAATTATCTGAGTGAAAGTTTTCTGAGTGAAAGTTAAGACAATATCCAGAAAAGATGCAAAATTGTTCTGTATATCCTGTTCATGCATCTAGCTTATGTGGTTGACTGTAAGCAAGCTGTCCAGTCACTATTTCAGGTATTACAGTCAGAAGAAGTTACATCTCTCCTCCTATTTTAAAATACACAGAATGGTCTCACATTCAGCTGTTTTAGCTAAAGCTATTAAAAAATCCTTGCACTTTCAGTTCTACCGTTTGATAATTCATTCACTGAGAGCTAGCCAACCCATAAATGTTATACAGAAATGGAAGGTTTCTGATTCCCCCTCAGCCCCGTTGGATTGAGTATACTGCATTTCCTTTATTTTAAACACAAATGGACTCATAATAGATTTAGGATTATTAAAAGAGGAAGAAACTAGAAACAATTGAAGTAGATGTAAAACAACAGTAACTTTCAGCCTTCTAAGTATGAAAAAAAAATTGCAAGTAGCTTTCAGTATTCAACTGTTGGCATAGATGTCTGAAAATTTAGTAGATGGCCTGCTCTTTGAAAGAAGAATTGGTCTGGAAACAAGCTTGGTATTTTCTAGCACTATGATTCTATGATTAAACAGCTGTCCAAACGAATAACTTGGTATTTCAAGATTAAATAAATATATCAATAACCCAATCAATTAACCTACCATTTCAAGATGTCTTTTAATGAAACACAAAGCACTCTTAATGTGATCTGAGTTGCAAACTTAATATTAATTACTTTGCACTTTAAAACACAAAATTTCTTTCAAATTTTGTTGGGCCAGAATGTGGCTTCTGTCCTGAAGGAAAAGAAATTTTAAAAAAAAAAAACAGATCCATGTGTTGCTTTGACAAATATTTGGTAAATACTTTCTCAAGGTAGCATGTAATTGTTTGTGATCAGTGTTGGTTCAAATATATAATGGTCAAGAAGCTTGAATGTTGAATGGCACAATGAACATAGGCACCATTTTCAAAGCATCTATATTGTGCTGTATGAACTATGCTAAGTTTGCATGAGCCTTCCCTCACAAGGAGACCTATGATTTCCCATTTGCTTCTGTTTATGAGACTGACACGTTCCACCAGCTGCAGTTGAGAGGCATGTTTGGCACCATTAACCCATTTCTATCCTGATAAGGTCCTGGATTTTGTTTCCATTCTGGGCATTGACCTTTTACATCTGTGGAACTTGTACTGGTTTTTCAGAAAGTTTACAGCAGCTACCTTTGGAGATATGTACTGTACATATGCATTGATGCAGATGGCACAAAAATATCAAAAGAAAAAGAATCTGGGAAATAAAACTTGACACCTTTATAAGCAATTACTTTGGGAAGAGGAAAAGCTTGATTTGGGGTCTGGTCTTAAGCAGTTTAGTCTGTGGCTTTTATACATTTTATACTCTGGCCCTGCATTACTGTTTAGTTGCCTATCACACTTTAAAGTAGCTACAATTTTAAATCAAGCTTGAAGTAATTCAATGAAGTATGCCTGCATAAAAAAAAAAAAAACAGAACAGAACAGAACACAGACAACATTATATGTTTTTAGTGATGGAAGAGAAAAGTGATGTACATTTTCATACAAACTAACACAAATTAATTTTCATTTTATTTAAGTGGTAAGAAATTATTTTTAAAAAAATCTGTATCTCAGAATTTCTCAGTACAATTGTCTCATCAAAAATACGTTTTATCTATATAAATGCTTATATCAGTGAAAGGAACTACAAAATAACAAAATTGCTTGCAAAAAGTCTTATCAAATAGATTTTTACAGGAATTTTTCAATGCTTAAAATGAAATTGAAAAAGGGTGAAAGGAATTTTTAAAAAGGAACAAAAACTATAATCAAATGGGTTTTCAACCTGTCCACCCTTAAGACATTATGCCGCCATTATATTAACAATTAATTAATTGTTCCAATATATTCATACAAAGAATGGAAGCATATAGAATAAACACTTGACTTTATTCAGCCAGTCTTAATAGGATTTCAAGAAAATATTTGATGCTGTTCTTAAACATGGAAAAATTCTAACCAATTGAGTAACACAATATAAACTGTTTGCCTGTTCAAACTATATAGCTTCATAGCTGCAGTATGTTCTGTGGGATTCAGTTCAAGGTAACTTCCCTCTAAACTGGGCATTTTGTCCTTAACTTTGAAAAGTTACTTTAGTCTTTAAATGAGTAAATTGATTCTGGTGGTAATAATACACAATTTACGCTGAACTGAGCAAAATCGTAGAATAAATTAATTCCATAATCAACTGTTTAAAAGAAGCAGAAATAAAACATTATGAAGTTTCTGATACCATATGAATAAAAGTTTATCAAGAACTGTGTAATTATCAAAACTAGTTAAATACTGCTTTCAAGAGTTTTGCGGAAACTTTTAATTTCTGTGATAGTAGTCATTACTCTATAAACTTTCACAGGAAAATACACTATTAATTTATCAGTTGATTAGCTATCCATAATAATTATGAAGTATTCATAAACCCATATATATTATAATACCTAGGGCTGTGATGGCGAACCTATGGCATGGGTGCCACAGGTGGCACGTGGAGCCATATCAGTGGGCACGTGAGCTCAGCTATGGCACGCATCCATACGTCAGGCAGCTGGTTTTTGGGCCTTCTGGGCACACCAGAAGTCAGGAAACACACTGTTTCCAGCCTCTGGAGGGCCTCTGGGGTGGGGGGGAAAGGCTGTTTTTGCCCTCCCCAGGCTCCTAGAAAGGTTCTGGAGCCTGGGGAGAGCGAAAAACGGGCCTACCGGCCCACATATGCCAAAAATGGGGGGAGCACAGACGGTTGGGGCACATAGAATTATGGATGTGGGCATACGTGCGTGTGACCCCACCGCGCTCCCCCCGTTTTTGGCACGCGATGGCAAAAAGGTTAGCCATCACTTATAAGTGATAGTGAATATTCCAATGGGAGCTAAGCAAAAACTAATCCTGTAAGAAGTTAAGCAGCTCCCTGTTCAAAGCACAAACAAAATATGGTGATAAGTATTCAGAAATATTGGGAGTACAGAATTCAGGTTTGCATCAATAGTTTTGACAATTGGAAGACTGGAATCTAAAGTATATTTGTCATCATATATATTTGTCATCATATATGTTGTCATAAAATTGTATTTGAATTGAAAAGAAATGGTCTCAGAAGAAAAAACAGAACAAAAGTTTTCAGAATTCTATGCTTCAGTCCCTATGAATTAATCCCATGTAATCATTAGGTCTGTTCTGAATAAAGTTTTAAATCAAAATCTATGTGGAGAATAAAGTAGATTATTTCTTTTAAAATTTTGCTTATCCCAATTTATATGCAGAGGAAAAGTATCCCATTAAACTAAATTAATGGGATAATTTTAAACTAAGAAAGTAATGCAGGTCTGATTCCACTGAAAGTAAAAGAAGAGGCTTTTAAGAAGCAGATTGGAAAGCAATTATTCTTCATAATGTTTTAAATTAAGGATGTTTTCAAATTGCTTGAGAAACACCTTCAAATAATGCTAACTATAACAAAGAATTTTGTTTTAAAAAGATCTCACTAGTGCTGACTTTGGATTCTTTCAAAAAACTATGGCAGGAGAAGAAATCAAAGAGAAATAAAGCCAGTTAATTGTGTAAATCACCAGCCAAAGACCAAAGAACAGGAAGATCACAACAACTTGGGCCACTGACTGAAAATAATAAAGTGCATTGTACTAACTAAGCATTTTACGGGTTGACTGAACTTGAAAAAATTCTGGCAAGACTGGATTATTTCCCTTCAGGGTGCTAGTCTTTCCTAGGAAACCAAAAGATTTTGTTTTGTTTTTAATTTATGTTAAAAAGGAATAAAGTTATAAGCATTAGTTCTTTACTTTTTTAAAAAAATTAAAAATATATAGCTTATTTGTTGCTTTAAATAAATAATACCATCAGTCTGAAATGCCACTATTTAGAATAGCCACCACGAGTTCTTATATATATATATTTTACCTCTCTTTCTCACTTAAATATAGAAAAAAAAGGGGGGCATTTATTAATCTTCAGCATTTTTAAGCTTTTCTGATGTGAAGTAAAGGAAATGTGTCAAAGAATAAACTCTTAAACAGACCTACCTAAAAAGAATATGGTCTTCTGATACATTTAATGCCACTATACTATTCAGCAGTAAACCCAAAACATCATTTGCTAAATGTATTCAATTTTCAATTCGCATTAATTATCTCAGTCATGAAATATGGATCTGGATGTAGGCAAGAGACAAATTAGTACTGGAAAGCTGGATTTAATAATGCTTTAAAAGGGAACATCTGTTAATAGCAATGCATTCCCTTGATCACCCGCTTATATTCACAGCACAGGAAAATTTGTTTTAACGCTATTACCTAAGATCATGCTTTTCCTGTATTCAGATGCTGATTATTGTACATCTTTACTAAGTAATTTTCCATGGATATGTTCCTATATGGAAATGATATGTAAAATCATTTAATTAGCTGAAACTTTGGAACAAAGATTGCCAGATAGCTCAAACTGTATATTGTATTTTCTGACTGTAACAAGACAATCTGTCCCTACACAACATTGTCCCACTGGCTGATTTTCTTCACATATCAACCAGATCCAACTTAGCTTGTATTCATCTATTTTTAATTGACAATACAGTGGATGCTCTGACAATATACTTAAAATAACAAGCAGGGGAATCACCTTAATTTATATCAAGACCCCTAGCAGTTCAACTTTCTCTCTTTCAATCTACTGCATAGAAGAAAAAGTGAAGGGAACATGCATTGATTCTGTATACTTCTCACAGATAGAGGTCACTAATGGACTGAATTTGAATCACTGTGGCAGAAACCACAAAGTTATATGAAGGTAATCCAATGAAAAAAATAAATTCATTTTCACATTAAGAGCAGGCAGTACATTGGTAACCAAGAATCTGCCCTTCTTAAAACCAAAACTTTTATTTTTAGAGGAACGGTTTCCTTTATTTGGACGGTGCAGCAGAAAAAAACTCCACTACTGTTCTTGAACGCTGGCTTCTTTCTTTCCTACATTCCTATTTACCTATGCTTTCTGACAACTGAAAATAAATCTGTATTCCTGATTCTTGCCTGAAATTGTAGTCTATGGCATGCATTTTCATCGTGAGTACAGATGAAGTTGTCTGCTGCAGATAAGACTATTTCTGTATCAAACACTTCTGCCGACCAGGATGTGGTCATGCTTTACAGAAAGAGTTCAGATTAAAATTGCAGAGTGAAAGCCAAAAGTAGATAAAAATAACATTTCACAATCATTCTGTCTCTCCCACTCGTGTACATTCCAACAAATTCTTTAAGTACTGGATTTCCATAAACTGTCCACAGTATTTTGACTGGAGAGAACAGATTGGGAGCAAAATATTATATAAACTAGACAGACAGACAGACAGACAGACAGAAGTACACTGATCTATAGTCTTCTAGGATGTAGCTTCCTCTCTTTCATAACTACATTTATTATTTTAAAAATCACACTTTTGTTAGGTTTATATAAAATATATAAAAGTACAGTGCTAGGCCTCATTAAGGTATCACAGGAAATTTGGGAAAGTGGTGGACTCAAAATAGGCTTTATGGCATTCCTTGAGTAGTACAGTAGTGGGAGAAATTAAAATAAAAAACCCAGATCACAAAAGGAAGATATGAAAGGCTCAATAAGCAAGAAGAAATAAGAGCTTTAGGAGCCAGAGATAGACTCTTAAAACATTTAGCCAAATGTACATTAAGATAATGACCTCACATCTGAGCATTTTAAAAAATAGTTACACAATAGTAATATTTTGGATTTTTTTAATAAAATCAAGTAAGTTACAATTCTAAAAGAAAGACCACCACTTCTGCAGGATTGTCATTGAAGTTTTATCTCTGCTGAGCCTAAGATTATCTGCTACTGAATTGTCTTCTAAATTACCAGAACCCATCATATTCTTTTGCTGTAAATGTCAAGGATGTGTAGCTTGCATTTTTAAAAAAATACCTAGTACACTCAGCTGTATTTGACAAAATACACATAATTTGACCAAGGACCTGTTTTATCTCCAGATGGATTCCCAAATAACTCTGCAGAGAGGGATTCCCCACACACACCTTTCAGGGAATAAATCTATGAATGAACTGAGGTCTTTCTTTTATCAAGGCATTTCTGAAGACTGTCAGGTTCTGTTGCCTGCAGAAGATTAAGTTTCTGCTCTAAATTGGTTTGATTGGTTTATAAGCACAGGGGAGCCAGAAGGCAGTAAATAAACTTCTGGAATATGAGAAAGAGGAGAAAAACCCAACAGATGTTTTTTTCCATACATTAAAATGCCCTCTTTCTAACCCAAACCAAAGCAAAATAACCATTAAAAAGTGTGTGTTGTGTGAGTAAGGGGTGGGGAGAATCAGCCACTACAGAAATCTAATCAGCACTTTCTATGTGCAAGCAAAGGATTTTGCATGGATTTGTGCTTTGGAGTTCATTAGCTTATTGTGAGCCTTAAAACACATTTCCTCCATTAAAATTAATTAAAAGCTCCTGTTGACTGATTCTCTATTCCAAAGAAGAAAGTTGATAGCTTCTCCCTTAGTTTTCAGCTGGCATTTTATTTAATGTACAGCTTTCATTCTGCAGAGGGTTTTTTTCCCAGCTGTTTCCTTCAAATGTCCCTTTTGCCTCTTTGCTTGATCAAAGTGATCAGCTCTGACCAGGTACATGAAATTATTCTGCTGTGCATCTGATAGACCTGAAATGCCATTTCTGTCTCCTCCCCCTCCCACAAGCCTATCTTTATTAATGAAAATTTGAAGAATACCAAGGCGATTTAGAAATCATTCCTGCGTCCCTTTTCATTGGAATCTCATAAAGCCTGATGGTTTTGACGCCTAGATCTCTTCTTAGGGCTTGAAACTACTCCATTTGTTCCTTCCTTGTAACTTCTCCCTCCCTCTCTCCCACCTACCACCCATCACCATCATCATTCTGGGAAATATTTCCAGCCATTCAAGAGGCACAGCATTGGAGCCTGGTATTACAAGTTGTGGGTTGCTAAATGGCCCCGGGAAATTAAAAAAAAAAAGGTGTGTGTGTGTGGGGGGGAGAGAATTTAGCAAGCATGCTTTTACCTACATTCACCTGGGTTCTCACACTCTGGTTAAGAAAAACAGGGAATTAGTCTAGCTTCGAATGGCCGCGAGTTCCTCCAGTTGTCAGGCAACTAGTTCTGCCTACGTGTAAGGTCACTCTTTCACACACGCAAAAACGTCTCTTCTGATGAAACGAAGCAGTAATCTTGTGCCCACCATCCATTCATTTACTAAGGGGCTGGGAGGATGGGGGCTCTGTTGTAAAGTCTGGCGAAAGAATCAACCTGCCTGAGAAATCGCTGAAACGAGAAGACAGAAGAGACGCTCAACTCTACCTGGCAGGTCTGGGTTTAAGAGTCCACCTCCGACTCCGATGCTTATATAATCCCCCGGGCGCTTGTGGCCGAACAGCACAGAATAAACTTTGGCAGCAGCCGCGGGTTTCTCTCGGGCTACCTTGTGCAGGAGGGTCGACTGCAGCTTAGAAAAACAGGCGGGATCCCGACCTCGGCGCCCTAATCTCCTCCTCCTGCTCCTCTTCTTGTTCTCCCCCAAGGGCTGGTGGCGCTTGCCTCCGGTGCCGCTGCGGCCAGCTCCGGCTCTGCGGAGCGCTTCCTTTCCTTTTCTTCGCCTCGCTCTCTTACGAGGCAGCGACCACATCCTCCCCCTTTCTCCTCCAACGCGAAGCCTGGGACTCCAGCATCCCCAAGAATGTCCGGGCAGGCGCAAGCACACGCGCGCGCACACGCCTCTTTTCCCCCCTCCCGGTTGCGGGGGGGGGGGAGAAGGGAAGCGGGGAGAAGCAGCGGGGTGCGCGCGAAAGAGGAGTCGAATCTTTCCCCCTCCCCGCCCCCCTAAGTCCAGGCAAAAGGAAAAGAGACGCCGAGAGGAGGCGCGAGGCTGCCGCGAAGCTTTTTTTTTCTCCGGGTCTTCGGAGATCGGATCACCCAGGGAGGGAAAAAAGCCCAAGTAAGGTGGGACCCGGAGCAAATCACGAGAAGCGCCGGGCACTTTGCGAAGGCGTGTGGAGAGGGAAGCGTGTCTGAAGGCCCACCCCTCCCTCTTTCGCAAAAGTCCCGGAGCCCGCCCTGGGAGAGCGCCTACTTCGCAGGTTGATCTTCGGCGTAATGAGGTCCCGGATCCGACTATTCCCAGCTAATGGAAGCTGCTCCCTCCCCCTTTTTCTCGCTTGATACCCTGGGGAGATGTTTACAGTAATGAATTCAGCTGATAGCCATCTCGCGCTCTCCGCCTCTCGCGCTCTCCTGGAGTCCCTCCCACGTTTCTAGTTTAAAGAATGCAGGTCGGAAGGCAGGGCCGTAACTTGAAAGCTTTCCAAGAGGTTTAAGATCCTTAAAAAAAAAAAAAACGAACAAAAACACCTATAACCCACCCTTCGCCAAAAAACAAAAAACACCTCCTTCATTCCATAGCAGCGTTTCTGGTCGGATTAGTTTCTCTCCGCCCATTTTATTCGTTTTTATTTTGTGGTAGCCTCATTTTTCAGTTAGAATACGGGAAATAGTATTGAGTAATATCTTAGAGCTTTTTTTTCCTTTTAACTTCTCGGCTTTGCGCCTTATTTGCGGACGGGAGCGCCGCCGAGTGCGCGCTTGCCTCTGGTAAGGGCTTTAATTGACCCAACCGAGATTCCTTGGCAAAGGAAAGGTCGAAAGAAAAGGCCTTCCACCTGCTCAGAAAATTTTGGCTGAAGAGAACCTGTAAGTTTCTTGAGGTTAACGTTTTAAAATCCCCTCACCTCCCAAAATGCAACAGTCACTATCAGTTAATTTTACCATAATTTTGAGAGGCCAGGAAGGAATTGAAACTTCACTTCTATAAAACTACCCTTTGAAAGAAGGGATTTGCAGCCAGTAGGGTAAAACCACATTAAAGTAATTATGGTAAAGAAATTGGGGAAAAGAATCTCGACCAAAGGGAATTTGTACTCTTGAGGACCCTATGGTTCTCTCCTCTCCACTTCTCTGAATTTATTTAGCAAAATGAAATCAGGGAATAGACTGATAGGTCCTTAGAGGGACAGAAATCTCTTTTGTGTTATCTCCAGAAAACCAAATATATATTATTTCTACATAATAT
This sequence comes from Masticophis lateralis, assembly GCA_030761175.1. Classification (NCBI taxonomy): domain Eukaryota; kingdom Metazoa; phylum Chordata; class Lepidosauria; order Squamata; family Colubridae; genus Masticophis; species Masticophis lateralis. The sequence continues at coordinate 307,801,422 of JAUDYJ010000001.1, read as the reverse complement.
ATAGAATATAGAATATATATATATTTCTATATAATATACTCTTGAGCCTAATAATAGCAAAAAAATATCCTATGATAGTATCATATCCTAAATGGTACTATTTTAAGTAAACCTGTAAACCAGTGGGGGAAAAAGAAAAGGAGAGACAGGTTTTCAATCAACAACTACTCTCTAAATAGGCAAATGAATATATTCTCACAATTTTAAAGCTATAGTGCTAATGCAGGCAGGAGAGAGGTGTACTTGCTAGATCTTGCTGTTTAAAATATGTGTTATCCAGATTGCATGCTTTACATTATTTTTAGTGCCAGGGGAAGTAGAAAATCAAACTCGAGAAACTGATCCATGCCATGTGTCTGAACTTTTGGAGAGATTTTATTTAAGTATTGGAAGGCCCACACTATTTTTTCTATTCATTTTCTCTTCACCTCTATCATTCAGCCTTCTAATGCGATGGACCAAAGGAAGCTTGGGATATATTGTGTGCATTTTCCCCCCATAATTTGGCAATTGCAATGTCAAACTAACAAACAGAATAAGTGGAAAAGTCTATCACAGAATCCACCCTACAGCAATTCTCAAATATTCAAATATTAGGTGCTACCTAACATAAGAATTCCATGGAAGAGAATTCTATTAAGTATACTAGAACTTACTTTAAAGAGAGGGTGCAAGCAACTCAAACCAAGAGACATCACTGCAGCAGGCCTAGAGCAGTCAAACATCTTTATTGTGACAAGCCATTTCTTCCCTGCTGATTTATACCATCCTAACATCATTGTGGCTGTATAACTATGTATTCATTATTCTTAGATCAGTGCAGCAATGGTTGAATGACACCATATATCATTAGTGAGGAAATGTCCAATGCTGTCTAATCAGAAGTCTTATACTAAGACCAAAATGGTTGGCAATATTTCACTTGTCTTTCTCCTTCTTGTAGGTGTTCACACCATTCTTCTCAGTGCCTCCCCCATCACCCAGGTTAACACAGCAAACTAAGTCAGAGGATACTTTGAGTCTGTTAGTAATGTGGCCTAAGAAAAAATGTAGAGATAGAGGCTAAGAGAAGATGGCTGGCCAACTCACCGATGCCAGACAGTTACAATGAGAGTATCTTCACCCGAGGCTAAGAAAATGTGATCACCATGTGGGCCAGGAGTAGCTAGTATTTTGTGGGCCTATGCAGGAAGCTTGCTATGGACCCAATTTGCTTCAGGACTTATATGGACTAGCAGTTCAAGCCTCTGACCTGCACTAGACTGGGAAAGGCTTTCTAATACTATAACGCCTACATTAAAAAAAAAATCCCACAGCCAGGCTTGAAACAGCTTCTGGGGCCAGACACGATCACTAGTACTGGCCGCCTGCCCTAACAAGCAGTTCTTGGAGTGCCAGAGAGGCTCAGTTGCCTTCGCCAGTGTAGAGGAATCCCCGCCCCCTCCTCGAGGGTCCGACCCACCTCTTGGAAACACGAAATAGCTGGTGCGTTGCCGAGCCCGGGAGAGGGAGGTTCGGCGAGCTGCTACACCCAGCTCTGTCACTGGGAGAGCCTGGAGTTTAGCGAACGGAGCGCTCTGGCTCCGTTCTACAATAAGAGCTTGCTTGTTGAAAGGTGCCACCGACTCTAGGCTCGAACTGTGGTTTGCTACTTCGCAGGACCTCGGAAACGTTAAAGACTGGAGGGCTGGAAGGAGTTAATCACCGCCCTAGAGCATGGCACCTCTATTCTACGGAGGCGAAAAAAAGATAATTCGCGAGACACGAGAGTGACTGATGGGCTGAAAATTCTTCAGCAGGGTATTGGAATGATAAAAAGGAGGACGCTAACTAGTTAAAAGAGTCCCAGAAGGATTGAAACACTCGTTTTCCAATTGATTGATTCTGCCCCCTTGTTTGTAAGGTCTTTGTTTCCTTACACATGGGATAAGGGAGGGGGAGAAAGGGGGAAGGAGACACCCCCCCTCCCTGCGCTACCAGTAGTCATCCTCTCTCTGAGTCAATGCATTTTGCTTGCCTGCAAAAATCCTTTTAAACTCACCCAAGCTGCTCCGCGACTGGATACAGCCTGGTTTCAGCGGCGCAACCAACAAGCGTAGAACAGATACACCCCCTTCCCTTCCTTCGCTAAAAGCGCGGCCGTTTAGGAATGGAAAACACAGTTCAGCTAGCGACACACGCCAGGATCCACTTGTCGTGGATCTTTTGGAGGGAAGAAAACAAGAATTTTCGAGTGAGAAAAACCGATCCTCTCCATGCCGGCGTGTGGCGTGTTTTCAATGTGCCGAACTGCCCCTACCGAACTGAACCTGCCATGCTGAAAATCAAATTGGCAGTGACGTAAAAAAAGAAGAAGAACCGGGGAGTGAGTGATTTCAAGAACATCACAGCACCATCATCCCGCTCCTATTACTGGATGGACTAGTCCTCGATTTTGCTAGACGCTCTCGAGAACCCCTAATCTCCTTCCCGCGGTCTTTCCTCCCACCGCAACTTTAAACTTTGGCGAAACGCGTTCCATTAAGTTCTTGGCTTATTCATTTCTGGATCGCTCGCTCGATTTTTCTTCTAGCGGTTGGGGGAAAAGGAAGCCCTGCAAGGGAGAGACTTTTTTTCTTTTTTTTTAAGGAGGCCGTTTTACCTGTGGAGAAGACGGTCGCGCGGCTGGTCTGCAGTTGGATCTCACCCAAACCCCACTGGGTCAGGAAGGTGGAGAGCGAAGCAGCTCAGTCCCGGCATTGTACTGGTTTAAGGATCACCGCCAAGGTCTGGCTTGGTTCCATAGCTGGCAAGAGTTAAGCTCGTCCTCATAATCACACACCGCTCCGAGCGAGCGTGAGAAGACGATTCCCCGGAGATGCTCGCTCACCCGGGCGTTCAATCGCAGCGCCCCGTGACGCCAAGTCCGGCCGGTTACACTTTGAAATCTTCTGCTCCCTCGTCCTCACACCCCCCAACAGCAGATTTCTCCGGAGAAAATCGAGTCCGGGGCCTAAAGCAAAACGCAGTTGAACGTCTTTCCCAAACGAGCCGGAAAGCGAGAGTATCTGCCACAGCAGCAGCAGCCACACGCCGCGACGCCTGCTTCGAACGCGCAGCGTCTTCCTCGAAACTCCGCCGTCTAGCAAAGAGCGGGAGGCAGCACCCGGTCGCTTAACCCTTTGCGGCCGCGACGCTAAAGGAAGAGCGGAGCCGTTTTCCAACGTTCCTCCTGCCGGGGGACGGGGTTTTGTTATGACTGGCCCCACCGTGTCTGGAGACAGGCAGGCTTGCTTGAGGAAGCGACACACACACGCACGCAACACGCTAAGGGGGGAAGGCGTGGGGAGGAGGGAAGTAAAGCCCCACCTCGGGCAGAATTGCTTTGCGGATTAGCCGTCCCTCCTTCGAAAGGAAGGAAGGAAGAAATGAACGGCAAGAGCCGAACTGTGTCTTAACTCGGGAGGGAGGGGAGGAGGGGGGAGATCGAGTGACATCACGATTTAATGAACCTTCCCACCTGCTCAATTTTTCGCCCCACTATTTTTCACGCGGGCGGTTGGGCACCCGGTGAAAGAAAACAGTTCCGATCATTTTCTGGGACTAGTTTACCCCCCCCCCAAAAAAATCATTGCAGCGCGCCCCAAAAGAGTTTTGCGAAGGCGTTTTAGCTCAAAGGTCTCCCTTTCTCTTTCTAATAGATCTGAGGAAACAAAGTTTTACTTGGACCTCCTCGATCTGCTTTGCTGTTTGGAGATGGGATGCGAATTAAAAATGGATCGTCGGGTCGAATACACATCTGGTGGCCTTATCTCGTTCCTACTCCACATTTCCTACAGCCTCATATCTATCCCTCCATTTATAGAGCAACTATTGTTTTCCTGATTAATCCAGTTCCAAGCCATAATTGTTAAGCTTCTTGCATCCTTCCTCACACACACACCGTTCATTCCCCACCCCATTTCTGGTCAGTCTTTGCACATATTGTACGGCCACGTTAGCTTTGACGTGCCAGTAGTTTAGGAGGAGTGGGGTGGGGGGGAGAGGTAAATGTATTTACATCACTATGCTCCAAATTACAATACACTTCATTGGCTAGCCTGGACTTCAAGGAGAGACTGGATAAAGCTTTCTCCATTTCAGCCACAACTGAATTCAGAGACAGAAGGAATTTCCAAGCTGTAATTAACCCTGCGGCACGCATCTTGCTCCTTTCGATGTCTCTCTTCCCAGCCTAATTCGAACCGAAGGGGGGTTTGCCTCTCGGGTACGTTATGTGTGTGTGTGTCCGCGCGCGCGCTCGTGTTGTGCGTACATTTGCTGGTGTGAAAGCTCCGAATTCCTCAAGATAAATTCATCTCTGGAAAAACAAAACAAAACGGGAGAGGCAATTTGGCGAAGAATGCGGTTTGTTCGGGACGCAAGGAAGAGGGGCCTTGGGAGGCGAAAGGAGGGCGGGGGGGAGCGCAGACGACCCAGGCGATGGGAAGGACCGTCACTGAGCTTCCCTTGTGGAAGGGCGGGAGGGAATCGTCCCGTTGCCCTCGAGAATTTTTTTTTTTTAATCCGAGCTGAATTTCTTCTAGCAAGACCGTGGAAACGACGGCGGGACTGATACGCGCGGCCGCTGCGCGAAAAGGACAAGGGAAGAGAGAGCCCAGCCGGGAGCGCGGGGTTTGAACCGCCGCGCTGCAAATCCCTCGGTTTAGCCAAGGTGGCAGTAGAGCATCAGAGGCTGGGAGGAACGCGCGTTCGCTTTGCAGCTCGCAGCGCCGGGGAGAGCAGACAAGCGAGGACATGTTCGCCTTAGCCCACGCTTCTTCCCCATTCCTCTTTTGCTTTCATGTGGGATGATTTGTCTCGCTAGATTCCCCTCCTCCCCGTTTTTTTTTTTTTTTAAATATTTATTTATCTTGGCTAATGCTCGATCACTTCGCTTTTTAAACCCTGCTTTAACACAAGTGCTGTTTTTGTACTGTAATTCTTGTTCGGATCTGTTCCCTAGTTGGAAAAATCACCCAGGAGAGACGAACTGGATTTTGCTCGATGTTGCTGAACTCCTATAGGCTCTTACCATTATCCATAAGAAAATCAACCAAGCTGCATGCAGAAATGGACCAAACAGGTGCTCTTTGTTGACCGATTAATCAAGTCATTCATAAGGCTGCAATCGTCTCTATACAAGCTCTTGGGTTTAATCCAGCCCAGCTTTCTGAGAGTCACCCAGTCTCTTCTTCGTTCAAGGGGTGTGTGTGTGTGTGTGTGAAAGTCAGTTCTACTTTTTTTTTTTTTAATGAGAAAGAAGAATTAACTCAAACCGAATGTAAAATAATAGTGTGAAATTCAATCAGTATATAAAGCAGAGAAAGAAATCTCCGTCTCTACAGCTGTGGGAGAAACTACCCTTTCTGGCAATTCACAATAATGGCTAGGCTGCTAGAGATACAGCTCAGCCCCTCTGTCCCTACCCCTGATCTAATGATGAGGAAAATATTGTTACCATGGAAATGGAATGTGTGTGTGTGTGTGTGTGTCACTGTGTGCGGAAGGGGGAACTATCACTAAAGATTTCCTTCTACTAAAATGTAATAAATAGTAGAAAATAAGCAATCTTCTAACGGCTACCAACTAACTGATATCAACTGATCTTCAGCTGAATTAAAAATCAGTGTAAGGATGTTTTGCACTACAGGAAAACATCACACACAATTTTATAAATAAATAATTTATATTTTTATTAATAGCTCTGCTATTGAGCAGTATGAACTAGCAACTGTTTTCTTATATCTGTATTTGGCAAACATAAGTTTAAAAAAAACCTGTGTTATTTGTATGAACAAATAATGTAAAATTTGGCAGAAAACCAGGATTAATATTACATTGCATTGAATCAGAACACAGAACCCTAATAATAACTTGCTGCATCACTGGAGGTTTTTAAAAGGAGATTGGACAGCCATTTGTCATATAGGGCCTCCTGATTGAGCAGGCAGTTGGATTTATTTATTTTTTTTATTAATTCAATTTATATGCTGCCTTTCTCTGGAGACTCAGGGCGTCTTACAATGCATTAAACCTTCTGTTAAGCCAGGTATATACAAAAGTATGAAGTAGCCTTCATACTTTTGTATATACTTGCTTAGTAGGGTTTTTGCCCTTCCCCCCCCCCAGCGGTGTTTTTTTTTTATACAAAGTCAGCTTACTGCCTCCGGGTCCTCATTTTACCTACCTCGGAAGGATGGAAGGCTGAATCAACCTTGAGCCTGATGAGATTCGAACTTGCAGTAATTGCAGGCAGCTGGATTTACTTAATGGTACTTAACAGTACTTAGTCTGCTGCACCACCAAGGCTCCTTAATAGATTAGAAGACCTCTAAATTCCTTCCAACTCTGTTATTCTGTTAAAACAAACTTCTAAACTCAGCCTCATCTATATTACAGATTCTACACTGGCTTTGCTTCCATGCTAAACTAGATCAGTTACAAAAGTAATGCTTGGTTAGCATTAAGCTTGGTTATTTTTCCTCCTTAATGATTTAAAATGTGTTTTTTTTTTTTTTGAATCCAGAGTCAATACCCATATGATTCAGTACATTGCAGATCCATAGAATACACTATTAATTAAATAATCCAGGCCAAGTTTGTTGTTCCTCACAGAGCTGTTTGCTGCCAGAAGGCTATTCAAACCCTCTCTAGAGATGGAATGTAGGCCCTTTCGCATGCTTGGCAAGATGCACTTGGAAATACTTCCTACTACTTATTTCCTTCTCTCACTACCACTTCTGCTCTCCTAAATGCTGTTCCTCATACTTCCCCAACAATAGCACTAGCTCTTTTCCTTTATTTTCTGTCACTTTGGAAAAGCATCTTAGATGCACTGCAAGAACGTAGCTGCAATCCTAGGCATTCAGGAGAGCAAACAGGTGAAGGACAGAACCAGACCTCTGTGGATCTTGAAAGACATGTACGACCATGAACTTGTATTCATTATGGAGCAGCATTTCACATGAGCAGTCTAATGGGGAAGATCTGAGCTGCTGTTATATGGAAAATGGGTAAGAACTATGCATCTATTGAACTCCAAACAGAGAATTGGAACCCAGGAAACGTGGAAGAAAAATCAAGCAAAATCTGCCAGCCAGCAAAATCTGTCCAATCCATTTCTTTCTTTAGCAAGGAGACCTAATGATACTTATCTTGGGGGTATCAATAATGACCTCTTGAAGTCAGTGAATCTTAGCATTTACTCAAATGGTTTGAAATTAATAATAGCAATGATTTTAAAAAACCCATGTTTTAAAATATTGCAAAATGCCTTAAAAAGCTCATACTTTGCACAAAACTCCTGTTGTTTTTATTACATATAATACAATTCTTCTTGCAGTTTTATTTCAAAGGAAGCTTCATTGAACACAAGGATACAGCCTCCTGAGAAATCACTTTTTGGTTTGAGTTATTCATATGAAATCTCCTTTAAAGTGACTTGAGACATAAGTCCATAGTAAAAAGACAGAAGATTGTCTTGTTACAAATCAGGCACTTCACTTCAACTTCATAGGTTCTTCATTAGTAACTTCCCTTTTTATTTAGTCAAACAAACCATTCCTTAAATTGACTCATCTTTGAATTTTGGCAAGGGAAACAAAAATTATGCACATTACTGAATACCTTTTATAAAGAAAAAATATGAGAAAAAAGAGAGAGGTAGAGAAAGAGAAACCTGATAAGAATATAAAGAAAGTATATACAAATATATTTTCGGACTCTGAGGATTAGCTACTCTAAAACTATGCAGGGCCCTCTCTGAATAGCTGCCTACACTCACCATTTTAAAGCAAAGAGCCTCTTGCCAGGCCTTTTCAGATGAGTTCAGGAAGATTTTAATTGGATTAAGGATAATTGTAGCTGTCTTTTAATGAGTTTTAACAGTTACTTTTATTTTGCCTCTAGCTGCCTTGAACATACTAGGAATAGAAAGATGGGTAAAGATTTAAATAATAAGGCAAACCAAGTCTTCTGTGAATTAAGCTCAATTTCTAGCAATTTCATAGACAAATCTGTTTAGCTTTCTTAGTAAAAAAATGCAGATATGGTTTACTAGTGCCTTCTCACAGGATTTGTTCATAGCTACAGCTACCTGGTAATCTCTCCTCCAAGTACTAATCAAATATATTCCTTCTTATCAGGGGTGGGTTCTACTTACCTTTACTACCGGTTCGCAACAGGGCCACACACGTGTGTTCTTCTGCGCATGCGCAGAAGTGTTCTGATGATGTCGGGGTTGGTGGGCGGAGCCTCCCGCCAGGTTTACTACCGGTTCTATAGAACCGGTGCAAACCAGGAGCAATCCACCACTGCTTCTTATCTTTTTAAAATCAGGTAGGTGCTGTTGCTAGCAGTAGTCAGCTATAGGTTTCAGTCCTAAACTGAAGGGGTGGGGGAATCTAAGGAAGGAGGGTTTAGCACACTGAAGGAAAATGAAGACAGATAGATAAAAGAATATTAAGATATGTTTTACTAATAAGACTCTACAAAAGCTGTTTGACCTGCTTCTGATGCTCTAGATATAGCCCGTCATGCTCTACTTTAGTTTCTATGTAGCCTTCCTCAGCATTTTCTGACCTTGGAGAATCTGGAATTCTGATTTCCCATAATTTTGCCTATAAGAATTAAAGCATGCAATGGTTTTCAAAGTTTATTTTTTTTAAAAAAAAATAGAACATCATGAAATTAGCAGAAAACTTAAAAGCATTATAAACAAATCAAATATACAGATTTTTGCAGATTATTTTTAATTATTTCTTTAAAATGTGGTTACTAAGGAACCATAACTTTGTTTTGTTTTGATTTTCACTAAAAAGAATGCAATTTATAGAATTTATACATTGTAGAATTTGTACAATCTAGTATTGTAGAAATTTGCTGGAATTTTCAAGTTATAGTAGTTTAAAAGTAGATTAAAAAAACTTAATAAAAATCATCCACCATTTTTGTTGTAGACACAATGTCATGAAAATTATAAAGGCAAAAGACTATTTATGATTAATTGCAGAAAGGTAAGAGGTTCTCTGCAAAGAGATGGGATGAAGTCAAGGTGCAGGATTGGACTAAAAGATCTCCAAGGTCCTTTCCAGAAGTCCCATCTATGAAGAATAATGTTCCCTCTTCTTTAATGTGATTAATGTGATCCATCGCCTTGTGGTGGATTTCCATACTTTTATTGCTGGGGAATAATCCATGGAATGAATGATAAAACTAGGCATTTCTCTGCCAAGACTTCTCCCTCATTCCCAAGATACTGCGTTGGGAACAATTCATAATCATAATCATAAATTTATTTGTCAAGCATATATAAGATAATAGGTAAAAGTATAAACATAATTTGAATATATGAAAAGAGTAAGTAAAAAGGAATATTAGGACAGGGACGGTAGCACACTGGTGCACTTATGCACACCCCTTACAGACCTCTTAGGAATGGGGTGAGGTCAACAGTAGACAGTTTAAAGTTAATTGATGGCGATCTGATTAAAAGAATTATTCTGGTTTGCAAATGGATCTCTCAGTCTCTGAATCTACTAGACTTCCTTCTTCCTGAAAAGAAAAAAAGTAACAATGAGGTTCGATGAAGGTTTTTGAATCAATTCAGGATAGCTTGGAACCATTTACCCTACCTCAAGAGAATTCAAGTCTGCCCAACATTGTCCAGGCTTGCTTTAGTTTGGGATTTGCCAGATGTTGAAGTCTAGTCTTAGTTGATGGATATTTCACATGTCCCTATTCTTTTTCATGGGAAACTATTATATAGTACATCAGCTGCTAATTCTTATACAGTCTGAATGTGACTGTGTCAAGCTTGGTTTCTCTTAATTCTTCAGTTTGTAAAATAAAGGGGGAGAAGTATAAATGCTAATAAGAAATGTACAGTCTTCAACAGCTACCTATCCACCTAGTTATTTATTCACCTATATACTATCCCTCTGTTGGGGACAGACTTCCTCACTGCATACAGATATCAGTAGCCAATTACAGGGATGCTATGGAAAAGTAGTTTCCAGAGCATCCTAAGAGAAAAGAATTAAGTGCTATATTTGGTCGTTTGATACTGAGAAGATTATTATTATCGCAATCTTCTGGTGGTCCATATAATATATTGGAGCTCTAATACCCATTTTCTTGAAAGAATTATATCTTCTCTTCCTCCTCCTCTTCCATATTACTTGATGATACATTTTAGTAAGAAATTTACAAAGGTATCCAGTTACAGTCCACTCTGCGTTCAGATGTAGAAATTTATTCACTTGGCAGACTTTACTTTTTTAAAAATAGCTTTTGATAAAAACATGGTCACACACGTATGAGAATTATTTCTCACAATTCCTCAGTATCTCTTCCCATGGGATACAGACTTCACAAGATGCTCATTCATTTCATCTCTAAAACATCACAAGGGTGTGCTAATAGTTTTTCAGCTTGCAAAGTTTCTTTTTATTTTTTTCCTTTAAGCAAATTCAATCACAGGTATATCTCCCAAAATAAATCCAATAAGGATTACATTCTGATGATAAGAGCAGCAAAGCATAGTTACTTTTTTTTATTACTCTTATTGCATCTATGAATTGCCATCCGCCAATCCTGTTATGATGAATTTGTCATCTTGGAGAAGGATGGTTCAGAAAGTTACTTGAAGGGCCATTGTGAGGATTATTCAAAGAAAGTCCTTCACATTTGCTCTGAGTTGGGGAGATGGGGGGGGGTCAGTATGTGTAAGCCTTGTTGAGTTCATTGACGGAGGAACTCGAATTGTTTGACTTTGTTAACCCAGAAAAGAAGATACAGGCTGTGCACAATTAGTACAGCCACTGATGCATTAGATCCATATCCTTCCTAGTTGGTTAAGGTATTCCAAGAAGTAAAAGGAAGAGGGTCCAAGTGTTGGAGAACTCATCCTCGAGAGAGATATTGGTTTTGTTTGTAATTAAGGAGGTGTTAGCTCATCCCCTCTTCAGTGGACACCACAGTGTTGATTAATATCTTCTATATCTCCAATTTTCCTTTTTGTGTGAAGGTTAGGAAGATGATTGACTTACAGCTTCAGCAGGCTCTGGAACCCAAATTGTCTTGACCCCTTTTAATTGCGTTTCTAGTTTGGTCACCAAAACAGCATTAATTGTTCTTGTTAATAAAATCCATGATGAGAGTACATCTATCCTGTCCCTCATTGGTGACTAGTCTTCAGCACCATTGATCATGAAATTATTTTGACCAATCGGGGGTTGAGAATGAGAAGCAAGATATTGCACTGGTTTTTCTCCAGTCAATTTTTCCAATCACTGTTATGTGTGTGGGGTGACAGGAATGAGACATAGCCATTAGTCCATGTTGAGTCTTACTTCATGGTTATTTCTCTCTCTGATCCTGTTTAACATATTCCTGAAGCCATTGGGTGAGGTTATCCATTTGCACAAAATTGGGTACCTTAAGTAACCAGTCAGAGCTTTCAATTTGTGACATCCAAGCCATGGTATTGAAGTTTTGCTTTGTATTTATGGACATTTGGAAGTTTTAAAAATGGCTCTGGCTGGACCATAATAATCTTGACTTCACCTAAAATCAAGAAATGTCCAACTTTGGTTCTAAATGTGATAGGTTTAGCTACATTTGGACTTTTCCTGAACTCTTAGATTCTTCTTGAAAAGCAAGTAGCAACCAAGGAAGATATGTACCACTGTACAAAATCCTCTTTTGCATCAATTGCACCCATTCCTGGACTGGGAAGCCTTACAATCATTCATGCTTTATTCACAACTCAAAATAAATTACTGAAAGGCTCTCTACATGGGGCTGCTTTTGAAGACCATTCAAAAACTACAGCTGGTTCAGAATGTGAAAGAGTAAATAATTACCAATGTACTTTGATGTGGCTATGTAGGACCTCTGCTTCAGTGATGGTATTCAGCCTGTTCGGATCGGTTCAGGCCTGGGTGCTATGCCATCCTATTTAGCCATGTTTTCTAAGCCACATGCATGCGTAGAAGGTGTGTGCGGAAGCAAAGCACATACGCAGAAGGCCACACAGCTATGTGGAAGGTGCATATTCACATTTTCAGTGCGTGGCAAATGGGTGGTAAAATGATGTGAAACCTCTGCTCTGCTCTATGAGATGTACTGATTACCAGTAACTTTCTGGATGCAATTCAGAGAGCTATAATGCACAGGGCCTGATTGCTTGTGGAATTATCTGTCTACAATTACTTCTGGCCAAAAAAATTTTCAGGGTAGATTTGTTCCTGCTCCAGTCTTAAGCAGTGTCATCTGGCAGGAACTAGGAGTCAAAGCTTCTTTGTTACAATATCTGCCCTACAGAAGAGCATTTTTAGTTTTTAATAATTTAGTAACATGGTTGTTAAGTGAATCTGGCTTCCTCATCAACTTTGCTTGTCAGAAGGTCCCAGAAAGGGATCACATGTCTGGGACACTGCAACCGTCATATCAGTTGCCAAGCATTCAAATTTTGATCATGTGATCTTTGGGGATGCTGCAACTATCACTTTTTTCAGTGCCATTGTAACTTTGAACAGCCACTAAATGAATTGTTGTAAGTTGAGATATGTGTGTGTATGTATGTATGTGTGTGTGTGTGTATGTGTGTGTGTATGTGTATGTGTATGTGTATGTATATGTATGTGTATATATATATATATATGAGTTTCGCCAAGATACTCTCAATCCTACATGGGAAAAGACCCAAATACATCAAAACTAGATTCTGGACTTTTTTTCTTCTGGCAGCCAGCAGGCTCTATGCTGCCTAGTGAGAGACTTATATAGATATATTTCTAATGAGCCAGAAATAGATGTATATAAGTCCCTCACTAGGCAGCATAGGGCCTGCTGGCTGCCAGAAGAAAAAAAGCCCGGAATCTAGTGAATGTGACTTCACTGAGTTAAGGCTGCAGAAGAATCTTGGTTATGTAGGAAAAACCTGGCTAAAAGAAAAACATAGATATAGATATAGATATAGATATAGATATAGATATAGATATAGATATAGATATAGATATAGATATACATATACATATACATATACATATACATATACATATACATATACATATACATATACATAAATATATGTGTGTGCGTCTGTCTGTCTGTCTTTGGTTATTCGGGTTTTCTCCTGCGTAAAACACTTCGCCAAGACACTTCCAATTTTACGCGGGAGAAAACCCGAATAACCAAAGACCTACATAGGAAGGAAGGTAGGTAGGTAGGTCGGTCTTTGGTTATTCGGGTTTTCTCCCGCATAAAATTGGAAGTGTCTTGGCGACGTTTTGACAAAGTCTCATTCATCATCTTCAGGCTGGTGTTTTCGGCTTCATGCTTCTAGGAGCAAAGACACTTCCAATTTTCCGCAGAAGAAAACCCAAATAATCAAAGGTCTACATATAAACACCCACGAAATCCTCAGAAAACACACACACACACACACACACACACACACACACACACACGTGTGTGTGTGTGTTTCTTTAAGCCAGGTTTTTCCTACGTAACCAAGATGTTTCTGCAAACCCTGGTTGAGTGAAATCACATTCACTGCTTTCTGGGGTTTTTTGTGCTTGCCCATTTGGAGACTTGGAGACTTATATAGCTATTTCTGGCTCATTAGCCATCATCAGTAAGCCACACCTACATCTCATGTATCCTCCCTGTAAAGGTACAGTATTTTTTTCTTTCCTTTTCATAGGCTTTATGTGTATTTCTCTTTAGCCAGGTTCTTCCTATGTAAACCAAGATTTTTATGCAGCCCTAGTTCAGTGAAATCATGATCCACTAATTTCTAGATCTATCTTAGTCTCCCAATGGGCAGCAGAGGGTTTACTGGCTGCCAGAAAAAAGCCTAGAAACTAGTGGATTGTGATTTCACTGAACTAGGGCTGCATAAAAATCTTGGTTTATGTAGGAAGAACCTGGCTAAAGAGAAATACACATAAAGCCTACAAAAAGGAAAGAAAACACACACACACACACGCACACATACACACACACAGATAAAAGTTCCACTTGAACATATGTGCTAGTCGTTCCTGACTGTAGGGTGTGGTGCTCATCTGCATTTCAAAGTTGAAGATCCAGCGCTGTCTGAAGACATCTCCATGGTCATGTGGCCGGCATGACTAAATGTCAAAGGCACACAGAACGCTGTTACCTTCCCACCAAAGGTGGTCCCTATTTTTCTACTTGCATTTCTTAATATGCTTTCAAACTGCTAAATTGGCAGAAGCTGGGACAAGTAACAGGAGTTCACCCTGTTATGGGCACTCGGGATTCGAACTGCTGAACTGCTGACCTTTCGATCAACAAGCTCAGCATCTCATGACTTCCGGTGGCACCTTCCTCATTGGAGGCAGGCTTTTTATGCCTGCCGGCTTCTCGGCGTGTAAGAGCTGCCGTGCAACAGGCAGGCGGCTCGAAAGACCTGCTCCTTAACGGAGGAGCAGGGAGAGCTGTTGGGGGTGAGGCTGGGCCCCCCTGTGTCGCCCCAGGAATTTTTCTTTTGTCCTGGGGAAGGCTCAGAGGGATGGCTCCCTCCATACCCCCGGGGTATGCTCCGCGCCGAGAGAGTCCTCCGCTAATTAGCGGAGCCAGATGCTGGGAGCAACACCACAATTGAAGTGATAATTGGAGCAAGTTGGAAAAGAAAGAAGATAAGTTAAAGCAAGCATGGATTTTTTCCTATTGATTTTTCGGAGGAGGAAGGAGGGGAGGGGGGAAGGAGAGGAAGAGAAGTGAAAGTCTTTTAAGATGGCGACTGGCTTTGTTTGAAGCAAAGTGAGAGTGGAAATGGAAGCGGAGTCCAGTCCTGAAAGACTTTGAAAGAAATATTCTGTTACAGAAAAAGAATTTAAAGGAACAAGGCTGAGTTAAATAGATTTTTTCTGGTTTTTTTTCCTTTTTTTCTCTCTATTGAAGTAAGAAGGAATTTCTTTGGTTCTTTTTAAAAGTAAAGATGCCTAAACTTAAAGGAAGGGGGGGCTCCCCCTTGAGTCAGAGGAATAAAGTTGAAATGACTCATTTGCAGAGACTTACAGAACTGGAATTAAAAGAGTTAATTACAAGGTCCCTAGAGAGTGTGGTAGATAAGATAAAAGGATCACAGAAGGATCTTGAAGAATTGGTTTCTGGAAAATATGACCAACTAAGTCAAATTGTTGCTCAAGTAGCTTCAGATCTTTCAACTGCGGTGGCTGCAATGGGGAAGAAAGTGACTGAGATTAGTAGTAAATTTGAGGCTCAGATACAAGAATTACAAACGAAACTTCTGGAAGCAGAGGCCAAAAACCACAACATTCAGAATGATGTTATTATGCTTCAAATTAAGGCTATGGAACCTGCAATTCGGCTAAGAGGTATAAAAGAAGACAACAGAGAAAATTTAAGAATAACCTGTGCAAAGGCCTTTGCAGAATTATTAAAGATACAAGATGGACTAATTTCGGGTTCTATAGAGAAAGTTTACAGAGTTAATTCGCGTTTGGCTAAACAAAGGAATCTGCCTAGAGATGTTGTTGTTTATTTCACTGATAAAAGACTGAGAGATGATATTTTACAAAAGTCTTATTTTGAGAGAGTGCACGTAGCAGGTACACAAATCAGGATTTTTAAAGAGCTACCATCGAAGGTCTTAAAGGACAGGAAAGATTTTGATTTTTTGGTCAAAGAACTGAAGAGAAGTAATATCCCATTTAGATGGGATTTTCCAGTTGGTATAATTTTTAGATATCATGGTGTGAGACATTGTCTGAATACTATAGAGAAAGCAGAATATTTTTATCAAAATATTTTTAAAGGAGCACCGGAATATCTCAAGAATAAAATATCCAAAACAGAGTCTACAAAATGTGAACAGAAAGAAGAAAAGCAAAGTGTGTTAAAAGTAAAAGGAGAATTTGGTGGTTGTCCAGAGGATTCTACTATGGATTTTTCTGATGAGAAAATTGAACACCTCAGTGATCTTGGAGGGGGATCACAGGACCTTGAACTGCTGGAGGAAGATTCAAAAAATAAAGTTTTACTTCGAAATGACCAGCAGCAGAGGTCCAGTACTTTTCAAGAAATGGGGGGTGATGCTAATCGACAGGAAGAAGTTAATGAGGAAATCCGACTGGAAACCACAGATGATAAATTTAAGGAGCATCGTGAATCGTTTGATACTGAATTAGAAAGCATTGAAAGATTTGGATAAAATGGATTATAAAAAAAAATCTTTTAAGACGTATAACAATTTGTTATCAGTTTACTTTGAGTTGGATTAACATTAAACTTATATATTAAAATGGATTACAAAATTTTACTATGTAGTTTATCCTGGATTGGACATGATATCCTGAGTGTTGATAGATTGCTGCAAAATTAGCAGCGATCACTGGTTACCCAATTATATATTTTTTATGGAATTCATCTAGGAGAAGACTATGTAATTGAAAATACTTTATAACCCAAAGGACTGAATTGCAAAGGGTGGCAGGATTTGAAAGAATTTTAAAGGAACATCTGGGAATGCAGCTTCTAGTTGGTTTTTTCTTTTCCTTTTTTTCTTCAAGGTTTGGTTAAGGCTGCAAAAGCCTATTTTTAGGTATAGCACAAGTTAGTTTGAATGGATCTTCCTAGAGGTGTGAATACCTTCGTGGTTGGATATTATTTATACAAAGTCACTCGGGGGGTTGTGTGGAGAGATGTTTTACTTTGCTGATGGGGGCAGCGGCAAGATGAAGATTATTGATGCAGGATTTATCTGAGGAAATATGTTTGACTCCAATCAAGTTGAAGAGAAGATTGAAAATTGGATTATAGAGACTGAGAAATGAATTAAACAAAAGATAATTTTCTTAATGATATAATTGTATGATTATAATCATATATGCATATATATTTCTTATGTTTGATGTTTTTGGGGGCTTTTCTTTAGTTAAGGGGTGTAGTTAGGATAGAATTATAATGGTTATTAAGGGGTTTTTTTATTTACTACAATATTGTTTATTTTAGAAATATATTAATGTCTGTTTTCTTTTACCTTTCTTTTTCTTCCTTTCCCTCCTTCTCTTTCTCTTCCTCTTTCGAAATTTGTTTAATTTAGAATTTGAATATTTAATAATTCTTTTCTTTTTCCCTTGTAAACTTGGTTTTTTTTTTAAACTTGTAGCGGAAGTCAGGGGGGTGGGTGGGGAGGGAAGGGGTTGGAGTTGAGGGAGGATGGGAGGGGTTGGGGAGGGGGGATAGGGGAGGGGGGGTGAAAATGGAAAAAATTCTTGTATTGTAAAACTTTTTCAATAAAAAAAAAACAAGCTCAGCGTCTTAGCCACTGAGCCACGGTGTCCCCTGATATATACATATGCATATATACAATAAATTTTTGTTGATCATATAAGCTTATTCAATTACGTATTACATTAACCCATCTCAAATTTTAGCTCAGCAGGGACCTACATTTCTGCTTTTCAAATTCTGCTGGTGAATCATTTTCATTTTAATGGAAAGCTTTTGGTTTTCATTTTGTTTGCATTGTATTTTATGTAATAAACACCTTAATTCCTAATGAAATTTAAACGATGTAGTTGTAAGAAAATGAACCTGCATGTTTCTATCTATATTCCTATTGAAAGCCAGAAAGAAACTTTTCTAATTAAAAGAGAGGGCATATTACTTCTGCCAAAGTCTATTAGCTTCCACAATGGATAATTGTAAGTTAGATGTTTAAATACTCTGAACAATTTCTGAAGATGATGATGACTTCCAAATTGGTTCATTAGGGTAGCACTCATAGTCTTTAAGACTAATAACTAGTTAATTTAAAGTATTATTGATATTTACATGAACTAATCCAAAAAAGTTTTGCTTTCTTTTAGCCAATTTCAGACATGTAATCATTTGCTTGGAAATCAGAAACAATACAAAATAGCTTCAATTGAAATTAAAGAAAACAGAAACAAATTTGGAATAGATAAAAAGCTGCAATCTGTACAGACTAGCAGTAGGAATAGTCAACCAGTATTTTCTGTGGCATGTTGCCTCTGGTGCTTCTTTGATTGGAAGTCACTTTTATTATAAATGTAATAATATGTTCTGAAAGACAGTTTAAAAAAACAAATCTTATAAACTGTTAGGATTTCTTAGGAGAGTCCAAAATTCAGCAATATCATCTGGGGAAAAATAGGTTTTATATCCAATCAACCTTCCTACCTTCCTTCCTTCCTTCCTTCCTTCCTTCCTTCCTTCCTTCCTATAGGAATTATAATTTCAATGATTAAAGGCAGTTTACAAAAATTCTAATTCCTAGAATAAGAAAGTAAGAGTCCTTAAGAAAATGCTATAACGTGAAACAATGTGGGTCACCATCTCAACTTTCATTATAGTTTTGGAGATTGTTTCAAATGTTTTCAAGGTAGATGATCTGGAATTTCTTACATCCATATCTACACAGAGAGAGAGACAGAGACAGAGACACATCTCTCTCTCTCCCTCCCTCTCTCTCTCCACCTTTCAACCTTTCACGCTCTCTCACCAGCCACAAAAGGGACATACTCCCTGTGCACTCTTGCCATCTTATTCTTATTAATGACACAAAACTAACTTCATTCTGAAGTTATTTTTACCACTGTCTTATGCCAATTTTTTTTTACTAGGAAATATTAACTAACCTTTGCTGATTAAGCTGCCAAGGATCCAAGTACAGCAACAAAGTTTTAAAGCCTATTATTTAGGGCAGCACATTTGTCACTCTTAAAGCCACTCCACTCTATGAACTGCAAGGCTTTCTAAATCAACTTTTGATATCAGCTATGAGTGATCAAGCACCTTTGGTAGAATAAAGTCTATAGCAAAACTATCATAGATACATTTCAAAAATCAAGATGGCTTCTACAGGTAGTTTTCAACTTACAACCATTCATTGAGCAACCATTCAAAGTTACAATGTAAACTTTACTTTTTACAACGTAAAAAGTAAATTATGATGAGTCCTCACTTAAAATTTGACACTTGGCAACCAGAATGTATTTACAAAGGTCGCAGCATCCCAGAGTCATGTAATCACAACTTCCCAGCTGGCTTTCAACAAATAGAGTCAATGTGGGAAGCTGGATTTACTTAACATGTTATTTATGTTAACTGTTGTTTACTTATTAGATAAATCACAAGCACAATATATTAAATCAAAAACTGCAAAAACTGTTCACATTGAAATCAAATTAAATATACTATGTAATAATTGAGTGTATTGCTCAACTATTGTATCTAGCAGTGGCTTTATCTTTGGGAAGAGCTCTTCTGCTCATTGCAATCATTGTACAAGCCTTATGTTCTTAGTTATGCAATCATAACCATGAATACAAGGAAATAAGGTTTAACACAGTGGAAAAGCCAGAATGCTATGGTTCTTGAATAACTTTTATCTTGGCACTGTTCAACTGTAACTACACCAGTCTAAATAAAGTGATTATTTTATGAAAAGGTCAGTTATTATATATACACACATATTTTCTCTCTCGCTGTGCAAAATAACACTAACTAATATTTACAGAGCAGATGGTATCTATTTTGTGTATGGATATGGTTTTTTACAAAATATTCAGGACATGAGTATAATGATATGATTATGTAACTCCTGGATGGCATGCTATGAATTCTTGACTATGCAGCATACAAATAAATCTAATTCCTACAATTCTAGCTTTTTAGTGAAAACAATAAAACCTGTAAGGTTTGTGATAAACATGGTATTTGTATTGTGCAAATTTCACACTAGGGACATTTAGAACTGAGCTAAATTCATTCAAAGCCTCCCATGTTTCCTCATTAATAAAATGGTAAAATATGACTTAAATAATACAAGTGCTAGAAAATTGACTGAATAACCATTCCAAGAGTACTTATAACTAGTTCCACAGAAGACTGGACACTGGTTTTGAATAAAGTGCCCCAGCACCTAATCCTGTCCAACATTTTTATCAATAACCTAAAAGAGCAATAATGAACAAATTTGAAGAAGGCACAATGAGTATTGTGTAATACTTTAGAAAAGAAAGAAAAGATCAAAAAAGAGTCAGGGAGGCTTGAGTGATGGATCAAAATGAACGATTAAATTTAACAGGAAGAAATGTGAAAATCCTGTATCTAAGCAGAAAAATAATGAAAGATAAAAGTAAAGAATTGGTGAGATTTGATTTGTCAGTACCACATGTGAAAATAATCTGGGTGTCCTTGTTAATCACAAGTTGAACAAGAGCCAACAGTGTAATGGCAGATGCTGAAAAAGCCTGTGTTATTTTAGGATATGTTAACAGAATCATAAAGTCCAGATCAAAGGAAGTAATTGCCTGTTTCTAATCTACCTTGGTCAGGTTCTACTTGTGTCCAATTCTGGGTACCGAAGCCTTAAAGAGCCATTGATCAGCTGGAGGGTTTCCAGATGTTGACTACCAAAATGGTGAGAGGAGTGGAAACAAGCTCTATGAAGAATGAATAAATAAAGCAGATATGTTAGGTTAGCCTGAAGAAGTTAAGAGGGAGGGTAGATACCATAGTAGTCTTCAGACCTTTAAAGAGAAGGAAGCATCCTTGTGCCCTGTTATCCTGTAAGGCAGGCACACAGTCAGTGGACTACATCTAAGAAAGCTAGTTACAAGTTAGATATTAAGAAGAATCTCCTGGGTTATAAGAGATGTCAACCAGTGGTATAAGCTGCCTTGTTAAGTGGTACACTCCCTTTACTAGAGGGCTTCAAACAGAGACTAAATAATCATCTGTTCATAATGCTTTAATAGGTTCTGCATGGAGCAAGGAGTTGGACTAGATGACTTTTGAGGACTCTGCCAACTCCATGAGTCTTTTAGTTTTTTTCTTTGTCAGCTGGCAATATGGATAGCCCATATTGGGAATGGTTCCAATTTAGCTGAACACAATTTTTAAGGAAAAGCTTTACCCCAACCTTCAGCCTAGATCAGTCCTTGGCATTTGGAGCACAAATTTCATATTTTGGCAATAAATCTTGTGTTGCTACTGTGAATAAGGGTTTGATGCCATGCTGAATAGAATAAGATATAAGCTGTAACATGCCAATCTTCCCCAATTAGTTTGGGAAGAGAGTCTTGGTTTTGATGGTTAAATTAATACAGAACGCACACTGTGATTTCATTATTTTTAGACAACAGGGTGAATTGATCATATTGGAGAAATAAACAGAAATTGGGTGAGTCATTGAAGTATTCATCAACCATTCAGAAAACAGAAAGATGAGAAAGAATTAATTTAATGACATGTGAACTATATATGGCAACAGGAAAGCACAACTGAAAGGTCTAAAAAAACCCGAGCTTTCTTGTTGAGAATATTGGAGAATATTTCAACATAAAAATGAATCATTTCTTTTTCATGCTGTCATTCCCCAATTTTTACAAGGATTGTGAAAGACTGTGGATTTTATTAGCTTTTTGAGAGGATGAAAAGAGGTATCTGATGCATAAACACACTTGCAAAATCTTCTTAAAAGCTTGCAAGCTTAGGGTTAGCTTAAACAAGATCAGGGTAGACTAAAACAAATTACATTCTCCATTTTTTTTTCCTTTTTACTCAAGTTTGTCTTTATTGGCCCAAGAAACATGGCTGGCAGAATGGAATGTAGCTAAGTAGCTATGTCTTGTTCATCTAAGTTTGTGTACTCCACATCACTGGATATGATGTGATGTGATGAATCATTGGAAAATTCCTAAAACAGTCTCTAATTCAGGTCAACAAGTACAAAACAGGTATCAAAAGCCATTTGTTTCAGTTTGAATCCCAAAGCACTCAGATTTAGGCACATAGGAGTCTGTTTTCAACTAAATCAGAACATATAGTAGCTCAATGTTTTCTAAATGCCACAAGGGAAAGTATATTTCCATAGACTGTATTTACAGATATGCCTGAGCCACAAGTTCCACCACTCCAGTCAGGAAGAATCATGGAGAAGGGCATTAAAAATCATAGTTCAGCAATATTTGAAGTGGCACAAATTCCCCATCGCTGGTGTATACGAACTGGCAGTGGATGTTTCAGGTAGGGACTTTTCAGTTTTTATTTACTAATCTTTTTTTAACACTGGCAGGCCACAGAGAAAAACACATAAAGCAATAAAATGATACAATGATGAAAGCAAAGATCAGAAAATGGCAAAAGATGGTAGAAACAACAATAACCAAAGCAACCCATGTCACCTGGAAGGTATTTCCAGGCTTGTTTGCTTCCTTGCTTTTCCTACCCTGCCCCAGTCCTGCAGGATTCTCAGCCATTTCAGAAGAATACCCTAAAACATTCACAGTCAGATTAAATCAATGAAAATCTTACAAAACATACAAAACTTCAAAAGCAGGAATTAGGACCAAGTGATCTCCAGAAGAGCTCCATTTTGAGTTTATTTTATTTTATTTTTATTTATGTATTTATTTGTCAAACACGTAAGATAACAGATATAAGTATAAATATGATTACAAATGAGGATGAGGATACAAATATATAGGGACAGTAGGACAGGGATGGTAGCAGGGGTGAAACCCAGCAGGTTCTGATAGGTTTTGGAGAACCAGTAGCCAAAATTTTGAGCAGTTTGGAGAACCGGTAGCAGAAATTTTGAGTAGTTCAGAGAACCAGCAAATATCACCTCTGCTGGCCCCAGAGTGGGTTGGGAATGGAGATTTTGCAATATTCTTCCTCCAGGAGTGGGGAGGGAATGGGGATTTTGCAGTATCCTTTCCCTGGAGTGGGGAGGGAATGGAGATTTTGCAGTATTCTTCCCCTGCCACGCCCACCAAGCCACACCATGCCCATCAAGCCACTCCCACAGAACCGGTAGTAAAAAAAAAATGGACTTCACCACTGGACAGTAGGCACGTTGATGCACCAAGTTGGCTCTAGAATGTTCCAAAAGGCAGTAAGGCTGCAACTAATCTCAGCTCGAAAAGGTGGAGGCTATTCCAGATGGACAGCACCACTATAGAAAGGCACTACTCAGAGCCTCACCCTCTCCCTTCCCAAGACTAGGGAACCATCAACTACTTCTTTCAACAAGATCAGGTTGGTTGGGCTAATTCCACTTTGCAAAATACAGTCCTCAAGATAACTTGGTGCCCAAACTATAACTGAACTGAGCATGAGAACTTTAGCATATAAAGTACATTCCTTTATTATTGAGACATCAGATATAGTCATGCATGTGTGTCTCTGTGTGTGCACACAACTAGACAAACACATATACTGTCATCTTAGACTGGTTTGCCATCAAAATGTCTGGTCCTGTTGAGTCTATTATTTCATAACTTATTCCTTCCTTTGTGTGCTTTAAGCAGAGAAACAGCTACTAAGGTATTTCAGCAGGGTTTTTCTCTGGGGGCTTGAAAGAGACTGTTGACATTGGCCTCTAAACATCCAAAGATTTAGACCTTTAATGTACAATGTTGAATCATACAACAGTGTTTCTTTTGAATCCTGTGGTTAGTATTAAGAACAACTAACTCAGGGATATTGTCTCTAGTATCAAGAACTCACATAGCTTATTTTTCCTTCAAGGTTTTTTTTTTTTTTGGACTCCAGGTGATACATGTGGCTGTTTAATCAGAGTTGTAAACTAAAGTATGTAGGTCATATCCCTCAGCAATCAACTGGACTAATGCTGTGCTCATTGTTGCACCATTTCTGCAGCAATCTATCAGTAAATAGTAGAAAGACATGATTGGATAAAGATATCCATTATCACCAACTCTTTATGACGTTTAAGCTTTGGCAGTTTAGTAAGCCTTTTACAAGCACAAATCCACACCCTTAGCCTTTGTTTTGCCCAGTAATTGTTATTCTTGAAAAAGCTCAACTTTGATGTTTTCCATTCAACATTGCGTGGTGATACAAGACTAAATAAGTTGAGGGGGAAGGATTCTATGAGCAAAGTCTACCATGATTTTCACACTATACTCATTATACAATTATCACTCAATTTCAGAGGTATTTTTTTTTTTTAAAAAGGGTTTTAGTAAGTCAGATTTCCCACCCACCCACACTCCCGGTAATTGCCTGGGCAAGTCCCAGCAATATTTTTAGGAAGGTTTTTCAGAAGTGGTTTGCCATTGCCTCCTTCCTAGGGCTGAAAGAGAGTGATTAGCCCAAGGTTAGCCAGCTGGCTTTGTGCCTAAAATGGGACTAGAACTCACAATCTACTGGTTTCTAACCTGATGCCTTAACCACCACATCAAACTGACTCGCTATAAAGGGGTTAAAATTATTTATTAAAAAGCTAAATGACCTTATGTAAGAAATCATCTGGGCAATGCTATTTGAAATCGCTAAAGTAACAGTCTCTGATAGAAACAAGAATCCATGTTGTTTCTGCTATAAAAACTTAAATTAACAACTTTTCAATGTACATCTATTTGAATATACTCTAATTTTTGATCGAGGATCATGCTGCAAAGCTTCAGGGAAGTGTGATTTTTTTTTTTAAGGAACAAAAATATCTAGTTGAACAATATTCCTTTGTTATCATTCTCTCAATATTCATATTTCATGAAGCTTACAAGCTTACAACTGGGCTATTGTTAAATATACTAGTTTGTCTTGTTTTAAATCCCATTCTATTCACATCATTCATTAGTGGTTCAAAATAGCTTACCTTCTAACTTTTATTTTGTTTTTTTTTTAAAAAAAAACTTCATGTCTTATCGGGAACAAAGAGTAAGTCATATGCCGTAAGAGCTTGTCAAAGTCATAATTACAATTCATTTGTCTGTGTTCAGCTGTCTGTCATCTGTTAGCAGTTCGAATGCTCTGTATGTCTTTCTGAATTTGTTGAAATTCTCTTTAATTATTTACTGCTCCATGATAATCCATTACTGATTGCTAACTGCTTTTGGCTCTCTCAGCTCCTGATTTCCCTGGCCTTGAATCAACATTGTTCTCAACCTTCAAGCCGTTCCAAGCACAAAAAGCTGCTGATGCTTATTAGCATTTCTACAAATTTATGAAAATATCCTTGTTTACACAAGTATCAAGAATGGCTGTGTAGATAAACAATCTGCTTGTGCAGTGTGCCAGAACACAGGAGGAAGTCTAGTCAAGCCACAAGAATGGGATTTCAAGAATTCTGGTTTCTTTCTTTCTGGTTTTTTTTTTTTGTCTGTTTCCTCCATAGTTTTGGTATTAGGTGGAGTCAAGAATTAATTTTTAAAACAGGAGAGACACTACAGCTCATACCTGATGAGAAATTATATTTCCCCGTTAACTCACTTTTGACTGTTCTCACTAGCAAAAAAAAAAAAAAAAAACTCAGATAAAAATTAAGTGATACAAAATAGTTGTTGCCAGCCATTGTATCCTCACTTTCAACTCTTTTATTGTCACTATTGTAGAACATAAGGGTTGAATTTATTTTTAAAAAATGAAACAAAGGGGGGGGGGGAACTAATTTGAGTCTAAGCCAAAGGTACATATATCTCTAAACCAGATATCTCCACATATAAATATTGACAACTTATTTACTGTTCTATTAGTATTCTGTTTTAGTGGACCTCTTTCATATGTAGTGTTTCTTTCACTTTTCCCCACAACGTAAGTCTGTATGAAGGTTGGGCTATCCTGAAAGCTTCCTGTGACATTCCATGCCCAAGTGTGGACTTCAGCTTGGATCTTCCTTATCTAGTCCAAATGCCTTCACAACTGCACCATGCTACTAGGAAGCAGGAAAACACAAATGTTATTTTTATTTAAAATAATAATTCACATCAAAATGGGGATGCGGTACTCCTTTGCTATTTGCTATGCTCCAATCCAGGATGGCAAGTAAAGTTCCTATAGGATTAAAATACTCCTAACTGCATGCCAATTCTGAACTCAATTAAGTTTTCCACAGTTATTTTTGAGTAAAACAACACAAGCAGATCATCACAAGAAGCAGCTCGACTTGGCCTTCAGAGGAATAATCTTTGCTAGTGTTGTGAATATCCAGATGCTGACAACAAGAACTAATCCATTAAGAGAATAGGGAGAAGCAATTTCAAAAGTTTTGATAGTCAATGACAAGGGATGTTGTGAGCTGTGACTTCTGGAGAATCATAGACTGCCTATTGCTGCCTTGAAGTTTTCTCTTTGCATTTCTGGCAAAGTACTTGAATTCACATTTAACAAAAAGAAGCACTGAATTGTAAACATTTATATCTGCCTATCCCAGGTTCTTCAGAAGGACTTGATTTGTGGATAAGAATGCCAAATCCAGTCTAAACATCTGACTGACTGTACAACCAACCATAATAAAAAGCAGCTTTACTTGGAACAGTTTACATCCTGCAATGATACCTTTAACACCATTAAACAACATCTGCCTATCCCAGATGCCAAAGCCAGTCTAACCCTCTGGCTGACGGTGTGACCAACCATCATAATAATTCCTGAAAGTGTGTGAGACCCTCCAAAGCATCCTGAGGCCTGTTCAAGGCTATAGTTGCACTGCAAAGGGCCAGGCTGGGGTTGCTTCATCAGCAGTGGCAAGAAGAAGATGGTAAAGGTCAGCAGGGGCAGCAGAGTGCAAGGTGAAGAGGTTCAGGGTAGAATGCAGGGGGTCAGAGTGGCTGCAGAGTGGGTGGCTGGGGCTTCTTACATTGGTGCTAGGGCAGCCTGTGACTGAGGCAGTTTGGGCTTTGCACTATGATTGTGGGGAAACTGGTTATGGTGTGAGGCTTGCAGTGGCACTCCTCAGCTGTGATGGTGGCATGGTGTGGGTATCAGGGCTGAAACAGAGGCCCACAGGTGGGTATAGGCTGAGACTGCTGAAAGCCCTGGGCTTCTATTTCAGCCCCAGTGCCACTGGCACCACCACTGTTAAAGAGGATCAACACTGTGTAGGACAGCCAAAAGAGCAGAGATGGGGGAAAATAGACAGGTGGGGAGGAAACAGTCCCTTCAATTGGAAGAAACAAGGCTCATTGCTGGGAGGAAGAAGTTTGGGAATGGTTTGGGTTCCATAATGACCAAAGGGGATTCATTTAATGATGGCAACAGGGAGATCACTTAACAGAGTGATAAAGCCGCATCCACATTGCTTAGTGGCAGAGTTGCTAGTCCAAATTGTGAAGGTTAATCAACATCTCCCTGTAGACGAAAGTATTTCTAATGAAAACACCTTCCTCTTTGTAGGTACTTGAATCTAGTGATGAAGGCCACATGTTCTTTTCTTTGATAAGCAAAGTAGACTGGGCCATTTTGTGCTCGATTGGTTCTAAATAGTGGTTGATTGATTAATTTTAATTAAATGGCATGTGATTGCTCACCTCCTCCATCCTATTTCACAGTTTATGAAAGAATCTGTTGACTACTGGTAACTTGACAAGTGCTATTTCACCACCCACACTCCCCAGCTGTGGCATAATATGGTATTTCCCATCCCTAGTTCTCAAAGAAGAATAACCAGAGGGATTTCAATACTACCTGTAATTTCCCTAGCAAATTTAAGCAACTGAAAGTACTTATTAACACAGGTGACCTGTCAATTAGATTATTGCTGTTGGATTTTGTATGAAAAGTTCACATAATTAAATGTGATGTTTTAAAGACAGGCTGGTCTCTCTCTCTCTCTCTCTCTCTCTCTCTCTCTGTGTGTGTGTGTGTGTACAACCTAAGGTGACTGTCCAATGTTATAATCAGGATCTAGAAATAGATACAATTACACCTGGAAATTGAAACATTGCTTTGAACATTGCTTACTGTTGTTAGCATTGTTAGGAATCTAAATATTCGTTCCACAGATAAACGCTAAATCATGGGAAGTGATAATTTTTCTTTACTCTGTGCTGTTCAGAACCACAGTTCAAATAGCAGGCCTTTTACGGGCACCACATTTCAGGAAATATTGGGACAATTTGGAACAGTTTCAGAGAACAGAACAATGATTAGAGGGCTGGAGATAAATAGCACTTTTTATGAACTTCAAAAAAAATGACATACACAAAGGAGCTACTGTCTAAAACATAGAACAAGCATGATATTTTTGCATTAAAAGGTAAGCTAATTTCATTCGACAGTTAGGAAAATGTCTTAATGATATGAACAGGAGAGATGATTACCTAGGACAGTTGTAGGCCCGCTTTCATCAGATATGTTCAAGTAGAACTGCATGGTATCTGATAGGATGCAGTAATCTGAATTTCTGTGTTGAACAAAGCTTTAAATACTCTAGGAATAATTATGAGATAGTTTTAACTCCCCAAGCCTTCCAAAGAGTGTTCATGTAGTAAAGTATATGTAGCCAAGTCCGACAGTGAGAACAATCAACCAATGAAACAGCTTACCTTCGGAAGTTGTGGGAGCTTCATCACTTGAGACTTTCAAGAAAAGATTGGACTGCCATTTGTCAGAAATGGTGCAGGATCTCCTGCTTGAGTGGGGGGTTGGATTAGATGACCTGTAAGGTCCCTTCCAACTCTGTTTATCTGTAAATCTGTAAAGTAACAACTATCAGCTCTCATTACCTATCCATATTTTTCACTAAGACTATTGTATTCTACTTAACTATTATCATCTCTTATTCTCCCATTGAAATGAGTAATCGGGGGGGGGGGGGAGAGGTATGAAAATACATGGGAAGTCATATAGGGGTGCTGGGTTTCATGGAATGTGAGTCTGTGATCATCCAAAGAAAGGAAGATGGTTGGAAAGTTTAATTAAGTCACTTTCCAGCTTCCTCTCATGGAAGAAAAATAGCATTCACAGTAAGATTGCTAGTTCCTTTTACTATTCTTTCCCCCTCAAAATGGATATTTAAGAATATTGGAATGCATCTTTCAGCCTCCTATTGAATCCTCCCATAACTATTGTGACCCCTGTGTGGCTATTTTCTTGCAAAGTATGAGGCATCTATGAGTTTTACACTAGCAGAAGAATCCTCTATTATGCTCCACAAATGGAATGCTATTTGGTAATTCCACCAATAAAAACTTATATTCCATTTCTTTAGTTTCCTCTGTTAGAACATCCCATCTAGATATACTATCTTAAGAACCAGTAATAAATGTCTCAGATTGTCGAAACCTTGAAAATTTCCCCATTCTCCTGCTATGTCTTGAGACATCAGCTTGTAAAATGATAACGCTGATAACTACTCTGGTTTTTTTTTTTTTTTGCCTGTTTAGTCCCAACACAAATAGCACACCCTATTGCTTAATGATACCAATTGCTTTGAAAGTTGGAAATGCAGTATAATCACATTTTATTTTGAAAAGACTTAACTTTTTGTAGTTTTTCAGCTGACCATGAACCTTCATGGCAGGGGTGAAATCCACTTACCTTTGCTAGCTCTTCGCAAATGTGAGTGTGTGTGCGTGCTCACTCTCTCGCTATGCTCACACACCTCCTCCACACATGCACAGAGTCTTCTGTGCATGCGCGGAGGGTCAAAAGTGAGACATGATTATGTCCGGGAGGCTGGGTGGAACCTCCTGCTTCCAATGCTACCGGTTTGCCCAAGCCCGATAGAACCGTCTGAATTTCACCACTGCTTCATGGTGAATTGTCCAATTTTACTTCCTGCTCATTGTAGCTTATTCCTAGTCTCCTTGTTTCAATTATGAAATAGCAAAATTTTGTCTCTTGGAAGAAGGAATAATTGGATAAGGTATAGCCTGATCAGATTTCAATAAAGCCCTATTCAGTTGTTGAAAGTTTCCTCAAAGTGGAGAATGAGAGCCTATTTTATTCTCCTCACTATTTTTCTATTCTCTACCACCTCCTCTGAAATCAATTTTTCTAAAAGGAAGTTTCTTTTTTAAAAAAGAAAGTTTTTTTATTTACTCTCCTCCCCCCCCTTCACCCACATCTTTCTTTCTTTCTTTTTTTTAAACAGTGTTGGTCGTTTCTTATCTTATACAATTAGTCAAAATCAAATACATTTTACTCAATTACAATTTTTTCCAATATCGTCTTCCCCCCCCTTTCCTTTTTTTTAATGTACCTCAGTATTTCTATACTTGCATATATAAACACCTTCTTCACTTATCCCTAAATTCTAACTTTACTATTTGTACATATTTTTCCTCTTTTATTCTTAAACAATTCATTCTTTTTCTTAATATATTTATATTTGTTTGTTCAGAGCTGCCTTTCTTCTACTTTATCTTTTTTTATTGTACAGTAATCTTTCTCTTCAAACCTAGCCTCTCCCTCTTCTCCTTCCAACTTTCTTTCCCCACCTTCTTCTTCTCTTCTCTACTTCCCCTTCCCTTCTCCTTCTCCTCCTCTCTTCCCCGTCTTACTTTCTCTCCTACTCTGCTTTCCCTTCCCTTCCTTCCTCCCTACTCTTCCATCCCTCTCTCTCCTTCCTCCTCCCATCCAGTTCTTTCCTTCATTTCTCTCTATTGATGTATTCATTTTCAATTTAATGTTTTCCATTGTGGAGTTCAGGCAACCCCGATCCCTTATCTTTTTAATTATTAACAATATATTTACTCAATATCTTTACTCAAACAATTTTCTAATCTCTTATCTTTTTTACTTTGACGAATATATTTTTTTTGCTTTACTTCTTGCAAGTATAACATTTAAATCATTTTTTTAATAAACTTTATTGTTTTCAAACAAAAAATGTATAAAATTTGTCCATGCTGTTTACATTAGAGGAGCAGCGTTCATACTTATTTACCATAATCACATAAGTGTCTCTTAGTATCAATCTCTTATCATATCACTACCTTTTTAAATTACCTTTTTCATTTTCTCGTTTATCCATTTGTACCATCTTTCCCAGACAGAATAGAAAATTGAGTTATCTTCATCATTAATTTCATATGTTAACTTGCACATCTCTGTGCAATCCAATATTTTCTTAATTATATAATTTTCTGGTGGCAGATCTTTCTCTTTCCAGTATTACGCAAATGCCAACCTGGCCGCTGTTATAATATGTGTCAGTAGATATCTCTTGTCCTTTCCAAGCGCCCTCATTCCCATTCCCAGGAGAAATAATTCTGGTTTCATAACAATATCTTCCTCTAATATTTCCTGTGCCCAATTCCATTTTTTTTCCAATATTTTTTTGCTTGCGGGCAAGACCACCAAAGATGGAAGAAGGTGCCCTGTCCATGACCACATTTCCAACACTTAGGATGTATATTTGGATATATTTTCGCTAATCTGGCGGGGGCTAAGTGCCTTCTGTGCAACATTTTAAAATGATTTTCTTTATAAGTTACTGCACTTGTTTATTTATAATTCTTATTCCAAGTTTCTTCCCACTCATTTAGATTTATTTCATGTCCAAAATTCTTTTCCCAGGCGCTCATTTGTTTTTTCATTAAGTCTTCTGTAGTATCCTCCTCCAATAAATAGTCATATATTTTGGCCAGAATCTTTTTTTTCTGATCCCATCATCACCTTATCAAATCCATTTTGTCCTAGATCAATACCATATTTTTCTTTATCTTGCTGGTACCTAGATTTTATTTGTGTGAATGTCCACCAATCTAAATTTATTCCCATATCTTTCAATGCTTCACTTGGTTTAAGAATTCCTTCTCTATCTAGGATCTCTTTGTATCTATAGACCCTTTCCATCCCTCGTCTGTTGGGGTGGATCAAGGCCTCTATCGTTGATAGCCAATTTGGAACTTTTGTATAGTATTTTTGCCTAATTTGGGACCATATTTGCATCAGGGACTCTCTAATTTTATGTCTATAAAAATGCATCTTTTTCTTCTTCTCTATATCCCATAAATATGAATGCCACCCTCTCTGAAGGTCATGTCCCTCCAAGTTAAGATCCTTTGATTTTCTAGGGTGGCCCATTCTTTTATCCAAACCAATTTCACTGCCTTATAGTATAATTCCCAATCCGAGAGGCCAAATCCCCCTACATTTTTTTCCCCTGTAAGGTTTTTAAGGCTATCCTCAGCTTTTTCCCTTTCCATACATATTTCCTAATATTTTTATTTAATTCTATGAAAAATTTGGTATCTAAATTTATAGGAATGGTCTGGAACAAATATAATAATTTAGGTAGGATACACATCTTAATTGAAGCAATCTTACCCAGCAAGTTGAATTTTTTTCCCACCTGAATGTAATTTTTTACATTCAATTTCAATCATTAAATATATTTCTCAAAACCTCTTAACAATATATTTCCACTTATTCAAATATATATTTATAAAGCGCATCTTAATCCTTTCTCATTTTATCCAGTCTGATTAGTTCTTAAAATATTCTTAATTTGTCTTCTTTTCTGTTTTTAATTATATTTAAATATATAGTTTGAAATATTCCAAATATTACATTTCCCCCAACTAGTTTATTCATATTGTTAAAACTTACCATTCTCTCTTTCTTATATTTCCACTGTAAATCCCAGTGTAATCATTTATGTTTTTAATATTTTTTCTTCTCCTCCACCCTCTTTTCCTTCTTTGCCTTTTGTTCTCCCTTCTTCTTCCTTTCTTTTGTATTTTAAAATTCTGCATTCTACTATTCTGCCCTATATTTTCCATTGTCTCTCCTTTCTCTTTCCTTTTTTGTGTCTTTTCATTAATCCCAGTATGCTTATTTTGTATTTTAAAATCATAAAATCTTTTATTTTGTCCTTTATTTCTTATTATTTTCCATTTCTTTCTTATCTTTCCACTGTAAATCTCAGTGTAATCATTTAAGTTTTTTATATTTTTCCTGTTCCACCCTCTTTTCCTTCTTTGTTTCTTTTCTTTTTGTCCATACTTAATATTACAATTGTTTAATTTTCCATAGTCAGTCTCTTTGTCTTTGTCTTCTTCGTTATCCATCTCTCTTTCTTGTTTCTCATTAGTCATTTCCTTTTCATCTTCAGTGCATTCTAGCTCTGTCTTTGCCTCCTCAGATTTCGATTTTCTATGCAAAGTTATAATCATTTCCTTTATTTCCAAGCACATTGTCTTTATCAGTTCATTAAGTTCCTGTTCCATTTTATTCTTTCCTGGTTAAATTATTCCAGTTTTAAGTCGCATTAAGGACTCTCTTTTATAATCATCAAAGTCTATCCTCTTATAGGCAAAACTTATCCTCCTCAGTTCTCACCAGTTATCTTTTTAAAAGTTCAAGGTTTTATTTTTTTTCCTCATTTCTTCAAAGGTTTTCTCAAAGTAAACAATTCGATGTCATGCTCTTCCTTCTCCTGCAGATGTCTCTCTATAATCCACAGTTCCGCTTGACTAATTAACAAATGGCCATTTTATTCGTGATCCACATCCATCTTTACCGAGTCATAAAAGAGGAAAAAAGTCAGTTTTCACATCTTCTTTCACCTTTATATACCACCAATCAGTTTATAATCCAATCCAAATTGAATCCAGGTTCCAGATTTATATTTCCATTTGTCAATCACTTATAATTCTCTATTCGGGTTCTTTTATGGCACGCTTGTCATTCTCACTTTCTCTTTCCATCCGCCATCTCCCCCCGCCACTATTTAGCCACAATTTCCACACTGGGGTAATTTTAGTAATAGTTTAGTAGTTAAAAATATTTAGAATTTTCTTTTTATTGTCTGTGGGTTAGCCAATCACTCACCCAACACCAGCACTCTGTCCAAATCTTCTCTCCTGCACATTGCTTTCTCCAGAGGTTCCAAGCTTCATGGCAATTCACTCTGATTACTGTCTCCCCCCCGGTTTCTCACGCTATCCAAGGCACTTGCCTGTCCCACTTTAGACACCAAGCTGCCTCTCTTTCTTCACTGTCCCTACAGGACAGCTTTGGTCCAAAGACCCCCTGGTGTCAGTTCGTCTGGCTGGTTTTTTCTGAGCTCGTCAGAGCCCGGCATTTTCCCAGCCAGTCACGCTGCACCGCTTCCGGATTCTCCCTAAAAGGAAGTTTCTTGAAGAGGTTTAAATCCATAATTGCAAAACATTTGCAACCACTCTTTTCAACCAGATTAATTTAACCAGATTCATTAATAGCTCTTGTAGTAAAATCAACAGGCTTAAAATACTGAACTTTGGATGGCCTATGCCCATAAGTTTGGAAACATATGTCAAAGAGTTTATCCTTTGAAGGAGTCATAATTGGCAACAATTCCATGTTGACGATAAACCTGAGTTTACCTTTCAGTAACTGGAAATAGCTTATAGCAGATAACTTGAGTTTCAGGAATTCACTTCTGCTCAGTACCAGTAACATATAAACTAAAAGGCATTCACATTTTTCTTCCAAGAGGGGATGTCTTAATTCCTATAACTCTTGTTACTGCAAATATACAATTTGTAAAGAGGAAGTAGTAATCCACACTTGCGGTTGCCATGACATTTTTTGACAAAATAGTAAGACCACATAGAGCAATGACAGAGATTGAGAGTGAGAGAGAGAGAGAGAGAGAGAGGGAAGGAGAAGGAGGGAGGGAGGGAGGGAGAGAGGTGGGGAGGAAGAAAAGGATTTTGTTTCTTCACCAAATTCCACAGTGAAACAAGTTTATCGGATAATTAAAATCATCTGTCAAATTTAATTAATGTGTTGCTAATAAAAATGATAAAGATTGTTTAAATACATTTCCAGCACATGTGTACTTGGGCAAATCAGCCAGTTGTTCAGCAGCTTATAGGGAGAGGTCTGAGCTTCGAAAAGAGTGTCATCTTTAAATACTAAGAAGAAACAACAGAAGTGTACAAAAGTAACAAAAAAACATCAGCATTTACTTTCTCTTAATTTGTTTCTTAAACCATTTATTTCTAACAGCACACTAAGAGTGCAACAGCTCAGGGACAGAACAGCTGATTGCCCATCTGATAGCTTCTTTTATACACAGCTGTCAGATGGGGTGACCAATCAGGATTGAGCTTGGCTCCCGCTAGGGAAGTGGACCAGAGGAAGAACTTGGAACACATCAGTAGCACTGTACTTCTCCATTATCATCAAACAGTGTTTTCTCAGAACCTCAACAATACTTAGGACTTTTCAATTAAAACTCATTCAGTGTACAATAAAGTCCCAAGATGAATTTTCCAAGGTAGGCTATCTCACCTTGGTTCTGCCTTAAACTGCCTCATTTTTCATGGAAAAATTATTTTCTTTCTTTCTTTCTTCTGCGTTGATGGATGGAAGAAGATAAATCCCGGTTATAACCCAAATTGGCTTGTCTTATACTAGGCCGAGAAATAATGCCTTACTCTGAGGGGCACAACTCGTGAGGTTTAGCTCTGCCTATTCTACAGATCTAGCAATTTAATATGAAAGACAGCGAGAGGTTCTTCTATTTTTGATAAGTTATCACTAAATGATACACCAACGAATGAAAGAAATACAGACCACTTAACAGCCATACTGACTTGATGATTAATAATTCATTTAGCAATAATAATAACCAAAAACAACTTAGATGGTCCAAAGTTTTTATATATAAAACCATTTCTGATAATTTTATATTTATTCCCATGACATACTTTTAAGAAAATCAATATTATCCTGATAATATTTACATTTTAAATTATATTTCAATTTAAGGTGCATTTTTTTTACTTCTGGTTTTACATAATCTTTATCACACTAGCTGCATTTTCAGTAAAAGGAAAAAAAAAATCATATCCAAGCTCTTTTTGAAGTGGACAAGCAATGATTGGGAGCATAATGAAATCCCTAATCCCTTCCAAGTCTGCTTTATCCTCCAATTGCTTTTTCTTAGGAAAAAGAAATAGTATCTCCAAGCTACTTGAAGTCACCCTTCCCTCCCCCCCCAAAAAAAGGCTTAAATATTATTTTTGGTAAAAAGGATAACCATTGCATTAAACAAAATATCTTTGATATATATCTTTGATATATTCACGTTTGCATGTTACAGTAATTAGGCTCTCTTAGTCTATTACAACTTTCCTGAACCTTCAACTGTCTAACAGTTGAATATTCTAGGATTAAGAATGTAATAGTTCTGGCTGTAAAAGGCAAATCTACTACAGTTTTCGTCTGCTGGATATTAGTTGGGTCAGCCTTGGTTAAATCAACCGAATGAAGTACAGTTAATTTCTTGCATTATTCAGTTTTATGAAATACGTTATGAGTGAGCAGTGCATGCACTTTAATTTCTAGAACACCAGTTTATATAACAACATGGATCTATTTTTTTTTCTTTTGCTCTTGGGTAACCTAACCTTGGTTTGGCAATGTAGCTTTTATATGCTTTGTTTGCACATCTGTGTAACATTGGTAATAGCTCTTCCCTGTCTGATATGAGAGCTCAGTAAATAAATAAACTGAAGGCCACAAGGCACTTCTCTACTTTGCTAATAGGCTAAATATGGGAATTAAGGATAGAACTAAGAGCTGTCAGTATTCTCCATGCTATAGCAGTGATATCCAAGGTTACCTTGCACCAATGTTTGGATCATTTACTGCCATTAAACTCATTAGAACCTGAACAAAGGCACATAATTTGTACTACATTAAAAAGACTTGATTTGATTTCTTAGTGTTTGGTCCTAAACATCTGGCCACTAGTTGTAATATATCTTTCCATTTCCAAGATTTGGATGAATGGTTTAGTGATCCTGCCATAATGTGAAGTTATCTCTGGCAGGTCTAGAATATTATCATTATTAGATGTCCCTGACTGCCCTGGATATTCGAGATTGGTTTGGACTTCATGAGGTGACTTTAAGCTGGATATATGTCCTTGAAAGCTGAATTCTTTTCAAAATTAAACGCTGATATGTTAGCTTCTCATGTCATAGATTTTACCATTTCCCCCCTTTACAGTAAGTATCCCTTCTAAGCCATTATCTTCCTTGATACTATACTATTATGCTAACTTTCCCCCCTCCATCATCTTCTTAACATGTTTTTCTGTGAAACAAAAGATTTTTTTTACATGTTGAGCTGCTTTTGCAATCAGCATCTTCTAAAGGAACAAATAAACAAATGCAAAAAATCACAATGCAATCTTTATTTGCTTGTCCCATATTTAAATCACATTTTCTTTTTTCTTTGCTATCCATATGCCAAACTGTATGAATATATTACTGAACACGTTTTATAATAAATTAATAGCGTATGTATGTATGTATGTATGTATGTATCGGGGTGAAATCTACTTCCCTTCCCTTATCGATTTGGAAGTGTGTACGCTGCTTGCGTGTGCATGCTCCACTCACATGTGCGCCATCATCATGTCCGATTTTTGACCCTCTGTGCATGCACAGAAGGTTTTGCACATGCGCAGATGGTTAAAACCAGGAATTAATGACATCCGGGTGGGTGGGCGGAGCCTTGCGCTGCCATCGCTACCGGTTCACCGAATCACATTCTGCCAGCACTATTGGCTCATGCGAGCCAGACAGAACCAGCAGGATTTCACCACTGGTATGTATGTATGTATGTATTTAGATAGTATTGCAGATGTTTGAAGCTGGCAGAAACTGAGAATAACATCTCTAATCTAAACGGGTTAGAGGAGAGCTGTTTCAGTTAAGATTAATTGTAACACATCTGTTTCTTAGGATTTCTCTGTGTGAAAGAGATTTTGTTTTTACAGAGCTCATCAAATTTGCACAGCTCTTTAATGAGAATAATTGACCTTAGAAATAAGTCACCTGGCCATAAAGTAAACTCTATTGTTTCAAGACAGCTGCTTACTTGCTTCAAAGATCTATTTAGTCCTGAAGCCCTAAGGTAATAACCTCATTGACAATCTGCTTAATACCAACATGCAAAGAGCTTTCCACAGTGGCAGTAGCATGCTATGCTTATTCCTCTCTTAATAGGACAGGTGAGAAGAGCAGGAAGCATTTGCAATGATCTTTGAACTGAGCAGGATCATCCATGTGTGGTAGATTCTGGAATTATCTGGAGTAGGAACAGAAGTTGGTATAGAAGATGACCAGGATGAGTCTGAGGGAGGGGTCAAATTCATCATCAGTCATGAATCCTTTTGCACTCATAAGAGAGCTAAGTCCAGCTCACATCCTGGACATAAACTGTTTCAACTCCTACCTTCAGAATGATGCTATGGAGCACTGCACACCAGAACAACTAGACACAAGAATAATTTTTTCCTGAACACCATCACTCTGCTAAACAAATAATTCCCTCAACACTGTCAACCTATTTACTATGTCTGAACTATTATTAATCTTATCATCATTCCTATCACCCATCTACTCCCACTTATGACTGTATGACTGTAACCTTGTTGCTGGTATCCTTAAGATTTATATTGACTGTTTCCTAATATGATTTGTATCCTATGACTATCTTTAAGTGTTGTACCTTATGATCTTGATGAATGTTTTATGTACACTGAGAGCATATGCACCAAGACAAATTCCTTGTGTGTCTAATCACACTTGGCCAATAAAGAATTCTGTTCTGTTCTGTTCTGTTCTGTTCTGGTCTGTTCTGGTCTGGTCTGGTCTGGTCTGGTCTAGTCTAGTCTAGTCTAGTCTAGTCTAGTCTAGTCTAGTCTAGTCTAGTCTAGTCTAGTCTAGTCTAGTCTAGTCTAGTCTAGTCTAGTCTAGTCTTGAATTTCTTTGATTCTTATCTAACTTGCTTGGACCATTAGTACTTCAGATACTTGTAGAGAACATAGGGTTGCAATAAATCTTTATAATAATTAGAACTGCCTGGATCATGATAGTTAGTAAGTTTGTTTGCCATGGCCCAGCATAGCTTCTTCCCAGTGGTGAAATCTAAAATTGTTGCTACTGGTTCTGTGGGCATGGCTTGGGGTGTGTGGCTTGGTGGTCATGTGACCTGGTGGTCATGGCCAATTTGCTGTCGCATACATCAGTCACTGTTAGAGCCAGGAGGTGCACATTCTGAAACACATTCTGCCCTTATGAAGCCTCCAACACTTTGAGTTTCCTTCCGCCATCTGGCTTGACTGCCCAAGCAAATCTCGGAGCCTTCTCTTGCTCCGATCTCCATCTTGGAAGGATGCAC
Source organism: Masticophis lateralis (assembly GCA_030761175.1). Lineage (NCBI taxonomy): Eukaryota > Metazoa > Chordata > Lepidosauria > Squamata > Colubridae > Masticophis > Masticophis lateralis. The sequence continues at coordinate 307,762,494 of JAUDYJ010000001.1, read as the reverse complement.
ATTCCCCCCACCAATCTTGCATACAAACTCACCACCCCATTTCTGCAAAGGCAGAGTCCCCCCCCCAAGAGGGGAGGGGGATGGTGCAGAAAAGGCCGCCTTCCACCCATGCCTCCTGTGCCGGCTCCGCAGGACTTAGGGTTCTGAAGCAGCCCATTGTATTCCCACCCAGCCACTTGCCTGCGCCACTCTAGGAACTCGGGCAGTGGAATCCAGCGCTCTGGGGGAAGGAGGCTCAGCCACGCCACTGCTTGCTGGTTCTGAAGAAGCAGAGTGAGAGGGGTGGGAGCCCTCCATGCAGAGAAAGGGCCAAGCCTGTCCATACAACCACAGAGCCCACAGTACTTGCCCTTCGGCCTGGGCAGCGGTGCTTGCCCAGGGAGGCCAGTGTGGCTAGCCCTTCATCTTGGCACTCCCTTGCCTGTTGCCACTGTTCTCACCACCCTCCCACCTTGCCTGGTTGAAGACATCTGCCTTCCTGAAGCAACCCCACTGCCGTTCGCTTTCATTTTGCAGCAGGAGAAGTAAGAAAGAGAGTGGCAGCAGCACAGCAGTGCTCCGGGAGGGCAGTCAAGACCCGAGGCAGAGGGGAAGGCAAGTGGGCAGCAGACAGCCAAAGGTCCCACAGAAGCTGAGTGTGCCAGGTGAAAAGGCAAGCAAGCCTCGCCATGTCCCTCTGAGGAGCTGAATGCAATGGGTCTCCCTACCCCTCTGCCTCCATGTCAGCCTTATCTTTTAGATACTCTGCTAGCATCTTCAGCATGCCCAACGAAGCCAGTGCATTGGTAAGGCTGACGGTGGGCGGCCCTTGGTGGAGATGCAGCCACTGCTCCGGGGCTGAGAGGGGCACCACAGTGGTGCTCCAGGAGGCAAGGCAGATGTCCCAGCCCCGGAGCTGCTGCACATGTCCCAGGGCAGTGCAGTGGCAGTGTCTCTACCAAGGGCTGCCTGCTCACCCACTGGCCAGGCCAGGATGGACGCTGACCTTGGAAGGCAAGCAGGCATGGGGGACTGCAGGGAAGGGAGTGTGGAAGGCAGGCAAGCATGACAGGGCTGCAGGGAAGGGAGTAGGCTGCTAGATCCCTTCCCCGCAGCCCTGCCATGCTTGCCTGCCTTCCATGTGGCTTTCCCCTTGCCTGCCTTCGCAAGCTTTCCACTGGGAGACCGGGAAGGCAGTGTAGAAGGCAGGCAAGCATGGCAGGGCTGGGGGAAGGGAGTAGGCTGCTAGATCCCTTCCCCGCAGCCCTGTCATTCTTGCCTACCTTCCACGTGGCCTTCCGCTTGCCTGCCTTCGCAAGCTGGCCACAAGGATGCCAGGAAGGCCGCATGGAAGGCAGGGAAGCATGACAGGACTGTGGATTGAAGACTGGTTCAGGAGTGTGGCCAGCCAGCGACTGCTACCGGTTCGGTGAACCAGCCCAATATCCGCTACTGGTTCACTTGAACCAGTCCAAACCGGTAGCATTTCACCCCTGCTTCTTCCTACGAGAAAAATTTGGAATGGAATGGTTTGGATTGTTGAATTACTAAAGAAATATTGTAAGAAATGTTTCATCTTCTCCTTAAGAGCAATATGGTACAGAGAATAGCAGTAGCAAGGAGTTTACAGCTTGCTGCTTCAGGCTGTTTCTAAATATAGGTCTAATGCTCTTCCTCCTGCTTCATCCCATGCCCTTTCTATGTTTGGATAGAGGGTTAGCACTTTTTGGAAGCAGCAAGTCCAACTTGGGTGCTGCGGAAAAAGTTGGCAAAAGAAAAAGTCAGTCAGGTCCAAAAAAACCCAAAAGGAAATGTCCCTTTCTTCAAAAAAGAGAACAAGGATAATCTGGAAGTTACAGACTTGAGGAAAATCCTGAAGCAGATTATTAAACAGAATGTTTATGAGCATTTCCAATGCAACAATGTACAAGAGCCAATTAATTTGACCTGCTTTTTCAACAGAGTTACTAGCCTAACAAATCAAAGGAATGCTGTGGATTCTTGTATTCCCAGCTTCACAAAATAGTCATATACTCTGATTTAGAGATGATGGTCATGCATTTCTACATGACTTCCATTTAAAGATTATTATGATATTCTGACTTCTATTTAAAGGTTATTACGATACTCTGATGATGAATGTATGCTTTCATATTAGCTGAGTCATCATGATCTACACTCCTTTTTAAAAAAACAGTGTAATTCTCATATGTGTGTGTGTGTGTATATATATATATATACATAATCTGTACTTATAATTACAAAAATGAAATGCTACTAATAAAAATTAGACAAAATGAATGTTATGAGGCCAGAGATCACTTGCCTAACCCATTATTTTGAGTAGCTAAGGATAGTCCTTGCCATCAAAAGTAAACAATCTCTTATTCACATTAGCAAATTAATGACTCTGCAAGAGGCATCACCTATGGGAAAAGTCATGGCAGCAGGAATAGTACACCTTTTGGAAAGTGCAGTCTCAGCCTCACTAATGTCATATTCAGAAATACCAAGAAAGGTTATCTATTTAGAGTCATTCATTCAATGCTAATAGTTTGTAATGTCTATGGTTCACTCGAAGACGAAGCAACTTCTGAAGCCTCAAAATCCTTAAAGGAGACTCTTTTATGGTCATAGTCTGAAGGGCATCAATAAACCAAAATTAGCAAGGAATGTATTCCCTAATATTAACTTATTAATTGCTGAGTCAATTACAACATATCTTTTAATGGAATAATAATTCACCTGCCTAGTAGAATGAGCAGGCACAAAGGTCATCTGGTTACAGTTTTCTTTACTCTGGTTAAATGCATTGCACTTCTGTTTAGATTTCATTAATTAATCTATATTATCATCTATGAATATTAATACTGGCAAATATGAAAGCCTATGTCTTCTATTTGCAGGAGGAATATATTGTATTATCATCTTACTCTACTTCCATTCAACTTCTTGTTGATTCCTGTACTTACAAAAGCCGATCTGGATCAAATTTAGAGTTGAAGACAGATCAAAATTCAAGTATTTATCTTCTATAAAATAATTTAATTAACTTAATTCCATTCAAAAGAATTGAATGTCAATTCAAAATGTTTAAATTGAATGTTCAATTTAAAATTGAACATAGAAAAAAGTTGGGCATCATATGGCATGAGTCCTTGTTACTGACAAGGATAGAAAAATGCCTCCTTCTACCAGCATCAATAGCTTTGTTTCAAGTTTTTAATGAGAAAAGAAGGATGTTAACTCCATTTCTTGCTTACAAACCTTTTCCACCTAATACCACATATTTATTTAAATCTCCACACTCTTGCGTTTTCAGTTATATAACTTACCACGTTCCTATGTGCTTATATTTGACTTTGAAAGCCTGACATTTGGAAGAACAGCTCTGACAGCCATCAGAAATTAAATATAGAATGCAGAGGTATTTAACCTAAAATAAAAATCAGATATAGATGGTACACAGATGTATCACTGAGTAATTCTGAGTCACAAATAGTTTATCTCCTCTTAATCCTTGCATTAAACACAGTTATTGCTTGATATATTTCATGATTTTTTTAGACAGTTGCTGAAAATGTTTCTAATTGATTAGACCAGGGGTGTCAAACTTGCATCATCATGTCATTGTCAAGACTTTTTTTCCTTTCACTAAACTCGGGGTGGGCATGACCAGTGCATCTGGCCCGCAGGCCGCGAGTTAGACACCCCAACTTGCGGCCTGCGAGTTTTTCTTCCTCTCTCTTCCATAGATTTTTATTTAATCATATTGTAGGAAGTTAGCAACCACTCCTTTCCTAGAGGAATGAAATGTTTTGGGAAATATTAAAAAGGTGGAATATTATGTTTCCATGGATGAGAAATGGAGAAGCATATTTTAAAGATGAAGCAGATCCCATCTTCCTGCTCCCACGCTTTGTCAATGGGCCAGAGGCAGAAACTCAATTTTTGTCAATGGACCATCATCTGCAACACAATAGGACCTATCTAGAAACAGAAACTAACACAATAGGCCCCATCTAGCAACAGAAACTCACCACATGGCACCTGGGAAGATTACATCAGCCAGCAAGGCTAGCTAAGACCCCCACGCTCTGGGAGTCTGACAACCAATAAGGATACTCTTTCTGGGCCCCAGGAAGCCAGAGAGGGCATAGCCAGAGAGGGCATCAAACCTTGGGACTCACTGTGTTTCAGCCCTTTTCTGTTCAGGAACTTAAACCATGTGATCCTGTCCACCATTAAACCATCTTTCCAAGCAGTCTCCATGTTTCCAGTGTCTTTTTCCCCCGTTGGAGCTGAACCCAGGAGGGTATATCTTCTTACAATATAAAATTGGAATCAACAAAACATTAAACACTTTGGAGAATTTTTGTTATCTACATATTTACTCAGACTGGATCTTATTCATTATTTATTTACTAATTAGATCTATGTACCCCTTTTTCTTTAAACCCAAGTCAGTATAGATAGTACTTCTTCCTTCCATTTTCCCCTACAGCAACAATACTGGAAAGTGTGTAGGAAGGAGAAAGAGTGATTTGTCCCAAATAATCCAGTGAGCTGCTGAGGGTGAATTTGAACCTGGAGTTTTTTGATGCCAAACAGAGTGTCGCTAAAAGCACATTCCCATAAACTCAGAAATAAATCCTGAGCGATTTGTTGGAATTTATGCATAGCTATATGAGCAGAGGGTTGCAGCTTTAGAATGAGCTGTGAACTAAGAAGTCTTACTAAAAGCCTTACCTCTACTATTAAATGATCTTAATACAAGCATGTCTCTTTATTCACAATATTTTACATTTGAAATATAGGGTAACAGGAATGTTTTATTGAAATGTAAATGAAATCATAGTGAAATTTTCATGACATTATCTCAGCAGCTGCCATAATAAGCACGATGACATCAAAATGAAGATACATACTTCATGATGTATCATGCAAAAAATATGCAATTTAGCATAAGAGATGCATTGTCTTACTAATGCAAGTGCTACTTACTTCCTTCCCCTTTCCTCAGACTTATCCCTTTCTAATTAATTAGGTTTTACCCCAACCTATAGTTAGAAAGTTCTGACTTTCTTATGCTGTTTCTTAACGATTCTCTTCTAATCCTCAAATCCTTTCTTAGCTATCTACAAAATCTGACTTGTTTAGGCCAGAGGATCTCTTTCTAATATCGAGCAACCCATATAATTCTTTCCCACAGTTCATGGGGTACAATGAAAGTCAAGTGATGAAACATGCAATGCAATGTGATGATAGAAACACCACATCTTACATACTTACAAGCAACCCACATGTGTCACAAGTGCAAAAAGGCAGAAACAGTGTTGCAGTATTGCAATACGTACTTCATCACTTTGACATCATCAAGGTGAGAAAAGGCCACCTATGCTCATATAATGTAAACTTTCCAAGTATATCATCAGGGCATGGAAAAGTCATGGTAACATGATAAGTACTAAGTATTTGGGCTCCTGAAAGTTGCAGCTGTATCAATAGTTCATATCAGAAATTACATTGCCTAGATCTTTGGCTTAATTCTATATAGCCCTCAACCTCTTTTGAAAAGACCTCTTGTAAAAGCTATCTATCTTGTCCTTGTGGGCTCTTTCAGAGATAAACAAGGAAGGGATGGTGGAGAAGACAGACAATATATTGAAGAAAAATGGGATATTCTCCAGTCTCTTTTGGTTTGGCCCAACTCACTGCTTTCATCAGGACCATTCAGTATATAACCCTTGATTATCTTTGAGTAAATGTGTCCCATGAATGAGATAAAAACTTATCCATACCAGAAATGCTTGCAGGGTTACTTTAGCATTCATATATGCACATTTCTCATTCAGGTTATTACTGGTATGTGTGAAGAAATGTCAGAAGCACAATTTCTCCAAAGTTAAACCTTGTTATTTTCCTTGCTCTGCTAATTTCAGTGGGAGTCAGTGAGGTGACAAAAGCAAGGCTCACTGCAATAAACAAAGCTTGCTTGAAGTCTGTTGATCACAATGGGTCTTACTCAGTGATGAGTTGCTCCCAGTTCGCACCAGTTCGCAAGAACCGGTAGTAAAAAAATTTAATAGATTGGAGAATCAGTAATAAGATTGGCTGGCCACGCCCCCAAACCGGTTCCCCCCATTCGCTTACCCTGCCTATTCCCAATCTATTGCTGCTTCCTGAGTTCCAGGCTTGAGGGAAAAAAAACTATTTAAACTCTTGCCACGGGGCTTCAAAGGGCCCCCTACAGCTGATCAATGTTAAAAGAAAACAAATGAGTAGCCTGCAAAAATAGAAAAAACAGCCCTTACAGCTTCAGCATAGGTTAATTAGCACAAGTTGATTAGATCGGCCTCCCGACTCTCAGCTGATTTGCTCTCAGCTGTTTTGCATAGGTCTCTGTTGCTAGCTGCAGAGTGCTGGAGCAATTTTTCCCCCCTAGCTATGCTGAAAAAATGAAACTGAAAGTAAAGCAGGGTCTTTGCTGCAACGTGACAAAATGAGGCAGAGAGAGATTTCTTTTTCCTCACCAAAAAAGGTAGGTGCAAAACTGCAAACAATGGGAAATTTAGGGCAAAAGAGGAGAGTTCAAGATTTTAAAACACAAAAGAAAAAAAGCTCTATTTAACTAAGGAATTGTAGTAATTGAGATACTATTAATTGTATATTGTGTTGAAAAAAGAAATGGTAAAGTTGTGGTTTGGAGGAATATATGGGGGAAATTATTTGGTTTATTATTATTGGTAAATATAATTAATTGATTTGTAAGAAATTGGATTGCATGGAAATAATTGGAATATTCATGTCCATATTGATTAATATACAAAAAAGATAGTTATATAAATAATTGATTTATATTAAAATGTTGAATTTGTATTAAACAACTGTATTACATAATTACATAATTAACCAATGTGAGGATGGATATAAAAATAGATGACAATGGGAAGAGGTATAATATAGAATAGAAGGGAGAATTGAATTTGATTAAGATTAGAGATGAGGATGAAGGGTAATATTGGGGTTTTTTTAAAAAAATAGATGAGGAATAAATATGGCAAAAAGGAAATATAGAAATTGTAAATTTAATTGAAATGACTAAATACTGTTTAAATTTGTGAACCGGCCAAATACTCTGTTCAAAGAAAATACATTGTATGTTTGTATGTGTGTTTCTAATTATTGCTATTTATTCATATTTGTTCTCTTTTTATATTTACTCTTTAAAGTTTAATAATTCATTCTTTATCTTAATATCTTTATATTTGTTTGGGGTTGGCTTTCTTCCCTTTCATCTTTTTTATTGTACATCAATCTTTCTCCTCAAACCTACCACCTCTCTCTTTTCTTTCCTTCTTACTTTCTCTTCCCCCCCTCTTCTTCTCCTCCCTACTTCCTCTTCCTTTCTCCTTCTCCTCCTCTCTTCCTCCCTCTCTTACCCTCACTCCTACTCTAATTTCCCTTCCCTTCTTTCATCCCTCTCTATTGCTGTATCCTTTTATGCATATGGACTACTCAGAGGGCTGAAAAATTTATTTTTGACTGGTCCTCACACTTTTGATGAGTCCTCGAACTTACGACTGTCCTCACATTTTATGTTTTTGCCCTATCTTGTCACCATGGTGAAGAGAAGCAATTGTGAAATGAGTGACATGGTTGTTAAGAGTGCTACAATGGGCATAAATGATGACCGGTCATAAGTGCGAAGACTGGTCAAAAGTGCGAGGACCTGTCAGAAATCACTTTTTTCAGCTCTCTGGGTAGTCCTTTTGTGCATTATTTTTGACTGGTCCTCGCATTTTTGATCAGTCCTCAAATTTACGACTGTCCTCACATTTTACATATTTTGCCCTATCTTATCACCATGGTGAAGAGAAGCAGTTGTGAAATGAGTGACATGGTTGTTAAGAATGCTGCACGGGCATAAATATGAGGATGGTCATAAGTGCAAGGACCTGTATACACATAGCCATGGCCACCCAGTCACATGACCTCCAAGCTACACCCACAAAATAAGCCACGCCCACAGAACCAGTTCTAAAAAATTTTTAGAACCCACCCCTGGTCTTACTATTAAGAAAGCGCAACAAAATAGCACTGCATTGTATGTTTAGTCCTCTTCATATCTATTCAAAAGTAGGACTGTATTTCTATATATGAATGTGGGATTTAAAATAATTCCTGGTGAAATCACTAGTAATAGCAATAGCATTTAGTCTTGTATGCCACTCCATAGTGCTTTACAGCACTTTCTGAGCAGTTTACATCAGCAGTCTTGGGCCTCATTTCACTAATCTGGAAAGGATGGAAAACTGAGTCAACCTTGAGCTGGTCAGGATCGAACTCCTGGAAATGGGCAGAGTCAGCCTGCAGTACTACATTCTAACCCCGTGATGGTGAACCCCGTGATGGTAAACCCAAAAAACCTTGTCGCCTGGCAAGTGTGGTGTCGCCCATTCCTCTTCTAGGTTTCTGGCGCACACGTGCTCACAACGATCAGTTGGTCTTTTTGCATACTGCACGTTTTGGTTCACATTTGTTTTCCCATTTTTATCTTGGTTACCCATTATATATTTTATCTTACGGTTTTTCCTAACTGATTGCAAAGAAATGTCTTGTGATATTATTACATAACTAGCCTTTAAAATTAGATATATAAAACTGCAATAAAATAAAATAAAAATAGCAAGGTAAATGGACCTATAATGACTGAGTCAGGATTGTAGATTTTAAATTTCATTTGGGGCATCTCTCCAAAGTAGAATAATCTCTTTGCTGCTGGTGCTGGAGAAGTTATCTCAGCTGCATCAGCCCTTAGCAAAAGATAATAGGAGTATCTATGAAGGGTTTAATGCATGCATCTTGGTTAAACAGAACTTTGGACCTTTTGGAGCCCTGAAATTAAAACAAAGAGACTCACTGATTATTAACAAGAAGATAAGAAGAAGAGTGTCTGATACTTTAAGTGGGGAATATCATAAGAAAACTCAGCAATTCCTTTATGGCTCTCTGTGCAACTCTTTGAATAAACTTACATCCATGAAATCAAGCAAGGGCTGTATACTGATAAGTAATGTAAAATATGTCCAGTTAAGTCTGTGGGGCACATTTCACTGTGCTGTTTTGGTGACCTCATTTCCTTATCTGTCTTTCAGATTTATACATTTTTCCTGAAGCATTTATTAACATATTTTTCCTGTGGTGGGGCATTATGAAGATCATCATTCTGTAAAAAGCAGAGTAAAAGTAACAGGATATTCTTTTATTATATTACTATGGGTTATTTTGAGTCCAGTATAGTGAAATTGATCACATTCCTGCCCACTTCATTGTTGATCAGCTAGAAAAGAATATGATCTATGATTTTGAGAAATGTGCTCTATCATCATTTAAATCTTTTGAATGGCAGTTTTATTCAAGGAAAAACCTTCAGGATCTTCAGATCTGGAAAGCTTTGGAAAGGCTTTCTTGCAAAATGCTCAGAACTCCTTTTTATACCAGACACCAGGAGTGAAATTGTCAGTCACCACTGTCAGACACCATGAATGACACTCATACTATTGTAAGTTTTCTTCAACTAGTGAATTATATAATGCTTCTCCCTCTTCATCTTGCATTAAGATATTTAAACAGTTAAAAACCAATCTATTTCTTTAAATCTTCCCACTTTGTTATTAGGTTGCTCACAATGGTGTGTTTGGTAGCTGCTCTATTTTTGTTGTTGCTCCTTATGGCAATTATCCATCTTTCTTACAGCACATTTATTTCAACTACCCATGGACTGACAACAGGCCTGACAACTTATACAATTGGTGGCAATCCCTGGGAGCAACACTCCCTTCCTGGAATGTTTATGAGGTAGGAAAAGGGATTATCTTGGATAACAATGTCTACAGTCTCATCAACCCACAGGACTGAGGTGTAAAGTGAGTCTAGCCAAAACTTTCAGACACAGCTGAGCAGGAACATGGGGCAAAGTGACCTTCAGCTGTGACCCAAACATTCATTAATACTTGGTATTTATTTAGTAAGGCTCCAAAGGTACACTTTATAGATGCTGGTTGATAAAAAGGATTGGAGTTAGTGGAAGGAGTTCTGTAGTTAATGATATTTAGAAACCATATGCAATGAATGTGTTTGTGATGGCAAAGATAGTGAGTAGAGGCTAACAGTTATATGGCCATTTTAATATAAGAACCAATCGCCTTATGATGCCTCTTACCTATGCAATTCTGAAGGACAAAAAGTGTATATATCCTATCCATGAATGTCCAAAATTCCACAGGACATTGAAAATAATTGTCCTGTCTTGACAAATGTTGATGGGTTAATCAACTAAGCTTTGATTTATAAAATAATTATGAATTATAATTCATGAAGATTAATTTTTAATATTTTTAATGTTTTAAATAATTCATAAACCACCTAAAGTTGTTGGGAGTCAGGCAACATATACACTCAATGAACTATTATAATTGGTCACACAGTCAACCAGATGTTTAAACTAACAAAGGTTATTTGTAGCTCAGAGTTGAAATGAGGGGGTCCATGGTGCTCTCTGATCTTACTTGTTTTCTTGCAGATATTTCATTACCCAAACTAGGTAACACCATCATTCACTGGTGCTTCTTTGATTTTGGGGTTGAATTTTAGGAATTTAATTTGCAGTTTGGTTTTTCTTTTTCTGGCATGTTTCTGCGAAGTACTCATGATGGTAGTGGCCAGTCTGTCCATGTGCTCTGATATGGTAGTCTGTTCCAGTTATTCCTTGAGGTTGCTATGGTGTGGTGATATCTGAAGTGAGGACAGTGGACGTGAGATATTTAGACTGGATTTGGCATTTTATCTATCTAGCAAATCCTTCCCAAAGACCTAGGAATAATATGTTGTTGTTTGATTGTATTAAAGATACCATACTTTTGTTAATATAATACCAATATAATATATAATATTATATAATAATTAATATAGTTATATTATAATAGTTAATATAATATAATAGTTTTTCTTCTTCTTTCTTTTTTCATTTCCCCCCCTAATTACTTGCATAGGGATTATTCTTTATACTATTTATGTTGTTTGTATTTTTTGTCATGGATTGCACCAGTGAGGCTAAAACCAATTTCATTGTATACATGATGTACAATGACAATAAAGGCTATACTATACTAATGTCTGAAAAATATAGTTATCAGCATTGTAGGCATGGTTGAGAATTTGTTTGTCCAAAGGAAGGAGAAGACATCTTCAACCCAAGTGTAAGTAGTTGAGGTCATTGTTCATCTGCTGGCATCTAAACTCTGGCATTTCCACTAATTGGAAATGACTTTTATTATCTTGATACTTTCCCCTCTTACTTAGACTCATAGCAAGAAAGAATCCTAGAGGACTTCTAGCCTCACTTCATGAGACAGATTGTTTCATTAGCGAATAGTTTTCATGATCAGGAAATTCCTCATTATTTCAAATGTAGATATCCATCGGTAAAACCTATGCTTGCCTTGTTTTACTCTCAGGATCTATGGCAAATAAATCCACACTTTTCCCTTCTGACAACCCTTCAGGTTTTGGAAGAGGGCTTTTCTTCCCTTAGCCTTTTCTTTAAGTTAGACATATGCAGTTTCTTTAACTGTTCTTCAAGGATTTAGCTTTCAAACTCTGCACCACCTTTGTCAATCTTTTCTTTGCTCTCTCCACTTCCTCAGTATCCTTACAGTATGGCAATCAGAATTGAACACAGTATTCCAGGTATGCTTTGTGCAATACAGTATAGAATGGAACTATGTCTTCTGTTTATCTTGACACCATACCTCTGTTGAGGCAGTTCAAGGCTGATTTCGCCCTTTGGCAGTTTCAGGATACTGCTGACTATCCTTAATCCATAGTCTACCAAAATGCCCAAATCTTTCTCACAAGTTGTACTGACAAGCCTGGTAGCACTTTTCTTGTATCTGTGCATCTGACCTTTCTTATCTAAGTGTGGAACATTATATTTCTCACCACTGACCTGCATTGAAATTATTCCCATAAAGTGCAAATAAACCAAGAGAGTGAGTTTTATTGAAAAATCAAACATCTATCTCATAATCCTGAAGAAATAAAGTTTCAAAATAAATAATCTCCAAATATCAAGGGACACTTGTAGGAGAAGAAATGAGAGAGCAGAGATGGGAAGAAGTACACTGTGTTTGATTATCTTTGGAGCAGTGACTTGCTTTGGTTTCTGATATGAAATGATTACCCTTTTTCCCAATTTAAATTTATAATTGAAGCTCTAAGAACTAAGAACTTTCATTCCATATTCTTCTTTTCCAAATAAGGAAAAGGTTATGTTTCTCTCTCACAACATACTTTAGGTGTCTTGCTGGCCACCGGTGAAACAGAGAATCCATTCTCCTTCTCTTTATCCATATAATTAATACAAGACTGTGGAGGAGGTATTAAGAAGGCCTATTTCTGTAACAGCTGAGCTATTTACTCATGTTTAAGAGAGGAAAGAAAATTCTTTATGAGGTGAGAGATCATGACAAGAACTTTAGAGCCCACAAAATAATCCCTGGAACCAGAACTGTTTCAGTAACTTATAAATCACATTTTATGTATGAATCGTGAAACTGTGTTTCATCTTTTAATAAGCAGAAATAAAAATAGTCCAAGATTTATAATCAGCTTTTGAGTCAGTCTTCTTTTACAGCCATGACAAATAATACAATGACAATGCTCCTTGGAATTTGGTTTTTCAGAACAAATATTTAAGTTTCTGCAGGTCATCAAAGGACTACAGTATCATCTAGGATAGTGGTTCTATCCTATCTAAAGATAATCGTTTGTAGTGCTGGATACCATTTTGCAATGAAAATTACATCCTCAGTCTGATTATGTAAGGAGGGAGGGAAAGATAATGATAAAATCTCCTGATTACCCTTAGATTGATCTCAAACGTCTCCTTCTTCCTTGCAACCCTTCTCAAACATCCTTAGATTTCAGGTTCCTGAATTTCCTAGTCACCATGACCATTGAATGCTGAAAATTGAGATCAACAGATCTAGATGGAAGCAAAGGCAGCTTGCTTTCTGTAGTATGTTCCAATTTTCCCAGGCTTGCATTTATGTCAGCAGTAAAAAGTTAAATATTTTTTGTATCTGCTATGGATACAGCAACAGATACTTGGAAGCTACACTGTGAACTGAAAAGAAGTGTGAGAAATGCACACTGAAGCTGCAAACTACATCCATCTAGAGGCCATATAATACTTTCCTTTTTTCATTAAAATTTTAGACAGCTAATGATTTTCCTGGTGCAAAACCTAATAAATTTGTGGTGAAACATAGAAGTAAGATGATTCCAAGAGCTGAGAAACAAGGGACTAAAGGAACTGCATGTAACCGCATGGTGGGAAGACTTCTAATTCAGAATTTAGAAACCAGAACAATTGAGTGTATTCATCAAGAAAAGGGGTAGCAGATAGGAAAAATTTTGATAGAGATGTCTACGGGGAGTGTTGGGGATAGAAGAAGTTTTGGGTTCTTTTACATTCAAGCCAAGTGGGATGGGAAGTCAATCAAAGATACAGTATATGCATATGTGAGGCTTTGTATGCATGCATGTATAGATAGAAGATGTTCATACATCAATTCTAAACTAAATAGCATAAACACACAAATGATCCACTTATAGTTACCTAAATTTCTAGTGAGCAGCATGTCATGTACCTTTGTTATCATTTGAAAGAGTCATTAATAGCCACTTAGTTGGCTGGTTGACATAGCTCTCTTGAGGGTTATGAATTCTCATAGTGGCAAAAGAAGAAGAAGAAGAAGAAGAAGAAGAAGAAGAAGAAGAAGAAGAAGAAGAAGAAGAAGAAGAAGAAGAAGAAGAAGAAGAAGAAGAAGAAGAAGAAGAAGAAGAAGAAGAAGAAGAAGACATTATCTAGACAGTGAACAGATGCAGACTGCTCTCTCTCTAATAAGAGAGATAAGCCTTTGAGCTGATATTTGCTACCTTAGAGTATATATTCTAAGTAAAATACTTACTGAAAAAATTATGTTGTACAATTAGCCTCCCTTTCTAAATTCTTGTTTCTAGGATTAAATATTCCCTCCATTTGCTTTGTATAAAGAATAGTTAATTGTAGGCCAGGCCCTTTATTAAATTCCCCACGGCACAAAATGTAAGAATTCACTACATTCAGTTTATAAATGCATTAAATTCTTCTCCTCTCTGTCTTGCACTTCTGATAAAACATTAGCATCTTGGTCAAGACCTGTCATAATCTATTAAGATTACATTTGTGTCATATCCATAGGTCCTATAAATCTGCCTTGTTGCACTGCTTTCAATACAATGGTGTCTGAGAAATAACTTGCTCTGTATTCTGTCTATTTTGCTTCCCTGGCTAAAAATCAATGGCACACCTTCACAATGGACTGTTTACAAAGCTTTTGAAAACATTTCAGGAAAAGTAAATCTCTACTGCTTAAGAGAACTCTATAAACACACTTGGATTTATCAGATGACGTGCCTACTAGCATTAACTTGGCTGGTCACCTTCCCTGCTTTGAATTCAAAGGACCTTGAAACAAGCTGTAAAAATAGAGAATGGAGCGCCCCCGAAACCACTGAATGATTCAGGGTGGTGGTGGTGGTGGAAGGGTCAGGCCTTTTGCTATTTGCTTAGGAAGAGATATTCATCTGTTACAGCTTTGGAAAGGAAGTGATGATATAGGCAGGTCAGCATAGGTCTAGTTTGTTCCAGACAGCTGAGAGATCAGAGGTTAGACACGTGCTATCTTTTGCTGTACAGCATGCATGAATAACACCACCGTTTATTGGAATGGTCTACAGCAGTGATTAGTCAAAAGGGGCCTTTTGCAGTACAGATGATGTCTGAGTTTGTCTGAATTTACTTTAGGTTTTAGATAAGGAAAGACCATGAATTTCTCTGTAGCAGCCCCATGGGAAAATTAGACCCGGAATACCAGAGTGCAAAACACTGGGTTTTTTCCTGCTAGACAGTCTGGGATTGAAATATAAAATCTTATCTTACTCCCACGCATGCCAAAGGCATCCTAACATTATTTTTCAACAAGAAAGCAGAACTTATTTGTTGCATTTGTTTTAAATGTGTACATATTCCTTTAGGAAGTTCTGAAATATGAACATATTTCAGGAAATGCTCAAGCAAATATTGTTTTTTTGTGGCATCTGTTTGTGATTTGACAGCTGGAAAGAAGACATTTTGGTATTGGCAGAAGGTGAGGAATCATAATGTGTTCTGAAAAAAATGTCCAAATATTGACCTTCACCGTTGCTGCCATTTTCTGTTCTGCATTTGCTCAGATTTTTGTTCACGCCACACTGATTGCTTCTTGATTTGAGATGCCCAGTTAAGAGGAAAAATTGAGACAAGAAATGTTGATTGGAGTTAGTCTGTGAAGATATGTAAGCATACTTGGGTCATATAAATCTACATTTCTTTTTTTTTTAAGTGTTAACTTACATCTCAACATATACATTTATTTATAATAATTTATCTTGTTATACTGCTTCAGTGAACACAGTTTCTCAAAAATAATCCTGTTTATTCCAGTCTGGTGAATTGCTGAAGATTCTCTCTTAAGAATCTCTGCCTCACAGATTGGCATACAGGCATATACATGGGATTCCTTAAGAAGAGAAAACTGCTATTAACCACTTTGTGTCAGCAGAATGAATGTGGCTTTGCAAAAGTCTGAAACAAATTATTCAGATGAAGAAAACAAGATAACTTTCTATTTATGTCAAGTATAAAGTGCTTAATGCTCTTTGTAGTGTTATCAGTTTGGTCTCAAAGGACAGGATTGTGATTTGGTATCTTGGGTGACAATTCTATGTGTGCCTTTTGAATGAGTCTCACTGAAATCAGCAAGATTTACTCTTAAGAAAACATGCATGTGTTTGGGCTATGAGTCAAATGCACACGTTGCTTATCTGCTATAAGTCTTCACAGAGAAGAAACTCCCATTGGGGCACTCATTTTATTAGGGACTAAATAATCATTGCACATTACTCAGATTTACTAGTACAGTATACCATCTATGCCTGCTATGATTTTACAAATATTATATTATGTTTTTAGGATATTTGAAATTTTGTAAATTTCATAGGCTTTATGTGTATTTCTTTTTAGCCAGGTTCTTCTTACATAAACCAAGATTTTTATGCACGAACAGGAAAAAAAAATACTGTGCCTTTACAGGGAGGATACATGGGATGACGGTGTGGCTAACTGATGAGGACTTACAAGCCCGAAATAGATCTATCTTAGAATCTCCTGATGGGCAGCAGAGGGTCTGTTGGCTGCCAGAAAAAAAGCCTAGAAACTAGTGGATTCTGATTTCACTGAACTAGGGCTGCATAAAAATCTTGGCTTACATAGGAAGAACGTGGCTAAAGATATATATATATATTGTCTATTTTCTTACTTTTTGTAGGTTTACTGTGTGTTTTTTCTTTAAGCCAGGTTTTTCCTACGTAACCAAGATTTTTCTGGAACCACAATTGAGCGAAATCACATTCACTACTTTCTGGGTTCTTTCTCCATCTTTTCATTCTGGCAGCAAGCAACTTTTGTGCTGCATTGTGGGAGACCTATATAGCTATTTCCTTTACAGAGAGGAACATGAGATGTGGGTGTGGCTTACTGAGGACAGCTAATGAGCCAGAAATAGCTATATATTCTCAGTCTCCCAGAATGCAGCACAAAATTTTGCTTGCTGCCAGAATGAAAAGATGGAGAAAGAACCCAGAAAGTAGTGAATATGATTTCGCTCAATTGTGGTCCAGAAAAATCTTGGCTACGTAGGAAAAACCTGGCTTAAAGAAAAAACAACAGTAAACCTACAAAAAGTAAGAATATATATATATATATATATATATATATATATATATATATATATATATATATATATACATACACATATACTGAGGTTTATATATTTATATATATATATATTCTGAGGTTTTCTGAGGTTTTCGCGGGTGTTTGTATGTAGGTCTTTGGTTATTTGAGTCTTCTCCCACGTAGAATTGGAAGTATCTTGGCGACGTTTCAACGAAGTCTCATTCGTCATCTTCAGGCTGGTGTTCTCAGCTTCGTGCTTCCAGGAGCAATGTCTCTTCCTTTTAACTGCTAGTGGGGGCGTGAGCTGATTGAGTGGGAGCTTGGCTGTGTTCTGATTAGGTGGATGTGTGTTCTGATTGGTTAGGGGCTTGGCTGTGCTCTGATTGGATGGGGGGTTGGTTGTGCTCTGATTGGCTGGAGGTGTGTTCTGTTTGGGTGGGGGCTTAGTTGTGCTGGGCTTAGTCTGAGTTGCAGAGGGATTTGAGCTGGTGAGCTGTGTAGTTGTTTGGCTTTGTGTTTGTGGTCATGCGAGCTGTTCATGGTGGATGTCAGTCTGCTTCATGTATGGGTTGGAGGGGTTTAAAGTGGCTAATGATGCAGCTGCGGTCTGGCTTCTGGTCCTTGGTCAAGTCTCATTATCAGTGTGGGTTTGAGTCTGCTTCCTGCCTGGATGTGTGTAGTGACATCCTGTGTGGCTCTCGTGAGTGTGGGTCTGGTGTCATTCGTCCTGTTAGGGACTTGTTTGTCAATAAGGGTGGGTTTCCAAATGGCTGGTAGGCGGGAGGTATCGTCTCGTTTGTTCATGCTGTGTGGGTGTTTTTCTATCTCGATGGCTTCTCTGATTATTCTGTTATTAAAGTTTTCAGTTTTGGCGATAGTTCTGGTCTTTTTAAAGTCAATTTCATGTCCTGTGACTTTAAGGTGTTGGACCAGGGAAGAAGTTGGTTCCTCTTTTCTGACTGAGTTCTTGTGTTCTTCAATGCGTGCACTTATTCTTCTGTTGCTTTGTCCGATGTATGTGGTGGGGCAGGCGGTGCATGGGATTTCATATACTCCTTGATTTTCTAACTCAGTTTTGTTTTTGGGGTTCCTTAGGATGGTGGATATTTTTCGGTTTGTGCAGAATGCTGTCTTAATGTTATGTTTGTGGAGGATTTTGCTTATTCTGTCTGTGGTGCCTTTTATGTATGGGAGGAGGGCTTTGCCATTTTCTTGTTCTTGTCTTGGATTTTAGTGGGGGTTTCTTTTTGGATTAGGTTGGTAATCTTATTTCTTTGGAATCCATTGGATGTTAATACATTAGTGAGAGTGTGTAGTTCAGTTTTTAGGTGTTGCTCGTCAGCTAAGTGTTTTGTTCTGTAGATGAGTGTCTTGGCTACAGAGTTGATCTGGGCTGGGTGGTGGTGCAGATAGCAGTTTGTGTGTGTTTTCTTCTGGTAGATAGTGTGTCCTAGGGAGCCATTGGATTTCCTGTAGACTAAGACATCCAGGAAGGGAAGTTGGTTGTTCGCTTCTGTTTCCATGGTGAACTGTATTTTGGGGTGTAGGCTGTTGAGGTGTGTGAGGAAGTTGTCCAGTTTTTCTTTCCCATGTGGCCAAATTATGAAGGTGTCGTCTACGTATCTGAGCCAGAGTTTGGGTTTGTGGTCAGATCTAGGATGTGCTTAGGAGGGTTATATTTGTTTTGGATAACTGTCAAGGCTTCTTTGATTGGTACTTGGGTGAAGAGGGATATGAGATCGAAGCTCACTAGTAGGTCACTGGGCTTTAAGTTTTGTTTCTTTATGATGTCTATGAACTGGAATGAGTTTTTTACGTGTGAAGTGATGGATTCTGCATAGGGCTGTAGTTGTTTGGCGAGAAATTTGGCTAGGTTTTGTGGAGGTGAGCCTATGGAACTGACTATGGGTCTAAGTGGGGTTCCTTCTTTGTGTATCTTGGGGGGACCATAGAGCTTAGGCATCTGGGAATGATTCTTTGCTGGATCTCTTCACTGATGGGGGAGGCTTTTATTTTGGATCTGGTGGTTTTTTCCAGGTAGGTGGTGGGGTCTGTGTTTAGGGGTTTGTATGTGGAGTCCTGGAGTAGGTTGGTTAATTTGGTTTTGTAGTCAGATATGTTCATAACCACCGTGGTGTTGTCTGCTGATAGGATTATTTTGCTGGTGTCTTCTTTCAGGTTAAGTAGTGCTGTCTGTTCCTCTTTGGGTAAGTTGCTTTTGGGTGGCTTGCTGGTGCAGAGGATGTTGGTGATTTCGAGTCTGATTCTGTTTGCGTCGTCGGGGTTGATTTTGGTCAGGCTGGTTTCAACTCTGCATATAATGGTTTCAGTGGGGAAAGAAGCCTTGACAGTTATCCAAAACAAATATACCCCCCCCCCCCAAGCACATCCTAGGTCTGACCAACCACTGCCTATCCAACACATACTTCAACTATAACAGACAAAAATACAAACAAATAGAAGGAGCACCCATGGGATCACCCCTCTCACCTGTCATTACCAACCTCTATATGGAACACTTTGAAACCCAAGCTCTAGAAAAATCTGATCACAAACCCAAACTCTGGCTCAGATACGTAGACGACTACTTCCTCACACACCTCAACAGCCTACACCCCAAAATACAGTTCACCATGGAAACAGAAGCGAACAACCAACTTCCCTTCCTGGATGTCTTAGTCTACAGGAAATCCAATGGCTCCCTAGGACACACTATCTACCAGAAGAAAACACACACAAACCGCTATCTGCATGCACTCTCACACCACCAGCCGGCCCAGATCAACTCTGTAGCCAAGACACTCATCTACAGAACAAAACACTTAGCTGACAAACCACACATAAAAACCGAACTACACACTCTCACTAATGTACTAACATCCAATGGATTCCAAAGAAATAAGATTACCAACCTAATCCAAAAAGAAACCCCCACTAAAATCCAAGACAGAGAACAAGAAAATGGCAAAGCCCTCCTCCCATACATAAAAGGCACCACAGACAGAATCAGTAAAATCCTCCACAAACCCAACATCAAGACAGCATTCTGCACAAACCAAAAAATATCCACCACCCTAAGAAACCCCAAAGACAAAATTGAGTTAGAAAATCAAGGAGTATATGAAATCCCATGCACTGCCTGCCCCACCACATACATCAGACAAAGCAACAGAAGAATAAGTGCACGCATTGAGGAACACAAGAACTCAGTCAGAAAAGAGGAACCAACTTCTTCCCTGGTCCAACACCTTAAAACCACAGGACATGAAATTGACTTTAAAAAGAACTATCGCCAAAACTGAACACTTTAACAACAGAATAATCAGAGAAGCCATCGAGATAGAAAAATGCCCACACAGCATAAATAAACGAGACGATACCTCCCACCTACCAGCCATTTGGAAACCCACCCTTATTGACAAACAAGTCCCTAACACAAGGAATGACACCAGACCCACACTCACAAGAGCCACACAGGATGTCACCACCTCACATCCACGTGGAAAGCAGACTCAAACCTACACCAATGATGAGGCATGACCAGGGACTAGAAGCCAGACTGCAGCTGCATCATTAGCCACTTTAAACCCCTCCAATCCATACATTAAGCAGACTGACAGCCACCAGGAAAATGTGGCACAACCATGAATACGAAGCCAAACAACAGCAATGAAGCTCACCAGCTCAAATCCCCCTGCAACTCAGACTAATCTGAGCACAACCAAGCCCCCACCCAAACAGAACACAACCCCATCCAATCAGAGCACAGCCAAGACCCCACCCAATCAGAACACACCTCCACCCAATCAGAACACAGCCAAGCTCCCACCCAATCAGCTCACCCCCTGCTAGCAGTTAAAAGGAAGAAACAGCTGCAATCACACATTGCTCCTAGAAGCACAAAGCCAAAAACACCAGCCTGAAGATGACAAATGAGACTTCGTCAAAACGTTGCCAAGACCCTTCCAATTTTACGTGGGAGAAAACCTGAATAACCAAAGACCTACATGTATGTGTGTGTGTGTGTGTGTATGTGTGTGTACAGATAATATCTCGGGTTTCTTCCCGTGTAATTGTAAACATATCTTTAGAAGGGTGGTAGCGATGTTTCAACGAAATCACATTCGTCATCTTCTGGCAAATGTATATATTTGCCGCTGTTGTCAAGCAAATCACTGAAGTTAAGTGAATCACACAATCATTCAGTAAGAGCCTCAGATAGCTCGATGGGCTAGATAGCCTGTTATTAATACCCAGCTGTCTGCAATTATGCCAGTTCAAGGCTCAAGGTTGACTCAGCCTTCCATCCTTTCTAAGGTAGGTAAATTAGGACCCAGTTTGTGGGGGCAATAAGCTGACTTTGTATAAATATACAAAAGTATGAAGGCTATTGCTTAATGCATTGTAGCCGCCCTGAATCTCCGGAGAAGGCGGCATATAAATCTAATTTTTTTTTTAAAAAAAAGTAAAATCCGGCTTCTCCCATTGACTTTGCTTGTCATAAGATGGCTGGAAAGATTGTGAATGGTGATCACGGGAGCCCAGGATGCTGCAACCATTGTCAATTGCCAGTTGCCAAGCAGCTGAATTTTGATCACATGACTGAGGGTTGTTGTGATGGTTGTAAGAGTGATTACCCTTCGTAAATCATTTTTTTCAGTGCCATTGTAACTTTGAAACATCGCTAAAGGAATGGTTGTAAGTTGGGGACTACCCGTACTTCTTGCAATAAATATATTGCAGAAAAAAATACAGTAAAAGGGCAACTAAAATTATTAGGGAGCTACATCATATTTTTCTATAAGGAAAAACTTTAGAGCAAATGTGTATAAGGAAAACATAATACAGGTATACAAAGTCATGTATTGCATGGAAAATAAGCAGAAATATTTTGTTTTATTTTCTCACAAGTTAGAATTAGAGATTGCCCACTGCAAGTAAATGTGTGGTGATTCAAGAAGTAGTTCTTTATATAAAACATAGCTACATATATATTGTATTCAGAAAAGATAATGGCCAGCTGAAAGGGTCTTAAAAGAGAACTCAGTAGATTCAAGCAGAATTGGGAAACTTGGTGGCTAATTGTCCTAATTAATGACAATTTTATATTCTATAATTCAGAACATACATTCAACGTATATATAAAAATAATTTTATATAAATATGTAAATGGAAAGCAAAACCACTACCTTACTGAAAAACTGGCCCTCAAACTAGTACATATTAAGGAATGATCAACTTTACAATGATTGAAATGATCCTACATCTTTGTGGTTTCAGGTTGTACAACTATGATTTGGTATATGTGTGAACTAGAAGCACATGTGAGGGAAGGTATAGTGAGATAAAGTATAGGGAGTAAGTCACCTTTGATAAGATCTATGCTGTAATCATTCACAGTAAGGTCTGTGTAGGGCATACTTCTAAACAAACTTTTGAATTAAGATTTATAGTATTTACAATTTCAGTCATGCTCCCCAAAGCATGGAAATTGTAAGTTTGAGGTACCCAACATCATTTCCATGCCGCGTAAGCAGTAAACACATTTTACAGTCTCTCCTGAAACCCTCACGGGCTCACACTTTCTCTTGGTCTTTCACCTTTTTTTCTCTGCAGCAGAAGAAAACATTGCCAGCTTGGATACCAACCAGACACTGAGCATAACAAAGTCCCCAAATGACACACTGTTTTGTTTAGGGGAAACTCTGAATCACAAACAGATGTACAATTTGTTTCAAGATAGCTTTTCAATTTTATTTAAAACTGTTGACAAAGAATGAAATAATAATAAAAAATCAGTTAAATAACCAGGGAAAAACAGTTAAATCGAGAAAAAGATTTTGCTAGTCGATAAATCCTGCTTTTCATTTCTCCAACCCGTCAAACATTATTTAAAATATTGTTAAGTTGCCAGTAGCCCAATGTCAAACTGTTGAAGCAGCTTTTCTATTTTGCCTCATGTTCAAAAGATGTGAATAAAGATTCATAATTTTGCAAACCACCAGAACTGTTAAGACCAACATAAAAAACTTCTAGTTTGTTATTTATTCAATTTATGTGGACATCCATCTCAGTCAAGTGGTTTTGGGTAGCTAACAAAAAACATACAAAAACAACTACCCCCCATATATATATAGTTTGCAAAATATATATAAAAATTTCAATAACACTAATTGACAAGCTTCAGCAGCCTGACCCCCAAGATTGGGAACACATTATATTTTCATGGGCTCATGAAAGCCAACAGGGTCACAGCAAATCAAATGTTTGAGAGGATGTTTCACAGGATAGTGACATGGGTCCTACTCAGGGGTGGGTTCTACTTATCTTTACTACTAGTTCGCATTGCTATGTTGGATACTATAGGATGCTATAAAGGCAGAAAAATATTGAAGTTTTGCCACCCTTAGTAGCACAAGGTAAACCCAAATAGCAATTTTAGCTTGTCCTCAGTGGGTTTCATTCTTTTTCTGTCCTCCAGGAGTGCTCTGAGTATATCCTAAACCATTTAATTTCCTTTAATTCCCTGGTAAGGAGATTTCGGGGATCTACCAGAAAAGAGAAGGATGCAGGGGGGCAATCTGAACCAAAACCTCAAGTTTCCTCTGAAATCCATAATTACTTGGGGCAGACCTATTAAATAATCCAGAGTCTCTGTAATGGAGACCAGTGAGCACCAGAAAACTCCAGGCCAACAGAGTGATCTGATCATGTAATGGAATGTGTGGATAACCTTGAGGAGTGAGAAAAAGAGATGCTGTCTAGTGAACAATCAGACATCAGAGGAAGGAACCTGCAATTCTTAATGGTCATAGGAAATAAATTTAGGATGGTTCCCCCCTCCACCCCAAATGATCAGATGGATAAAACTGGTGGCAAGAAATTTGTACCTTCAGACTTTCAAGATGATGTTAATGTACCCTTTCAATAAAGTAGGTTTAGCTCATCTAGTCATGTTTTCTGTCTCATCTACTCAGGAGGGCTGACAGTTCATGACAGAGGAATGATGGCAATCTTCCCTAATTTCAAATCACATTTCTATTGCTATACTTTAAAAAAAAATGACCTCAATCATCTGTTGGGCCCTCAATCTGTTGGCTGCCATGAACTCCAAGCTACTTCTGATTCAAGGAAGACATGAAGGTTGGAGTCCCCAAGGACTATAAGCCTGGGAAACTTCAGCACCAATGTAGCCATAGATCTCAGGCAGTGAAACTAGAGTCAAACCTAACAAATAGGGTTCCACATCCACCTATCTGTGGAGCAGTACCTCTGGATGCTACTAGAATGTCTTCACTCTTGCACAGGCTTCTTGGTTAATGCCACATCTGAAACCTAAGTGGACGCATCTCTGAAAGAACACCCATCTCCAGGCCCAATCAGTTTTAGTCATATGTGCCAGGTCATGCTTCTTATCTTTGATTAAATTACAGATGAGGGAAGCCTTCTTATAGACTGATCTGGTGTTCAGAAGCAGCAACAAAAAATACTTGACAAATACAGTAAGTGAATGGTTTCTATCTCTCTAGTTCATCTGTTTCTTCAAAGTCTTTTAATTATGCTGTTATAAATAAGTAAGTATAGAGATCTGATTAATTCAATTTGAATGGAAATGCCCCATGGGAGTTGTGGAAAAGCTAACAAATCCATTCTAGCAAGCATATAATCATCATATCTGGTGACAGTAATTAAAATAGAGCAATCATCTGCTAACCACCATGTTATTTAAAATAGAAAGGAAGGAAGGAAGGAAGGAAGGAAGGAAGGAAGGAAGGAAGGAAGGAAGGAAGGTAGGAAGGAAGGAAGAAAGGAAGAAAGGAAGAAAGGAAAGAAAGAAAGAGAGAGAGGAAAGAAGGAAGGAAGGAAGGAAGGAAGGAAGGAAGGAAGAAAGAAAGAAAGAGAAAGAAAGAAAGAAAGAAAGAAAGAAAGAAAGAAAGAAAGAAAGAAAGAAAGAAAGAAAGAAAGAAAGAAAGAAAGAAAGAAAGAAAGATAGGAGAATCTGGACCATTCGATTGCACTCTTTCCTTAGAACCACTAAAGATACTGAAATAAAGAAGTTATGAAATGGATGTAACATTTAGAAAATGCAGCAACAGGTCTTGAAATTTCATCAATCTGTTTAGTTAAAGAAATTTAGAAGAAGGAAAAAACAGTTTGCTGTTTACTGCTTTTTGGAGAAGTTCAGCTTGCATGGAGAAAAATAATCTAGCAAGAAGACCTGCCTTATAGGGGCTGGTAAACTCTTCCAAAGCACTGTGGATGATTTAATACCATTTACAATTCACTCTGAATTATCGGAAGTCATTGCTTCTGATTGTTTGTGGTGGAATGCCTTCTCAATTATTAAAGAAGTCTTGGTTTTTAGACTATTTAACTGACCAATCTATTTTATTTGCTTCCAGTACTGAACTTGGTTATGCTCTGATGATATAGTGTCTGCAATCATCTTTTCTGAAAATGGATTTCAATTAGGACAGGCTCTTATACTTTCTGATTGGAGTAGCGGCCTGACTTTAGTCTTTAAGTACTATAGGCTTGTGCCTACAGTACTTAAACAATATGTCTGCCTATGTCTGCAGCAGTTATTAGTTGTTCTTTCAAATCTTTCATTCTTGAATTTTCTTTTACATTGTTTAATTGTAATTATATATCATGGATCTAGCTCTAATGATTAGTTTCTCTGTGACCTTTATGATTGGTAGAGCTAGACATTCTGTTGTTGGTGCTTGGGGAGATCAGTATTTTGGATACCTTGTCTAATTTTGGAAGTAAGATTTATTCATGGTTAACTTCCTTTGATCTAAGGCTGTCCATAATTGCTGTTACTCATTTACAAGATAATTTATATAGATACATACATATACATACACACGTACACAGCACACACACACACACATTCTAACATTGAAATGATCCAGGTTTCATTTCTTATGCAGGGGGCTAGCATTGTCCCTATTACATCTATAATATAGTTTCTAATATTCTTTTTTCATTTTCTCAAAGAATTAGTGAAAGCTAAAATGTTTTCCTTAAATTTTGTGTCATTCATATTCTTTTCCTTCTTTGTTTTATGCATCTCTTCTTCCCTCTTTTCTACCTCTTTTAATGAGACTGGTTAGTCAATCTTTTATGGTAGGCATTTTCTAATCTCTCTGAAACAGTTCTCCCTTCCAATATCTATCTATCTATCTATCTATCTATCTATCTATCTATCTATCTATCTATCTATCTATCTATCTATCTATCTATCATCTATCTATCCCCTCCTCTCAAAAAAATCTCCTTTGAATATTTCAGTTTGTCTTGTGCCTTTTCTTTCACTTTTGCCAGAATTATTGAATAAGTCCTCCTTAGTTTTTCCCTGATCTTTCAGCAAATTATTTCACTAACACAGTCCAATTATGGTTCCACATAGATCGTTCTACAGAGATAGGGCTGACTCCTCTTGTTAATGATTTTCCTGTGACCAAGGCTAACAACCTTTCCTCAGTACTGGTGTTGTTGGAACAGTCAGCAGCATTTGACTTCCTTAATCATTAAGCACACTTGTGTTTCTTGAGTTCTTCTGGTATTAAGGTCATGGTTGCTCTCAGTCATATCTCACTGAATTTTTTAAGTTATATGAAAGTATTTCTGTTCTCAGAAATAAGTTAGAAATTAGTTAATTAATTTCTATTTTTATTAAATTTTTATTCAGAGTCACCTTTCAGATGAGAAGGGCAGCATAAAAATTTAATAAATGGGCAGCAATAGAAGTTTAATAAAATAAAAGTTTCCACACAACTTCATTTTATGTATGTGCATTTTGTTCATTTCTATTCACTTTGTATGCATTGTCTTTGGGTTCAATGGATGAAGACATTCACAACAAATATTTGTCCGTCCTTCAAACTGTCAACATGAAACACATTGAAGTCAAGAAGAAGGTTAGAAATGAATCCATCACTACAGTGAAAAAGATCTTAAAGTCCAAATTCAGTGGAATCACTATCAAGGCAATTAACATCTGGGCAAGTTCAATATTGAAATACATAGCTAAAAGAGTGGACTGAACTCAAGTGGAACTAAAAGCCCTGGATACGATGGCCAGAAAAATTGTGATAATGAATTATGGTTTTCATCCATGCAGCAATGTTGACAGACTCACTAAGAAAAATGAGTGAGCTTGGTATATTGCAAGTACACCAGACAATTGAAGAATGAAACCAGCCATTGTAAAATAGCTAGAGGTTGGTGAAGAAGATGCACTGAATCTAAGTACTTCATGAAGGCTTACTAAATTACCAGAGAGACCAAACTGGCCTACAGGACTAAATAAAGAAATAAAACCAGATATGGGTAAGCAAAGTATTACATGGCCAGTAGACACATACAAACAAACAAAATAGTAAGCAAAACTACAAGACCCGTCAATGGCTAAGACTAGAGCAAAAAAGTTGAAAGAAGAGACAGAGGGGTTAATTCTGGCTGCACAATACCAATCCTTAAGAATAAATGCACACAAAGCCAGAATTGAGGAGACAGCAACATAGAACAAGTGCTGTCCCTGCAAATAAGCTGAAAAAAGAGTGGGCCACACAGTTAGGGTATGTGCTACAAGAAGATTGCATAGACTGGCAAAAACAATGGCAGGACAAAGTAGCAACAATTGTGCATTGGAATATCTGCAAGAAATATCATTTGCCTGCAAGCAAGAACTGGTTATGGCCCCATAAAATCGTCAAAATAATAGAAAATGAAGAAGCTAAAGTGCTGTGAGACACATTCTCTTTCTATCTGTCTCTATCAATTGCAATGAAATTGCTTACATTTTACTTCAAACACCAGCAAACAATAAGCCTATCCCAGGTTCTTGGGAAAGACTCAAGAGGTGAATAAAAATGCCAAATCTGGCTGACAGTGTGACCAAGAAAAATAATAATCTGAAAGTTGAAGTGATGAAGTGATGAAGCAGCTAGTTGAGGATTTAGTGGTTTCTCATCTATATTATTACAGCTGTTTGCTGTCAGGTCTTCTTGAAATCGCTTAGAGTTTGTGTGGCTCTGGATTTACTTAGTCCCACATCTCCTTTTCACCAGTCTTAATGTTAGCTGGGTTTCCATAAGTAATTAGAACTTAAATTGCTGTTGATGAAATTTAAGGTTATATATATATGCAAGTTTTGGTGTATTCGCGTCCTTTCCCATTTAAGATTGAGAGTATGTTGGCGACGTTTCGATGAGGTCTCACTCGTCATCTTCAGGCTGGTGTCTTCGGCTTCGTGCTTGTGTGAGGAAAGTGTGATCAGAGCTACCGTCATTGAAATGTCGCCAAGATACTCTCAAATTTACATGGGAAAAGACCTGAATACATCAAATATTGCATACCTCTAGCCATGAAAATCTACGAATATCTATATATCTATATCTATATCTATATCTATATCTATATCTATATCTATATCTATATCTATATCTATATCTATATCTATATCTATATCTATATCTATATTTATATCATCTTTCTTTCTTTCTTTCTTTCTTTCTTTCTTTCTTTCTTTCTTTCTTTCTTTCTTTCTTTCTTTCTTTCTTTCTTTCTTTCTTTCTTTCTTTCTTTCTTTCTTGGAAAAAAAAGCCCAGAAAGTAGTGAATGTGATTTCACTCAACTAGGCTTGCAGAAAAATCTTGGTTACGTAGGAAAAACCTGGCTTAAAGAAAAACACGCATTAAACCTACGAAAAGTAAAAAAATAGATATTGTACCTTTACAGGGAGGATACATGAGATGTAGGTGTGACTTACTGATGATGGCTAATGCGCCAGAAATAGCTATATAAGTCTCCGAGCCTCCAAATGGGCAAGCACAAAATCTGCTGGCTGCCAGAAGGAAAAGAAGGAAAAGAAGAAAAAAAGCCCAAAAAGTAGTGAATGTGATTTCACTCAACTAGGCTTGCAGAAAAATCTTGGTTATGTAGGAAAAACCTGGCTTAAAGAAAAACATTTATGTACTTATGTACATTATGTATATATTTAAATATATGTACAGTAAGTATGTATGTGTGTATATATGTGTGTGTGTGTGTGTGTGTGTGTTTTCTGAGGTTTTCGCGGGTGTTTATATGTAGGTCTTTGGTTATTCGGGTCTTTTCCCGCGTAAAATTGGAAGTGGTGACGTTTCGACGAAGTCTCATTCGTCATCTTCAGGCTGGTGTTCTCGGCTTCATGCTTCCAGGAGCAAGACCCTTCCAATTTTACGCGGGAGAAGATCCGAATAACCAAAGACCTACATATATATGCATATATATATAAATTGTGTAGCCAATTTAATAAATATTTCCATGTGTTAGAATAGTTATTTCAGATTTTATAGCCTCCTTCTAGCTAATACAGGTAGCTCTTGACTTACAACAGTTCATTTATCAGTGTTCAAAGTTGCAATGGTACTGATAAAAGTGACGTGACATTTTTCACATTTACAACTTTTGTAGCATCGCCATGATCATGTGATAAAAATTCAGATCCTTGGCAACTGGTTCATACCTATGACCATTGCTGTGTCCCAAGGTCATGTCATCACCTTTTGCAACTTTTTGAGAAGCAAAGGCAACAGGGAAGCCAGATTCAGTTAACAACCAATTTGCTAATTTATCAATTGTAGTGATTCATTAATAACTGTGGCAAGAAAGGTCATAAAATGGGGCAAGACTCACTTAACAAATGTCTCACTTAATGACAGAATTTTTGTTCTCAGTTGTGGTCATAAGTTGAGGACTACCTGTACTTATTTTTTTTAGAATTGAATGCATTGAACCTTTTCCTAAATTTGATTTCATGAAGTTTAAAAGAGCACTTATAATTCACCTTTTACAAGATTTTTCTGGGGTTGGTTGATGCCACTTAAATCATGGCAGTGCTATCAGTAGATGATGGTTACAATATTTATCTATTGTTATATTAGTATGCATAGGTATCTTGCACACTAAATAAAATTACTGCCACTCTTACTAAACACACTCCCTGAATATTTATTCAGAGAACAGCTAAGTCTGTTTTTGTTGCTGTACCGGTTTGGGAAAAAATCATGTGGTTTTCTTAAGCAAAGTAGGAGTTCATATGATGCGAGCAGAACCAAATATTGATTTTCTTGAAATTTTGTGATTTCCTCAGTTTTGTTTCTGAGGGATCCAAAAAAGCAGATGCTCTGAAAAAAAAAAAAAAAAAAAAAAAAAAAGCAAAACCCAAACAAAGCAAAACTCACAATCAAACTAATTATGTTGTGTTTTGGTAATGGAAAAGCCAGGGTAGAAAGGTTGGGTGAGGAAATGAGTTATTTCAAACCCTTTCATGGAAGAATAGCGAGTTGTAAATAATCTATTGATTACATTCTCATCCCTACCCTTTGTTAGTTCTAGCATACTGAGCATACATGTGTAGAATCTTTGGTGAAATTGGTGAAAAGCAATTGTTTGTTCCACCCTGATTTCTGCTCTTTCTCCCAACTTTCCAGTTCTTTCCCTAAAAGATTTCTTTCCCATTTCAAACCCATGTATTGTTTTGATTCTGATTCTTACCATCCCTGAAGTTTTACATAGTGATCTAGACAAATAAATATTATTCCTCATGGATGCCATTTTTGTCCTGGTCTGGTCCCCACATGTGAAGCTTTGTTTAAGGTTCCTCCTTCTGTTAATCTACGTTGTGGAGATTTAGTTGAATAGATTTCTTTTTTTTTTTCTTTTTTGCCTGCTACTCCTCAACCCACATGTTGATCCTAATTATTATATTAGATTTCATTGCCTTTTCCTTTCCATCTGCAAATCAGCAATTCATTATAATAATTATACATATTATTTCTGGGTTCACCCTATACTTTTTGTGCCTGTTTTATACACTTTGCAGGCACAGGTTTGTTTGTTTTCTAATTATACACACATGCTTAGAGCTGAATCCAGTGTGTAATAGTGGGAAACTAAGTAGTATACCTTGGACAGCTGTTTGGTAGACTTGCCAGTAACCATTTGAGGTCTCTCACAAAAAAGCTATGATGTTCAATCAGAGTTTTCAGGCCGGAGCTATTGGAACTCTAAGGAAAATATTAATAACTTACTGCAAAAATGGCTTTTTGTAGAGGCGGCAGCAATAGTGATAGTCCTCCTCCTCCTCCTCCTCCTCCTCCTCTTCCATCATTCTCTCAGCCAAAAAAATCTAAACAAACAGCTTTGTCCATAATTATACAATTTCATTTTATATATTCTGGTTTAAATAGATTTGAAAATTCTTCCTTTCTAATACAGGTAGTTCTTGGCTTACGTTACAGTCATTCATTTAATGACTGTTTGAAGTTACAATAAAACTGAAAAAAGTGACTTACAACCTACTTATAACTGTTGCAGCACTTCCACACTCACATGGTCAAAATTTGGACATTTGGCAGCCAGCAATTGCAGGATCCTATGGCCATGTGATCACCATTTGCGACCTTCCCAGATGACTTCTAACAAGCAAAGTCAATGGGGGAAGCTGAATTCATTTAACAACCACATGATTCATTTAACAACTTCAGTGATTCACTTAACAACCATGGCAAAAAACGTTTGTCAAATTGGGCACAACTCGCTCAACAACCGCCTTGCTTCCTAACAGAAATTCAAGACCCATTTCTGATTGAGAACCTGTACATCCAAGATCTTTGCTAAACACCTTACTTTCTATTTTTATAGAAAGTGTTTGACTGTTTCAAGCCAGAATTGGACAGTTTATCAGCCTCACAGATGGATAAACAATTGGATCTTCATGCCTGTAGTATTGGTGCAAATGAGAAATCGGACAGGAATTTTGTATTTGCTTCATTCATACCCTTGAAAGAAGGGCAAAATAAAGCAAAAGGCTAAGTAACTGAAATAAAAAGTACTAGTTGATTCAATGCATCTCCTAGTATGTATATGGGGAATTCTTCTCTGCCTTCTTTTTTTTGTTTCTTAAAGAGCAGGTATTGCATTTTAATTAGGCCTACACAAAACTTGCCCATTTCGTTTTTCAGATTTTTGCAAAAGCCACCTTTCTTTTTTCAATATTTTTCAGATTTACCCAACCCAATTAAAAGCCATTAGGTTTAACTATTTCTTGCTTTAACCTAGACCAGTGGTGACAAACCTTTTCCTCACCGAGTACTGAACAGGTACGCGCTTCATGTGTCTTATACGTGCCCATGCTATCTGTGCTAACATGTGGCTTCTCCACCATATGCTGCGCACACAACTGCACCATTTGCACATGAGCATGGCTTTCCTGCACACACACCCCCCCCCGTGGGCTGCAAATGTGTGTACAAGCTCAGGAGAGCTCCGGAGACCAGCTGGGTCCCCTGAATTGCATACATGCACAGCAGAGGCCTGAACACCACCTCGGGTGCATGCCCATGTGCAACTGCAAGTGAGTTGGGTGACAGCTTGCATGCCCAGAAAGATGGCTGTGTGCCACCTTAATCATGCATGCCATAGGTTCGCCATCACAGTCCTAGACCAAATAAAATACTATACTATGCTATTAAAACTAGTTACATGGCAAATACATGGAGATTATTGGTGGGTTTCAAAATTTTTTACTACTGGTTCTGTGGGTGTGGCTTGGTGGGCATGGCATGGCTTTGTGGGCATGTCTTGGGGGAGTGGTGAGGAAGGATACTATAAAATCTCCATTCCCACCCCACTCCAAGGGGAAGATTACTGCAAAATCTCCATTTCCTCCCAATCAGCTGGGACTCGGGAGCAGATAATAGATTGGGGTGGGACCAGTCAGAGGTGGTATTTACCGGTTCTCCAAACTACTCAAAACTTCCCCTACCATTTCTCCAGAATTGGTCAGAACCTGCTGAAACTGACCTCTGATGGAGATATGAAATTGAATTACATGGATAGTCCTAGGCATTTAGATCACTGGTTGCTCTTTGTAAACTTTCATTGAAAAACCGCCTCTTTTTAACTTATACTAGTTGCACTGACGTAAAATTAGTAAAGTTAGGTAATAAGTAGGTTAAGATTTTATTATTGAATTGGGATTGTAACTATATAAAGGCATATATTAATTTAATTCTTCTGGTGTGATTTTAGTGGTTGATTATTTCTTATTTGCTAAAATGTATTATGTCTGTATCACATCCAACAGGGAAGCATATTATGAAGAAAATGTTTGTTAGTAATTTGAGTTTTGGATGTGACAAGATAGACTTAGGTTAAAAAGTTTCTTTTCTTTGCCACAAAACTCTAAAGGTTTTCGATAACAAAACCTAGCATAATCTGTATTCTACAATAGGATAATCTCCATGTCTTTCTTTCTTTGAAGGAAGGGTGAGATTAACAAAGTATGTTAGGTAGATAAATTCTGCATACATGGACCACAAAGCTAAAAATAATTCATGTCACTATATGTGTTGTGCTATACAGCAGGGGTGGGTTCTAAATTTTTTTACTACCTGTTCTGTGGGCGTGGCTTATTTTGTGGGTGTGGCTTGATGGTCATGTGACAATTATTTAGGATTTAGGAGAGGTACTGGTCTACCAGGCATTTAACTGCTTGCAGAGCTGTACCAATCTACCCATTTATTTTTTGCAGGCACTGATCTACTCATGTATTTTTGCAGGCACTGATCTACTCATGTATTTTTCCAGGCACCGGTCTACACATTTGTTTTCTTTTACCACTGTTCAACTGTAGGGCGGCAAGAGTTTAAACAGTTTTTTCCCCTCTAGCCATCAGCTGGGACTCAGGAGGCAGAAATAGATTGGGGCCAAATAAAAGGTAAGAATAATGCAGGGGTGGGGTGGGCGTGGGGGAGGGGGAGGGGGGCAGAATTGGTTCAGTGACGTCATACCGTCACCGCTACCGGCTCGGGAGAACCGGGCCGAACTGGGAGGAACCCACCACTGCTATACAGATATTTGGAATTTCATGCCTAGGATTCAGGGTCCAGCAATTGTCATGAGAAATGAGCATTCTTTGATCTAAAATATAAAAATGAAGAAACGCTCTTAATTATTTTCACTCTTTTTTTATAGTGTAATTACCATGATATGTTTTTCACAACTAATTAGAAATTAGTAGCATCAAGCTAATTGGGTGAAGTTGCACCTCTGAAGAACCAGAAAATGAATGTATCATTCTTTCAGATTTACATGTGTTATGTATAGAATAAAATGGCACTACTGTGAATATTTGTTCACTCTTTAACCCTTTTGTTTTCTTGCAATCACTTTATAAGCATGACCCCTTTCACTGTTCATTTTTTGCCCCTCCACAATAAAATTTCTCCTCCACACTTTAGCCTAGCTTGTACCTAGTACAATCAGTTTTGTCTAATTTGTCCTGACATAGTGACTAATAACTTGGTTTCTTTCCACGCTATCTCTATCACACAAAAAAGCCTCTTCCAATCTATCTGTTCAGTCATTCCATTCATCCAGCAGTAAATTCATGCATGAAGGGTTGATGTATTAAGATTGCTTCTCTTTATAACAGAGATAGATGACGTATAGTCAGCCAATTGTAGAATTGATATGATTTGTTTATTTTTGGGGGGTATTTGGCCAAGAGTACAAATGTAGTGCTTCTCTGTTCCTGAACTGCCACAATACAAGAAACTAACATTCAACTTTCATTAAAAAGTCAAACTCCAAAATTTTAATTGCAAAGACAGTGTGAAGTCATTTGAATTAAAATGCTTGTTTCATTTTTGTTTTTTGTTTAAATATAGCAATATCAATTTGGCACATTAAGTATCAGTCTTTTTTAACACGGATCTTTATTTTGAAAGGTTTTTACAAACAATTAAGAAGCGTCACACTGCCATTCTTTAAGATTATATTCTTGACTATTCTAATCTGTCAACAAATACTCAACAAAACATTTTCCTAATTTGCTTGTGAAGGGATTGGCTATTTAGATACTTGAAGTATGTAGCAATTCAGGTTTAACAAATCTTATTTTAATCCATTCATTTGTGGAAGGATTATTGCTATCATGTTTTAGATACCATTCTGTGGACAAAATATGGGTGTATTTTATTTGTGTGATCTGTAAAATGTGAAAAAAAGTGTCATTTTTCTCTCATTCTCAATTTCCTAAATCTCAGGGCTATCCAACAAAATTGACTAGTAGGAGATTTAAGACAGATAAAAGCAAAGGTTTTATTTGATACATAACTGAGTGTTGGTACTCCATGCAATATGCAGTGGCATCAATTCAGACAGAT
Organism: Masticophis lateralis; assembly: GCA_030761175.1. Taxonomy (NCBI): domain Eukaryota; kingdom Metazoa; phylum Chordata; class Lepidosauria; order Squamata; family Colubridae; genus Masticophis; species Masticophis lateralis. The sequence goes on along the minus strand of JAUDYJ010000001.1, from coordinate 307,727,406 downwards.
CTAAAAGGAGATTAGACAACTATATGGAGGAGTAAGTATATATGGATGGTAGTCATGATGACAAAATATTATATCCAGGATCAGAAGGGCAGAGTCTGTATATACTAGAGAAAAATATTGATAGAGAAGTATTGCTCTAATTTCCTGCTGCTAGCGTCCTTGTCAGTTACTCTAGAACCAAGATATTAGACTGGATCAAAATTGACCCTAAACCACTAATCAGTCTGTATATACAAGATGCAACTGTGACCTGGAGGATTTGGATACAAATTCCAGAGCATTAAAAAAACAACAACCTATCACCGAATTTTGAATGTGAGAGATGTAATGAAGATTAGACACATGGAGTGTAAGAATAGCATCTTCATTTAATTGATCATTTTAAGACTCATCACAGTTAATTCCAAAAAGTCTGAAATCAAATTACTTTTGATCCTGGCTCACCTATTTTGTGGAATACAAAATACTGCAAATCGCTCCAATGATGTGGTCCTTGGCCCAAGAAGGGATATGCAACTGTACCATAGATATATTGAATCAATGTCAGAAAAGCATTCATTCTGGCTGTGACATTATTCCCTATCCAGAAAATGTAGCCCTTGCAAGGCATGGCATGCCTGCCAGGTTACATGCCCTTGGGCAGATTAAATTTGAAATGTTAGGACATTTAGAGCATGTTCTTTAAAATGCCTCACTGCAAACAAGACAAAATGCTGGTAACGTGCCTTAAAAACTATCTTTGATGTACAACTGTTTAAATAAAATGAGTTTAAGAAGAATGACCTGTGGGAACATTTATAGTTAAGCTTTCTTTCTTCGGATAAGAAAACAGCTTTTTGTTTTTCAAGTGGCATCAAAGTGTTTGCTGAAAAAGAAGGGGGCAGGATAGCAAAGACAATCAGTTGCCACGCACACCCAGAGGAAAAGGTCAAAATGAAACTATGATGAAGGTCTCCTCTCTAAGATAAAATTTGCCCTTAAAAACAGATTGTATCAGTGATGGCTAACCTTTTTTGCCATCATGTGCCAAAAGCAAGGGGAGCATGGGGGGTCATATGTGCACGTGCCCACACCCATAATGCAATGCCTCCCGCATGCTCCCGCATGCCCTGCAATGCCTCCCGCATAATGCAATGCCTCCCGCATGCATGCCCCGCACACATGTATGCATGACCCCCCACGATGCCCCACCCTCCCTACATGCGTGCACAACCACCCCAATGGCCTATTTTGGGCCTGGCAAAATAGGCCCCTGAAGCCTCCTGGAACCAAAAATGGGTCACAGGGGGGTGCGCCACACCCTCCCATGGCCTGTTTTGGTGGTGAGGTGCACCACTCCCCCCACGCTCCCCCATCCCCGCGCATAATGCAAGACCCCGCACATGCACATGCATCTTCCGCATGTGCCCCACTCCCGTGCCAGAGTCTCAAAAATCAGCTGGCTGGCAGGAGGCGCGCAGACATGCACAGTGGAGCTGAGCTGGGTGACGGTTCATGCACCTGCAGAGAGGGCTCCGCGTGCCACAGGTGGCACCCGTGCCATAGGTTCACCATCACGGGATTATACATTTCAGGGAGGTTCAGCACAGTCAAGTACACAAGTAATATATCTGAAGACTTAACTGAAATCTGCATTTGGTCAAGATGAAGATCTTTAACAGCTGGAATGAGTAGAACAAAGTGCTAGGTTTGAACAGACTACCCTAAGCACCTTCTCTAAGAAAGAGTAGATAGCATAGGTGAAACCTACCTGGCTCAACAGCCATTAATGTGAGAAGGATCTAGGAATTCTAACGGAGAATATCTTAAGCCAACAGAGTGCTGCATCTGATAAAAAAGCCAACGCAGTCCTAGGCTGCATCAACAGGGGAAAATATCATGATCATGCAAAGTGTTAGCACAATTTTTTTACTGCACTAGTAAGATCACACTTGGAATACTGCATCCACTTTGGTCACCATGATATAAAAAAGATTCTGAGACTCTAGAAAGAATACAGAAAACAGCAACAACAATGATTAAAGAATGGGAGACTAAAACATATGAATGGTCACGAGAACTGGTTAGGTCTACTACGCTATACCCTTAGAGATGGACTAGGGGTGACATGATAGTAGTCTTCCAATATTTGAGGGGAGGTCACAGAGAGGAGAGAGTCAACCTAGTTGCTGAAGCAACTGAGGGCAGGACAAGAAATAACAGGTTGAAACATGTCAATGAGAGATCGAACCTAGAAATAAGGAGAAATTTCCTGACAGGAATTAATCATTGGAATGGCTTTCCTCCAGAAGTTGTTGGTGCAGTATCACTGGAGGTTTTTAACAAGACATTGGACAACTATTCAGAATGGTATAGAGTCTCCAGCTTAAACAGCAGGTTGGACCTCCACGATCCCTTCCAACTCATTATTCTGTAATTCTGGAGACAAGAGGAAGAGCTACAGATAGGATAGCCAGCATATAAAAGATGTCTCAGGCCATAGAAGGGGTAGTAGTAGCTGGGAAATGTTTCAGAAGGAACCCTCCCTAGTTTTCTGGAAATTAAAAGGAAAGGCGGGAAGAAAAACTATTAGCATTCCAAGATAATTTAATGTAACCTTACAATAAAGATACAGAGTCTCCTGGTTGTGTTTCTTGTATGGACTGTCTCACAGGGCAAATAGTGTGTGTGCGTGCGTGTGTGTGTGTGTACATACACATGCAGAGATACCTACATACAGACATGCATGCATAAATACATAAATACATATATCAGATATTCTTCTATAATAAGCTTTTCCATTTCAATTTTTACTGCTGAATCAGTAGTCCAGTGTTGTGGCCCCGTCCTCTGAGCCTATCCCATTGGAGGAAGGAAGCTCTGAGCAGGAGGAAGAGGAGCCAGCCAGATCTCCCAGCCCCCCCCCCCCCCGGCACCGTCTCAGGTGCCAGCTGAAAGAGAGCCAAGTAGTGGAGAAACAGGTGTCTCAGATGAGAGTGAGGGAGAGACGTCATTCCTGGACGCACGCCAAAGAAGGCGAGAGAAAAGATTACTGCAGCTGCGGCGACGTATGAGGAAATAGACCTGAGTCACTGGATTGGAGTCACAGGATCAATGAGTCACTGGACCACACCCAGAGCCTATATAAGACAGGATGGTGGGTCAAGATGTTTGTGACGAACAAACAAAACAAACATAGCAACCTCGTATTCTTGGAAGCTAGATGAACGGCAAAGCTACGTAGGTGATTTTCTTTTTGTGTAAACTAATAAAGTCCTTGGCAGACGGTGTGCATATCGCTGCCAAGGTTGAGATAAGAACTGTGGAGTGTGCCAAGTGATTCTTAACCCTCAACTGGCTGTGTTTTTGTGGGTCTTTGAAGCGGGGGACAGATCATCCAGAGACAGGTAACTACTTGTCTAAGATGATTCAATGAATTTTAAACCTTATTTGGGAATTAAAGTTCTTCTGATCCAATCTTATCACAGCTCTAAAATACTTGGAGGAAGGAATAAAAACCATCAATTCCTTATTACAAAGAAAAAGAAATCCCCAAAGAATGTGAAGAGAAGCATGTTAGTTCAGTCTTCTTTGGCACTTCCAGAGAAAAGCATCTGGAGATACCTTCCAACCTTCTGTCTACAAGACATTTGGGGAAGTGACCTTCTCTAAAGCAGCCTTGCTAGCAATTTCCGTCTGTAGAAGAGAAAAGAAAAAAAAATCACATGCCAGTGCATGTTGAGATAGAAAATAGATTTCATCATTTTTTGCACTTTCTTATAATAGAATAAAAAGGATGATAAAGAGAGAAAATGAAATTAGCTAAAATATTTATGTGATATCTTGCTTGTAGTCTGCCTATAAGCTCTGTAATGGATTCCTTAGACAAACATTTATTAATCCTTTCTGCAGAAATTAATGATCACAGGCAGGTATTCTTGTATGTATATTTCCTTTATTGCCAAAGTGAAAAGACACTTTTTAAAATCTCATCTATATTGTATTTTTTCCTATTTTATAGTTAAGGGAGCCTTCCTTGGCCTATACAAGCACACACATACCCACAGATGTTTGGGGACTGTAACTTACAGAATTTCCACAAAAAATCTCAGATGGAATGCTAGGCTGGGAAACACCGGTTTACAATCTTAGAATGAGAGTACAACTTTAGAAGCTAAGATTCAAATCCCTTGAAAGGCTGAAGAATGATTCAGATGTTATATAGACTAGAGCAGGGCTGTCAAACTCCCAGCCCATGGGTCAGATGCGTCATCTGCTGGCCATGCCCATGCACAGTTTAGCAAACAGGGGAAATGTTCTGATATCTCATACGATGCTGCCATGACGACATGAGTTTGACACCCTTGGACTAGAGGAACTAACACTGAATAGAAACTTTCTTGACTTTGTGTGACCAAGATGTGTCAGACTGCCAGTCATCTGGAGGAAGATGGGTAGATGTAAAATATTAGAGAAGAATGATCTATGTATTGGCAACAGTGAAATAATATTATGGTTAAAAACCAGAAATTTGAAACTGATACAGAGTAGACTTAACCAACTTGAAATCTTCATAGTTTTGCCTTATGCTTAGAAGAACCATGTTGTTCAGTAAATTGTCACCAAGATCAGAAATGGCAGAATGCTACCATATAGTATATGGTCTTTCATAGTTACTGAGCAGCTGATAAAAACAGTGAAGCAACAATATATAAAAAATGGGAAAATAATGTCAATGAAGATTCTCAGTCATCCAGGTAGAATTGTATGGAAGTTAAGTCATGGCAAAGTCCACTTGTTATGAGCTAACTTTCAGACATAGAAAAATGGTGTTCTACCTTACAGTCTAACTTTCCCCAACCTGGCTCCTTTCGATGAAATGGGCTAAAATTCTGGAATTTTCCATTTTCCTAACTATTCAGGGAATTGCAATAAAAAGCTTCAGAAACTCTGGGGAAGACTGCTTTGATGACTTTCTAAAGCATCCTAATTATCAATTAATTGCAAAGTGTGTCATCATTTTTTTTATTGGCTATCACTTAATAAGTAAATAGGTTTATGGTTCTAACCATATGTCATAGCAATATAGCATAGCATAAAGTACTATAAAGCAAAATAACAAGAAAAGAAAGTTATAAATAGTGCTAAATATAAGTTTGGATCAAGTGAAAACCAGGTCTACAATTAAGAATTTAAATGTTTCTTTTTACATTTAAATGACAACAAAGCAAAATTAACAATGTGACTACTAACAGTTAGAAACACACTTTCAAAAAGATAATTCAGTATTCAGGATCTGAACCCTTGAGTTCACCTACCATCAGTAATTTGTCCCTGATCTCATCATAAATGGCTTGTTACACCAACTAAGTGGCTTGTTGTGAAATGAAAATGCGGTCTATGCATGCTTTACCTTTGCAAACAAGTAAAATTCTTGAAAAAATCAAGAACAATAATACCTGGCTAGCAACATGAAAATACTTGGATTTAGGTAAAAGCAGATTTCATAAATATCCTGGAGGAGATGTAGACATGCTTTTCATATATATTTAAGATTACTAATGCTTAGAAATTAAGTATCTGTCATAAACTGTCCCCCAAATTGTCATCCTCTGTGAAAGAAATTTCCAATTTTCTACCTCAAACTATTCTTCAAAGCACCTGAGGGTAGAACAAGAAGCAATGGGTAGAAACTAATCAAGGAGAGAAGCAATTTAGAACTAAGGAGAAATTTCCTGACAGTTAGAACAATTAATCAGTGGAACAACTTGCCTGCAGAAGTTGTGAATGCCCCAACACTGGAAGTTTTTAAGAAGATGTTGGCTAACCATTTGTATGAAGTGGTGTTGGGTTTCCTGCCTGAGCAGGGGGTTGGACTAGAAGACCTCCAAGTTCCCTTCCAACTCTGTTATTCTATTCTATTCTATTCTATTCTATTCTATTCTATTCTATTCTATTCTATTCTATTCTATTCTATTCTATTCTATTCTATTCTATTCTATTCTATTCTATTCTATTCTATTCTAAGCAAGGACTTCTTTTGACTACCATAACAATTGGATAAAGTGGTTGGTACTGACTTGAACCATGTTTTCTGGGGAAATTAAGTTGAGATGAATAATCAGATGTAGGCTATGCCTATGTTTTCTGGGAAACTTCTCAGGAAAGTAAACCACTCAAAAATCAGATTCTAACCCTTAAAAAAAAAAAAATCAAAGATATTGGAATTTGCTCTAAGCACTCCCTAATTTTCTCTTTCCTAAGGCAGCTGACCTTTCCAACATTAATGTGAGCAACTAGAACCTAATGAGACATAGTTTAGGCAGAAACGTTTCCTGCAGGTTGATGACCATTTCACTTAATAATGACCCCTAGGAAAATTTCATTCCCAAATGGTCCAGCAAGAAACTTGTTATTTCCAATGAACTCTGTCTATTCTATCTTACTATTTTTTTTTATTTTTATCATCTGACTATAATAATAAGCAAACCCAGCATACTTTCAAAAGGTCAGGACAGTGATTTCGGTCCTCAACACTTTCTCCAGAAGGCAAAATAAAAAATAAAAATAAAATTCAAAATGACTTTTCAGAAGTTGGACCAATAGAACTGAATACAAACAGGTAAAAGAAACCAAATTTACATATGCAGGACAAGGAATGTATATGCAGGAGAATGATACAAATACAACGATACATTAACAAGGAACTGTAGCTGCTCACCAGCTGAATATGAACCAGTGAAATATATTCCTGTTAATTGTCCAAAGAAACTTTGAACTTTATCAATGGGAATTTAGTTAGTGAGATTATTCAAAAGGATATTGGTTATTTATGCAAAGACTAGAAATAGAAAAAGGAATAGGAATAGGAATAGGAATAAGAATAGAATAGAATAGAATAGAATAGAATAGAATAGAATAGAATAGAATAGAATAGAATAGAATAGAATAGAATAGAACAGAACAGAACAGAACAGAACAGAATAGAATAGAATAGAAATTCATGTTATTTTTCAACATTTGACCTCTTTCTTGGTTTTTTATTTTTTTTAACAAAAGGAGACACCAGCATTGTTGCATCAGCTTTAATTTTAAAATTTATTTTTTACTATATACTTTCCCATGCCTATTCTTTTTTTCTTTTTTATTAGTTTTAATATTATTTCACATTATTAACAAGTTATGTGTATACATTATATGTATTATAATTAATTTGATGTGTTTTTTAAAAAATGTAATTTGCTATAATGCCAGCCGAAAGGCTGAGATATTTAAGATAGTTTCAGATTTTTGTTTGTTAATAATCAACACCAATGCAAACTATATGGCAACATGCTCATTATAGCTTATAATATAATAAAATCGGAAAATTCTTCATCATTTTTTAATAAAACCATCTAATTCCTACTCCTCTACCTTAAACTATTCTTGTTTACACTTTAAAAGAACAACTTGGTTGTTTGCCTTTCAAGTTTGCATTAATGTACAACAAATTATAAACGGTCTCATTTCTATAAATGTATTTTTATTTTTTCATCTTATTAAGCTATTGTGTCATACAGGGAGTCCTCAATTTATGATCACAACTGAGTCCAAAATTTCTGCTGCTAAGTGAGACAGTTGTTAAGTGAATTTTTTCCATTTTCTATTTCTTGCCACAGTTGTTAAATGAATCATGATAGTTGTTAAATTAATAACACGGTTGTAAAATGAATCTGGATTCCCGACTGATTTTGCTTGTCGGAAAGTCAAAAAAGGTGATCACATGATCTTGGGACACTGCAACCGTCATAAATATGAATCAGTTGCCAAGTGCCTGAATTTTGATCACGTGTCCATGGGGATCCTGCAATAGTCAGAAGTGTGAAATTGGTCATAAGTCACTTTTTTCAGTGTTGTTGTAACTTTGAGCAGTCACTAAGTGAACTGTTTTAAGTTGAGGACTACTTATATTAACTATTATAGCAGGCTAGTTTCCAAACCTATGTATTTTCTAATGACAAGTTATTTTCATCCTGATTGCTGTCAACAATGATAAATACAAGAATTGATGCAATAACTGCTTTTGAGTATCATTGTAGATACACTAGATAAAATTCTTGTATTTGATTGCTGTGTGTTGTGATTTGATTATACATTTGTATAAGCAAATGTAAATCTTGTCAATATTTGGACATGCTCACAGGTCCACCACATGTGAAATAAGTGTTCTCTAGTAAAACAGCTTCTTGCAAATTGGTTATAATTCTTTCTTAATGTGATTTCATTTCACTGTGGCTTAAATGATGTCTGACTATAAGTTTTAAGTCAGCTGCTTTGTCTGTGGCAGCTTTCCTCTTCTTCCAATCTTTCTGTCATCTAGAATTTAGTATCTGTAAAAGATAAGCCATAAAATAATTAGGATAAAGTATTTTTAGTTTTGCTAATGTGAGTTAGCTCTTGTTTATTTGATTCTCCTGTCATAGGCTGTCTAAAAGATGAAATGATATGGGGTTTTCTAATTTAAATTTGCTTACAATAATTCTAACTTAGATTCACTAATGTATTCAATTGAACTGTGGATTCAAAATGTAGAAATTACTGAGTTTACAACATAATAATCTATTAAGATGTACCAATATGCACCTTCTTGACACTAATTAAGGAAAATTTTAAGTTTATTTTTCAGTAGGTCTAAATTTACCATGTTTTGTATAGTAACATGCCTTTTAAAAATGTCTTGATAGTTTTGAATATTTGTGTTGAAGTCTTACCTCTATAATTAAAGTGAGAAAGTTAGCTCCCCATATTGTGGTGGAGAGCACAATAATCTGCATAATAAACTTCATAAAGTAAGATAAGGAATTAGTCATTTCAATCCAAACAATTAAAACAACCCCTAATATTATTTAACAGAACTTTCAAAATCAGAATACTAAGAATTTATCTTTAGAGTAAGAGAAATGTGAGATGTGATTAATGGATATGTATGGAATTATAATTCAAAATGGTTTCTACATTGAATTAAATTATGCGTCAGGTTTATTTTGGATACTGAGGCATGCTCTTTTGGTAGAAAGCATGCTTTCAGTCTTTTGGTAGAAAGCATCATACAAATTTTATAAATAAAACAAATCCCCTGTAGCTCTTGAATAAAAGCAAACACATTGATGTGCTTCTTGGCCCTAAAAGATTATCTATTACTTTTCTGTGACTTGTAAAATAGTAAGACATATCACTAAACAGCTTATTTTATATACATTAACCATCATTTCCCACTCTCAGCCCTCCAGTTGGCTGCTAATCTGTTGCCTATATTTGAACACAGTGACTGTAAAAGAATAACCAGGTTTTTTGGGGGGAGTGGGTGGAATGTGCATGTGGATCACTGGCAACTAATATGCAGTAGGCAGCATAGTTTTCTTAAGTTTACAAAGTAAGCCTGGGGAGGGGGGGGGGATCATGTTGACAAGAATCTGAAGGATTCCAATGGTTTTTCCTTTCGTTTGGATGTGGCAGACTGAAAACCTGGTCAGCCATGCCATGCACAATGAGGAAATAAAAATACTTCCATTTCCTGATTCATTAGGGCTTCAAGAATAACAAAATTGGAAAGGAACTTGGAGGTCTTCTAGTCCAATCAGGCAGTTCAGAAGAAGAAGAGTAGGAAGACATAATGTGAAAGCATTAAGTATAATGCTGTATAAGAAAGATACATTTTTTAAAAAAAATCATGATCACACTTTAGGAGAAATTAGGAATAATGAAATTTGGCAATATTTTCTTGAGGTGACATTTAACATAGGATATGCATATAAACAGAAATGCTGCAGAATTTTATGAACATATTTTTCCAATCTGCTAAGCACATCTCTTTTATATCATTCTTTCTGTTTGGAGTTCTTGAAAATCAGCATGGGACTTACAGACATTTTTTTTTTGGCTATATTTATATCTCACACTTATTTTGAGACATCCCATTTCCCTTGTCTTCACAGCTTTGTTGAGCAACTCTGCTTTTAAACTGCAGTTATGGTGACAAATTCTAGAAATGAAGCCATTTCACTCTATTTGCAACAAAACAAACAAAACAATTCTGTGAACCAGATGTTTTGTGGTATCTACATGTTTACCCATAGGAGAAATATTTAAATCATGTAAGAATATAAAGAGGATGGTAGGAAAAAAGAATCTTTTGAAATTTTATCAAAGATACAGAAATCCCAAAAGGAATGTACAATGCATTTTGTAAAACTCTGTCTACAGTGTGATCTCAAATGCCAATTGCTGTTCTTTATCTATAAAATATCTGGCATATTTATGATTTCTGATTTGGTCTTCTCACAAAGACCTTTATTGGGCAAGATATTTAACAAATAGGGGATTAACACCTAAGGTTTATACAGAAGTAGCAAACAATATTCTGGTACTTGATGGAGAAATTGCAAATACTTGTTTTCCCCACAAAAATAGCATTAAAAAGAAACCCTGTTTAAATCATTTTTCTCAAAATAGGCAATTTTAAGATAAGTTGACAATGCATTTGCGAATTTATGACAGATAAAAATACTAAAATCCTTCCTTCCTTCCTTCCTTCCTTCCTTCCTTCCTTCCTTCCTTCCTTCCTTCCTTCCTTCCTTCTCCTTCCTTCCTTCCTTCCTTCCTTCCTTCCTTCCTTCCTTCCTTCCTTCCTTCCTTCCTTCCTTCCTTCCTTTCCACCCCCTCCCTCCGTCCCTTCCTTCTCTTGAATCTTTTAATCATTGTTAAATGTGTCTACCATATCTGATGAGGTCAGAACCAAATATTTCTAGGTTGGAATATTTTAACTATGAAACCTGATCATTTCTCTAAAACAGGATATGATAGAATTATGCAAGAACATTAAAGATCACTAATTTATGCTTAGATATTAGGTTCCTATAGCTGATCTGCAAAGTGAAGATGACCATTACACAGACATATCCCATTGCTGCTAGCTATTGTTCATCCTAATTTTGCAGCCCACTTTCAAATACATTGTTCACAAAGGCTATTTTAAAATTAATTATATCTGATCAGAGAAATATGGGTTGGGGGTGGAACAAATATATTTGTGCTACCTGGGATTTTTTAGAGATAGAGGTCATAATTAAGAGTAATAATAGCCCAGATATTTTCTATGAACTATATTTGCAGTAATGACTATTAATTGGTTCCAGATTTTCTATTATCTTTTTGCTTTCTCATATGGAACAACAACTTTCAACTCTGTGCAGGTCTGGATTCCTCCTTATTTGGAAGATGCATGATTGCTTTGGCTTGTATAACTGTGTGTAGCTAGCTCTGCCTGTGAATATGATTGCATCCCTACACAGAAGCCTTAGGGAATCTCACGAGCAGAATGAGTGACAATTCTCTTTGGTAAGTATTTTTCTTTGACAGTGCTATTATATCTATTATAGTGCTCTGCAAAATAGAAATCTTATTTCCAGATTCCTTTGCTGATATTCATAGACAGGTCTCTATTCTGCATCTGGATTGTATCAGAACCTGCATATACTTCTTAGTTGGTGGGATTTAGGCAAATTGGATTAAAGATTTTAGCATGCATATAATAGAATGAGCATGCTGGGTAAAGCTGAAGTTTGGTTGTACATAATACAATACTAGACCGATCAACATTGTCCTTGTCATTAGCAGGGAAGGTTACATGTGCATAGGAACAATAAAAGTAGGTACTGTATATAGGCTTCTCTTTCTTACTAAAACACATTATCCATTTATTTAAATTTATTGACCACCCTCCAGTGGAGTCTGGAGTTATGTGAAAGCCTTGATTGGATAAAACCACAACAGGTAACAAAGGTTAATATCTGTGATCCAATTTATTGATAATTGCAATATAAAATGAGGAAATGGTAAAGAATAGCAATAGCACTTAGACTTATATACTGCTTCATAGTGCTTTACAGCCCTCTCTAAGTGGTTTACAGAGTCAGCATATTGCCCCCAACAATCTGGGTCCTGATTTTACCAATCTCAGAAGGAAGGAACCTTGAGTCAATGAGACTGGAACTGCGATCTCACAGGAAACAAGAAATACAACCAGATGAGAAAATTCTACTTTGTTGTAACTACATTATATGAAGATTCAAAGGCTGCATATACGAAAGTACAAACTTCCCAACTGATCGATCAGGGCAGGTACATCCTAAGTTTCTTCCTCTGACAATTCAGTCACTGAGTGCTCTCCTCGCTCTTATTGGACCATTCCCTTGTCCCTCATTTCCCAAGGTCATCCACACATTCTTTCTCCCTCTCCTCCCTCTCCCCTGCTCCCTTTCCCCCTCCTAATAATAAGTAGTCAAGGTAAAAAAAAACCCACCAACAAATCAACATAATCATTTCATGGGCTCCTTCACACTTAATTAATGTATGTAGTAACACAATAAGAGATGCAATCAGGAATGAATAGGTATTGAATAAATGTGGATTGAATGCACATGTCTTGGAACATGTTTAGGCTCTGGTTTTGCTACATAGAAAAAACGAATTAGGGTTAAATTATAAAATAAGTATACAAAGAAAGAGTGTATAACTCAAAAAGAAGGGGCAAACTGTGAAATTCATAGCTAGATGAAGTTGATGAGACTCTCAAACAGTAACAGGTGAGAAATTTAATGAACAAAATTCAGTCTACAAAGCCTTCATGGATATGGTGGAAGCACTGATGGTTTGCAAGGATAGAAAAGAGTGATATGTTGAAAGGTGTTGCTATAAATTGAATATATATATAACGTGGGGCGCTCCCACGTTACACCTCTCCTGCGCGAGCTGCATTGGTTGCCGGTGGAGTTCCGGGTGCGTTTCAAGGTGTTGGTAATGACCTTTAAAGCGCTCCATGGCTTAGGACCAGGGTACTTACGGGACCGCCTTCTGCCGCCAATTGCCTCCCACCGGCCGGTTCGCTCCCACAGAGTGGGCCTCCTCAGGGTGCCGTCAGCCAGACAATGCCGGCTGGCGACCCCCAGGGGGAGAGCCTCCTCTGTGGCAGCCCCCACCCTCTGGAATGATCTTCCTCCAGAATTGAGAATTATCTCCGACCTCCGGACGTTTCGTCGGGCCCTGAAGACGCATCTTTTTCAACTTGCCGGTTTAGCCTGATCCCTGCTGCATTTTTAGAATTTTTTAAAATTTTAAAATTTTTAATGTTTGTAGCATTGCCGCATTTTAATATTTATTTGGTTTTAATTCTCAGCCTAATGTATATGTGTTTTAATTTTTAACTTTTATGTATTGAATTTTTATTTCGGCTGTTCACCGCCCTGAGTCCGTAAGGAGAAGGGCGGTATACAAATCTAATAAATAAATAAATAAATAAATAAATAAATAAATATATATTTGTTTTCTGAGGTTTTCGCGGGTGTTTGTATGTAGGTCTTTGGTTATTCGGGTCTTCTCCCGCGTAGAATTGGAAGTATCTTGGTGATGTTTCGACGAAGTCTCATTCGTCATCTTCAGGCTGGTGTTCTCGGCTTTGTTCTTCCAGGAGCAATGTGAGATTGCAGCTGACCCTTCCTTTTAACTACTAGTGGGGGTGGGAGCTGATTGGGTGGGAGCTTCTCTGTGTTCTGATTGGGTGGAGGTGTGTTCTGATTGGTTGGGGGCTTGGCTGTGCTCTGATTGGATGGGGGGTTGGTTGTGCTCTGATTGGCTGGGGGTATGTTCTGTTTGGGTGGGGGCTTGGTTGTGCTCGGCTTAGTCTGAGTTGCAGGGGGATTTGAGCTGGTGAGCTGCGTTGTTGTTGTTTGGCTTCGGGTTTGTGGTCTTGAGGGCTTTTCATGGAGGGTGTTGGTCTGATTCATGTATGGATTGGAGGGGTTAAAAGTGGCTAATGATGCAGCTGTGGTCTGGCTTCTGGTCCTTGGTCGTGCCTCATTATCAGTGTGGGTTTGAGTCTGCTTTCTGCGTGGATGTGTGGTGGTGACATCCTGTGTGGCTCTGTGAGTGTGGGTCTGGTGTCATTCATCGTGTTGGGGACTCGTTTGTCAATAAGGACGGGTTTCCAAATGGCTGGCAGGCGGGAGGTATCGTCTCGTTTGTTCATGCTGTGTGGGCGTTTTTCTATCTCGATGGCTTCTCTGATTATTCTGTCATTAAAGTGTTCAGTTTTGGCGATAGTTCTGGTCTTTTTAAAGTCAATTTCATGTCCTGTGGCTTTGAAGTGTTGGACCAGGGAAGAAGAACCACACAGGATGTCACCACCACACATCCACGCAGAAAGCAGACTCAAACCCACACTGATAATGAGGCACGACCAAGGACCAGAAGCCAGACCGCAGCTGCATCATTAGCCACTTTTAACCCCTCCAATCCATACATGAATCAGACCAACACCCTCCATGAAAAGCCCTCAAGACCACAAACCCAAAGCCAAACAACAACAACGCAGCTCACCAGCTCAAATCCCCCTGCAACTCAGACTAAGCTGAACACAACCAAGCCCCCACCCAAACAGAACACACCCCCAGCCAATCAGAGCACAACCAACCCCCCATCCAATCAGAGCACAGCCAAGCCCCCAACCAATCAGAACACACCTCCACCCAATCAGAACACAGAGAAGCTCCCACCCAATCAGCTCCCACCCCCACTAGTAGTTAAAAGGAAGGGTCAGCTGCAATCTCACATTGCTCCTGGAAGAACGAAGCCGAGAACACCAGCCTGAAGATGACGAATGAGACTTCGTCGAAACGTCGCCAAGATACTTCCAATTCTACGTGGGAGAAGACCCGAATAACCAAAGACCTACATATATATATATATATATATACACACATACATACATACATACATACATACATACATACACATACATATATATAACTTTTTTTCTCACACCTTTAATGTGTTTGTTTACTTTTCAGCATTAAGCATAATGTTCCTTACCCCAAAAGGGAATAGTACGCTGGACATGAACCTTTCTAATCACTTTTCAAGACCATCCCAAACATCCAAACTTCTTGTCTTGTAAATTTGATAAGGTAATTGAACACATTATTGAGAAATCCTCAAAACACTACCAATAAATGTTACTAAGATAAAACAATCTGTGTACTTCTATTTTAAGAACATAATGTTGCTCCATGCAGGAATGCATTGCCAGGTATAAAACATCTGGTGTACAAAAAGAATCAAATTCATACATTATGAATAGAAATTGATCTGATATCCTTTTAGTATTTTATCTTATATATTTCTATATCATTTTTGTGATATAGCATATGTTAGTTCCTCCTTATTCTGTTCCTTGCAAACATTCTTTTCACACATTATTAAAATTGTGTGAGGGATGAGTTAGGACTGAGTAGCTTGCTTTTCTCTTTCTGTTGCACTCCGTGTGCATCTATTGTTACTTTCTATATATTAGAGGTCAAACATCTGCAGCAGAGGAAATTCTCATGGGTTTTAGAATTCTTTATGTTCAAAGTTCTAAATAATTCAGAGAAACCACATGAGTTTTGCAGATTTTGTACTACAGAGCTGACAACAAAATGTACAAAGGGCACAGTGTTAGCTAATAGAGTTGGCTCTTTGTGGAAAAAAACAAGAAGTAGCTAGAACTATTAGAAGTTCTCTATTGATATCACTATCTACTTTTTAGTAACATGATAATTATAATAAACTCTTAGGTCAATATTACTGATTATTCTAAAATAATAAATGATTATAGTTGAACAGTGGTTAAAAACCAAGCTAGAAACAAAGAGTATGAATTATAGTCCCGCCTTAGACATGAAAACTGGCTGGATGACTTTGGGCCAGTAACTCTCAGCCCAACCACACAGGGTTGTTATTGGGAGGGAAATAGGAGGAGGAAGAGGGAGTATTAGATATGTTCACCACCTTGAGGTATTTATAAAAAATAGTAACACTGAGGGAAAAAATCTAAAATCTCCACAGTTTACAGATCCATTTTCAAAAACAGAGCACTTGGTTAATGTTTCTGACTCCTCACCAATTTTCTGCCATCTTCTCCCTCAAAGAGAATTTCTAGGAGCCTATTTTACATTATTCCATCAGCTGGGCAGCTTTGAGGAGATCAAAGCTGTTCTGATGTTTTTTTTCAGCTCGCCATTCCTTATCATATTCTATACCAAAGCCAAGTTTTTCTTTTTTAAAAAATGCACACCGACATTATTTTACCATGTTTTTCTGTTACCATAAAAGGGTTATATTTTCCATACAAGCAGTTTTCCAGTTCATGCTTTCTGGAATTCGATCTATTCTATAGATCCATCTAGATCTATTGCTGATACAGCATTTGCTAATATCTATATGTTCCATGGCCACAGGTATATGACCTTTGGGTAGACATGCAGAAAACCTCAAAAAGATAGATAGATAGATAGATAGATAGATAGATAGATAGATAGATAGATAGATAGATAGATGGATGATAGATGGTAGATAGATACAGATAGACAGACAGAATGTAATTATTAATATGTATGTATGTATGTATGTATGTATGTATGCATGTATGTATGTATGATAATAATGTAGACAAATAAGGCTATGTAACAGTGATTTAAGATTTTATAGTTCATATTTTTTAAAAAGATAAGATATTCCCCCCCTCTCTCCCACACACATAAACACACACACACACCACTCACATTCCTCTTAAAAATGTATGATTAAAAGCAAAAATGAGAGTCCCATCCAAGTATTTCCATAGATAGAAGCTATCAATAAAAAATTACAAAGCTAGGGGAAATTAGTGACTCCCATATTTTTTTAAAAATCTGTAGCATAGATCTGGAATTTTGGAACTGCTCAGTTTGGAGAATGATATTTCATAGTACTTGCATGTCACTTTGAACAAATTCTGCTTTTTTCAGGTTAACTTTAGTTTAGAGTTTATCTAAATGGAATGCACATAGTTGCTTCTTTGATATTAAAATCCTAAATAGGAGAACAACCTCTTGGATCTGGGCAAGATTTATGTTCAAATCATTTCATATAGAATTGCTATGGGTCAGACTATTTGTTACACGTTTGTATTTTTCACAACACTGGCACTTACAGGTTGAAGAAAAAAAAATAATTTTGGAACTCTAATCTGGAACATACCATATGGCTATATACATTAAGAATTTCACACCAATAGCTATTAGAATTTTTCATCCTCTCCACCTAATATTTGACCACTTAATATATTATCTATGAATAAGATAACCCCTTTCCTGTTGATGATTTACTTACAATATAAAATTAGCCAATATCACCATACTTTCTGCAAAAATTTGCATAGCATAACTTTATGGAATGACCTTCAATTGTGTTGAATTGTTTGTGGCAGTATCATTATGTTTCTGCCTATCTTTTCTAGTAAATTATCCACCCAGTCTTTCCTTTACATGCTTTCCTTTCTCAGGGGTTTCAGTTCTTCTTTGTAACCTCTACACACTTTTCCCAGATGTGTGACAAAACACTACAGTTTTAGGACTGATTTCTGAAAACAAAAACATTCCAGAGCTTGTGATGTCTTAGATCCTCAGGGGGTTTTGTGTACTGATGCCAGATGAGTTCAGAAAATCTGTGGGGTCTCTCTTTAAACCATCCACAAAGACTGGTAACATGAATGCAGCTTGTATACATAGCACGGCTGGGAAATGTGCTTTTTTAACAAGGGAGGAAAGTAATAGCAGTTGCAATAACATTGCTCTTGGTTTGTTGGTTTCTTTCAAGAGTTGTAGGAACAAACTATAAAATTCACATGCTGTTTATCACGTTAAGTGGAAGCAATTGATCCAAAGCTGGATCTGTTACCAGCTTATGATATGAACATGAAACAGGAAACTGCACTCATATTTACTGGGAAAGTGAACCAGTTTACAGTGCGGAATTAATATTGGCAACAACTTTTTATTTTTCTTGACAATTCTTTGTCTTAATAGCAGGCACATACAATTGAATCCTCTCCAAGTAGGAAATGCTTCACAAATGAATTTGGCTGATGCACTGATGGAACTTATGGTGGGAACTAATTTTGTTTATTTTATTTTTATTTTAGCATTTAAGAAACTGTAAAGATTCCACTATTGGTGTCAGGTTTATAACCAAGTTTACTATTTTCTAAGAGGCCATGACACTGAATTCTACAAAATGGAGTCCTTCCCTTTATGATTGCTGTGTACAAGATCTGCTTGTTAATATCCAGATATTGCATCCTCTTAGCTCTAAATCAGGGGTTGGTGACTTCTATTTCCATGGTTTTTTTTGAAAGTCTGCTGAAACCTATAGACTCCTTCTCAATATACATAGTGGCAGATATAAGATGCAGGCAGGAACAGCACAGACT
Organism: Masticophis lateralis; assembly: GCA_030761175.1. Lineage (NCBI taxonomy): Eukaryota > Metazoa > Chordata > Lepidosauria > Squamata > Colubridae > Masticophis > Masticophis lateralis. The sequence goes on along the minus strand of JAUDYJ010000001.1, from coordinate 307,709,102 downwards.
GAAAAGCATGACAAAGTTGCTGGCATTTTGTACAGAAACATCTGCACAATATATGTCTTAGATCTTCCCAAATCCAGATGGGAGATTTCACAAAAGTGGAAAGTAAGAGGGCTAAGGTCCTGTGCGACTTGCGGATTCAGGCAGATAAGCAGGGTACTAGGCAATCAGCCAGATATTGTGGTAGTAGACTATAGCCATAAGACAGCAGTGGTGATAGATGAAGCAATGCCAAGTGACAGCAACAACAGAAAAGGTGTATGAGAAGCTGGAAGGTAATAGTCCATGAAGGAGGAACTTGAGGGGTTATGGAAAGTAAAAGCAAAGTAGTCCCAAAGATGCTTTTTCAAAAGGCAACTGGATTTTCTTGTTTTTCTTTGAAGACGTTTTGCTTTAGTGACCCTTCAATGTTGAAGACAAGCTTCTTGGATGAGAGCTGAAACATCTTCAAACATCTTTAGCTATGCACTTTGGAATGAACATCCTTTGAATGGTACAGGAGTATGAATGGATTTCCATAAAATTGCAGACTACAGGAACCATTTGTCCTTCAGTTTGAGATGCAGACAACACAGACTCATCCCCAATAGCCTGTGCCTGTCTTCAACAGTGAAGAGACACAGGGCAGAAAACATCTTGCGGAAAATACAGCTCCGCAACACAGTCTTTTCAGCAGTTCTAAGAAGGCTCCATACCCATTTGTACTTCTCAGGTGACCCTGAGGACAAAGACAAATCCCCAACTGGCCTCAATGACTCTCTAAAAGAATGCAAATTACCAGGTATCTGCAAGGAATATATAGTTAATCATTTCATTCTCTAACATCCAGTCAGAGTTGAAGATGCTTTTTACATGAGAAGTGAAATATCTTCAAAGAAAAATAAGGAAGTCCAGTTTCCTCTTGAAAAAGTACCTTTGGGACAATCATGACCTGGATGACTGAGTATCTCAATAGACATTTAAAAGCAAAGTAGTACAGAGGTAGTAGGAGCATTCAGGACTGTGATTCCTAAGCTTAGAGGTTGGTTCCAACATATCTCAGAAACAATGTTAAAGCTCTCTGCCCAGAAGAGTACAGTGAGGAACAGCTAAGATATTGTGCAGAACCCTAAAACTACCAGGCTTGTAGTAGAAGACTACAGATTGAGGAAGACTCATAGTAGTGGTGGGTTTCAAATTTTTTTACTACCAGTTCTGTGGGTGTGGCTTGGTGAGAGTGGCATGGCTTGGTAGGTGTGGCTTGATGGCAGTGGTGGGATTCAGCCAGTTCGCACCACTTCGGGAGAACCGGTTGTTAACTTTCTGAACAGTTTGGCAAATTGGTTGTTGGAAGAAATCATTAGGACAGAGAACTGGTTGTTAAATTACTTGAATCCCACCACTGCTTGATGGACATGGCAGGGGAAGGATACTGTAAAATCTCTATTCTATCCCCAATCCAGGGGAAGGTTACTGCAAAATCCCCACTTCCTCCCCATCAGCTGGGATTTGGGATGCAGGGAATAGATGGGGGCGGGGCCACTCAGAATTTTTACTACTGGTTCTCCGAACTACTCAAAATTTCTGCTACCGGTTCTCTAGAACTGGTCAGAACCTGCTGAAACCCATTTATGACTCATAGGGATAATGAAGGATTTTTTTTTAAAAAATAAAAATGCTTAGAGATTGTACTACAAAGAAAACCAATTATTCTCAAAAATTATCAAATCTTTAAAAAAAAGCAATTTTGAGGACATGCTAATTTTAGATAGTGAGATTTATTGAAGTTAACAAATATTTTGGCTAGAGGCCATAAATTACTTTCTACCTACCTACTGTAATGAATGAAAACCTAAATTTCAGATACTAGTTAAAATGAAGTTGTGATTTTTTTTTCTCCATTCAAGTTCTGGACTACCTGAAATCTATCCATGGACTTCTCAGGGGGTCTCTAGACCCCAGGTTAAGTCCCCACTCTAAATCAAGCTGTGAAATCTTTTGGTGATGAATGACACTGTTGCTGGACTGATGATGACTACAAAGCTTGCTCCAAATCTTTCCCCTTTTTTAAAAAAATATTTAACAAAAAAGGTTTCCCTCCTTTTTTGACCATTTTAAAGTTTAGATTACATTTTCTCCACTTTTAACTGGTAGAAAACCTATTGGTGATTTTCATCCATGAGAGTGGAAACTGTAAAATAGTCTAAATAAATAAAACTTATTTCTCACTACTCATACTGTTTGATTGTTTCTTGCTGTGATTTCATATACTTTCATATCGTTAGCTGAATTTGGCACCATTTGTGTAAATCACATGCAAGTTACATGAAATATTTAGTGGCAGAAACCGAACATGACATAGCAGAAGCAGAAATAACTAAGATACTGAGATTCTTAAACTTACTGAAAATATTTTTGAGACTATCTGTTACGTTCAGAATTCTGGTGACTGAAATTCCATTGAATTATATTGGATATTATTTATTAATAATCGATTTAATAATTTATACAAAATTCATTAAATAAACTCCCTGGCCATAATCTTGATTATTAAAGTTTTACATATATAAGGTATCACTTTTATTACAATTTGTAGATGCCAGCCCATTTGCCAGGACTCTCAATGATATTTGTGCCATTTATTAAATTAATGCCTAAACAATTAGAATTAAGTAAATGCAGATATATGTCTTCTTCATAAAATGGCAAAACTTTCAAGAGTTGGCCATAATATGTGGTAATGTCAAAATCTTTCACAAAAAACTCACAAAAATCTTTTGGAGCTCACAAGATTTGGAATAGAGGCCAGTGCTTTGGCCTACAAGTGGTACCCTAAGCTACAAAAGATTGCCACTATTTATTTAAAGAGTTTCCTGCCTTTCTTGTCACACTTAATAGCATTCAGTTCCTAAATGGAGATTACACAAATATATCATCAGTATAATGTAAGTGCAAGAAGCCCCTTTTCCAGTGGTGAGATCCCTCCAGTTTAACAACCAGTTTGATGATCGCATGCTTTGCTGCGTGCATATGCACAGTTTGAAGAAATCTTCACTTCTATGTTTCTTCTGAGGAGAAATGGAGCTGAGGTGCAGCATTCGAATCAGCTGAGAACATAAAGGTAGGAAAATAGTGCGGGCGGGCAGGTGGGCCCATCTGATCATCGGGGCGAATCGGTTCACTCCCTGCTGATCATTGTAGCTACTGGTTCACCCGAACCGGTCCAAACTGGTAAAATCCCATCCCCTCCCTATTCACCTTAACTGAGTAAACTTTCTTTCTTTCTTTCTTTCTTTCTTTCTTTCTTTCTTTCTTTCTTTCTTTCTTTCTTTCTTTCTTTCTTTCTTTCTTTCTTTCTTTCTTTCTTTCTTTCTTCCTTCCTTCCTTCCTTCCTTCCTTCCCTCCCTCCCTCCTTCCTTCCTTCCCTCCCTCCCTCCCTCCCTCCCTCCCCCCCTCTCTCTCTCTCTCTCTCTCTCTCTCTCTCTCTCTCTCTCTCTCTCTCTCACACACACACACACACACACTTACCTATCCTTCAATCTTATGTGCATCTGTAGGGGAACTCAACCTCAGTTTCCCATCAGAGAAAGGAACCTTTCTGAGTCAAGGTTTGAAGGTTGATTTGGAAAGCTATGCTAATTCTTGTGCAATACCTTTTGCAATGACATTTGCTTTTCATAAGGAAATAGATACTACAGCACCTACTGCAGGAAATTCTTTTTAATTTGGCTAATGCAGAAACAATGCATTAGGATTACAGATTATAATGAGTCTAAGGTTGACTTCATAAACTTTCAAAGTTCATGCTGACTTGAAATCAATCAGTAACTTTACTAATCTTATTACAGATGAATCAGCGGGATGATGCAGAAGATACCACATTCAAATCTGATAGCTCTCAGTTAAAATAGGAGCTTGTACAGCAACCTAAAATCTATTGCCATTCAAAGTACTCAATACTGGAAGAACAGCTTTTTCTATTTCTTTCAAATAATAAGGCTCATTGAGGACACTGTTGGATTCCATAATCTAAATGGCTCTAGAGAAAAATACAAAATAATATAAACAATAAAGATATCGGACAAAAAAAAATCCCTTTACTCACTCATCTAGTTTTAATGGCCTGAAGACAAGAGAGTGAAATTATTAATCCTAAAAATGACAGTTGGTAATTACAAATTTTTCCCCTTTGTTCATAAGCATTTCTGTGATTTTTAAAATCTTTTGAGTAAAACAATATTATTTGAACGTTTAACTCACTCCTTCATTTTGAGGAGGAGAAAGTAAACCTTACCTCCAGTAAGTTCAGCATAAGCATCTAAAAATTTCTACATGTATATTCAGGTGAATTCATTAATCATTGTCCTATCATCAGGAACTTTTATCGGTATCTCTAATGGTGAGAAGTCAATACAAGCATTTAACCAAGCACAATTATGGAGCCAGTGTCGAATACCCCTGAAGGCGCAGTGGCTCAGTGGTTAAAGGCTCTGAGTTTGTTAGCTGGAAGTTGACACCCCAGTTTGAGATTTGAGTGCAATGGGGTGAGCCCAATACTTGCCCAGCTCTGCCCACATAGCAGTTCAAAAGCAAGCAGATGAAAGTAGATAAATAGGTACCACTTCAATGGGAAGATAACAGTGCTCCATGTTCCTTGATGTATAGTTATGCTGGCCACATGACCATGGACATGTCTTCAGACAACACTGGCTCCCTCAGCTAAGAAGTGGGGATGAGTACTGCCCCTTAAAGTCAGACACGACTGAACAGGGGAAACTTGTTCCCTTTATCTTTTCTTGAATGCATAAAAACTGGAAAAGTTACCAACATTTTAAGATGTGGCAAGGTGTGCATATCCCTGTCCCACAACCCAGTTGGGTTAAATCAGTATGGACATTTAATTTATATAATTCATATATAGTATTAATTCATACATAGTATTAAAATAGCCAACTATAAAATCTAAACAGTCCAAACTTCTATGCTATGCATGATGTGTATTAGGTAAAGCCCATGGAAATCTAAAGAAGTTTTCAACTTATGCAAATACATTTCAGAACTGAACAATCATCACTGAAAGGACATTTGCATTACAGATTTGAAAATACTATTTTTTTCCCTTCCCAGCTCAAGTTTTCTTACAGTTTTCATACAACCCTTTATTAGAATTGAAAGACTTCTAGGCATTCTGTAATTGGGAGAAATTAAAACAAGTAAAAGGCTTTGTGTCATTATGACCCCGGTCTTCTTGCTTTGAAAAAAAAGGTCAAATATTTTGGTCATTTAATATAATATACATTTTTGTGCTCTTTTCTCTCCAATTTGTGCAATTTATTTTATCAGAAAATATAAGCAATAATCCTGTCTGTTTTGTCAAGAGTTTCAAGAAAGCTATTGTATTGTATTGTTAGCGCCAGAGGAAAAAGTAAACATTCCTTATTGTATTGTTGTTGAACGATATAAAAAAAATTACATGATAATCTTGGCTATGTCTGTGGCTGCTATTCTCAATATGCATCCGTACCCAACAAAGTAGCATTAGAAGAGTAATTTTATATGAAAGTTTTGGCTATGGGTTTGTCCTTAAGTAAAGGATCTGTGATTCTAACTAGCTCATATTTCTTTCCAAGAGTAAAGGAAAATAAAAATGGCTCATAAAGGTTTAGAGTACTATCATAAATCCAGATCTCGTGTCCGATGGAGACCTGGATGGAGGAGAAGTTTTAACAATTCAAGGATACCTGCAAATAAATAAATGGAAATCTACAGGACAGCCTGAAAATAATTTAAAAAAAAAAACCCTGGTCATTTCTTTAAGAGGTTTGAAGAAGATCTAAGTAGAGGTAGTCCTTCTATCTACTGATAGATCTCTGAATGTATAGCAGTGGATCTGTAAGGCATTTCTGACTCCTTGATATTTCACAAAAGGAAGAATAATCAGACTTCTCTTGAGTCTGCCTTCTAAATTAGCCTGCTGAAAAGATGAAAGCTTATTGTTCAGAGGTGCAGTATGTGAGAAGACTACAACTTCATTTCTGAGATTGAAAACAAATTCTTGATCTGATTCATAATTTTATAGCCCCCCTGAGTCAATATTTTGCAGCTGATTCCAGCTGGCAAACACTGAGTTTCAAGCCAGCAAGCAGAGCATGGAATTCTACCCCATAGTTACAAATTAGTCATTGTCTGTTGAACAACCTTAAAGTATGTTTATGCACAGTAACTAATTACTCCCCATTTTTGAAGCGCTGCCTGCTCACATTTGATGGCTATGGATGATCCTAAACTTCCCCCTATATTCATTCTCTTATTTCCCACCCCCAAGTGCGTTTATTTTTCCCTTCCTTCACAGGCAGCAAAAAATTATTCTTGACCATTTGGAGCAGGCCAAAGAATAAAGATGAAATTTCATAAAGTTACAATTAGAAAAAGCAGGAATTTGGGATATTTAATTACAATTAGAAATGAATGGCTTTGAGACTGCTGTGATAATGCAGGAATTTGTGGCAAGTAGAAAAAGAACTCAAACCATGATAATATTATAGAGGGTTTTTTTAAAAAAATAGTTGGAACAAGGAAAGCTATCAAGGTTGACTACTGATATATGCTGTTTAGCTTTGTTTAAACTAATCAAGCTGGTTTTCATGTTTGGCAGTGCAAATCAGTTTGATTAGTTTTTGAGAAGAGGATTTCCCAATCCTTTTTAGAGATACCAGTGACTGAACATGAAAACTTTTCCATCTTCTGTTCCTCGTGGTGTAGTCTATATGAGATTTTCAAGAGATATGTAGTAGTTATATATAGCCATAATATAAAAGCCAATTTACATTAAATTTAGGAATTTAGTACTTAGGAATTGGCTTTTCCCCTGAATCCCCCTGTAGATGTTACATCTCAATACTAAATCTTATTCTGAGTCGACATGCTCTGTAAAATAAAATATAAATCATCTAAAGAAAGGAATGCATTGGAGAGATCAAGGTCAGCTTCGAGAAATCATCCACTGTCTTCCATCATGTCTTAGAGCAGTGGCGAAATCCATTTTTTTTTTTACTACTGGTTCTGTGGCTTGATGGGCATGGTGTGGCTTGAGAGGCATGGCTTGGTGGGCATGGTAGGGGAAGGATACTGCAAAATTCCCAATGCCTTCCCACTCCTGGAGGAAGGATATTGCAAAATCTCCATTCTCTTGAAAACATATTTTTTGGAAGTGATTTTGCCTCTACGTTTTTCATATTCATGAGAAAGAGAATAATTGGCCCAAAGTCATCCAGCTGGCTTCTCTGCCAATATTATTGTGCAGTAAGAGGGTTAACAAATGCATCTGCAGTGGCTTTGATAAATACTTCCAGTATTTTCAGAGAAACTATAAATGAATGCAATTAATGCAACAGGGTGAAGTAGTTTGAGCAAGACTGAAAAGTGAAATGGCAGCCTGTTCAAAGAGAAAAAATTAAACTGCTTGATTACCCCCACCCCACCCCCTCCCCACCCCCACCCCCCACCCAAACATGCTTAATTGTGGCTTCCTTTTCTGTTTGTTTGTAAGGCGTAGATTCATACAGTGTACCAAGTCTGGTCAATGAATTTTAAATACAACCTTTCTGAGTAAGCAGTAACACACATTACATGCTTTTTGACGAGGCCTTAAACAAAAATCATGTCAGTTTCTAGTTATACGGATATAAATTATTCACTGGGAAGTTGATGATTAAACGAGCAGGAAGACATCACCTGATGGCACTAGAGAACTATTGGCAAGATGTCATCTTTCTTTCCCCAAAGCTTGAAATGTGTTATTATTAATCTGACATTTGTCATTAATTACTTAGTCAAAGAAAAATAATTGGTTTCACACTTATAGATACAATGCAACGTGTAGAGGTTTGAAATTTTTTGCTTCCATCTCTTAAGGCATCAGCTCATCTAAATTTCCATTCCTATTTAGCAACCTGAGATACTTTGGTGGATAATATAGAGCTGCTTGCTGAAGTTATTTATGTTGCCCCTATGCCAAGATGCCCAATTGCCTTACAATATTTATGATGTTGATCTTTGAGGCATATCTCTATGAGTTAAGGGAATTTTTAACTGCCTTATTACAGATGGCAAAGAGAAAAGATTATAAAATAGATTTTCAAAAATCCAGCTGAAATACAAACATTAATCCCAGGATGTAGAAACCAGCTAGGTGATTCATAGGCTATAAAGGCATACGTCCTTCCCTTACCAGTAACAGATTTTAATCCCTGATAATCCAATTTTGCATTTTACTGATGATTCATTTGTTTGGAACTTCAACTGTGTTTGAGAGGTCACCTCTTCAGTATGCCTTATAAGTGTCTACACTTTGCAAATTCTAAAGGGTTGTATATTTTATTGCTAAACGTATTGCACTATGCGTATTTTCTGAATTTCTTGCCATTACTTACAGCGGAATTAACAATTACAGCTGCCATGAAGTAAGGATGGTAAGCTTTGAATGGTAGTAGTCATTTTCATAGGATGAGCCAGGTCTGTTGTTGTTTGGTCATTCAAAATATGAGGCAATATTTTTCAGGTTACATTGATTAATTTCTTTCCTTTCCTACTGAAGACTTGTACAAATGTGAATTTGATGCCCACAAATGGCAAACCATATCATGACAGCTATCTGCATACCATTCAGGGGTGGATTCTATTTACCTTTACTACCGGTTCACAGCAGGGCTTACTTTGCTCGCGCATGTGCTCTTCTGCGCATCCGCAGAAGCATTTTGATGACGTCGGGGTTGGTGGGCAGGGCCTCCCACCGATTTTACTATCAGTTCTATAGAACCAGTGCGAACCAGGGGCAACCCACCAATATCATTCCTATATCTATTTGGGAATACTACCTTCAAAAGAGTTTTGAAATGTTATATGACACCATCTGAACATGGAAGAAAAAAAAATATGTGTATTTTATAAGGCAGTCACCAAAACTTTAGTGCTACTTTACTACTTTGTTCAAAGACAAAATTTCAATGTTAAGGAACAGCTTTGATTTAGAATTACAGTCACTGTGACTTTTGCTCTAAATATTTTATTAAGCTCCATCAAGGAATATATAAAAATCTGAAAAACTGCCTTATGAAGAACCCATATAACCTATTAGAATTATTACTATCATATCTGTCCAGCATGAAGTGATACATAGTTGTGCTAATCCAGCCTTTTGAATGTTTCTTGCTCTCACAAACCACTGCTAGGCTAATATGGTTATTAGGGCAGAGAGACTGTGTAAATAATGTACGTTTGTAGATTCACACAACACATAAAGCAGAATCTGCACAAAGTAAGAAAATGCACTAAGAAGTTTTCCTTCAACTAAAGATTATGCACAAAATTCAGCAACAAAGTGACTGCTGGAAATACAACCAACCTATAAGTAGGTGAATAAAAAGTCATATCTCCAAGATTCTTATATGTGACTTTTAGTTAAGGAAAAGAAATTCATTGGTCTCATTCTGTAATAAACAAAAACACAGTATACATCACATAAGACGTTCCTTATCATCTTAGTGACCTGGTTTGAAAAGACAATAGACAATTCACTGTTGGATCACTAAGGTTTGCAGCATTAACTATACAATTTTTTTCCTCCATCTGTATAACATAGAACTTTGAAGCCTAATTCAAGCCAAGCAAAGGCTTTCCTGAGCAATATACTGTGTATATATGTAGACAGACAGACAAACTTACACACAGCATGCATACATACATAGATTTTGAGAAAAAAACTGTACTATACCTGAAAGAGAAATAAAAATTTGTTTGAACTTGACTGTTTGCATGCATGTACTTCATTACCTGACTAGGTAACATCATCAATGTTATTAAGTTTGGAGTTTTTTCTGTGTTTATATACAGTAGCTATCGAGAATGTGTGTGTGTGTTGGATTTCTCCTTGGCAGTTCCTTGATTAGGGTACTGTTTTCTACTAAGAGTTTGTCTGATGTTAATTCCTGTTTATCTGGTTATAGGCTAATGGACAGGATGTGTTCTGGTCTTTTTGTTTTTTTCTTAGCTTTTTTTATTGTCTCTATTGAATGGTGTGTAAATGTGATTTATCTTTATATGTCTATGTCTATTGATGGCTAATTGTCTGAATGCCAAGTTTCCAGGTATTCTCATAGTTTCAGAAAACCATGTCACCACCAAAACTGGCAGGGCAAGCTATTGTATAGAAAAAGGGAACAAGCCCACATTCACTAGCACTAATGATATTACCTAGTTGCAGAGGTGGTATTCAGCCGGTTCGTACTGGTTCAGGCGAACTGGTAGCGGCGACTGCAGGTGGGCCTGCCCACCCGCCTCGGCATAATGCCATCCTATTTAGCTGTTTTTCAAGGCTGGGCACATGTACTGAAGGTGTGCATGCAAGCAAAGAGCATGTGCGGAAATCTGGGTACATGCACGGAAGGCTGAGTGCATGCCCGGAAGGCGCACCTGTGCACGAAGCGCACACGGGTAGGGCAAACTGGTGGTAAGAACATGTGAAAACCACTGCTCCTAGTTGGGTAAAGAACATCAGTAAGCAAGTAAACAAGTTCAGAGCACCAAAGCCTCTAGTTTAGCTGTGAGCTACAAATATTCTCTCCTATCATTAGTCCTATCATGCATGTTTGAATTACATCATTTTGATTTAATGATGAGTATGAAATTACTGTTTGGTTTTATGTGAATTTAGTATTTTATGTAATGTTAATAGTTCCTGTTTGCATAAAATTAGCACAAGGCTGCCAAGTTAGTGAAAAGCTTTCTAATATAAATTATGACTATTAACATTCTATAGCAGCTTATTTTACCTCAGATCATCATGCAATCACATGCTGTCTATTTGCCAATTTTTGGAAAAATAAGTGCCATAAATCTTTTTTAGGATCTCAGTACAAACTTCCTTTTTGGGTTCATACTTAATTGACATCCTGACTAGTTCTAGTTAGATGATAGAATGTTTTAAAGAAATCCTTGGTCTCCTACTCCTGTTACCAGTCTTTTATAAATTGTATAATGGTGAGATATTTAACCTGGTCACAAATTTTACCTTGTATAGAACAGCAATCCATTCATTTTTAGCTCCTTGTGATTCTTGCTGAAAATAGAGAGAACCTGGATCAATCATGTAATAGTACTAATACTGCAGTTGCCTTTGGTGCTTTTGCTGTCAGGGTGGAACCAGGGTCACTGTGCCTCTTACATTTCCTTTGCATGATAATTGATCTCTGTCAGGAATATAATAACAACTGAGTGTGGAGTAGCCACTTGCACGTGGCAATTTATGGGCTATGACTTCAGGTGGGAAGGGAAGGAGAGGAACAGCATTCATTCTAAGTTGCTATATTAAATCCAGCCTGTTGGGGAAACCATTTGGTATGCTGGTTACTGGGAGATAAGATTTCTAGTCCTGCCTTAGATACAAAGCAGGATGACTTGGGATTAGTCCTTCTCTCCAAATCCTAAGAAGCAGGCAATGGCAAGTCACTTCTGAAAATGTTGCCAAGGAAATTACATGGGCTTCAGGAGTGGGTTCTACTTACCTTTACTACTGGTTCGCAACAGGGCCGCATGCATGTGCTTGCTTTGCTTGCTCTCTTCTGTGCATGTGCAGAAGCATTCTGACAACGTAGGAGTCGATGGGTGGAGCTGGTTCTACAGAACCGGTGCGAACCAGGGGCAACCCACCACTGATGGGCTTCTCCAGGCAGTCACTGACCGAAAAGGCTTGTTATAGTCTCTGTTGCTAATTCACCTGCTTTTATTTTTTTCCCCTCACTCTTTTTTTATGGGCAACATGCCTCATAAGGCATGCAGAAAACCTAGGTTTAGTTTCCAACTTTTGGCGATCAAGACTAAGAAAACCTTTTCCTGAGCACATGAGAAACCATTGCCAGTTAGGATAAACTGTGCAAAGCTATATATTTAGGATCAATGCCAATGTTTCATTTTGTTCTTTCACTCTTCAGATATGTGGAATGTTTATTAATATTGCCCAATGGTACAATTGTTTTGGGAAGCAGTTTAGCAATAGGCAAGTGTCAGTGACTCAACCGTCTGTCTACAAAGTTCGGGAAACCTCATGTGCTAGAAAGCATTGCTGAGATATGCCACACCTCACACAGGGAGTTGGTATCTGCTCTGATTAAATTATTCTTTTTGTTTGCTTTCATTAAACTGTTGTGAAGAATTTAGTCGAAGAAACCCTCATGATGTGTTTTCTTGGCATGAGAACCGTATTCCTTTTAATTTATTTATCAATCATGTTCCTAGAATAAGGGGGGGGGGAACAACTCTCCAAACCTTTGTAAATGAGAAGAATAAAGTAGAAGTGGTTCCAGACAAAAAGTTAAAAAAGTCAGACTTAACCCAGACAAGACCAAGTGGCTGTGGGTATTGCCTCCTAAAGACTATGTTGATTGTCCACCCTTGGTTGTGGGGGGGAGGGAGAAATTGTCCCTGTCAGAATGAGCTCGCAATTTGGGTGTCCTCCTACACCAATTCTCCACAAGCTACACTGGCTTCCTATTGGTCTTCAGATGCAATTCAAGGTGTTGGTTATTACCTTTAAAGCCCTACATGGCTCAGGTCCAGACTATCTTCGAGACTGCCTTCTACCACATAGCTCCCAATGACCGGTAAGATCCCACAGAGTCGGTCTCCTTCGGGTCCCATCAACTAAACAAAGCTGGCTGGAGGGCCCACGGGGGAGGGCCTTCTCTGTGGCTGCCCCAGCTCTCTGGAACCAGTTACCTCCTGAGGTCCGGACCACCCCCACCCTATTGGCCATCCGAAAAGCAGTGAAGACCTGGCTTTTCCAGAAGGCCTTGGGCCGTTGATCTCGCTGTTGCGATTGTGTGAGATCCGGCCATGAATGGTGTGAATGGGTTTTAATGTTTTAATTTTTAAATGTTTTTATAATGGTTTTTTAAATGCATTGTAAGCCGCCCTGAGTCTTTGGAGAAAGGCGGCATATAAATTGAATAAATTAAATCAAATTAAATTAAATTAAATTTGCTATGTCTGAGGGAGTCTTTTATACACGAAGTTCCTCCTTTTTGACATTTCAACTGTATTATCTTTTTGAATGTGTTTAAATAGGAAAAAATAGTCAGCAATATCTGATGTTCACATAAATTCAGTTCCGACATTGTGCTTCAATTTCATATATACAATGCTTGTAAGAACAATGGAGTTATACAGTGACCCTATCTTCTGTTCAGGTAAAGTGTTCAGCTATACTTAAATGGAGATACAGGAAAGCTATTTTCTACCATGCTATTGAGTAAAAATTGCCAGGGACTAGAAAACAGTTCAAACTTGCACATTAGGAATAGGATCCATGTCCATGTTCTCCCGGCTCCTTTACACATTTAGATAATCTATCCAAGAATAATATTTTATTGTTTTTATAGTTTTGCAATTGTAAGCTTCCCAGTCATTGAAATTGAATAAATAAATAAAATATAAATAAACACAATTCTCTAACATAATTCAATATCTTAATATAGGGTTTCTTGCCTAAGCAGGGGGGTTGGACTAGAAGACCTTCAAGGTCCCTTCCAACTCTGTTATTCTATTCTATTCTATTCTATTCTATTCTATTCTATTCTATTCTATTCTATTCTATTCTATTCTATTCTATTCTATTCTATTCTATTCTTTCAGGACAGGGTGATCTGTTGCAGAGATAACATTCAGAGCCCTTGCAGGGTAGAGCTGAGGAATTTGTGCAGTTTCTGTCGGATAAAGTCGCTCAGATTCAGATAGACCTGGACTCTGGGCAATTCCGACCGAGATGACGGACGCAGGTCTTAGTCCTATTGTGTGAGAAGAATTTGAGCTTGTGACTCCTGAGGAAGTGGACAAGGCTGTAGGAGCGATGAGTTCTTCCACTTGTTTGTTGGACCCATTCCCCTCCTGGCTGGTTTCGGCCAGCCAGGAGGTGACACGAGGCTGACTCCAGGCTTTAGTTAAAGTGTCCTTGAGGGAAGGGTCCTTCCCACAACCATTAAAGGAAGTAGTCGTAAGGACCCTCCTCAAGAAGCCTTCCCTGGATCCAGCAGAATTAAAGAACTTTCATCCAGGCTCCAACCTACCTTTTGTGGAAAGGGAAAGGTTGTAGATAAAGTGGTGGCACTTCAGCTCCTACGGTCATTGGATGAAACAGATTATCTAGACCCCCTTCAGGCCTGGCTACAGCATGGAAACTGCTTTGGTCACACTGATGGATGATCTCTGGTGAGCCCAAGATGGGGGTCATTCCTTTATCTTGGTGCTACTTGACCTCTCAGCAGCTTTCAATACCAATGACCATAGTATCCTTCTAGGACGACTAAGGGAGTTGGAAGTGGGAGGCACCGCGTTACGGTGGTTCTCCTCCTATCTCTCTGGTCAGTCATAGTCGGTGTTAGTGTGAGGACAAAGGTCGACTCCTAGACCCCTCATTTGTGGGGTGCCTCAGGCCTTGGTCCTCTCTCCCCTCCTATTTAACATCTACATGAAACCACTGGGTGAGATCATCCGATGATATGGGGTGGGGTATCAGCAATATGCTGATGATACCCAGCTGAATATCTCCACCCCGCATAAGTTCAGTGAAGTGGTGGAGGTGATGTGCCGGTGCCTGGAGGCTGTGACGGTCTGGATGGGAGTCAACAGGCTCAGACTTAACCCAGACAAGACTGAATGGCTGTGGGTATTGCCTCCTAAAGACTATGTCAACTGTTGGTTCTGGGGGGAGGGAGAACTTGTCCCCCTCAGAACGAGCTCACAATTTGGGTGTCCTCCTAGACTCACAGCTAAGATTAGAGCAACGTCTGGCAGCTGTAGCTAGGGGGACCTTTGCACAGGTTTGCCTGGTGCACCAATTGTGACCCTACTTGGATCAGGAGGCTCTCCTCACAGTCACTCATGCCCTTGTCACCTCATGGTTAGATTATTGCAACACACTTTACATGGGGATACCCTTGAAAAGTGTTCGGAGACTACAATTGGTCCAGAATGCAGTTGCGCAAGCTGTTGTGGGTGCACCTAGATACATCCACATTACACCAATTCTCCGTGAGCTGCACTGGCTTCCTATTGGTCTCCGGGCACAATTCAAGGTGTTGGTTTTTACCTTTAAAGCCCTACATGGCTCAGGGCTGGGCTATCTTCAAGACCACCTTCTACTGCATAGCTCTCAGAGACCGATAAGATCCCACAGAGTTGGTCTCCTCTGGGTCGTGTCATCTAAACAATGCCAGCTGGCGGGCCTGTGTGGGAGGGCCTTCTCTGTGGCTGCCCAGCTCTCTGGAACCAGTTACCTCCTGAGATCCAGACTACCCACCCTATTGGCCTTCCGGAAAGCAGTGGAAGACCTGGCTTTTCCGGCGGGTCTGGGGCCGTTGATCTCATTGTTGCAATCTTGCGAGTTCCGGCCATGAATAGTGTGCCCATGCACTTTTAATGTTTTTAAAATGTTTTTATAATTTTTTTTTATTAATTTTCCTATGGGTTTTTTTTTTTTTTTTTTTGGCTGTAAGCCACCCAGAGTCCCTTGGGAGTTGGGCGGCATAGAAATTTGATAAATTAAATTAGTTACCTGTGATGAGTTATCAGTAAAAAGTATAAGTAATGCTTTGTTGGCTCACATTAAATTTTCAGCTGTTTTTATTTCCCATAGAAGTCAGCCAGATGCCACCACAGGAAATTCTTAAATAGGATATTAATACAATGCTCCCAGCCCCTTTTGTTATTGCTTTCTCAAAATTGGTATTTTATGGCATGTGCCCATTCAAAAGTCTGAAAAGCTGCTTTTTGGATGCAAATTTTAGATTTGATGTTTTGCTGGAACATCTTTTAGCTGCCACATGAACTTACAATGAATCTTAAACTAGTGATTAAAATGCTATTGGTGTTAGATTGCTGTGACACATGTTTGGGCAGAGGAATAGAAAAATATGATCAGAAATGAAACAGACTGTAGGGAAATATATATTTCTGATAGGGGGGATGCTAAACTAAGAATCCTTTTAAAATGAATCTGATGGAAGTCAAGGAAGAATTTGCATTCATGTCTAATGAATACAAACCTTTTATAACAATTAACAGAACAGTTCAAGGGATGGGTATTGATTTGTTAGATTTGTTACATGGTGGGTTTGACTGGGGAGATTCAATCTGTATGGCCAATGGTGGGAAATCAGTCATACATGGTTCATGACTCTGCAAAAAATGCTGGTACTAAATTTGTAGTTGAAATTCTGGAACTTATTAGTAAGTAAGAGCCAGAATCCGAGTTACATGAATAGAACTGCATTGTTAGCCCTTTTATGAGTCATGGTGAGGACTCCAGCTCAGGCAAAAAATCAAAGCTGCTCACCTTCCCCCCTTTCCACCCATGTTTCAGTCTGGTCAGTGGTGGGTTGCCCCTGGTTTGGACCGGTTCTATAGAACTGGTAGTAAAACTGGCAGGAGGCTCCGCCCACTGACCCTGATGTCATCAGAAGTGATCTACACATGAGCATTCCCATTGCGAACCGGTAGTAAAGGTAAGTAGAACCAACCCCTGAATCTGGCTATATCCTTAGCACTTTCTGCTAAGTTACAGGTGTTACTATTTAGCCTTCTGAAATAAAAATAGCCTATCCTAGAAATAATAGCAGTCTTCATTTCTTAAAACCTGCTTTATCTGAGATTGAGTTAAACAGATAAATGTACCTCGGATGAATGATGGATGCTAGTAATAAACAGAGATAACAAATAACCATGTATGTATGTGTGTGTGTGTATGTATCTCTCTCTGTGTAATTTTCTTTAAACAGTGTTTGCCTTTATGCTAACATTGATGGGGTACCCCTTGAACCCTTGAGGATATCAATATCTTGCTCTGACAAAATAAGCCATTATACAGTGACCTCGGCAACCCATATGAATTACATCAACCTTAAGTATAACTTTCAGATCTATTGTATACTGTATGCAGCTGCAGCAAAGTAATGCCTTCTGGAGAGGAAAGTAGTAGAATATAGTGGTCTGGTGCTGTCAGGGGTAGGGAAACGAGGGAATAACAGCCAGATCTAGAGATGACTTTGAGAACACCTAGGATCATGGCATTCTTTTATTCCTAAGGGTTGTTTCAAAAATTCAGAGCCCAAATCCAAACATGAGGTACAGCTATAAGTGATAATGGTTTCTGTTTATTGCTCATTTTACCATGGATTTGGGTGAGGGGAGGATGCTGAAAATAGCAATGTACTATTGTGACACAATGTGCACTCCTTTTGTACAGGTATCATAACCTTGCCACCATGGTTGTAACACCATTTTGGGGGGGTCATTTTGAAGAAAACCTTTAGTCCTACAGATGATTTTACTTCTATGACATCAATTGTTGTTACCGTTACTCAAAAAGAAATACTGATGCAATTAGTCGATTTATTTTTACACTAGTGGGTGGCTTTATTTCTAGAGTGCTATTTCCAATCTTCACAGTAATCTCTTAGCAATAAGCCTCAAGTAAACCCCAACCTTGCACGCAGTGCAATGACTGTGAAACTTCCTGTTCTGCTAATGGGACCAAACTTGGTCAGACTGCAGCCATATTGTGAGTGTCTCCATCACCATCTGAGTCCCAGGATGCTGCATAAGGCTATACGACCAACACAGGACTTTATACTTAAGATGTAAAGCAAACATGTGATTATTTAAATGAGTGTATGTTATATGTCACTATCTTTCATTATCTACATCTTCAACCACCAGCTCTCTCTTCTTTACTCTGGATTCTTATTTTCTTGTCTTTAAAGCTCTATTCTTATGTAATATAATAACTTCGTACTTATATTGTGCCATTTATCCTACACTGCTGAAATACTTTTCTGGGCTATTGGCAATATTTTAAGACTGATGTTGTTTGAAAGGGAAACAATGGTAACTTTCTTTTGGGGGTGGGGGTTGATGAGTGATAAAAATACAATTCTATCTTTTTTCACATGGTAGTGTTCAAACAAGGTCATTCTTTCAAACTTTGGATGACAACATTATTACATAAAGTACAATTTTACTCTACTGTATAAAATGTTACGCTATGTAAAATGTAATTACACTGCTGTGAAAAGACATGGCATTCAGTGGGAACACTTTTGTAAGCAAGAGGTGAAGAATGTGGGTAATGCAAATGTTCAATACTGTTTGTGCACAACAATCCTTTGAATGTTTATTCAGACATCACTCCTGCTATGTTCATTGGAGCTGAAGATGAATATGCATATCGTTTTAGCCACAATATAGAATTACACAGTTGTTTTTGGTTTGGCTGGTTTGTTTTAACACAGCAATAAATCCCCCAACTCTATTCCATACACAATAAACATCCCCAAGTTAATGAACAAGATGTCATAAATTGTTCATGCATTAATACTTATGTCGGGAGAAGACAGAAAACACTATTTTACACTGGAATAACTTGGGATGAATTTAGACTGAGCTGGGAATGAGAGATGTCCTTTGAAAATGATTAATGGGGTGTCTTCATGTCAGGGTTATCAGGATGGACTGATAGGCTGCATAAATTTTACTGGAAAGTTAAGAAAATGTTCTGTTCTTGAAAATTATTTTTGAATATATATTTCAAAGGGAAGTTGGGCTTACATACAGAAAGTTTGAGAAAGATAGCCAATATTAAACACATTCACATCCCAAGGTTTAGAGTGTACCCTCCCCCCAAAAGTCCTTCAGAAGTTCATATTGAATTGTAATTTTTAATGTGATGGGGGAAGGAAGATATTATTATATATGTGATAGAAGACTAGGCACATTATTACTTTTCTATACTATGACACTTAATATTTCTTGGTAAAGCCTTGCAAAATATACTGGGGTCAGTATTAGAATATTTTTTACCAATTTATATTTCTTATATTAAACTTAATCTGAATACAGATAGAATCCCTTACAAGATTATAGTATGCACATGGGTATTCAACATCCCCGAATAACAAATGTTAAACTACATCTTATCTGGTGGAAAAACAAATTCAATATAGAAGGTGCATAGCACTATACATCCCTGTTTCAAAAATGCATTCTGAAATTCAGTGGCCCTTATTTGCAGGTACAGAGTATTTCTGCAGCAATCAACCTTTAAAGAACTAAAGTAGGTCATTGCCCTGAACTCAAAAGATAGAACCAAAAATACTGGGTTAAAAAAAAGAGAGACTTAATTACTTTCTTAATTACCATAGAAATATCATACCAGTAGTCACAGAGCCATAGTCACACCCCAAAATTTAGAGCATACACTCCCAAAGTCTTTTGAAAATTCATATTGAATTGTAATTTTGAATGTGAGGGAGGAAGGGAGACATTATTAGATATGTGATAGAAGACTAAGCCATTCATTTATTTAACTTTAAGGTAATAAAATAGACAAGTACCTGTACATGAAAACAACAACAACAACAACAACAACAACAACAACAACAACAACAACAACAACAACTTTTCAACTACTATATGGGTAACACTCCTCTCAGCCCATTCTCATTTCCAATTTTCTATTATTAAGATAGAGTAAATATATTCTGTATTTTTGCAGCCTAAATCTGTACCCCCAGGTATCATACATTTCCATATTCTAAGGTGGAAGCTCTAGGATCCCACAGTCGCCCCTCCAAATGTAAGTGTGAATGCTTTTGACTTCCAAAAAAATGTTAATAAAATGTTAATATAGCGGAAGAAGCAAATCATTAATGCATGATTGGGGAGTATTTAATTAACTTTTATTTCAATGAAAAGTAAAATAAATGCAATCCATGTGATTTTGACCAGAAAAATATCAGGGGTGGGCTGCTGGGTCTTCGGAAGAACCTCTAGCTATGATTCTGTGCAGTTCAGAGAACCCCCAAATCCCACTCCTGGCTGGCCCCACCCACCGTGCCCCTTCCAGGAGTTTCCACCCACTCTCCCCTCTCAGGAGTTCCCACATGGCCCGTTTTGGATGCAGGTAAGTGCAGGGTGTGCTCAGAGGCTCGGGGGGGGGGCTGTTTTCACCCTTCCTGAGGCTTGAAGAAGGCCTTTGGAGCCTGAGGACGGCAAAAACACCCCCCGCCATGGTGCAGGAGGCTGACTAGGCCACGCCCACCCAGCAACCAGGGCAGAGAACCTCTTGCTAAAATTTTTGAAGCTCGCCACTGAAAAATAGGTATGGTTATGCCGTAAAGAGAGGAAAAGCAACACCACCATTAGCCAGAAGCAGCTTTGTCTGAAACATTTGGAAAAGCCAGAAGTTGAAATGATTTTTGTCATTTTTTTGCACTAAGCCTTAAAAGTCTTAGTTAAATATAAAAAGTACTTCAAAGTTTTTTCTTTAATAAAAAAAAACAACCCAAAACATCAGAATAAATCTTGAGATGTGGGTTCATTAAAAGAAGTTTTAGGAAGATTAAAAGCTTCCTTTAAATCTGCCTGAATAATTATCTCTTTTCCCACATGGTTCTTTGCCTTCTTTCCTGTATCAGGTTTGCCTTTTTATGAACTATCTCCAGAATTCTATGGTGACTTCATCAGTTTTTTCAAGGGCTTCAAGGATTGCATACTTTGGCTTGGACCTTCTATCATATGAGTTTTTGTGAACATTGTGTTAGCCATTTGCATCTCTGCTTCTGAAATTAGGTGAGATATGACAACCATCTCAGTTGAATTTATGAAATGGCCTTACTAAGCAGAGAAGCTAATCTGGCACCAAGACTATTGAGCATCAAGTATGGACATTTTTGTTCAACCAACAGTGAAAGTGAATTATTGGATCAAAACACAACAAACAACTAAATATTTAGACTGATTTCTCTTTATCACTTTGTGTTAATTGTAAGTGTGACTTTATTTTGCATTTCAACAGTGGTTTTTCCATATCACATTGATTATTACATTGAGACGAAGGCCTAAAAATATTTTCAACAAAATAAAACAAGATAGTCTCAAATTAGAAGTGAAACTAGCAATGCTTATAGATAATACCTCTCTGCAATGGTGGGATTCAAGTAATTTAACAACTGGTTCTCTGCCCTAATGATTTCTTCCAACAACCAGTTTACCAAACTGCTCAGAAAGTTAACAACCGGTTCTCCCGAAGTGGTGCGAACTGCCTGAATCCCATCACTGCCTCTCTGGATATTTAATAAAGGATAAAAACTGCTTCATCTGAGGACCAAACTAGCTGAGGGCTCTTATTCTCTCCCTTAATGTCATTTTTTCTCATGAAATTGTGCTCCTTGAAAAGCTATTTTTTTCCCTGTCAAAAAGCATAGTTAGCATAAGGGGAAGGGGCAATTTCAAGTAAGAAAAAGCCATGGGGAAAAAAACCTTGCATCAGTGCCATGATCTTAGCAAAAACTAAAATCTCCATTAATTTTCTTTTTAAAACATAGCATGGGAGATTCTATTAATGTCTTGTTGAATTTGTATGCCTGTTTACAAAGTACATAAACATTCATAAAGTGTACTAATAAGGGAGAATATTTATAGCTCAGGATTGACATGAGGGGTTCCTGGTGTTCTCTGAACTTGCTTGTTTTCCTGCAGATGTTTCATTACCCAAATATTAATAAACAAATATATAGAAAAGCAAAATTGGAAATTCCTTTATATCAGGGGTGTCAAACTGGCAGCCCGTGGCCTGGATGTGTTATGCACAAGCCACACACACACACACACACACACACATACCCAGCTCTGCAAAGGCAAAAACGTTGTGATATGTCATGTGACATCACATGATGCAATAGAGTTTGCTTTATATGTACCAGTAGCAACAGGGTTCAATTCTTACAGTAAAAGGTGGGAGGTATGAAATCCTGTTTCTCAGAAGTCACCTGGAATTGCACATCCAAACTCTTCCCTGGCTTGTGGTTTAATAATTATTATTTCTGATAAGCACCACAGAACTTTTGCTTATTAATATGGATTGATGAAATATTAGAGACAGGATTATAAAGAATGGGGAAAAGTATGAAATGAAGTTTGATTGTGTTTTAAGATTATAGTGATAAATGGTTAATGTTGGTTATTTATTTATTTAAAACATTTATATAGCTGCCCATCTTATAACAAATTCTGGCAATTCTCCCAATCAAAACTACACTTGCTGAAGATAAAGGGAAAGTTTTTTCCCCTGTATTTCTATTTTTTTCTTTTAATATATTCTGTTCCATATAATTGTATTAGTTTTATTTGCATAAGATTTAACAAAATTATTGGGAAAAAACATACAGAGAAAAGCAACTGAGTTTAGCAAAGTTCTTTTTCCCTAGAGAATAGATGAAACTTGGAACAGATGTTACCTCTGTACCATTTTGTTACCTGGAAAATCCTTCTTCCTGCAAATTTCAACTTTAGTTGGAGGAAGAATCTCCATTTTCTCTTTGTGTGTATGGGGATCAACTATAAAATCAATGAATGGTGAATGTGTCACAAAAGTATCTAATAATAAAAATTAAAGGAGATGAAGCTTGCAACATTTCCTTTATATGATGGACTAGATTGCTTAAATCAGCTTCATCAACCTAATGCCCTTGAGATCTGGAGGTTATGTCTTGGCTACTCCAAATGGAACTGGATGTGCCTTTGTAAATTTAGATGTGAAATGCCTGATTAAGATGGAGAGGCATACAGTACTGAAGATGATGGAAATGGTGGTATAGGTTTTTGTGCATAGCTAGTGCTCAATGCCATCTCCAAAAATAGGACAAGGTTTTCATAAATCTGAGCTGTTCATAGCTTTGGCAGATCCTGATATTTTGTACTGATGGATTAGCTTTGTAATAGAATCCTTTAGCCTTCCAAGTTTACTTCTTTATAAGTTGAATGCATTTCTCTTTCCCCAAGGGATCCATTTTAACAATTTCTCAGATTTCCAGGGTTTTTAATGTTTCTGATTTCCAGGGTGAGCAAATGTTGCTGCTTTTTCTAGAACAAGGCTACTAGTTCTAGGCCATAGAAGGGGGGAGGGGGAGATCCATTTTAAAACTATGGATCTCAGAACTTGAAAGAACAAGCATAATTTCTGCATAGTTAATTAAATCACAGCACAGAAATGTGGGTGTAGATCATTTCTATACCACACATATCCTCATGGTTAATTCCACCTCCCTATGCGCAACTGGATTTAAGTGCTCATTTTCCAACTTCAGTAATACTGAACACATGTCAAGAATCAGGAGCAACCTTTTCACATTTCTGCATTTCCCCTTCCCTTCATCTTGAACCTCAAAAGAAAAAGCTGTAATGTGTGTCCAAAATTACCTCCAGGCAGACTGTCTAAAAAAAAAAAAAAGACACCAGGTAAAGTCAATTAAATATCTTGCAAAATCCTCAACTGGACTGTCTGGAGCATCAAATAGTAACAAAATCCCTTCACCTTCAAGCTTCCTCTCCCCACTTCTTCTCTGCCAAATGAGACTTCTTTGTTCTGTTCCCTATCTCTTTGAGATTAAAGCTCTGATCTTCTCTTTGAAAATGATGTCACTTTTTTTTTTTTGCCTTGGCACAGAGAGAAAGTTCATTACACATCAGCAGTGTGACTGGTGGCTTTGAATAGACATGGGCGGAGAAGGGGAAGAACAAGCAAAGGTGTAAAATTCAAAAGGGACAAGCTGGCAATTCAAGCTAGAAATGAAAAAAGATAGAAAGAGTAAGAAGAAATTGTTGTTCAATGTAAATATATCTTCTATCATTTAATGTAGAGCCATTGAAGATGGGCTTTTTTATTTCCTTAGTGGTTTCAATTTTGATTAAGGGCCACAGATTAATGATTGTTGGAGCATTCACCTTAGAAAAGCCAGGCACTTTTAATTCTATCCATACAGATGCAGATAAGCATAAAAATATTTGGGGGCAAGAATGCATTCCTTCTTCTTTAGTAGAGGTCAGGAAAATATTTGTTTTCATACAAATAAACTTTATTAGGGATTTGTGAAGATTGGCACATGGAGATCAGA
The DNA here is from genome assembly GCA_030761175.1 of Masticophis lateralis. NCBI lineage: Eukaryota > Metazoa > Chordata > Lepidosauria > Squamata > Colubridae > Masticophis > Masticophis lateralis. The sequence goes on along the minus strand of JAUDYJ010000001.1, from coordinate 307,685,127 downwards.
AAACATACACCAGTGAGATGTGTGTATCTCTTTGTAGGCTCATATAGGATTAAACAGAAGTTACATAATAGGAACCGTGGTGGCGCTATGGCAAGAATGCAATATCACAGGCTAATTCTGCTCACTGCCAGGAGTTCAATCCTGACAGGCTCAAGGTTGACTGAACTTTCCATCCTTCCAAGATTGATAAAATGAGGAACCAGATTGTTTGGGGCAATATGTAAACTGCTCACGGAGTGTTGTAAAGCATTATGGAGTGGTAAATGTCTAAATGTTATTGCTATATTTATTGAAATATATTTTTAAGTGATTTGGAAATATGCTTTATGCTTTAAGCTGATATTTAATATTGGATGCTCATCCTATTTAAAATATCATTAATGAAACAAATTTGCTTCAAATTTGTCTAACACGCACATATGTGCATGCATGTATGCATAGAGGGACTCTGACAAGACTATAATTCTGAATATACAAATGTATGTGCATATAAAAGAAATTAGCTTTTTGTTAACTTTTCAAAGTGAAAATAGGCCCAGTACAATCAGGGGTGGGATCTTACTGGTTTAACAACTGGCTCGTTAAGTGCGTGCTTCGCACATGCGCTCTCGCTATGCTCACTCGCGAATGTGCCCTTTGGAGAAAACTCACCTTCCGCATTGCTGCCAGCAAGGAAAACAGCTGATGCATGGCAATCCATTCTGCCATGCTGATCAGCTGGCCTTCGGAAACAGAAATATAGGTGAGTATAATGCAGGGGCAGGCGGGCCCATTTCAAAATCGGAGCGAACTGGTTTGCTCACAGCTGAGAGTCGGAGCTAACGGTCTTCCCAAACTGGTCCAAACTGGTAGAATCCCACCACTGAATACAATTACTGTGGTGTCCTACTTTGTGATCACATTTCCCCTGCTCTATTTATCAAACAAACAGAGCTACAACAAGTTTCTTTCGAAAAAGAAACTACTGTATACATTTTTAATTGGGTTGAATAAATATCTCATCCCCAATGAACTATTGCAAAATATTTTAATGCTGTAGTAACAGTGGTGGGATTCAACCAGTTCACACCACTTCAGGAAAACCGGTTGTTAACTTTCTGAGCAGTTTGGCTCAGAAACTGGTTTTTGGAAGAAATCATTAGGGCAGAGAAACGGTTGTTAAATTACTTGAATCCCACAACTGTGTAGTAACACAATCAGGGACTCATCCAGGACCCCCTCCTGTATTTATTTTCTCAGTAACGAATTTCAAATTCTCAATACTCAGAAAAAGTGATATACCTAAAAAGGTCACTCAGCAATGCATTGCTTATTGGACTTGCATCTATTGGCAATTCTGAAGCATTTATCATTTATTTCCAAAATTATTCCAGGGATACAGGGACATCTGTACACAAAGAGACTTCCTCACCGAAACTTATAGTCTTAAACCCATGGGATGCAGTCATTAACTGTACTTAATAGAATTTAATTTACACGTAATAATTTAGCTTTTGTTCTTGCTTCATCCATTTTTCTGAATAGTCCCTTTTGGTTTAACGGACCTTTCATCCTCTAAAAGAATCCACCCACTCACTCATACACTCTCAAACAAAATTTATGTTAGGAGAAATCTATATGATCAACTAGGTATCTCCTCAAATTATGAGACCCAGCATGGAACCTGATTTTTTTTCCCTCTGTAATACTGCTATGGAAGATATATAAGATCAGGAAGTAACAATTAATGGTCCCTTCAGTCAAACACTGTATCTTCACTCTCCAAACACTGTTGGATACCCATGTAATGAAGTACTCTATGAACATAACTCAAAAATGATTCTAGCTTTTGGAAACATCCAATATCCTTAATTGGAATTATAAATTCCAAATTGGAAAATTTATTAATTGGAAAAATAAAATCAAAGCAGGCTGATTTCTCTTCCCAGAAAAAATAAGGTTTCTCCTCACTTATATCCTTATAATATTTTCCCAGACTATTTATTCCTATTGCTGCGCAATAGGATCTTAACTTTGACCCCTATCCAACATTGTAAAGATGGATTACATTCCCTCAGCCCCAATCTTCTTTATTATTTTCCCCTGTGATCTTTAAATTCACTGGGACAGCAAATAAGTCATAAGCAGAGTTCAGAAATCACTTTACATTATAGTTATATTTATTTATTCTGTAAGACTATATCTTATATATTTTACTAAAAGGCAACATCCAATTTCCCATACAAATGTAAGGAGTTATTAGACTAGGACAAATATACATATTAGTCTACAGTGGGACAAGAGACAGTCTTGCAAATTCCTGAAGATGTGGTGGCCCCACAGACAACCATGCTGGAGATCTTAAATAAAAAATATCCTTTTATTGATGAAAATATGTCCCTCCCCCCAACATACACAAAATCTCAGTCAGAAACAGCCCTGGGACAGGGATTAAAATTAATACAAAAATGTGAACCAAATAAATAGATATCTTACATACTGGAACACAATACAGCTCTTACGTTACCTTCCTATTTTCCAACTATGACAAAATCCTTAAATAATTTGGTTCCCAAGAACAGCAGTGCCCTTACTACTAGCAGTTGCCCAACATCCCTGCATCGGGGCTAATAAATCCCACCCAGGAATGGAGGGAAAATTTGAGTCTATCTTCCTTTTTTCACATTATTGGGAGGGCATATTATTTAGCTATTACTGTTTTCAAAGTGATCTGAGCCATACCTCAACATTTGCACACATGCTATGGAAAATTTTACAGCCATCAAAATTATCGGACCTAATAGAAAAACAATAAGCAAATTTGCAGAGCCAACTGACATGCAAGTTTCAGAAATACATGTTTATTTACCAAGATTTCTTGCCAGAGGCAAGAGACAGAGAAATGTTTACATAATAATTGCCTTTTTTAGTTTGCTTATCATGCTTCCAACACACCTTCTAAGGTCCTTTACCAAATATTTTCTCAGTGGAGAAGCTCTTTGCCAAGTAAATGATTGTCAAAGTCTATATAAACACCGATGAAATATATTCACAAAGTGTATTTTAAATTTGTTTTCCTTTTCATAATTGTGTATCATTAAAAAAAACCTTTCTTTCCACTCCAGTCTCTTTGTAAAGCTAAATGATGTATTTGACTTTGTACTATGATTTTTTGTGGTCCAATTTGTAGCACTGGGACAGTTTCCATGAAACGGCCCATTTCATATAAACTGTGCAGGTGTGACCTTTTTAATGTTCCTTCTGGAAGAATTAATTTTTTTCCATTATCTTTCCCAAGGCCCAGATTTTATCTCTATTCTGAAAACTTCCACAATTACATTTCCATTCCATGAAAGGTTAAAAATAGGTTTGTCTAAAGTGTATTCTCTTATACATATTCATATATATATAAAATTTTGGAAGTGGTTTCCCATTGCCTGATTCTTTCTAGGCCTGAGAGAAAGTAACTAATCCAAGGTCACCCAGTTGGTCTGCACCCAAAACAGGACTAGAACTCATAATCACTAGTTTCTGGCATGATGTCTTCCACAATACAACAAACTGGCTCTATCAGTCATTTTTCTATTCATTCTCTTCTGTTTGGTTTTTACTTAGAAAAATATGTGACTCTAGCCCCTCCCTCCCTCTTTCTGCCATTATAATACCTGCATATTTAAAACATGGCTCATTTAATAATGCATGAATAATATAAAATAACATATTTGTAGAAACAGTAAAGAAAGGGAACCTAGAATTTTAAAAAGCTGCTTTAAATATTAATTAGATCAGAATTAAGGCTTTCATTGTGCATATTTTCCAATTTAACTTGTGAAAAGTGCTACCAATTAACTATCTTAAAATGCCCTGCTGAGATTCATAATGCAGGCTGTTATTCCCCCAGCTTTTTCTCCCCTTTTCCAAAATGGGTGAAAATGAAGCAGTAAGGACTGCCAGAATTATTTGTCTTTCCAGAGGAAGAGACAAGTATATGATGAACATGATTTTCTTGTCAGGTTCATCAGATTCATTTAGCCATCATCTGCGGATAATGGAACTCAGAAAAAATAACTGGAAAACGATGGGTGAAATAAGTCAAGCTTATTCTACATAATGTTTATTTGCTGCAACACAATGAATCTGTCAGACAAACTGGTTTGATCATTGAATAATTATCTAAATAATCATTGTCTTTTCCCATAGGCATTTGGACTCAGTTTTCTTGAAATTTAGCCCTTATTCATGAATTTCTCTGTTGAAGAGACAGATCTTCAGGTAACTACTGCTGGAACTTTACTACTCAGATAGATTTGAATGTTGGGTGTAATAGGTGGGGATGCGACACACAAGGCTGCTCAGGGGTAGGCCTTTTTAACAATTAGCCTATGTGTTTTGAAAGATGTTCTTGACTGAACAATTAAAGCTACTTTTGGTGAGGAGCTGGAGGGTAAGGTTCAATTCTATAATTGCCAAGGGATTCATGGGTAGAGGGTGGAAGGGTGGAAAGAATTTTATAAGAATGTGCCTTACTGTGCCTTAGTTCAGTTGACTGAGGCCTTCCAAGTTTCCCTTTTGAGAGAAGAAACAATGCTAGCTGAATAATGATTCCAACTTTAACAAATTCAGCTACTTTCTTTGCCGGCTAGCATCAACTACAAGTACTTCCTGAAAAAGACTTTTGAGTTGTACATTGTGTTGGATTTATCCATTTGAGATTCTATATCATATCTTGTTCTGATATGAGTCAAAGCTTGAGAGAGCTATTAGACATGATATCTATTACCCCCACCTCTCCCTTTCTCTCCCCCTCTCTCTCATCTATCCTGTCTCTTCAATGAAGAGTTGTTTCAACTCAAGTATAGATCTTTAACAGAAGAGTATGATTTATGCCATAGCACTAGGTCTGAAATTTGATAAAAATTGGTTTCCCCATTATCAGAACAGGTACTTACCTGTGTTGAAGCAATCTAATACAAGGAATAATCCTGAAGGTTTCCCACCTTAACACAAATGTTCTTAATGTAAAAGCTAGGTCATTGAGTCCTCCAACACCACCACCAAAAAGGGAATTATTGCTACTGCAAAGACTATAGAAAAACAGCAAAAGGTCTTTGGGTCTCATCATATTATGTAAGCATGCCATCTTTAGAATCATTTGCCATATAATATTTTCTGAATGAGTAGGAGAAAATATAGGGATCTCAATGTTCTGACTCAGGTGCTGAGTTTAAGCATAAAATATTATGAGAAAGATGATTTTTGCACGTTGTGCTCTTAATTCTCTACCAACTCTGGTCATTTTGAGAAGAAAACATCTGAGAAGTAACAAAATAAAATATAGAATTTTCCATAGACTCATCCTGATTTAAAACTGTATGCACTGCAGCCATAATGCAATACAGTTCAGGATGATTTAAGGATATAATTATTATCAACTGACTTATACCAGATTTGGAATTTTATTTCCTTGCTTGTAGTTTGGTTTGGATGAAAGAATGGATATTGCAGATACCAAGAAACTTTTAGTTAGAAGGTTTGAATGGCGTGGAAACTTATGATATGATAAAGTTAAAATTAATATGGATTTTACAAATCATTTTATCAGACATGCCATATTGATAATATGGTATAGATATAAACCCAGTTTGTGTCCCAAAACACTTTTATGGATCTCAGGTCAAGAAGCATATCATAGAAGAGAACTGGCAGAGATAATTGGTTGAGATACCAGGATGTGTTGACAAACTATCAAGGAAATTGAAAATTAAATTGAGAAAACAATTAATAGCAGAAAAATATAGCTGTCAATATTTATCCCATTTATAGTTAACTGAAAGATTTAAAATACATAAAAAGACTTACAGCATGGAACAAACTAAGATAGAATTTGAAATGCAATTTTGTGTTGATGGTGAACGCATATTATTAAAATGTATCAATTTTATTGAAATTTAACTTAGAGGAAGAGTGTGTTAAATAGCAATAGCACTTAGACTTGTATATTGCTTTACAGTGGTTTATAGCACTCTCAAAGTCAGCATATTGCCTCCAACAATCTGTGTCCTCATTTTATCGACTGCAGAAGGATGCAAGACTGAGTCAACCTTAATTTAAACCACACATCTCTGCATTGGCTTGTGGCTAACATATGTTAATTGCCTGCACCTTCCTCATGCAAACTAGCTTCTGCCTTTATCAGCTTATATATTTCTAAAGGACCTTCCAGTATGATTTTAAATGGATACAAGCTGCCTTCATAATGCATGCAATAAATATAGACAATTTCCTTTCCCTTTTTAAAAACCTGACTGGAAAACAACAACAACAACAACAAAGCATATTGAACTTTATCTTCAATGAAGAAAATGTCTCTAATTGACTTTGGGTCATGTAAATATCAAAATTAAGCTCTGCCTTTGTATCTGTGAATATCTTTTCAAATCCCATTAGAATACTAGAGGTTTAATGAGAAAATGGGGATGATTAAAAGGTGAGACGTTTTAAACAGTTTTACACTAACCACTTAGTTTTCAGTTTGTACTTTTCCATCCCTTTTCTTTCCTAATTACAAAAGATCTATTGTTCATCATCCAGATGCCACTTAATCTAAGAGCAAAACCAAATCCATCCTTTGAAAGACACTAGAGTAGACTATTTTCTGCAGGCAAAGGTTAGTATATACAAGAAAGGCATAATGAAGAGGGCATAAAAGCATTTTCAAAACTACAATTATGGAAAGGATTTCACACTATTTGAACAATTGTATGCTAATCCTATATTTAATCCCCTACTGCTTCCATAGACGGAGACTAACCTATTTTAGACATGGTTAACCAAACAGGATAATCTTCCCTTCCCTGTATAAATGCTTGTAAAATTATGCCCATGGTTATGATGCACATAATCAAATACTACCTTCTTTCATCCTTTGCACCATATACCATCTTCCTTCTTTCCATCTGAGACGTATGAGATGAGAAGGAGGATTTTTTTTCTCTCCCAAGGATATATCACAGCCTGCTGAGACAGGTAAGATGTGGATATTAAAAACTAGCAAAATGTCCATCATTATGATGGATTGTGTGTGCAGAGAGACTTTAATATTGCAAGGATCCCTGGGGGCCATAGTACATCTTTTTTGTGCAAAGAAACATCATACATCTCAGCAGGTTCTGTATCAGAGACCCAGTGTGGAGTAGGTGGTAGCGTGTCTGATGTGGAGACCTAGATCCACATTTCCAGTCATCAGTAAAGCTCATTTCGAATGAACTGTTCTCTGTCATTCTAAATATCAAACATTTGCTGAGGTAAAGATTAAAAGAAGATAGATTGAGCATGAAGAATGTCTGGGCTCTTTTTAGAATTATCCCATGTTGTGAACCAATGAACCTCAGGCTGAAACTTCTTAAGGAAGTTCTAGATTAACTCCATCTTCCAAGATGGCCATGTGATAGGAAAGATCAGTAATATAAAAAGGTTTAATATTCTTGTAGAGGCTTTCTCAAGATTGTGGTCTTTCTGAAGTCTTTATTCTGATTTTTGGGTTCTTGACTCTGTTTCCTAGTTTGGAGGATTCACATATCATATGATGCTTTAGTACTAACTACAGGCTTGTTTCAGCGTTCTTCCTATCAAGTTACCCTCTGACTGCAATTTATAATCAAGATGTCATACTGAGCTTCCCTCAGAAATACTGGAATAAAGATATGAAGGTCTGCTTCTTTTCTGCAGTAGTGTCTCTGAAAAATGTTCCTACATCCATTTATCATGGATATTGTAATAATGGATTTTTCCACTGGGAAGTGCAATCAGATTGTCTTCAAAATCCCATCTAATTCTTACATTTTTAAAATGAACTTTTTATGTCATTCTCACTTTTAGAACTTGGGAAATTCAAAATAATTGATGTCATAACATTTTACTCTCTCTTGTGTCTCTCACTGTTGGCAAAGCCCAGCTAAATGGCTCCTAAGGAGAAAAACCCCAAACATTTTCCCAGAACAGAATTGAATTTCTCCAGTAAATAATTAGTGAATTTAATAAAGTTTTGCTCAAACCAGGTTTCTCTAGAAGACTTTTGCAAAACTTCAAAAGGGCACTTGGAATAGATGCTGTATCACACCACTGTATTGAAACTGATTTGCAAATTGAATCAGATACCTGCTTTCCTTTGAAATTTCATATCTTCTGCTTCTGGGATTGTTACAGACAATGTACAACTCTTCAGTACCATAGATGAAGAATGCTGGAGGGGAAGTTGAGTGATGGGATGGGAACTCTGACAGTGATATGAGCTAATGAGATTTATTACCTTATTAAACTCTATGCCCACCAGAGATCTTTTGGGGTAGCGACACTGTCATTGCTCTGGGCGGTATTCACTTTCTCCAGTTTTAGTTTCTTTAATGTGGCCAGCCAGGAGGTTTAACTTTGCTGTCTCTTATGCTAATGAGATGGTAGTACTGAGTTCAGCTCAGTTGCAGGAGCAAAAGTCTGATCAGTCCAAGAAGCACTTGTGATTTTTCCACAACCCTTTCCAATATTTGAGGAGCTACCACAAAGAAGAGGAAGTCAGCCTGTTCTCTAAAGCACCAGAAGTTGGAGGCTTTTAAGAAGAGATTAAACAGCCAGAATGTTATAGGGTTTTGTCCAGAATGTTATAGGGTTTCCTGCTTGAGCAGGGGATTGGATTAGAAGACCTCCAAAGTCCTTTCAAACTCCGTTATTCTGTTCTCTTCTGATTCAAACCTTTCTTTTTATTCTTGTACACTGCTAATTCTATTCATTGAGGCAGGCAACAAAGTTCCTCAGTAGAAACTTCTCAAGAAGCTCTGCCATCTCCATTTTTGTCCTATTCTACCAAAATATAAAGCAGAACCATGTTTTGATGCTTCTATTAGATGGATATTATTTTAATTCTGATTTCCAAGCGTCAAAACTTGGTTTGTCCTTGAATTTCAAGTCTCACGCTTGAAGCATAATATGCTTCTCTCAACATTCAGAATGGATTCAGGTGAGTCACACACAACTGTTTTTGTGGATCTAAACAGAGATGGGTTAACTATCTCTGATGTCCTGATAAATGCAAACGTATCTACTGTATGTGCTACTGTATATAGCACAGTTTAGGAATGCTTACCTTTTCTTTTTATGAAGAAAAAATATATCAACTTTGCAGCTATGCTTTATAAAAATAGAAATCTCTAACAATGGAAATAAGAATTATCTTTTTTCAGCCCTTACAACTAGCTGAGATCTGATCTATTCCATAGCCTTGTTGTTCTAATCTGTCAGTTCTTGTCTACTACCAGAAACAACAAAAAGAAAACAGCTTTTCCCTATATTGAGCTAAGCCATAAGAAGTGAACAATTTCCTCTTGAGAGAGAACACAGATGTTTGTATTCTCAGAAGTTAGAAAGGTGTTCTTGGTGATTTTTTTTTCTTGCATCAATTGCCCTAGTTGTTTTCATCAGGGATTTTATTCATTTTCATCAGGGATTTTATTCATTTTCATCAGGAATTTTATTCATTTTCTAATCTTTCACTTAACGACCTAGGAATCAGACAGGAACTACATAAAAAGGAATAAAAGAAGTCCCTTTCAAATGATTGTTACTGAATAAAATTTCCTTCCACTTTTAAGGGGTTTACTTTATTTTATTTTTCTCACTATTCCACACATTATTTTCAGATTGCACTGGGGAAAGTCTCAAAGAATACTGTCTTGGAATTTGTCTGGAATTTTTTTCTGAAGTCTTTCTCTACATTGTGAGTGGCCCATTGATCATCTGCTTCAATGCTCCCACAAATAGCAAAAAATCAGTTAACTAAATGCTAATAGCATCAGCCTCAAATAGGGATATTAAGTAAGAGATATTAGAAATGTGTATGTTTAAAGGCATGCTTATTTGTACAATCTCTTTAAAAAGATTAGAAATTAAGAAGCTAGTCATTTATAGACAGAAGATGTGAATCAGCATGCATGATATTTTGCAAAACACAAGCCATTCTTTGAAGAAGCTTTATTATATTTTTCAAATCCATGTTGTAAAGATGTTACAAGCAAAGGGTCAGGGGTTACAAAGTTGTCTATCAATATTTGTTGTAACGTTTGAACAACAGGCTGATGGTTAAATGAGCTGCATTTCAGCGGTATATTTAAACTTGCTTTGATAACTAGAATTTCACATATCTACTGTACATCCTTGGTGAAATGCAGAATGAGTAAAATAGTTCATTTCACATTTTATTGCAAATCTGCCCAGCCCATATTTTCAAAAGCAGTACCTAGCCACAGATCCAGGTATGTATGTATGTATGTATTTATTTATTTATTTATTTATTTATTTATTTATTTATTTATTTATTTATTTTCATTTATTTATTTATTTATTTTCATTTATTTATTTTATTTGGTTTATATGCCGCCCTATCTCCCAATGGACTCAGGGCGGCTCACAATAATAAAATGCACAAATCCACAATACAAAGTTAAAATCAAAATAGACCCAATAAAATTTAAAACCCTTAAAACCCCATCAGTCAAGGTCTAGTATATGCACCACTCTAAATTCAGCCAAGCAATGCCCTATTTTTTTTAAAGGAGATTGTATACATATTTTATACTGTATGTGTTACTGTTACATGAAAATATGCACACTAATGGAAATAAATTTAAAAATATTTTAGAGTTAGGAAATTTGCTTAAAAACGTAATCCCATAAATGTATATATTCACTAAAACATAAATAGAAATGATGAGTACATTTCTAGAATCTTGTTTTAAAGGGAAAAAAAGCTGGCTTATTAAGAAACAGTATAGATGAATGTGAAATTGGGGAAAAATGATAGATTTAATCCCTAATAGGAGCTTTAGGAATATAGTTTCATTAAAAGCTGATGCTGCAAAAGGTAATAAAAAACATCATGCATCTGTAGTTGACCTCTCTTGAGGGCTGGATAGTGGATTGGAATGTCCTGTACAAAAGAAACATTAAAGGATGTTTTAAAGGTCACATCTGGATCTCACTTTCTTCACTATTACACAGAACAGCTGGAAATATGAAACACATCCTAAAAAAAGGCAGTTTCTCTTCTCACAGTATATGTTCAATACTATCAAAATTCGATGGCTCTTTCAAGCCCATACACTCAATTATTCTTATTGGAAAGAATATTAATCATTGAAATATAGCCTTACAAGTAGATGTGTTTAGGTAAAACTAGGAGTGTTGAAGTGCTGAAATTGGAGGCCCCTTGCCATCTGCTCCTCTTCTGTAGCACTGAGCAGTATTTAATACAGGTAGTCCTCATTTAGCAACTGCCTTGGATAGCAACAATTTACAAATAAAAACTTAAGAGTAAAAAGTGTAAGATAACAACTTATAGTAAAAAAAAAACAAATCATTTCTGACCAAAGCACAGACTTACACACACACTTCTGTGCCTGACAACAATGCACACCAGAATGAGAATAATACTAGCATTGTTGCCTAAGAGAACTTTATTTAAATGAGGCAGAAGCCACTCAGGAGTCTGAGTGGCGTAGGAGGCTAATGCATCCTACTAAAAAGGCAACATTTAACATCCAGCTGCCTGCAATTACACCAGTTCGAAACTCCCCAGGCTCAAGGTCGACTCAGCCTTCCATCCTTTCTAAGGTGAGTAAATTGAGGACCCAGTTGTGGGGGCAATAAGCTGACTTTGTATAAAATATACAAAAGTATGAAGGCTATTGCTTAACACATTGTAAGCTGCCCTGAGTCTCCGGAGAAGGGCGGCATATAAATCAAATTTAAAAAAAAAAGCAACCAGAAATTTTTGCTCTTTTGCTCTCTTTCTGTCAGTCATATGGTTTGGTTAGTGATCATTTCGTTAGAACCAACTTGTGAATGGCTAAACTACATTTTTAAAGCATTGCTAAACAATAACTACCTGTACCAGTTATGATACTGTAGCTTGCTTTTTTTTGCAACCAATAATAAATGAAGATCTGGAATGAAGAATAAAATACTTATCTCAGATATTATTAGATAAGTAATTTATGCCAGCCTGGCTTTTAAAAATGTATTTGTTCTTAAGGATCAGTTATTTATATTAATGTGTAAAATAACACATGCTCTTGTTAGGAACCAAAATTCATCAGAATTCTTAGTGTTTTAATTCTGGGACAAAAGTGGTTGGATTATACAGGGGTCTCTGTTAGTTTTTAGTTACACATTTGTAAAATCATAAAGTTGAGCAATTTTTTAAATAATATTTCATGGGTCATAATACACTTCATCGGTCTGTATGGAAAGGTTTAATGTACTGCAGAAATGTTCCTTCTCTCATATTTAATGTTCTAAATGTGTTTCTCTATATTTCTTCAATCTTTCTCAATCTTTCACAATCTCGACAGCTTCATATACCAACAGAGGCAAAATGAGGATCTTTCTTATGTTATTTCATCTTTGAACCAACTTGGACTGGAAAAACCAGGAAACAGTCTTCTGAAGAACAGAAAAATTATGATCATTCTTGGAGATTATTTTTTTCTAGTAACCTGCAGAGTATCTTTGAAAATGTATGATAAACACAGAGTTGTCATTTTCAATAGGAACCTTTAGAGTTCAAAATAACCATATAGACATGCACAGAGATGTGTTATTTTAGAGAAAGATTGGAGGACAAACAGCCAGTTTCACAATCTGTATTTCTTAAGATTATGATTTACACCTCATCAAATGAGGCAAACTTCCAGGTTAAACAAATGTGAAGTTTACACTGTCTTTGATAGCAGTAGACTGGAGCATGATATCTGGTTGTGCAACATGGGCTGACTCATCAGATAAAGCATGCCAGTTGCCCCAAAGTACTATTACATGTGCTATCTCTTGGAAGCCCTCTGGTTGTTTTGCTGTAAAGAAGCTTGTTCCCCACTCCCTGGGGGAAGGCAATATTTTTGTGGCTCATCTGACAGAAAGACTTCATGTGTTTTAAATACATGACACAAATTAAAGGACAGATACATTATGACAGCATCTGGTCAGAGAGAGCACAGGGATAAGTCACTTCTCATGCATTGCCAAGTTGCTTGGGAAGAACAAATTCAGCTCAAAAGAAGTAAAGGTCATAAAGTATATGACATCTCAGTAAGTCCTTATGCACCATAAGGGTTATAAATGATGTGGTAATAAAGAAAAGCAGAAGGGAAAATGGCAAGATGTCAGTTTAACAGCAGCCATATATAGTGTGGTTTAAAGGGAAGTGGAAGCATCACCTTTTCCACTTCTGTGGATGTCAAGTACTTCTTCCTTTAAGCACTCTGCTGATCAGAGTGGAAGTTTGTATAGCGATTTAGCTGCCATCTTTATAAGTCTGAAAGCACATCAGCAATAACAGATCTGTTTTGGAAAAGATCAAATGCTGTCACCATCCTAAAAGAAACGAGAGAGGGTGGGCAGATATTTCTCTCCCTTAAATTGGGTGTTGTTTTCATTTCAGCTGTGCTGATTCCATCATTATTCATTTTGCACTGACGGTTGATAGGAAATATTTGTCAGAAGAGTGCAATTTTCTAAAGTAACTTTCTGAAATTTTATGAATGCTGTTAGTAAGGAAAGAGGAAATAATTCAAAAGATGAAAAGAAGAAACTTGGGGTAGATTCCTGGACAGCCATTTCATATCTTAATCTTGCCTCTGTGTGTGTGTGTGAGCATGTATGCGCATACACATGTGTGTGCATGTGCATGCAACCATGAACAATATTTTTAGGCTGCCTTTATTCTCCTACGGAGAACAACACCATGGATGTGAGTACATTTGAATTTGAATAAAACTGTGGATCACATTGGTTCAGATGTGCCACCCTTATGGAGGACCTCTTTGAATCAATGACATCTACTAATCAAGCAAGAGTAAATAATTTATCTCTGTATATAAAAGAGATCTTGTAGAGCTATATTTACTAGATGTTAACTTAAAGGACAATAAAATCAAATGCTTCTTCAAAAAACCCAATCTCTTAAAGCATGGATGGGACCCAAGTGATATGAGAGAACATCTAAATTTTAACAAGCAATTCTATTAATGAGGTATTCAGTCAGAAAAGCCTATCTTATGAACTACAGAATAGCACATAAAAGAACTGTGTTCCTCTCCTCTCTGCCCTACGGTTGTAATTTTTTTTTGCTGTGAATCTGAATCCACTAATACATTGGTATGAGGGACTTCAGTCTTCAAATAGTTTCAAGCTAAGTGTAAATTGTAATTTACAATTTTATTATAGGGATCTGCAATCTAAGGAATTAATGCAATTTCTCTATGGCACTTCTTGCTCCTTCCAAGATTCCACAACTGTCATTCAGAAGTAAAGCAACAAATAGACAAAGAGAGTGGTAAGGACAGCCGAGAAGATTATAAAAAGCTCGCTTCCTGTCAATCAGGATATTGCTTATAAGTGCTATGTGCTTAGAGCTCAAGCATTGTTAGAGACCCCGCATACCCACTTCATGGTCTGTTTCTGTTGCTCCCCTCTGGGAGGAGATTTCAAAGTATTTCTAGGAGAACTTCTAGATTCTGTAACAGCTCTGTTCCTTATGCCATATGTCTGGTAAACTTGCAAGATTTGTTTCTCTTGCCATGTACATGTATACATCTGAACTAGACTGTGTTGTTTCTCTGTGTCATATAATATATGTGAGTACATGTATAATTATGTATGTATGTATGTATGTATGTATGTATGTATTTTGTAATGTTTATGTTTATATTAGAGGTGGAGACCCTTTGAGAGCTGTATGCAATGTAATTTCATTTAATTTATGCCAATAAGTGTACATTCAAAGTGACAATAAATAAAGTATTCTATTGTATTCTATTTTAAATATAATATTGTGATTTCCTTTTGTTTTTCAATTGGAAATCAAATAAAATAGAAATTTGAAATTCAGATATGCTTAACAAATATATAGATATTAAGAAAAATGTTTCTCAAATGGATAGGTTGAAGAAAACTTGTTTCTGTGCTCTCCAATATATGATGGCTATCTTTGTGGCATTTGGCCATCGAAAAGAAAGGTGATTAATCTTAATTAAGAAAGCTTTAATGCTGAGAAAGCTGGAAGAAAAAGAGAAGAGGACAATTTAAGTGGTGATGAGTGCACCATTGGAAAACCTGAAAATCCAGGTTAGGGATAGATCGTCATGGAAGAAATCTATGTGGTTACTAACAGTTGACACTGGCTTACTGGCATGCAATGAATCAATGGCCCTACATCTATTAGTTACCAAGGGTCATTTTCAATAGCTTTTGAAAGTCCTAACTGGAAGGACATCTTTACTTCATGGGACACAAAGTTCCAAAGATGAGTCACCTTTACCACAATGCTCCTTACCGCTACTGGCAGGCATTCACTTGAAGTGCAGATTGATAGGGGCTGAACCTGTCCTGGACACAAGAAGATCCTGAGCCATATAATGTTTTAGTATAGTATTTCAAAGAGAGTGACCAGGAACCTGAATTGCAGCAGGGAATAATCATACATTCAATGCAGTTCCCCAGTAGTGGTGTTTCATGGATGTACTATGACTGCCCAGGCCATTGCATTTTGTGCCAAATGGAGTTTCAAAATGATCTTCAAGGGCAACCCCATGTGGAACAGTACAAATAAGAGATGTCAAGGAAAGGGGTGATTGTTGTCAGAATGTATAGCACCAGAAAAGTCTGCAACTAAGTTGGAGAAAGCCATCCTGGCTATAGCTTTCATATGCTGTCAAAGTAGGAGCTATGAGCCATTTCTTTCTGAGGTATCACAGCCTCTTTGAAAGCAAAAGTTATCCTGGCATCAATGGGCTTCTGAATTAACAGTCACTCAGAATCAGAATCAGAATAGAGCTGGAAGGGACCTTGGAGGTCTTCTAGTCCAGCCCCCTGCTCAAGCAGGAGAACCTATAATATTTCAGACTGTTTATTTTAAGATTGTTTCTTAAAAACTTCCATTGATGAAGCACCCACAACTTCTGAAGATAAGTTGTTCCACTAGTTAATTGTCCTGACTGTTAGGACTCCATATTACTTGCATTGAGTCTATTTTGGATTAAGTACTGAATATTGAATGCTTGGGGCAAATGCCCAGAATGCACTTTGGCTATCTTTATCTATATCTCTATAGAATCTCTATCAGGTTCTATTTATTATACGGATTTTGACACGACATTCACTACCTGTTTGTAACTTTGACAGCAGGTTATTTATTTATTAATTAAATTTCTATAGCTGCCCATCACAAGAAGGAACTCTATCTTTTGACTGGTAAAACACAGAATGTAGGATTAGAATCCTTTTTGGTTTAATTTAACAAGGCAAATATAGGTAGTCCTCAATGTGCAATCCTTTGTCTAGCAACTATCGGAAGTTACAACAGCACTGAAAAAGTGACTTACTTATAACTTTTTATAACTTTATGTAACAAATTACATAAAATAAAATAAAATAAAATAAAAAATAACTGGTCCTCAAACTTACAATAATTGCAGCATCCCCATGGTCATCTGATCAAAATTCAATGCTTAGCAACCATATGTATGTATGTCAGTTACAGCGGTGATAAGTGTCTCAGAGTCATGTGATCACTATTTGCAAATTTCCCAACTGGCTCCCAACAAGCCAAGTCAATGGGGGAAACCATATTTGCTTAACAGTCATGTGAGTCACTTAACAACTGGGGTAATTTAATAACTTTAGCAAAAGAGGTTGCAAAACTGAGCTTAACAATGAAAGTTCCAGTCCCAATTCTGGTCATAAACTGAGGAATACCAATATGATAGTTTTCAATAAAAGAGTATTATATTATTTGAAAAAGTAGAAATATTTTCTATGCTTCAGGAATTAGTTCTCCATATAAGCATACAGTAGGAGTAGAAAACTCTTGTTTTGAGGAAACCCGGAGCACCTTAATTAGCATGTATCTGTTCTTCTCCTTGGTTCTTTTTCATATTTCCTCTCCTTGATTATGTCTTACCAAAAGCAGCACAGAGTAATAATATGATATAATTTTGTGGGTAGCAGTTGCATGAGCAATGCTATAAATACCTGGAGACTGAGATATGAAGACCAAATGAAAAGGGAAAAGGGAAAAAAAAATGAAAATTCAAATGTTGAGTGGTAAGTGCTGCAAACACAGAAAGCTAAAGAGAAAGTAATTACTCCCAGTGATACTTTCAACAGGCCAATGTAATGAGTAAAAGATAGAAAGGTCATCTGGCTTCAACCTAGATGCTAAACTGTTATTGTTGAGCAAATCCTGCTTCACTGTTGCTCTGATTGACATTATATGGAGACAGACACTAACTGACTTGTTCAGTTGCTCACCTTGCTAATTGGCTCTTTGTGCCATCCATAACAATAATAAAAACAAGTAAACATATTTTTACTCATGGAGCATATGGAGTGAAATGGTTACAAGCAATCCCTCAGGTACGAATGCCCATTTAGCAAACAAGTACATGTGGAATAAACAAGTAATTTACTCCAAAAGTGTACTTACATAAGGAATTCAAAATTGCGAGCAAGAAGAGGCCTCTGAAGTCATGTGATCTGGATTGAATCACTCCTGCAACAGTGGGCATTTTTTACCCTGTGACTTCCCTTTGTCATTCGGGGTTATGACAGCAATTTCCAGAAGCTCATATGGTCAGCTGTTTTTGTTTTCCTGATCACATGGCCAAACAGGGATCCAGGGATCCAGATCCAGGGATTTTGCAGCTGGTGCCAATTTTGTTTCCCATTCTGCTGTGTGGAGGAGAGGACTGGAGTTCTATGGTTGCTTTTGTAAGTATTTCAAAATATTCTTTTTGGTTACTGTACAGTACTGTTTGTTTGAAAGCATTCTGAAAACTGCTTTGCTTCTTTTTAAGTATCGTACTTTGCAAACTGTTGTGTTTGTAAGTAGAGTACTTTGCAAAGATAAATCCCTCCATTCCACTTTGAGTGCCTTCCTTGCAGGGAAGCGCTGATCAGTGGCAGCAATGCCCCCCCCCCCCCCGGCCATTTGGGCACCTGTAGGAGAGCCTTGCAAGGAAGAGCTGATCAATGGCAGCAATTTATTTTTCCAGGCTACCAGCCAGGAGCTCTGTAAATCCCCCCCCCCCACTCCACTTTGGGCACCTACCTGGAAGTGCTTTAATTCCTGGGTGAAAGGCTTGCACCTGTAGAAAGTTAGCATCCTCTCTCCTAGTAGAATGAAATATTCTAGGAAATATTAAAAATGCAGAATATTATATTTCCCTGGATGAGAAAAGGAGAAACATATTTTTAAAGACAAAGAGCAGCTCTCTGCAGCTCCCTGCCTCCAGCAGATATTTGGTGCCCATTGAGCAGGACTGGGCCAGCCTATCTACAAGACATTTAGACCTTCAGCTCCAGGGTGATGGAATTAAGACATGATCCCTCAGGACATAATAGCCCTCTACCCATCTAACAGCAGGGCTCACTGCATTTCAACATTTCCTAAGGAGATTGCATCACCCAGCAAGCATTGCATCAACCAAATATTCATGACCCTGCATAGCCCCATGGGAGTCTGGCAGCAGCCAACAGAATACATATTCTTGTACAGGAACAGGAAGCTCAAGTTCAAAGCTCAAGAGGGGGTATAAATACTTATCACTCTCCACTCCATGTGGTCAGCTGCCCAGGACCTCAAAGCCATTTGGTCCTATCCATCAATAAACCATCTTTCCAATTAGCCTCCATGTTTCCAGTGTCTTTCTCCCCACTTGGAACTGAACCAGATGGATATTTCTTCCAACACGCCTCAAATACTGGCTACTTCTTTGATGTTAACATCAGTTATATTCCAATGGTTTCTCTGAAATTAAAAGAGAAAAAAACCTAGAATGATTATATTGCTAAATTCCATTACCCAGCTCTATCTATTGTGAAGTTTCAAGCCAACATAGTTGAAACTTAGGCTGGGCAGAAAAAAAACCCTTGCATTTTATTTACCAGTTCTCATTCTCATAACTCATGTTGTTATTATGTTCCACTGAAACATAGGCATTCCTATGTTGATGACTCTATGGAGAAAAACTCTCTGAACCACCCTGTTTCTTGCTGCATTACACAATTCTTGGAGGTGCATTCCTGTAGCTTCTTGTATTCTATCTGTTCATCTCATGGACTGTTGGCATCTTCTTCTCCTTTCCCTTCCTTTACCCAGCGTTATCATTTTTCCCCCATAAATGCATCCACCCATATAGTGTGCACAATGTACATTAGAATACTTCTGGAAATAATTCAGTTTAATAAAAGGAAATATACTTTGATATTCTTTCAAAGAAAAATAGTATTTTAGAGAAATGTTCATGGGTGAGATCTGGTCTTCTTGCATTTATTCAATTATAAGATGGCCAAAGAGCACATGTGAAAGACCTTCTTTCAGTGTCCAATCATTTCTCTAGGCTCTGTGACTTCTGTTAAATGGGACAGTTACTCTTATTATTAAGGGGAAGAAAAAGTATTCTTAGCAGTGGCAAGCCATCAGTGGCAAGTTGTCATAGACCTGAGAGAGCTTGGGTATAAAGATAACAAGTATTGTTCCAATTTTTTTATCTACATCTATGTTTAAAACTGAAAAATGACTATTTATTTTAAATAGGACTAAATATAATAAAGAAGTATAATAAATACATAAATAAATAAATTCAGAGAACAAGTCCTGTGATTAAAACTATCCAAAGTCCTGTACCATCCCTAATTAGCTAGGGTACTTCACTCTCTCCCCCATGCAAAAGTTTTCCAGCATTTCTGGCCATAGATCTCTCTTATAAGAAAGACATATATGACCATAGAGTTTGCTTAAAGAAAGTCTTGTATGAAAATAGCTGAAGCTCAAAATGTTTGCAAGCTGTTTCCAGGCCATGACAAACTTCAGGACAAAATGCAAAAAAAGATGACCAAATATTAAAATGAAACAAACAGTTTCTTTGGGAGAAAACATGAAAGATGTATTCCCACTACCACCAGTGTTCTTTGTATAAGAAACATAATGCTCTTGTGTCTCTGAATCCTAGAAGAAATGTGATTATAACATAGAATGCTGTTTTGTAGATTGGCAGCAATTAATAGTTAGAAGAACAGCCACAAGAAGGCACCAGATGTCAGGAAGCACGTGATTTTTCTGTCAAATTAGCATTAATATTTAGTGGGTTTTTATTATCAGTGGAAAATGAATTATATTATATGTATGGGCCACAAATATCTGGTTTCTCCCTCTCCTTCCATTTCTTCTTTCTTTTACTTGTCCTTTTGTTTGATGCATGTTTGTATGAGCGTTGCTAAGGCCGAGTAAGGGTACTCCCTGCACACATAATAATCTGAGAATTACTCATAATTTCAGCTTCACACATGAGCCTGATGCTGTTGCAGTCACACCCCTTATACTGTTTTAGTTCCAGAATCCTCCAGATTGGGAAATATAATACAGAGATACCTATATGTTTCTGAATAACACTTTACAAAAGATGAGCATTACTTTGCTCTCAAGATAATAAAATTCCCAACTCAATAAATCTATTCAAGCCCTGGGCTGTTTCATAATTGACCTGAGCATCTTAGAATCTGTTCCTGCTGACAAAGAAACATTTCCCTCCCTCAAAAACAAAGTTTGTCTGGATATTTTGTCATGCTTCTGGATAAAAATGTTTCTGCAATGTGGAAACTGATCAGCTATTTATTTCTGGTTACACAGTCTAACCAGAGGGATTGCACAATGTTCTATTATGTTTTTGTGTTATACCACGCTTCACTAGCTTTTTATTTGAGCCAAGGCTAATCTTAATATTCAAGGATTAAAAGAGACATCAATGGTTTGGGAATTTTAATTCAGATGTAGAACTTAAGGGAAAAACATAAGACTGTGAATCTTTTAATGCCTCTGATTAAAATGTGGAATTCCTGGAAAAAACGAAGTCCAGGTAAATGTTTTTAAACCAGGACTTTGTGCTAAATTCTTGATTTATGTTCTTTGTGGTTCAGCATTTCATTGTCTCATGCTCTTATCTTTCTGAACAAGGTACGAAATTTGGTATTCAAGTTGCAGCCTTTGTTTTATAGCTGAGATTGTGTTTTAGAATTTACCTTGGTGAAGCCTGCTTGTGAGTGAGCCACAGAAGCAGAGAATGAGGGGCTGTTGAGAATAATAAAGGCTGTTCTAAAGTAAGGTAGAAGGAAGGTTGAAGAATAGGATCAAGGGAAACAGCTGTAACGATATGTGAGAATGACCTTGAGAGGGACAAAAGGAAGACATAGTCTAGAGAAAAAAATCTGACAAGAGGAAAGAGCCTGCAGTTTCTTAATGGCACAGAAAAAAAAAATTAAGAAGGGCCACCCAAACTGATCAGGCTGTAAAAAGAAATGAGTAGATTAATATAAAATTAATATCAGTCTTCCCAAGTAAATCATACAGAAAATACAACCAGATGAACTAATTTTACTTTATTGTAAGGCTATATTAACAGAATCTTGCAAATCTGAAGGACTGAAAATATAAACTCCTGGATCCTACCCATTTACTTTATCCACTGTTTTCCCTTTCTATTCTCTTCAACCTTCCCAAGTATAATCATGTCTCTTATTGAGCCCTTGCTTGCATCATATGCCCTAAATATGTGATTTTCTTCTTGCTGATCTTTGCCTTTGGAACAATAACATTTTATTTAGCCCAAACTGATTGATAGATTCTTTTTGTAGTTCAAAGTACTCCTAGCAACCATCCTCCGTCCATAATATGAAATAATCAATCTTCTTTCTTACTCTTCACGTTTATTTTGCTCTTTCATAGCAACACACAATCATTGGAAATACCAAATCATTAACTTTTCTGATACTGTCAGGAGTATTTTTTTTTAGAGCTTACTATCCTTCTTTATTTATTCTTCCACCAAAGGAAATAAAACTATTATGTTAATTTCCTCACAGTCAATAATTACTAAGCAAAGATTCAATTTCAAAAAATTTCAAAAATTTTTATTTCTGGGAATTGTTCTTATTGTTTCCTCAATTGGAGGTTTTGTTTATGCAATACAACATGTTATTGTCTTATTTATTTGCCTCATTTGTTATTTTATTTTGGGGAAATGATGTGAATTTATTATATGCTTTACATTACTTGCATTCCAAAGAAAAGGGAAAAGTTTCACCTGTACTGCAGAAATATACTAAATTCATGATTTTTTTTTTAAAAAGTGTAATATGTTAATTACTACTTTTTCATGTGAACTGGGGCTAAATTTAGGCTATATCCTTCAAAAGATGTTCAGCTTTTAATTCTGGGTAAATAATTTAATTTTAGCTAAAAGGGGAAAACATTTAGGTGCTTAACATACATCAGGTTCTGCTGAATGACCATGTTATTCAACTAACCTTTGATTTCTTCAGTTTGGGCCTGATTCTTCTGAAATACCTAAATTAAGTGTTGTATTGGAAAAGGTTTTTGAACTGACAGTTTATTTCTGTAGACAGGTATAGAAAGAATATAATGTATATATATATTGATAATTTGCCAAAAGTTTGGAATACAGAGTTGAATATTCCTATTTAAACAAATCAGTTTTAAGGATAAGTCTAATTAATAAAAATATCCCTTTTGATGTTATTCATAAAAAATCAATGAATGGTGAAAATTTTGAAGTATCAAATGTTTCATGCTGATTATGTAATATAAATATATAAGGTGACTCTGACACATACAATCTGGGCTTGTTCTATGTCCTGTTTTAATAATTACATTACTGTTAATAAGATCTGAGCAATTAAGTATAAATGGTTAATGTGATGTTGAATTATATATCTAAGTTGGGAATTTATCAGTGTGTGAAATGTTCAGACTTACTGAATTTGTAATATAGTGGCAAAGATCTTTCTGCTTTGTCAGGAAGCAACTATCATTTTGTTTCTGGGACCCTTATCTGAACAAATAGTTTCACTCAGTCTTTAACTGAGGAATATGATTTTGTCTGGGCAACGTTTAAATTGTATTTTAAACACACACACACACACACACACACACACACACACGTATAGCAGAGGTGGTATTTAGTAGGTTCTGACCAGTTCTGGAGAATTGGTAATGGAAAATTTGGCCCTGTCCCTATCTATTCTCTGCCTTCTGAGTCCCAGCTGATTGGGAGGAAATGGAGATTTTACAGTATCCTTCTCCAGGAATGGGGTAGGAATGGAGATTTTACAGTATCCAGTACACACCCACCAAGCCACGCCACACCCGCCAAGCCACACCCACAGAACCGGTAGTAAAAATTTTTGAATCCCACCACTGACGTATAGATAAATTTGTCCCACCACTGACGTATAGATAAATTTGTCCTTCATTTTTGTTATTGTTTTGTTGCTTTATTAGTTTATTGTTGTTGAAAAGCCACAGATAAAATACAAACACTGATAAACAAAATCCTGCTAGATATGTCTACCACTTAGAAATTTTCTTCTGTTTAAGATTTTCTTAAAACTAATGAATAAAGTAGAATCAAACTGGAAAAGAAAACAAAAATATGCAACCTACTATTTTTACTTCAACAGCAGGGGATGTACTTTAAAAAAAAATCAAATCTGTCACCTTATTAATAAAAAAATCAGAAACAATAAAACATCAGAGATAGTCGGCTCATGAAATAATGGAGCCAGTAACTATGCAAAACATCTCTTCTTGAGTACTTAGATACTTATTTAGAATAGAATAAAGTCTCCTAGTCCAATCCCCTGCTCAAGCATACCATTTTAAACAAGTGGCTGTCCAGTCTCTTAAACCCCTCCAGTAGTGAAGCTCCACAATTTCTGAAAGCAAGCTGTTCTCACTGATTTTCATCAGCCTTTAAAAAAAGCAGTTTGGAGGGTGAGGCAGATCTCCTTAGAATGGTATTCTAAAATACTACTTGCTCATGTAGAGTCCTACAGGGAACATGGAACAACCTCCCCCGCCCCCCATTTTTGAATAAAGTTTGTAAAGGAAATACATAAGTTTCATAAACTTCATATAAAGTCTTGGTAAATGATATTATTATTATTATTATTATTATTATTATTGTTGTTGTTGTTGTTGTTGTTGTTGTTGTTATTATTATTATTATTATTATTAAACTTCATATAAAATGCTGGTAAATGTTGTTATTAAGAAAGGGGTCATTGTGGCGGTCTTAACACAGAACTTTTCATAGCCAAGATGATCGGAGCTGGAGGGGTGGAGTGAAGAAGTTCCAGCCTTGTGTGGAAGCTCAGGGCATTAAGCAGATTTGGCTTCAGATTCAATCAGGAAGTAAATTGATGCCTTCTTCTTGTCAATCAGTTCAGGGGTGAAATGGTACCAGCTCAGACTGGTTCAGACAAACCGGTAGTAAAAAATGCTACCAGTTCAGCCAAACTGGTATTTCTGACGATCAGCTATGACGCGCTATTTATATTAGCTAGAATCGTCGGGTTTCCTGCTTTCTAGCTAATCTAAATCACATGGCACAGTGGATTCCCCCCCCTCGCTGTTCTACTTACCTTTGCAGACTCGGGAGTCTTCAAAATGTTCCTTTTTTAGCGCTGCGTGGACGCGCCTCAGGCATGTATATGTGCATGAAGCGCACACTCAGTAGAAGGCTCACAAAACCTTCAGAGGATTTCACCGCTGAATCAGTTCATACTGTCACTGGATACTTTTTATTGTACAGGTCTTGGATTCTTCTCTTTGCACATTGACACTATTGCCTGACGGGGGAAGAATACTTTAATTCTTGAATAGATTTGAAACCACATCTTGTAATATCTACTTTTTTTAGTTTAAAATGAAGAAGTAGGGGAAAAAAACCTGTTTGGATGAGATAAAATGCAACATACAAATCCCAGCTGTTCTGGCAACTGGAGCCTCTCTTAGCTGCTTTAGACATCACACTTTAACGAATTGTGAACACAAATGTGGGACTTTGAAACACAGTGCTATAAATGCTTTCATTGTAGCACGCTGCCTAAGTCATCTATATACATGCCGAGCTTCTGAATAGCATGCACTCTTACAAATGTTCAAATGCTTAAAGGCATTTTATATGCTAGCAATTATTATGTTGCCCAACCTGATGCTGTCCAACTTATAGGAATCTGTTCTGAGCATTTTTATCACCAGTACCACCCCTTTTGCAAGAAATTTCTGAAGAAATGTCAAGCTGTGACCATTACTCTATGATACAGGCTAAAAAAAATAAAGTGCTCTTTTATACAGGTTTAAGAAATTCAATAAACATTCAATGAAACTGTGCTTAGTGTTATTTTACACATTCCTGCAGAGGCAAGAAATTGAGTTTTTGGTTAGAATCAGGTTTGCAAATATAGCATTATACATAATGTAGGGGACTTGCTTTTAGTATGGTACCCAAAGGGGATGATATTAAAGTAAAAGAAGACAATGATATAATACATTTGCAAGGCTATAAGATGACGATTCATTTGAGCTTCACATGCATTGCTGGGAAATAACCAATTGCAAAATAAATATATGAAGGAAGAATGATTTTTTTGAAATGATTATTTATTCAATAACAAATGTATCTACTGAAATTACTTAGTAACATATTGGAAGAATAGATTTAAATATCTGTTGTTCATATCAAGGACATTCTTCTTGTACTGTAACATGTTTTACTTCATAGATTCAACCCATAAAATTATATGTATTCATTGTTGAATGGTGCTTCCTTTCTTTGATCATGTCCATAATGAATTTTTAATAGACTTAACAATGGAATGACAACTTCCAAGAGATAATGATATTCAGGCAATCATTAACAGTTTAGTAGAGACCCTTGTGTGTTTTTTAAAATTGGGAGTATATATTCTTTCTCTAGGGATGCGGTGGCTCAGTGGATAAAATGCTGAGCTTGTCGATCAAAACTTCGGCAGTTCAGTGGTTCGAATCCCTAGTACCACGTAACGGGGTGAGCTCCTGTTACTTGTCCCAGCTTCTGCCAACCTAGCAGTTCGAAAGCATGTACAAATGCAAGTAGAAAAATAGGGACCACCTTTGAAGGTAAAAGGGAAGGTAAGAGTGTTCCGTGAGCCTTTGGCATTTAGTCATGCCGGCCACATGACCCCAGAGACATCTTCGGACATCACTGGCTCTTTGGCTTTGAAATGGAGATGAGCACCGCCCCCTAGAGTTGGGAACAACTAGCACATATGTGCGAGGGGAACTTTTACCTTTTTATATATTCTTTTATTTTGCTGTTTATTTTTTATTTATGCTGTTTTTTTCTTATTTTAATTGTATGCTTCTTAAAATTCTTAAGGTGTTGGGTGGTCTCAAAAATTTTATCCCTTTCTGTATTGCCTAAACATAATAAGCGACCCTGAAATGAAGATTTAGAATCAGGAAAGCAAAGGCCACAAAACATTGTGTTTTCTTTGTTTAATAAATGTTTTACAGATAGAATACATATATTTGGATGAGGTATTTACCTTTTGTATTTTTACATTCCTCAGTATACTTCCTCTTGCCATTTTACATACTGTGATCCACATTCATAGATCACAGTGTGCAATTCACAGAAATGTCAAGGGTTAGGGATGCAGGTAGACTGATTAAATAGATGTTTATTTAAAAGAATCAGGAACCAGAAGATGAGAAAGCCTTCATGGCAAAATTCTTTAGAAAAGTCCTGGAATACAAAACAAAATTGTTAAAGATGTACAGGCAGATCCAACATGTTCATGGGAGGGAACAAAACAGTATTTATTGATAAGACATTCCATGTAGTTGCCTACATATACCGATATATTTGGTGTTTCTCAACATCTTACACATTAAATTCACACACACACACACACACACACACACACGTAGATATTTGTTATCTCTAAAGTCACAGTTTTTCCTCAAGACTCTTTTTGAGTGGTTTTACAAATGACAACAAATCTTTCTTGCAAGAAATGGATTATTGTCTTTTTAGTTCATAGTTTTTAGTCCTGGTCTCATTCAAGCCATTGATTAATTTGCTTTTCCAACTTTAGTGTCCTTCTTTCCCATCTCTTCCTCTCACACTTTTGACTCCAATGTTTGGCTTTATTTTGTATTGCATTTCATTTTTAAAATCACATTTTAAGAGAATGTTTTTTTTCAGTGGTTGCAGTTCCTAGATTATTTTCTGGCATTCATTTTTTCTTACATCAGTCATAGGTAAGGTTCTTTTTTGTTTTGTCATTTTTTCTCATTGTGTAAAGTTGTAAATTAAATGTTAAAAGTTGGGAGTTTTTAAAATGCTGTAGAAGAAGCCTATACAAATATTGTGTGTGTGTCTGTGTGTGTCTCTTTGTGTGTAATAGTATAATATTAGTATAGTGTAAACCACACAGAGTAACTTGGTTCAGCTGGGAAGCTGTAGAAATTGAATGAATGAATGAATGAATGAATGAATGAATGAATGAATGAATGAATGAATGAATGCAGAGTAACAGAGTGGGAAGGGACCTTGGAGGTCTTCTAGTCCAATCCTCTGTTTAAGCAAGAGACCCCATAATATGAGAAAAATGTAACTTGACAAGGCTTCTGTACTGTTATTATATTTGGTGTATTTCATCATCTTACAAATTAATTTTTATACAAAGAGGCAATAGCAAATTTTAAATCAATGTGGCTTGTGTATCCTCCAAACCAATCAAGCAGGCCACATGTGGAAATGAAAGCTCAGAAAGAAAGAACTGCAATCAGAACAATGAATATGGAATGAGCATCAGCAGCCTAGGAATTACTAAAGATAATACTGGGAAAAATAGAAAATGTTTTGTTTGTGGACTAATTAAAATAAATGCCCTCTTCTTTTTTTGTCACAGTTGTAAGAATACCAGCTAAGGAGCCACAAGGGAACTGTTTATTTGCTTCCCCTCCAAGCCACCCAGCTGTTCTTTCATTTGTGGTCTTTGGGCTAATTACATAATGTCCCTAATTTATACCTACTGGTAAATCAGATCAGAGCATTACCTGGAGGGCATGCTCTAATTAGAAGAATTTCAGAACAAATTGTTTAAAGAGCTTGTTTGGTATGATTAAATGGAAGTGATGGCCCCTCTGTGTGTCTTTTTAAGACCAATAACACTATTTTATGCCAAAATAATAATAATAATAATAAAAATCCGTATGTTGTAATAGCTGTGTTTCCATCTGAGAAGCTCTGTTGAAAATCTGAGTGAAGGCAATTATAAAGAACAAAATATTTCTCTCTTGCTCTCTCCCCCACAGAAAGATGGTCGGGTTGTCCTAAGTGACATACTTTGTGGAGTGGCCTAAATTCTGATTACTAAAGTGAAACAGTGCTACAACTCAGAAGAGCAAGACCTGTGACTTTGTGCCTCTAATAAAAGTGTTGAGATAGTTTCCTAGCATTCACTTTTATAAACATGTCTCTTGCACATGTCTATAATTGAAGAATGCTAACTGAATGCATGAAATGGATTCTGCTCTAGCACATAGTATATAAATATGTTTTGTTTATTACCTGAATTAAATTTGAAAGCCTTCATGGCCTTTTGAACACACCTAGGAAAATTTCACTATGTGGGTCTAATCCAGTCCATGGAAATTCCTCATCTGAATAGTAAGTTTCTTATGGAATTATCCTCTGTTCCCAATTCTAATATTAGATTGAAACCTTCTGTGGCTAGAAAAAAAAATATGGTATGATTAAATATGATTTTCTGAGGCAAGCTTGAGTAAAGTCAGATGTCTTGAGAGTGCAGAGGAAAGGAGGAAGCCCATGCATTGCTAGGCCTAGCTGGCTGAGGCTTTCCAGCTGCAATAAGTTTCTGTTCCACCATCCTCTGCATGATTAACATCCTATGCTGTTGCTTAACAACTGCAATGGGGAAAACTCAGATTGTTGTCACTGAGGAAGATGAGGTGGATGTTTCACTTAACAACTACAATGACTTAAAATAAAAAAAAATGGATTCAGTTATGGTCATAAGTTGAAGATTCCCTGTACCATCAAAACATTATTTGGTAAACATATTCAGTGAATGCAGTGAATCAAAGGGAATCTACTGAGTTACCTGACAAAATGTGATAGTAAACCAAATAGTTACAGTCCTGTGTATCATCTGAGTTTAAAAGTTAGTTTTCCTGTGGTAATGATACAGCAGCCTATTTCTATGGGTTGGTTTTAGTTACTGCAGTGAATCATAGTAACTCAACCCCAAGCATGTCATTAAAACACCACTGTACTCAAAAGACAGTAGATTCAGCATAAATTCACATTGTAGTACAAACCATTCCAAACTATTTTTCAATAAACAGAAATAAGGCAGGCCACAGTTACTATCCTGTATTTGGTTACAATTATGCCTTGACACAGAGTTACTATGAAAGTTTTTTACTCGAGGTTGAGGAAACAACAGCAGACAAGGATTAAAACCATAGCAGAGCCTCTAAAAAAATCTTGCCTGAGTGGGTTTTCTTTTAAGAGAAAGACTAGTCAAAATCCATATCAAAGTTCAAAGATCCAGGCCAGGATTTTCAGACAATTCAGAGGTCAGTATTTCATATCACTAATAAAGGATTAGGGGTCAGGGCTGCCTCTTAAATCAGGCTGCTTTTATTCCATTGCTTGGCAAAGGACCTTATAGAATATCTTTGCTCTTCATTCTACTCACAGGGTGTGGGTCTAGATGTCCTAAATCATCATCTGACTGCTGCAGTGGTGTATGATTATTTGCAAATGATCCCTGACTTTATGTTTCCTGAGATTGGAATTTTACAAATTCTGTTCAAGGTGGTGAGCTGCTCCCAGTTCGGTCTGGTTCTATAGAACTGGTAGCAAAACTGGTGGGATGCTCCACCCACCCACCATGACATTATCAGGAGTGATCTGCACATGTGCAGAAGTGTGAGTGTGTGCACAGTCCCGTTGTGAACTGGTAGTAAAGATAAATAGAACCCACCCCTTCTTTGTAGGACTGGATCATCTGAATCCTGGCCTATGCTAGTTACTTAGTAAATGAACTAAGATAACATACAGTAGTTTAGCATGGAAGTTTGACTAAGGAAAGAGGAGAAAGAAAGGAGCCAAGGTGCTGGCTGATCATGACTCCTGTTGAATGTCATTAGCTGCTTGCTGATTTGGGTGACGATATGTAAGGAATTCAGCTTCAAAGAATGTTTCAGAAAACAGATTGGCAGAGAAAATATATTAACTAGGATTGGTGAAGGAACTCAAGGGGAAACAGTTTATTTTCTTTCTTTTGGTCAGGTTGAAGAACAGAAATGAAAAGAATCACTGCTACCTGCACGTACCCTGATTTTCCCCCTTACTAAATGTACTACAAGTATAGTCTGATTGCCTCCCAGAAGACAAGGTGAACTTATCCAGCCACTAGTTTATGGGAAAAATAAAGTATTATTACATTGGATCCAGGAAGCTCTTTGTACAAGAATAGGAAAACCAATTAAACCCCCAGAATGTAGAAAAAAGGCAAAGGGTAGAGATGGAAGGGGAACCAATGTGGCACAAAACAGCTAGCTTTCCTTGGGCTGGATTTCAGAGCCTCCCAATAGACCCTGTTTCTGGACCATTAGGGGATAACAAAAGTTCCCATATATTTCAGGAGTAGAACGATGCAGATTCTGCAAAAGGAACGATTCTGAACTTTGCCCCAAAGAGAAGGAAACGACAGTATCAGTGACAGTGACATTAATTTCACATAGGATTTAAACCTGAACCCTGTATTCTTCACCCTCTTTATTAATAAAGAAGAGAAATTACACATTAGATTTTTCAGTTTATATCAAACTAAGTAGGATAGCTAATATCCTAGAAGACAGAAATGAAATTGAAAATCTCGTCAGATAGGAAAGCAAGTTAGATGTAACAGGAAACATAACACAGACTATGCAGATTCTTCACATGGAAAACATCCAGGTAAAGAATATCAGTTACTAGTTTTACTTGTCAAAAATATCTTGGAATAGTCACTGATTACAAGTTGATTGCTCAGCAGGGTGATGTGGCTGTAAAGAAAACCATCACAATTTTAAGTTCCATCGATGAAGTACAGTTTCAAAGTTAGAAGGAAGCAAAAGTTCCATTTTGCATCAGTTAGACTCCACTTGCATACTGGGTTCTGTTCTGAGTACCACATTTAAAGGAGTTGGACAAGTTGCAACAAATTCTGAGAAAAGCAACCTGGATTTTCTGGGGATTATAAAAAACTTGTACAAAGAGTAATGGAAGAAACAAGAAATCTATAATCCTAAAAAGAGAAAGTGTGTGTGTATGGGGGGGGGGGGGGTATAATAGCACTTCTGAAAGTGTTTACTGCTATTCAGTAAGAAGAATTTATCTCTGTAGTTCTCCTGGAGGAGGGGGAAGTAGTGAAGTCCTTCATTAAATGCACCCCTGGCATTAGAGGTGGGCTTCACATAATTTAATAACCAATTTGCCTAGTGCAGAACTGAAAAAGTAAGTGTGCGCCTTCCGTGCTTGTGTGTGGCTTCAAACACACAGCGATCCTTATGATTCTTGATGAATGTATCTTTTCTTTTATGTACACTGAGAGCTTATGCACCAAGAAAAGTTTCTTGTGTGTCCAATCACATTTGGCCAATAAGTTCTGTTCTGTTCTGTTCTGTTCTGTTCTGTTCTGTTCTATTTTATTCTACTTCATGCACACGGCTTCCAGCACACCTTCTTGGGCAGCCACGGTAAGTAGAGCTGGTGAGGTGCAGAAATCAGATGGGCTGTGTGGGCAGGGCAAGCAAGCCAGAGAGTAAGATATATAGGATGGGATAGCACCAGGGCAGGTGCTCAGAACTACCGGTATGGGCAAACCAGTCCAAACCGGCTGCAGCCCACCTTTGCCCGGCAGATAGACAACAACCATCTATCTGGATTGTCTAAAATTTGAATTCCTGCAATGAACAAGGATTAGACTTAGTGGTCCAATAGTCCTTTACTAAACAAAGGTGTTTGTGATTGCCAGGCAAGGAGTGTGTGTGTGGAAAGAATCCCATTTCTGTTCAAATTTAATAATTAAAATTGTAATTTATCATTTTTATGAGTTTAAAAAATAAAAATGCTCTTGCTGCTGTATATAGTAGTGCTGCCCAACATTACAAAAAGCTTATGTGGGGTAGTGCATGAAGTCTTGCATGAGGACTAGGAAACACATCCTGAAGTTTACCTTAAGAGAAGCACACTAGTTGACTTTGGGCTTTTCACATTTACGCAGCCCAACTCAACTCATGTTTCCTATCTTGAGCTCTTTTGTGTGAAGGAGAGGGGAAGGTGGGATATATGTCTTAGAAAGAAGCAGTAAATAAATACAATACAATTCACCTGCTTGGTGAATCCCACTGAAATTTAGTTTATCTGGATCTCTTCCAGTCAGGTTTCAGGCCTGGGTGCAGCACAAAAACAGCATTGGTCGTGTTGGTTGATGATCTTTGGAGGGCTTGGGACAGAGGTTGCTCCTCTGTCCTGATCCTGTTAGATCTCTCAGCGGCTTTTGATACCATTGACCATGGTATCATGCTGCACCGATTGGAAGAGTTGGGGGTGGGGGCACTGTGCTGCAGTGGTTTCCCTCCTTTCTCTCTGACCGGTTGCAGTCTGTGTTGGCAGGGGGGCAGAGGTTGACCCCGAGGTGCCTCATGTGTGGGGTCCCACAGGGGTCGGTCCTCTCGCCCCTTCTGTTCAACATTTATGTGTAGCCACTGGGTGAGATCATCCATGGTTTTGGGGTGAAGTAGCATCAGTACACTGATGACCCTCAGCTGTACATCTCCACCCCAGACCACCCCAATGATGCCCTTGAAGTGATGTCCCAGTGCCTGGAGGCTGTGCGGATCTGCATGAGGAGAAACAGGCTCAGGCTCAACCCATCCAAGACTGAGTGGCTGTGGTTTCTGGCGTCCCGATATAGTCAGTTGGTACCATAACTGACTATTGGAGGAGAGTCATTGGCCCCCACAGAGAGGGCTCCCAACTTGGGTGTCCTCCTGGATTCATGGCTGTCTTTAGAAGAGAACTTGACAGCTGTGACCGGGAGAACTTTTCATCAGGTTCGCCTGATTTGCCAGTTGCGTCCCTTTCTAGATCAGGACTCCTTATGCATGGTCACTCATGCCCTCATCACTTCTCGCCTGGACTACTGTAATGCTTTCTACATGGGCTCCCCTTGAGGAGCACCTGGAGGCTCCAACTGGTGCAGAGTGTGGCTGCGCAGGTGGTTATGGGAGCGATGTGGCATTCCCATGTAACACGTCTCCTGAGCGAGCTGCACAGGCTTCCGGGTGCGCTTCAGGGTTCTGCTTACCACCTTTAGAGTGCTCAATGGATTAGGACCTGGTTATTTATGGGACCCCAGCTGCCACCAGTAGCCTCCCACCAGCCAGTACTCTTTCATAGAGAGGGGCTCCTCCGGGTGCCATCGGCCAAACAGTGTTGACAGGTGGCCCCCAGGAGGAGAGCTTTCTCTGTGGGGGCACCTACTATCTGGAATGAGCTCCCCTCGGAGATACGGAGGATCCTGGATCTACGCACCTTCTGCCGTGCCCTCAAGACCTTTTTATTTCAACAGGCTGGCCTGGCCTAACTTTCCCTTTTAAAGTGTAAATTTTAAAATTATTTTAACCATTGGGGGTGTGTTAATTTGTCCTGGGCCAAATTATTTAATGTGGTTTTATCTTGTCTTTTAAAATTTTCTAATCTATGTGTTTTATTTTTTTTGGCTGTGCACTGCCCTGAGTCCTTCGGGAGTAGGGCGGTATATAAATCTAATAAAATGAAAAATGAAAATGAAATGAAATAATGTTAGCAATGGGGGAAAAAAACTATGTTTTATAAACTTGGCCTGCATCCTTCCGGTTAATGGCTCAATTCAGACAAGTGAAGTTTATATCACTTAAATGGAGATTTGACCTGGTCTGAAGTGAAGGTTTTATAGTTCCTTAACTCTCAGTGCCTATAACATGATCAGGATTTGGAACTGTTTCTCAATAACATGAAACAAACTGGCTGGTTTTATGGTTGTTGTTGTTTTTTTTTTAAGTCATGGGTTCTCAGCCAATGCTATGTCATTCATTAAACAATTTTCCTAAACTTGCTGTATAAATTTGTGCTGATGGCTTTAACAGCTGCAAGCTTACCAAGAAGACCCCCTTTTATCTACTTCGTTCACTGAAATAAGAAAGAAAGAAAGAAAGAAAGAAAGAAAGAAAGAAAGAAAGAAAGAAAGAAAGAAAGAAAGAAAGACTACTAACATTTTTAGAACAAGCATAGAGTTGAATTATAGCCATAGATTTCAAAATGTTCAGTCATTTCACATACTTGGGAGTTTAATGCTCACATCATTACCTCAAAACTCAATACTAGAGCAAGTGTTGATATGCAGGTGTGAACAGATCATCACACATTATGCTGAAATACATAATGCTCAACCACTATAACTGTTCCAGTATATTTGAATTTAAGAAGATTGAAATCCAGGCTCTGCTATTGTAATTTAATTTTACTTGCACGATTTTAGTCTTTTCGTTATTTCTTGTTCTTTAAACTAACCCCACACTTCTGTTTTATTGTACTTTATGATTTAAAAATTATACTGATTTTATACTGTGCACAAATACCTTAGGAACTGACTTGGAAGAATTCAATCCTGAAAGCTAAAATCTACAATTATTTTAAATAAAGGCAGGATAGTCCAAATCACTGTCATCAAAGCCTCTCATGTCAGATTTTCTGAAGTTTTCTGTGATCTCCCAGGGCCAAGCTAGTAGGCAGAAATGTGGACAGAGAAACCTTTGTGTCTATGCATTTTTTAAATCCATCACTAATGATGGTGATGGTGCTTTAACAGTCACATAAATTCAATGGGCAGATTTTTAGAGTAAAATCTTTATTTCAAGTTTTTAAGGTGGAACAATGAATGAATGGATGAATGAATGAATGAACGAACGAATAAATGAGTGAATGAATATTGTTTTAATTAAGAGCAGACGGGTACAAAATACTTCTTCAGAACATTTGCAAAGTGTGATCAGCTGGAATATAAATGAATGCAGCACAAGGCAGTCTTCGGTACAACATAATAATATGGGTAATTATAATAATATGGATCCTTGTTGATTTATAAAGTTATAACATTGCAATTTTGATTTTTGTAATATTAAATACAGGTCTGTAAAAGGAATGTCAATGTGTGTGAAATTGCAATCAGGTTCCCAAACACTGCAATAGCATGATGTTTTATCCTTGCTGTTTTTTAGTTTTCCAAAACAGCCCAGCAGACTCACTTCTGCTAGAGGCTGTTTTGCCATATGTATATCCTATTAAAGTCATCCTATTAAGTGTTCTTGAGGTCTGGCATGTTGTAATTGATTACAAATTGCCTACAACACACAGGCCAAAATAGAATTAGAGGAAGCAATTCCAAAAAGTAAGCTTGCAAATTTATTACCATAAATATAAAATCATATATCCAGGTCTTGTAACCTTTATATAAGTAGGATTCATATACAAGTAGTTAGCAGACACTTAGAATAAAATCCAGATGACAAATATTCACATTAGTTTCATTGGTAATGATAGAAAATTTTGTATGCAGAGTAATCCTTGCAGCATTTCTTTTGGTGGACGATAGTGTAGTGTGCAACTGAGAAATTACAAATTGGTTTGCTAGAGTTACAAAGTTACTGAATTTTTACACATCTAAACTAATGGAAGATAAGAATACAAATACTAACAGCACAGAAATACCTGTTATGTGTGATATAAATGGATATGGGAATAAAAACAGCATTTTTATTAACTCTTAAACCATAAATATGTAGACCAAAAAGCCTAGTCTAGCACAATATCACTGAGAAAGAAATAAATAAAAGATACTGGACAAAAATAGCATGGTTTGATAAAGAACTCTCAAATAAACTGAGAGATAGAAAGGACAATAATAACAAATGGAAAGATAGACACATAACTAAAGCAGATTTCCAGCAAATAGCTCAAATTAGCAAAGATGAAGTCAGGAAAGTGTAAGGTAGCAGAGAGAAAGCAGAACTGCTTAATTCATTCTTTGCATCTGTCTTTACACAAAAGGGAAAAAAATACTCCAACCTATCAAAAGTAGTAACATAAAAGGGTTCTGACCAGTTCTGGAGAACTGGTAGCAGAAATTTGGACTGGCCCTGCCCCCATCTATTCTCTGCTTCCCAAGTCCCAGCTGATTGGGAGGAAATGGGGATTTAACAGTAATCTTCCCCTGGATTGGGGAAGGAATGGAGATTTTACAGTATCCATACCCTGCCACGCCCACCAAGCCACACCCACAGAACTGGTAGTAAAAAAATTGAAACCCACCACTGGACTGGATAAGAACTGATGTGGATCCAATCTTAAAAAAAGAAAAGAAAAGAAAAAAGAAAAAAAAAGGGGAGGGGGGTGAATGGATCCAGGGAACTACAGACCAATCATCTTGACATGAATACTTGGGAAAATCTTGGGAAAGAGAATCAAGCTAGGGATCTGTGAACACCTAGAAAGAAGCAAAGCTATTACTAGAAGCCAACATTGGTTTTTAAAAAACAGATCATGCCAGACAAATCTTAATGCATTCTTTGACAGTGACTAAATTAGTGGATCAGTGAAAAGCTATGGTCATAGTATATTTAGACTTCAATAAGGCATTCTTCAAAGTAGACTACAGCATACTTCCTGTTAAGCTAGAGATGACAGATAGACAGCATCACCATCAGATGGATTTGTATTTGGCTGACCATACTCAACATGGAATCCTTAATGGCACTATGTCTATATGGACAGAAGCATACAATGTTCCAAAATTCTGTCTTAGGCCCAGTACTTTCTAATATCTTCAAGCGCTGGGTGAAATCATCTGATGACACGGGGTGAGATATCAGCAATATGCTGATGATACCCAGCTGTATATCTCCACCCCTTGTCAATTCAATGAGGCGGTGAATGTGATGTGCCAGTGCCTGGAGGCTGCAAGGATCTGGATGGGAGTCAACAGGCTCAGACTTAACCCAGACAAGACCGAATGGCTCTGGGTATTGCCCCCTAAAGACTATGTTGATTGTCCATCCTTGGTTCTGGGGGGGGGGCAGAGAGAAAGTGCCCCCCCCCCCAGAATGGGCTCGCAATTTGGGTGTCCTCTGAGCCTCACAACTGAAATTAGAACAACACCTGATGGTTGTAGCTAGGGGGATATTTGCACAGGTTCGTCTGATTCACCAATTGCGACCCTACTTGGGTAAGGAGGCTCTCCTCATGTCACTCATGCCCTTGTCACCTCACGGTTGGATTATTTCAATGCACTCTACATGGGGCTACCCTTGAAAAGTGTTTGGAGATTAGAGTTGGTCCAGAATGCAGCCCCACGAGCTATTGTAGGTGCACCTAGATACATCCACATTACACCAATTCTATGTGAGCTGCACTGGCTCCCTATCAGTCTCTGGGCGCAATTCAAGGTGTTGGTTATTACCTTTAAAATCCTACATGGCTCAGGGCCAGGCTATCTTCGAGACCGCCTTCTACCGCATAGCTCCCAATGACCGGTAAGAACCCACAGAGTCAGTCTCCTCCAGGTCCAGTCAGCTAAACAATGTCGGCTAGCAGGCCCGCGGGGGAGGGCCTTCTCTGTGGCTGCCCCGGCTCTCTGGAACCAATTACCCCCTGAGGTCCGGACTGCCCCCACCCTATTGGCCTTCCAGAAAGCGGTGAAGACTTGGCTCTTCCGGCAGGCCTGGGGCCGTTGATCTCGCTACAATGATCTTGCGAGACCCGGCCACGAATTGGAGTGTATGGGTTTTAATGTTTTCTTTTTAAACTTTTGTATGGGATATTGTTTGCATTGTTTTATTCTTTGTTGTTAGCCGCCCAGAGTCCTTCGGGTTGCATAAAAATGCGACTAATCATCATCATCATCATCATCATCATCATCATCATCATGATTTTCATAAGAGAATAGAAAAGGAACTCATCAAATTTGCAGGCGACACCAAGCAGGGGCCAACACTATAAGCTAGGGTTAAAACCCAGAAGGCTTAACAGACGTGAAAACTGGGCCTTATCGAACAAAATGCAATTCAGTGGTGAGAAAAATGAAGTTTTATACTTAGACAAGAAAAACTAAATGCACAGGTATAGAAAAGGCGGTATCTGGATCAGCAGTAATAACTGTGAGAGGGATCTATAAGGCCTAGTGGACAATCTCTTAAGTATCAATAGAGGGATTGTATCAAAATAATTGAAGCATTAATACTGCTTTATACTGCACTGAAATCATGTCTTTTAAAAATGTTATTCTAATTATTCCTTTAATGTAGATCTATTTTTTTTTAAATTGTATGAACATACAGAAGACTTCAAAGTCAGCCAAGAATATGAATGAGCTGCTCTTACTCTTCCTGTCTCGTGTCAACTTCACTGGGTAGATTGGTGTAGAAATCAACCTCATGGGAAAGCTAAATTTACTTGTACTGAGACTGACTATAATAGAAACTTGCAAATATAAAGCACCTTTTCTGAATTAGGAGGGCATCTTCTTGAGCACTTCTGAATGTATCTTGTTCTGGGTTTTAAAAAATATATACTTTAACCTCTTTTACAAAGGCAACAGAATCTCATAAAAATGCTAGGCGGAACTTATTTCATTTTTAGTTTGAAACCTTTCATACATATAGTGAATCCCCAACAAGCTCTATCTGTCTATTCATCTTATCTATTTTAGAGCGACTATGAAAATATCAGTCTAAAGAAAATACCTCTATCTACCTTTCCTTTTCCGAAAAATAAGAAGGGAACTAAACCGTTGCCCAAAATAAATCTTCAGAGCACAATTCCAGTATACATATATTTCTCTTTCAAGTTTACTTAATATCAAAATTAAATATGTGTTTATTTAGGTGAATTCTGTTAAGTCAGGTTACTTGTTTAGTATGAATAACTACACTGAATAGTAATTTACTCTAGAACCATGATGGCAAGCCCTATTTGCTCTAGGGCCGTAATGGCTTCCAGGTTGGTGCAGGAGGTTTTCTAGGCCCAAAATGTGTGTGGGGGGGCACCCCCCATTTTGGTGCAGGAGGCTTTCCAGGCTCAAAATGGGGCACACGCTCCATTTTGGCCCTGGAAAGCCTCCTACATCAATCTGGAAGCCAAAATAGAGCATGTGGGGGGCAGGGGGCATGAACGGGTGACGGGGCATATGCATGGGAGATGCATGTGCATACATGGGGGTGAGGTGCAGGAACAGGCACTTACATTGCATTTTGGGGGTTCAGGCATGCACATGAGCATTCGCGCGCGCTCTGGCCATTCGGCACCAAAAAGGTTAACCATCACTGCTCTAGGGCATGCATACTGATGGTAAATGTATTTATTTATTTATTTACTTACTTATTTAACCAATTACACAAATTTATATGGCTGTCCAACTCACAAGGTGACTCTGCATGGCTTAAACACTAAATGGTTCAGATCCAGAAAACTTAGCTGTCCTCAGATGTATACTTTCATTATCTACAGTGGTCATACTAAAAAGGAATAATGAGAAAGGTAGTCCAGCAAATGGGCTCTAAACAAGCAGGTGCTGAGTTGGAGGAAGATTCTCTATTTCACTAAGACTGTTGTGGAATGGGGTGGGGAGGAGGAGAATGATTTTAGATGGAGTTGATAATGTGAGGATGATAAAATGGGGAAGCTGAGCAATGCCGAGGAATGTCTGTGGAGATTGTCAGTCATCCAGGTCATGGTTGTCCCAAAGGTGCTTTATTTCAAGAGGCAATTGAACTTTCTGGTTTTTCTTTGAAGATATTTCGCTTCTCATCCAAGAAGCTTTTTCAACTCTTGGATGAGAAGCGAAACAGCTTTGAAGAAGCTTCTTGGATAAGAAGCAAAACTTCTTCAAAGAAAAACCAGAAACTCCAGTTGCCTTTGAAGTACAGTAAAGCACCTTTGGGACAATGCTGAGGAATGTTATTTGCTCCATAATTACTATTTCCTAACCTCCTTTTGTAGGTGGCTAGGGTCATTTTCAATTCAGGCTTAACTTATATAAGGTTAGTACCATTGAACCAATATATTTTAATATCCAGCCCAGTTAGTTTTGATGGAGATTCAGAAATTCAGTCAAAGCTTTGTCTAATTGCAACACAAATTACTTTCATCAATGTGATTTTAAATATACATTCTTTTATTCTTCTGAATAAGACGATCAGATTTCAAACTCTTGTCATGCGTAACAGAATCTTCATCTGGAATTTTAAGTTAATTCAATCGAGAAATAGAATGTTTTTGAACTTTTGTTCATGGTGCCATTGTATCTGGAAACTGAAATTTCTCAGAAAGTAAATTATGCTTAGATCTGTCTTAATGAAGAATGAACAATAGGAGTTAGGAACTAGGGGGAGAGAAGAAGAATGTCAAATTATGAATGAAGATGTAAGCATATTTGATTAGGAATGT
Organism: Masticophis lateralis; assembly: GCA_030761175.1. Taxonomy (NCBI): domain Eukaryota; kingdom Metazoa; phylum Chordata; class Lepidosauria; order Squamata; family Colubridae; genus Masticophis; species Masticophis lateralis. The sequence continues at coordinate 307,644,643 of JAUDYJ010000001.1, read as the reverse complement.
AATTGATGAGAAATGGGGTTCATGTAGTTGAAATGCACTTCCAGACTATTTCATATTTTCAGCTTCAATTACTTTATTGCTAAATGTATGAACCTGAGTATAGAATCATCCATGTTCCATGGAGCCAAGATATGCCAACACGCCTAATACAAATTTAAAAACTGAGACTCCCTTATTTAGAATGATACTGATTTCTGCCATCTGGAACGAGCTCCCCCCCAGAGATAAGGAGGATCCCAGATTTGCACACTTTCCGCCGTGCCCTCAAAACATTCTTATTCCAGCAGGCTGATCTGGCCTAACCTCCCTTTTAAATTGCTTTTAAATTTGTTTTATAAATTGGGGTGTTTTAAATTTGTTTTTGGGCCAAACTATTTAATGTATTTTTAACTGATTTTTTAACGTTTGTACTATGTGTATTTTATCTTTTGGCTGTTCACCGCCCTGAGTCCTTCGGGAGTAGGGCAGTATATAAATTTAATAAAATAAATAAAAAATAAAAAATAAAATGAATATACCCACCCATGTCATGTACAGTATATATTTCTGGATAGCTTACAAACAAAATAAAAATAAAAACACTACAATTTAATAACAAGAAAAATAAGACCATATTAAAAAAAATAATGCAATAAAACTCTCAGCTAAGGTAATCCTTTTCATAAAAACAATCAGTCTAACCATTTCAGTGGTTCCACTACACACACACACACACACACACACACACACACACACACACACGAGTGCCCAGCTGGATGGTCTGGGGAGACCATGTTCCACAAATGAGTCCTCCTAGCTGACAGGATCCTCCTGCCAAACCTGATAGAATATATAGATGTTGCTCAGGTATCCTGATCCCAAACCATAAAGAATTATATTGATCATTAATAGCACCTTGAGCCAAATCCAGAGGCAATCTGGCAGGTTGCAGAGTGGAGTTGTAAGGTCCATAGTTCTAGAATCACACTTAATTGTCAACACAGCCGTACTTTGAAGCAGTTGAAACTTCACATATTCCAATATCATTCACGAAGCTAGGAAGCATTAATTGCTGTGACGTCCTTCATGTTTCCTCCTGTTCCACAAAACTAGTGGGAAATGTGAAGCAGTGTGCACATTCTGCCTTCAATATGGAAGACTAGGCATATGGTGATCAGATTCAGAGAAAGGTCTGAAGGAGTTCTGGCAAAAACTCTAGATTCTGCAATGTACAGACTGTTTCCCCCTCAAATTGCTGTTCTTAAATTTGTTCCTTCATCATTTCTCTTATGACTTTCCTGAGTGTATCTCTTTACAGAATTACATTGAGAACCAAGAAGACATTGTCTAAAAGACCTCAGGATTTTTTAGACAATGTAATATCTGGATGAAAATTTTGCATGTACTGATGCAATTTGCTCAATGATACAAACACACTAATGCGCTCATGACCCCCATCTATATATGAGTATTAGTTGCATCCAACTCTTCCACCTTTGAGCTAAATTACAATAATAGATGAAGGGTAAAACTATCCAATATTTTATTGTACGCTGCCCACAGTTCCTTTATGAGAGTTTTGGGAAGTTCAAAATGTGATAAATAAAATAATAAAATTAAATAAGCTGTTGGAAGAAATGTCCATCTGGGTTCAGTTCCAAGTGGGGAGAAAGACATTGGAAACATGGAGACTGCTTGGAAAGATGGTTTTTAATGGTGGACAGGACCACATGGTTTGAGGTCCTGGGCGTAAAAGGGCCTAGATGCTGAGTGTGCCTGAGTTTTATGACCTCTGTTGGGCTTTGAATTTGAGCTTGTGTTCTGATTGATTGTCAGACTCCTATGGGGCCATGCAGGGGTAACTTTGTAGGTTGTCTTTTGAGTCCTAGGTTTGGTTGACTCTTGCTGGGTAATGATGTAATGAAAGGTTTTTGGGCAACTATGGCTCTGCCTGAAGGAGGTAGATCTTTTTTATGTAGAATAGACTAGCCCAGGCCTTAATGGTCCATTGACAAAGATGGGGGGACTGAGTTTCTGCCTTCCTTTTAAAGGAAATATTTTGCCCTTTTAATATTTCCTAAAATATCTCATTTTCCTAGGAGAGGGGTGGGTGTCTAGTGTTGTAGACAAATCTACAACACTAGATTTGTCTAAGGGCTACGCTCCCAAATCCAAGTATATAAAAAACCTGTGTATATTTGAAGCATTTCACACTATGGTACAGGGTTGGAAATGTTTGCTCTTATATAGATTCCTGGAATCATTTCCTCAGGAGAGAAATCTGAAAGGACTACATTCAGAAGTTTGGATGAGTAGGTCAGCCCTAAGAGGACTGATGACATGCTAATGTGTACTTCATGATGTATGTACAATAGCTGCTAACTAATGTTCCTCCTTTGCCTACTGAAGTTGCAATTTCAGTAGCCTAGACCCCTAAGAGTGGAGTGCAAGGACAGCACATAACTCTCTCAGCAAAAAGGAAGTGACTCAGTATGGAAATTAAACAGAGCTATCTAATACTGCGGAAGCAGATGGATTGTTTCAGAAACTTTAGGAGCGGCAGCTTTTGTTGCACATTGCATCAGGCTTACAGTACAGTATTACTACATAAGGAAGTACATACAAATAAACAACAGGGTTGAACTGCCAATATTCTTTCAATGAGGTCTACATTTTAGAAGAGAAGTGAATGGCTTCCAGAGCAAACACTCTCACTGATTTACGATATGTTTTTATTGAACTGAAGAGGAAGTCAATGATTCACCACTTGAACTATCCTTCTTCAAAATGCTTGTCATATGTGTCCCTTAAAATTGCTTCTAATTGTGGAAAAATGTATAGTGTTAAAGAAAACTATTGTTCCTGTAACTATGTTTGCTGATGTCAATGGCAATATAAAAAAGGCTCTCATGTTTTTTTAGTTGGGAAGTTCTTCAATTGCTCATCTCTGCTCCAAAATATTTCCTTTCACTCGCAATGTCCCAACCTTCACTTACAGTATATGCCCCAATGTAATCCAATCTCTACTTTCAATGAGTAATGGAACAAGGTAGATGTTAAAAGTTTTGGAAACATTTAGAAAAGGAAAATCCCTGAGGTAAAGTTTTCCTCATCTTCTGGCCAAAGACCAGGTGGGGAAAGGATTGTTTAAATTATAATAAAAAAAAATATGTTAAGGGCAGTAGAGTGGGGAATGGAAACCACAAATCTTATGGTTCTATAACTGAAATTTAAAAAGTACCATAAAAGTACCATAGCAAACTGATAAGTGATGTTTTCTAGTTCATCTCCCCAAGATGCTGACTGGGTTCTTAGTGCCCAGTAAGGATTCTCAGCCATTTATCTAAGAAAAAGAGCAATCTTGTCCATTTATACACAAAACATTTTTCATTAAACAGTGATCACTTTTCTCCCTAGAAATACTTTAGAACTTAAATGGTTTAAAAAAATCTTCTGGGTGTTGTTTTTACAGATTTGTTATTGGTGTAGTTTTTTGTAATTTTATTCTCGTCCTTTAATCTTATTACTGTCCTTATATTTTAATATATTTTAATTATTATTATAAAGAGGCTTTCTTTGCCACCATTCAATTTATGAAAAGTTAGGATAGGAAGTTTGAAACAATAAGATAATGAAAGGATGTTCAAACATGGGTTGATAAAATGGGATTGGGACAAACTCAGGAATAGGCCTGAAATGTTCTTACACTAGCTTTGCTCACACATTAAGCCTCCTACCCAGTGGTGCTCCTGTTGCTCCTGTCATTCATTGGCCCTTTCTGTAATATTTTCATGTTTTTTATATTCATACTTTATATGCAGAGCACTATATTAGATTTCATAGAATTTAATGCCCAGTGTTAACTTTGGTTGAAGTTACACATCATCTGAACTTCTTTCAAAAGTGTCACAATCACTAAGTAAAAATATCTAGGTATAAGAGTTGGTGAATAGGGCAATAGTACAGATACTTTGCCCAATTGCAGTGGTGAAAAGCAGGTTGAAGGCCTGTGATTTCTGAGGAATCTCAAATAGTAGTATAGCACTGTGTATGTGCCTTTCAATCAGTGTTGACTCCTGGAGACTGTTTGGATTAACCTGTAGTTTTCTTGGCAACATTTTTTGAATGGTTTGCCATTGCTTTCTTCCTAAATCTGAGAGAAAGTCACTGGGCGATATTTTTGTGTCCAAGGAAAGATTAGAACTCAAAATTGCTTGATTTCTAGCCTGGTTCCTTAACCACTGCAGAAATTGGTATGATATGAGATTGAAGGATCACTAAAACCTGCAAAACTACTGCTTCAGTTTCAAATAAAAGTCTACGCCAACTACTGATTTTCATTCACAGATCCATGAGGCGCCTTATTTAGATTGAATAATAGAGGCAGAATCCTACAAAAGTCAAAACAGGGGAGTAGCTATCATGTCCCTACAAGACCAGAGATCCACTTTATGGCCTCACACTTTCAACAAATCTGTTTGCACAGGTCCCACATAGGAGCTTTAGCAAAGAAACAAGGCAAAGAAAACACAATGCAAGGGAAGGAGAGACCACTGCTTTGCTGCTGCATAACCTATGTCTCCTTCACTGCTGCTCTTGAGTCAGTAGAACTTCCTTATTCTTCTGTTTCCATTAGGGAAACAGTAGTAGTGCTTAAAATTCAGCATCTTTAAGATGCATGGATATGTTGCCTGGGGAATTCTGGGAGTTGAAGTCCACACATCTTAAAGTTGCTGAGCTTGAAAAACACTATGTTACAATGTTACAATGACTGAGGAAATGAGAGATGTTCAGAGGGCTCTGACTTGCCATTATGGCATCAAAGAAGTTCTTCCTTCTCTCTTGCTTTGCCATCTTCAGTTGCTGAATCATCAATTCTGTCTCACTACTGGAGATGGCCCTATGGTAGGTTTTCTTCAGGGAGTAGAATTGTCTACTTGAATACCTGATCAAACAATCTTCCAATTTAGCAGACTCTTGACATTCTGTTTTACTCAATATTGGTGTGACTTTCTGGAGTCAATAAGGAGGAATGGTTCTATATGTAAAAATACATTAAAGGCAAAAGGAAAAAAGTGATTCACAAACATTATAAGATTATGTGTTTTTGTTGTTGTTGTTGTTTTAAAAAAACTAATTAAAAAAACAAATTTAGCCAAAAAGAATTGAAGGAAAAAGAATAGAGATTGTTGGGAGATTCTGACATAGATTAAGGAGAACAAAGTTTTCTTTCTAAATTACTTGTGATATACAATATATGTAGAAGTTATTGATTATTCAGTTCATCTGTTCATCTTTTTTCCTGTCAGACAGAAAATAAAACAAGAAAAAAATCAACATATGATAACCACAAGTCTTTCTTTAGTCCCCAAGAAGAATATGCCTATTGGTAAATGTAAGCTTCAGTCTTTTTTTTTTCTCTTGGTTGCTTTCTACATTATCTAGAAATAAATATTTAGGAGAGAGCTAGAGCCAATTATAGCTTTCTAAAAATATAAATATAATCAACCTCTTTAAAATTTGACATTTTCACACATTAGAATTTGTGTTATGGTGGTCTCTTTTATATAACATCCCAACATGATAGAGGTTTCTTGCTCTGCTCACCCAAAAAGAATATTCAGAGAAATTATCATTGGAAGGTTATGAGGTATCTTACAATTTTAGTTACGAGTTTGAAGTATTTTTCTTTTCATTGTAGCATCTCCCAAGCTTTCTGCAATTCCATAATTTCCTGCAGTTTGATAAAATCTTAAGAAAAAAACATTCTGAGCGGATCCCTTCCACAGCACTTTTTAAGTTCAGGATAGGAATAGCCTAGGAAGGTGAATAGATATGTAACTGAATCTCTCCACTGCTTCATAACAACAACAACAAAAATGGAAGAACACTATAAAAATTCTAAAGAAACTTAAAACTTTAAAATTGTCTTTTCCATTGGTTTAGACAAACTTTAAGTAAACTAAACATGTATATTGTATTGCATTATTGTATTATGGTACAGAGATTAAAATTGGTTCTACACTATGTCCTTTTTGATCAAATCAAAGAATGGAGAAATCACTCAGCCACTTTATGTTAAAGATTCACTCCTTAAAATTCTATGGGTCTGCTATTCCTTGAAAATGTCTTTTGAGAATGATGTTAATTTACAAAGTAATTACAGAATGAGTCAAAAAAGAAAAAGAAAGAAAGACACCTATAGACCAGTAGTGGGTTTCACCTACCTTCGCTACCGGTTTGGAACTGTGAGTGCGTGCGTGCGTGCTTGCTTCACTCGTGTGCAGCGCTTCTGTGCATGTGCAGAGCATCCGTGATGATATCCAGGTGGGTAGGCAGAACCCCTCGCTGCCGCCGCTACCGGTTCATCCAAACTGGGGCAAATGGGTAGAAACCCACCACTGCTATAGACTGAATTCATTGCCAATATAAAGGCTGTGGAGGCAACTCCTCTGTGGCCTTGAGAGTCACTTTTGTGCCTTTCAATCAACTGAAAATCACACTCTAAAATTTTCAGCAGCACAATATATAACTTTGTACCGTGTTTCCCCGAAAATAAGTCCCTGACTTATATTTTTTTGAATCCTGAAATAAGCACTTGGCCTTATTGCCATGCTCTCAAAAGCCTGATTGGGCTTATTATCAGGGGATGTCTTATTTTGGGTATGTGGCAATGGGGCAAAATAAGTAAGTTAGACTTCAGCAGTTTGCCAGGGATATAAAAAAAATGTCTTCTTGGGTCTTGCTTTCCACATTGACAGGAATTATAAAGTGTGACTGCTGCTCTGAATTCTTTATGATTAATGAGCTTCTATTATCACATGAAGGACTAATTTTGGCAGCTACTCTATGCTTGTGCAGTGAAATTTCACCGCTTCACACTATGCCTCTAGGGCTACACTATCCTGACATAACTGAGCATTTGGTTGGGAAAGAAGAATATTTCAAGGATTTATATAGTGTGCTAGAGAGAAAGGTGCTCCCCAAATGGAAAGACAGAGATTATAAAACCATAATTACAGCTGATGGAAGGTGATGGAAGGGAGAAGTTTGGACAAAGTGATCAGGTCCTTGTCTCAGGCCAGAGGAGAATCAGCTTGTTAATAGATAGACCTGAGCTACAACTAAATTGGTCAAGTCAGTAAAGGGGTTTTAAAGCATGATATTGTGACTTGCATTGTGTGAATAGTAAAGGTTTAAATTATCTATTTACTTATTCATTAAAAACAACATTTTAAAAAGGGAAATTTTCCCCTTCTCTGCAAAATGCATATATCGATATGTCAACATTTCTTATGATTCCTCAAATTCCCTATTCATTCTTCTCACTTTTGAAGTGTGTAACAATTAATGGCTTTGCATCTTCAATGTTTTACAATGAGAAATCAGGAAATACTGCCCAAATTCACATGAATCAGTTCCAATACATCACTTGTTATTTACTGGAGCTTATATTTCCTTCTTACAGTGCAAAGATTAAAATAGTAAATAATACAACAAAATACCACGGTGAACAAAAGCCATAAAAAACGAGGAGAATGTTGTTCCTTGGCCATCAAGGAATAAACAAACATCCAGATTCAGCCTAGGATGGGTGGTCCCAATTTAGACCAGATGTATTTAAAAGTCTAGTTTCCTAGCATAATCTTAAATTACGAAAAGATGGCACCATTATCTAATTTTGTTTTTGTGCAAGATTCTAGCAATCACAAGTCATTTGTGGAAGATCAGACTATTATTATGGAATTAGTTTTCTGATGCACAATGAATAACGAAGCTAGGAGTGTCTTCCTCTGAATCAACTATCCATCTCCCAAGCACAACATCAGCTTATTTTTCCACATGAAAAGAATGTCTGGTTAGATAAACACTAGGGCAGTGCATGCTTGAAAAATGACTCAGAAGACCTTTGGTCCTTGCTTAAGTGCTACACCTTTCTGCTATTTATTAAAAAAGCATGAAAAGAAAGAGAGAGAGAGAGATGCTACTGTTTAAGGAGTTGCATTAACTTTAATGAATGGATCCCTTAAAGCAGTCAGTATTTTAATGAATAGGAGTAGTGATGTACTTGCATGCACATGTGGCCTGGGGCACTTCATTTTTCAAGCAAGCACAGCCTCATTAACCAACTTCTCTGATGTGCCTGCATGCCAATGGCAGGTTGTCCAGGGCAAGAGGCAGAGCTGTCTCATTGCTCTAAGTCTGCAGCAGGAGCAGACAAGATTTCCATCTGTTGGCCCTCAGAACCTTGCAGTGGATTGGATACTTCAATGTGTAAACGTAACCATTGTGCCAAATCAATCAAGTAACAAGCAGGAGGTGTCTGTTTCTGGGTAATGTTAGTCTGGGAGTTTCAGTCATGGTTTTCAAATGAACCACAACATGAAAACACAGACAAGCCAATGCAGCCAAAACAATTACATCTGTGACTCATTCATAGAATCACATCCAGTCACCCAATTAAGTATCATCTCTTGAACCGCTGACATCAGTAGTCTTCCTTAGCTTGGGTTATATTTTGCTAGAATTTTTATGTCAACTTTTTATATGCCTAAAGCGCTTTTCCATTTAAGCTTGTTTAACATCTCTCTGGCTATCTGGTTTTCTCTTTCTTTTGTTAAAAAAATATGAAACACTTGAGAAAACAGATTTAGTGTCTGTTTCTTACTTGACTAGACATCTGAGACTTTCTGAGGCTTCAGTTAGCTTTATCTGAATACAATGACATTGTCATCATCATCATCATCATCATCATCATCATCATCAACAACAACAACAACAAAGCTTTTAATATAGCCTTAAAACTGATGATTAGAATCTGATACCACAATTTTCTATGGAGTATATCTCAGTTTCTTCCTCTCTTTTATTTTCCATATTCAAGCAAAATAAAAAAAATATTTTCACAGGATCTACAGATGTGCTGAAATGGGCTTGTATTGGCTTGCAGGAGCCAATTGTTAAATTTTCTGGAATTTTGCAAACTGGTTGAAAGCAGAGCTGAGCCACAATTGCTGGCACACCCAACAGCTATTGGGTAGTTAATGGTATTTTGTGCCAGCGGCAATGTAGTCAGAAGTGTTAGTGCCTGGAGACACTGGATTTTATTTTTCCCAGAGAGCCAGCTTTAAACATTTACCAGCACACCATTAGGCCCATGTTTGCTTAACTTGGAATAATATACAGGCCAACAATATCAACAATAATAAAAAATGGTGCCTATATTTAAGTTCTATACATATATGGCATATAGATGCATACATTCATTAAGAGTGAAGTGTGAATTTGACTACTTTTAACCCATAAGGTTGTGACTCACTTAGTCCCACTTTTGCTGGCCTGAAAATGCGAATCATACTATTGAAATATGGCAGCATAGCTACTTATAATTTGTAGCACAAGTAAGCCTACAGTATAAAACCCCCTTAAAGTCTTTCCAGCCATCCCTGTATTAAAACATGATTACATTTCTGCATCGTTCTCAGGTACATTGTCCATCTGCTCTACACATGAACTGGTATAATAATCTCATCATTTCAAATGGTAAATTAAATTATGGACTGGAAAAAATACAATAACTTGAGGCAGGCACACAGAGAGCAGGAAGAAGACTCCTAGCGTCTCGACTCAAGGAGAGTTATAGTCTCCAGATAAAGAGCACAAAGTTTGAACAGTTATGGAACTGAGGTCTGGTTGAACCAAACAAAACTAATTCTGAGTAATGAAAATAAACCATAGGGAGATTTTTAGTTATTGTATAATTATGACATTTTTTTAAAAAAATCCAGAGCCAGACTGCTAAGGAGAGAACAGTTTTACTGTAGTTAACCAAGTATGTCTCTTGTCACTCTGGACTCCTGGATGACTACTGAAACACTGATATTTTGGGAAGCAAAAGAATATTTGCTAATGATTTCAAATTATTCCAGATAGCAAAGTCAAAGAAGGATTACCAAAAGGTTCAGAAACACCTTTTCAAAGAAAATAAATGGGATTTAAAACATCAGATGCAATTTTTAAGGTAAACAAATCCAAAGTTTTGGATTAAAGCCACGGTGATACAAAGATTAGATTAAAGTACTGCAGGCTACTTCTGCTGATCACTGGCTGCCAGAAATTTGGTAGATCGAATCTCACCAGGCTCAAGGTTGACTCAGCCTGTTGGGAGCAATAGACTGACTCTGTAAACCTCTTAGAGAGGCCTGTAAAAGCACTGTGAAGTGGTATATAAGTCTAAGTGCTAAGTGTTATTGCTAAAGTGAATTATGTTGAAAAATTCAATTGATTAATCTGAGCTTACATTAAGTGACCAGAAAAGGATTCTTTAAATCATAGTGGGCAGCTTGATGAAAATGCTATGATTACAAGGAGTTGCTGTAAAAAACACAATTTCTGTACTTTGGAAGATAACTGTCAGAACAATAACATCCCTTTACAAATTAATAAAAAGGCCATTACTGGAGAGGATTCATCACTTAGAAAAAGAGGCAAAATTATCCTAGCTAGGAAGAATAGCAGCAATAAATATGAATATTTTACCAAGGCCCAACTTCTTATTTCCAATTATCCCTATAAAAATTGTAGACTTAAATAAGTAGCAAAGACAAATTATTATATGGGTTATATAATTAATAATAAAAGACAAAAGATTTGGCTTAAGGTTTTACAATATCCAGAAAAACAAGACAGATTTGCAAATAACAAATTTAAAATCCTGTTCTCAAACTATCAAACTGCAATTACATACTACTTTACAACTAGGGTCCTTCCATGGAAGGAATAGGAATTAACACAAGACTTATCTCCTACATACTATATGTTACACAGACTTATCATCTAATGCCCCAATATCATTTCACAAGGATAAATATTACCTATCTCTATAAAAAAAAGATAGGCAATGGGATAATAATAAGTTTTTAAAGTCTTTTTAAAATTTGTATTAGATTTTACTGTCATCAAATAAAGAAGAGAATTTAAGAGAATCAAAATTCTTAATAAGAATAATATATTAAAAAAGAGGAAAGCAAAAAGACTTTTTGCTGACTTTTTAAAGGGATGCTCAATTCTTTTTCACTGATAAACAAGGTAGCTTCATACTACATAATTTTGTTATATTTGTAGTAACAAATATACAACAGTGTATGCGGTGTAAGAGATTGTATAATTGGTATATTGACTAATCTCTAGAACTGTGATGGCGAACCTATGGCACCTGTGCCAGACGTGGCACATAGAGGCCTCTCTGTGAGTACGCACGCAGTTGCCCCAGCCCAATTCCAATTGTGTTTCTCCGTCACATTTCATTCAATCAATTCCAACTTCTCGCGAAAGAAAAAGATCTCAATTCCAACTTTTCATGAAAGAAAAAGATCTCACGACGTTGGAATTGATTGAGTAAACTTTTTACTCGCATGCTTTACAATGGGGGAGATGGGGTCCCCTCCTTCTGAAGCCCATTACGACGTGGGGCCACAATGAGACCCTGCATCAGTTCGGCTCGGGGAACATACTTGTCTTGTATCTTGAATCACTTACTTCTTTATCTTTCTGTCTGAGGAATGTGTAATTTAATTAACCATATCAGATATAAAGGAAAAAAATGACATTATTCTAGCAGGAGGAGTTTGTAAGGAAGAAGAAAATTATATAGTAACATATGGTTTTACTATCAAATCCTCTCAAATCACTATTCATCTCTCTCTCTCTCTCTCTGTGTGTGTGTGTGTGTGTGTGTAAAGAAGGGGGGGACAAGCAAAATTATCAAACTTGAAAAATAGTCTTCTCAAGTCAACATTTCAAAGTAAAAATGGAATTGACTGCAGCACCCTGCTGTGAGGTTATTCCCGAACAGTAGGCCTCTATTATGTTTTTTGTAAGAATTTCTGTCATAACAACCCCATTTTCTTTCAAAAAATATATTCACTGGCTAACATGTTTTCTACATTTTTAATGTATATATGGTTTGTTTGTTTTATTGCTGATGTTTTATATGGTATGTTTGACACTCAGAGTTTCATTAGAAATAAGGGTGGCCTTACAAATGTGATTAAATAAATAAAATGGATATAGGGATGGTGAAAACCATTTCAGTTTTGCCCAATTTCTCATTTTTTTTCCAATTTGCACTTCAATTCAGTTCATTTGGCTAGTTTACTTTCCCAAGCAAACAAACTTGCAAAAACTTCTTATACATTTTTCTCATACATTTTTTCCTAGAGTATGCATTTTGCAAATAATGTTCACTCACACAGTGCAATTTTATACACCCATCCCTAAGAAAAAAAAAAAAAGACAAAATAGAGATGGCACGCTTATTCCGAGTTGTTAACTACAGAGAAAAAGTAAGAAAAGTACTTTTGGATATTGCTGGCTTTAGATCTAAGTATGTGCATGGATAGTGCAGACTAAATAAATCTGCACTGGAATGCAAATTGAGCAACTTTCTCACCACATTATATCTAGAGGCAAAAATGTAATTTAAGTTTTGCTTTGTTATGATAAAATTGCAATAAGCCACATTCTATTAATGTATATATATCAGAAAGGAAGAGGATCTTAAATTTCAGACAATCTCCATCAGAAAGAAAAGTGGTATGAACACATACTCTCTCACACACAATTTCTGTAAGAATCATATTCTCTAACTTATCAACTTGTCATTGTCAAATGCAGCAGAAATCAGTCTTGGAACTTTCCTCTCCCAACATGCTTGTGCATGTATATGTGTGTGTACATATAATATACATATGTATGTGCATGTATCTCAACCTAGAACAAATGTGGGCAAGGCTAGAACAAATAATAACTATTGATAACAACTAATTAAAATTAATTGCCCATAAAAGAAGGTACCACGTTTATAACTTTAATTGATTCCCCCATCTGCAGAAAACATCTTCTTTTTCACAGCTTCTTTTTCACAGTCTTTCACAAAATCATCTAAGTACACATATTTATGGGACTGGTTCCTGCAGTAATTAAAGGAGGGGGTGTAGGAGAAGGCATAGCAAAGCCAGAGGAAGGGAATAAAAAGAGGGATCAGCCCAAAATCATTGCATAACCATAAATGACCCAAATCCAACCAACCTTGATTTTCCATTGATCTTTATCGAACTCTGACCAGCTGCTGACCATTAGTTGAGAAGGTTCCTATGCCTAGGATTTTATTAATAAATTAGTTAAATTGAACCTTCCAGTGTGGACCTGGTTTTTTTCACCTGACGGGGGAGAAGAAAATGAAAATGTGGGGACAGAAAGGAGTAGCCTGTTTCCAAAAGGGTTTTATTTTCCTTGGAGGAGCAGGTATGCAGTTTGGAATATCTATCATTCCATTCTTGTCAAATGGAGGTAGTTCATGACATAAGCCCTTGGCTTGTCAAACAACGGCAAAGGATATGAATCTCTGTTTTCAGGTTCAGTTAATTCGCCAACTATAGTCTTTCCTGGACTAGAATCAGCTGGCCTGCTTTAAAGCCATGCTTTAATAGATCCATGCTAGCTGGCAATTTTGGGAATTGAAGGCCACACATTTTAAAGATGTGTAGCTAAGATTGAGAAATGATCTGCTTCAGAATATTCCCAATGCATTTTTATGAACATTTTTCTCCCTTCGTTTTTGTGAGCATTTTCCTCAATGTACATATTTTCATGTTTTTTATACTTTGAGCCATTTGGGGAAAAAAAATAATACAAATAGTTCACTAATGGTGTCCATTGCTTTTGGAAACCTCAGTATTTGGAAACACAAATTTGGTGTATCAGTCCACATATTTGCAATGACTATATTTTCTTTCTGTTCTTATTAGGGAAACCATTCCAGGAAGAATGATAAGGAAAAGGTTTTAGACAAGGGACTGAAGTACCATTTAGTGTGGATCTTGGCAGCTGTACATTGGGGGGATGGGGGGGGAATTACTTTGCATTAAATTGAAGCTATTTGTCATTCCTCTATGTTCACTTAGGTCCTTTGTGAAGTTGTGATCTCCTGGAGTTTATTGTTCTATTACGAAAACCTTTGCCATTTGCCTTCCAATCTTTAAACAAGTAGCAACTGCTTACATACATTAAAAACCTGTACACTTATCTACCTTCAGAGAAAAATGATCATTTGAGTATATTAAAATAAACAAGTAGGTACTTGTTAGACATAACCACCCTGGAGCCATGCTGGAAACTAATACATGATATCATGAGCCGTTTATTTTTCATACCTCTCTCTTCTCACTATTGTATATTCCATTTATGGCACTTGATATTAAATTGCACAAAGTATTAAAAACAGCGCTCTGCAGCCCACAGGCCTCTTCCGCCATATGGTGGATGATGGAAACAGCCTACATGTGGTATTCATTTCAAGTATATTTCAGTTGCTGATTCGTGGTTACTGTCATCCATTCAAGATAACAAACACAAAATTATGGAAAAGAATGTGGTAGAGTTTAGTAGTTTGGGTTTATGCACTGAACACGTCTTTCCTATCTGGAACTGCAATTCAGCACACAAAAATCCCTTTCATGTTAGGAGGGGAGAGTGGTTATGATCCTATCACCTAGAATCTGCTAATAGCAAATGTCAGGGCCAAGTAATTCATTTGCTCTGACAGCCTTGTTCAGTAGACTTTGAAGCTCTTTTCTACAGTGAAAGGCACTCTGAAATACAAAAAGCATGCAAAATAATATATATATATAGACATACACTCTTCTAACAAAGAGGACAAGGTGTTCATCCTTGAAAAGAGGGAATAATCTTGAAGATAAAATTGACAGAGATCTCAAAAAGAATGATAAAAAAAGTATTTCTCTCTCTCTCTCTCTCTCTCTCTCTCTCTCTCTCTCTCTCTCTCTCTCTCTCTCTCTCTGTGTGTGTGTGTGTGTGTGTGTGTTACTATTAATATAATATCCTTTTCTTCTGGCAATGGAACTGGCTTGGAATTTATATTAAACAAAGATGAACTCAGGCTTGGGTTAGAAGGAAGGGATTGTGATGTTTGGTATGGAATACTAGGTTTTTGTTGTTAGGTAATGCATTTAACACTAATATAAAACAAACCCCACCTCTTTTATTTTCCTTAAGGAACAAGCCACATATAGCTCACCAACTCTGTACCAAGATTCTTCCTTCGAGTTTTTTTTTTCTATTTTACTTGCAATCAACAGCAATCATATTAGTAGTATCCTTCTATTTTATATTCTGCATAGTACCACCATCTAATATTTCTTCTGACCATCCTAGGAAGTTAAAAAAACCCACCCTGTATTTGCCACAAATAGAAAAAGCAATGCCATGTATTTTGAGAGACAGTTCTGCAGATGTTCTTTTCCTGGGACAGAGGGAGGGAGGGAGGATTGAAAATACTACTAAAATTGTGTGCTTATAAAATTTTGGACTTATGAGTTTCCTATAAATTTTCTTTCAGTTAATTCTAAAAGTATATACTGGAGGGATGGGTGATTTCAAAACTTTTTATTTTGTTTTTAATTCTTGCTTTTGTTTGTGTTAATATTATCACAGATTTCCAGGAGTCACCTGTTGCTAGGAAAACTTGAACTACATGTTTTCTGAATAGTTTTTATCCCAGGGCTATAATTGCACTCAACAATGAACTAAAGGGCCACCATCAGTGGCTGTTGGATAGCATTACTTGGTCTGTTGTGTGGATTTTTGGGTGGCTTAGGGGTGGGTGAATTTGTGGCAGGTGGGGGGGGGGTGTTTGGGGATTGTTATGTGTGTTGGACCTGGTTTTTGGATGTTAAGTGAATTTCGTTGTATGGGTATACTGTGTATACACGTACAATGACAATAAAGTTATTATTATTAATATAATAAAAACCCAAATTAAAAAAAAAACCTAACTCTAAGAAGACAGCAAGAGGTATAAAAAGTGAAATTGTTCACCATCCCCTCCTTTTCTAAAAGACCCAACACTCTTCTGTCTTTCTCTTTTGTTCTGATGGGACAATTTTGCTCTTCATGTTCTGTGGCTGTGATTACTGTTTTCTACAGAGGAGCGTGGAGGTGAGATAAATTGCTGCTTCCTTCTCCGAGCTTTGGTGGAATGAGATACTCTGTTGTTGGCTAGTTTCTCCTTCCCATCTCTATCCCCTTTAGGCAGGGAGTGGGAGAATAAACAAAGGGCTCTCTCAGCAAGTTCAGTTGTGACTAGGCAGTGGTAGCCTGAGTTAGTGAAACAATTCTTTTTAAGTCAAAGGAGTGGTTTCCTGGCACCCTTAATAAATATTTAATTTCATCCCTGTGCAGACATATTTTGCAAAGCCTCAAATGGTCTGGGATGAAATCCTGGCCAAACTCCTTTAAATCTCTGTATCCAATTCTTACGCACTTATGCCAGGAACATAAATTACCCTCTCTTTTCTAGACTTGCGAAATGAATAATAAATAACAGTTGCTGGTCTGTACCTATCTCCAAATGTAACAGCCTGGCAGCATTGCAAATTCTTCCTCGGTTATCTTGAGTGTTCACTATGACCCACTTTACCTCTTACTTCTGTTTAGAAAATGCTGTCACAATCATTTGCTTAGCTTCCCAGATTGAAACGATAAATGTGAAATTATACTGCTGGCTGCCTGGATGGTATGGTAACATCTCCTACCAAAGTCATGCATGGCCTTGATGGCATTTATAAGAAGCCCTTATTTGACCTGGGAGATTTTCAGTCTGTGGTTTTACATTATTCCTTATAATATATTGTAGGTCAAATTCAGAATCTAGAAAAGGTATAAAACTGCAAAAATACAAATGCACAATAGGATGTAATTTAAAATCATAGAAACTATATTACGAAGAGAAATACCAATACCAATGTTGCTGTTGTTGTTTTTACTTTTGTTATTATTATTATTTAAATCAACACATCCATTTTTTCCTTTACTGTTATTATATACAAAATCTTCGCACAAAAGTTACTTATTAATTTCAAGGAGAAGAAAAGGAAAAGGAAATAAAAAATGATCCAATTCAGCTTTGAAACTTCTCAAAGTAGAGGAATTAAAAAATTAGATATTAATGGTATAATATAGGGAGGGAGGGACTCTGTACTAGGATAGTTATGGGAGAGGAAAACAACCCATTCTGGTAAATAAATGGTTGCCATTTTAAGATTGTATGTTCTGATTCTGCAGTGAGAGTGGGTTATTTGGTTTTTATTTGGTTTTCATTCTCCCCTGCCCACCCCCCCTCAGGTGTGTGTATCTCTGTGATGGTGATGGAAGTATAGTTTCAATGGAATGGGTGGTTTGAGGTGAGTGTTGGCCTGAAGCATGATGAGGCAGATAAAAGATGTATCTGGGACCTGAATGTCTAAAAGATTTTACTGGGTCATAGACATCCTTGTAAACATTACCTGAGTGCAAGAAGGATAGAAGAAATAAACAGGAGATGATGTACAAGATTTCTTTGATCACAATGCCACTATTGTAATGGGCTTTCCCTAAAGAAGTGTAATAATCTTTGTTAGCCATCTTGAAATATCATTTTAAAGACAGTTGTAAAATAATATTTTTTATTAACCCTAACCCTAACCACACTTCATCCTTTAACTTGGGAAAACAAACAAACAAACAAAAAAAAAAAAAAAACCCCAGGTCTCCAAGGCTTGCTGAAAGGATGGAAAGTTGAAAGCAACACAAAATTCTGGGAGTGGGTGATGGGTGGGAATATAATTTCAGAGAAAAGTACCACAAAAGACAGGGCCTACTTCCTGGACCCCATTAGATGACTGATTTCAAAGTTGGGACCCAAAGGACATTCACTCTGTGGAATCTTGTAGAATGGGCAGAAACAAATGAATAAAAGGTGGCCCCTATGCCATGAAGGAATAGAATAGAATAGAATAGAATAGAATAGAATAGAATAGAATAGAATAGAATAGAATAGAATAGAATAGAATAGAATAGAATAGAATAGAATAGAATAATTTTATTGGCCAAGTGTGATTAGACACACAAGGAATTTTCTCTGGTGCATAAGCTCTCATGTACATATGCAAAACAACAAAGTAGTAATAATCATAATAGCAAAAATAATAATCATAATAATGATACCAATAGAGAGCAGATGAGAAGATAAAAGTAGCACCCTGAATTGCAACTGTAAATTTATTGGAAGCT
Organism: Masticophis lateralis; assembly: GCA_030761175.1. Lineage (NCBI taxonomy): Eukaryota > Metazoa > Chordata > Lepidosauria > Squamata > Colubridae > Masticophis > Masticophis lateralis. The sequence goes on along the minus strand of JAUDYJ010000001.1, from coordinate 307,626,535 downwards.
CAGGTAACAAATGTGTTACATGGGTGTACAGAGGCAAGATCATAACTACCCATGCAGCTAAATAGTGGCCCAACTGGAGTTTCTGGATGGTCTTCAGATGCAGCCCCATGCACAGGTTATTGTGGTAATGTACATATATGGAATTAAAGAATGAGTGACTATGAGAAGAGAATACGGATCCAGGTAAAATGCTATTGGCACACTGTAGTAATGGTGAAAAGACCATTCTGGCCACAATGCCATCTGCTTCTCAAGTAGGGCCTGTTGATCCAGGAGAATCCTTAAATTACACACTAGTTCTACTTGGGGAAATGTAACCACATTCAGACATTTTCCATGATACGGGGTAAAACAAAAAGTCACTGCTACTCCATCATGTCAGGGTAGAATTTAAGACTATTTCTCTCCATCCATATCTTTACAGGCATTGGGAGATGACCTTGGTAGCATTGTTTGTCAGCCCAGAGATGACTTTTATCAATGCAGCCATGGTATTAGAACATCATGTCAACAGATGAGCTTACTCAGCAGTTTTATGTACATACGAAATATGAAAGGAGAGAATGTCAAACCCACTGGCTCATCATAGATAAAGGATCAACACTGACTAGAACTGGCCTGAGACAAAGGAAGAGAACTACTGTGGACTCTACTTCACCTCCTAAAACTCACAGATGTTGAAATGTAAGTACATGGCCTTTAACAAATGAAATTCAACATATTATATCAATGTATCAACACAATAAGTTTATATTATTTTATATTCTAGTGTTGTATCATTCTTCTTTCCCCCCTTCCTTCTTACTCACAGATACATACATCCCTACTACACCCCATCTAGAATTGCTTTATTTAGTAGAGTAGATATGCTTATGAAAGCTCTTGTCACAGCAAACAAGAAACACATCTGATATTTCAGCAGTGAACATTGACTCTGATAACCAGATTCTTATTCTCCACCTAACAGAAAACTAACCTCAGAAAGATAAGTTGACATTGTTAGACCAAAATAACAAATGTACATCTTCTGTCAAGCTTGTGGCTATTTTGAACTTACTATAATTCCCTCCCACCACTATAACACACATAATGGGAGAGGAGAGAAGAGACAATAATGAAATAATTCTAATGACAGAGTTGGGGAAACTCATGGCATTTCCTTAAGGGGATTTAATGGGATCTATGTGGGGACAAAGCCAATGGAAGCAGATTAAAAAACAGTTGGCAACTGTCCTTCCCTCCTGTTTGCACACATAATTTACACTTACCCCCACTTTTTAGTTGTTGTTGTTTTGGGGGAAGGGGTCTTTACCTGGGTCAGGTAAACATATTCTTTTGGCTTGTGTTCTCTTCCCTTTTAATCTCTTACTTTGAATCACATACTGAGATATCTGAAAGCTTGCCATTATTAAATTTCACCTGGCTTAATAGAGAATTTATTTATTTATGGCTGTTGTTTTTGTCCCGTGAGTCAGTCTTGACTCATGGCATCTACTTGTTCAAGTCCTTGAAGATTTTTTGGAAGATTTTTTTCAGAAGTGATTTGCTCTTGCCTTCTTCCTAGAGTTGAGAGAGAGTGTGACTGGCCCAAAATTCACCATCTTTTTGTTTCTACCAGATACCCGGGGTTTCTCAAGCTGTAGGGCCACAATGGCGAACCTATGGCACATGTGCCACAGGTGGCACATGGAGCCATATCTGTGGGCACATGAGTGTTGCCCTAGCTCAGCTCCAGTGCACATCTGCACACCAGCCAGCTGATTTTCAGGCCTTCCGGGCCCACCAGAAGTCAGGAAATGGGCTGCTTTTGGCCTCCGGAAGGCCTCTGGGTAGGTGTGGAAGGCCATTTTCACCCTCCCCAGGTTCCTAAAAAGGCTCTAGAGCATGGAGAAGGCAAAAAACGGGCCTTCCAGTTCCAGCAGAAGACAGGAAATGGGCCATTTCTGGCCTCCAGAGGGTCTCCAGGGAAGTGGGGAAGGCCGTTTTCGCCCTCTGGAGCCTGGAAATGGTGAAAAACAGGCCTACCGGGCCCACCACCCATCATGTGCCAAAAGTGGAGGGGAGTGTGGGGGGGTCATGCACACATGTGCGTGGGTGCATTGAATTATGGGTGTGGGCACGCACATGCTTTTGGCATGCAATAGCAAAAAGGTTAGCCATCACTGCTGTACGGTGTACCTCAGTTGGTGAGGTGTAGGCAGGATCCAGGGGACATGTGAAGACCCCTTTAATTTCATTGTTGCAAAATACCCATCTTTTCCAAATGTCTGGAAATCTCCAAATGGAGATTTTCAATCATCCAGGTCATGGCTGTCCCAAAGATGCTTTTTTCAAGAGGCAACTGGGCTTTCTGGTTTTTCTTTGAAAATGTTTCATTTCTCATCCAAAAAGCATCTTCAGCTTTTGAATGAGAAGAGAAATGTCTTCAAAGAAAAACCAGAAAGTCCAGTTGCCTCTTGAAAAAAGCACCTTTGGGACATCTTTTCCAAAGTTTAATTGCATTGATTTCATTGTTCATTAGTGTTAATACTGGTGTTTGGTATTTTGGGGGAGATGTTTAAATGTAGATTATACTAAAGGGAGATGTGATAACAAAATGTTTAAGATCCATGCTTTAACCACTACAGCAAAATGGTTCTCAACAAAGGTACAACTACTACACATTTGTGATTTCTTTTTCAACTAACATTCGACATGGCTACCATTGTTTTGAACTACAGAGATTTGGAAGGATGGCTGAATACTTTGGCAGATAACTATAAGTGCTAAAGACACACCATTGGAACAATCATCTAAAGTTAAGCATTTTAATGCCCCTTTGAGATCAAAGAAAGGAATTTCTTATCTTAAAATAGATGGGGCTTAAATGAGCTTAATTTTAGCTAAATTCAACCCAGTGTAAATACTCAGTATTTTCGTGTGTGTTTCATTACAAATGAACAAAGACCCACATGGAAGACATATAATTCATGTAGGTCTTTGATGGTATAAACTCACCCAAGGCCTTTAAATGTGACGCCTTGGTAAACTCTTGTTTGTAGCCTCTTCTTAAGCAATCGTTTAGGCAGTCCTCCAGTATTAATGAGGTTTTATTGTATACTAACTCAGAATCAACAAATGAAAGAGAATGAATTAAATTGTCTTTTTACAAGTTGACACAGAAGCTGCTAGGTAGGTCCCACGGGGGCATAGAATCAAATGTCTTTTAAGAGGCACATCCTCTTTTCTCTGTAACCTACAGTGATTATAGTCTCGGTTTTCTATTGGATTCAGTCCCAGGCCTCCCTTGCTGGGATATCAAGAACTGGCAAATTTGCTGCTCCCTGATTATGTTTCACTGTGGAGAAGTCCCACATCCTATGCTCAAACTCAAACCATTTTTTTGGTTGTTGTTTTTGAAATCCAGTTTTGGGGTTAAAACAGTTGATACCTGCATTGGTTTTGTGAAGCAAATTATGCTGAGGTGAGAACAAATAATTTAAGAAGCCATTCAGGGATATTAAAAAGCCTAGTGTTAATGACATTGTGAATAAAAGGAACAAAGACTAATTCCTCAGATTTGGAAGCGCCTGATTTTTTTTTTAACCCTCCTTGAGATTTTGGCTTTTTAATACATCCTTTGCCATCTAACAGAGAAGTCAGGCTCTGTGCAATATTCACATCATTTTTTTCCCATCAGTTACAGCCTCTGGGCAACCTGCTTCCTTCCAGCTCAGACCCAATTTATGCAAATAGCACAGGTAGTTCTAGCTTTAGCACTCAAGAGATGCTGCTAAGATATTTGGGCCTCCAAGAACTGTTGCCTATTCCAAAACATTGTTTCATTCTTAATAAATTGATGCTGAAACCCTTTTGGAAGACATTGTGCATCAACAACCACAGAGGATTCCTTGCTGTAGATGCCCATGCATAATATATGCATTTAGAGAGGGGGGCCAAATGCAGACAGTAGGAATTAATGAAAAGTCAGTCTCTTCTTTGTATCATGGAGTCCCTTCTTATAGAATGCAAAATCTATTTAATGGACAATGAAATTTCTACCAATAGTGGCATCCAGAACTCTGGTTTGCACAAAGCACACTTCTTGTATTCTGATGAAAAAAACAAGGCACAATAGGTTATGGAGCATCATTGCACAGTAAGTTTCTTGTCTCCTTTTCTGACATATATAATCTCAAAGATCAAAAACAGTTTTGATCAAAAACAAATGTACATCTGAACAATCTATATTAATGAAAGCTGATGATTCTGTCCAGTTTGAACAAGGCTCAGAAGTTGTGGCTTATTTCAATCAATCAATCAATCAATCAATCAGAATAGAACTGAAAGGGACCTTGGAAGTCTTCTAGTCCAACCTCCTGCTCAAACTGGAGACTCTATACAATTTCAGACAAGTGGCTGTCCACTCTCTTCTTAAAAACCTCCACTGATGAAGCACCTACAACTTCTGAAAAGCATGCTGTTCCACTGGTTAATTGTCTTCGCTGTGTTAGGAAGTTTTTCCTCAATTCCGGGTTGCTTCTCTCCTTGATTAGTTTCCATCCATTGTTTCTTGCCTTGCCTTCTGGTGCTTTGGAAAATAAGTTGATCCCCTCTTCTTTGTGGCAGCCCCTCAAATACTGGAATTCAATGGTACAATGGATGGTAAAGTGTAAATGTCTTGCATTTTACATTACCCACTACTCAACGTTTCAAGTGAAAAATGTACAGTTATAATTATGCTTCAGTTTATTTGCAAAAAGGATGTATGTAAAGAATATTAAAGTGTGATCCTTGTTTCTAGCAGAAGCTTCTTATTTTTTCCTGTTTCTTTTGGTTTTTTTGGGGGGAGGGGGTGTTGCCACTGTATTTTGCAGGCTGTTTGGAATATCCTCTGAAGGGACAATGGATATCAAGTATGGTAGGCTGATCTGCAAATTTTACAGTAGTTAATGCCTTGTCTTAGTCTTTGCTTTGCATGCAAACAAAGCATTGTTCTCTGCTACATATAAGCAAGAAGAGGTGTGTATCTGTGTGTGTCTGTGTGTGCATGCATGCCCATGTGCGTATGCAATCCACACATATAATTACCTTATTACCAAAGTAAAAATGTGTCTGCAGCCACCTTGGGGATATTGCACTGCTTGACCAGTCATCTAGAAAAAAGGCACAGACCGAAAAGTGTCATCATGGGAGCCATCTGACAGGTGTTGCTTCATTGAAAGGCACATTAAAATAAATGGACTTGCACTCTGCTTTATATAACTTTGGTAATTAACAATGTAGCAAGAATTGTTAAGAAGAAGTGAACTCAAATTTCTTTTCCCCCATTTTCTGCTAATTTGGAGTGCAGTGAATAATTCTCAGGCTTATGGGATCATATTAGGCACATTGGCACAATCGGTGGCTTTCACTGCAATAATTTAATTAGTGTTGCAAAAATTGGGCTGTCAATTAAAACAAAAAAACAAAAATTCAATCCTATGAAATCATTTAGTTTATATAGGAAGTCCTGATTTCCTATATAATAGTTCAACCACAGGATGCTGCACTGCAAACCCTGTACTCTAAATATTGCACCATTTTGTTTTGAACATTGTATATATATTGATCGCTTGGCAGGGGAAGAAAATGAATTCCTTTCAAAATATTATTCTATTGGCATTCATTATTGATTCTCTCTCTCTCTCTCTCTCTCTCTCTCTCTCTCTCTCTCTCTCTCTCTCTCTCGCTCTCTCTCTCTCTCTCTCTCTCTCTCTCTCCCCCACCCTCCTTCCCTCCTTCCCTCCCTCCCCCTCTCTCTTTAATGCCAGAGTAAGTATAAAACAACATGGAATTTATTATTTTTGCCCAGCATAGGCCCATATAATGACAATAGAATAGAATAGAATAGAATAGAATAGAATAGAATAGAATAGAATAGAATAGAATAGAATAGAATAGAATAGAATAATTTCTTGGCTAAGTATGATTGGACACACAAGGAATTTGTCTTTGGTGCATATGCTTTCAGTGTACATAAAAAGACAAGATACATTTGTCAAGAATCATAAGATACAACACTTAATGATAGTCATAGGGTACAAGTAAGCAATCAGGAAACAATATCAATATAAACTGTAAGAATAGAAGCAAAAAAGTTACAGTTGTGCAGTCATAAGCGGGAGGAGAATGGTGATAGGAACTAATAGTAATAGTAATGCAGCCTTAGTGAATAGTTTGACAGTTTGAGGGAATTATTTGTTTAGCAGAGTGATGGCGTTCGGGAAAAAAACTATTCTTGTGTCTAGTTGTTTTGGTGTGCAGTGGTCTATGGCGTTGTTTTGAGGGTAGGAGTTGAAACAATTTATGTCCAGGATGCGAGGGGTCTGTAAATATTTTTACAGCCCTCTTTTTGACTCATGCAGTATACAAGTCCTGAATGGAAGGCATAATACATTCAAATTACATATTATAAAAGAAATATTTATTTATTAACATTGGTAAGCATATTAACTGTCCAGGAGTTAAGTTTATAATGATGGGGAAAACATAAAAAAGAGAAGTAGAGGAAGACCAGCAGTAATGAGGATGGATTCAATTACAGTGGTTATGCCTTCCCTTTTGGAAGATCTGAAAAAACAGCCTGGGGACAAGTCAAGACACTCCTGGAGAAAATGTATGTAGCTGCTAACAATCAGATTGATGGAACAATCCATCAATCTAAATCTATTAAATGATCATTATCTACCTTTATGGATTTATACAAATATTTCAGGATTATGTCTATAGAGATTCTCAGTCATCCAGGTCGTGGTGCTTTTTCAAGAGACAACTGGACTTTCTGGTTTTTCTTTGAAGACATTTTGCTTCTCATCTAAGAATCTGAAGAACAGGGGTGGGTTCTACTTACCTTTACTACTGGTTCGCAACAGGATCATGCGTGCGCATACTCAGATCACTGATAATGACATCTGGGATGGTGGGCGCGGCCTCCCGCCGGTTTTACTATCAGTTCTTGTGAACCAGTCCAAATCGGGGGCAACCTACCACTGCTGAAGAAGCTTCTTGGATGAGAAGCAAAATGTCTTCAAAGAAAAACCAGAAAGTCCAGTTGCCTCTTGGAAAAACACCTTTGGAATTTCAGGGTTATGTACTGTAAACATATTTTCCAGTGGAAGCCTTTGATTCTTCTGAAACAATGTATCAGTCAAATAATTCAATCAAATTAAATTTACACAATTATTTAATTTTCCATGATCTGCATTTTTTGACCAGTGGGGGGGGGGGGGAATCCAACTGATTAGAGCATCAGTTCTAATGTTAATATTTCTCAGCCATGTCATGGGTTTGAAATCAATTCCTCCTTGTAAATAATTATAGCAAATATATATGTATTACTCTGACAAAAGAAATAAGTAGCAAGTTAGGAAAACAAGCAGAGATTATTTTTTCCCTTTCAGCCCAGGATGTTTAACTTCTAAGCTAACAGTTTGTTTTACTGACTGACCTGAAAAACTGAGGAATGGGCAATATTTCCAACACTCGACCCCCAGAGTGGAGGTTGCTGTTCTTGCCAGAAGAGAGTCAGCTTGCTGTCTGAAGGGCATATGAGTAAACAGAGCAGAGTCACAGAACTCGTGGGAAAGAAAACAAAAATGTTTGAAAACCTGGTGCTTGGCAATGTGAGATCCACTTTCTTAACTGCAGATTAGAAGGAAGTAATGGTAAATTAGAAACACTTTCCTCCCATATGTAAAATAGGAATGCAACATCATTTTAAAAACAAATAATTCAGAATAACGATACAAGAATCTCACTTCTTCAGATCCTCCCTCCCTCCCTCCCTCCCTCCCTCCCTCCCTCCCTCCCTCCCTCCTTCCTTCCTTCCTTCCTTCCTTCCTTAAAAACAGTAGAATGACACTTATCTCTGAACAGACATGTACAATTTACATAATTATATAGTGACTACATAGCTTTAAAATTTATGTGATAATTATTTTTATGAGACTTTAAACTTTGCTGTCATAATTACCACGATAAACTAGCTGATACCATGACAATATTATCTTAGTATTTAATATTTCAGCCTAAGTCCTTCTGCTTTCTTATTTTTAAAAGAATCTTCAGAAGAAAATACTTTATCTTTCAATTAGCTGGTTGGGGTGATCAAAAAGTACCATGATAATGCTTTGTTAATAAGAAGTTTGAGATCCATGGCAACAAAAATCTTGAATAAAGGGGAAAAAAAGAACAAAAAGCCAACAGGCAACTTCTGAATCAAATTAGGAACCAAAGGAAAAGCCAAATACTTGGCTAGCCATGGATAAAGTCTTTTTTTATAAAAATATTAATCATAATATTATTTTCCATATATATTTTCTATAATTATTCTATAAATATTTTAATAATTTAATAATAATAATAATAATAATAATAATAATAATAATAATAATAATAAGCTAAATGAACACAATGATACAAATATTGTCATAAATACAACTGTGCAGTTATGCCTCCAGGGTAGGACAAATTACAAACTGACTGAATAAAAATTGTCTATGTTATAAATAAACATACATTCTTAAAAATCAGTACTACATTGATATTTCTACTATGATAGAAAACACAAGCCAGAGACTTTTGATTTACTGAAGTAGGATGATAATTTTTAAAGTTCATTTCTAATACCAAATTTACAAAATGAAATGAGATGGAAGAAACTTAAAAAAAAGTTTAAAACAATGGAACTGACAGATTCATCCATTAATTGCAGTGGACTTGGAGAATTTAGACCTTAGAATTTGAATATCTGTTTGTTCAACCATATTTGTAGTTCTGAATTGAGGTTGTGACCTCTTTTTTCCATTGACAGGCTCTTCATGCACACTGAGTGCTTTTTAACAGAAAAAAAAATCAATAAAATATTTAAAACGAAGAAATACGTTTTAGACCGTTATGACATGATTTTTCTATTGGAAATGCCTGTGTTTGTTGAGTTTTAACTGACATATCTGGAGGTAGTTTCATTTCAAGAAATTTAGCATTTTTTCTATAAGTAAGACAGAAACAACTTGAATGGTTCTTTGTAATGAATATGGGAAAAAAACAATATGGTCATATTTTTCTATCCTTATGCTTACGCATGGTGGCTCAGCAGTAAAGCTACTGAGCTTATTGTCTGGAAAGCCAGCAGTCCAGGGGTGAGCTCCCATCTTTACCCCAACTCCTGTGAACCTAGCAGTTTGAAAATATACTGGTGTGATACACTTGTATACAAGTATACAAATAAATAGGTACCATTTCAGTAGGAAGGTAACAGCACTCCTGATGTCATGCTGTACCACATGACTGTGGAAATGTCCGCAGACAGCCCTGGCTCAATGGCCTTAAATCAGAGATGAACACTGCCCCCTATAGTTGACAACAGCTAGTGAAATAAAATCTGCAGGGATTCCTTTACCATTTTTTTTAACCTTCTCTGAATAAATATTAGAGAATTGCTGTTTTAGACTTTTGTAAGGCATTTCTAAAGTTTGAGATATTAAGATATGCAAGGATGATCTGATATTTCAAAAAAGCACGACATTTAAGTGAGCATATGGAGGCACAGGAAAACCTATTGGAAAAGTGAATTAATAAGACAATATCTTGAACTGTAAAACTCTTAAAATAAATGCTCATCTAGTTAAATAGTATGTTAAAAAGACAGAAATCAATACAAGTTGATTTGTGAGAAATATATGAGACATGATAAATTGCACAGCTTCCTTAACTTTTTTGGCCATTAACTTCAGATTCCCATTCATGGTCAGAAAACTACCCTAGCTAATCAAAGAATACAACAGATTCGTTGAAGATCACTTTTCATGTGTTTATATTTAGAAAGTGAAGAGATTATGTTATGGGGAAGGCTCTTTTAATAAACGCTTCAATTAAAAATAAATCACCAAGCCTATAGATCACTATGTGACCAAGTCTATCCAATGGGTCCAGACTTTTTATAAATTTCATCAAATAACACATCCTTCTACCACCTATATTATAGATGAGATAGAATCTATATTAGTGTGCTATATTCAAATTTTTAACAACTGTCTAACCCACTGGTCTTTAAACTAGTTTTTCTGTCTCCTTTTCCACTTCTGGTTTTTTTTAGCTTTTTTCTCTTCTCAACACATCAGCCATTCCACTCACTACTTCAGCACATTTCCCTGTTGTCTATCTTTCTCCTAAACATTCATCCAGTACAAAGCTGTTTCAAAGACTTGGTTTTAATGTGGTCAATCTTTCTTCTAACCAGCAACGTCCTGTCTAAATCGAGGTTATTATTGCTTTAATCATTGCAATAGATGATGACAGACAGACAGACAGACAGACAGATAGATAGATGACACACATAGACAGGTAGACAGACAGACAGATGAAATATTAAAATGCTTTCCTTTAAACACCCATATCCTGTCTACATTATAAATGTTAGCATTGATTTAATGATGCTAGCAGATAGATGGGTGGATGGGTGGAATAATAGAATATATCCAGAAATGATAAGAATATGCTTGTTACTTTCTAAATGGAGGTAAAACCAGTGGTGCGATTCAAATCTTTTAACAACCGGTTCTCTGCCCTAATGATTTCTTCCAACAACCAATTCACCAAACTGCTCAGAAAGTTAACAACCGGTTCTCCCGAAGTGGGGCAAACTGGCTGAATCCCACCACTGGGTAAAACCACAGTATTCTTCAGACAATGCTATTTGGTTTCCCATTAGCAATGAATTTGTGATTATTATCAACAGCCCAATGAAATGACAGGAAGTCTCTGTTTGTGATCCTGCTACAGAGATCTGTTCAAATGTTAGCCTGAAAACATTGTGTCTTGTTAGCAATCTGACCACGTATCATACTTGGTCTCTCTTACCCCCTTTTGGAGCAGAACAGACTATATCATTTGGAAGAACAAACATTCCTCAATCCAGTTTCATCCCCTGCAGACAAAACCACAGGAGGCAGCAAATATAGTTGTTATAAAAAGAAAAAAAAGAAGAAGAATTAGACTAATATATAGCCATAATGCATTTAAGCAATTTTGGAAATGACAAAATAGGAATGAAACAATGCATCATCATTTGTGAAGTTGAGCTTTTAATTGGTTTACTTATGCCTTAGTTCCTCTCTTATTCCCCTCAATCACAAAGTAATTGTTAATGACCTAGTCTTTAAGAAGAAACTGCTGAGGTTTTTGTTTTTTTTTTGTAAAAGTGAGTAATTGTTCCCTTTCAACTATCATCTTTTTGAAACTTGCACAGTAGAGGAAAGATGGAGAAAAATTTTGTCTCTTTGCAGCAATAAAAATTGCTTGCATTCAGAGTTCTCTCATCCACACCCTGTACTTCCTCTAAGTAAAAGTTGAGGTTTTTCTTTCAAGTTCTTTTCCTGTCTGGTTCAACTGCAGTTAAAAGGTCAGGAAATCAAAGAATTGTGAATGTTAACTTCTTAAAAGGGAAACTGCTTTGAGAATTGCTTAATTCTCAGTGGGAAAGGTTTGGCCTCCTCCACATTGAAGTGATTCCAATTTCTCTCTCTCTCTCTCTCTCTCTCTCTCTCTCTCTCTCTCTCTCTCTCTCTTCTCTCTCTCTCTCTCTCTCTCTCCCTCTCCCTCTCCCTCTCTAAACTTTAATTAGAGTTTTAAACAATAAAGCTAAAAATTAGTAGAAACTAATATTTAGAATGAAAGAATGAAGTAAAAAAGGGGATAAAGCCAAAAGGAAGGAAAGAAGGAAGGAAGGAAGGAAGGAAGGAAGGAAGGAAGGAAGGAAGGAAGGAAGGAAAAGAAAAGGAAGGAATCAGCTTCCAATTTTATTTTTAGCAGTTATAATTATAAATGTAAATAAACTTCTTGCTCTATGGTTTTAGCATACGTTTCATTCTCTACTATTTTTTCATTATCTATTATTCTAGTAATTAAATTATGTGTCATAAGTTCATTTTTTTCTGTTTCACGCAAATAGTCCAAAAGGGTTTCCATTAGACATTAAAATTAGTTAATATCTTTTCACTGTTAGTTTAGCCTTCTCAACAAACTTAACAATGTTATTATCCATTTCTCCATGGTGTGTAGTGTCTAATCTTTCCACATGCACCACACATGGTAAAAGTTCCCTCCCATTGTTCAAAATTCCAGGATAAATAAAAATAAAGAAATGGTTTAGTTCTAGAACCAGTTTTTATAGTTTTTGAAAACATTCATTTCCTTAGTCACAAACAAAAAGAAGTAAAAAATGAAGCAAAACAAAAATTGCTTTGTACAGTACCATCCATCAGGAAACTTTCACTAAAGGCTCACAAACAAGAATATCACATAATAGTGTTGTAATAAACCAAACAGAATATCACATAATAGTGCTGTCTTTTGAGTTCTGCAGAAGGTTTGTTAGTAACAATGCCACAAAAAATCACAATGCTTTTCAGCCGTTAATGAATTTGTACTTTTTGTTTAAGTATAGGAATAAGTATGGGGGTTTTATATATATATATATTAAAAAAAAGGAGATTAGCCATTGTTTGATTGTTTTCTTTATTTCAGCACTCCTACAAACATTCCTAAGTGCTATCTGAAACAGACTCATCAATCTAGTAAAATCTAATTTGTAGATAGGCAATTTAATACTCTCCAGATGTTTGGGATAATTTCTACAAACACTTAATGATGAACAATGTTGTAGTGTTGTACTGTCTCATGAGAAACAGCACAAGATTGCCTACCCCCACCGAATTGAATGGCTGTAACACCTCCCTATTTACTATCAAAATATTGACTATCAAAATATTGACTAAGCAAAGGTTTCCAGTTTCAGCATCAGCTAGCATCTCATTCAACCTGACACACCTGAGTCATAAAAGTTGCAGGTGTGTGCATGTAGGGTTGTTGATTTTTTTTGCTTTGTTCAGCACACACTACTGAAGGGTGTGAAGAATTACATTTTTTTTATTTATTTATTTATTTATTTATTTATTTATTTATTTATTTATTTATTTATTTATTTATTTATTTATTTATTTATATTATGCTGTCCATCTCACTTATAAGTTGACTCTGGGTAGTTTGGGCTGAACCATTACCACATAAGGGATGTAAAACTCTAAATAATTATTAAATGGGGCCAGAGAGAAAGCATTCTTTGCTTCCAACTTGTACCCATCTAGACTAGTCTTTTTTGAGTTATTGAGATTGGGAAACACTGATCTAAACTTCTACATCTTAAAACTTGATATCTAGAAGAATGAAAGAAGTTGCCCACAAGTATGATTGGCTCAATACATTTATTACCCTTATTAATCAGTTTGAAAATTCATTGAGCCACTCATCTTAAATGTATAACTCTGAGCAGTTAATAACCAGTTGCAAGAAAAAAGAATTCCATGACAAACAAGTTAAAAATAAACCTGGACAATAAAAGATTAAATTACCATTTACATACAAAATACTTATAAAATAGACATGTGTATTGGACAGTTCTAATGCGCACATTAACAGCCTGGAAGTTAAGAGGGTCAGAGTACTCAAAAATGCAGATATTGCTGCATTCTGGATAAAAAACACTTAATACATTGTAAGCCGCTCTGAGTCTCCGGAGAAGGGTGGCATATAAATTGAACCAATAATAAAATAAAGATCAATTCTGAGTGTTCTTCAAGACCAGCTTCATATAGACTGCATTTATATAGAGTGCATATACATTCAACTGGGAAGTAATTAAGACAGAAGTGTCAGAGAGAATCTGGCGGAGCCAAGGGGAAGAGTCAAGCATGGAATTAATTTAGAGTGTCTATGTAGTCACAATAGAACAAAGTCTAACCTTCCCACCCCCCTTGAATGCCTTCAACCTTGTCTAGTTTTACAGAGGTGCAAACTGCTAGTTTGAGAAGATTCATGTTATAGGCTTGTTTGTTTGTACAAACCTGATTGTTTGCATTTGACAAGAAATGACAAATAAGCAGGGCCTCTCAGTTCAGGAATTGGAATAACTGATGCACAAGGGGAATCTGTACAAAGGATCTCTGAGCAATCTGTTCCTTGATCAGGAGCTATAAGTGCAGGAAGATGCCCAGACAGTGCACCAACTTAATCTCCATCAAGAATTAAAGATGACAAATCATCAGATCCAGGGGAGGGGGGGGGGGCTAAACTCAAAATCAGTTAGATGGGACAACAATTGGAGAAAGATTGAATATCCCCAGGAGGTGATGAACAAGACATTTATACTTTGGATATGTAATGTAAAGGGATAATAGGCTATATTATTATAATCTACATTATACAAACACATATAGCTTAATTTCAGCCTGTCCTTCCCCATTCAAATACTTATGGCTTCCAACAACTGGGTAAGTACCTTGATAGCATTGCTTGTTTAGCCACGGATAGAAACATACCACCAAGGAGCATCAGCGTATTGATAATATTATCTTCTTCTTTTTGTGCCATATCAGTCATCGGATGACTGTTGGCAATCCTATTTTTGTCAACAGCTGCATGAGAAAGTGCTGCTGAGTTTTGTCCAAACCAGTCCCTTAGGTTTTGATGTCATGATGTTCTTCTTCTGCCTGGACCTTGTTTGCCTTCAAACTTTCTCTGGAAGATTAAGTGAAGGATGCCATATTTTTCTGGGTGTCACATCACATGTCCAAAATATTCTTTCTCTTTTTAATGGCTTTGATGATTTCCCTTTGCTTTCCCAGGCGGCTTATCACCTCCTCATTTGTGATTTTGTTAACCCAGTTTATATATAACAGCCATCTGTAAATCCACATTTCAAATGCTTCTAGTTTCTTCAAGTGGTTTACTATCAGAGACCAACTCTCTACTCTGTAGAGCACAATAGAAAAGAGGTAACACCTGACAAGCCTGATTTTCAGTCTTAGGCTTATGTCATGACTGCAGAAGACCTTTTTCATTTTGAAGAATGCTGTTCGAGCTTTCTCTATCCTTGTCTTTACTTCACTGATCATGTCATAATATTATAATAATATTATACCCTGTGATAATGGATGACGTCACCCAGTGGCTTCATGTAGATATTAAAAAGGAGTGGGGAGAAAATTGAGTTCTAAAAGAAGGATTTATATTTTTCTTCTGAATAATTTCTTGTTACATCTGGTATGTCATCAATTTTGGGTTATTTGACCAATGCAGTTCATTTAGACAATACGTAAGGTGATATCCTTTAGAAAGCATCCAAAAAATAAAAATAAAAAAAAATCTCAGTTTCCTCTTTACTCCAGATACAATATAAGAACAAAGATTATTTTCAGAATTTTGCTTCTAACACTTTTAATATTGAGAATGATAGTCATATAGAATTATAAATGATTTCAATATTTAAATATTGTTCTTGTTTTTCTCTTCAGTGTGAATGACGCCAATTACATACCTTACAAGGAAAGAAATATTGACAAAACTTCATGGGGACAACCTATAATTAACTTAATGGATTTGCTCCCTATGTATTTTAAGCTAGCCCAGTACGTAAAAGGGCAGATCATTTGGTGGTTTATGACTCTTTATGTCCTCTAATGCAGGATATCTGGCAGGAGATTGGATTCATGTACCAATTTGACCCTAGCCATAACAGTTAGATTTAGATCATGCAGCTTCTTGATCATTAACATCTATTTACCTTGCCAGCGTCTGAAGGGTAAGTTCAGAGAGTATAGGATTAGCCTGGAATCCAACTTAATGAGGCTTGACTCTGAAGCATTAGTACTTGTAGTTGTGGAATTTAATATACAAATGGAATCACATGATACTTGATACATATATTTGATATGGGAGCTATTTAACGGTAATGTAGTGCAAGTGCTAGAAGCAGTGGTAATTGGCAATTAAAAGTTTGATATAACTTTGCAGGGTTTTAGCTACTCAAATAATGTGCAATTTGGATCTTACCACCCCAAATGAGTGCATATTTGGGTCAGGTAATGACATTAGCATCTTCAATTATACATTAGTTTCTTGTCTTTATAATACTGTTTACTGTAGGATCATCTTAACATGGTATCTGTGGGACTGCTTTTTCTTAGCAGTTTTGCCTTGCCAGTAACATCATGCAATACTTCACATTGAATACAAAGCTTGGCAAGCATGAATCTACATGTACAATTGCTGTAAGTAATAATACTTAGACACAAAAGCTTTATACATGTGGAGTGGTAAGATCCAAGCAAAGTGATTTACAGTTATTCTAGGGAAAGGTGTCAAAGATGTGAGTGCTATCTTCATAAAATCCTATCCCTGGTTAGACCACAACTGGGGCAGTAGCCAAGTTGGGCAAAGAACTTCCTGACCACCTGGAATCATGGTCACTATCTGGTTTTCTTGAAAGCACCTTAGGTTCAGGAACCTGCTCTTTCAGGAAGCGCATAGCCCCCAGAAGAGTCAAAGTTTGTATCATTCAGAACCAGTTGGTACACTATCTTGCATGGTTGGATCTGAGCAGGTTCTCCCCACTCAGGCTTTGACAGTCTCCATACACTGCCTCGGGACTTCTTCCACATCTTATGTTTGGCTAAGGTGAAAGGTGGGTTTCATCAGGCATATTGATAGATATAAGATAATAGTTGTCCAGTATTGTTAGATCTAAGGCCCTTGAGTAAGAAGAAAGCCCACAAAGAGATATTGACTATATCCCAGATCTGACTCCTAATACTCTCCCTTGTCACTTTAACATGCCAGCAGGAACAAGGTTAAGTTTACAAGTGACAAAGTTCATCCGACAAAGTCAGATCCTTGAGGTCACAGGCTGAATTCCTCACTCCAACTCTATATATCTTTTTTTAGATGTTTCTCTATCACCTCATCAAATCTTTCCCATTCAACTCCCAAACTAGAGTGAATATTTTTTAAATACACATATTAAAAGCAACTGACAGATATATATGTGAATATCTTCTAATCACATCTACAGACTCAGTACTATAAACTTTTACATATCAAAAACCACAAATATTTTTGCCATCTATGAGATTTCAATATTCATATATAATACTGTGAATAACTGTGGTTACTGATCCTTGTAGTACAGACTACTTAAATCTGTAGAAGTAGACATACTTTCAATATTGATTTGAACAGTAGAGAAATACAACTTATCTTATGTAAGAGGAATTGTCCTTTATCTGGAGAGTTATCTTCTACTACATTAAGGGGAAAAATTGCTAAAGTGTATTTACTACCCTCAGATATTATGTATAGCATCGGCTTCACTACAGATCATGTGAAGCTGGAGTATAATGCATACTATTGATCTTGAACAATGTTTCCAAGTTGTTTCTGAATTCCTAGCCTTGATCTTACAGATGTTAGGTGTTATTAAATAAGAAAAGGAGTAAAAAAAAATCAATATTATTTCCTAGTGTTTAATCTATTCTTTCCCAAGCTTAGATAGTTCTGGCTGTAATTCATATAAAATTATTTATAAACTAGAGTTATCACAATGTTTGGTGAGAAAATATATTACTAATCCTACCTAGATGTTCAAAAGCTCAATTTTCTGATTAAAGAATTAGTTGAATCAGGTGATCACCTTTCATATATGAGGGTAATGAATACCTAAACTATCAGTATTTTCAATAGGCTGTAGTGATTCTGAAATGAAAGGAATTTATCAGTGAGTGACTGCGTGTATTTTTGTAAAGACAAGCAGAAACAGGAAAATATATAGTAGTTTTTTGTTAACATTCAAAAAGCAACCATAGTAGACTAGACTAATAGTTCCAACATTTCCATTTCATCCAAGTGGAAGAGAAGGCTATAGGCAACAGATAAAAGACAATGAGTTTTTGATTTCCAACTTCTTTAATCATTGTTTGTGCTTATATTATTACCCACATGCAGTGCCTGGCTTTCAGCAGACATAAAATTGGGGCTTTTGTAGTTCTTATGTCCCAAAAGGGGACTGTGACAATAAATATTATTCTCTGTTAAATCTTCAGCAATGTTTCATGTGAGTGGGTTCAGAACATGACAAAGTGGGGAAGACTTCCTTTCTCTGCCCCATTGCTCTCATACTGATTTTGTAAAAGAAGATCAGATAATGTCATGAAGGCAGAGAACAGATCTCTTGTGTGAAATGTACTTGGAATCTCTCTTGCTTCTGGAAGACAAAGAGAGACAGGATTTTAAATTATAGCTGTCCTGACCTCAGGTATCATTTGATATCAAATTTGAGTAGTCTCTGTTAGATGCTCACTGTGGAAGCAGTTAAATTATATAAAAACCTAGGGAGATAGTAATTTCTTCATTTCACGGAGCACAATAACACTTCTATAACATATTAGTAATCACATTATTATCATTTTGCTTATTATTATCACGATTTTCCAAAAATGACAAATAAATTAAAAAAATGAGTGTGCCTGCTTTTTAAAATAAAAACTTTAAAGGAACAACTTTCTTTTTTAAATCAAGATCTATATTTTAAGTTTATGGTCCTATGTGAATGGGATAATTGTAATGATTAAGATGCAACTAGGGTAGCATTCAGTTGATAACTTGGCTATTGTTTTATATATCTAATATAGAGTAGGAGAAGAGCTATGCGAGTAGGGTGGCAAAATCAGGAATAATCTGGCAGCACTTTTTTCAACTAACAGATTTTATTAAAAGACATAAACTTTTGTGAGCTACAGCAAAAGCTTATTCCTTTTAATAACATTTGTATGTGGAAAAAGGTGCTACAGGATTTCTTACATCTAATATAGAACTCTGAACTACTCTTAAAGTACTAATGCTGATCTGAGGAAAAGGTGTAAACTGTGTACTGTGTGTAAAGAAGCCAATATGTTTTTGATGCCTACACATGTTTACACATCACATAGAATAATCTTTCCCTCCTCCTACCTCTTGTTAGACTCTAATGTGAGCAAGGATTACTTTCGGAATAATCCAACTCTCATGTAGAATGGATAAACTTATCATAACGCACTGCAAATAAACGTAATAAGCTCCACTTAGTCGAATGATGTTTACCAATATGTCAAGGTATCTATGAAAACTGTTCAAATGGATGCTGCATACACAGGACCAAGCACTGTGGCAATTTAATGGGAGAAGGAAACTAATGCAATCACACACCTGGGAAAATAGTAATTTAGCTGTGAAGGTAAAGTGCAACACTTCAGAATCATTATTGTAATAATAGCAGTACTCCGATTTTCTATAGAGGTGGAAAACCTCTCTTTTTATCTAAGAACCAAAGATTGAAAGAAATAAAATGATCATTCTTGGCAGTACTCCAGGGCAGCTTTGGCTTTTGGCATCGTACTTCAGACTGTTGTTTCCAATCACACATGTGTAGATGTCTTAGCGCTGTTAGCAGCAACACAAAGATTGTCCCTGCCATTAGGTAAAGGGAGAGGGTAATCTGAAGTGACAGCAACTAGGAGACATACAACAGTAGAAACTTTTGGACAGCGTCAGATCTGCCTTGGGGCTTCTTCTGGATTCCATAAGCTAGCCTCATGCACAGTAGACAAGTCTTTTGTAATTTGTGCTAAAACAAATTGCAACTCCCAGTCTTGTCAGCTTCTGTTCATTGAAAAAAAATTGGTGTCATCTTGTGATTTGGTCCAGGTAGCAAAAACAGTTGATCTATGACCAAGTAATAGACAGTAGTCATCCAATAGAACTATGAAAACTTTAATACTTAAATTTTAAGGTATTTCAGATGCCATCACTACAGAGTATGTTTGTCCAAGGATGATAATAGTATATGGCATTATTATTTTTTTCTCTACCATTTTCATTGTTGGATGATCATGGAAATTTGGATTTTTCACATCAAACTGTCATTTCTGCTCTTATTTCTTTGATTAAAAAAAAATAAAGCCTCC
The DNA here is from genome assembly GCA_030761175.1 of Masticophis lateralis. Lineage (NCBI taxonomy): Eukaryota > Metazoa > Chordata > Lepidosauria > Squamata > Colubridae > Masticophis > Masticophis lateralis. Next base: position 307,606,682 of record JAUDYJ010000001.1, on the reverse strand, counting down.
CTATTCTTCCTTCGACAGGTGCTATAAAGCACTGAGGAAGCCCAAACAACTGTCAGATTTGTTAAAAAAAAACAAAACAAACCCAAAGCCACACAAGTGGAAAAGAAAATAGCATTTCAATTGTATTAAGACCAATTTTGTTTTTTGCTTGTCAAATGTCAACATTTCTCTCTGCAATATTCACTGAGGAATTATATTTCATAACTGAGATGTAGTAGATGTAGAAAAGGAAATGCTATTTTCTTCTCTTCTCTGTAAAGGGCACAAACATGCTCGAAAAGACCAAGGTTTGCTTTGCCATCAGTTTTTGTGTCACTAAATTCTTCAATAATATTACATTGGATCCAAATTATAAATTAATTTGCTCAAAGAAGGTCTCTGTACTACACAATTGCAACCATTCTAGATTATAAAGCAGTACTTAATATATCCCAAGAGGACAACACTTAAAGAAAGCTTTTACGGTATTCCTTATTTAGGGATCACAATTGGTACTGCCAACTGGATTGTTAAGTGAGGTGTTCTCTAAGTGAAACATGATTGTTTGTATAATCCTACTTCAACTCTCCTTTGCTCTACAGACCTGTGAATGCTGTAAATGTGAGGATTGGTTGCAAAGTTACATTTTCATCATTATCATAACTGTGAACGGTCACTAAATGATGCAATAATTGATAAGGCCTACCGGTATAAATGTAGAGAAAGTAATAGATGAAATTAACCTTGGATCTTTTGCTATTTGAATTTTACTTTGTGGTTACTGCACACCAGAAATCAGTGCATCACTAATGCAATACCATTTATAACACAGAGAAGGAGAGCCAAATAATATCATAAAAATAATTACCAAGCAAAAATTATTTAATTGTATAAATTATGTTGATTGGACACAGAGTTCTGTGCACCAGATCTCCTCACATTTATTTACTTTTAGAAGACTTTTGGATAGTTCAATTTTTCTGCGAAGACATTTTTCTAAATCACGTATAAAGATAATGGAAAGATAATAGCGTGCTCTTAGGGCTTTTCTATTGAAAATATATTCTTATGCAATATTCAAATATCAAGACATTGATGACATCTTTGCTATGGACTTGAAGGGATTATCAACAATTTCTGTGTATTTTGGCAATGTAACTTTGTCAGAAATTATTTATATGAAAAACCAATTTTTGGCTGCTTAAAAAAAATTAAATGTGACTGTTGTTTTTTTCCTTTTCTCCAAGAAGCAAACCATCCAATTCATACAGAATAGAATATAGTGACAGATGATGATTTGACTAAGGTGTACATAATCATGATATGAAATGTCCCAGCAGTCTCTTTTTATTTTTGTCATGTCCACATGCTAGTGCCTCCATTTTATTCCCACCCTGTTTCCATACTAAGTCATACTTTAAAGAATATTCCATTTGGTAAAGATTTTATTATCCATATTTTTCTTTTATGTAATGAAAAAACAAACAAAAAAAAAGAGCAAAATGCAAAAATAAAAGTGCATACATTTTTTTTAAAAAAAAAAGCTAAGTAAAATACAACAAGGAAAAAGGTACAATGCACTTTATGATGTTTAACATTGAATATTTATTAAACATTAACATATTTATAGTCACCTAGAGTAACCCTGGAAAGTTGACAGTCCAGGTTGAAGACCATAGTGCCATGTGTTGGGGTGAGCTCCCATTACTTGCCCCAGCTCCTGCCCATCTAGAAGTTTGAAAGCATGCAAATGCGAATAGATAAATAGGTACCACTTCGGTGGGAAGTTAAAAGCATTCTGTGCATCTCAGCATATAATCATGCTGATTACATGACCATGGAAGTGTCTTCAGAAAATACTAGCTTCCTCTATGAGCACTACCTCCTATAGTCACACACAACTTTACCTTTAATCCAATATTATGCAAATATACATATATTTCTAACACATTATATAACTATTATTTTTAATTTATGGAATTTATAAATCAGTCTCATATTGTATTATATTTGTCCATACAAAATCTCCATCTATAGGCAATCCGTTCATAGTTAACAACCAATTCATCAATCCATTGAGTAAAAGGGGCATACAGCTATCTTTCTTATACTGCAGTATAAGTCTTTTGGCCATAATAAGGACTTAGAGAATCCTTTTACATTGTTCAGTTGTCAAATTCCAAGTACAAGGGAAGTATTTGAAAAGAATATTATTATCTGAAAATTTTAGCTTTTGTTGCACAATCACAATTATATAGGCCACTGCTTTCTCCTAAAATGTAAAATATGTTACATATAGGACAGTGTAAAAACATCTGTTTTAAAGTAGCATTAACCTTATTATATCTCCAACAAAATGTTGTCCTAACAATTCTTTTCTGTACAGATGTAGTGTATTCCAATAAATTCTAAATATTTTTCTTGCATATGTATTGTTTAAAGTTCTTTGACACTGGACATTGGTAGAGATAGTAAAATTATCTCCCATTGTCTAGGAAATATAGGCACGTTTAAATCTTTATGCTATTCATTTTGTAGCATCTGCACATTAAACTGATTTATTAACAAATATATATAGAAACTTCTACTAGCTTTTTTCCTGTTTTAAAGGATTTAAAATGTTGTTCTAGTATCTCAAGTCTCCCAGAAGCTGAAAATGCTGCTTTTTAAAACAATGTTAGTAGATGCTGTGATTGCAAATTACATTGTGTACATAGCATTGGGGTACATTTGGCACATGACATTTTTTCTCTTAACACAGAATATAATAAAAGTTCATTCTCATCATCTATCACTTGAGCCAAAGTAAAAATCCATGTTTCCATCTATTTTTTTAATACCATCATCTTATCTCCAGTTGTTGAAGTTGGGTTCCCCCATAAAGTTAATTTAACATAGAAAAAAAGATCTAATCTTTGTTTATTAGACATTATAATCCATACTTTTCTATTTTATTATCCTGATTTTTTTATGGTGATACAGTGTTGGAAACATGCAGTGTGGATTTATCCAATTAGCTGGTATTCTGAACATACATATAATAAAGTATAAATAATTCAAATTAAATTTTAAATTCAAATATATCATTTTTTTTTGTATTTATCATAGCTTTTGTTTCCTTAAGATACTTAAGAAAAATCATGTACATATTTTCTTTCTGTCAATGCAAACTTTCACTTTTGAAACATGGCATTATTCCAAAAATGGACACCAGAGGACAATTATTTGGAGAAGGGGATATTTAAGGTTAGCATAGATGGACTCCCCATATTAAGTAGTCAAATGGCTCACAGAAATTCTTCTGTATCACAGGTCAGTGTAGATGAGATCCACTTTATTCCAGTTGAGATGTTAGTTGGCAGATGTCTTTGGACAACAAGAACATTTAGTGATTTTAATACTGTAGAACATTCAGGGCAGTGCCTTCAAAGTTGTTCTGCTTGTATTTTGACAAACTGAGAACAGCTTGAAGGAATTAAGAACCAATGCTTTCAAATTTCCTGCAATCATTCATTAAATGACATCAATAATGTTTCACGATAAAGCAATTTTCCTATCAATGTTGATTTCTGAATCATCAGGCTGGATTTTTATGAACTGCAAAGCAAGTTAGAAGGACAGGCAATAGCATCAGATATAACAAGAAAACCCAAGTTCTCAGTTGATTTCAGGCACATGTTTCACAAGTCTATCATACACATATTGAGATAGATTGTTTCCTGTTAAATAAACCATGTTTTAGATTTTATAATAGGAATATTTAATTCATCAAAAGAAGAATATAGGAACAGAGTTTGTTTTTAATCAAATCTGACTATTGTGGTATCATTCCATAATGCTGCATTCATGGGTGGCAAAAATACTTCTAAAAGGTCAGAAGATTAAATCTCTAGTCCTACTGACTGACCCAGATTGGATCCTGCAACATTATCCTGGGATATTTGCCTTCATTCATGAGAAATATTATGTTGAGTTTCATTGTTACTATTATTACTCTATCATGATAAATGGTTAGACCTTTGTTATTAGGGTAACCTCTTAGTTGGCTACAAGAGAAATAGCCTATAAAGCTATTCAATTAATCAATTTATCTATCAATTGGCATATGATTTTATGATTTTATGCATTTTATTAAAGCTTTATCCTTCCTCCCTTGTGGCTAAAATACCTTAGCAGAGATCTCTTACATAATCATATATTTTAATTTATTATACTTCTTAGTTTTAATGCATTTTGATTTTCTTATAATTTCTTAAACCATGTACATAATGCACATAGATTTTTTCCTGCTTTGTTATGACACCTTTTCTCAATATTTTCTTGCTTTACAAACATGCTTTGGTAAAGTGGACATCAACTCCAGTTTTGCACTCTTGCTTACGTATGCTGAGATTTTTTTGTGACACAAAAATCAGTTCTATAAATAAATGTATCCCACAGTTGCAGTGTAGAAACAGGCATTATGATGTTGAGGCATGGAGAAAGTGAAAGAGTGCTATGTCTATGTATGAACAAAGAGAATGAGGATGTGGCTCCATCAGATTCCATCAACATTTCCTGTCTCATCCTTCAGATGAGGGATGTTTACCTCATGTCATCAGGCGATTAGCTTTTGGTGCTCTTCCTGCACTACCTGTGGGAAAGGGTGAAGAGGTTATGTTTTGAGATATCCCTCAAAAATGTTGGGTAAAGGAGGAAAAAATAATATTTTTTTATTCACAGAAATAAACAGAGTGAAGGGAGAGACCATAACGAGAACTGTCTATCAGTTAAAAATATAAAAGAAGGTGAGAAAAAGAACATGGGGTGAAAAAAAATATTAGAAAAGGTATAACTCAGCAAATGTTTTTACTTAATTTTGTGGCACGTTCAACATCAGGGCTTCTAACAAATCTAACAATGTTGGTGGTAGTCCGAGATAGTGAAATAAAATAAAAAGTAGCATTTTCAATTTATGGTCATTTTCCTGAGCATTTTTTCCATTAATACATTTTCTTTCACTGAAAATAGTGGGAGGGAATTGATCTACACTATCTCCAGAGTTGACATAAATAAGCACCTGGTTTTATGATATGCTTGGGCACAAGAATTGGATATTTAGCATCTATTTGCATGTCCATGGCCCTTCCCATTATGTATCCTTCATCTACTCTCCAAAGTGAGAGTTGCAACAAAATCAGCAAATCTACTATAGAAGGTTCTATGATAAGAATTATTAGATAGATAGATAGATGATAGATAGATAGATGGATAGATGATAGATAGATAGATAGATAGATAGATAGATAGATAGATAGATAGATAGATAGATAGATGTACTTGAATGGAGAGGAGAAGTTTGACCATAGACAATCTATTGTTCAGCTTCCATCCACCAATCCACCCACCAAAGGAGATTCATTTTCTCTATGTTCAGATGAGATCCCTTTCCACAAAAATCATACTTCCAGGGCTAACAGAACTGCAGTTGCAATGTTAGACCTTTTACCTCAAGACTGGTTTTTTTAATTGTCTTATCAATCTACAAAATGCCAATTGCAGAATTTTTTTCCCCAAGAAGAAGGAAACATGACAAGATAAGCTAATTCTACTTTATTCTAAGAGTATATTAATAGCATCTTGCAAGTGTGAAACTACAAATCTCCCCACTATGCCTTTTTACCATTAATTAGGATGGATCCTTTTAAGTTTATTTCTCAGATCATTACTTAGGTGGGTGCTCCTTCCCTTTTTATCTGATTGTTCCCTAGGCAACATCTCCCCCCCCCTCACATTCCATTACAACTTTAAGCTCACTCTACACATTATGCTCACATTCCATTACACCTTTAGAAAAACAGAACTTTTAACTCCAATTTTAAAGCTATTGTTACTTGTCCTACCTTCTGGAACAATTATTCTGTCCCTGTCTTCTACATGGCAGCTTTTCAGATTCTTTTAGACAGTTATCATGTCTTCTCTTCTCCAGGCTAAATATACCTAGCACTTCAATTCTTCCTCTAAGGTTTACTCTCTACAAGTCTTCTTATCTTGCTTGCTCCCCTCTACCTTACGTTTGACAATCCCCTTCCTAAAATGTAGTGCTCAGAACAGGACATTCACGATTCTGTGGTGTAGCTTGGCCAATACAGAATAAAAGCAAATGATTTATTTTCCTTCTTGTGACTGTATTTCTCTTGATGCCCACCTTTGAGTTCAGGGTAGGACTGCAGAGACTTAGATTCAATTCTGTTATTATTTATGGAATTTCACTTAGATGACTTTGGACCATTCACTCTCTTAGCTTAATGTACCTCACAGGGCTGTTGGTGGGATAAACTAAGGGAGATCCAATGTCAGCAGCCTGACCTTTGGAAGAAACTTGGAGTATAAACATAATAAACATTATTACTCAGCAGAATAGGGGAACAAGTGATTCCTGCATCTCTGGTTGATACAGTTTTGGCAAAAAAAAAAAAAAAAGGTATTCTGTGAATTAGGCAAAATATTGGAATTAGCACCTATGCATTCGAAAAAGCTGTTCTAGGAATATTTCAGTGTGACAAGTAGTGAGATTATAGCAACTGAGAATCATCAGAAAATGCTTGGATTACATTTCTTAAGCAGTTAATAACATTATGGAATTCTCTGCCTCTCAACAGTCTTGCAGTTTGAATCTGATTTCATTGCTTTGTGCATGCATTTCATCATTTACTATAAAGGCTTTTATCATACATCATGTAAGGAATACTAACTTCAGAATAGCAGACACCACAATATGGAGCTAAATAGATGTGTAGAATGTAAAACTGGTTACATTTAAAGAGTAATCCTATCCCTTGTTAGCCACCAAGCACTTAACTGAAAATTGCCTACAGAGAGGCAGACTTTTCATTTATAAAGACGTGTGTTATTTTTCTCACAATTGTTGCCTCATTTGTAAGATTTTCATTTTGGAAGTTGTCTTAAATGTGTATTTGTTTCTCCTTCAAAATCTCAGGTATGTGTCAATTTAGAAGTGAGGCTATGACTTCTGCTGCATAGGAACCAGGGGTGGGTTCTAAATTTTTTTTACTACCTGTTCTGTGGGCATGGCTTATTTTGTGGGCGTGGCTTGATGGTCATATGACAATTCTTTAGGATTTAGCAGAGGTACTGGTCTACCAGGCTTTTAACTGCTTGCATTTACCCATTTATTTTTGCAGGGATTGGTCTACCCATTTATAGGTGCAGGCACTGGTCTACCCATTTATTTTTGCAGGCACTGATCTACTCATGTATTTTTGCAGGTCCTGGTTTACCCATTTATTTTTGCAGGCACCAGTCTACTCATTTGTTTTCTTTTAACGCTGATCAGCTGTAGGGCGGCCCTTTGAAGCCCCGCGGCAAGAGTTTAAACAGTTTTTTTCCCTCTAGCCATCAGCTGGGACTCAGGAGGCAGCAATAGATTGGTGGTGGGGCCAAATAAAAGGTAAGAATAATGTGGGTGGGGGTGGAGGGAGGGGAGTGGCAGAACTGGTTCAGTGACGTCATATCGTCACCGTTACCAGTTCGGCAGAACTGGGAGGAACCCACTAATAGGAACTTGTAATGCCTTACTTTGAAAGGTCCTTGTCCCAGCCAGTCATTTCTATAGGCAATTTAAAATGTATGTGTGATTAACACAAAATGACCAATATTGATATTAAATTAAATTAGCAATTTTCATTGTTTATATTTAGATAGATCAATCAGGGCTCTCTTAATTTCCCTGGATACTGGGTTTTTTTATTTTTTATTTTTTACATTTATTCAAAGATTGGAGGAAAATACCCAAGAATAAAATTGATGTAACATTATCTACATATTAGCACATTGCACATACTATTACATAGTTTATTTTCCAGTCTGTATATATCTATGCATAGTTACATGGTTGACCTCAGTCAACCATGGCTCTTTAATGAACATACAGCATCTTCAACATCTGGATCTGGTCTGTCATTTGAATTAAATACTGGAGGTTGGGAGTTTTGGATTTCTGACAACATTTCTGTTGATGCAGAAATTTCACCCCCTCAAAGCTATTGGACTAAATGACACTTGAGTTCTCTTGTGTGCTGCCTGAAGAAACTCTTTTGGCTGGTGGATAGGGGGAGGAATGAAATGACAGAATAGGTCTAGCAAATGAGTCAGTTCATCTGAACAATCCAAACAGTATTTTCTTTCATCCTCACATTAATTTGTAATTACTTGCTTCTCTAATCCCAATAATAAGGGATTTGAGAAAACCTCTGGGATGATTTGTGTTCACATACAACAAATCACCCTGCATGAAACAGTCATCAATCTCTGATATTACTGAAAATAGGCTTGGTCCAACTTGCCTGGTAAAAGGAACTATTTTGAGACTGAGGCCACCATCCTTCATAACTGTGTTATCTGAAACTTTTTAATTGGAGATTCTGGGATATGAAAAAGGCTGCATATTCTATATCCAGTTTCATAGAAGAAAACTCCCTTAAACTCAGTGAGATTAACTTCTGAGTAGACATGTGTAGGATTGCACTATTAATCATGTATGCATTATGCCACAAAGCCTAACCTTTAATAACTACAGTATGGGAATAAATGCTTGCAATTTAATTCAACCTCTTTCTGTATCTGAATTGGGTTCCCACATTTTGGTCTTATGTTACTATAGAGGGCAATTTAAACAAATTTAGAGCCAATTTAACAAATATTCAGAAATAAAGTTTGCATCTTCTTTCTCATAAGATTTTAAGATAAGGAGGAATTTGGGTAGGGGGCATATTTTGAAATTTATTTAGTATGGAAACTAACTGAACATAGTTGCCATAATGATGTTAACAAGTCTACGTGGGTGGCAATCTAGAAAGGGTTGGGGTACAAGCAACAAGATGTCTTGATAAACTAGGAGATACATTACCCTAATAGGAACTTTTATACTCATCAGTTTGTTCACAATATATCTGTGGACAAACTGATGATGCTATACAGAATTTGAACACCATATTTTGTGTGAGAGAACTGTGGAATAACAGTTAGTGTAGTGTAGCAACATTTTTTTTTGTTTTATTTATTTATAATTTTGATTTATAAGGCTCACAACTCAAAACAAACACTGGGTAGCATATAATTACAACTACTTGTTATTATTAGTTGTGAAGTCGTATCCAACCCTTTGTGACCCCATGGACAATTACAACTACTACAATAGCTTAAAAAAGCAGACCAGAAGTTTTCATTAAGGGGAAACATATATCACAACTAAAATAAACAATGCACATCAAATCAGCCCATCACCAATCTATCCAAGAATCTGGGGCAAGTTCCTAATGTAAAACTCCTCTTAGTAATGAATGTAAAAAGAAGCCTTATCAGAACAACTAATATTTCAATCTTGCCTCTCCCTCTTATTCATATTACAGAAATAATAGTCTACTTTTAGAGGTATTTTGTAAGAATTATACAGTACATGGCTGAAAAAATTAAAATATTTCAGTCTTAGCCATTATCGAATCCCACCAAACTGGAGAAGTTAAGTTTTGAAAGAGGGCATTTTTTTTTTGTTTTATTTTAAACAGCATTTTTTAAAAAAGCCCAATTGCTTTAAAGGTTTTATTTTGTTTAATTAAATTATTAAAAAAAAAAAGAAAGAAAGGGAAAAGGAAAAAAAAGCTTTATCTGACATTAGCTTCCTCCCTCTCTAATTTCAATCATTATACCTTAGAATTTTTCTATTGATTTTAATGTAGAGAGAAAGAGAAACAGGAAGATATACAAATGCAAACAATCATCATATAATATTCATACAGAGCCGTGGTGGCACAATAGTTAGAATGCAGTACTGCAGGCTATTTCCACTGACTGCTGATTGCCAGCAGTTTGGCAGTTTGAATCAAGGTTGACTCAGCCTTCCATCCTTCTGAGGTCAGTAAAATGAGGACCCGGCTTATTGGGGGCAATATGCTGACACTGTAAACTGCTTAGAGCGGGCTGTAAAGCACTGTGAAGCGGTATATAAGTCTAAGTGCTATTGCTATTGCTATATTTGTGTGGTAGATTTGTGAAATATTTTCTTAGTAAATAATATTTCTAGATATGAGAGACCTTTTCACTGGGAGACAAAATAAGAAAATGTAAAACAATCTCTATCTTTCTCTCTGTCTCATTGTCCCAGTCTAATTTTCTTATTGCTGTTTACTTTTAAAGATTTGTGTAAGCAAGAGAAGACAAAATTGTCTTTGGTTCATTCCTTCTCTCTGACACTTTTCTCCTCTTTCGCTGAATTCCCCAAGGAAGGAATGCTTATTCTTGCCAAAGATCTAGTATAACTGCTTGCAAAGGGCTTTTGAAAGTAGGCCAAGGGAAACAGACCTTTGTGGATCACAATTTATCATGTCTGAATTTAATAATCTGAAGGTTAGGGAGATGTTGCGTATGTTTGGGGTGGAGGAATAAAAATTATATTTCCAGTGTAACAAAGTAGAACAATTTGAAGGATTATTCTAGATTTGGGGCTATTATGCTAGGAATCATTTCAGTAACCCTGGAAAAACTAGTAAAGATGGCCACATGAGATACAGTAGATAAAGCAGGGAAAAATCTGATGGCTTTTTAAATATTCATTTGCCTCCCCCTCTCTCCGGACTGTACATGCTGAGGCACCCGCTAGTGCCACTCTTTGCTCTCACTGAAAATGTCTGATCAATTAAACAATGTTTCTGGATATTCATGAAAGGAAGTATTTTTAATAGTAAGTGATCCTACAATGAATCTGTGTTCAGTCTTGGGCATCACATCTAAAAGAAATTGGAACAGATTCCGAGTAGACCAATAAAGACTAGAAAATACATTTCATGAAAAGAGATAGAAAAAGCTCAACAAGTTTAGTCTTACAAGGAGTTATTTAAGAATTATTATATCACTCTTAAAATATGTAAAAGGTTGCCATCTGGAAGAAAATTAAGATCTGCTTCCCCTTCCTTCCAGCATGCAAGATATGGAATTAAGGGTTGAATTTAGAAAAGAAAAGAAAAAGGAGGAGGAGGAGCAGGGGGGAGGGAAGGAGGGAGAAGCTATAAGAGTTGAACAATAGAACCAGTAGATGTGGACTCTCTTTTTCATTGGAAGTTTTCAAGTGGAAGTTATTTGTCAAGGATGTTTTTATCTGGATTGCTACATGGAGAATATTAGTGAACTTTTTTTCTACAAAGAGGCTTTTTCTTTCAGTATCTAATAAGTATTCTGTGAGTTGTTAAACACACACACACACAAATGGATGCCATTCTTTAACACTTTGCGTCCACTGATTTTTAACTTTGATTTTTGAATTCTTCCCCAACCTGCAACTTTGCAATTTGGCTCACCATCAGCAATTTGCCTGATATGAACAACAATATCAGAAGCCCCACAATATCAAACAACAGTGCAAACAAATATCAAACAACAATATTTGCTTCTAAATGCCAGGAAGTCCTGTAATAAGGCTTCTCTCATTTATCATTTAATCACAGATGTAGGAGCTAACCTGGGAAGTATTACCTGGCTGATTTCAGAAAGCGGGGGGTGGCACTTTCAGAACTGTGCCCAGTTGAAGTTTGGGTGTAGCATCACTTGGAACTCCAGGATAGAATTGATGGAATGGCGATTGTAATCCAGAAGTCTCTTAAACTTCAAGGGTGGTGCTCCACAGGTTGTTAGTTATAAGAACCTGTCCATTAATTAGCTCCAGGGATCTGTTAGGATTGCTGCATACTAACTTTTCTGCATAGGCTCCTTGATTCCATTTCTGACTTGGTGGTCAAGTTCCTTAGATTTACCATTCTGGGGTACTTCAATCTGTGTTCTATAGGGATTGGATATGTGGTAGCTCAGAAAGTTATGACTACCAGTCCAGTTATGGTATTAACCTAGGTCATCCAGAGCCAAACACAGATAGTGATTACATGTCTGATTTGGTTTCCCTATTGATGCAATGACCATGTGATCTGAAATTGATGGAGCTCTTGGTGTCGCTCTTATCATGGTCAGATCACATCTTGGTCAGATCACATGTGATTTTTTTTGGCACCACTATCCATTGCAGGTAAGCAGGAACTTGACTGAACATTGATTACAACTGCTATTAAGATCTATCTTCTGGTGTAAGAGCAGTGAAGCAACAATCCTTCTTTGCCCTTATTATGTCTTATTATGTCTGCAGATCTTGCAACCTGTTTTGGGTGACACATAGAGGCAGGCAGAATTTAGAAAATCCCTTGCAGAGATGTGCAGAATTTGTTTAGCATCTGTTGGACAAAATTACTCAAATTCACTCCTGGTTGTATGCTGGCCTTGAAGCATGTCAAGGAGAGATGCCCAGGGATAAGTATTGCCCAGCCATGTAGGAATGGTTTGAACCTGTTGGATCTGAGGAAATGGACAGATTCCTTAGGATTGCAAGTTCATCCACCTGCTTTTTAGATCCATGCCTCTCCTGGCTTTTATAAAGCAGCCCAGGGGGATTCATATGAGTGGGTCTTAGCACTGCTGAATGCTCCCTTGAGAGGATTGTTCCTTCATCTCTTAAAGAGATGGTTTTCTGTAATGTATGGCTGTGAAAGATGGACCATAAGAAAGGCTGAGTGCCAAATAATTGAGGCCTTTGAACTATGGTGGTGGTGAAGACTCGTGTGAGTCCCTTAGACTGCAAGGTGATCAAACCGGTCAGTCCTAGAAGACATCAACCCTGACTGTTCCTTAGAAGGCCAGATCCTGAAGATGAAATTCAAATACTTTGACCACCTAATGAGAAGGATGGACTCATTGGAGAAGAGCCTAATGCTGGGAAAGATTGAGGGCAAAAGAAGAATGGGACAACAGAGAATGAGATGGCTGGATGGAGTCACTGAAGCAGTAGGTATGAGCTTAAATGGATTCCAGAGAATGGTAGAGAACAGGAAGGCCTGAACGAACATTGCCCATGGGGTCATGATGGGTTGGACATGACTTCACAACTAACAACAACAACTGTCTGGAGAACTCTCTCTGCTCCTATTCAATGAAGCCACTATGTGAGCTCATTAAGTGCAGTGTGGTTAGGTATCTTCAGTAGGTTGCTATCCAATTATGCATCTCTGCCCCCTGGTGAATTAACTGATGCTATGGATGTCTTATCATGGTGCCTGAGAGCCTGGATGGGAAAAAACAGGCTTTAGCTGAACTCTGAATGGCCTGGGGTTTGGGGCTTACTAATTTGGGAACTGTGCCCTCTTTGGTCCTGGATGGGTCAGTATATAACCTGGGGGTCCTTCTAGACTCAAACTACTTCTCAAAGAGCAGATGGCAATCATGGCTAGGAAGCCTTTTTTACAACTGTGACCATTTATAAATCAAGCTCTGCTCATGGTCACTCAAGCCTTAGCTCAGAGATCCCAAATGGTCTATTGTAGTATGCAATACATGGGACTGGTCTCGAAGAGTATCTGGAAGCTTCAGTTGGTGCAAAATGCTGCAGCTTGGACAGTTAATTGTGTTCCTATAATGGCATAGGTTGCACCTCTGTTCCATGAGCTTCATTGGTTTCTTGTTATCTTCATGGACAAATTCATGGTGTTGGTTTTAAAGTTCTTCATGCCATATGACTCATGGGGTTATCTGAGGGACTGCATTTTTCTGTCCATCCCATTAGACCCAACAGAAGAGCCATCATTTCCATTTGCCAAAAAGTTACATTTGATAGGACCCAGGAGATGGGCCTTATCTGCTATGGTGCCTATTTAGGGAACATCCTCACCCAAAGTGAAGTTGGTTCCATTCCTGCTAATTTTCCAGAAGTTCCTTAAAACTTGGTTATGCCATCATGCCAAGAAACCAGGGTGACTCCATTACAGTTAATATTTGGAAGATGAGTCCAAGTGGCAATATCACAATGTTTATATACCCATTTTTTTTTCTATTCAATCTCTTAAGCAATCTGCCTTTTAGGTCAAGAGCTAAAATAACTTCAAAGCTGCAGAAAAAGAAAAGAGAGTTGATGTTTACAGTAACATCTGCAGTTTGCAAATAATGCACCTTTTAATGTGACTTCTTATGAAAGTTATTTTGTTTTATTTAGTCATATGCTGCTGAGAGAAGTAACTTGGAAATCTTATGAATAAGAGCTTTATTCCATCTGTTTGGTTCAAGGGTTCAATATAGCTGTTATTTTCATTTCGCCCACTGAATGCATTTGGATTATGAATCTCATCCAGCTGACACTGTGCAACACAACTGATCCAAAGAAGAGAGCTCATAAAAGGAGAAGAAGATATTTAATGCTCAGAATGGGTCATAAATATATTTCTGTGCCAATGCAAAGGTGCCCAGTGCTACATGGATGACAGAGACAGGCTTAGGTTTTATTTAGGTAGGTAGGGAATGGCATTTCATGGTGTATATGGCGTGAAATCCAGCGGGAATATATAGGTAAAACAAGAACAGATAAAATTGAGACTAAATTAGTGTTGAGTGAATACGGATTAAATACAAAGTTGCCCAATATGAAATATGTACAACAAGGAGATTTGGACTTATAAAAACAATGAATGGGCACTGAAATAAGCATGTGAGGGAGAAAGAGGGAAATCTAAGAGAGATATCATAGAATGGACTTTGTAAGATCTTGCATGTAGAGTTGAAAGAACAGAAGAAGACAATGTATGAATCGGTACATGAATATGTTGGAATTAAGGTACATCTGTAAAGATGGGTAAAAAAGGGCATGGAGATTTTGAATGATTTTGGTATAAGATAGATTTGATAAGGCTTTGCTTCTTTCTTTTTTTTCTCTTGCCTTGTCTTTAAATTCTTACATTTTTTTCTGCTCTTGCTGGAAAAGGAAATAACATAGTTGGGATGCATATATGTATGATGTGTCAACATCATCTTCTTGGAAATTAAATATTATGGTCTTGAGAAAAATATGCATTGATTTCAGGGAATTTGGCACAGTTCACTATCATTTCTGAATGTAATTTATAAGCATTTAGAATGATAAACACTTAATGAGGTAGCAGGTTGTAGCCTTATGGCTTGTTTTAAAATGAATTAAAAATAGAGTTTTGAAGTCTGATCATTTTCTCTAGCAGGTGCCTGAACTTGTGCAAGGTTTGATCATTTGATGCCAATTCCATTAGACTTTCTGGTATTGCAAAAGTTCATTAAACTGGGAAGCTGAAAAATATGAAGGCTATGAGAGCTCAGGGAATTTGGTAATAGCATATGGTGCTATTCGACTTCTGCATTTCTGGTAGAATTTTAAATTGATTATTTTTAAGCCATTCTCAGGATGCTTAAAATTTTGCCTATTTTTTCTTTTATTACTACTTTATTGTTGTGGGGTGGCAGCATATATGTTTCTTTTCAAATATATATCACCCTACCCTTAGCTTTCCAGATTGTGATGTTTTCCGATCTGGAAAAACTTTCTTCAGAGAGCATTTTCTCATCAGCTAGGAGTAAAATATAGAATGGGTGCTACATTGTAATTTGTGGTTTGTTTGTTTGTTCTCTCCATTCAGTTGTGTCAGTTCATGTCACTGCAGTTTTCTTGGCAAGGTTGTTCAGAAATAGTAATAGCACTTAGTCTTATACACCACTTCACAGTGCTTTACAGCCCTCTCTAAGCAGTTTACAGAGCCAGCGTATTGCCCCCAACAATCTGGGTCCTCATTTTATTGACCTCAGAAATGGTTTGACATTGTCTTCTTCTTAGGGCTGAGAAAAAGGGACTGGCTCAAGGTCAACTAGTTGCCTTCATGCCCAATGGCCTAGAATTTGTGATCTCTCCGTTTCTAGCCTGATGCTTAACCACTATGCCAAACTGGCTCTCAATTTGGGCTTGTTACATTTTATTAATTTCTGAGGTGATGAGGTGGAAGGAATGATACATCATCAGATTCACAGATGGTACAAGATTGCATGGAATAGCTAATATCCTGCAAGACAGAAGCCAAATCTAAATTGATCTTGATAGGTTAGAAAATAAGCTGAAAACAACAGAGCAGTTTTGATTAGAGAATAATGCAAAATTATTCACTTGGAAAAGAGGACTCAAATACACAAGTAGAGGATGAAAGATTCCTGATTTGATAAAAGCATTTTTATCAAAAAGACCTTAGAATTCTAGCTTATCCTATAACCCATTTATGAATCAGCATTACAACATCATTAGCAAAAAAGGTAACACAATCAAGAGAAACAATGGAAATTTCAAATCATGATAAACAACTTCACTTTATTCTGCATTGATCAGTCATTGCCTTGTTTAATATGTCCACTTCTGTGTATTTGAGAAGTAGTCAGATAAACTGGAACAAGTCCAAATAATGGGGAGAAATGGATAAAAGAACTGAAAACCAAGTTTAAGAACGGGAGACTGGAAGTATGAGTTAGCATCAATCTTGAGCAGAAATGAATGAGTGTATATAATAATGTACTCCTTAAATATCTGAAGGAGCATATTTTGAAGAAAGTTATGAAAAGTTCCTTGGATTTTCAGCTTTAGCAAAATGTTGGGGAAATAAGTGGAGAAGTTTAAAATTTGCAAAACAGAAGCTATAATGTTGCAGTCTAAACCTATCCATTTTTTGGATTAATCAATATTACATCTATTTAGAAAAGGGCAGGGATAGGATTCTAAGACTGCACTCATCATTTTGCAGGTTTTGACAAATCTCTGAAAACGTTCCTACATTTTCCCACTAAATATTAGAAAAGGCTCCTAAATGTGAAAACAATTTTGTGATTGAACTACTCTACATTGTATATATTTAAGTCAAAGCTGCACAGATATTTGTTAAAGATGTTTTAATTTGGATCCCTATTCTGAGGAAGAAGGTTAGATTCAAACATCTAAATCAGGGGTATCAAATTCATGGTATCACGGCGACATCACGTGATGTATTGGGACTCCCCCCCCTTCTCTAAATCGGGCGTGTGCATGGCCAGTGCATGATACACCCGGCCTGCGGGCCAGGAGTTTGACAGCCCTGATCTAAATGGTACATATAATACTATAGTTTATTTGATAGCTGAAAGTCCAACAGAGCTAAAGAAATGCACAGGTTTCATGAACAGATCACCTCCCCAGTTGTAATGACTGCAAATTTCTCATTCTTAAACACATTATTTTTCTACCCTCGAGCAGGCATACCTGACCATTTGCCAATATGAGGGGGAAAATCACTCATAAAAAACAACCAATGTGCTATTTTGGGAAGTGGGAGAGGGAAGAGAAATTGTAAACAAATTGTGAGAGTAATCTGAAGTGTATTCAAATAAATGCAACAGTGAAGTTTCTTTCAGGAACCCAAGTACTATTAAAAACATATATTATCTCTCCTCCCTCCCATCTTTTGCCAGTTTTTACTAGCAAATTCTACTTTTTAAAGTTCTGTTGTTGTTCCTTTGAGAATAGACCCTGAAGGCCTTTCGGATGTAAAATAATTTCTTTCTAACAGGTGGATTTTCCTGCTGTTTATGATGTAGCTTTGGGAAACTGGTCAGATGGAGCAGCTTGTTTTTTATCTGGATGGAATCTGGATAGCTCACAATCAAACAGATGGGAGAACAGGCAATGTGTCAGAGTCCACTAGATTAGCCGCAGTTCATAAAATTCTGCAAACAAACAACACATCCCAAAAGAGCAGGTGAAACCAGGAGACAAACTAGAAGAAATTCGGCCAATTATGAGGCAATTTCTACAAAAACAGTACTTGTCTGAGAGTCATTTTTTTAAAAAAATAAAATAAAATAAAAAGGTTATTAGAGTAAAAAGCTCTGGCAAAAGTGCACAGAGGCAAGTACAGCCTATTGTAATCTGGCAAGTACAGCCTATTGTAAAGCACTCAGACCAGGCAAGTGTAATTAAGCACTAATCTCCACATCACATTAAAGAGGATGTCATCCAGAATATGTTTATGGCTATCTTTTCATAGCACTTCAAAGGCTTCAAGTTATGTCATACCCAATGTATGATTCTCACAAATAGAAAGAAAATGCAGACAACATAATGTTCATTATGAATGCTTCTTGTTATAGATTTTAACTTAGCGTTCTTTATTAATTAAAAACTATATCTTTCTCTCTCACACACAAGCATATTTGCTTGCTTCTTCTGCACCTAAGCTAAGGAATACACAAGGATTGGGAACACAGAGGCACTATTTACGATAGCTGCATGAATGAATAGAGGGAGGGCTTCCAACCATATCTCTGTACTCCTTTTTTTATTGAGCACTGGCAGTTCTCTTTCACTCTTCCCTTCATCTGTTTGTTCTCTGGATGTTATTGATTTTAAGGATTCATGGCCTGGCGATTAATCTCACTTCTTTAAAGTCAGTGGCTGTAATCTAGTCTGGTTTGGTTCAGCATGTTTACTTGTTTATATGCATTCTTTGTTCAAATCTGTAATAGTCAACTGGCTGAGTGGGCAGTGGGCAGTAATTGGAATTGGTAAGCTCAGTTGTAGTAGACATGTTGAATTGAAGCACTGGGACAAAATGGTGCAATTTGCAATAATGGATGGATGAGATCAAAACCCCTAATCAGGCAAAGAAAAAAAATCAACATCTGCCAACACACATACACACACATATACACAGAGAGAGAATAGAAGTAAGAATAAAAGTAAGCCATTATCCTTACTTTTAAGTAAGGATACTTATACTTATTAATATACTTATACTTAATATACTTAATATACTTATAAGGATACTTACTTATTAATATGTAATAAGCACACATTATTTAAATATGTACAATAAATGTTGAATTTTGCAAGTAGGAGGAAAGGCAGTACATGCAGCTTGCGTCTATGTGCAGGCTGCCTCAAGGCTGTCCCAAGTGCCGCATTTTGGAAGAAAGAACAAACACAGCAGGATTTGAGAAGGGGGATGGATAATGGAGGAAGTATGGCAGTTTCCCCAAAATGGAAACCAAGTATAAAATGTGGAGAAAGATCTTCTGCATGTAACTTTATTTAAGAGACTTACTTTCAGGGGGAAAAAAAGAACCTGTGTTTTTCTAGAGAAAGTGCCTTTGTTTAAATAAAATTACATTTAAGAAATAGTCTTGTGGGATGCAAGAGAACTATTGTCTGTCAATGGGAATTATATTACTTAGAAACATGAGATGGTTAAGCACCATAAAGATTCAGCAGTTGCTAAGCGTTAAGATTCTAATGGGAAGCTGATGAAACAAAATAAAATTTTCAAGGACAAACTTATAACCCTTTGTCCTACTCCTCTTCCTCTTTATCACCATTTTTTCAAACATACAAAGCAGAGACTGCTGGAAAAATGAAGTGAAATGGAAAACAAAAACAAACCCCTCACTCTTTATGAGGAAATGTAGAACTTAGAAGTGCAAGGTAAAGATCTGAATTCAAATTGTTGTTGCAAGTTTCTTTATAGAGATAGAGGGAGGAAGGTGTTGGAAGAAATATACTCCCCAGTTCCACGTGAGGAGAAAGATACTGGAAACATGGAGGGTGATTGGAAGGATGGTTTACTGATGGACAGGACCACATGGGTTGAGGTCCTGGGCTGCTGACCACATGGAGTGGAGAGTGAGGGTTATTTATACCATCTCTTGGAACTTGCCCCTGAGCTTCCTGTTCCTGTGCAAGATATTGGCAGTAGTCAGACTACCATACTAGGAGTTTGTCTGAGATAAGTTTGGTTGAAGCTTGGAGGGTGATACAACGTCCCCAGGTGATTTTGCAATGCAGTGAACCCTGCTGCTAGATAATCCTATTATGTTCTGGAGGGCCATGTCTTAATGCCATCCCCTGGAGCTGAAGGTCTTTTGTTTTGTAGATAGGCTGGTCCAGTCTTTCTTAATGGGCACCAAATATCTGCTGGGGGCAGGGAGCTGAAGCTCTGAGTGTCTCCCTTAAGATCTCTATTTCTCTTTTAGGGGAAATACAATATTCTGCCTTTTTAATTTTTCCTAAAATATTTCATTCTTCTAGGAGGGGTAGGTGCTAACTTTCTACAAAGGGATGGGGTGGTTGCTGTACTTGTTTGCTGGGCTCCAGTAGATTTGTGCAAATTACTAAAGGAAGACTAGTGAGGTTTAGAGGAGGCTTTTTACAAATATCCAATATCACAGCCTGTATAAACCCAGGGAAACCCTTAGCCCACATTTGACTCCCTATCACCAGTTTCAAGGGCAATGTGTTCGTCTGCTGGGGCTTGTGGAATGTGATGCATGATGCAGAACCTGTTTTGCTCTGCAGTACACTGTCACTAATGGACACCCATGTGATCTTGCAGCTGCCTCCCAGGGGTTGCTTTACTTGGAGCTCAGTGACAACTCTGAGCAAAATAGCAGGAAGGAAAAAAGGACCATCATTCTGCTTCATAGCAAACTTGGTGAAAGACATCCTGAAAACAAGGCAGAATGTAGTTCTGAGCTGGCCTTGGGGTGGGAATGCCCATGACTATGGCCAAAAGGAAACTAATATCATCATTCCCATTGCTCTTGCATATTTGATTTTGGCAGAGGTGAGCGCTCTCATATCACTTTTATGTCAGTGGTGGGTTGCTACCGGTTCACCCCAGTTCAGGCAAACCGGTAGCAGTGGTAGCGGGAGGCTCCACCCACCCACCCACCCAGACATCATCAAACGCGCTCTGCACATGCGCAGAAGTGTTGCACCCATGAGCGAACCGGTAGCAAAGGCAAGTGAAACCCACCACTGAACTATGTGCATTCATTTAAAGGGCAACCAGTTGCTATCTGGAGTCCAACAGAATAATTTGAATTTCTAAGTTTTGACTCTAAAACCAAATAGTTGGGAATTGTTATAATAATGCATAGCTTTCTTAATCTCTTCCAACAGGGACAACTTTGAAGAAGTGCAGGAACCATTAGCTATTAGAACTCTTTGCAATGAAACTGTATATATTGAAATAAAGCATTACTGTCCTGCAAAATTTAGCAATGATTATTTAATTTATGATTGGGTGCCCACTGCTAATTGAAATTCTATTCTAGATACTTAAAGGGTGCAGTTGAAGTGTTTCATCTTAATGGCAGCTCTGACTATGTAAGGAATGCATCTAAGCAATAATATATTGATATTCAAGGCCAGGTTGAGGGCAGATCATCCTGGAGGAAGTCTAACTATTTTGTCACAAGAGCTGACACTGACTTAATGTCACTTAATTAAACCATCAATCAGAGGAAATTTTGAAGAGTAGGTGAAAGGAGACCATAGCTCCTGGAACTTCATTTTTGTTTATTTCTGGCTGAACTTTATTACATAATTAATCATTTGGGGTGTGGTAAATCAATTTTAGCTAAGGAAAAAATGCACACCTAGATTTTGAATTACATAATTAGGAAAAGAAAATTGCAGACTCTGAATGCAGATTGGGTTGGTCCCTGTGCAAATATTAATTGCATTTCTCCTATAGTTTTGACTGATTACAGATTAAAACATTGTTAGATCTAATTTGACCCTTATATAAATTAAATAGATTGATGTACAACAATAAAAGTGTGAGGGTATAGTTTTGTAATTTAACAAAATATGCTGATGTCACTGTAATATTACATGAAGTACTTGTGTCCGTTATTGTCTATTCTTGTGTTCTTATTTTGTATTTCTTCTATATTTTGAAGTGTATTCTTCTTGCTCTCAGATACCAAATTATTTATGTGGAATTGTCATCTATGAATTTCTATTTTGGAAAACTAGAGGTTTATTGCTTTATTGTTCAAGAAAGTGAAGAGAGAACAAAACAGACTCACAAAATAATATACAAGCTCTAGAGGAATAAAAAGCAAATGATTTGACTGAATGCAATTGGTGCAACAATGAGTACAATGATTTATTATCTTCATTTTCTGTTTTCTATTGTTCTATTTTTCATAGTTGAACATTAAAAACATTCTGGTTATTTTGGGGGCCTTTCAAAAGAAGCTTGAGTAGTACTTATTGCAAACTGTATTTCAATATTCTTTAGCATTAAATGTAAGCAGTTGTTAGATTTATGCTCAGATGTATAGGGAGGAGTTCCAATAGTATTATATTAATTAAACACTACTGAAATAATACCAGGAAAGAGAAAATTATGGAAAATAATAAATAGAAGTGCTACTGAACGTGGGGGTATGCAAACCTCCTTTTGGATTGCACTCTTTATTGCTTCTATAGCCATATCCATCAGAGCTAGTACTTGTGATATGACTCATGTTAAAAATGGGCCTGAAAAACAATGGGATATTTATTAAGGACATGACACTGCAAGATCATAACATTGGAGGATATTATAGCCTAGCATTTCAGCATAAAAGGCCTTCTGAAATTGGGGTCAATGCTTTGGTAGGACATTCTTTTATTAGAGGAACTAAGTCACAAAGACATTTGTCTAGTAGATGGGAAGAGTTTGTTATAAAAGTGGCATTTACCCTTTTATGAGGCACACAGTCCAATTGCCCAAGAAACAAAGTAAAAAAGTTATAACTGACAACAACAACAATTTATTATTACAGTCTTAGACCAGAGACCAGAACAAATAAAAGCATTCAGTATATATACACTTAAAAATTCTAGTATAAAATAATAATAACAACTAAAATCTATAATAAAATCCATTGTCAATTATACATGGCCTGACTATACAATAGTTGCAATCCCTAAACTGTGTGGCCCATTGTAAATTCAACACTAAAATGGAAATAACTAAGCAGGGCAAAGGGTTTGCCACAATTGTTATATAACATCGCTATGGTGGAGAACACACGTGTTTGTGATGAATCCCCAGTGCTGCTACGCAGAATCTAGTCACCTGTGCTGTAGTTATGGACTGTTCATCTTTAAACAGCCACTGAAGATAGGTAGTGTCAGAATGGCCTATAACTGACAAAGACTTTTCACTATCACAGTCCCAAACTATGAGATATCATTTATGGATCCGTTGCATTTATTTAATATATATACTTACTTTATGTATTTCTTAACACATTTCTATGGCTGCCAACCTCACATAGGGTGATTTGGGATGGCTTAAAACACTAAAATTTCTCAATGTAAAAACTCATAAATCCATAACCCATACTTATAACTATAATTCATTGTGTGAATCCAGGTGATTATGAATGAGATTGCTCTAAAGCAGTATTGCTAATATGAATGCTATTAGTGTGAATAAATAAAGTGAGCATGATATACCTGTTGTCCTCCAGTGCACGAATATGTTTTGAGTGCTAACCTGTTATGAAAAGTAGATGGAGAAGAATGACCAAAATTTGACCCTAGGAAAAGAAATATCTCTAGCGAACTAAACAGCTATGGAAATCAACGCTGAAATCAGACAGAGCTGGAAAACAATCATATAAAAAAGTTAATCATCATGCAGCAAATCATGTTTGCTTCAACAATCTAAGAGTCAATGAAAGGACAGTTGAGGTGACATACGATGGAACAAGGTTGACAAAGGACAAATAAGAAGGTTGAATTGATGCCTGGTTGGAAGACTTTAATCTGTGAATGCAATTGTTATCTACAGAGTGCTCCTGTCATTTCTTAACCCCCTACATAGCATTTGAGCAAACTATAGTGGATATGAGTGTGTTTGTGTGTGTGATGCTTAAGCGGTCGTATTTATTAAAGCTTTTATCGGTTAGTAGAGGCTCTCCGTGGGCTATGTGTTCCCCTCAGCATTTCATTACTGTGTAAGAAACCAAACCTGTAACAAGGAAAGTATAACTGGGGAGTGTGCATCTCTTTATGAAATGGAAAGGACTATGTATCCCATGCCCATGGCTCTTTTTTATTGCTTGATGGTATAAGAACATACAATCAGCACCATGTACTTACGATCTACTTCATTTGCCTTTATTCCTGGGAAGGGATTCTTTTGTCAACTATTTGTGATGTAAAGCCCTGGCTTGCAACAGAAAGCTTCCCTTTAGGCTGCTATTACTCTCCAGGAACTGCTGGTGTTAATTAAAAGTAACCCTGAAAAGAGAAAAGGGGAGGGAGGGAAGGAAGGAGGGAGAGAAAGAAAGAGGGAGCACTATTTTCAGCTTACCTTGAAATAAACTGGGCTATTATTTTCTGTTTATATATCTTTTAGCCAAGAGAAGATGAGGACTGTCAGGAGGTATTTCTGAATAGTCTTCTCAATGATAAAGAACACTGGAAGAGAGAGGGAGGGGGGGGAGGGAGGGAGGGAGGCAGACACACTTGTTTCAAAGGAGAAGCATTCTATTGAAAATTTTGGATTTCAGAATTATGGTGGCCCAGTCTACAAGTTTTATGTGTGATTTTATAGGTTAATAGAGGCCTATAGAAGTTGTTGGATTTTTATTACTGATGATTTTTGAGAGGCTGCTAGCTGCCCTGAGCTTTTAGTTCAATGTTTGAAAAAAAAATAGCTGCACAAAGAAAGTGCAGCTGCTGCACTTGACTTCATGTGATGTTTAGTGGTACAGCAAATGAATTATTTAATTTTGTGATGCAGAAGGGAGGGAAAATAACACCTTTCACAGGCTATTTAATATTTTAAATTTATGGACACCAACTTGGAGTGTCATTCTTGGACTGATGGCTTGCCCTCCCCTCCCCTCTATAGCACAACTTATGAAAAGCTATCAGGAGAGAGGGAGATTTCTGAAGGCCTGAATAATTGAATTTTCTTCATGTTGTACTGTTTTATTGCACCAGGAGACAAGAGAACTATGTCATAAAACTTGACATTGTGAACTATGACTTGCAAATCAGATACAAACTACTACTTTCATTGTAGCTTACGTGCATGAGAGTGCATGTGTGTTTGTGTGTGTGTATTCTGTGTCAGGGTTCCAAGTAATAGGTCCATTGCAAGCAAAAACTCTGAGGCCGGTGAATTCGTCAAAGAATAGCTTTATTGGAAATATATCTTTTTTTTTACTGACAAAAGTTTTTATTTTTATAATCAAACATACAAACAATACATAATCAATCATTGAGTGTATCATCTAAATACATCTTTTATATCTTCTTCTTACTCCTCCATTATTTATAATGTCTTAATATCATCATTTCTGATGATATTAGAAGGGAGAGCCTTCTCTGTGGCAGCGCCGCCCTCTGGAATGACCTACCCCCGGAGATACGCAGGATTCCAGATCTCCGGACCTTTCGTTGGGCCCTTAAAACCCATTTGTTCCATCTAGCTGGGCTAGCTTGATCCCATCCTCCGTTTTTAAATTTGACATTGATTTTAAATTGGGTTGTTTTAATTCTCGGCCGAATAATATTTAATAATTTTTAATTGTTTTTAACTTTTGTATACCATGTTTTATTCTGGCTGTTCACCGCCCTGAGTCCGCAAGGAGAAGGGCGGTTTATAAATTGAAATAATAATAATAATAATAATAATAATAATAATAATAATAATAATAATAATAATAATAATAATAATAATAATAATTTCATTTATTATGTCATTTCCCCCAGATTTTTTGTTTCTCTATTTACCTATCTTTTTATTTTATTGAAAATAATACAACAATTTAATCCCCACGCACCCTTCAACCCCCCCTTCCCACACACACACACCTGACTTCCCAGAGCAAAAACAGGATATAACATTTAACAAACATAAGCTAAAATATTTATTGGAAATACTAAATTGGCACATATCTGGTGAAAACCAACTCTGAAAAGCCCCCTGCTTTTCACCTAATTAAAAGTAAAAGTTTTCCCCTCAACACCAAACAGTCAGTCACATGGCCCAATCATGGCAGCATCTGCAAATCTGGTGACATCACTCCTCCTTCCTCGGGCCAGGTGTGAGAACATCCTTGGTTCCCAGGGGAAAGTATTTTACTTTGACTACACAAACCCAGCTATCTCTTAATTCCCCCTCTCTATCCCTCGCTGCAGTGTGGCAACACTGAAGCTCCAAGATGGTTTCGGCCAGGTCAGCTTCAAGGTTGACATTCTGTTATAAAGAATATTCAGTAATTGCTAATAAGTTAGGATCAATTCACATCTTACAATAGCCCAAATACTTCCATAATATTTATGTAATTCTAAGCAGAACTGCTTTTTGTAAACTATAATAGTTAGTCCAAAATACAGAAGTTGTGTCATAGTCAGATCATTTCCTGATTGCTCTTTGGCTGACTGCTGCATACCTTCCTGCAGAACTTTTGGGCTTATTAGATCAAACTCCTACCTGAGGGACCCCTTACTCCAATTGTCTCTGCCCACATGATAGGTTCTAGCATCGTGAATTCCTCTGTCTATGAAACATTGTCATATTGTGAGACTGAAGAAATGTGTCTTCTCAGTCAGTATTTTTCTAGATGTAGGACATAAGTGAGAAGTAGTGAAAGGGATTTTTCCAAGAAAAAAAGTTTTGACCAAGGAAAAAAGCTATTGCTGTGGATGAGGAAACCCAATTCTATTAGATCTTAAGTCTTATAGCTGGGATACACAATTTTGTGGGCAGAAAAAAAATAGTAGCAAATGCCAAGAAAAAAATTAATTTGATTACTTTCAATTTGCATTTATATTTAATTAAAAGTGACTTTGGATAAGACAATTATGCCCCAGTTATGTTTTCAATCATTACCCCTATTAATAATTACAAATTGTTAATAAATTTCCTTAGAAGGCTACCTCCTAGCTTAGAGGAGCCATATGCTGCCTATGTGTTTCAGGTGGCTCATGCCAGAGGTTCCTATTTCAAGACAGAAAACAATAATGCTTGATTTTTACCAAGACATGTGATTTCATTGCTTCTTTCAATTAAATCACTCATCCACTCATTAAGGAGTTGGATAATCAGATAAGGTGAAGCTGTTCAAAGAGAAGAGTGAATAAAGCAGCCAATGATGCTTATTTTCCTCATGAGCAGTTGGCAGGCTGAAGAGTTTCTGTCCCCTGACATTTACATCTACTGCCTCAGCAAGAATTGAGAAATGAACCTTTATGATAAAGCAAATATACTTAAACTTCTTTGAATTTCATAGGGTTTCTCTGTTAAGCAGTCACTCTGTCAGTCCATTTGAAAAAAAATGTTTATTGGTTCTGGATTATACTACAGCCTTTATATTAGATGGTGAGGTTGCCAAGGTAGCACCTGCTGTGCAATTTGAGCTCCAAGCCAAAAAGGATGTATGATTTAAATCAAAATGGGATTGTATTGCTCTGGGCCTGTAATGCTCCAAGTCTGAAATCAATGATTTGGGATGAAGTTGGACTAGGATATGTTGATGGTTTCTCTCCAGATCATTTGCAGTAGATCTGTAGCAGTGGTGAAATTCAATTTTTTTTAGTACCGGTTCTGTGGGCACGGCTTGGTGGATGTGGTGTGGCTTGGTGGGCATGGCAGGGGAAGGATACTGTAAAATCCCCATTCCCACCTCACTCTGGGGCCAGCTAGAGGTGGTATTTGCCGGTTCTCTGAACTAGTCAAAATTTTTGCTACTGGTTCTCTGAACTGCTCAAAATTTCTGCTACCGGTTCTCCAGAACTTGTCAGAAGCTGCTGATTTCACCCAAACCAGAACCTGATTTCACCCTTGATCTGTAGGGATTTCTAGGTCTTAATAATTTAAGAAGAGCAAAAACAAGTCAATCCCATGTTCCAAATTAGACTTTTAAAGTCAAGGAAGCTTAAGCGACATCTAGAATTATATGCAAGCTCTAGTTCTAATACTGAAAACTCATTTCTGGGCCAACACTTAGAAACTGCCCCTGAATTCCATATTTGCCACAGCTGCTCTGTGATTGGTTCCAGTGCAGGTTTTGCATATCTTTCAATTATGATTAGAAGCATTAGCAATGTGTGCCTTTATGTAACTATATAATTGTATATATCCCATTGCAAGTATCCCTATACAAAATTACCAGCTGAAGGTGGTAACCGCTGTGGCCTATTATATTTGGAAACCAGAATGGGGACAAATACACTTTTGTGGTGTCTATTACTAAAATAGCTTTCTTCCACTTCAGTTAAGGATGCTGCCAACTGTCATAGATTCTAGACAAATTCCTCTCTATCTCTTATCTCTGGTAAGTTTGCTTATCTCTTCTTCCTTGGGCCACAGAGAAACAATATCTTGATCCTAACTGGTGGCAATTTGTGACATAACCAGTTTCAAAGTTACGGAGGAATACCTTAGAATTTCAGTCTACAATAGAATTAATTAATGTGAAAAACAAGATAGGAAGCGTATTTTGAGGACGTCTTTTGGAATTTTTTATAATACTTTTAATGGTACCAGCTGGATGTGTGCTTCCATATTCTGGGAAATATGGAGCAGGCTGCATTCTGGGTTATGTGACTGGGAGAGGAACTTAGAACAGCATCATTCCAAGCTACTGTCCATCTGTTTCTCTCTTGGGGATAATTGCCAAACTTTTCCAGATATATTTACTCTGTAGTGCTGGTCTGATTAAAATTTAGTCCTTGTTCTAGTTCAATTTCTATATGGTTACTATGCTGACAAAGTCATAACTCTTTCTTGCTAGGTGGCTAAATGGAAAGAAGGAAGAATTTTAATTGGACCTTCTGAGATATATGTTTGATAATCCACACCTAAGGGTGATTGATCCATTCGTTTCAATAGTACACATGCAAGTAACAGTTTTAAAACTTAGGCTAGTTTGTGGGTTAATCAATATCACAAGCTTGTCTCTAAATATAGAGAGTCTAATGCTATAGCTATGGGTCAAAAGAGTTTCTGTCATAGCTATTCATACCAGCGTTTAAATTCGTATATGCAATTACATTTATATCCATCAATAAAAGCTCTCAGTTTTTGTTTTGTTTTTTTTATTGAAAAAGTTTTACAATACAGAATTTTTTTCATTTTCACCCCCCCTCCCCAGTCCCCCTACCCAACCCCTCCCATCCTCCCTCAACCCCAGCCCCTTCCCTCCCCATCCCCCCCCGACTTCCGCTACAAGTTAAAAAAAACAAAATTTAGAACAAGGGAAAAAGAAAAAGATTATTAAATATTCAAATTCTAAATTAAACAAATTTCGAAAGAGGAAGAGAAAGAGAAAGAAGGAAAGAAGAAAAAAAATATAAAAAAACAAAAAACCAGACCTTAATATATTTAAACAATATTATAATAATAATTAAAAAAAACCATTAATAACCATTATAATTAAGAACACCATTATAATTCTATCCTAACTACACCCCTTAACTAAAAAAAACCCCCCAAAAAACATAAAACATATATATGCATATATATTTATAATCACGCAGTTATATCATTAAGAAAATTATCTTTTGTTTAATTCATTCCTCAGTCTGTATAATCCAAATTTCAATCTTCTCTTCAACTTGATTGAAGTCAAACATATTTCCTTACATAAATCCTGCTTCAATAATCTTCATCTTGCCGCTGCCCCCATCAGCAAAGTAAAACATTTCCCCACACAACCCCCCGAGTGACTTTATATGAATAATATCCAACCACGAAGATATTCACACCTCTAGGAAAATTCATTCAAGCTAACTTATACTATACCTAAAAATAGGCTTTTGCAGTCTTGACATTCAAGCCTTGAAGAAAAAAAAAAGAGAGAAAAAAAAACCAACTAAGAGCTGCATTCCCAGATGTTCCTTTAAAATTATTTCAAATCCTGCCACCCTTTGCAATTCAATCCTTCGGGTTATAAGATATTTTCAATTTTGTAGTCTTCTCCTAGAAAATAAGTTCCACAAAAAATATATAATTGGGTAACCAGTGATCGCTGCTAATTTTGCAGCAATCTATCAGAACTCAGGATATCATGTCCAATCCAGG
Organism: Masticophis lateralis; assembly: GCA_030761175.1. Classification (NCBI taxonomy): domain Eukaryota; kingdom Metazoa; phylum Chordata; class Lepidosauria; order Squamata; family Colubridae; genus Masticophis; species Masticophis lateralis. The sequence continues at coordinate 307,576,929 of JAUDYJ010000001.1, read as the reverse complement.
ATAAACTTCATAGTAAATTTTTATAATCCATTTTGATATATAAGTTTAAAGTTAGTCCAACTCAGAATGAACTTTTAACAAATTGTTGTACATCTTAAAAGAATTTTTATAATCCATTTTTTCCAAATCTTTCAATGCTTTCTGATTCAGTATCAAACAATTCACGATGCTCTTTAAATTTATCACCTGTGGTTTCCAGTCGGATTTCTTCATTGACTTCTAGTTCCTGTCCTGTCTCAGTTTTGTAGATTGGAAAGCAATAGGCCTTTCACAACTTTAAAAAAAAAATTGAATATGTATCAAATATTATGGTTCAGCATTTCTTCCTTTCCTGAAAATTAAGCAGCCATTCTGAAATACACTGTGTTTTCAATAAATTACTTTAACAAATCATGCTTAATGGATGAGTTGTTATGATATCTTCTTTGAGATGTCAACACTTTTATGTCAAACAGTATAAATATTCACTTTTTTTTTTTTTTTGTTATGGCAAGCCGTTTTGCAGTGTTTTAATCCTCCTAAAGTCATTCTTCCAAACAAAACATGCTGGGGCAGTAACAAAAGGCTCTGTGGCTCCAGCCTTCAGCCCTGGCGATGTGCAAATATGGGCATGTTTTAATACTCTAAAATATGAACTTTAGCATCTCAAATGAAATAAGGATCAAACATGGAACAACAACAGATTTTTTTTTCATGGCAGTAATAGCAACAAACATAAAATACGATATTCAAGAACAAGAAGAAAGGTAAGGTATTTTATTCCTCCTCATACTCACCTATTTATGAACTGAAAGCCTGTGTGGTTATTATTATTTTTGTTTAGACTTAATACTTGTATTAGATTGGCCAGTTTTCATAAGACAAATTACCAAAAAAATTATCTTTTTTCAGAGGGTGGGATACTCCATTTTGTATTGCATTGCATTGAATGCTGGCCTTCTCCTGCATCCAATAGTTTACCTCACCTTTATAGTACAAATGGATTTTTAAATTCAAGCTTAAATTATCCCTCCCAGAGGAAATGGTACGAAGCCATATCTGTAAACTTTCCACAGTCCAGAGAATATCAAGCACATAGGGGTACAGCAAGAGTTCAAATATGGATACCGCAAATCATGAATCCATGCTATTTCTCTGTAGAGCTACAGAGGTCATTCATTCCAAAATTTTAAAATGGACATGAAATTATATTATTTTGCACCACCTTAATATCTTTTCAGAATTGTGAATGTGGTCCACAAAATAAAATCTGTATGTACCATGTTTCCCTGAAAATAAGACCCTGTTTTATATTTTTTTTGAACCCTGAAATAAGCGCTTGGCCTTATTTTCAGGGAGGTCTTATTATTTTGGGGCACATGGATTAGATTAGATTAGATTTATTATATTTATATACTGCCCCTCTCCTGAAGGACTCAGGGCGGTGAACAGCCAACAATTAAAATACAGAAAATACAAAATTTAAAACAGTATTAAAATCCAATTAAATTAATTTGGCCCATAGTTAAAACCCCATTATTAAATTGCATAATTAGCAATTTAAGTTAAAACAATTAAAAGAGTAGACTCATCTTGCCATCTTACTTGAATTCTAGCTCTGTCTCCCTAACCCTAACCAGAGAAAATGGAAGAGACCAGCTGCACATTCATTTAAATATTTTTGGGGAGGGCTTATTTTTGAGGGGGGGGCTTATTTTAGCACATGCGTTCAAAAGCCCAATTGGGCTTATTATCAGGGATGTCTTATTTTCGGGGAAACAGGGTAAAACATGTGGTGATAACATAAGCTGCCATAAATTGCCATGAGAGCAAGCACAGGAAGCCCACACTTTTTGCCATATTTTTGAAATGTAAATTCACTGTTCACAATATTAGTAGTAGTAGATAAACCTCAGCCTGAATACATGAAAATCCAAGTACATATAGAAAGAACAGGATTTTTTGCAAACCTTTAGTAGATCAGTAGGACAAAGTTTGAATACTTAGAAGTCTAGTCATCTAAATGAGCATAGCATGTCTCTTCTCTCATTTCATCTTCCTTAACTCTTCCTTAAACTCCAGGGCATGATGGATCCTCAAGCTGGGGGAAGTTATGGGTGGTAGCCTGAGTCAACCCCCCTTATTTTAAGTAGTGACTAAGGCTTTGGATGGACTGTTAGGCAACAAGACTGAATCAACTTCTTATCAATCCATGTATTATTATTTCCAGCAGAAAAAAGTAAGGAATCGGCAGCTAGCTGGAATGACACTGGATTAACAGCATCACTAAAGTTTCTATGATTAAGATATATAGCCTCATGTAGACTTCATGTGGATGTTAAATAGGAATCAGAAATGATCAAGCTGTATGGCTCTTCACAAAGCAAAGGTATAGGGCTGGATATCTCTCCCACTCCATTCATCTTCCTGCCATACTGACTAGAACTAGATGTAAAGGAAGAAATACTACTATAACACTATGCCTTAAACCTGAGCTAGCCCAAAGTAGATCATGATCAATGATATCAAAAGCCATCAAGATATCAATAACAACTAGGTTGATCACAGGTAACATTCTAGTCCTAGGAAATTAACAAGCATGGTCCAGATCTTCTCAATACTATATCCAGATCTGACACCTGACCAGAAGGATGCAAATAATATTTTTTCTCCAGGTCTTTCTGCAAATGCAACTTGGCCAACTTCTTAGCAACCTTCAGCAGAAACAGAAGGTTAGAGACAGATTGGAAAGGTAGTTAAACCCAGATGGCTATGCCCACATCTCTGAGGACCCTGTCCACTTTCTCAAGACCAGCAGGTTCAGACTCCTTCTAGATAACCAAGACCAAATGTATCTCAGTAACTCAGCAGGTTCTACAGAACTGAAGTTCAGCTCAAAGTGGTTCAGAGCAGTGTATTGATCATAGTCCTCAATAGCAGACCAAACAAATACTTCTCCATAGCAGGGAGAAGTAGATGATTTCTAAAAAATCAATATTTGCAAATGTTTGAATGCTTAACATTGCCAATAAGAAATACTTCTGCAATTACTTGATAGAAATCACACCCCATGTGCTTCTCTGTTTCAACTTTAGCTTTACCTCCTGTCATTGGCAATGAAAATAATACGTCCACAAATAAAATGTAGCATTTTGGAAAAGCTAACACCATCCTGAGAAAAAGGGAAGTGTGAGAAAGGTACTCAAAATAACCCAACTGCGATTTAGTTAAAGAGACTTTCAGCCTTTTTAGATGATTCCAGGGGGGAAAAAAGCACTAAGAACTCCAGATATGTTATTCACTATAGTGAGGTAGTTACATAGCTTATTCCCTTATGCAGCATAGCTGTAACCTTCTTATCTGTTTTGTTTGTTCTTGGGTGAAGCTGAAACTTTAAATTAGTAAATTAGTAAACATAATGGGAATGTCACTAATTCACATTGAGTATCTATGATACCATCTACAATTATGAAACCAGGAGTCCTAGATTAATGTTATATGGTAAGAATAAATATTATGAATGAATCCCAAATTTATGGATTATTACTAAAAGTGTCACATGCCATGCAGAAGCAGATGAGACTCTTTGCTGTCATGTGTGACATATATGGAACATTCGAGCATTTTAGACCTGACCAGTTTTCATTCTGCTGTGTGTGATACATTACATTTTATAAGCAAGAGAGTTTTGGCTTCATTCCATAATTTAGCAGGAAAGGACAAGAGCATAAATGGTACTAGGATGATTGATCTGTAGGCCATAACTCAGTCCAAGGGGGCTATTCCTGGAACTTGATTAGATGCCGAGAATATTAAAAGGCACAAATACATTTATGAATCACAAAATGCTCACCAATGAGGCTTAGAATTGAGTCCATTGATTCATTAATTGAACTCAACTGAATTGTAATAGCATTTAATGTTCATTAGCCCTTTATTAGCATAATACAGCAGGTTTTTATATGGCCTTGTACATCTCTCTCGACGTGTTCGTAACTAAAAGTTTCCTGTTTCTATTGAATAGCCATTCCAGAAATTAAATGAAATGTGTACCAGACAACATCTTTCTTTATTGGCTGCCTGAGAAAGTTGCAGTTTTGGAATATATATCTTTGTCTTCTTCATTTTAAGAATGGATTTTCTTCTGCTCTGACATAGTATCTCTTGTGGGTAGGATTATGGCAGCCAGTGGCCCTATCATGGATTGCTGGCAGTGGTGGGATTCAAATAATTTAACAACCGGTTCTCTTCCCTAATGATTTCTTCCAACAACCAATTCACCAAACTGCTCAGAAAATTGACAACCGTTTCTCCCGAAGTGGTGCGAACTGTCTGAATCTGACCACTGATTACTGGATAAGCCTCACCTCCTAGTTCCATCTTTTCTGCAATGACAAAAGGATAATCACATTGCTGACTAATATAGTTCAATCATGATTTCTATGACTGAGTATTTTTACATAAAGAATATATATGAGAAGAAGGAGGCTCTGGGGCATACTAATGACTTCACAGCCCAATGTAACACGGCACACTGGTCCCTTACTTGTATAGGAAGTTAGCACCCACCCCTTTCCTAGAAGAATGAAATATTTTAGGAAATATTAAAAAGGCAGAATATATTTCCCTGGATGGAAAAAAAAACAAAAACATGTTTTAAAGACAAAGCAACTCCCACCATCCTACCTCTCCCCCACCTTTGTCAATGGACCATCATCTCCAACACAGTAGGACCCATCTAGCAACAGAAACTCCCCACATGACATCTGGGGAGATTACATCAGTCAGCAAGGCTAGTTATGACCTCTGACAGCAACCAATCAGGATACTCTTCCTGTGTCCCAGGAAGTTCAAAGCCAGAGAGGGTATAAAACCCAGGGACTCTCAGCATCTCTTCCCTTTTCTGCTCAGGATCTCAAACCATGTGATTCTATCCACCATTAAACCATCTTTCCAAGCAGTCTCCATGTTTCTAGTGTCTTTTTCTCCACTTGGAACTGAACCCAGAAGGATATTTCTTCCAACACTTACATATCGGAAAAGGCAAATCTATGTACATTCAACTGAACCCATGTCAGTTTCTCTTTTCTTACATACAGTAGATGTGAGGACAGAGCCAAGACTAGCTCATGGAATGATCTGGGGCACATTTATACCCTTTTTTCTTGGAAAATATTTGGAAGACTTGAAAATAGCTTACTTTGTACCTTTGTCCCTACTTTTTTTCAATGCTCAAATTTCATCTTTTCTTTTCCATACTTTTGAGCTTTTGCCGATTCTGGGTATTTGAAAAGAGATACTTCACATATTGTGGAAGAAATAATAGGTTGCTATTATTCCTCTCTCCCATTGTTATCTACCATTTTATGGAAAGAGGCAGGAATATATTATGATGTTGTTGGGTTTTTTTATGTGCCACTGAGTGAAAAATAATTCATACTGACTTGAAAGAAATATTTGTTTGAATGCCTAAGGTCTGAAAAACTTAGAAAAACACATAACACATTCCCATTGATTGTTACTGTTCTTTCACATAAATAGCAGTTGCAAGTGACTATAAATGCATAAATCCTTGTCTTCATTTTCCATGAAGCACTTGGGAGAGACTCTTCATGAACTAAACTCATTAACCCCCCTCTAGTATGAGTTATCTTTGAAAGTAGGCATTTGGCTAAGCACTGAGAGATTGAGATAGCCATCGGCCAGATAGCCTGAAGGTTTCACTCTTTCTTGCCTTTGCCAGAATTCAGAATCATCACTGTTATCCTCAATTAGACTAAAGGTACTATTTACCTCAGCACAAAGCCCTAGTTTGACACAAAGATGCACCCATTAGGCACAGATCTTCATCTCAAACTGTCAGCATCAAAAGCAGTTATTGTGTTTTTACACTGAAAATGGCCAAAAAACAAAGAATTGCAGACGGATTTCCTTTGAGTTTGATCCAGGAGTCAAGTGGGGGCGGGGGGGTGGGGTTGAACTCCTGTCGTTCTGTAACACACACTTTGAAAGAAAGAAAGGAATGCTTTAGATAAATGTATCCTTCAGCGATTCTTAAATAAATGTACAGGTAATGTAAAGTTTATAGTAAGGCATTATAGAAAAAAAAAAGAATTAGAAAAAGCTTGCTAACTGAAAGGTTAAAATAATAAATGTTCATATTTAAGCAACTGTTCACATGCAATATAAAAGTACAAATAAAAGAAAACTAGGCAAAATTACATACATTTAGCTTGCAAATACTTTAGATATTAATTCACAAAATTATTGAAATATTGAAGCTTGAAATGCCATGGCCATTCCATTGCCCCATTTTCCAAACATCTTTAAAAATCAGCATTATTTTATTTTTGTTAGGGTTATGCATTGTCTGTATATTGTATAATTTGTCCTAATTTCCTAATTTCCTAAATTCTGTGAGTGCCTATTGTTGCTAAATTGTTGGATTACCAATAGACTAATTTTTAAATGCTCTCTGTGCACATCTAAAACTCCTTTGTCATTCAGAAAACCTCCAGGGAGCAGTGCTTACTTGATACCTAAGTTTCATATATCTTCTGATTTCTGTTTTCTACATAACTGTATTGTATTGAAACATCTAGTGTATGCTGCACAAATGGAGATATCACACCCCTTTCAGACTCTACTCCCCAACTGACAACTATTCTTCTTGAAATCCACTGAAACATTTGTTTGAGTGGTGCCTACCACTCTCCAAACGTTGTTGAACAATAGTTATAATGGCCACTCTTGATTGAAGATGAAATCAGTGGTTGGTGATTGAGACAGAATGTGTAGAAATCATGTTAAAAACAATAGGAATTTTTGCAGTTTGACTTCCATTTGGCAATGTAAGTAAAAAGAAAAAAGAAAAAGAAAAGAAGATAGGAATAACGTGCTACTTTTGCATGTTGCTCTTTTATTTAAAATTTCCGGTCCTCTCTTTTATCAAAATACCATTGGCAGTGGGGATGGAAAACACATGTTCCCATTATCATTTCCTGTTCATCAATGTTGATCTGTCATATGTCACATTTTCTCTCCTTGGAGACATATGGTGAGTGTTAGGGATAATAGCTGCAGCATGTTGATCCAAATCTGACAAGTTCTATCTGACACATGAGATGAATGAGTGACATTTGTCTTGACAGATGAAAAGGGGGTGGATGGGATTTTTTGACACTCCTTTTATTTCCAAGGATGCTTTAATGGAACAGAAGCCATTGTTTTGGAATATATAATTATTTTTTTAGTATGAATGTTTTTCTCCATTCTTTCATATCTCTCTTACCCCTCTCTCTCCTGGTCATTACTGATGTTATGACTGCATGGTCACTCCATTGCTGAAATTATTATATTTTGGGAAGGAAGGAAGGAAGGAAGGAAGGAAGGAAGGAAGGAAGGAAGGAAGGAAGGAGGGAGGGAGGGAGGGAGGGAGGGAGGGAGGGAGGGAGGGAGGGAGGGAGGGGAAGTTGATGGGTGTGCTCTTTAGTGCTTTAACATATTTCCTCTGATTGTCTCTTGAAAGCATGAGACAATCTCTCTGGAACAAGCCCATCTTCATACATAAATGCAGCATCAAAGTGTTGGATCAGAATTTGGCTTAGAATAAAACATTTTTTACAGAATCCATTTCTTTTTCTAATCATCATAGGCTTTCCTGTATTTAGATCAGCAATCACTGTTGGAAAAATATCAAGGTGGAGGGCACTTTGTAGTTAATAGTTTAGAGACAATTATTTTGTAACTGCCAATATTTTGTTTTGGAACTCCTGAATAATCTAAAGCCTTGGTATAAAGGGAATCTCAACTGTGAAGTTGAGTATTAATTTTAAAATAATTTCTTATTGTGTTTCTGCCATGTGATTCACAGGCTTATATGAGATAATAAACTGGTATCAGTAGTCTGGCTATTCTCATTCCTTGAAAAACCTATCCTGGGTTCCTTTCATTTTGTCAGTGCTTCAAGGTAGACCACACTGGGTTATCAGAGTTAAGAATGGCAGTACTATTTTATTATAAGATAACAGTAACAGAATCTTACAAGTTTAATTGTGCTCTTCCTCACCCCCTCTGATCCTAATGAGAACTTACTTCTGAGATGGTTACTCACATTACATTTTTGCTCAGATTCAAAATTCTTTCTTTTGAGAAAAGTAAGGTTCTACATTTAGACAAGAAAAATCAAATGCACAGATATACGTGGCTCAACAGTATTAACTGTGAGACAGATCTACCATAGATGTCCTAGTGGACTATCATTTAATTATGAGCCAGCACTGTGATACAGCTGGCAAAAAAGCCAATGCAGTCCTAGCTACATCAACAGAGAGATAGCATCCAGATCATAATAAAGTGATAATACTGCATTATACTGCACTAGAAAGGTCATACTTGGAATATTGCATCCAGTTCTGGTTACCACAATGCAAAAAAAAAAAAAAAAAAAATGAAACCCTTGAAAATGTGCTGAGAAGATTAGAAGATTATAAGTGATCTGGAGGCTAAAACATTTGATAAACAGTTAAGGCAAGGGTTGGCAATCTTAAAAACTCAATGAACCATTTGGATCCGTTTCCCACAGAAAAGAAAACACTGGGAGTCACAAAACCCTTTTGACATCTAAAAGGAAGATAACACTGCATATATCATTTTTTACATTTATGCTATGTATATAAAAAAAATATACTGTGTTGCATTTATGAAATCAATGAACTGCTACAGAGAAAACAAATTTTTATTTCTGCATGCAGCAAAAACATTTTAAGCTCTGAAAAAAAAAATGGGTTGAAAACCTCAATAAATCGTGTGCCGGCAGGTGTCTCACATTGGCAGTTGTGATACATATTTTGAGCAACAGGGAGTTGCAGCAGAGGGATGAAAGAGCCACACGTGGCTCCTGAGCCGCGGGTTGCAGACCCTTCAGTTAAGAAAACCAGGTATGTCTAGTCTATCAAAGAGAAGGATTAGGGGTTGACATAATAGCTATCTTCCAGTACTTAAAGGACTGTCATGGAAAAGAGGGGTTTGACTGAGGACAGGGCAAGAAGCAATGGGTAGAAACTCATTTAAGAAAGATCTAACCTAGAACTAAGAAGAAATTTCTTGACAGTTGGAACAATTAATCAATGGAGTAGATTGCCTCCTGGAGAAGTAAGTGCTCCATCATTGAATGTTTCCACCACCATTCCTTGAAGATGGAAGAAGTTGGCATACTGAGCAGAAGATTGGACTAGAACACCAACAGAATCTATGGTTCTGATTCTTTTATCTGATTGTTGCCTTGGTTATTTCTCCTGTTCCTCAAGGTTGTTTTTAGTGCCTGTTGCACCCTCCCTCCACCTCCTTCTCTGCCTCCCAAAAAGAATAATATTATTTAACCCAGTTGTCTATGTACTGTGCATGGTCAATAGATTTAAACACCATCTATGTATCCCAAAATATTGAGATTTTGTTCTTTTGTTTGCTTTTGCTACTCCAGAATGAATAAAACTGTAATGATATGTGGGAATGATCTCAGGAGATAGGAGGAAAAGTCACAGCCCAGTCAACAATATTATAAGTGAATTTTGAGTCCAACAGAAGGAAGAGAAGGAAGAGGTGACAATAGTATCTCAGAAGGAAACCTCTCTAGTTTTTAGGAGCATAAAGAGTGAAGGACAGGCAGGGTACTTGCAGACTTGCAAGACTAATGTTAGCCCTGTGAAGTAGTTCAGACAAGAAGTACAATCAGCAACACTAGCTCTTTCTTTAAAGTTACATTAACAAATCTGAAAATATAGGCAAACCTCCTTTAGCATGTTAATGCAGAATGCTGAATATGGATGAATTTATTATGAACCATACTACAGTGTCTATGTGGCCACTGTGTGCAGGGGTGGGATTCTACCGGTTCGGATCAGTTTGGGTGAACTGGTAGCTCCGATGATCAGCCGGGAGTGAACCAGTTTGCTTCGACAATCAGGTCAACCTGCCCCCCCTCCCCGCACTTTACTTACCTTTATCTTCTCAGCTGATTGGCGTAGCAGAGTGGATTGCCATGCCTCAGCTGTATTACTCCCAAGTGGTAACACAGAAGGTTAGTATTTGTAAAACTGCACACGTGGTGCAGTGCTCGTTAGGTGCACACAATCATCAAACTAGTTGTTAAACTGACAGCATCCCACTACTGACTGTGTGAATCAAGCTCTCCAGCTAAATTATATAAATTTGTTCTTAATGTTTTTAAAATAAAAATCATAAATATCACTGTTGAGCCATTGATATATTTCCTCTGAAGTATATTGTCTTCATTTTAGCAACAGTTTCACTATTGATATCCAGACAACTCCTTTTTTAAAGGAACTCTTTGATCTTGGTTTCAATTAAATTGAAGGATTTAATCCTGCTGTTTTCCAAATAATGGGATAATACTTATTTCTAACATTGTCTGTGTCTGTAAATTACATTAAAAACTATTTCCAGTTTTTGTTTTTTATTTCATTGTCATCAAAAAGTCCCATTACAAGATTCGTCTGATGTAGTTTTAGGCAAGAAGAGATTTTGATTCAGTTTTGTTTTTTGTTTTTGAGGTTAGAGGTGGGGAGGGGATGCATGTTTAACTCCACATCTTCAAATCAACTCTATGAGTTAACATGAAATGCAATTCATTTTTTCAAGCTCTGTCAACTCTTTCCTACATACAGACATAAAATAAACTGATCAAACCATGCCATGGCTTCTAATCCCACTACGTCCTTACAGAGAGTTGATTATATTGGAAAGCAAAGGCTGATATCAAAGCTTAGCAGTCTTCCCAATAAATATCAGTTGAGAGGATAGGGCATATGATTGGAGCCAAAGCTTTCCAAAGCAAATATCTACTTCTGAAATGACTTTCAACCTTTTGAGTCCATACTTCCTATGACAGATTTAATATCTTTCACAGAACATGGCCTTCCAAGGTTTTCAAGTGATTTTACAGAGCTTGTCAGAAGAGATGGCTTAAATGGAATGGCAAACTCTTTGCTTTCATTCCTGGCCTGCAGTAATAATATTTTCTCCCCTCACAAAAGAAGGAAATAACATTTAAATGACAACACAAAAGGACTTTCACAGCCAAATGTTAAGCTTGAAGTGTGTATAAAATTAATACACTGCATAAAGAAACCCTTTGGGAGATATACAGACTAAAATACACTTATTTTATTTGCAGTTTCCTTAATATATATACTATATACACATTTTTTGATCAAAGAAGCTGTATCACAAAGTTCAGAGAAATGTAAGAACTTTAGTATTAGTTTAAAAGTGAAATTGGTTCATATAAAATTTTGAGTCTAATGAATGTCTTATCTATCTCTTCAGTCAATCATAATTCAATAACACCAGCTATTACTTCAGGAAGGATTTGCTTCAAAGTGTCTTGGAAAGGTATACTAGATTCCAGAGAAAGCTTGCAGATAGTGTACATCTAATAGTGTAATGTTGTCTATCATTGTTAACAATTACTTTAATTTTACAATTTGCTTTATTATATGATACTCATCCTGGAGTGCTTTACAACAATGTTGTGAAGTAAATAAGATTTGAGCTAAAATGGATGTCATTTAGTCATCATTAATAGCTTTAACTTTGCCTAAATTGCTTCTTTGAAAGACATCAAAGCTAGAGGATATCATTATATTTTGTGCTGAAAAAAATTCCATAGACTAAGACTATGTGGTGTGAAGAAGAATCTTACTATAATTTAGTATCTAGTACATTCTTTTTCTTGATAGCTCCTGTCTGTTCTTAGGCTTCTAGAAAATGCTTGCTAAAAGAGCCAATCTACCAGTCAGTATTACAAAATGGGGGCTCCTCTGGAACAGCTTCCCAAACTAGATCCTAGAAACAGGTGAAAGCATAGATTTCCATAGTTCTCCTAATTTTTGAGGATTAATGATATAATGAGGTATCATTTTTGCATAAATCTATAATTTTAGCATTTTAGCTTAATTTCAATTTTAAGTAATTTTACTATAACTTTTTTCCCCCTATTTTTGTTATGTAAATTCTGCAGGAAATCTGGGATCTGATTGTTTTCAGGCAGTCAGATAAATGTCATAAATAAATAAAAATAAATTCATTTAAAAATAAGAGGTATTTTACTTCATTTATTCTTAGTGATTGTCGTTCAGTTTCCTTAAGTGACCATGAGTACTTGTATAGTTGTAGTATCCTGAGGTAGAGCAATCATTTCTCTATCCATGTTCCTCAGACCATACAAAATTATTTAGAACTTTGTCATGCCTTTTCAGTTATCCTTTTTTCCCTTACATTGGAAAGTTTCCCAGAACCAGTTGTTAAGTATTTGTACACATTACAGCAGCTAAGTTATAAATTCACATTTTTCCTGCTTCTCCGGGCAGAGAGGGTGGGAATGTCCAGAGTGTGTCTGACAGAGTGTGTCTGACTTTGCATTATAGCCAAAATCATAATCTTAATGGGATCCCTTTCCAAGGTTTCTGGATACCTAGCTAGACACCCAGGCAGTGCAGGGGGAAGGGGGGAGATTGTTTGGCTTAGTTGCTCTAAAATACTGGGACATAAGTCCCTAATGAAGAATTTAATTGCTATATATTTCTTTTAATAGAATTGGATGTGTACAATTGGGGTTTATGCATGAAAATTTCTCTCAGTTTATAATGTATCCATATATTTAATTCAGGAAGACTCTGGGCACAAAATTGTATTACATTAATTCAATTATAAGCAGAATTGTGGCAATGAATCTAGGATTTCAGCTGATGTCTCTTAACTAGTTAAGCCTTTACTTTTTTTTCCTGTGTGCTCTATCAGCAATATTAAAAAGCTGAAAGAGTTAAATAAAGGGCGGATGGGAGGGAGGAACCTCCAAGCACTTGTGCTTTGACCATTTACATCACATGGAATATCAAGCTATTTTTCTTTATGTCTTCAGTTCTCTCACTAAAGAGAACAGGGCCACATTTTCTAACCTTTCATTATTAAGAACTGACATCCAGCTCAAAGGGAGCTTTATATATGTATTTTTCCTGTCAATCTTACAGTCCAAAACCACATTTCTCAAGAGTTTCATTTTACCTATATTATTTAAAGGAGATTCTCAAATTTGTAGCATCAAAAGAATGAGAAATATCAATACTATTTGAAATTTTAGGAGGTCACAGCATTGCAAAGTTTGAGAATTTCTGCCTTATTGGAATAATTATGATTTGCCATTTTTAAAAAAAACAGTTTTTGTTGAAATAATTCTCCAGAGAAGGGCGGCTTATAAATCAAATTTAAAAAAATAAAATAAAATAAATAGTGCATTAATTCTTCCTAATTGTTAACTGCTTGGACATTTCATATTTTGAAGAGCTAACACTACAAATTAATGTTGGAACAAGTTGTTGTCTAATTTAGGATCCTTGCATACCACCCCATTATATATCAATTTTCATTGCCCTGCATTTATTATTATTTATTCTTAAAACCCTAGTTTGTTTTTTAATTCTCAATTGTTTTGGGGTCACACTTTTACAAAATTGCTGAGATCTTATATTTTTCAGGTTGATTTTTATTTTTTTCCCATTTCACACTAAAGTATATATTTGTAAATTAAGAACAATCATATGGTTATAAATTTTAGCTTCTCGTGATTGTTTTCTGGCTGAGAAATTGCCAAAGTCAGTTTCTACTTATTGTACTGCATATCATATTATGCTGCACAAAGTTCAAACACTGAATATGTTAGAAGAAACAGATGACAAGAAAGCATATAGCATATACGGAGTTGGGATTGTTGAGCATTAAACAATTGTGTAAACTTTTTGACGTGAAGCTGGAGCTCTGTTTGTGCTTTGGACTTTGTTTATCCTTCCTTCCAGTCTCTTAGGATCTTACCCTTTGGGTACATTTTCAAAGATTATTTGGGTGAATTGCTAACTTTTGGTTTATCTACTGGATCAAAAAAATATTCTATATGTAGATTTTGCAGAAGGCACCAGGACCTGATTCCTGCATGCACAATGGAATATTGTGCAAAAATACACATATAGGGGTATAGCAGATATTCTCCCAAATACATAATAAGTCCAAGGACATAACCTGTATACTTGTATTTTATGTGAATTTGTATAGCTTTTTCATCTTCTAAATAAAAACACAGACTATAAATGTGACTTTTTTCCCATTTCATTATTTTTATTAAAGACCCATTGTCTTTAATACAATCCACTTAACTGACAAGATAAAAATAAAAGACAAGGTAAAAGTAAAAATAAAATTAAAACTTTATTTAAAAAAAAAATCAAACAATACAGTAAATCAGGTTATGAAAAAGCATTCCAGGAGCTGAGAATAGAATTTTTTATACATCTATTAATTTCCCAACATGTTTCACATGTTTCTTTAGAGATGGATGGAAAGAGTAAATCTGACAGAAAGGAAAGATGACTGATCCTTATCCCTGACTACAATCAAATTTATTTATTTATTAGATTTATTTACTGCCCATCTGTCCTCAAGGTGACCCTGGGTGGCTTTGTATTTAAGTTAGTATTTAAATTACTTACATTTAGTACATTTAAGTGAACAGACTGCATTTTTTATCCTTGCCTTCATCTCTATTTCCTTCTTCTCCATCTGCTTATTGTTTATGTATGAATAAAACAGCAACAGCAACAACAACAAAACAGTTTGACTCTAGACCCTTATTTTCACTTTTTGTTTCTGAAATGGAATGCTTGTCTACACAACAAAGAATTTCTGTCAATATATTTTAAATATTTATAGCTAAGTCTGATGATACTACCTTTCATGTACAACATTCATCCAATTCCGTGTTGATTTATCCTTACAAGAACCATCTGTAATAAATAATCATATAAACTCATTTTTGCATAATCATTTAGGCTTCCATGTTCGCTTTATTTTTGACTATCCTCTGTTCCCCAAGTCTGATTGGTATTTTGCCATGTTTCTATAGTCAGTACAAACAATACAATTTTAACATCATTCTCCTTTACCAGTTGCTATAATGAATTGTTTTTCTAGCTACGCACACAGTTGTTATAAAACCACACATGGATTAAAAGATAAAGTGAAATATGCAGAAATATATGTGTCAGAGACACACACATATACTATATTTACTTATGATGATCCCAACCATGAACCATCTACCTAGAGTTTCATTTTACAATTGGTTTCTTTGGCTGTACTCAAGCAACTAATGAATAGTGAAATTATATCTGGTTTGGCTCCGACTTAAAATTGTTAGAGTTATGGTGAGGGTTGATCACTATTTGTTGGACACATATTTTAAAAGTGACATTTTTCCTATATATTCATATAATGCAGAAATGTGTGTTAAAAGGTTCAATGGATTACCTGGATTAAAAAAAGAAATTAGTAAGGGAGTAACTCTAAATGTCTTCAATTCATCCTTGATGTTAATTAGAAAAATATGGATCTCCATGATGTTTAGATCCCTGCAATCATAGATGCCATCTTCCTCCTTTAGTGTACATTAGTCCAAAAAGTTCATTTATAAACAGAGTGTAATAAATGCCTTCTTTCAATTGTTTTCTAGAAAAGTATAGCTCTATATCTTCAAGGTTAATCTAACCTAACACCAACAGGGAAAGAAGACTTAATCTAATATAAAACATTGCTTATTTCAGTAAGTTCAATAGGTTTAAGTATGTCTCCCTTTTGTTTGAACTCTGGCTTTATAGCAGAAAGCCTCATTCCCTGATTTGAGGAAAAATCAAAGACAGTTCCTTCAGAACAATCTATGTCCAAGGCAGTTGCCCTGTGATTGACCCACATTTTTTAATTAACACTAGGAAGACAGATTGCACAGACAACCATTTTGTGTTTCTATTCACTCTTGTGAGCTGTGAGGTTTTATTTATTTAAAACTTTTATAGATAGAATATCCCGAGATCTTGGCAGTTCAATCATTTACAGCAATTTAGTCTTGGTAGGATTAACTTGGAGATGATTCCTCCCAATGCAAATCCACACAGCCTCCATGCACTGGGGCAGCACATTGACAACCTAGTTGGCCCAAGGTTAAAAGATGTAAGTGGGTAACATCAGCATATTGATGGTGCCAAACTCAAAACTGGCAAATGACATCACTGGATTACAGAATGGATCAGTAAATTTAAAAAAAAATCCTGCAAGAGGACAATGATTTAAAAAAAAAAAAAAAACAATTCTTGTGAATTCCTGCCAAAAATCTGTACGGACATTCTAATGCAGTTACTATGTTTCAAGGACTGATTGGAAAGAATCTTTGTTTTTCATTAATTGTGTTGACCAATTTCATCTCTTACTGCTGGGTATACAATTGAAATGAAAGTACATGAAGTATCCAAATGTACACTTTCCCTGAACTGACTATCATGGGAAGACAATCAACATAGACCAAATAGCATGTAGACTATTTGAACCAAAATGTTTCCAAAGCTGTCATCTGAATTTTTGAGGGGAAAAACAAAACGCTTGCTCACAGTTCAAACCATCTGGTTCTACTCTAGGAGGACTTATTTCTTTTTATACAAGTGGATAAAAGAGCTCAAGCAAAGTGTCTTGTTTGAAGAATGTTTGTTCAGTTGCAGTGAGGATGTAGACATGACCTTTCTTTAGCCATGCAACTGGAATCATTCTTACAGTCTTCTGGTGAAATAAAACAGGTTGCCATATGGGAACAGTGTGACCCATGCTCCGATTGCTCTTGCAAAAATCCAGTGAGTTCTGACTCTCAAACTAAGTTGGAGGTTCTAGAATTGTTGCATAACCCACTGTCACATAAAACATGCAACTCAACACTGTTGTACACTAAAATAGGATTACATCATTAAACTCCTCTAAGGCTAATCCAGATCCTGCTTCTCATTCTAATTCTTCCTTACCTATATTCAGAGGTAGTATTCAGCAGGGTTCTGGAAAACTGGTAGCGGAAATTTTGAGTAATTCAGAGAACCGGTAAATTCCACCTCTGATTGGCCCCGCCCCATCTATTCTCTGCCTCCCGAGTCCCAGCTGATCGGGAGGAAATGGGAATTTTGCAGTATCCTTCCCCTTGAGTGGGGAGGGAATGGAGATTTTACAGTATCCTTCCCCTGGAGTGGAATGGGAATGGAGATTTTACAGTATCCTTCCCTTGCCACTCCCACCAAGCCATGCCATGCCCACCAAGCCATGCCCACAGAACTGGTAGTAAAAAATTTTGAATCCCACCACTGCCCATACTGGTAGGGTGGATGTATGGCAGAAGGCATACAGGCACTGTCTTAGAAGCTTACATATACTATTACAAGTTAAGAAACTTGTTACAAAACTAGATATGGCAGATATGGCAGGAAGGAATGCTTAGCAGCTGCGATATAGAGCCTTGGTGGTGCTGTGGACTAAAGTGCTGTTAAGTAGCACTTAGCTGCCAGCTGCCTGCAATTACTGCGAGTTCAAATCTCACCAGGCTTAAGGTTGACTCAGTCTTCCATCCTTCCAAAGTAGATAAAATGAGGACCTGGATTGTAGGGGCAATATGCTGACTTTGTATAAAAAAGAACACCGCTTGTGGGGGGCAAAAGCCCTTCTAAGCAGGTATATACAAAAGTATGAAGGCTATTAACACATTGTAAGCTGCCCTGAGTCTCCAGAGAAGGGTGGCATATAAATCGAACAAATAAATAAATAAATAAATAAATAAATAAATAAATAAATAAATAAATAAATAAATAAATAAATATTTTTTAAAAAAATGCTAATGGCTGCTTAGCAAAGGCCCTTCATTTCTGATTTCAAGGATAGGGCATTTAGGAAGGAGAAAGGAGAGAAATAATATAATATTTAAAACTTCTTCCCATGATGAAAACAGTTCTAGAAATTTACATCTAGGATCCAAATCATTGGGACCAAAATAATTTAATTTAAGTTTAATATACTGATCAGAAAACAAAAAATGCATACACAATATAAGGAACAAACATTCCTTATATGATGAAGGCAACTTTCATCATAGAAATATAGTTGGAAGGGGTCTTTTTAAGTCATTAATCCACATCCCACTCTACTCTGGAATTAAAACATGGCTGACAAATGGCTGTTCAGCCTCAGTTTGAATGTATTCTTTGTAGGAAAACTTGGTCCTGCAATCAAACCAACATTAGGAAGTTTTTCTTTGCATTAAAAACAGAATTTAGTTCTTGTAACTAAAATTATAATATTAATTATATGTACAGAAATCCACATACTGATAACAGTACAGATTAATTACTCTTAATTTGTGGATAACATAATTCTAGAAGGGAAGCATGACTTATATATTTTCTCAGACTGCAAGAGATTCAGGAAGGATGGAAACGAGCAAAATAGAGCACTGTGCAACTTGTCTGAAGTGTGGATTCAAATATGATACTCTATCTAGCTTGGCCATGTGGGAAACTTTGAGACTCGTCTTAGTTTTGGAATTACCTGGAATGACAGAAACCATTAGTATTCAGAATGACATTAATGGTGGAGACTGCACAGCTAATTTGAAAAAGGAGCTAAAGAAAGTGTATAATTAAGGTAACAAAAAGATGCCAGAGGACAGGAAGAACAGGAGGAACTTCTGGAAGAAATGCAAAGACAAAAAGAGAAAAACATGAAAAAGTGGCTATGGAGTTGTGATTATGATTATGATTTATTATAGCTACCCAACTCCCAAAAATTCTGTGCAGAATATGAGATGAGTTTCCAGAAACAGGTGAACCCACAAAGGATTCATCTGACTAGTAGCTCCCAAGTGAATGAGACAGTTTTATTTTTGATGGATGACTGGATTCTGTGTTGTTAGAAGTCCCATTCCATTGTTTTGGATGTTTTCATTGTTGCTCATTCCTTCAAAATACTCAATTGGATTCAAAGCCTTCCCTGCATATAAATTTTAGTTGTTCCCTAATCTAATACTCTGCAGAGATATTGAGCTTTACTTCCTAGCAGACACTCTAAATTTTACTCCTATCATTCCTCTGACATGATGAGTGAGAGTTATTAGAGAGGCCTAACCATCTGGACGGCTGACCTATAAGAACATACAAATGTTATGTCTTGTTGCTTCTCTGAGACAAAGACAGCAAACTAACATTTCCCTAGAGATACTTGCTTTGTTCAGAAATTTTCCCACCGGCTCCATTGCAGGTTTTCTCTCCCAATGCCTGTTATGTAGCACCTTCAGAATTTTATTTTTGAAATGTTATTTCACATGCTCTGGCACAATATGTACAAAGTGCACAGCTGTGTCAGGCCCACTCATAAAATTGATCTAGTCACTCAGATTGCTGTGCAAAGGCAGCAGAAGGGGGGCTTCACAGAAGGGAATTGGCAGGATTATGGATGAGCTTAGGAAGTTCAGCAGACCATGCAGAGAAGAGAAGATACTTTGATAACTGTAGTGGAAGTCAATGGCTCTAAGAAAAAAAAGGGGCCAGTGAGCCCTAGAAACAATGTTTAATATATTCAGGTAATCTAGGAGAAGGAGACAGGTCATAAAAAGGACCACAGTGATGAAAAGGAGAGAAAAAATGAGTTGGGGTCAGGGTTGTATAACTTTGAAAGTGGAAAAATGAATTTATTTGCTTCAAAGAGTTACTCCTTAACAAAATCTTTGCAGGCTATATTACAGCTTACAAACTTTGTAAACATTCCTCAGCACTAAGGCATAGCCAGATCACCCCCAGGGAACCGGGAACTTTTTTAGCAGTATATCCCGTATAGGCCTATATGTGATATAATGTGAATTTGACAGCAAGACTTGAATTTGACTGCAATTCAGCAAATTTGACTTCTGTAGTATATACTACATTACATGGCAAATATAGGGGACATGGTGGCTCAAGTGGCTAAGACGCTGAGCTTGTCGATCGAAAGGTCAGCAGTTCCGCGGTTCATATCCCTAGTGCCGCAAAACAGGGTGAGCTCCCGGTACTTGTCCCAGCTTCTGCTAACCTAGCACATAAAAAATGCAAGTAGAAAAATAGAGACCACCTTTGGTGAGAAGGAACACAAAGCTGTTCCGTGCACCTTTGGTGTTTAGTCATGCCGGCCACATGACCACGGAGATGTCTTGGGACAGCGCTGGCGCTTCGGCTTTGAAACGCCCCCTAGAGTCAGGAACGACTAGCACATATGTGCGAGGGGAAACTTTACTTTTTATGGCAAATATAAAGCTTGGCAAGACTGAATCTGTGTGTTTTGAAATGAAACTGTCCTTTCAGTGATCACAATATTTGGGGTACAGTATCATCAATATAGTGATGGTATTCAGATGTACATTGCCATCTTGGCCTGGAATCCCGTGGAAATCTGGACATGGAAAAGAAAGGTGGGAAGGGACAGCCTGGTGAACATGATAGACTGGACAGGACTGAGCCCTATGGGACAGAGATACTGTCTATATAGAAACTTCCTGGTTTTTGTTTGATATTTAGCTATAACATTGGATGGGTTTGTAGTCCCTCTGAAGACGAAGGTCCATAATTCAGTCAACTCAGCTATTGCTTTATAAGGAAGTGGAGGCCATGGATAGGGAGAGTTCGAGGGGGACACTCTGGATCTTACACCAGGTGCAGCCCTACTTGGAGGAAGATATCTGGCAATTATTACTCATCTTTTCTACCTTATGACTCTAACAAACTCTACATGGTATTGTCTTTGGAAATGATTCAGAAATTGCAACTGGAATAGAATGGCCTTCCTTCTGTGAGGTGAGAATTCCATGTTTATATCAGCTTGGTACTGAGAGTCCTGAATTGGTACAATACAATTAGAAGAATTATTTTCAGGTTCTACTTCTTACCTCTAAAACCTTACAGATCTAGCAATTGTAAGACTACTTATTTCAAATAAACTTAAACAATCCAGTGTGTTGTTTCCACTTAGGGGCCTTACACATCTCTCTGCATGTGGGAAGCACGGAAATATTTTAATACATTTTATCTCTATAGAACACCTTATCTTGAAATTCAAATGTCATCTTCCCCAATAGTTTTTGGAAGGGTGACCAAAATAAAATTGCTATTTTATCACTGGATTTTACGTAAACTACTAGCAAGTCCTTGTGTAATCAGAGGTACCCTAACTTCTCAGAGTCACTAAGAGTCAAGCAGTGTAAATATAATTTTAAAAATAACTAAAAATGTAATACATAAATAGTGTTAGAGGATCCAGTTTGAACTGTTGCTGCATATTAAGCGTGAAGCATATCACCTGTACAGTATGACCTTAAAAATTTTAAATGCCAAAAAGTCATTAGTGTTGATTATCACTTTTTTAGAGAAAAATATTAACTGAACATGAAAATATATTCTCATCAACTTTTACAGAGAACAAATTTTAGGAAATGTTTTAAAAAACGGCTTCTATGTTTAGTAGAACTCACAATTTAATCCTAACATACATTAATAAAGGATGTGTTCCAGTACAACAGGAATTGAAGCATTTCTCAAGAATTGCCTTTCATCTGTTCACACATGATTTCTTTGTTTTAAACAGGAGGATATGTGAAGTAAGCCTAAATCCCTGTCAATCTATTTGAAGTATGCTAGACTAATTGCTTGCTTTCGCAAGCAGTCTACCTATACGAGCTCTACCAAATTTGGTAGGGGTAATTGATATGGCTAGCTACTGTTGCGTTCAGGAAAAGAAACCCAACTCAATGCACATAGAAACAATGTAGACAAAAACAAATTAGATGTGTTCCTAGCATACAGGTTTATCATTAAGTGTTAACTTGAACATAAGAATGAACAACTTTGAACATCTTTGCTACAAAACTTCCCAAAGCCTTAGGAGGCAAGACAAAATACAATGGAGAGAAACTATTCAAGGAGAAAAGCAACATAGAACTAAGGAGAAATTTCTGACAGTGGGAACAATTAACCAGTGGAACAACTTGACTTAAGAAATTGTGGGTGCTCCATCCATGGAGGCTTTTAAGAAAAGACTGGACAGCCACTTGTCTGGAATGATCTCCTGCTTGGGGAGGGGGGTTGGACTAGAAGACCACCAAGGCCCCTACCAACTCTGTTATTTTGTCTTCTGACTTCCCCTTTCCCGAAATATTCACAGGGGAACACATACCTTGAATTTCTACATAAATCTTATCTAGGGCTGATTTATTTGGCCATTAGACAAGGAATGACTTAACTGAAGATGACGTACAAAGATAGTATTACAGAAAAACAAGATGCCACAGCAAATCCAGCAATTAAATATCTACATTAGGTTGTCATGGCAGCTGATACTATTTGTCTTGATTTAGATGGGTAATATACTTTACTATCATTCAGATGGTCAGTGATAGAGGAAATACATGTTGCTTTTATTTTTAGTTACCTTTGTTTGTAATCCCAATCCTGATTGTCTATAAGATTTTGCAATATTTGAATCTTGATTGGGCATATGAATAATTGCTAATTGAGCTGTGAATAAGCAAAATACAAATTAGGCATCCTAAACTATCTATGTATAAAATTCCATTTGAAAGTACAGTTCAATTGAAATACAAATGCATACATGGTTTTTTTTCCCCCATGTTAGTTTAAAGAGCAGAAGATGTGAGTTCGTCAAGACAGAGCTGTCAAAAATTGGGTCCGTGCTTTTTTAGGCAACAAACACTAAGTTACTGACATTTATGGGTTTTTTTCTTCCATCATTTCTCCCTCTATTTTGAAGAGCCCTTTTTAAAAAGGAACAGAAGTTGTCAGGTCCTACATCCTAACTGGTTTCAGCAAGGAAGCAAAAAGAACAGCTTGACAGCATCTGATGCTGGTGTCTGATCAGATGATCTATTAGGGAAGCAAAACAGCCCTCCACAGGAGTGAGGATGAAACATCCCCTTAGGAATGAAGCTGAGCATTCATGCTCTGCAAACAGCCAGACTAGAAAAAACTAAGTTTAGATAACAAAGCTCTCCCCCCCCCCCACCCCCAAGTCGGGAGGTTGAGTAAGACTGCAGACAGGATGATTTGTTCAGGCAGATTGATAAAGGGATGACTTACCAGGCCAAGAATTTCTGAAATGACATCTTTCAAAAGACAGCAGTTTCTTTTCAGTATAGAGATGAGAAGGATAAAGATTTGTAGAGAATTTGCCTCCTTTTTTCATTACCAAAAGTATATGGATAGTGATTGGCAATATAAAATCACAAGAAGAAATTATATCTGTCTGTCTGTCCGTCTGTCCGTCTGTCCATCCATCCATCCATCCATCCATCCATCCATCCATCCATCCATTATCATCTCTTTCAAAATATTAATGTTGACTATGACCACAATAAATATAATTAGAGGTGGTAGTAGCTGTCCCCTCTAAATTTGGCTTTTTTGATGTAAGAATAATCCTCTCCCAGCCCTTAATATATTTATTGATTCCCTCAACTTTTGCAACCTGACTTTTCACTAGCTGAAATAAAAGGTATGCACATCACTCTTGTCATCATTATCAAAAAGTTATGCAACTTTAATTTGCTAAGGCATAAGCTGATGAAAGGGAACTTGATCCACCAAAGCTAGCATCTTAATTGGTCCATGGTCCCTCTTTAATCTTTTTACTACAATAGAGCTATAGGATAGTCCATTGGAAGCTATAAGCTTCCATAATCTCCTGATAGGAAATGATATTTCATGCATCACTTGGAAGTTAACCCCCACTTCAGCCCAAAGCATCAGTTAGGCCTTCCCATTGTTTGTTGCTAACTTTGTTTCTATTGGTGAGTGACCTTTTCTCATTTGCAGATATGCTCACCATGTTCACCTTTCTTGCACACACCAGCATCACGGAACTTATTCCAGGTCCATCACCATCCTCTTCAATTTGGGCAGAGTTTTCTATCAAAACACCAAAGAAGACAATTACAGTAATTGACTCTCTGTCTGTTCTTAATTCCAGCAGAGAACAGAACCATAAGATATGAGATCATTCTTGTTTGTTCATATTTAATATTTTTGTGATCTATTAGCTATTGTGTGAGAGAAAAAAACATATAAAATTAGAATAGCAGAGAAAAAGAAAAAGGAGGAGGAGGAAAAATTTGTATATGGTTAACTTCTGGTGACTACCCAAACAAGTCTCTGAAGTTTCATTGACAAAATTTTGGTTTGTGGTTTGCCATTGGCTTCTTCCTAGGACTGGGAAAAGGTTAGAGGCCCAAAATCAGTCAGTTGGCTTCATGACTAAGGAAGAACTAGAATTCATAGTTTTTAGCCCTAACCACAACACCACAATTTCAGGCCAGAGTATAAGGAGTTTTAAGCCTTGCTCTAATATTTTATTGTAGAAATTGTTCAGAAGCAGCTCCTTTTTGCAGAGCTCACCATGTGAATATTCTACTTAAGCACCATACCTGCTAATATCTTTCAGCTTATGTCAGCCTCATAAAGACATTAATGTATTCACCCCAAATGTCTTCAGACTTGTTGGATCCTGGCACAAATGGAAGCCAAAGTGCATAACTGAAGATATTCATTTTGTGAATGTCTGTGCTAAATATGTAAACTTTTACAGATGCAAATATCATTATAACATTTTTGATGGGGAGTAGAAGGACTATCCGCTCTGATTCAGCATGATGCAGATTTTCTTCTAAGTTCTAATAGCCTGTCCATGTTCCTTTGGAAAGACACACTAGCAGTATCTTTCCTGATCCCCCCCCCAGGAGTCTTATTCTCACAGGGAACCTTTATGAATAGAGCTAGTTTCCCACTGTACTTTTTCATTCCCAATGTGCACAGGATGGTGGAATCTAGTTACTTAGAGAGTGGTGGCTGCCCAATCATAAGATGACATTTAGGAGGAAGAATGTTAAACTCAGCCAATGTTGCTCTGTTGAAAAACTTGTCTTTGTGTATTCATGTGGCTTAACACAACCCATTCTGATATTTTTCTTCCATATCAAAATTGAATAGTTTGTTTAAACATTTATTTGATAACAAATATCATATCTTTATTTTTCTCTCTTTTGTTGTGGAATTTTGGATAGTACTCTGTAGACATATGATATTCATCTCTGGGATTACCTCTGCAAATCAAAGTGGAATGTTATGCTATTTATATTAATAGTTAAGCATACTAGAATCTAGAGATATATACAATCTTCTCTGCCAAAACTCTCTGGATTCTATTTCAATGCTTTAGAGAGTAAGTTGTTCTACAAAGGAATGGAAGGGAAGGGAAGGGAAGGGAAGGGAAGGGAAGGGAAGAGAAGAGAAGAGAAGAGAAGAGAAGAGAAGAGAAGAGAAGAGAAGAGAAGAGAAGAGAAGAGAAGAGAAGAGAAGAGAAGAAGCTTTGCATCAGAATTTGAAAACATCCTTTGAAAAAAGAAAAAAAGGAACAAAATAAAACAAAAAACATTTTCCTAATTGACATCAAGGAATCAGCAGAGTAATTAATTTGATGTTTTATCAGAACTGGATGGCTTTGATTGATCTCTGTAGTAGCTTCTTCCGAGGGGATTAAGCCCGATATACTTCAAGATGGGAACAGGAGGGCAGTTGATCTATTTGTACAGTTTGATTTATGTTTTTAATAAAACATGGGAAACCATCAATACTATAAACAATTTAAGTGGGAGAATTTTATAAATTTTTCAGGGTGCATATCATTTGGAATGTATCAAACCAGACTAATTTCAATTACAGGGGCTATGTCAAACATCATTAAAATTTCTTAAGAACATAAGCAGTGCCCTGCTGGTCCTCTAGTTCAGTAGTCCCATCTGGTCCAGCAATCTGTTCTGACAGTGACCAACCATTTATTCAAGGAAGCCCACAGCTCTCCCAACAGATGTCCTTCCTGATTTGTGCCATCAACACAAGTAGTCATTGATCCCCAGGACTTCCATAGATTGATCCAACTCTTTTTTTGAAGTAGCCAAGCCAGTAGACAGCACCACATTTTCTTCTTCCAGCATTAGGGAGAGATAGTTGGTTAATGTTTAAATTGGTGTGTTTGTATAGAGGAGGACTATTTTCACTGGTTCTTCATCTCTTTCTTCTCCTTGAAATATTTTTGGAAAAAAATATAGCATACTTCAATTAAATTTAATTATGTAAGACCTACATGAAATTTAACATATAATGTAGATCTTATGTACACTGTAACATTATGTGTTCATGTAACAAGCTCATACACAAGAAACAATAAAAAGAATGAGAAAGATTACAGTTCCATTCCAGATGCAGAGAAAGGTGTTTAAAAGCGCTGATATTTAAATCAAAAGTACTTCCAACTTTAGATGTCAGTGCTGGCATTAGAGAAAAATGACCTTTCTAATCATAATTAATACCCAAGGTGCTTTAAATATGGCATTTGACAAAATGTACATCATGACCAAATTCTGCCCCTTTTTGTAAGTGTGTTGCACCAAACATCAGAGACAGACATTACAATGCATCGTACAACATATCAATGAAACCTCTCGATTCCAAAGTAATAACAGTAATAATACACAAGGAATAGATTTCTAAAGGAAGGATTGTGGGAAAGGATTTGTGGAAAAGTTAATCTTGCTTAATTCTGTTTACCTGTTTCTGTTGAAAGGAGCATGTGAGTTGGATATAGTTTGTTTTGAAGAGGCAATTCATTCAATGCATTACCTCAATGCCTCAGCTGGTGATCCCAGAAGGCACCAAACACTATTGGTGTCATTGATGTCAGAAGTGAGGAGGTCTTGTTGCTTCACAAGTGGCTTTGAAAGAATATATCACAGGGATCTTCTCTTTTTTTTAAAAAAAAAAAACACCCTCTTTTAAGCTTTGCAAGAGCCTTACATTCATTTTCCAGACATAGATGGCAACAAATATAATCAGTGGAGGATATGCTATAATGAGCTACAATTTTTATAAGTTGGATCAATCCTGCTGAAAGTTGAAAGTAGTTGTCTAGTTTAGATTCCTGAGGGCATATTTTCATGATAATCTTAAACTGCTCCTGCCCTAGGCTCATGCTGGATTGACTGTGCTCATGCTGGCTTCTTAAACTGGTTGATGAAAATCTTCCCTGAAGTGTGACAATTGACAATAGTATGCTAATTATTCAATCTGGACTGCAGACCATCATGCCCCTTCATTGGATAATTTCCCTTGTTGCTGTGTCTCTCACCTTTTCTGTTTCAGAAAAAACAACGACAACAACAGCTGCCAGTCATTTTACTTTCTATAAGCAGGATTTTCTGGATTTATATGCATGTGTATATATTTGTATGTATGTGTTTGTGTGTGTGTGTTTCTTTTTGTAGAGAGTAATTGATGAATACAAAATAACATCAACCATTCCTGCCCTCCCAAAGTGATTTCTGGCCTTATGAAAACCTGGCAATGAAAAATAAGGACAATGACAATATTGATATGTAGTGGATTCTTGGACACTCATAAATTTGTATAAGAAAAAAATAAAATCTTCATTTTTTCTGGATCCATAAATTACATTTATATGCAAATATAAATATAATCTTTCATAATTTACTTTCAGATAAGTAGTTTTACAACTCTCGATTCGTCAGCAAGTGTTGTGTGCTTGCTTGTTTATTTATTTAATAAGTTTCTATTTTGCCTTTTCTCCAGGTGATTAACGTGGTTTATATGGGATCCTCTCTTGATTTTATCTGTACAACAATCCTGTGAGATGAGATGCATTGGCACAGTGATCCAGGTCCAAAATCTCAGTGGGTTTGCATGAAAGAAGGAACACACTTCTCTAGTACAATTCAAGTACAATACCTTAACCATTTCACTATACAGAATTCTGCAATTCATGAATCTGGGGAGAATTCACTTTCAGAACAGGACATATACCACTTACATGTTGTTACTGTAACTGTTTTGGTTTATTTCTACAAAATGCTAACATTTCATATACTGTATATACAAAAACTTTCTCCCCGCCCAATGAATAATTTCAGTGTTGAACATATTATGCTAAGTTCTTATTTCTTGGCTCTTTTCAGAAATGCAGAAATAAGCTAGCAAACCAAAGAATGCTTTTCATGCAATAATGCAAACTAGTCTTCATGTTTTTGTTCTGATGCCAGAGTCAACACAGATTGTACCCATCCCAGTCATGCCTCCTGAGGCTTATCTTCTGTTGGCTGCATGCCGACCCAACAGAAATTGATTAAAAGAGATTGCAAAATGTATTTTGTATTTATTTTACTTCAAATAAAGGCTGTTTAGCTAGACCTGAGACAATTTCTTATGTATGAATGTATGTATGTATGCATGTAGGTAGGTAAGTACATACTGCCTTTATTATTTTTACAAGTAACTCATGGTTGCAAAAATATCCAACAATCTTCTTCCTCATATTTTCTCCCCAACAACAACCCTGTGAGGTGTTGGCTTTCATGGTTAAGACAGGATTTGAACTCATGGTCTCTTGCTTTTTAGCCTGGTATTGTAATCACTAGACCAAACTGGAAAGCTAAGTGCTAACCCTAATCCTAATCCTAAAAATTAAATATTAAAATTCAGGACACCTGAGTCAATAATGTCTTGTATTTATAATCTGAAATAGAATAGAATAACAGAGTTGGGTGGACCTTGGAGGTCTTCTAATCCAACCCCCTGCTTAGGCAGGAAACCCTACACAGTTCAGACAAATGGTTATTCAACATCTTCTTAAAAACTTCCAGTGTTGGAGTATTTACAACTTTTGGAGGCAAGTTGTTCCACTGATTAATTGTTCTAGCTGTCAGGAAATTTCTCCTTAGTTCTAAGTTGCTTCTCTCTTTGATTAGTTTCCACCCATTGGTTCTGTTTTTTTTTTTAAAGTGTGGAACAGAAGAAGGTTGCTTTTATTAAACTTGCAAGCCCTTGGTGATCAATGAATGATTTATTTTCCATACATACAGACACATAGACACTCACGTTTTGACAGCAAGGAGTTTATTCAGGAATGCCTAAAAATAAAGCCAGCAATTATTTTAGCTCTGATCACAAACTCTGTAATTCCTTCTTATTCCTTCTTCTAATATCCAGTTCTTGTTTACCTTAAATCTAACATAATCATAACCCTGGACCAGCCCTCTAATTTCTTAACCAACTTATCCCTATCTTAATTCCAGCTTGTTACTATGTTTGAGAGCAGCCATTTTGATTTTCTTAATACCCTGGAGTAATGGTGCCTGATTGAAAATGAACACGGCCTTTTCCCAGACCTACCACGGCTCCTTCTAATATTTACATTCAGATACAGAAGCTCTGTACAACTTCAAGCTCTGATGGATGCCTTGTTCAAACACAAAGATGTCCTCAAACATCTCTTAACAGTTTGCTTTCCTCAAGCGGACACTTAAAATATCAGACAGATAAAGGAATGACCAATAACATAATAAGTGCTCTCTGTGTGGCACCATCTGCTTTATGAACTGTCTGCATAGCAAAGTTATCTTGCTATGAAGGAACAGTATTCTGTCTCATCTGTTCCATCAATAAAAGTGAAAAGACAAGCAAACATAAGTGTCCTGGAGTTACGCTGCATAAACGGGGAAAAGTTATTCAAGAAGTCATAAATGTTGCTTCACTGGACATAATGGCATTTGGCTGGTGGAACATCGGGCTGTAGAATATAGCCATGCAAACAAGAAAAATGCAAACATTGGCTCATTCCATCTTACTTTATTGGGTGATTATTTTAAAACAAACAAACAAACAAACATATAATTTAGGCAATCATATATTTCGGATTGCTACTGCCATGGAGCCTTTGGGAGAAAAACTAAGCTGGGCTAAAATTCCAGACAAATGAATAACTGTAAAGAAAGAATTAATTGATTTGTTGATGTGATAATTGACTATTGGCTTCATACCTGAATACAAATGGAGCAGATTGCCTGGCCAGCAGAACTCTTTGTGGCCCACCAAGCTGCTCTTTTGCTGTCGGTTCCAGTTTTATAAGCCCTCTTTTATCCTTGCCTGCCAAACAACTGACTAATTAACTGATCTAAGTAGCACAAACAAACTCCCTGGAATAATTGTATTCCATGATTACAGTGCTCGTTATGATAACAGCTCAGCTTGGTTCTTTAGGGGTAGATACTGCAAGGTTATAAGGATTACTTTTGTTCTTCTGCACAACTGGAAAAGCCTGAGCTAAATTATGTCCCTCACCCATTCAGTCTGTGAAATCAGATTTAGTGGGCTGCTCAGGCACAAGCAAAAAGTTAATTTGCTATTCTGCTTGCTTGCAGATTGCTGGTTTGGATCTTCTAAGTCTGGCACAGTCTGAATATTCCTAATTTTATAAGAGCTTTGCATGTTCCAGATAGAGGTTAATGATGTTAATCACCATTCTAATGGGCTGTCCAGTGAATGTTTATAGTAACAAATCTTTGTAAACAATTACAATTAAGTACAATTATGCTATGTAGTTCAGATCAAGATTATATTTCTTTTCCTTGCTGTATATTTGATTTCGATTTTTCAGTAGCAACCCTTCACTCAGCTGGGAGTTTTGTTTTGTTTTTTGTCTCAATCTAGATATCTACATTTTGGGGACTGACGGTTCACATTTGTATGTTAAATAACATAATAACCAGTATTTTAAAATTAAGTCTGATGAGTACATCTATCTACAGTTGTTAATCCTTCTTAAGAGATTAATGCAGCCCTTGTTTGAAAAGATTTAGGCAGAGACAGAGTTTATTCTTAAATACATCCTAATGAAACCCAGAAAGAATTAAGTAACTTCTGAGATTAACACTACAGAAAATGGTTACAGCATTAACTCTACCAAAACAGACTTCTGGACTGACAAAAGTCTTTAGACAAAAATTTAAAAAGGCAATATGACTTAGTGGATAGATATCCTGGGTCATTTCTCTCATTATACACCAACTATATTTTTTATGTCAACTCTATACTCAGTAGGAAGTAGCAGTAGGATCTGCTAATCCCAGATCATATGTGTTATGCACATTACTTCTAATACTTGTTTGTTACATTCATACTCCACATCTAAGTTGCATACATTTAGCACAATCCTTTACATTTCAAATAGGTTTGACTGCATTTAGCCTAACTGCATGTGTCTTACCTTACCTATGACTTTTTCATCTACCTCATTCACCTACTTTTATTTTACTTTCAAGTAGCAGAGTAAAGATTGTAGGGTTCAGAAAAAAAGGAATTTGATTTTTAAAAATTAAAACAAATAATTTACTCTTGGATAAAGTTACAGACAAAAATGCTCTGGATTTAATTTTACTATTATCAAGAAAGACTCCTCAGATATCTTTAGGTAAACTAGATGATGTCATGGGTGGTTGAAGATCAAAACCCAGATTTATCTCTTCTAGCTCTTCTTCCAGAATCATTTTGATTCAGCTTCCTTTTGGAAGCCAGCACTGGGACTGGTTTCCAAAGGATTTCAAGGGCCAGTCAGGAAAATCACCAGGAAATTAATTAATTAATTAATTAATTAATTTCATGTATTTATATGCCGCCCTTCTCCTGAAGGACTCAGGGCGGCGAACACAAGTTAAGAAACATGTACAATAAAATCGCATTTTAAATCAAATAACTAATTAATGATAAATAATAAACCCAGAATCAGAGTCAGCCTATTTGCTTGAACAGCCAAGTCTTCAGCTCCCGACAAAAGGAGCGGAGATCAGGAGCCGTCCGGAGCTTGGTAGGTAATTCATTCCAGAGGGTGGGAGCACCCACAGAGCAGTGCAGCTGACGCAGGAGGGGTGTTATATGGGAGTAATGAGGGGCTCCTGTAACAACCCGTGCGGCTGCATTCTGGATCAGCTGGTGTCTCCGGGTGCATCTCAGGGGCAGTCCCATGTAGAGGGAATTGCAGAAATCCAAGCGGGAAGTAACCAGGGCATGAGTGACTGTACGAAGGTCATCTCAGTCCAGGAAAGGGCGCAACTGGCGCACCAGGAGAAGCTGTGAGAAGGCCCCCCTGGTCACAGCCATTAGATGGTCTTCTAGGGACAACTGAGCATCCAGGAAAACACCCAAGTTGCGAGCCCTATCAACAGGGGCAAGTTTTTCTCCATCCATCAAAAGTGATGGGGTTTCTGAAATTCAAGATGCCGGCATCCACAGCTACTCAGTCTTGGAGGGATTGAGTTTGAGTCTGTTTCTACCCATCCAAGCCTGTACCGCCTCTAGGCAACAGGACATCATGGAAAGGGCATCTCTGGGGTGGTCTGGGGTGGAGATGTATAATTGGGTATCATCAGCATATTGATGATATCTCACCCCAAAGCCATGAATGATCTCACCCAGTGGCTTCATATAGATGTTAAAGAGCAGGGGGGAGAGAACCGACCCCTGAGGCACCCCACAATTTAGTGGCCTCGGGGTGGATCTCTGTCCTACTGCCCATACAAACTGTAAGCGACCTGAGAGGTAGGAGGAGAACCACTGTAAAACAGTGCCTCCCACCCTCAATCCCTCAAGTCGCTGCAGTAGGAGACCATGATCGATGGTATCAAAAGCCGCTGAGAGGTCAAGTAGGACCAGGATGGAGGAACAACCACCATCCCGAGCCCACCAAAGATCATTCACCAGAGCGAGCAATGCCGTTTCCATGCTGTGTCCGCGTCGGAAGCCTGATTGGTATGGGTCAAGGTATTCCGTTTCCTCCAGGAACTGTGGGAGCTGTTGTGCCACTACAGTCGCAATGAAGCGAAGATTGGAGATGGGACGATAGTTTTTAAGTGAATCTGGATCCAGGGAAGGCTTCTTGAGGAGAGGTCGAACTACTGCCTCCTTAAGAGAGGCGGGGAAGTTCCCCTCTCTCAACGAAGCAATGACAATTGCCTGGATCCAGTCTCTAGTCACCTCCCTGGCAGCCAAAACCAACCAGGAGGGACAAGGGTCCAATAAGCAAGTGGAGGAACTAAGTTTGCCCATAATCCTGTCCACTTCCTTGACAGAAACAGGGTCAAACTCAATCCAGATATTGTTCTCAAGACCCACCCTAGTCTCCCGATTGGATTCTGTCCAGTCAGAGTCCAATCCGATCCGGATCTGAGCGATTTTATCATGCAGAAACTGTACAAATTCCTCAGCTCTGCCCTGTAAAGGGTCTTCCCTCACTCCCTGATTGAGGAGGGAGCGGGTCACACGAAACAGGGCCGCTGGGCGGTTTTCTGCAGATGCAATGAGGGCGGCGAAGTAATCTTGTTTCGTCGCTTCCATTGCCACTAGATAAGACCTAATATGGGTTCTTAACTGTGTTCGGTCAGATTCAGATCGGGAGGACCTCCAACGTTCCTCTAGACGTCTTTTCCAACGTTTCATTTCCCGGAGCTCCATGGAAAACCAAGGAGAGACCCAGGATCTGCGGCGGGTTAGAGGCCGCAAAGGTGCAATTCTGTCTAAGGCGTCAGTAGCCGACCGTTCCCAGGATGCCACTAGAGCCTCAGCTGAATTGCAGGATTGAGAGGTGGGGAATGTCCCAAGCTCCTTTAAGAACCTTTCTGGGTCCATCAGGCGCCTGGGGCGGAACCATTTTATGGGTTCCATCTCCATGCGGCAAGGGCTGGCAGATTGAAAGTCCAGTCTAAGGAAATGGGACACCCAGGGAACTCTTCAAGAAAATATTTCATCTACATGCATATTGCATTTTTACAATGATTCTTTAAGTACATTGTTTTCTTAAAGTTCCAAAAGTCTGTCAAACTATGAAAGAGGGTGCATCTTATATGTAAAAGTGAACATCTGAATTTAATGGAATAAAATTAAAAACAAAATTGCTATATCCAGCCTTAAGTCATCCTCTAGAGTTGTTAGGTTCTCACTAGAAATGATGCTTAAATCCCAAAATGTTGTAAATTCTTAAAGAATGAATGGGTACTTCTCCATTTTTTATTTAGAAACTCTGGAAATTTAACAGAATAATATTTCTATACCTGTGTTGCTCAAAAGATGCCATGCTGATAGATAGGACTGGTAATGTAGATTGGACTGAGAAACTCTGGTTGCTGTAATTTCTCTATTCCACTTTTCATTATGGCAAGTGCATATAAATTAAATTTAGCTAATCTAGGTGACCAGTCTACCTTTTGAGTACAAAAAATGGGTTGCAAAAATCCAGGTGACCACTACATGTGTAGCAATCAATATCTTGCTTGAAACACAATTTAATATGCCACACAATGACATATAGAAAAAAATATATTCGGCTCAATTAAGTGACTACAAGTGCACATTCAGGATTTCCATGCCACACAGCAAGTGATTTTGAAAACAGAGTTTATCTAACTGTCTAATTTTTGTCAGATAAAAATAAAGGTTCCCTTGCACATGCGTGCTAGTCATTCCCAACTCTAGGGGGCGGTGCTTATCTCCATTTCTAAGTCCAAAAGCCAACGCTGCCCAGTGACATCTCCATGGTCATGTGGCTGGCATGAGTAAATGCTGAAGGTGCATGGAACACTGTTACCTTCCCACCAAAGGTGGTCCCTATTTTTCTACTTGCATTTTTAATGTGCTTTCGAACTGCTAGGTTGGCAGAAGCTGGGACAAGTAAGGGGAGCTCACTCTGTTACGTGGTGCTAGGGATTTGAACCGCTGAACTGCCAACCTTCTGATTGACAAGTTCAGCGTCTTAGCCACTGAGCCACCACACACCAATTTTTATAGTCTTGTCTTAATGTAGACCATGCATTTTAAGCAATTTCTATTAAGACAAGTGTAGCTCACTGATCTGTGCCATCATAATAATCCTCAGTAGTTAATATGCATAATTAAACTCCTCATTATTTACTGATGGGTTAATTGTGCATATGAAATCCCACAAGGATTATTGTGACAGGAGAGTTCAACAGATTGATTCATACTGAATTTTCTAGAAATGCAATGTCCAAGGCAATTATGAAGGATTGTAAGTTTATCTACCAACCTTGTATAGATGCATTTAAAATTTAGGAGTTTATTAATGCAAGTAGGAGATATTAATTTTGTTTGGTGATCTTGCTGTCTGGTGATTGACATCAGCCATAATAGGAGGAGATGGTTAATGGCTCTGGCTTGTTTTTAATAGGGTTATGGTAGTTTCCTGTACTTGAAACTTAAAAATATTGGATGAAATGCTATTTAGTATTGGCTGATTATGTATTTTCATAATCTTATAACAAAATTGAATCATTAAGATTGTTTGTTGAAAGAAATATAATACTGTTTGGGAAAGGAGTATACTTTATTTTGGTATTTGAATTGCTTACATGTATTAGACTGAAGTTATTATGACTGCTGGTGATAATGTTGGAAATTCTCTAATTCAGAGTAAATCTCCCTCCTCCTCCCCCTCCTCTTCATCAACATCATTTCTCTCTCTCATTCTCTCTGAATTCTTTTTTCCTTGATTTTCCTTCTTAATTTTATTTTGCTTTTGTAAACTACATCTTGAACAGTCTTTCTCAATCGGTATAGAAAAAAAAACATGCTAATATTTCAGAGAGATTATGACAGCGGTGAAATGCTCCTGGTTCAGATCAGATCACCTGATCTGGTAGTGATGGAGGCAGGTGGTTCGGAGAACCGATAGCAAAAACCCCTGCCCCCCCCGCCATGCCCAGCTGAGCTGCACGATCATCAGAGGCTTTTAAAATTATTTTTAAAAGCATTTTTTTCTACAACCTCTTTGGCTAAAGAGGCAACCCAGCTGGGATCACCAGAGGCTTTTAAAAGCATTTTTTTTAATTGAAAAAGTTTTACAATACAATTTTTTTCATTTCCCCCCCCCCATTTCCCCCCTCCCACCCACCCCCCTTCCCTTCCCTTCCCTCCCCTCCCTTCCCTCCCTTGGCTTCCATATAGTAAATGTATATAAAATTATTCTATCAAATATTTGCTAACCATAAACTTATCAAGTATTTTAAACACCCCCAATCCCCCTCACCCCCCTTGACTTCCGCTACAAATTTTTTAAAAAAACCTTACTTATATTAAACTAAAAAAGATACAGTGAAACATTTAGTAATATAATAAAAAGGCTAATAATAAAAATATTTACCTCAATTACCAATTTTACCTCAAATACTCAGTTATCCATCAATAATACTCTTTTAATCTTTAAGCCCCACTACAAAGTGTTAACATTTCTATCAATCCCGCTAAGTGTAACATATAACATCCATATCAAATAATTTTCTGTATCAGACACTCAATTTTTAATCCTTTCCTTCATCTTGATTAAAATTAGGTACATTCCAAATACCTTCCTCAACAACAACAACAAAAAAACCTTAATAATTATTTACGTAAATCAAACCCCCTTAATATATACTAATTTCTATCTTAATAATCCAAATCTTGATCTTCTCTTCATAAATATAGTATCCAACATATTTATTATAAACTTCATGTTCTTTCAAAATGCACAGTAATTATATCAAATAAATTTTCTATCTCAGTAGCCAAATTTTCATCTTCTCTTCATCTTCATCTTGATTGAAGTTAAACAACTATCTTCTGACACAATATTTATAAACTAGTTCTTATTCCAGCTGCCCCCATCAGCAACAAACATCTCTTCATATGTAAATCCCCCCGAGTGACTTAATGTTTATAAAATCCAACCACGAAGGTATCTTGTGATCCTCTAGGTAGATCATTCAACCTAACTCCTAATGTATCCGTTAAAAGAAAAACAAATGCAACTCATACAAGCTGCACTCCCAGATGTTCCTTTAAAACTCTTTCAAATCCTGCCAATCTTTCCACCTCCTTCCTTCGGGTTTCCAAGATGTTTTCATCTTCATTCTCATCATCTAGATAATTAGTTCCAATAAGTTATAATAGGGTAATCACAGATCCTCTGCATATATTGCAGTGATCTGTTTAGCTTTCTCAAGATGTCAAATCCAAATCAGGATGAGTTTTGTAACAAATTTTAAATCCATTATCATGTAAAAGTTAGGTATAACAATGATTATCTTTCAAACTATTTCAAATAATCCTTTCTGTAATAGATTCCATCTATTCATAAATATCCTTTAGGTTTCACAAAGCGATTCCATCAACAGACGCAGTTTCCACTGCAGTTCAGTTTCAGTGGTTTTCAGTTTATTTCCTCCCTTGACTTGTACTTTCTGTTGCTTCTCCTCCTCATGCTTTTCCACTTGTGGAATACTGGGCCTCTGCTGTTTCAGTAATATTTGTTTTCCATCTCGAATTATATGTTTATCTTTCAATTCTTACTTTGACAGTTCAAGGCCCGGTACCACTTCTCTTGATTCTCTGGGATACTTCAAATCTGGATATTCCATGATATGATCATCTAGAAAACCACCTAATGCTCCTTTTTCTTCTGACACACTTTGATTATTTTGATTTTGTAATTCCATCTGCATACATTGTTCCTCAACCTCTCTTTCAGACTCTTTATCCTTCTTGTCTTCTTCCATAGATGACAACATAGAAGAGGATGAAAATATGGGGGCTCCCTTAAGAGTGTTATTATAAAAATGTTCAGCTTTTTCAATGGTGTTTAAACAATATCTCACATCTTGATAACTCAAAATTACACCAACTGATACATCCCATCTAAATGGTATCTTTCTTCTGTTCAATTCCTTCACCAAAAATCCAAAATCTTTTCTATATCTTAAAATCCTAGATGGTAACTCTTTATAAACCCTAATTTGTAAACCTTCTACCCTTAAAGTAGCTGAATAAGACTTTTGTAAAATGTCATTTCTTAATCTTCTATCAGTAAAATAGACAACAACATCTCTGGGTAGATTTCTTTGTCTAGCCACACGTGAGTTGACCCTGTAGACTTTTTCAATACAACCAAGAATTTGATCATCTTCCAAATTTAATAATACCGCTAATGCCTTGGCACAAAGTGTTCTTAGATTTTCTCTATTATTCTCTCTTATACCTCTTAATCTCAAAGCAGACTCCATAGCTTTAAATTGAAGCATCATCACATCATTCTCAATTTCCTGATTTTTGGTATCAGCTTCAACAAATTTTTCCTGTAAGTCTTTCATCTTGGAATCAAACTTTATACTGATTTCAGCCACTTTCTTCCCCATTTCCACCACCGCAGTTGAAAAATCAGAAACTACTTTAATGATAGTTTGGTTCAATTGATCATATTTTCCCTGTACCAGCTCCTCAAGATTCTTCTGTGAGCTTTTTATCTTCTCAGCAATGCTTCCTAAAGACCTAGTTATAAAATCTTTTAAATCCTCATTTGCAGTTCCCTGCAAGTGCTTTTGAATCATTTTTGCTTTTTCCTTTGTCTGACTTGTAAGGGAGCCCTGCCCTTGATTTTTGTTTAGGAGTCATACTTCTAAAAAAGTTAGAACTTTTTCTAACTTTTCTCAAAAAAACAAAAGAGTTCTGTTTAAATCAATTTTGTTTCTTTTCCTTGCTAGAATGTTTCTTTTATAGTACTTCGGCACAGGCTAGGCTCTCACTTTCACTTTCCATTCTCCATTTTCTCAAGCATTTTCCGAGCAAAGCCAGTCGCCATTTTCAGAACATTTTCTCCAATCTCTTTTTTCCCCTAAAAATTAGTAAAAAACAATACTTGCATTTTTCCTCTTTTAGTCAGTCCAAGTTTCACCAGCTTGCTTTTTTACTGTAAATTTCAGTCGATCTGTGGTGTTGCTCACGACATCTGGCTCTGCTGCTGTGAGCAGCAGACATCCCTCGCAGCGCGGAGCTTCTCTGGGGGTGAATAGGGAGCCATCACCCTGAGCCCTCTCCAGGACAAAAGAAAAGTCCTGGGGGCAATTCAGGGGGCTCTACCGCACCCCCAGTAGTCTACCCGCTCTTCCGATTGAAGAGCAGGGTTTTCGAGCCGCCTGCCAGCTGTAAGGCGGCTCTTTTACGCGCAGCGAGGCCGGCGGTCATGAAGACCATCCGACAACGACGGAGGTGCCACCGGAAGTGCTTTTTAAAGAATTTGTAATGCTTTCTTTGCATTTTAATGCATTTTTGTAGAAAAAAATGTTTTATAAGTTAAAAAAAAAGTTGGCCACACCCACTCAGTCACATTCCCCCCCAAGCCATGCCCATAGAACCAGTAGTAACAAATTTTACATTTCACCACTAGAATATGACCATTATTAAATAACTATTATTTATTAAAGCAAAATAAAAATAAAATAAAATTCATTAAAGCAAAATAAAAAAGGTTGAAACAGTCTTAGGGATGATTCTAGTATGCCCTATTGCAGGGGTGGGCAACTGTGGCCCTTTTATAACCTGTGGACTTCAACTCCCAGAATTCCTGAGAGAGCTTGGCTTTCTCAGGAATTCTGGGAGTTGAAGTCCACAGGTTCTAAAAGGGCCATGGTTGCCCACCCCTGCCCTATTGTGCTCACTTGAGAATTGTGTGAGGCATGGTCATATGTGAACAGGCCAAAAGTGGTGTTGTATTCTAATTAGTTTAATCATAACAGGGCAATCATCTAGCTGCTTTATTCAGCTGTACTGGCTATTTTACTAATCCTTTTGTTTCTTTTTCATGAACTTTTACACAATAAACTGGATTGTGTGGCTGAATATTCCTTTTACAGTTCCAATCCAAAACAAATATGAGGTGCATAAAGCATTGCTGTGCAAAGAAAAATTATTCTTTTGACAACTACCAAATATAATCCCAAAGGTGCTTTTTTCAAGAGCAACTGGACTTTCTGGTTTTTCTTTGAAGACATTTCACTTCTCATCCAAAAAGCTTCTTCAGGTCTGACTGGATGGTGGGGAATGGAAGGATTTATTCTCCTTGCAGAGAGCTGGACATTTGTGTTCTTTTAGCTAGTTATTAAGGACACCTGTGTGAAAGTACCAGGTGAGCCAAGATAATCAGAGACATTTTATTCTTCAGAAAATCAAACCCTATATCATGAAGTACTTTATAGGTAATGACCAGAACCTTGAATTTGGCCTGGAAGACATGAGCAACTGTATGAAGGCCCTGCTGTTGACACCTACCCCTCCTGGCCCCAGATGCCAGCTTCTCATAGAATAGGAGATGCAAATCAAGGAGAACCCATAAACTGTGCATCAACATGAATTAGGATGTGGAACCCCATCCAAGACCAACAATGAAAACTTCCCCGATGCCAGATAGCAACACAGCCACTTAATCTTATCACAATTCATCTGAAGTCTATCCAGTGGTAAGATTCAAGTAATTTAACAACCGGTTCTCTGCCTTAATGATTTCTTCCAACAACCAGTTTGCCAAACTGTTCAGAAAGTTAACAACTGGTTCTCCCGAAGTGGTGCGAACTGGTTGAATCCCACCACTGAGTCTATCCCTCCAATTCAGACCTGGCACAGTCTCTAAACACTGGGTCAATACACCAACAACTTCACCTATGCAGTCCGCAGTTGAGATGAATGAGTAGGAAGTGTGTCAAGCCCTGAGGCACCCCACAAGTATCAACAGAGGACTAAATTGCTGTTAAAGTAGCACTTAGTTGTCAGCTGTCTGCAATTACTGCAAGTTCAAATCTCACCAGGCTCAAGGGTTGACTCAGCCTTCCATCCTTCCGAGGTAGGTAAAATGAGGACCCGCATTATGGGAGCAATAAACTGACTTTGTATATATAAAAAAAAGAACACCGCTTGTGGGGGCCAAAAGCTCTACTAAGCAGGTATATACAAAAGTATAAAGGCTATTGCTTAACGCATTGTAAGCCACCCTGAGTCACCGAAGAAAGGCGGCATATAAATTGAACCAATAAATAAATAAATAAATAAATAAATAAATAAATAAATAAATAAATAAATAAATAAATACCAACTGAGCCTGATCACTGAGGAAGAATGTCAAAAAGTATAACAGGCTTTATTTCCTTAGACCTCTGCTGCAGGGAAGAAGAGCAAAAAAAGTAATGTGGCCACCTGCTCTTGACAAAGTACTAAATAAGAATAATACTTTCATACAATAGAATCGTCTTGGAGCCAACGAACATGCATTGCTTGTTGTAAAATAAAAAGCTACTTTTAATGAATTTTATGGAGCAGTATAAAGGCTTTGCAACTATTTGATTGCAATGCTGCACTTCCTAATGTTTACACTGTTAATTACATAATGCTTTTAAAAGCAAAATTGTATTTGAATGCTATCCCAGTTGACAGATTCTCCCACTACCTACCATTAGCTATTGTTTTTTTATTTGCTTTCATAACAGCTATGAATATATTAGAGCAATACAATGGCATGGCAGCAAGTAATATATGGATAATCAATTTCCCCATGGCATTATGAAATGACTAATCTCATACTAGAAGCTCATTAAACATTCTCCTGCCATCGCAGAGTATGAAGCTGGCATTTTCTTTTATAGATACTCTCTGGTTGTATTAGAAGTTATTTCATAGTTTTATATAAGATCAAATCAGGCCTTATAACTTCTTGAGTTTCATTTGCAGTAGCTTTCTTGATCAGGAGGTCAAGAATTAATGTGCTCCAGGATTGTGTACATTTTTCAGATGTTTCACATGCTGGGTTTTTTTTTTTTTTTTTTTTTGGGCGGGGGAGGTAGGGTGGGAGGGAAGCTTTTTTAACAGGGCCACTAGTTTCCCATAAAAGGGAAGAATACATTTTTGAAATTTTAAACAAAATGACTTGTGAAAGGGAGAGAGGGAAGAAAGAAAGGAAAAAGCATTATGTTAAGGAACAATGAAACTATAATAAAGCTTGGAAATCTTCTTATAGAAAATGTAATTGCCCAGTAGCAATAAGCTGCATCATAATGTATTGTTGTTTGCTTTCTTGAGAGAAAAAAAATGTTTTTTCTACTAATTAGTACTGAAAGATTCATCCATACATTAAAACAAATTAATGAAAACTCCATTATAAACCTCCAAACAGGCTTATTACTGATTTAGAAAGAAGAACTGTATATTTCCAGAGGTATCCATAAAGATGCACACGGGTGTACTTGGAAATATGTAATTATGTTTATTATCATAGCATAACTCATAAGAATAAAATCTGTTTAATTTAGTGGCAATTGAAGAATTTTACACAACCGGAAATGAAACATTTTAAATATGAAACTGCGAAGGGGAAGTCTCATTGCGGGAAGATGAAGCTGTCAAAAAATGTTGAGGTTTATCATCTAGAGCAGGGGTCCCTAACCCCAGGTTGGTGGACAGGTAGCAGTCTGTGGCATGCTAGCAACTGGCCGTGCAAACAAGTAAAGCCCCATCTGCAGGATGCAGGCACCATGCCCCCTCTGGTCCATGGAAAAACTGGGGGCCACTGATCTAGAGCAAGGCTTCTAAGAGAAGATAGATAGACAAATAGATAGATAGATAGATAGATAGATAGATAGATAGATAGATAGATAGATAGATAGATAGAGAGAGATAGAGAGATAGAGAGATAGAGAGATAGAGATAGAGATAGAGATAGAGATAGAGATAGAGATAGAGATAGAGATAGAGATAGAGATAGAGATAGAGATAGAGATAGAGATAGCAGGCAGGCAGGCAGGCAGGCAGGCAGGCAGTTATCATCTGAACAAGAGTTTTTATGGTTCATTGGTTTCATCTTCCAGCCAGATGTATTTGTTGAGACTCTACATTGAAGAAAAATATAATATAATACTAATGTGCCCAACCATAGCATTAGATCTGAGTCCATGTCATTCAAATTGAATGAGAAGTTGATTAGTTAGTTCTATTTGACGCTCAGACCAAAGCAAAATTAAGTCTTGTTTCATATATATATATATATATATATATATATATATATATATATATATATATATATATATATATATATATATGTTTTCTGAGGTTTTCGCGGGTGTTTGTATGTAGGTCTTTGGTTATTCGGGTCTTCTCCCGCGTAGAATTGGAAGTATCTTGGCGACGTTTCGACGAAGTCTCATTCGTCATCTTCAGGCTGGTGTTCTCGGCTTCGTTCTTCCAGGAGCAATGTGAGATTGCAGCTGACCCTTCCTTTTAACTGCTAGTGGGGGTGGGAGCTGATTGGGTGGGAGCTTGTCTGTGTTCTGATTGGGTGGAGGTGTGTTCTGATTGGTTGGGGGCTTGGCTGTGCTCTGATTGGATGGGGGGTTGGTTGTGCTCTGATTGGTTGGGGGTGTGTTCTGTTTGGGTGGGGGCTTGGTTGTGCTCGGCTTAGTCTGGGTTGCAGGGGGATTTGAGCTGGTGAGCTGCATTGTTGTTGTTTGGCTTCGGGTTTGTGGTCTTGAGGGCTTTTCATGGAGGGTGTTGGTCTGATTCATGTATGGATTGGAGGGGTTAAAAGTGGCTAATGATGCAGCTGCGGTCTGGCTTCTGGTCCTTGGTCGTGCCTCATTATCAGTGTGGGTTTGAGTCTGCTTTCTGCATGGATGTGTGGTGGTGACATCCTGTGTGGGTCTTGTGAGTGTGGGTCTGGTGTCATTCATCGTGTTAGGGACTCATTTGTCAATAAGGGCGGGTTTCCAAATGGCTGGCAGGCGGGAGGTATCGTCTCGTTTGTTCATGCTGTGTGGGCGTTTTTCTATCTCGATGGCTTCTCTGATTATTCTGTCATTAAAGTGTTCAGTTTTGGCAATAGTTCTGGTCTTTTTAAAGTCAATTTCATGTCCTGTGGCTTTGAAGTGTTGGACCAGGGAAGAAGTTGGTTCCTCTTTTTTGACTGAGTTTTTGTGTTCTTCAATGCGTGCACTTATTCTTCTGTTTGTTTGTCCGATGTATGTGGTGGGGCAGGCGGTGCATGGGATTTCATATACTCCTTGATTTTCTAACTCAATTTTATCTTTGGGGTTCCTCAGGATGGTGGATATTTTTCGGTTTGTGCAGAATGCTGTCTTGATGTTATGTTTCTGGAGGATTTTGCTTATTCTGTCTGTGGTGCCTTTTATGTATGGGAGGAGGGCTTTGCCGTTTTCTTGTTCTCTGTCTTGAATTTTAGTGGGGGTTTCTTTTTGGATTAGGTTGGTAATCTTATTTCTTTGGAATCCATTGGATGTTAGTACGTTAGTGAGAGTGTGTAGTTCGGTTTTTAGGTGTTGTTCGTCAGCTAAGTGTTTTGTTCTGTAGATGAGTGTCTTGGCTACCAAGTTGATCTGGGCTGGGTGGTGGTGTGAGAGTGCATGCAGATAGCGGTTTGTGTGTGTTTTCTTCTGGTAGATAGTGTGTCCTAGGGAGCCATCGGATTTCCTGTAGACTAAGACATCCAGGAAGGGAAGTTGGTTGTTTGCTTCCATTTCCATGGTGAACTGTATTTTGGGGTGTAGGCTGTTGAGGTGTGTGAGGAAGTTGTCCAGTTTTTCTTTCCCATGTGGCCAGATTATGAAGGTGTCGTCTACGTATCTGAGCCAGAGTTTCGGTTTGTGATCGGATTTTTCTAGAGCTTGGGTTTCGAAGTGCTCCATATAGAGGTTGGCAATGACAGGTGAGAGGGGTGATCCCATGGGTGCTCCTTCTATTTGTTTGTATTTTTGTCCGTTATAGATGAAATATGTGTTGGATAGGCAGTGGTTGGTCAGATCAAGGATGTGCTTGGGGGGGTTATATTTGTTTTGGATAACTATATATATATATGTGTGTGTGTGTGTGTGTGTGTGTGTGTGTATACACACACATACACATATACAC
This sequence comes from Masticophis lateralis, assembly GCA_030761175.1. Classification (NCBI taxonomy): domain Eukaryota; kingdom Metazoa; phylum Chordata; class Lepidosauria; order Squamata; family Colubridae; genus Masticophis; species Masticophis lateralis. The sequence continues at coordinate 307,532,368 of JAUDYJ010000001.1, read as the reverse complement.
ATACACATACACATACATACATACACACACACACACACACATATAAATGTATGCAGTTGTCTGGGGCCTGATTTATACAACATTTAAACCATAGCAGTGGTGGGTTGCTTCCAGTTCACACCAGTTCGCAAGAACCGGTAGTAAAAATTTGTAGTAGTTCGGTGGACCAGTAATAACATTGGCTGACCATACCCCCGAACTGGTCCCCAGCCTGATCGCTGCTCACTAACCCCACCCACCTCATCAGAGGCTTTTTTTTCCTTTTAAAAGCATTTTTCTACAACATCTTCAGCCGAAAAAATGCTTTTAAAAGGAAAAAAAAACCCTCTGATGATCGTGCGGCTCAGCTGAGATAGTCAGAGGCTTTTAAAAGCTTTTTTTTTATAACCTCTTTGGCCGAAGAGGTTGTAGAAAAAAATGCCTTTAAAAGCCAGTACACTCCCACAGAGAGAGACTCCTCAGGGTGCTGTCAGCCAGGCAATGTTGGCTGGTGACTCCCCCCCCCCGGGGGAGGGCTTTCTCTGTGGCAGCATCTGCCCTCTGGAACGATTTGCCCCTGGAGATACAAAGGATACCAGATTTCCGGGCCTTTCACCGTGCCCTAAAAACTTTTCTTTTCCATCAAGCAGGGCTGGCATAACCCCCCCCCCCTTTTTAGTCTTTTTTAGTCTTTTTGTAGTTTTTTAGTTTTTTAAGTGTCAATTGGGTTTTAGTTGGATTGTTTTAAATTGTGGGGCAAAGCTGTGTAATTCTTTTAATGATTTTAAATTTTGTATTGATATGTTTTTATTCTTGGCTGTGCACCGCCCTGAGTCCAAATGGGAGAAGGGCAGTATACAAATTGAATAAATAATAGTAATAAATAATAATAATAAAAGCCTCTGGTGATTCCAACTGAGTGGCCTGATCGTCAGAGGCTTCTAAAAGCATTTTTCTCTGAAACCTCTTAAGGTTGTAGAAAAAATGCTTTTAAAAGTAAAAAGTAAAAAAAAAAAAAGTTCCCATCCCCACCTAGTCACATTATCCCACCACCAAGCCACGCCCACCAAATAAGCCATGCCCACAGAACCGGTAGTAAAAAATTTTAGAATCACCCCTGAACCATAACTTCTTGCAATGGGATATATTGCGAGGTATAGAATTGGAGGGCAAAGTTTAGAATACTTGTAGATGCAGAGATTAGGAAATTGGATAACTTTATCTTCTTAATCTGTAAATTTAGGCCAGAGAGAATTATGTGTGTGTGAGCATATGTGTGTGTGTATGTGTGCTTGTGTGATAAAATTAGTATTTATGTTTGGAAAGTCTCTGTTTAAAAAAATTCACTTCTCAGGACATCTACAATAGTGGCCAAAATTGTGGAAACCTTTTGGGAAAAGTGTATTTTCTAAAATTAGCTAATAACACCACTTTTTTTTTTTTTTTGGAGTAGTACCAAAACATTATATATCAATGGAAAGATACTTTAATCAAGAAAGTAATTCCAATAACTTTTATGAAGGATTTGCTATTAGAATAGCAGTTACAGTATAAAGAAGAAAAGGAAACACATAGAAAAAAGAGAAATACAAAAATTATTACCATAGAAAAAACGAGATATACAAAAATTATCAATACTTAGTTGGGTAACCTTTAAGATGAATTACAGCCTTACAACATCCTCCCATGAACCAAATCTTTTAGTTCTGCAGCTGTTATAATGTGAAACCAAGATAGAATGATTGCTTCTATTAACTGGGTTTTATTGGTGGGTTGCTTCTGACTAACAAGTTTGTTTAGTCGGCTCCATAGATTTTCAATTGGGTTAAAGTCTGGGCTATTCCCAGGCCATTCCAGCAGTGGAATATAATTATCTTGAAACTCAAAAAAAAAAAAAAAAAAAAAAAAGTGGTGGTATTAACCTTCAAATCTCAAAAATACATTTTTTTCCGAAAAGGTTTCCACAATATTGGCCACTACTGTAGGTATACCTATAAAATGGTCATTGAAAAATGAAGAATTGTATGGCCACACAGGGCAAATAATATTGCACAAGTAAATCATATTAAACACAATGGACATTGTTCTGATTCTTATGCATACATATATGAGAATGATATACACATGGAGCTACTATACAGATACATGCATTTGTTGCTATTGTTTTGTGTAACTGTGTAACTGCTAAAGAACTGTATTGCTTTGGTTTTGTGGAGGGCAGTGTGATGGTCAAAATTCAAATATGTCTGAAGACACAACCGTGATGTAATTAATCACAATCTCCTGTAAAAATGTATCAAAATACATTAAGATGGAACTGCCAAGAACAACAAAAACACAGCTTTTATAGGGAGTATAAGAAAAATAAGACCAGAATGGTAGAGAGAAATTAATAATTAAATAAATAAAGATGAGTATAGTTATTTTAACTACTTAAACAGCTACACATCAAACATTTTATTATTTTTGCAGTGAATCACATACAAGTCATCTTTATCAGATGACTTTCGCTGAATGTATTTATCTACAAATACATACCATGTTTCCCCAAAAATAAGACCCTGTCTTATATTTTTTTGAACCCTGAAATAAGCGATTAGGCTTATTATCAGGGGATGTCTTATTTTCGGGGGGAACAGGGTACTATTTTATAGTATACAATTTTCATTAATAAAAATAAGTTTTAATATTTTCTTATAGCATAAGTGCTTAAAATGTTACTTTTCTTAACAATCCCTATCATAAAATTAACCTTTTAGACAACAATACATTGTATATAAACAATTGTCTCAGAAGATAAAATTAGATTTAATGAAATAATAATAATAACAACAACAATAACATACAAAAAATATTGGTAGTGCGTAGAAAATGTGCACATTGACAAAATTTCCATCTGTCAATTTATAATAGGCCACACTGCTTGAATCTGTGCATATATTATGCTGACACATTATAACATCCTACATTCTTGGGAATAACTTGATATGCTTGAAAGTCAATACCAGCTAAAGAACTGGCAGCTGTGATTGCACTTTAATAAAGGAGAATATTTGTAGATTTCTGGACTAGGATTGTCACATTTTCCCAATTGAAACTATAGTTAAATCTGTCTCTATGTTGGGAAGTCAAAGAATTTTCATTGTGCCTTCTGACTGCCAATTGATTGCACATTGTTGTATGTATAATAATAAATGCAATCACTGGGGGATCTGTAAATATTATCATGTGTCAGCAATGAAAAATTGATGGGACCATATAGTTGAAAAAATAGTCAAAATGAGAAGATTAAAATATTGTAGTATTTCTGAGTACAAACCGATAGTCATGACACACCAGATTTAACTGTGGTTGAAAGGAAGAAAGTGTGGATAATTGATGTGGTAGAATAAATTGGAGAAGATAGCAAGTACCTAGATCTTAAAATGAGGTGCAAAGATTATGGCATAACCTCATGGCAGTCCCAGTAATTATTTGTACACTGGGTGCCATGCCAAAAAATCATGGACAGCACTTAGAATATCTTGACAAAATTTCCATCTGTTTATTACAAAAAACCACATTGTTTAGATCTACACATACACTATACCAATACATTAATGATATCTGAGGTTCATTGGAAGAACTTGATGTGAATGAAGGCCAATGCCGGCTAAAGAACTGGCAGCTGTGATTCATATGTTGTGTATATTAGAAGAGTTGGGAACTTGGGAAAGTTCCAATATTCAAAAGTAGCAAATCCTGTCAGATCTATCTGGCAAACTGTTTGTAAACAGTAGCAGTAGTAATAATAACAGCAATAAATTAGCATGAAAATTTCTTCACAGCTTTTTTTTCTGAGAAAGCTTTCATAAATGATCCATGTCTATAATTTCTAAAGCTGCTGCTTCCGTAAGTGTAGGCAAGACAGAATAAAGATCAATGAACACTCAAGGTTACATCAAATTCAGAAGTATAAAAATTCGCCTTTACATTTACCATAATGTTTATGTTGATTTCAAAAGCCATATAGTAGGGAATGTAATTGTTATAGCCCTTAAGTAATATATTACTTCATACAGTAGTTTCTACATCTAAATTTTATTGAAAGCTGGTCTGGTAGGCATAACATTAACATCATCTCTTTTATTTTTATCTCTTTTATTCATTCATTCAGTCAGTCAGTCAGTCATTCTTATACTGTTTTGTTGAAATAAATGATTACTTTACTTTATGAAAGACATCATCTTGGCTTCAAGGAACTGCAGTGAAGATGGGCCTGAGATTTTAAGAGGTTTATTTCCATCTACTTACCACTAGACACAAGCTACTATTTGTCAGTCAAGCAAACAGGATTAGGCTGTTAATGAATCCATGAATTATGTAAAAAGGCCTTCTCATATATGAAACAGCCCTTGTAAAGCTGATTGTCTACTTCTTTACTTTATTGGAACTCATCAGACTAAGGAATTCTTGCACAGATTGACTCCATGGTTATTTCAGTGGCACATTTCATTGTTGTCAAGAAATTAAAGGAAATGAAAGCAAATCAGTGTATGCTAAGGGGAGAACCTTTGTAATTATTCTTCATTTTTTCCAAAATTACATTTGTTTCCTTGACCTAGGGAAATGCAACAAACACACAAAGTAAAGTGTTTTGCATTTTGCCAAACGATAGGAGACAAAGCATGCAGTAAAACACAAGCAATTGTATTGGATATAATGGGATCTGGAATAGCAGCAGTGGTGCTATTCTGATGAATTTTCCTGGTATTACAGCCACATTCTACAACAAATGAGCACAAATGGTTTTAGGCCCAAAGATACAGGAATGTCTTCAGCAAACTAAGATTGCATCAAAATGGCAATGTATATGGAGATGTTATGATGCATGATCCATCTGTAGGTATCCATGACTTAATATCTGACACAAGAATGCCTATTGCACATTTTGCACCATAAAATAATGGTGTGTTCTATCACTTGTCTTCTCACCTCCCACTCCACTGCAAATCCCAGGTAATCTTTGACTGACATGCTATGAATTGTGCTCTAAAACTTGCAGGGCAGGGAGAGGTGTGCATAGTAATTAACTTTTATTAAGGTGAGAGCTAATTTGGTGTAGCAGTTTAATAATGTTCATCTTTTGTCAACTACCGGTAAATGGAGTAATGATTTCTGGGGGTCTGAAGGATCAAAACAGATTTCCAAAGAGCTGAAATTTAACTGCTCCTGGTTTAACTGATTTCAAGAAATGGTTACTATGAACATATCATGGAAACAGAATAATTTACTATTTGTCCATTTAGAAATCAAAGTTAATTCATTTGGCATTTGTGTTTTAAAATATTAGGCAATTTTATTTATTAAAAATAGGATATAATTAGAATATAATTTCTAGGAATAAATAAAGTAATTGTGTGGATCATCTCTATAGCAGGTAAAGGACGACTGATTATTCAAAAGTATTATTTTACTTATAGATATAATTTTATGCATATTGAATCACTTAACTAATTATATAATCAAAATTTGTATAATTTCTTTGCAGTATAATAGAACTAATTATAAGAACAAGGAAACTTGGCTAAGCAATTCATTGGATGGAACAAGCTGAGGTGTCACAATCGAAACACAAACTCATACAGATATGACATTAATTGTGCCAAGTAAAGTTGTTGCTATTGTATCTCATTTCACAATTTAATTAAAAAATGCTATTGCTTAATGCATCTGGATACCCAATGAAGATACAGAAGTATGATATTGATACGTTAAATAAAAGAAATCAATTATGCCATTTCTCTTCATTCGTTTGAGTTCACATCATATTTAATGATAAAGTTACGTGGAAATGGAAGTTTTCAGAAGAGATCAGATCAGATGTTTCTGACTTGGCAAACTGAACAATCTTTTTAAAAGAAAAAAAAAAAAAGCCCAGCTCATCACAGAGGCCTTTCACTGCCTTCCCTGAGAATTTGTCTTGAAATGCCCAAGCAAGTATTCTAAAACATGTCATGCCTTTCTGCAGCAATACTTAGTCATAAAACTTCTGTTATGCATGTTAAAACATAATAGCTGGAGTACATCATATTAACACACCAAGAGCTATGTTCAAGTAATATTATGGGCATGACTTCCACCTCATTATAAGTCAAGAATTCACAATTAGTACTTCTATGCCAACCATTATGAAGTATACTGCTGTATACTTCGGCAGAAGTGAGAATCCAGTGAGCCAGTTGGGTGCTGTAACTCTAAAGAGAAATCTTTACATTATAGTCCATGTATCTCTTAGATTTTAATAACAGTCTGACTCTGAACATATAGAATAGAATAGAATTCTTCATTGGCCAAGTGTGATTGGACACACAAGGATTTTATCTTGGTGCATACTCTCTCGGTGTACATAAAAGAAAAGATACATTCATCAAGAATCATAAGGTACAACACTTAATGATAGTCATAGGTGTTAGATCGGCGCAGGAAAGAAGAAGTGACCAGCAGGGTTCAAGTAACAATGTTTAATAACAAGAACTGAACGGCTTGTGCGCTGCCGGAGCTCTCCTTATATACACTCCGGCAGACGCACCGCCCACTGACAGGGATTCAAAACTCCCGCCGAAAGGATCTTCAGCCAATCCCAGGCGGATGTCCTTATAAGGACATAACACTCCTCCCCCCTAGTTCTTAGTCAGTCGATCAGGGAAATAGTCACTAAGATAAACAGGACGTCTACGTGCCCGCGTAGACCTGCGCAGTTCACAGTCAAGATGGACACTCTCCCGGACGGAGGGTGCCTGCTCTGCTCGGGGCTTCTTCCCCGGTGCCGGGCTGGATCTGGCCGTCGAGGACGCGGGCACTGTGTCCGAACCTCCGGCCGGGTCACGGACCTCCGCCTGCGGGCGATGCTGGTCTGCCTCGTTCCTGCACGGATCGTGGAGCCGCCGGTGTGGATCCCTGCTCTTGACCGGTCCGGAACTCCTGAGCCACGGTAGGTCCCTGGGTCTCCCTCGGGTCCCCTCTGGGCTGGGGTCGCGCCGGTCTGGGTTAGGGTGCGAGTCCGGCGGTGGTGGTTGGGTTAAGCCCCCGGGTTCTCCGGTCGAGTCCGGCTTACTCCCGGGGCGGCAGGCGGACGGAAATAGTGACTGGTCGGCTCTGTCGGGGTGGCGTAGGCCTACCTTGCAGGGGTGGTGTAGGCCCTCTCTGCGCGGTTGGTCTGGTGGTGGTGCCGAATGTTCCCTCTGGCCGCTGGGCTGCTCGACCTGGTTGGGTTGGTGTTGGCCTACCCTGCCGGGGTGGTGGAGGCCTTCCTTGCAGGGTTGGTTTTCTGCGCTGTTGGCGGGTTGATGTAGGGTCTCCTGGAACGTTGGCTGGAGGTCCCCGTCTCTGGGCTGCCGGTTGCCCACTTCGCAGGGTTGACGTTGGCTTCCCCTGCTGGGTTGTCCCCGGTCTACTTGCCTTGCCGGATCTGGTATTAGGCTAGGTGCCGGGGTGTTTGTTCTTCCCTCGGGTCGCCGGTCTCCCTCGTCTGGGTGGTTTCGGCCTACTTCGCCAGGGTGGGTTTGGCCTGCTTCGTCGGGGTGGTTCAGGCCTACTGCGGCGGGGTGGTTTAGGCCTACTGCGCCGGGGTGGTTTAGGCCTACCTCGTCGGGGTGGTTTAGGCCTACTGCGCCGGGGTGGTTTAGGCCTACCTCGTCGGGGTGGTTTTCGCTCACTTCCCTCCACCTTTTGCGGAGCCGGTCGAGATGACGTCTCACGATCTGTCCATCGTCCAGCTCAACGCGGTAGGATTTGGGACCGGTTGTGCTGTGTACTGTAGCTTTAAGCCATTTAGGCGAGCCGTGGAAATTAAGAGCGAAAACGGCATCAACGACGGAAAACTGGCGAAGTTGGCGACTGGCGGATGCGGGCACCTCAGAGGAGTATTGCGGGTGCAGTCTGTCCATGGGTGACCGGAGTCTCCTGCCCATTAAAAGTTCGGCGGGGCATTTTCGGGTGGCAGAGTGAGGCGTGATATGCTGGGTAAGCAAAAAAGTGTCAATGCGCTCCTGCCAGTCACCCGGGCCCATCTTGGCGAGCGACTCCTTCGTGAGCCGCACCATCCGTTCAGCCTGCCCATTTCCGGCCGGTCTGTAAGGGGCAGAGAGGGCATGGCGAATGCCCAAGCCAGCCAGGAAAGCTTCCATGGGCACGGACGTAAGTTGGGGCCCGTTGTCTGAGACCAAAACGTCTGGGAGTCCATGGGTCGCGAAGAGGCGCCGGAGGGCACGGATGGTAGCTTCTGTTGTGGTGGATGCCATGGGGACGACTTCCAACCACTTGGAGTAGGCATCAACCACGATGAGGAGGTGGTGCCCATGAATGGGGCCAGCAAAGTCTATGTGAATGCGCGACCAGGGGGAGCTCGGAGTCTCCCAGGGCATCGGGTCAGATTGAGGCGGGGCGGCTCTGACTTCTTGGCACGGGCTACACCTGGCGACCCAATGTTCAATGTCTTTGTCCAGTGTCGGCCACCAGACGTAGCTCCGTGCCAGGGCTTTCATCCGGACTATGCCCGGGTGTCCTTTGTGCAGCGCAGCAAGAGTCCTTCGTTGAAGAGTGCTGGGAATCAGCACCCTATCTCCCCATAGTAAACAGCCGCGCATGGTGGACAGCTCCCCTTGCTTGCGGCTGAACGGGCTGAAGTCGTCGCTGTCAATTCGAGTCGGCCAGCCTCTCAGGACCCAGGAGTGGACTTGCCGGAGGATGGGGTCAGCTCGCGTGTGCGTCGCTACGTCGGCAGATGTCACGGGACAGTTGCTGTCATTGTCAATATGCAGCAGCTCGAGCGTGGGGGCCGGGTCTTCCACGGATTCGGCGGATGGGCACCTGCTCAACGCGTCGGCGTTTGCGATGGCTTTACCAGGCTGGTGGACGAGGCTGTAGGAGTAGCCGGCGAGGAATATGGACCAGCGCGTCATCCGGGGGGACATGAAGGCTGGGGTCTGCTTGTCCCCTGCTAGTAGGCCGAGGAGAGGCTTGTGATCGGTGACAATGGTGAATTGCCGTCCATACAGGTATTCGTGGAAGCGCTTCACCCCTGCAACAATAGCCAACGCCTCTTTGTCCAGTTGGCTGTAGTTGCGCTCAGCACTAGACATAGTCTTTGAGAAAAATGCGATGGGGGCTTCACGACCGGTAGGCAGTTCATGGCTGAGCACAGCGCCAACTCCGTACGGGGAAGCGTCACAGGTCAGTCTGAGGGGCAGTGTCTCATTGTATTGAATGAGCACACTGTCAGAGGTCAGAAGTTGCTTAACGGCTCTGAATGCAGACTCTTCCTCATGTCCCCACCTCCAGGAAACTGCTTTCGCCAGCAAGCGATGGAGCGGCTCAGCAACAGTGGCTTTCTGCTGGAGGAAAATAGCGTAGAAGTTAAGCAATCCAAGGAAAGCCTGAAGCTCCGCTTTGTTTTTGGGGCTGGGAGCTTCATGGATAGCTTTAACTTTTGATTTGGTGGGGTGGATGCCAGAACTATCTATCAGATAGCCCAGGAACTCGACTTCCTGTACCCCAATGATGCACTTGTCCCTCCGGACTCTCAAGCCCTTCTCCCTGAAACGCTGGAGAACTAGCCTCAGCCGGTCCAGGAGTTGAGCCTTTGAGTCCCCAGAGACCAGTACATCATCGAAATAAGGCACCACCCCTGGAACGCCTTGGAGAAGGCGTTCCATCATGGATTGGAAAATGCCTGGGGCTGCACTGACTCCAAACTGGAGACGGTTGCACTTAAACGCGCCTCTATGGGTGACAATAGTCTGTGCCTCCGCCGTTTCCTGATCTACTGGCAGTTGCTGGTAAGCCTGGGCCAGGTCCAGTTTAGCAAAAATTTTGCCCTTGCCGAGTGAGTGCAGCAAATGTTGCACTACGGGCACGGGGTATGCGCTCTGCGGCAACGCCTTATTGATGGTCACTTTGTAGTCGGCGCAGATGCGCACAGATCCATCCTGCTTCATGGGAGTCACAATGGGAGTTTCCCATGAAGCATGATCGATGGGTTCCAGGATACCTTGGGCAATCAGCTTATCTAGCTGAGCGTCTACTTTAGCCCGCAAGGCAAATGGAACCCGGCGGGGCTTGAGCCGAATTGGGGTTACCCCCTTGTCCAGATTAAAGGAGATGGGTTTCCCTGAAAAGGTCCCTAACTTACCATCGAAGACTTCTTGGAACTCTCCGATGAGTGAGTCGAGTTCGCCTGAGCTAATCTGGTGGATGCCTCCAATAGAAAGCCCCAGCGGCTGGAACCACTCCACGCCCAGCAGGGTCGGGCGGCTATGCTCCACGACGGTTATGGGAAGCTGGCCCTGGAACTGCTTGAAGGCGATCCGGAGGTTGGTTCTCCCGATGACGCCGATGGGGTTGCCGCCGAAGTCCACCAGCTTGGAGTGCAGAGGTTCAAGTTGGCGCTTGAAGAGATTCGGTTTCAGTCTCTTGACCTGGTGCCAGTCGATGATCGAATAGACGGAGCCTGAGTCGACTTCCATCGTGCACGGCAAGCCTTCTGCCAACAGTGTCACGTGGAATTTTGTGGCACTGTTGGTGCTGGTGAGGGCGATCGTTGTCTGGTTCACAGCGCCGCCATGATAACTGTTGCGGTCGTCGCGATTTTGCTGGATTGAGGACCGTTTGGATGACCTCTGGGAGTCGCGACGACTTTCTGGAGTCTGGGGCTTGATCGATTCAGGAACCGGATCAGAGGCTCTGCATGCCTCCGCGATGTGCCCCCTCTTAAGACAGCGTCTGCAGGTGGCATCCCGCCAGCGACAGGATTGGCGGGGATGGTGTCCCTTGCAACTGCCGCACTGAGCGGCGCGGCAGCCCTCTTTTTGAATTTCCCGCCTAGGTGGGCGGGAAACTTTCAAAACGGTCGACTCTCCCTCTGAATCGGTTGGTGTGGCAGAGTCCTCGGACGATTCAGATGACAGTTTGCGGATCTTATGGATCCCTCGGGACTGGAGCATGGCCGCAGTGGCGGTCTCGGATGTTTCAGCAGCCGTAGCCTCCTCAAGAACGTCCTTCAGGGACAGTCTTTTTCTGCTCAGGAACTTCTTTTGGAGGTTGGCATCTCTCATCCCGAAGACGATCCCGTCGCGTAAGGCATTGTCAACGTTCTCAAATTCGCAGTTCGCAGCGATTTGACGCAATGCCGCCACAAAGTCTTTAAGCGATTCGCCTTCCTTCTGATTACGTTGGCGGAAGGTAAAGCGGTTCGATATGGGGGTGCCCGTTGGTGCATAGTGGTCTTGCAGGGCAGTCTGCAGATCCACCCAGGACATGACTTCAATGTCCCTGGGTGCGACGAGGTTGACGGCGAGTTCCAAAACGTCGGAGCCGCAGTGAGCGAGGAAGAGAGCCCTCTTCCTCTCGTCGTCTAGGTTGTTGTAGCCGTTTCCCCGGAGGAATTGGCGGAAACGTATCATATACGAACTCCACTTCTCCCGGCTGGGGTTGAAGGGAGCCAGCGAGGCGAACGGCGCTTGCGGCGTTGCCATTTCTCAGACCGCGTCGAGTGACTTCAGCTCGTTATGGCAATCGTGCCACGCGGAGGTTCTTCTCTAGACCTTCGTCGCCAGTGTTAGATCGGCGCAGGAAAGAAGAAGTGACCAGCAGGGTTCAAGTAACAATGTTTAATAACAAGAACTGAACGGCTTGTGCGCTGCCAGAGCTCTCCTTATATACACTCCGGCAGACGCACCGCCCACTGACAGGGATTCAAAACTCCCGCCGAAAGGATCTTCAGCCAATCCCAGGCGGATGTCCTTATAAGGACATAACAATAGGGAAACAGTCAATATAAATCTTAAGGATACCAGCAACAAGGTTACAGTCATACAGTCATTAGTGGAAGGAGATGAGTGATAGGAACAAAGAGAAGATTAATAGTAGTGCAGACTTAATAACTAGTTTGACAGTGTTGAGGGAATTATTTGTTTAGCAGAGTGATGGCATTTGGGAAAAAACTGTTCTTGTGTCTAGTTGTTCTGGTGTGTTATGCCCTATAGCATCATTTTGAGGTTAGGAGTTGAAATAGTTTATGTCCAGGATGTGAGGGGGTCTGTAAATATTTTCACAGCCCTCTTTTTGACTTGTGCAGTATACAGGTACTCAATGGAAGCAGATTGGTAGCAACTGTTTTTTCTGCAGTTCTAATTATCCTCTGAAGTTTGTGTCTGTCTTGTTGAGTTGCAGAACCAAACCAGACAGTTATAGAGGTGCAGATGACAGACTCAATATTTCCTCTGTAGAACTGGATCAGAAACAACACCAGGGACCAATATTTATGCTGGTGCTTCTCTTCTGTGCATGGCCCTTTTCTAATGAATGAATTTTAATGAATAAATTTCTAATGAAAATTAATAATTGCCATAGTTTCCAATTGAAAAGATAAGGGGAAAAATAAAGGAACTGGAGGTGTGAGGATGGACAGGAACTGGCCTTCTTTCCACTTCCCTCAATTCCAACTTGATTGCCAGAGACTACGTAGAGACCTTGAGGTAATTTGTTTGGCAATGAAACTGAAGTGGTTTGTCATTACCTTTTTCTAGATTTTTTTTTTTTAAAAACCCTTCCAGGATAGTTCTATAGACATACTTCTAGGCTAGTTTATAGCCTTGAGATTTCCTGCTAATCTCCCACCCAATCCTCCTAACATTTTAAGATTAGTCAGAGCTCTCTGCCACTTTGACATGCAGATAAAAATATGAAGGAAATCTATGTAGAAAACAAAACTCTTAATATGAATGCACATGTTACGCACCAGCCAGCACTATTGTTAGTCCTCCAGGGCAGACAAGAACAGAAAATTGACTCCAAAAGAAAAGTAAAATTAGATTTGATTGTGATAGGCCAGGGGTGTCAAACTGGCACCTATGGGCCAGATGCATCACGTGCAGGCCACTCCCACCCCAGCTCTGCAAAAGGAAAAAATGTCATGACACGCCACATGACACTGCAAGTTTGACATCCATGTGATAGGCTACAGAAACAGGATCTTGCAAATCTGCCTGGCCTTTCCTTTCCCTGTCTCTTCTACCTGAAAAAGTTGGGAAGAAGTCCATCTGAGTCTCTTTTTAATGCTTTCCTTTCTCCTTAGCTCAATGCATGCTTCTTCACCTGTTGTTCTTTGAAGAGCTATGGATGGTTTCTCCAAGATCATTTCTATGATTCCCCCACCCCCCCAGTTATTAAGTAATCATTTGGTAAGGAAATAAAGCCAGTACTGTACTTGCTTTCTGATATGTTTGTAAAAGATACCAGATAGGACACATGTAACTTGTCCCAAATTATAGTTAATAGCAATATTAAAGTATAAGTAATGTAATTAGATAAATTACACCGCAGAAAAAACTCAACTATTCCCTTCCTTTATTTTTTGCTTGGTTCTAATTTCTCTAATCTTTCCAATTCATTAGGTTAGAACGCTTTTATATTCTTAAAAATAATAATTTAAAACTGCTTTCTTATGTTCATATTTATATAAGTATGTGTGCCCACGTCAACTTTTCTATGACCCCCTGTATTTCACTAGCTTTTTTTTTTTTTTTTTTTTTTTGCAGGTGACCAGGGAGTCCATGTGGTGGATGGGTATTTAAAAAATGCAATAAGGCAATTGCTACTATATAATTAAAGCCACAATTTCTTTTATGTATGTTGTATGTAGAAGATACATAAAAAGAAATAGGGTTTGATTTTTGCAATCATGGCCACTGTCTTTACTTTTCTGTCCTTATCCCAGAGATTTCTCTGTATGTGATTTAATTACCTCTGTTTGTTATCCCTGAAAGTTAGTTGCCTTTGGGTTCAAAAAGTTGACTTAGCCTTGGACTACAGAAAGTTGATTTAGTATTTCAGTTATCAGTACTTTAATCAACAGATCAAGAACACTATTAGCTGTTTGAAGGCAAACTTGAATAACCAATTAATGAGCTAGAAGTTAGGTCATGGAGGAAAAAAGTAAGGTGTGTACTTGATGATGGTAGAAAGAATAATGGCCTTCATAAACTCTGAAAAGATGAAAAAAGTACTTAGCAAATCCATCTAAAACAGGTAGTCCTTGACTTATAACAGTTTGTTAAGTGACCATTCAAAATTACAATGGCACTGAAAAATGTGACTTATGACCATTTTTCATAGTTATGACCTTTGCAGCATCCCCATAATTATGGGATCAAAATTCAGATGCTTGACAACTGGTTCATATTTATGACCTTTGCTGTGTCCCAGGGTCGTGTGATCACTGTGTATAACTTTCTGACAAGCAAAGTCAATGGGGAAACCAGATTCACTTAACAACCAATTTACTAACCTATCAACTGCAGTGATTTACTTAACAACTGTGGCAAGAAAAGTCATAAAATGGGGCAAAACTCACTTAAGAAATGTCTCACTTCACAGAAACGTTGGACTCAATTGTCGTAAGTCAAGGACTATCTGTAGTATGAGGGTTTAAAGCAGGCAAATTCTACCTGGATTTTTATGGAATGATTTGACCCTTTGAATCTGAAGCCGTGCACAGTTAAAATCATTATGCACATTTATTCTGAGTTCACATCTTGGAACAATTCACTTTTCAGCATTAAGTGAACTTTTTATGGCTCTGTCTAAGGCTGGATATACTGTAGGGGGATAATAATGGAAAGAATGACAGGCAGGCTCTCAACTATTGTAATGCTACTAGGGGGTTGTTCCAACTTAGTGTAATTATGACAGAACTCTGGAGAACTGTGAATAATTTTCAGATATATAATATTCTGGATTTTTTAAAAGTTCCAATTTAATACTAAAAAGCACAGCTGTAACTATCATTTTCTCCTTTATTAGCAACATTTTAAATAAGTGGCCAACTAGGGTTAATTTTCTACTCTGGGGAACAATTCTTTGGAGAAAGTGTTAAAGCCTGCCTCAAAGAAGATGTCAGCTTTATGCAGTCCCATTTTTTAGATTAAAATGAAAGTTGTGGAGTAGGGAATCTTATTCTCACCTTCTTTCTCATCTTAATCTCCACATTAATTAATATTTACTTAAAAAAAAAGACACGAGATGAAAGAAGCTGATTTGTTCTTACCTACCATGTTAGTTACAGTCTTTACATGGGCTTCCAGCTTCTTTTTCCTTCTGCTCGTATACTTGGTCTACTTGGTCTTGTAAGAAAAGTTTATCTTTTTTTTTTTGTTAAATATGCTCTGTAGATTTATTTCATCAGTTTTTTTATGATTTATTAAAACAGAAATCCTGAGTAGGGAGGTAGAGAAATACTATAAAATAAATAAATAAATAAATTAGTTTGTCCTTAAATATTCTATTAATAATAGCTTGGATTTTACCTCTCCTTCCATCTTACTACCAATTCTTTCACAATTTTAATGCTTTCATATACAGCAAAGAAAAGAAAAATTAAAGATGAAGCTAAAGAGCAAAACACAAAAGCAAACAGGAAACAGGACAGCTAAAAGGGAAAAAGAAGTCACAAGACATTGCATTACTTTATATAGAAATCATACAACACATGGTTGTACCCTGTCATCACCTCCTTAATATCTCCTTAACTCAAACAAGTGTTTTCCAGAGTGTGAACTGTGGACCAGGGTACAGTCACTTTAAGGACCAATTGACATGTGCAATAAGATCTAAATACTACTACACACCAGTTATAGGAGTGGGGATAGGTGTAAAAGATATCAAGTTGGTGAATTCAGATGTGTACAATGTTGGCGCACACACACAAAAGGGACAGGGCTGTACTTATGATACCAAATTGTCCTCCTGACTTTGCTTTGACTCCTTCCCTATTTATTGTGGCTATGTATTGCCATAACACTTCTCCAATTGTCTGATAAGATAGGCCAGGTATTTCAGTATTCAACTGAATATAAGAGGAGTTAATGAAGATCTTTGATGAGTTCCCAATAATCTTGATACTACAAATTATTTCTATTCAGTACGATAGCTATCAAAATAAGAGATTTTCCTGTTTTCATTGAATAATGTATCTATTATGTCTTGGAGAGATAGATTTAATTAGCTATGCAGTTTGATGATAGGAACTTTGAAAAAGCTATTTCAGTTCATTTGATTTAGTATTATATAATAGATTTTTTTAATACAATAGAATAATTAATTTTCCCCAAATTTTCTTCATTTTTTTTTTGTTTTCATGAAGAATAAGCAATAATACAACCATTCACATATATATAGCACATTGCCAACAATCCCAAAGAATTTGCAGAATCAACGTTATTATTAAAAGGGATTGTTGTATTTGTTTTTTTAAATAATCATTTAATAACAAAATCATTATTAAATTGAAATTATTAGTAAATATCAGCTGAAAAACTGGGGCAACTATTGGCTATAATTATTAGTTATCAGAGAAGCTTTCCTGAACAACCAGTGCTTTTGAACTCTCTGAGGATGAAGAAAATAATTCTCTACTTTGCTTTCCATTACAGAGTTCAGAGTAACTTAACTTGCTGTGATAACTATGTGATTCTGCATTGTAGTTCTCAAGAATCTCACAATAATGATACCACAGTTTTCAGATGAATGGAATGGATACAGAAACTGACACAATAAGAAGCTTCCACATCAAACTTATACCCCGGCTGCCATGAAAAAAATAATTCCCATGAAAATTAAATTGCTCAATATTACAAAGAATGTTTATGATGTGTAAACAATTTCTGTAGTGAAGATCCCATAAATGGCTCACTTCATTCTGAAGAACTTTACTTTCAACACAGTTTCCATCTCTGCAAATGTTATTATGTTCAATGAATGTTCAAACTGATAAATTCTTGTTGCATATTAATCACCCAACAAATGTTTTAAGTCCCCTATTTCTTTTTTTTATCTCAGCCATCAAATCCAGAAACATCTATTGCACAAATGCTTTTATCTGCTTAAATCTAGTCATTCTGAAAAGTATAAATCATGAGAAGTGACCTTCAAGATGATGAGGAACTCATCTCTGTCTCTGTCTCTGTCTGTCTGTCTCTCTGTCTCTCTGTCTCTCTCTCTCTCTCTCTCTCTCCTTCTCCCTGTCCCACTTCAGAAATATCTTCTCCCTCAGAAGAAGACGGAATGTGGAAGGATTCTACTTTTCAATGTTTAATTCTTGCAATTTTAACTCATAATAAATCAAATTAAAAAAAACCATTGCAAATAAGTAATTTTGATGAGAAAGATAGTAGATGCTTTCCATTTACCAGTTAAGTAATAAAGCAGTCAAAATATAAGAAACAGTAACTTAACTTGATAGACATTTGAGATACTAAATTCAGCTCATTCCCATGTGAAATGGAAATCTGTATTCTAAAAATAATTTTTTTCTCCATAGTATAAATGTGTAGACATATCTAAAATGAAAAAAAAATGTATGTAGAAATGTAGACATATTGATCTATAAAAACAGATAATATCAAAACCAGGGAAATGTATGGCTGAAGATAAATATTTGGTGAGAGCCAATGTTTTTACCTTACATAGCTCTTACAAAAAATATAAATTGTTAAGTTGCTACTACATCGCTTAATTACATATCTCAGATTTTTTTTAAAAAAAATATTGTTAGCAGTGTTATTTCTTAATCTCTCCCCCCCCCCAAAAAAAGGAGTTCAAAAGTCAAACTTTTTAGACTACCTTCTGATTCCTAGGAAACGAGAATAGAATAAGCCATCCATTCCATTAGAAGGCTGTTATCACTTTCATCGGTCTATTTTATAAAATAAAAGATAAAACTACTTTTAGAATATCTTTATATTATTTCTAGAGTAATAATTGTAAAATGTGCTGCAAGAAATTTATTACAAGACTTCAATTCTTTTTGATACTTCTTTTTTGTACTTTTTCTTTTCACAAATTATCTTGTCTGAGTAATCAGTACATATTAGGACTGCAGTGAAAGAACATTCTACATCTAGTCATCTTTCAATTGTTGGGGGAAAATAGTTAAAAGTACATCAGAAAGAAATTATCTGACCTTAATTTTGAGTGATTAAATATAATATAGGAGGACTCCTAAAGGAAATTATTTGTGAAGGAAGAAACCATGTTCATCAAAATACAATTTTTAGGGTCAGCTTAATTCTTTTGAACGTGAGCTCTGTCTGGAGCTTAGCCTTGAGATTTAGTTATAAATTAGAATTTAACATGTGGCTGGATAAGGAAGGAAACATGTTCCCCACTGACAACCATCTAGTTGGGTTTTATACACTGCATTAGCTACAACCATCTAAACTCAAGGTAAACCACTACAAACTTTATTGCAGAAAATATGACTTCAGCAACAGAGTGGTCAATGCCTGGAATGCACTACCTGTCTCTGTGGTTTCTTCCCAAAACTTTAACCTTAGACTGTCTACAGTTGACCTCACCCCATTCCTAAGAGGTCTGTAAAGGGCAAGCATAAGCACACCAAAGTGAATATCGTCCCTGTCCTAATGTCTCTTTTTATTCATATTCTTTTCATGTATTCAAATCATGTTTATACTTTTATCTGTTATCTTATATAAGTTTGACAAATAAATAAATGAAATGAAAAAATGAAACCAGGAGCAGGCAAGCTGGAGTGGCAATCATGTATTGGGAGACTAGCTTTTTCAAAGAACAATGAACAATAAGAGCAATGTTCTCTTAAACAATAAGAGCAATGTTCTCTTAAAACCTGTGTTCTTTCTTATTGCACCTATAGAATATTATTAACATATCATGAGCCATGGTGGCGCATAGGTTAGAGTACAGAACCGCAGGCTACTTCTGCTGACTGTCATTTGCCTGCAATTTGGCAGTTCAAATCTCACCAGGCTCAGAGTTGACTCAGCCTTCCATCCTTCCGAGGTGAGTAAAATGAGAACCCAAATTGTTGGGGGCAATAGGCCAAATCTGTAAACTGCTTAGAGAGGACTGTAAAGCACTGTAAAGCGGTATAGAAGTCTAAGTGCTATTGCTATCTAAACAAGATTTAGAAAAGTCAGACAAGAACTGTGACAATCATTATGGATGAAAGTTTTATAGATAAAACAGTTCACATTTTCTCTGACTTAGAGGCCATATAGACTGAATTTGTTTGCATGATAAAAGTGATGCCTTATGATGTTTTCTGAGAAATTTTTGAGTCAATATATCTGAAGGAGGTGGACAGAGTCTTCTATGCCTTCAGTTCCACTAATTGTAGATTGAACCCTCTTGCCCCTAACTAGTTAAAGCAGCTGAGAGATTGCGATTTGGAGTCCTGGCTCTCTTTGATGGAAGGGAAGTTTCTAAAAGTCCTGGATCATGCAGGTGATAGTCACAAACCACAGAGGTCTTTCTTCCTGAATGCATAGACACTGGAGAGGGATGGTGATAGAAAAAGTTTGATTCTTGCATTTTGACTTTTCAGTGTATGAAGTTGAAGCAAGGGAACTTTTTAGTAGGTTCATAGATTAGGATAGATTTCCATTAGTTTTATCTTATCTGCTTTGATAGTTGTCTCACGATTTTATGATCAAGGTTTATGTGTCTTAGTATAATATCACATGGATCAGAGCATGACCATTTTTCTTTGGATCTCGAAAACATTTAATTCTTAATTAGTATTGTGAATATTGAATTTGAATAGACTGACACCTAGGGAAATTTTCATATGCAAATTAGAGTAGGAATATGCGACATTAAAAGTTGTTGCTTTCATTGACAATTATTCAGGGTTAATGACACTAACCGTGTTTAAAATGTACATGTAGTTTTCTCTTTGGCACTTATCTAATGAGGTGTGTTTCTTCAATAACCAAGTTCCATGATTTCTTCTGGGATTTAGCATGATCAGAGTTTGGCTAATTCCCTTGACTTACCTGGTACTCTAATTTTAATGCATAGTAGAATTTATATTCAATATATCTGAGCAGAAAATTAAATGTCAATTTAGTTACTGGTTGGCTGTAAAAGATTATGAGTGGAAGTTCATAGAATCTGAGAGCTGAATTAGATTAATTAAAATTAGTGTGGCATTTTAAATTTTCAGGTACTGATTGAATTAATAATTTTCTACTACCTCACAAAATCCACATAAAGAGAGTAAAATATATAATAAATACAGAGTAAAAGCAGTATTATTGTCACCATCCTCATTGCTGTTATTATCAACAATTACTGCCTAAAAGTTGTTTACCGAATGGTAAGCAGAGTATAGACTTCTTCAGCTTCCCTTTTTAATATTTTCATGTACTATTTCAAAGATATGGGAAGTGTAGAAAGCAGCAGTCAAATGGAAAAGAGAAGGAAGGAAGGAAGGAAGGAAGGAAGGAAGGAAGGAAGGAAGGAAGGAAGGAAGGAAGGAAGGAAGGAAATGAATTTTCATAGAAGAATTTTAAGACCTGGATTCATATTTATGCCTTTTTTATGAACTATTATCTTTGCACATGTAACATTCCAAAAGAAAGCCCATTTTTTAAAAAAATGACTATTCCCTTTAATGTAAACCATTATTTACTATTTCAATGGACAGCTTCTTTAGCTGAAAGACTGCCAAAATATTATTTGTTTTCTTTTTTTAAAAAAAGAACATTCTGCTAACTCAGCAACTGCATAAACAAATTAAATCTGTTTTATTAGAATAGAATAGAATAGAATAGAATAGAATAGAATAGAATAGAATAGAATAGAATAGAATAGAATAGAATAGAATAGAATAGAATAGAATAGAATAACAGAGTTGGAAGAGACCTTGGAGGTCTTCTAGTCCAACCTCCTGCCCAGGCAGGAAACCCTACATCACTTCAGACAAATGATTATCCAACATCTTCTTAAAAATTTCCAGTGTTGGAGCATTCACAACTTAATGTGACTTTTGTCCTACCTAACTCATTCAATGTTCTACTTTAGGCATTGATCTTTAATATAGATTTAGGGTTTTATTACTATATTTTCCTTTCTTTTAACGTCATGTCACTCAGAATCCTGCAATATTGGACCACATTGTAAATGCAACTAATTAATTAATTGTATGATGTGGCTCAGAAAGACCCTGTGCCATAGTAGCAACATGTATAGGTAATTCTCACTTGTAACCATTTGATTAGTGACCATTCAAAGTTACAACACTGCAAAAAAGTGACTTACGACCGCTTTTCACACTTACGACTGTTGCAGCATCCCCATGGTCACCTGATCAAAATTTGGGTGCTTGATAACTGGCATCTATTTAGGACAGTTGCTTTGTTATTGTAACAGTCCCAGCTGGCTTCCAACAAGCAGTCAATGGGGAAAACCAGATGCACTTAATGCCACATGATTAGAATAGAATAGGAACACTGCTATCATGTCATCCCTAGTTCTTCTTCATTAAATTAGACATACACAATTCAGCAACCATTCTTTATATGTTTTAGCCTCCAGTCCAGGGGTGAAATGTAAAATCTGTTACTACTGGTTCTGTGGGCGTGGCTTGGTGTGGAGGGTAATATGACTGGGTGGGCCTGGCCAATCTTTTTTTAAAAAAAAAACTTTTCAAAGCATTTTTTCTAATGCTTTGAAAAGCCTCTCTGCTGATCAGGAACTCAGCTGGGATCGTCAGAGAGGCTCTTTTAAAAATGCTTCTCTGCTGATCAGAGAACTCAGCTGGGATCGACAGAGACTTTTCAAAGCATTTTTTTTACCACCTCTTTGGCCAAGAGGTTGCAGAAAAAAATGCTTTGAAAGTCCTCTGAGGATCCCAGCTGAGCCTCGAGATCATCAGAGAAAAAATGCTTTTAAAAGTAAAAACAAAACAAAAGGCTCTGATGATCATATGGCTCAGCTGAGCATGTTGGGGGGGGGGCGTGAAGGGATTTTTGCTACCGATTCTCCGAACCACCCGCCACCATCGCTACCAGATCGGGCAATCCGGTCCGAACCAGGAGCATTTCACCCCTGCTCCAGTCCCCTAATAATGATTCATTTAATAATTGTAATGATTCACTTAATAACTGCACCAAAACAGGCCATAAAATGTGGCAAAGCCCACTTAGCAACTACCTTGCTTTGCAGTGGAAACTTTGGGCTCAATTCTGGTTGTAACCCTAGGACCGAAACAGAAAAAGGGCAGCTTCTACCGGGGTATCAAACATATGTTACCATAGAATGCAGACTTGAATGACAACAACAAAATATGATTCATAGGTATCTATGACTCAGCCTCAGTACAGAGACTGATTATGATTATTAATCCTGAAAACATTCTTTTCCAAGAAATTTTGTATTTAACTGACATATTATGTGAAAAGACTCTTTTCTAGCTGTTCTGAATTTTACACCTTTCATACTTTTGAGGTCCCCTTTGTCTCTACATCCTGATGAAACTTGGCAATGTTAACTCACTGTCAGTAAATCTCATTTAATGTCAGGTATACCACTGATAAAGAGTCACTTACTGTAAGTTTTCTTTTGTTAAGAAATCTTGAGAAGAATAATTGGCTTCCTTTCTCTCCAGAAGACATTGTTGTAGCTAATTTGATTCTGCTATTCAGTTAAAGTTTAATAAATTGGGGAGAGGATGTCTGTTTTATTATGAACTGAAGAATAAGCATTTGTATATTTTTGACCTGTGGAACAGATAGATTTGTGGCAATAATTTGTAATGATGATAATGCATGCCTATCATTTTAAATCAGCTCACCATCTGTTAGTAACCTTTAATCATATCTAACTTTCAGCATCTGGAAAAAGCAAAATCTTTAAGAAATCCAGCAAATCCAAGTGCTAAACAGTAGGATTAATGAGAAAAGAAGTTATTAAAGGAGGGAGGGAGGCTTTCTTAAGGAAAAAGTAAACCTACTTCTTCCACCAGCCTAGCTGTCCCCCCAAAAAGGGGGATTTTTTTTTAAATAAATGCAAGGGTTTAGAAGGAATACAGAAAATGATTTTGGGTTATATATATATATACACACATACATACTAATAGCATTAAGATTAACAATAATACAAATACTTCCTGTCTAAAGAAGCATCTGTCTAGTTGAATAAGAAAGTTAAAGGGAGATAAGCCAATTACAGAGAAGCTAAATAAATTGTTTAGGCCAATTTAGGGCAAACATCTGTATTTCAACTGATATTTCAAGGAAAGAAATGACCTACATTTTTTTTTTTTAAAAATGACAGTTTACATCTTGTTGGCATATGGAAAAAAAGGACAAATTATTGAGTGCTGTTGTTATAATTAAGCATCATATTTAATAATCTAAAATGGACACTAGATCCTTTTAGATTATTAAAGATCCTTTTTATTCACTAGATCCTTACATAAGGTCAGCCACTACAACGTCACTTTTAAATCCGAAAAATGGACAATATAACACAAATAAAATGGAGTGGAGCCACACAATTAGAGGTTGATAAATTAGCAGAAGTCTGATAAAATTGTTAAAATTTCACAAGAACAAGGAGTATTTGTATGGCATCTGCCAAACTAACTTTGCTTATCCTTACCTTTTAAAATCTATGAAACTGTCAGTAGGCAAGTCGATAAGAATAACCTATTATTGATTATTTACTTGAACTTGTATAAGGGTCACACCCAATCCCTAAGCAAATACAGTGGCATCACATAAGACCGTATATCTTGTGTGTAAATCAATAACTATTTACAGAAGAACTGGGAATAAATGGACAGATCTCGCAGTATAGAAATGTACCTTATGACATTTCTTGGGAATGAAAAACAAAATGAATCATATCAATGATGATGTTAAATAGTTTAGCCTTCATGCAGTGTCAACCTATATTTGACCTTCCTAAACACTAAAAAAGTTAAGCAGGTTCAGACCTAATTAGTACTTTAAATTTCAGGGCTATAGGCTATACTGAGAAGGTATATCTATATCTGCATATATCTCCTGGAAGAAAGAAACTACAAACTATTTCCATATTGTTGCTAATAAAACCTCATAGGTATGTTCATGCAGTTAACAGAAACATTTATTTCAAATGGAAAGAATCAAATGGAGCTCCAAAAGGATATCTCAAAATAGAGGAAGGGAATTAATATAGCACATGTGGTTTAATGGAAGCATCAGTGAGGAACACTACAATATATTATCATTAATGTTCAATAAAATATTGCTGAGAGTTTAGGGATATATACATATAATAATAATAATAATAATAATAATAATAATAATAATAATAATAATAATAATTGCACAAAGTGATTACAAAGCTAGACATGATCGAGTTGCTAAATTAGTCCACTGGCCATTATATAAAAAATACAACATGCCTGTGTCTGGAAAGAATGGGAGCACAAAGTGGAAAAAGTTACTGAAAATGAGATGGTGAAGTTCTTATGGGACTTTTGAATACAGATGGATCATCATTTGGAACACAACACGCTAGATATCACAGTTGTCCAGGGCCAAAGCATACAGTTTATTGATATCACTGTACCAGGAGATGAGTCAAAGAAAAAGAACTGGAAAAAAATCACGAAATATCGCGATCTGGCAATCAAAACTACACGGTTATGGATGAAGCATGTAACGTGATACCCACTGTCATTGGGGCACTTGGTACCATGTCCAAGAATTTTACAAAACACAACAAGAAATTGCAGCTTCCTGCAATAACACCAGCGGAACTGCAAAAAACTGTGCTACTCGGAACATCATATATTTTAAGAAGGTACTTGATACCTAGAATGCTGGCAGCAACCCATATCAACCATTAGCACCAGTCATTTTTAAATGTCCAGTTGACTGAGTTTTATGTTTAACGAATAAAAGAGATGATGATGATGATGATGATGATGATGATGATGATAATAATAATAATAATAATAATAATAATAATAATAATAATAATAATAATAATAGTGAAGTTTTAACTGGCAATGACTAAATAGATGATAATCTTGGAGCTGTGAAGGAAAAAAAACCCAATGAAAACCCTTGCCTACTGAACAGCTGCTGTGAAAAGACAAACTCCTCAGTTGGGTGAAATGTTTACCAAAAGAGAACTGTAAATAAGTTTCAAATTCTATTACTAATAATGAGACCAGACTTGGAATATTGTATACTGTTTCAGATTCACTAATCTGAAAAAGTTATTTTTAAACTGAAAAAGGAAAAGTGCAGAGAAGATAAAATATTAAAGTAATAAAAGTTATTCAGGCCGCCCTGAGTCTCCGGAGAAGGGCGGCATATAAATCAATTTTTTTTAAAAAAGTGCATGAGTCTCTTTAATAAACAACTAGGTTGTTTTGCTTAGAAAGTAGTAAATATGAATGGGTTATGGTAGAAATGTGTTACACTATGAACTGTAAATTAGCTGGACAGGAGGACATCATGGTCAACCAATAAAAACTATGGAATGTATATATATATAATTTCACTTTAAGACACAGTGAAGGCACCAAATTGGCTTGTTTTAAAAGAGCAACAAATGATTAATGTGTTGGACTTGAACATGAGAGCTTAGTTCAAGTCTCCTTTGAAGTCTGATGTTCAGTGATTTACCTTGGATAAGTCACTAGCTGTCAACCTAACCTTTTCATAAGATTTTAGTCAAGATAATGGAGAATTATGCATGTTATTTTTATTCTTATAGGAAATACAGTATTAACATGCCTAAATACAAATAGTAGCATTATGTATTATAACAATATGAGATAGAAAAGTCCATAATAGGTCTGTTTGTCTGTCTGTCTATCCATCTATCCATCCATTTATTATGAACATAGATATCCTTTGATAGCATATTGTGCTTCTAAATATCAGGTACTAACATAAATTAATAACAAGGTTCTGTAGTAACATGTCCTATTTGTGGGATTTCTGTTAGGTAAAAGATGTCAGGAACAAGGATACAGTTCAAAAGTACTATAAGTTTATTTCATAGTATATAAGAACTACTAATAGTCAAAGTGATTTGGCACCAGATAAAAGTCAATGGGCTTCGGGCAGCATGTGTGTGTGTGTGTGTGTGTGTGTGTGTGTGTGTGTGTGTGTGTGTACTTAGGTCTTTTACAGGGGCATGAAAACTCCAAACTAATGATGTGTTTGAACCTGCCCTGCCCTTGGACTCAGTGTGGTCATTCCTCCATCTTCCCAACTATCTGATTAATCTCTATGGGAGATCAATGCTTCATAATTATCCAAACATAGCAAGTACTACCAATAGCTTGTTCAGCAACTTTGTGTCAAACCAAATTTGGAAAGATAAACTCTTAACTTTCAAAAACAGTCTAACTGCTCTGTGACTATTATTCTTCACCTTCAATTTCCATTTATCTTTCTTTTTCTTTTTAGGTTTATAACCTTGTATCTTCTGGGACACTGTGATATAACTATGCTTCCTAGCTGTAACTATGGTAGTGTTTGTGTTAGCTTTAAAGATTACTGGATAAATTAATTTTAGTTTACTTCTATGTCTCATTTTCCCACCATTATTCTAGTTTGGCTTATTTCTGTATCAGTTTGTATTTTTATATTTTTTTAAACAAAAATGCTACATTAAATACATAATATTTTACAGTATATGGGTTTCTTCTAAAACTTATCATAAACTATACAGCTTTCAAGCTGAACCAGGATTTGAAAATTGGCTGCTTGGTATATGCTACATTTTATTCTTGTTTAGAGTACTCACATTGGCCCATTTAATTGACCCACAATGTTGTCTATGTTGGGGATTTCAGGTCTGATGCCCTGCTAAATCAATTTAGAGGGTGCTGTCCATTCTCAAAGATTAAAATTCCTTATAAATGAATAGGCAAGCAAAACACTATTTTCAATGCAGCCCTACCTATCAGTTGAATATTATGGCTTGCTGAGTACTTAATTACCTTTTGATTTAGCAGTTGGGTTCTAGCCACAAAACTTGAAAGTGTTCTGAATTCCAATGGGTTGGCTTTGCCTTTGGGTGTGGCATACATATTCTTTGGTATTCAGCATGTAATGTTTGGGACATGTATGACAAAATTAGCAAATGATTTCCTTGAATACTTCAGGTATATAATGTCTGTGTTTGTCTGAATGTACAGAATGCAACATAGACCTTATCATTAAAATATTGTCTATAGGACTGTACATTTACAGTACAAGAAATACTGTAAATGAGTATTTTATGAGGATGCTTGGCATTGTAATCATAGTGAATTTTAGAAATCTTTGTTTCTCTGCCTAGAACTCACTTCTTTCAAGAAACTATGCATTAAAAGGGTGGTCAACAAAAATAAATTATGTTTTCCTAAAGATTTGTAAACAGACAAGTAAAAACTTGCTTGGCATCTGGCAGTAGGTTAATGGAGGCCCTGTTATTTCATTAATGAGCTTTTAGAGATAACAAAATGTCATAACAACAATGGATGAACAGTGTAAGGATATAAAACATGGTCAATTTTTTTAGCCTTGAAAGATAAAAAGGGCAACTATACACGTTGCCTGAGATAATTCTCTGCATGTAATAATAGCATCTCTTCTCTTAATGCATCAGCCTTGAGGCAAAGACTGATAAGATTTAAGACTGAATATTTCCCAGATTTAAAGCCTACTCACTTTTTGGAGCTCACTTCAAAGGACATGGTTTTATCTGCTTCTCAAGTGGGAGACAAACAAAGGTCTTTCCAACTGTCATCATTGCTTTTTCCTTGTCAGAGAGAGTATACATACACAAGCCCCTCTGGAATTTAAGGTCTACAATCTAGAGGTCAGCTTGAACTATTTCCATCTGTAACACTGTAATCAGTAGTTTGGTGTCTTCTTCTGATGTCCTTGACAGATAACTTGAGGGTGGTGGGGGAAGTTTCCTTGAACTGTATCCTTCTACTGTCCAGGGATTTTAACAACACCATACTCTCTACATTTTGACTGATCTTATACCAATCCATCTTTTCCTTCACTTTTAAATGAAAATAAACAAAGTTCAGTAAGGACTAGAACCCTAGACTAGAACCTAAATTAAGCAACTTAGACAAAGGCATGCATCAGTTCAGGAGCTAGAACTCTCTTCCAGCTTCAAAGCACTAACTTTTGAAAGCATTTCAATTATCATAAATTGGAATTGTTTTAAAGAGGAAAGAAAAATGGAGAAAATATTTCTCTTATGTGGGATTAAATTGCAATGATCATAAAAAGCTGCCAAAGAAATCTGGATGCTTTTGCCACAAGGGTGATGCTCTGACTGGTTTTCTACTAGGTGTCTGTCATAATTTATGGAGCATAATCTAAGAGTGATCAGAACAAGCAGACACCCAGCATGCTATTTTTGATGAAGAAACTCAGGGAGACTTCAAATAATGTCACGGGGCATTCAAGATGAATGAATTTGAAATGGATGGCAAACGTTGGCTACATTAAAAGAGTTACCCAACCCAATAGCTATTTTGGACTTATTACTATTATCCTGACTTTAGATTTAGCAACTGGATTAATTGGTTATTCAAAAGGGTTGGAGATTTCAGATTTCTTTTATAGCACTTGCAAAAATTGTAATAGTAAGAATGACATTCCAAAAACATATACTACCTGCTGATTTTTCGTTATGCAACTATATATTTGGGGAATGTTGTAATTAACAAACCAATTTTAGTATTTTATGCAGAACATAGGGAAACTGTCATAATCAAGGAGAACAAAGTTTGTTTTTGTGGGGGTATACCACATACATAATTACAGAAGCAAATATAATCTTTTCAAATAGAGGAAGAAAGAGAGTCATTCAGTAGCTGACTTTTCACACTAAAAAAATAAAATAGTCTATTTTAATATAACTCTTCTTGTTATACATATATGCCCACATTTATTTACTTTTTCATATTTTAACAGAAACAAAGGCTTAAAATAACAATGCTGGCAAAATCCTTTTTAGAACACTTGATCGCATTAATGATTCATGCATGTATTTAAATGGATAGATAAGATGCTACAGAAAAAACTCAAATGGAATTTACTTTAAAAGTGAAATTGCAGTTAGCTTCTGTGGAGTCAGCCAAAATAAATGAAGATGAACATTTATATTTCATCCTTTTCAGTTGTTCAGAACTGTGCTTAATGTTTATGTATTTCTTTATCTCTTTTGTAAAGGATAGTACTCTCAAACTGTTATCATATTAAGCTTATTTCCTTTTATAGCAGTAATCCTCCAGGGACTACACTTCTAAAATTCAGCAAAACGAGAAGGACAGAGAGTCCAAATATTTTAGAAATAATTTTTCATTTGTTTTTTCAGTATGGAAAAATAAAATAAAATAAAAACCTCGATGGAAAAACCATCAAATTGATTTAACACAGTCCCAAAATGCATGAAAACAAGCTGGAAAATCTTGGCTTCTCCCACTGACATGTTACGACATCATCATCAACCATCTTATTGTGTCTCTTAGCCACTAAAAACATTGTTAAAAAATCTGCTGCTTCCAACTGCACAAAGATTACCTCAGCTTTATAGGAATAGGTATCCAATAGTATGAAGAATGGATACAGGAACTGGACATGGCTAGTCTAGTGAAGAGAAGGACCAGGGAAGTCATGATAGTAGTGTTCCAATATTTGACTGGCTGCCACAGAGAGGTGGGGGTCAAGCTATTTCAAAGAACCTGAAGGCCAGACAAGGAATAATGGATGGAAACTGACCAAGGAGAGAGTCAACCTAGAAATAAGGATGAACTTTCTGATAGTGAGAACAATCAACTAATGGAACAGCTTGTCTTTGGAAGTTGTGGGAGCTTCATCACTTGAGACTTTCAAGAAAAGATTGGACTGCCATTTGTTAGAAATGGTGCAGGGTCTCCTGCTTGAGTGGGGGGTTGGACTAGTTGGACTTCCAACTCTGTTAATCCCATTTTCTGTCACACTAAATAACACAAATCCTTTCACTCTGTTCTAAGTAGCCTCCACATCTCCTTTGCATCCATTTTCTATTCATTCTAGTAGGAGGCTAATCTGTATTCTAATTTTTTTTTCAGATCATTCACTTCCAGTATCCACTGTATTTTCAATTTTCCATGTCTTTTCTTTCACCTATTTCCTTTTCTTCCAGTTCCATTTCTCCTCAAGATCTACTCTGTCCCATATTCTTAATTTTTCATCATCAATAATTTTTCCATGGTTCATCATAAACAATTGAATAATTCAAGTATTCTTTTTTCATGTCCCAGAAAAGCCCAATTGATTTAATATGTTTTTGTGACAATTATTTTCATTCTTTTTATTTTTTCTATTTTATATGTACAAATTCTTGTAGATATACTCCACTTTACAATAGCTGGTATATTCAAAAATTCACACTTGTATATTCATCAATTTATTCATCATGCATTAATATTGTATTTATTAACTTGCCATGGAAGATCATTTTCTATGAAGATATTAATCAAACAACCACCATTCTTATTCATTAATTCATTTATTCTTAGACAGTCATATCATATAACAGAATAATTGTTTCCCTTGAAACAGATTTATTCAGAATATTTCACAGTTCAGGTTGTTGTACAAAACTTTTCTCTGAATCTTCATTTTCTTTCATTCACTGGTGTTTAACAGGCAACTATCACTAATTTATGATTTCAGTTGAACTTGTTTCACAGCCTTGGAACAACCAAACCTCCCTATTTAATTTAATTAGATATAAGGCAAATGGAGTGGCAAATGAGGAATTGTGAGAAACTCGACTTATCGGGGAGGGATCCATCTATGACAAGGGACTGATAAAAATAATCCCCAACTAAAATCATGTTGCCACTGGCCTGAGTGGGAAAAACAGATTTAATGTGTGATCCTCCCATGATTAGTAACTGGGTCAGGTCCATGGTGGGCATGAACTCTTAGGATGCTTCTAAATCTATGCTCAGGAAATAGAGGTTGAAGTCCCGCAGCACCATAAACTTAAAAAAAATCCACTGCCAAGCCCAGCATGAAAGAATATGAACATAGAAGCTACTATGTAGCATGGAAGCTGGAATAGCAACAATAATCCCAACTGATTCTACAAGTAGAAACTTCATCTGACTATTTGCATCCCTGATAAGCTCAGGAGTTTCCTGGAAACCCATAGCTACAACCCCACACACACTCACACACTTCTAGGTTACAACTGGTACCCAAATTGAAGCATAGCTGGCCATATTTTGGAGAAAGCCACTCTTTTTCTATGCTGTTCTAACTTTGGTAATACATTCCAAGTTGGCCCTCACATCCAAGCAGGGGTGAAATGCTACTGGTTCGCTCTAGTTTGGGTGAACCGGTAGTAAAAAAAATGCTTTAAAAAGTAAAAAAAAAAAGTTGGCCACACCCATTCAGTCACATGACACCCCACCAAGCCACGCCTACCAAGTCACACCCACAGAATTGGTAGCAAAAAATATTGCATTTCACCACTGCATCCAAGATGAGATTTCCAAATGATGCAAACTTCCTTAGAGACTGGCTCTGATATTCACTGGAAAGAGCTGGAATCCAGAACCATGCAAGGCACAAACACCAGGCAGTCAGGATACTGGCCTGGTGTTTGGCCAGAAAGTAGAACTAATATAAAGCCATTGTGCGGCTTGTGATCCCCATGTGTGACCCACCCTCTGATTTCTTCCCTATACTTTATTGGCCAACAAAACTGCATTGGGCAGTAATTTAGGAGGGTTGTTTACTTGTTTGTTTTAAATGGGGCTGAAGAAATTAATGGAAGCCTACCAGTGGCTGGAGTCAGAGACAACATACCAAATGCTAAAAGCAACATGAAAGCATATCTTCCTCCTGTTTATAAAATTTCTGAATGTATCTGGTGATCATATACTAGAGCCACAGAGCACTGAACTAGAGTGTTAATCAGCAAAATTATTCTTAGGCTTTTACTTCATGTAGCCAGGTCTGCCCTGAGCAAAGTTTGTTCTGCATATTCTTTTTAACTGGTGTCTCTATGTCATGTCCTAACTATTAGGAATTCAGACTCTTTTTGTCCATCTACCAATGCAACATGAGGGAGAAGGTGATAAATTCTTTTCTTTCAACAAAGCTATCAATCTACTTCCAGCTGGTCAATGTTTATAGCCAGGAGTGAACAGATAATATCCCTGTTTATTTGAACTACTGTTTTTATAATCTCATGGTCACATTATCCCTACTAATTACATTAAACATTATCACTTTTCCCCTTCTCATTCCAATAAAAATTCTATAATTTCATTCTGCTTACAGTTGTCTGTTCTTGCTTGACATGATACCTACGTTCCCCACCCCTTTATGAGGGAGTACAAGTGCTTCATACAGTTGTCATACTGCATTCTCTCATCATTGGCATAGTTTCTTTCAGCAGTCAAATGTTATTCTTATAACAACTGGTTAGAAGAGTTGATCTGACAGAATTATTTGGAAAGAGAGAGACAGAGAAATAACTGGTCATATTTCTAATACTCCAGGATCCAGACAGAAGCTGTGAGAAAGATAGATGTAGTCAAGAGACTATCTTTAGTCTAATGATACAGTATATATCTCAGAAAGAGATATAAAGAGACCAGGAGCAAAACATTATGAAATGTGGGCAAAATATTCCATTCACACTATCAGTAAGCTTTTGAAATAATATTATTTCAAAATAATAAGAGAAGAAACAATGACAGTATTGTTTTAAATAAGTAAACATCATTGTTGCATTACTTTTTATAGAAAAAAAAGGGACAATTATTTTTATTATTTTTGTTTTTATCAAATTATATATGAAGATTCAGCTGAAGTCTTTCTTGACCATTACCAACATTCTACTGCAACGACTACCTATTTTCTGGGACAAAAAGTCTCCTGTCTTTGAAAACCATAACAGCATATGTAAAGGCAAACCACATCTAGGAAAAACTCTAAATTTAACATCCTAATGGAAAATAGAATTAATTGCTGATGTGATCTGTTTATCCTGTTTCCATATTCTTTCTTTCCCATTAAACGAACAAACAAACAAAAACCACAAATAGGTGTAGGAAGAAGAGAACTGGTGTCTGTCAAGAATACCAAGAGAAGCCAACTTGAAATCAACTTCTTCATGCCTCTCCCTTCAATTCTAAGATGAATGGTACGGTTATTTCACCACAAAAATAAGTTTCAGCCAGGCAGATAGTAATACTGCCACCATCTGTTCTTGAATCCTCTTTTCCCATGACTAAACTTTCAAATAAATGCGTCCAATTTTCCCTTTTAATGCTACTTGCCTCAGGTAGAAACCCAGCACCGAAGATGACAACGTGAAAAGATATGACAGAAAGGATAACTGTACCAGGTCATGCAGAGCCTAAATATGCAGGAGCAGTAACCATTAACAGACTAGTCAAACAAAGAGATAGAAATGAGAAGAAAAATAAAGCTGTATAACTTGGCAAAGCAGCATTGAAAGGAAATAAATATCCCTGAGGTTTATGCCTATACTATCCTTACAACTTTTCCTTATTTATCCAATTCTCTTAAGAGTTCTAAACTAATCCAGAAAAATCTATTCCTAAAGTTCCTCCTACTTTAAGAATCTGGGTGGGGAAGAGAACATTGAACTCCACCTCTCAGCCTGGATCCCACACTTTGTCAAGGAATAATAGCTTCAGTTTTAGGCTATTTAAGACCTTCCAACTAAACAGTAGACACCTTAATTAAAAATCACAGTTAGTCTGAAGGCCTCTTGATCTACGATAGAAGGCTTCCTTTGTTAGAGCGACCAAGAAACAAAAGCTTGTGTGATCAAGGGAAAAATAAAACCAGCATCCTAACTTTGTACATTAAAATAAAATTAGATTAAGCACCCTATAGCTGAGTTGACATTCTGACATCATTTATTTTCACATCAAATTTCAGCAGCAAGAGAAGAGGAAGAATTTCAGGGTTTATACAAAAGTATTAGAGGGGCTTCGTGCCGTTCGCATCCCATGGATTGACCATGTATGCTGCTGTACATTAAAGGTGTAAGTAACAACTCTTCTTTAGCAAAGTGTGATGATTAATAGCCTCCTCTTCATCTTTGAATCCGTGTAGTGAGTTAATGAAAAGGTGGCAATGAGTTTGTTGAAACCACTGTATAATGGCATAATACTTTTATGACAATTTTTATTACCAAACACAACTGATTTTTAATGTCAAATGGAGTCCTTTATCTTTTGTAACACCATTCTACTGTGTGTCCTGTAGCCAACTCATTAACTGTGCATGGTATATTCCTGCCTTGTAACACTTATGTCACCTACTGTAACTTACAAACCTTTAAGTCTTACAAACATATAATGTATTTGTCTATTTGGTACATTTATAGCCTTTCTTCATTCATATCCTAAAGCCATGATGGTGAACCTATGGCATGCGTGCCACAGGTGGCATGCAGAGCCATATCTGTGAGCACACAAGTGTTGCCCTTGCTCAGCTTCAGCACGCATGAGTGCAATGGCCAGCTGATTTTTAGGCCTTCTGGTCCCATTGGAAGTTGGGAAATGGGCTGTTTCCAGCCTCCGGAGGACCTCTGGAGAGTGGGGAAGGCCATTTTCACCCTCCCCAGACTCCAACAAAGCGTCAGGAGCCTGGGGAAGGTGAAAAAACAGGCCTACCTGGCCCACTGTGCCATTGCGTGCCAAAAGCGGGGAAAGCACGGGGGGGTCATGTACACATGCATGGGGGGGAGGATGCACTGAATTATGAGTGTGGGCACACATATGTGCAACCCCCCATTCTCCCCCCACTTTTTGCATGCAACATCCAAAAGGTTAGCCATCACTGTCCTAGAGGAAACATTTGTGGGGGTTTTCTTCCTATTTTATCCTTGTTACAATCCTAAAATATGGTAGGTTAGACAGACAGATAGTGACTGGAAAAGAATATAAAAGTTCTATATTTTTATGTCTAGATCTGAAGAAAATCTACTAACACTTATTTACTCTATAAGAAATCCTACTGTAATGGAAAACATTGGCATAACATTGGTTTACCTGCAACAATCAGAAATATAGATAAAAATAAAATACATGGCAGAGGAAAAGGAAAGAAATATATAAAAACTGACTTTCCCTTTGTCAAAGCTTAGTTATATTCAGCAAGTATAAATAATATCAAATCATATTAAAATACAAAAAAAAACCCCTCTTCATCTACATCTCATATCATATCTATAAACAATCAATGTTTATAATCCGGAAATGAAGAAAAATACTTGAGAAAACTGGATAATCAGACTAAGTAACCATCTATTAATTAAAATGTATGTTACATCAACACACACACACACACACACACACCAGAGAAAGACAACACACATCTTGCATCTTTGCTGATACACCTATTAGATTTTTGGCATATTCTATTGTTTTAAATGCTCCTATTTACCTTTGAAAAATTAAGAATATGGGATAGAGTAGATTTCGAAATGTATATATATGATAAAGTTGATGAGCTGTAGCGAGGAGAGGAATGGTAGAAGACTATGTTTCACACATGTCATCACATAAGGTCAAGCTGACCCAGGTTTTAACCTGATTGGATAATGTATTGTCTTTTTTTCTCTATTAAAATGGATATCTTGGTTCAGTGCCAGATTGCTCTACAGTACTAAATTATTTCCTGGTGCCACAGTACAGCTAGAATTAGGACACTAACTCTAGATAAAATGTGTGTTAAAAGACTAGCAGAGCTTGGCAAAAATATATGTTGTTAAAATGCAGTATAACACTAGATTAATTCAATATTTTCAAATGTTTATACCACTTTTTATTTTCCTTGGTTTATATCTTGCTGTTAAATTAGGAGTTCAAATCAGCAGACTTAGCATTCCTTTTCCCCCAACAAGATT
The DNA here is from genome assembly GCA_030761175.1 of Masticophis lateralis. Taxonomy (NCBI): domain Eukaryota; kingdom Metazoa; phylum Chordata; class Lepidosauria; order Squamata; family Colubridae; genus Masticophis; species Masticophis lateralis. Next base: position 307,496,620 of record JAUDYJ010000001.1, on the reverse strand, counting down.
CTATGTAGAAGTTTAAGTGGTAGCAAATGGTCCATGTAAAATTGGTGTGTATGAGTTACTATTATCCCTTAATGCTAAAGATCTGTTGTTTATAAATATTCTGCTGTGTTTCTAAAAGAGATACAGTGTTAGACAGGCTTTGGAAGGAAGATCCACCATTGAAAAACCCTAGCTTTTCTGCTCTGCTGATATGCTCTGCTGATATGTTCAAATCTTCTTGTTGGATAGATCTTGGAGCATGACTTCCGCAAAAAGTAAAGAAGGTACTGTTTATGGTGAACATGTGTTAAAGCAAAGAACTTAATATTTTAACACAGAAAAGTCTCAGAACGAACATAAAGATGATGCCAGAAACTTTTCTTTCAGGTATAATACCTGTTCTGGCCCTTACGCGGCCTGTGCGGCTGGTGGCTGATTCAGACAGCGAGGAGGCTTGTGTGGTGCTGTGCTAGCAGCCTGTGCAGCTGGCACTCGAGTCGGACAATGAGGCTGGAGAAGATGTGGTGCCATAGGCAGGGATTCAGCCAGGACCTTCAGAACCTCCAGAAACTCCTTTAAGTGAAGAGGACAAAGAGAAGGAGCCTCTTCTTAATTCACAGGAGCACAAAGCTGCCAAAAGGCAAGAGTGGCTCCTCAGGAGGAAGTCTCCTTGAGAGTAAGGCTTGGGGTTAATTGGCCACTCCTTTAGCCTATTTAAAGAGGAACGCCGACTGAAGCAATTTGCAGAGAAAAACCGTTCATTCTATTCGTGCCTTGATCTTAGTTATCTGCTAATTGCTTCTGGGCTTTCTGCCAACTATAGTAAGATTAAGATTATTTACTCTTTGGAATCTTGCAGGCTATTAAGAAAGTTCATTACCAGCCTTTGTTTGTAAAAAAAAAAAAAAAAAAAGAAAGCTGATTTTATTTTAGTAAACTAAGGTTTGTACAGACTATGTGTGTGCTGCATTCTTTGGGGTCCATAGCTGGGGCAGAACAATACCATGTTTCCCCAAAAATAAGACCCTGTCTTATATTTTTTTGAACCCTGAAATAAGTATTTGGCCTTATTGCCATGCACTCAAAAGCCTGATTGGGCTTATTATCAGAGGGTGCCTTATTTTGAGGGAAAACAGAGTAGAAAAAGACTTGGAGAAAAAATTCAGAACTTTGATCTTATGTTGACAGCAGCAAGACTATTGTATGCTCAAAAATGGAAGGACATTTTGATTCCCACCATGGACGAATGTCTACAGAAGCTGACAGAGTTGGCAGAAATGGCTAATTTGACCGTTTTGATTGAAGAAAAGAATATTAGTACCTTTGTTGCCAAATGGAAACCCGCTTCTGAACTTTGTGCTTGAGGTGGAAAAAAAATGAAATGGGTTTTACTGATCAGACTGATGTGTGTTTGTAGAAATGGCTCGTTTATATTACTAAGGAAAAGCAAAAAGTTGTAGTTCAATGTTAATGTTTTACTGCAACAGACGGAGTCAGAAATCAATGGGATTTTTTTCCTTTTCTCCAGCCCTTCCTGACTTCTCTTCCCTACCCTTTCCCCCAACTGTCTTCCTATTTTCTTTTGTATCTTCTTTTATAATATAATAAAAATATCTGAGAAAAAAGGAGGATTACTTCTGCTTAAGATGCAAGAGGTCACTTTATACAATTTATTTTATACAATAGGTTTCATAATTATTCTCAGTGTAAAACTTGTTGTTGTTAGTTGTGAAGTTGTGTCTCCATGGATAACGTTCCCCCAAGGCTTCCTGTCCTCTATCATCCTCGGAGTCCATTTAATCTTATGCCTACTGCTCCAATGACTCCATCCAGACACCTCATTCTCTGTTGTCCCATTCTTCTTTTGCCCTCAATCTTTCCCAGCATTAGCCTCTTCTCCAGTAAGTCCTTCCTTCTCATTAGGTAGCCAAAGCATTTGAGTTTCACCTTCAGGATCTGGGCTTCTAAACAGCAGTCAGGGTTGATCTCTTCTAGGACTGACTGGTTTGATCACCTTGCAGTCCAAGGGACTCGCAGGAGTCTTCTCTAGAACCATAGTCCAAAGGCCTGAATTCTTTGGCACTCAGCCTTTCTTATGGTCCAACTTTCACATTGCAACAGGGAAAACCAGTGTAACCCCTAGGAAGAAGGAAAGTTTTGTATAGGGAGGGAGGGGGGGGGAAGGAGGAAGGAAGGAAGGAAGGAAGGAAGGAAGGAAGGAAGGAAGGAAGGAAGGAAGGAAGGAAAACAACTTTTAGCAGACTTACTGTTTACCTAGGATATTACAGGAAGAGAAATGTTTTTCCCTCAAGAATGAAAGATTCCAAACAATTTTGGGGCTTAAGCCTCATTATTAAATTAGTAGCATACCAATAGATATGACAATTTTTGTGTTAGTATCATTTCCTAGGTGTTTTCTATAAACTTTCCCCAATATCAATCTAAATTCAAGTAACTTCTGAAACTGGTATTGAATTCCTTTTTGTGTCATACGGTTATTAGAAGAAGCAATAGTAAAGTAATTATTCATCATATATTTTTACTGCAGAGTTTATCTAAATTCCTCCCACACACACCAGATTATTTTGAATTTATAAAACCACTACATTATCCTATAAATCTACCTGGCTGTTTTTACTAAATATCCATAGAGACTTAAGAACATTTAACTGTATTCTTAAGTAGAGACTTTGATTTTGTTCTCAGAGTATAAATTCTACCATGGAGTATGTCCTCTTGCCTCCTCTCTCCAGTACCGATAGTGTTTTATAGTTTCAGTTTGCAGTAATTTCTTCTAACATTCTCTTTCTTCTATCTCCTAAATAGTTTCATCTAGCTCATGGGATGGATTTGAAGGTCAAGATAATTCTTTTCCATCTTATGCTCTTGATATCTTTGTGGCATTTGAGTTTTCTGTCCAAGATTTTTGTTGGATTTATGGGCATAAATTGGTAGTCTTCCAACTAGAGACTAATTGAAACCAATTTTCTGCACCTACAAGAATTTTTCTGAAGCAAACACCATAAGAAAAGTGGCCAGCACTGAATGAATGACTTGTGTTTGGTAGCTCTAAAGTGTAAATTCTGACCTTTTTGAAAGAAAAAAAAGAAGTCTTTTTGAAAGTGCCAATCCCAGAGTGAAAATGCCAGAGGGAGAAAAAAAGGGGAGGGAGATGAGAAGAGGAATAGCCTGCCTTACTTCTATTCATGAAATTCCTGGCTATCTTTCCAGATAATTCAAGGTGTTCTTTTTTTTCTTGGAATCACTGAAAGGTTTTTATTGGCAAATCACCTATTTGCAAACTGATTTCAGATTATTCTGAATGTAATTGAAAATTAATGCTATTCACTTATGGAGCTGAAACACCAAACACTGCTAAGATATTTGAACTCGTCTGTATATGAGTTTAATATATATGTGTTTTCCAAAAGTCACAAATAAAGTAATTTATACTCAGTGTAATACCCAATTCCTGATTTTCTTATGTTCCACATAACTTGACTTTTCTGAAGCATTTAATTTTCTAAATCTATATACTTGAATAATGTATCAGTTAACTCACCCTAAATTGCCATACCGAATTAGTGGGTCCCACAGTTTCAGTCTCTGTTTTAAAAGTATAGCTTACTACATGGGAACTTGGCATGAGCATTATTATCAATAATAGTTTCTATTTTTATTAAAAAGTATTGCATGCTTGATGTTTATTGTCCATGTGTCTATACAAGATATGAAAAGGGAACTGAATTAAGAACATTTTGTATGCATGAATGTGAGAGCTGATATAAAAGTATAAACAAATGACAAAAATCCAACCACAACCAAATGTTGAACGCAGTATATATATGCTCCTCTCTATGGTGCCCTCTTATTTGCTGAATTAGTAGGATAATTTAGAATATTGACACTGGGATGATACTGGGGAGAACTGTCACCATATATCGAGTTTGCCAGCTCTTGCTGTTTCTGGATAAGAGGAATTTGTCTGCAGGAGTGCATGTTCTGGTAAAGTTCTGATAGGGTACTATAATGAATTATTTGAAGAATCGTCCTTGAACATTTTCTAGTAGCCCATGACATAAATATTTGTCCAACCAAATGGGATTATGTTGTATTAATGTTGAAGGAAGAATTGGCTATCTAATTGCTTCTAGGCCTAACTCAAATTTTCCTTTTACAATTCTGAGGAGTTTGAAATCCACATTTCAGCTTGTCCTTTCTTTAGGATAAATAAGATGGCCAAAATTTTACAAAATCAAGACAAAATTCAGGACAATTTTCACAAGTTAGGAATCAAAACAGAGTAGAAACAAAAACAAGGTAAATGCACAGTTATTGGATGTGGAATACTTGGCTTGCTATGTGGGAAAATGGTGGTGTAGTCTGAGTCACTGGTTGGATTCCCAACTTTGAATACTGGGATCTTTCATACATTATGAAAGATTCATCAAAATGGGAAATTAAGTCTTATGAGGAGAATAAAAAACACCATCCATGGTTGCCTTCTATAAAAACTTTTCTTAAAGTTAATTAACTAATTTAGCTTCAGGCACTTAGGCAAACTTGTTAGAAGCTAATCTAGACAAAGGTACTTGTCTTCAGGCACTTAAAAGTCTGCCATTCTTCACCACTCTAGAAAGTACAAGATTTTAGTGCAAAAAAAAAAAAAGAGTGGCTAATCAGGTTAATCAATTCAACTTTAAAAATGGAAGTTTGTCTGGGGTGAGCTCAATTCTATTTGGTGTATATTTTTGAGAACTTTTCAAGAAAGGGATTATTTTCAAATATTAATTAAAACTTAATTTCTTCTCCTGTTCTTCCTCCAATGTAATTTATTTTAATAGTCCTTCTATTAAAGAAATAGATTTATTAAATAAATTGATGAATAGAATAATTCATCAATCTATCCTTATTTTGAGAGACATGGTAACCTAGCAGGCTTTATCATACCAAATAGCCCCACCTCTCTGTCCCCTCTCTTTCTTTTAAAGTATAATGTTAGACTCCAATCATTTAAACCTGTAATATTTTTAAATTGTTCCCTTTCTGTAAAAACAGGCTTATCCCATTCAAATGTCTGTAAGTTTGATTTTTGGGAGTGGGTGGGAGGGAGGAGGATTACAATTGGTTAGATTTGTCTATATCTGTTAAAAGGAAGGAACTATACAGAATGAGACCAGTGGAGTTGGGTTTAATTCTCAAAAGTTACGGCCTGTTTCTATGTACAGATAGAAGTCTTTGAAAGGAGGCCAATTTGCAGACATGATCAATATTCATTTTATTTCAAAGGCCAGAGTGGAATCTATTTTTCCCCATTCACAAAATAGGTGAGAATTATGGAGTCAAATTGCAGGGAATCCATTTAGATTTTCCCACCACAGAAATGTCTTCCATCACATAAGATGTCAGTGTGGTTAATAGGTCTTTAAACATGTTTCATTTGAAAGAACTCCCTGTGGGTGACAAACCATTAGACTACTGGTTGGTGGGTTCATTTTATCCATGAACCAGCTAGAATCTTAGGAGGAAGCAGCGTATACATCATTGTCCAAGCACACAAGCAAGCAAATAGATCAATAAAATCATTGTCAATCTTCTCTTCTATATTGTGAAAAACAAGTACTATTTTTTCTGGGTAATATTTTATTTGTAGAGAATAGGAGGGTTTAAAAAAAGTTATTTATAATTATGCATCTGCCAAATGTCCCCTACCTACACATACATTGCATTATACACAGTATGATTTTGAATACTTGTTGCTGAGGAACCCAAATGTGGAGTGTGATTGCCCTTGTGTCAATTTAGCCTGCCTGGGAACAGAATGTTGAATTAACATTTTGCTGAGTCAGCACAATTTTACTCAAAACCAAAATGCATAATGGCTATAATAGCTAAAATTATGAGGTATTGTCAGGTGAATAAGCAGCAAATAAAATACTGTAAGATTTTGCAGAAGAATATAAGCATAGTATAATCTCTTCAAAAAATTACCTTTTTTAATATTTTTTTTATTTCTCATAAACATATATGTACAAACTCTTTAACCATTCTTATCACACATATTATCTTTTGGTTTCCATTTTGGTTCATTCTTCATCCTAAAACTTTAAAATATATTTGGAGTTGCTCTTCTACCATTCCATATCTCCCTTCTTCCACAACAACCATTCCTCTCCTTCTCCCCTCTTACCCTTCCTTCCCTTCTTCTATTCTTTTCAACTTTCTTCTTTCCTCCTCACTTTCCTCTTCTCTACTTCCCCTTCCTTTCTCCCACTCCTTCCCTCTTCCTCTCTTTCTAACCCTCTCTCCTACTCTTATTTCCCTCCCTTTCTTCCTCTCCTTTTCCCTTTCTTCTCTCTCTCTCTCTCTCTCTCTCTCTCTTCCTCTTCTCCTCTCTCTTTCCTACCTGTCCCTCTATTCCTCTCTATGTTGTGTCCATTTTCAATTCAATATTTTGTCAAGATGGTATTTGAGCATCTTCAAAATTTATCTTGATGGCTGTAACGATTTCTGGAATTGTAAAGTTTGATGGGACCATTCAGACAATCAAGGACATTTTCATTTTCAAAAAAGGAATACAAACTAAAGTGCCAAGAACAATTGGTTTGTCCAGCATCCAAACAATGATCTCCAATGAAAGGGAGACTTACTTGTACTTACTTTACCTCTTTAATTGTTCTTTACAGTTAGAAAGCTTTTTCTAACTGTAAATGATAAATGGAATTTACTTTTCTCTATTTTACGTACAATCATTATTTCTTGCTCTGCCTTCTGGGACATTAGAGAACAGATTTGAATCTCCACTTAAGTGATAGCCCTTCAGGGTTAGGTTTTTTTTTTTGTTGGTTTTTTTTTTTAGATAGTTATCACATCTCCCTTCTGTTATCTCCTCCCCAAAGGCTAAAGAATTGAAAGAATTAAGTCATTGTTGGACTTAATTTTTAGTGTTCTAATTACAGTACCCTTATTTATCCCCTCTGAACCTGTTCATGTTTACCTGAATTGTTCTTAAAATGTGGTGCCTAGAACCTGATATGATAATCAGGTTCTGACCATGAAGAATAAAAAGGAACAGTTTGCAGTTACATCACGCTGCTCAATCACATTTAATATGTAATCAACTAACATTCCACATTCTTTTTCATATTCTATTTTCTAACTACAATAGATACCCTTCATTCCATAATGCTGCAGTTTGATTTCTTTTTCTTATATGATGAACTTTGTTTTAGTCTCTGATAAACTTCCTTTTGATATTATCAGCTTATTTCCCTAACCTATCAAGTTCATTTTGAATTTCATGTTTTCTAGCATATTAGCTATTCCCAGTTAATTTTGTTTCCTGTAAAAAATTGATAAGCATTCCTTCCACCATCTCCTCATCCAAATCATTAATAAAAAATGTTGAAGGATGCAGGATTATTTTTTTTTTTTGTATTTTTTCTAACAGACTATTCTTATCATTTTGTTATATATTAACTGCAAACATTGTTTTCAATTTATTATATTCCTGTCCTATGAATGTTTAATTGCTATTTCCTTTCATGAGATTAAGAGATCTGCCAGCAAATGAATGTTCCTATTTAACTCTTAAGTAACTCTCTGAAATATTGGCAATAACAAGGAAGATGATTCATGTGCTTAAAAGTAATAATTCTTTGTTTTCTAATTGAGATTTATTCTCTCTTTCAATGAACATTTAAAAATGCAAATAAATCCAGTGCATCTTTATCCTTCTCTGTTCCTTCCCTCTGAACAGCTTGTATGATCTTGTTTGGTTAAAAAAAAAATACAGGTTTAAAATGCAACAGCACTGGGAACTTTTATAGATTTATATTTTCTCAAGAGTAGAAATCTCAACGCAGCCAGACCAAGCCATTAATCAGACATTAAGATTAGCTACTGCATGCGGATTAAGGGAGCTGCTACATTCTTAAACGTCACTGAAATTATCTTTTGGTGATGGAGGTAGCAATAGTAATGGAGTCCATTCCCCAACTTCTCTCCCTGTCTATCAGCCACTGTAGGGGTTACTATCATGCAAAGAAATTCCAAGAGATGTAATTACTTTAAAGACAATCTTACAGCCAGAACTGAATAAAAGGAACACTACATGGAATTTATTTTATTCAAAATTATTGTTCATTGATCCATTGGTCAACTTTATTTTTCCTAGATGGCAGTCCGATTGATGGATGCTCAGAAACAAGTTCTACTAAGTTTCATTATTCTAAAGCTTAAGTATGAGAATATTTTAGCCTACCATAAAAATGTATAAGTAAACATTTCTATCCAAAATGCATGGCTCACCAGAATTGTAAACTTAGAAGAGGTCATTTAGATCCAACTCAACCCTTTGGTCAATGCAGAAATCCAAATTAAAGTAGTTTCAACAGATGCACAAAATCATCCATCCATAATCACTGAATAGATATCGATTCACTGAACAATTTTTTACAGATCCTGCTGAGCACATGGCATTAATATGACTCTGTTCCTTTTCTTGTGCTGAGTAAAAATAGAATTTCATCCTGTACCAGGAATGTGCTGTGTTAGAGAAGAAAGAAAAAGCCCCTTATCTTTTATTAGAATGAATAAGATGATTCTGGTTTATTAGCTCAATAGATGCACAGAAAATACAACAGATGGATACAGGTAAGGTTATTCATCCTTATTTCATTACAGGGTAGGAATGTGAGCAAGGAAAAGGTGAAAAGGTGAAAAGAGCAAGGAGTTCAGTCCCACACCAAATGGTAATAGCAACCGACTTTAAAACAACTCAACTGTAATTAATCATTAAAATGGAAACCTACTTGACAGGCCATGTTGGGTACAGAAACATTTTCTTAAAGTACATCAGTTTATATAGGATTGTGCTTCCATTTCATTGTTGGGTACACCCAGGTGATCTATGTCACAAGTTGAAAGAATCTATGAGTAGCTGCTAAACAGATTCATCTCTTAATGTTTGCTATGCTCCTAAGAAGTGCAGATTGGTTATCTCAGATTGCCATCTAAATTTCAGAAACTAAGAAAATTGAGCTTCAAATTTTCTCTTTTTTCTCTCTACGCATCTGTAAAAGAAAAAATTACTTACATTTTTTTCTTCTTATGTGAATCAGAATCAGAATCTCCCTGAAATTACCGGTACTCAGAATTCCATTAGAATGGGGTGGGAGAGAGACAGGCTGGTAGAAGAGCTTCTGCTGTTCCCTATAGATGGTCCGCAGAGTGTGCTGGACCATGTAGCCTGAAATGTTTGCCAAAACGTTTGTCTACCCTGTTTTCCCCAAAACAAGACATCCCCTGATAATAAACCCAATTATAAATAAATTATGATAATAAAGCCAAGCACTTATTTCAGGTTTCAAAAAAATATAAGACAGGTTCTTATTTTTGGGGAAACACAGTAGTTGAAACATTACTTCAAGCAATTACTTGTTATGCATTGAAGCCAGGTTGGAGTACTAGCATTTGGGAAATGTTATAGAAATACCCTTCACCAGGGGTGGGTTCTACTTACCTCTGTTACCGGTTCACAATAGTGTGCTCTTGTTTCACTTGCGCACGCGCACTTCTGCACATGCGCAGATCATTCATGATGATGTCTGGGTGAGCCTCCCACCGCTGTTACTACCAGTTCGCAAGAACCGGACCGAACCAAGAGCAACCCACCACTGCCCTTCACCCAATTCAGAGTTGAGTGGCTTTGATACATGCCTCATATCTGTGATGCATCAAGAAACTATGATCACTTTTGCATCTGTTGCTATCCAGTATGGATAGCAACAGTAACAGTATATTTGTTTTCTGAGGTTTTCGCGGGTGTTTGTATGTAGGTCTTTGGTTATTCGGGTCTTCTCCCGCGTAGAATTGGAAGTATCTTGGCGACGTTTCGACGAAGTCTCATTCGTCATCTTCAGGCTGGTGTTCTCGGCTTCGTTCTTCCGAGAACACCAGCCTGAAGATGACGAATGAGACTTCGTCGAAACGTTGCCAAGATACTTCCAATTCTATGCGGGAGAAGACCCAAATAACCAAAGACCTACATATATATATATATGTGTATATATATATATATATATATATATATATATATATATATATATATATATACACATACATATATGTATGTATATGTATATATATATATATATATATATATATATATATATATATATATATATACATATATATACATATATATATATGTATACATATATATATATATATATATGTATATACATACATACACATATACATACATACATATACATACACACACACACACACACACACACACACACACACACATATATTCCTACTCAAATGTATGCATTTACAATTGTTCCATTTTAAATTCATCTTGCTTATTTCTATTAATGTTATTATTATTATTATTATTATTATTATTATTATTATTATTATTATTATTTATTGGATTTATATACCGCCCTTCTCCTTGCGGACTCAGGGCGGTGAACAGCCGGATAAAAATACAATATACAAAAGTTAAAAATCTTTAAAACCCATATAAACTTTGGCTGACAGTTAAAAACAATTTAAATATTTAAAAAACAACAACCCTAAAACACTAAAAATATTAAAATTCAACGGGGATCAGGCTAGACTGGCGAGCTGGAAGAGATACGTTTTCAGGGCCCGACGAAAAGTCCGGAGGTCGGGGATCATTCTCAGTTCTGGAGGAAGATCATTCCAGAGGGTAGGGGCTGCCACAGAGAAGGCTCTCCCCCTGGGGGTCGCCAGCCGGCATTGTCTGGCTGACGGCACCCTGAGAAGGCCCTCTCTGTGGGAGCGAGCTTTTTAAGCTTTTCAGGACCTGAATGTTGATGTTATCTTCCGAACTGTGCTCTGTTCCTTTATCTTGGTGGCAAGTGCAGATAGAGGTATTAATCTTGTGTTCTAACCCACCTCCAAATCATTTATAAATGTGTCTAACAGTTCAGATCAAAGGTCTGTGATACTCTGCTTAACACTGTTTTCCAGCTTAATGTGAGGCATTGAGACCCACTTTCTGGGTATGATTGCTCCGCTAAATCTGTATTGAGTTTATGATAGCAGAATCCAGGCTGCATAGGACATTGTTGATTATTTTCTCTTCGTATTTGCTTTTTCTCTGAGAGCTTAGGCAACACACACACAGGCAAATATCCTATTCAATTTTGGAATTCCTATTGGAACCAGAAATGTTTATGTGCTGTAGTGTAATAGCCATTGATAGGTTCATCTGAGATTGATTAATTCTCCTTGTAGCCATATTAATCATATTAATCATATTGCGTGATGGATAATTCCCTAACTTCATTATAGCTGTTGTAAGTATCTTGTAGTATCATGTAACTTTTTGTTGTTGTAAATTAAAAACTTATAAATGATATATGGCTCACACTTATCACTTCCTATATAACTATACCTCAAGTATTCTTGGGCCTTGTTCTGGACAGTTAATTATAATGCATTTCAGGGTTTGAAATGTTGTTCATTTATATCTTTTTTTTCTCTTCCTGGTTTTAATCTGTATATTGTACTATGTACAATATACAGATTAGAAAATAGCTGCGATATTTTCCCACTTCTTAACTCTGTGAAATACTTGTTAATCCATTTAATTGATAGATAGATAGATAGATAGATAGATAGATAGATAGATAGATAGATAGATAGATAGATTGATTAATGGTGTGTGTGTGTGTGTGTGTGTGTGTGTGTGTGTGTGTGTGTACTGCATGTACTTGTACATCCAAAATTTCAAGCCAAGTTTTATTTGCACGTTCATTTTTCCTTCTATTATCTAAATACCCATGGCTGCTAATACCTATTTTTGGATAAAATATTTGATAAAAGTATTTTAAACTACATATACTTATTGTTGGAAAATTCATTTTGTTTTTGTTTTTCATGAATGATGAAAAAAATATTGTTGCAGGTAGCAGCTACTACAATGCATCCAAACTTTCCTGAAGGGATATTTCTTGCACAAAATCTGTGAGAAAACATGGTAACCATGGGTGATTAGTCTTTGCCGTTACTGCTGTGGTCAGTAAGGAGTCCCTGTGGATTTTACTCTACTAATTTCTGCCGATTATAGGGGAAATGCTCATCTCTATTTCAAAGTCACCAAGCCAGCATTGTCTGAGGACATTTCTGCAGTCAGAAATGTGGCCAGCTTGATGTCATAGAACACTCTTATCTTCCCACCAAAGTGGTACCTATTTCTCTATTCACATTTGTATACTTTAAAACTGCTAGGTTGGTGACAGTTGAGGTGAGGATGGGAGCTCACCCTATCATGTGGCATTTTCCAGCTGACAAGCCTAGCGTCTCACCACTCACCACCTCTTGCTGAGCCACCTCACTACCCCTGCCATAGCCAGTTAAAGAAGAAAAAAAGTCCTGGGAAGAAATCTCTTTATCCTTTACCATTCCTGATAAATCCAACCATATTGAAATTCTTCTTGATAAGTTCACATTCCTTTGTATGTTTACCTAATGGAAAATCTCTAGCTCTTTTTATATTGCATTTTTGGCTAAATGATCATGGCAATTTTATTCAAAATATGATGCCATCCAAAATCTCAAGAGGAAAACACAGTTTATATCCAGAGCAGGAGTGTCAAACTCACATTGTCATGGCAGTGTCATGTGACATATCAGGATTTGTTTCCCCTTCACTAAACCAGCCGTGGGCGTAATCAGTGCATGAGGCATCCAGCCCGTGGGCTGGGAGATTGACAGCCCTGATCTAGAGAAACCTTGTCATGATCAATTGACATGGAAGTAGACTTCAAATTAACAGGGTGTAAGAAATGGAGGTCAACTTCCACTTTACAATAACCATTAGACTAGAATTTGAAAATGTTTGCTCTTCCTCTGTTGAAATTCTATTATTTAATGCTTAAGAACATGGTAATCTGAAGAATGGTGGAGAACAAAAACAAAATTTGGAAAATAAAAATCATTTCTAGTCACTTAAATTTCTATTAATTGAAGAAACTTCCATCAGTGGAAGTTCTGAACAATATGAAACCAGACAACTTTAAAGTGTAAGATAGGCCTAAATTTGACTTTAGATATTCAGATAATGTAAAGCTGGAAATGCCTGGTAATCTAGGCTTTATATATATATACTTACAGTCCACTCTAACCAATTGAAGTACCTTTCAGCTGCTACTCTAAAGAACAATGTTTGGATCAGGCCATAACTGACCTGAAGGCAGTTTGGATGTTTTGCATTAGGCAGCCAGCCAACTTTAATGGAAGCCGAAGTGAAATAAAGTTAAGACAATGCCAGGGCATTTCATTATAAGAGACAAACTTAGCTTGGATGACCTCTTCCAAATGGCGTAATTGTAAGGATTACAGCACAACCAACTTGGTCTTTAAATTTAAATTTTAGTGCCAGCCTTCTTGTTGAATTATTTAAGCTAACTAGTGCCAACTGTGAGTGAAATGGTATTTGGGAATCACCTTGGGAGACAGGTGGAGCATAGATGATGATCAGACAAAGAGCAGTTAGTCTACGGAAGGAATGTGGATGTGAAAAACGTCTCAGAAGGGACTCTTCCTATATTCTTGGACTGTGAAAGTCAGCAGGGAGATCTGTACTTTCAGATTTGCAAGATTCTTGTAATGTCATAACAGTGGTAGAGCTACTATTTCTGAATATGCTTCTTGTTTTGACTATCTCAAAAGCTGACTGCAGAGAAGTGGACAAAATAGGTAAGATGGTGGAAACAGTATTGCAATGCAGGGGTATATCCCTGTGTACAATAGTATAAGAGTCACAGCAAATTATTTGGGTTCTCTTCAATACAGCAACACCTCTTTGCAAAATAGAGGCATGCTTATGTTAAACCAATAAACCTTTAACATCACCACACATTTTCCTAATAAACTCATCTATAAATATATTAAATATGCATAACTAATGATATAATATAGGATAAGGTATAATTCATTCGTATCCTGTATTGTTGATAACTTCATTTGTCTGAAGGTGGGAGAGAGTATATAGGGTTCCTTACTAACTTATTTACTAATCCTTACTAACAGGGAGTGATGGTTGAACTGAAAGTGCTTGGAAATTTGGGGAAAAGAACCTTGAATTCAGGATATCAAGGGTGGAGTAATAGAGAATCTTTCTATGAAAGCCATAGATGAAGTACAGGCTGAAGTGGTGGGCTAGAATGAATAGGATGGGATTGAACTGGGAGAAATTTAAAAGTTCAAATGTTGGCTAGAAGGGCCAGCTCTGGTTTGGAGTAATACATATGATAAGGAAGTGAATATTTTTGATATCCCCTTAATAAAAACAAACCAGCAGTAAAGTGAATGCCAAAATTAAAAATATTATATTGAGATTAAAAGTAGCATAGAATTTATATATAAAAATAATAGTTCCATTCGGCTATGGAATATTGGGTCCAGTTCTGACTGTCAAAATTAAAAAGGGATCATGATAAATTGGAACAAGTTCATATAAGGACTATTAGGATGGTGAAAGGCCTAGAAAACTACTTGTATGAATGTATGAATTGAATTGAACTAATGCAACCCAGTTGTAAATAATATGCTCGGAGAACATAACATAATAAGAATGGATTTAAATTAAATCCCTTCTTAGTCATGTGATTTTGACGCTTGTTTCTTCATTGTTGTTGCTTTCCTAAAAACAACTAAAAACATGATTTTCATTTACACTGCTGGTTGACTGGAGAAATATAATATCTCCCTGCCACAGTCACAACTAAAATGTTTTCAAGTTGAATTTGCTCCTAATGGTTTGAGAAATATCCCCCCACTCCCCCCCCCCGCATCAAAATGCAGGGTAGAATAGGAAGTGATGTTTACATAATCACACAAAACAGGATAGCCTAAACTTCCCTTCTCATTCTTTTTTTTTTTAATTATAGCCCCTGACAAGAAGGGAGGGAAGAAGGAATTAGTGAAATGTTAGTTACACCACTACTTTAATTAGAATTTAAGTGTGAATTATAAAGATAGAAAAAAATAGATAAGGGAACAAAATGGAAAATTCCTGATTAATTTACCAAAGTTTTCCAAGTCCAGAAATAGTGAAAGATTTATTTGAAAAGTGATAAAATAGTTATTCTTTATCTGCTAGGAAGGAACAGACATAGGCTCTTTTAGTTACAAAAAGTTAGCACGAATAATTTTAAAAATGGTGCGTGTACAGTATATATCTAAATTCGAAGATACAACATAAGGCACAGCAGTAGCTGAATCAACTGATACTAGAAGTGGTATGATAACATTTTAACAAAGCAGAAATGGGAGGTAGTGCTTAAGGAATGTACACTCTTTGAGTGTTGGTCTGTGGCCTGTAATCTAATCTTGGTTGTTTTACAGAACTGCAAACTAGTAACAACTTAGATATGTACCAGTAGTGAACTTTATCTGTAACTTACAATGTGACAGAAATAGCAGCCCTTTTAATTGTCTGGTGACAAAGAGGAAATGGCCATGGTGGGCAGTGGTATGTTTTAAAATAAGGAAGAATAAAAGCAATTCACAGGAAGGCATAGAGGGAAATGGTCTTTATTCTGATTAGGATTTTGGTAATATTTAAAGTTCATTTGCCAATATTTTTCTAGCTTTTTTCTGAGAAGAAAAATAATTATTTCCAGTTTTAAATGATTTGGACAGTAGTGTTATGCATGCTTACCATAGAAATTACTTCTACTGAAAACATTATTTAACGTATGGCATATCACACATGGACTAGAAATACATATTAACATTTCATCTAGATTAGTAGAATACAATCAAATATAAATGTTAAAAAGATCTATGTTCAAATACCAATATCTAGGCCCCTTAACCACTGAAGTACAACATTGTTTATATTTTTAAAAAAATTAGATACGGGACTGGTATACATCCTCAGCTTATAGCCTTATTAGCTCCTCTAGTCAGCAAAACCTCCCATCACATCAATAATTCACAGGACTTTATCAGCAAGGTTTGAAAACTAAAATTGGATACGAATGAAATTATGGTTTCTTATGATGTGACTTCACTCTTCAGGTGCATTCCAACAACTGAAGCTGTCATGGTACTGAAGAAAGGTCTGCTGCATGACAGCATATTAGGCAACAGAACTAACCTCAGCTCAGATCACAAATGTGCCATGTTGAACCTCTGCCAGACCACTACCTATTTTAAATACAACAAAGGTTTCTATAGACAAAAAACATGGCTGTGTCATGGGTCACCTGTGTTCCCCATTGTGGCTAATCTCTACAGGGAAGAGGTTTCTCAAAGCCCTAAACTCCTTCACAGGATTTCCACCTCTCATTGGTATATGTATGTGGACAATACTTGGGTCAAGATTAAAACACAGGAGGTGGAAGCCTTCACGAAACACACCAACTCTGTGGATAGATACATTAAGTTCATCCAGGAAGATGCTAAGGAAAACAATCTGGCTTTCCTGTATTGTGCACTGCACAATACAATATAATACAGGTCTGCAAGTCTTAAGTCTGTAAGGTCTATAAGGGGCGTGCATAAGTGCACCAGCGTGCCTACCGTCCTTGTCCCAATGGTTTTTTTTTATTTTTACACTTTTCATGTATTTATAATTATGTTTACACTTGTATCTGTCATAAAATACATACTTGATGAAATTAATCAATAAATCAATAAAACAAACAAACAAACAAACAAAACATTCAGGAAGATAGGAGCCTTAACATTGAAGTTTACTGAACACAAATAAGTCTGCTGGTAAATAAACATATATAGGCTATGTTGGACATTTAATTTAACTTAATGTTTCTATGATCTGGCAGCTAATACTTAGTAATAATGTTTAGGCTTATATCCTATTTCCCAAGGTATAATTTGTGGCTCATTCCAATTTTTGAAACTAAAAAATAGAAGCATCATTTCTAACAAAAAAAAAAAATTAATCTAAAAGCGAACAAAGAACTGATTTTTCTTTTATAGCAATTAAAAGGCTATCAATAATTACCTAAATGCATTTATTTTTTCCTATCCAATCCTTTAATTATACTATAATATTGGCAAGTCAGAAACATATAGGGCAACATAACTGGAGAGTTGTTGTATTTTATAGAGAAAAAATGTTGTTGAGTGTTTTGATATACTCTTGTTGAGTCAAAATTCTGGAAGAATTTTGGGAAGAACAAGGCCAGTTTGGAAATGTTGTAAACAGCCATTCTAAATTAGATCTACCTCAACATTATTAAGTCTGATTTGTTCCAGAAGTAATCCTGCATTATCCAGAAGAAGACAACTATTCTCTAATAGCCTAGAGAGAAGTATGATGGGTGCAAAACAGGTGCAAAGTTTTTCAAGCTATCTATATTCAGAATATGTATTTAAACATTCTTATGTCTTTGTTCTTTTTGGCTGGAAGATGATAACATTTCTTGTGGTTAATAGCCTCCATAGCTGGGAACACCCCTGTCAAATTTTAGACAAATAATCTGTGAGAAAAAATTCCCAGGCTGAAAAGAGGATTGGTTGTTATCAAAACTAAGAACAGATGCAGTTTGCCCCTCTGTTACAGAAATGTCATGTCTCCTCCACCATCCCTAAGGATTTTGCACTCAAAGAATACTAGGAAAAGAGGGAAGGGAACAGAGACTTCATTGGAATGAAAATAACTTGCTATAATTCTTGCCCTACAATAAAGTTCTTATAAGACTCACTAATTAGAATCTTTAGGTTTATTTATTGGATTAACTGTTTCCAACATGATTTTGAGAAATTTAATGAGTATCTTATTCATATATTTATATACTTAGTTTATATGTCATGCATCTCACAGTTTGAGGCAATTCTCAGTAAGGGTTCTCCTTTTCTGGAGGCCGTGCTGGAAGTTCAGTCACCTTTTCCTTTAATTCAGGGGTCTCCAAACTTGACAACTTGAAGACTTGTGGACTTCAACTCCCAGAATTCCCCAGCCAACCATACTATTGAAGTCCACAAGTCTTCATGTTGTCAAGTTTGGAAATCCCTGCTCTAATTCACTAGTTTACTGCTACTTTCCATAATAAAAATCAATTACTTTTCCAGTTCAGCTATCTAACACAATCTGCATAGACATATAACTAACTGCTCATGTCATGTTTGGTAGCAATGATACCAAAGTAAAAGTTAAATAAGAACCTCAGTCAACTTCCAAAGATTATGGAGATTATAGGGAGGATTGGTCTGATTTGATCGCTGAATCCAATACCCCACCTCTTCCACCATGACAAAATGTTCTGTTTTCTTCTTTTTGGAGCAATTATTGCAGTGCTGTAGACTACTCAGAGAAACAAAACAGGAATGAAGCATCAGGAAACAGACTCGGAACAAAACAGATTCTGATTTATCCACTCTGTTTTTCTAAAACTATGTTGCTGTACTGTTATCTAGTTTTTGTTTTTTTTTACCAACTCCAATATTATGTTGCAGTCTCAACACACTTGAAAGCCAAAAAGATTGGGGAGACTGCTCAAAAGAATGCTTGTTGGTGTTATTTGTTTAAATTAAAAGTTTTTTATCCAAGTTTCTATATTACTTTGTTTAGAGACATTTCGCCCTGTTCCAAAACTGTTCCAAAACTTATATTCTTTTCCTTTTCCTGCATCATTGCTTTGGATACTAGCTGGTTTTGGTTAAAGCATGAGATATGCAAGATCTACAACAAAACAATCTGTGATGTCTCAAACTTTGGTAAATAGTAATTATCCTATTTTATTGCCCATTTCTCATTACAGCATGCAATTCTTTTGAAATAGCAGCAAAAGATGAAGACAACCATAAACCACGGATTTTCAGCATCTCCTAAAAGCTGTGAATTGTATATGGTTCTTCTTGTCAGTTCATATGAATCATCGTTTACATTTTCTTTCAAGTACAAGTAACTTATCTTTCAGAAGATCAAGATAATCATCAAAACAAAATAAATCAAATATCTATAAGAAGATTTTTGGCTCAAAAGATGATCTATATAAAATGCGTAATAAAACGCACATTTTTGAGAAAAGTGGGTCCTGCAACCCTTCTTCATTGTTTTAGTTATGCCACAATATTTTGTATTGTTAGTTTTGCTTGATGAAATGGGAAAAGGGGTATGACAGGAACAGAGAATATTGTAAAACTGTTTAATAATAGTCTCATAGTGCCATAATAGAAAACTGATCCCACATTCTTCTTTTTTTTTTGTCTAAAGACAAAACCTCTGTTATACTATTATATGATGGCATAGTGCCTTTGTCCCCAAGACTTTTCAACTAAATGCCACTTGATTATTAAAGAATTGAGATGAAATCAGCCTCTCATTTTATTCAGAATATTGAACATTTCACAACTTTGACCTATAGGTTCATAACCACTTCAAATCTCCTTTTATCATCCAATTTCTAGCCCTTTTTTTCATTCAATTTTCAGTTTTTTTTAAGCCAATGCTCTAATATGTTTTCCAAAGAATATGCATTATGAGGCAGACATTTGGCGTTTAATAACCATGACATAACAAAGACATATTGTCTTAAAACAAAAGCAGCTTTGATCCCACCCTGCCAACTATTTTTCTGCCAAATGTCAGAGAAAAGGGTTATGAACATTTATGCAGAACATTTATGCAGAACGTTTGATGTAGCAAAAGGAGGGGGGCATTTCAGGACCCTTTATAGGGTTTTTTTTTCTATACATTATGTGGTTTGATGTAAGTTGTCCAAAAGAGGCAAAAGAATCTTAAAAGCGTAATGATGAGTGATCATTGGTCATGGTATTCCACAGTTTTTGGACAAGCTCAACAAAAAATAAAAATCCTGAAATGCAATTTAATGATTGTGGTAAAATTCAACTTGTATTAAAATTTGCAGAAAGTTGCTTATACTTTTAAAGTATAAGGAGAGAACGATATGATTGGGACACAGATTTTAACTGTAGATCACAATTGATGCCTAAACAATGGACAACAGAAAAGTCATAGTTTTGCCAGTCTCCATGTAATTGAGAGTCATAAACCAGAGACTTACAATGACTAATTTTTAATAGTGATATTATATGGAGAACAAAAGGAAGAGAATATAGATGTATTGATTGGGCTTGCAGATATAGGGAAAGGTAAAAATCAATTTCCCCCACTTTGTAATACTTATCTTGTGTACTTTAGTTCTCTGGTATATTAACACTGATTTTCTCAGAAGGATCAATCTCTTTAAGTGACATTTGAAGAGCTGTAACATTCTTCTGAGTGGGGGGTTCTGAGTGGGGGGTTCTGAGTCTACTGGTCTACTGGTTTTATACTCTTGTACCCAAAGCACAATTAAAATGGATTTAATTAAAAGTTTATTAATTAAATACAATAAGCATGACTTTCAGATTTAACCATTTTTCTCTTTTGTCATAATACATGTGTGTGATGGCATGTATGACTGACCTTGGGAGACACTAGGAAGACTTTACAGCCTAGGCAACAATCTGATGAGGATTGTGCACAGGTGAGGAAAAAGCATGGGAAGCATTTCAGAAGAGACCCTCCCTAGTATTTCAGAGACTAAAAATAAAGGAGGGGGGATAAATATTTCAGTCTTGTAAGATTGATGTTTGTCCTTTGAAGCAGTACAGGCAAGAAGCATCACTGGGAGCATGATCACTATCTTTATTGCAAGGTTACATTAAACAGAAACACCTCCTCCTGTCTCCCAAGGTCTCTCCTATGTACCATCAAAATGTGACAATGTGATATACGATGGTCCTTGGATAGTATACCTGTAATCTGTCCTAAACGATACACACAGAGGTTCCATACAAGAAACTCATCACCTAGAGATATTGGTTATTTTATTTGTGAAGCATTTTACAAAATTATTTTATCTAAAATCATGAAAAAAAAAATCCCTGCTATCTTGTATATTCACACTGATATATAGATATATATGATCACACTTTATATGTGACTATCTGTCAATTGCAAAAGGCCACTTATTAAATTTATTGGGCCTGAAAATCCTGGTTTTGCAAAAAGCCATCCTACTATGAACTGCCTATATACGTAGACCAGGGGTGGGCTGCTGAGGGTTCGCAGGGATTTGGGAGAACCTCTAGCTAAGATTCTGTGCAGTTCAGAGAACCCCCAAATCTCACTTCTGACTGGCCCCGCCCTCCCCACCCCTCCTAGGAGTCCCCACGTGGCCCATTTTGGATGCATGTAATTGCATGGCATGAGTGGAGGTTTGAGGAGGGCCAAAAATGGGCCTCCCAGAAGTTCGGCAAGGCTGGAAACGGGCCTGTTTCAAGCCTCCAGAGGGCCTCCGGAGCCTGGGGAAGCCATTTTCCCCTCATGGAGGCTCAAGAAAAGCCTCCGGAGCCAAGGGAGGGCAAAAACACCCCCCTACCACTGTGGTGCAGGAGGCCAACTAGGCCACGCCCACCATGGCCACACCAACCCAGAAACCGGGCAGAGAACCCCTTGCTAAAATTTTTGAAGCCCACCTCTGACTCAGATGCTACCTTAATAGCTCTTGATTGAGATTTAAACTGTTTTCTTGATTGGGATTTAAACTGTTACCAGTCCCAGACTATGAATCAAATTAAATGTATAATAACAGCAACAACAACCCAGTGATTATCCAGCAGTCTGGATACCATACTAAGTAATCTTAGATGGCACTTAAAAAAGCTGCACATTAACAACATTTCCATCTCTGAGTAACAAAAGGCCACACATATATTACACTTGTGCATTATGATCTCTGAGGTTCTTGGGAAAAACATGATACGTATGAAGTCCAACACCAGATAAAGAATTGGCAGCTGTGACTTTACATTGTTGTGTATAATGATAATTGTAGTACTTGAATTTACTTGTGTTCTCATATTGGAAATAGACTCTTGGATTATAAGAGTCACCATATTTATATATTCAATAACACTTTTTAATAATGTTCAGGATTTTTAATATACAGCGCATTGGATCCAAACTGCCAAAGATCCTTTGAAATTAAAATGAGGCAGATTAGTTATGCACTACATAAATCCCATTGTTTTCAGTGGCTCTCTTTTGAGTCTAAATCTGTCTCATTAAGTTGAACAACCTGTTACTTGAAAAATTTCAAATAAAAGCTTGCAGCATTTTAATTGCTGTTTTGTAATTTACTTTATTTAGTCAGTTAGTTATTTAGTTGGGAATAGTTATTTTCAGCATGAAACACTGATTACTTATTTAATAATGCCCTGCACTTTTAAAACACTAATCTATAAATGAGCATTAATACTGTTCCACACAAAGACTGCAAAGATCAAAGCAAATATATTATCTATAGTCACAAACCATTCCACTTATATGTAACTTAGAAAAAGCACTTCTCACTATTTATAATTAATATTCAAACTGGAGTATTATCTTGGGAGTTCCAAATGAGTTTTGAGAATTAGCTCTTAATATTTTTTCTCTTTTCAACTGGCCTATTTTGAGCATATCCTTTTTATTCCCTTCCGCCTTCAACATTATTTTTCTTTCCTTTATTATGAAATGATAACAGTTTTAAAGAAGTTTAGAGGTAAAACATTTTAATGTTGCTACATGCCTGGTATATGATTTGTTTTTGTTACAAATTCTGATTCCAAGATTAGAGTTTGAGAATGTTTTCAAAAAGGGTCTCATAATAACACTCCTCATCTATCAATGCAGGTAGTCGTCATCTTATGACCAGTCACTCAGCAACGGTTAAAGTTACAATGGATGAAAAAAAGAACATTTATGATCTGGATCCAAAGTCCCAATAGTCAGACTCCCACGAAGCAGTGGTGGGTTACTATTGATTCTCCCTGGTTCTTGGGAACTGGTAAATACCACCTCTGTCTGGCCCCACCCCCAATCTATTTGATGCCTCCTGCCTCCCAGCTGATTGGCTAGAAGGAAAAAATCAGGGCTCACTTGACAAAGAAGAGGCAAAAAACCCCCAAGACAACCAGTAAATACCACCTCTGCCTGGCCCCACCCCCAATCTATTTGATGCCTCCTGCCTCCCAACTGATCAGCTAGAAGGAAAAAAATCAGGACTCACTTCTCAGCCAGGAGATCACTTGGCAAAGAAGAAGGGGAAAAAAAGGAAAAAAAAAACCGCCGTTGCTTTAAATTGACAAGCCAAGAAGCAGCTGCTAGAAGGTGGTTTTTGCTTGCAGAAGCAAAGTGACATTCAACAGTTCATTTCTGGGTCAGCTGAACAACAAACCGGATAAGAGGAGGGATTCTTATATGGTTCTATGTTTCTGAAGTTTTGACGTTTGTGCAATATGGGCTTTGTGTTTCTAAAAAGGTTTGGGCAATTTCCATTGTGAAATATCCTGTCTTGAATGAGTTTTCTGCCTGCTTGTAAATGGAGCTGAACTTCCAGCTTCTACTTTCTATTATCTCTAAGCACCGGTAGCTGTTTTCTTCTTACAAAATTTCCTTTATGCAGCTGGCAGGAATATGGAATGAGTTTCAGGCAGGTTCCTTGTTAGCAGCTTGATTTTTCCTTGCTTTTCTGGGAGCCTTTTCTTATGAGTAATATTTTATTTTGGGAAATGAAGAGTTTGATTCTTTCCCAGAGCAGGTTAGTTGGGTGAGGAGGGAATGGGGATTTTGAAGTATCCTTCCCCTGTCACACCCACCACACCACACCCACCAAGCCACACCCAGAGAACCAGTAGTAAAAAATTTTGAAACCCACCACTTGGTAAATCCATCTTAATATGCTATTCCTGGTATGTGATGTTTTGTATACATATAGAGAAAGAAGAACTCTTGTAATCTTTGATTTTTAGGCTTGCTATCAAACATCAGCCATAATACTAATGACTGTTTTGAACAATATGTAGGTTGTATTACATGAATGGCTATTTTATATGTGAAATTATGACTGAAATATTTCTGCACCTATATTGGTTCACACTGTCAGGAAGTTTCTCCTTAGTTTCAGTTTTCTTCTCTCTTTGTTCAGTTTCCATCCACTGCTTCTTGTTTTGCCTTCTGGTGCCTTGGAAAATACATTGCCCCCCCCCTCTTCTTTCTGGCAGCCTCTTAAAAGCCTGTTGCCTATCACACTCTTGGGCAAAGCATGTGATCCATTTCCTCCTTTCAGTGGTCGATAAAAGTGCATCTATAGTATGTAGGTAATAAAGTTGAAAAAAGGTGAACAACATTTTTACAGAACTATAGATACATTGAGGCTGGGTGTGACAAGGAATGGCTGGGAAGGGAGGGGCCAGGTGAGGCACTCCTTGAAGTGAGTGACATTGAGTTGACCACACCTACCCAGTCACATGACCATCAAGCCACACCCACTGTCACATGACCATCAAGCCACACTCACAAAATAAGTCACGCCCACAGAACCGGTAGTAAAAAAATTTAGAACCCACCCCTGCCACCAAGGCCATGTGCCCAAAGTTTGTACACTTTTATGGCTGTTCGTAACATTCTGTGATCACATGACCACATTCTATTGCCAAACACTGGCACTTCAGGTTTTTAGCAAAATCACGCCCTTTGATTTCCCTAATGATTGAGATGCTCACTTAATGACTGCTGCAAAAATAGTCATAAAATCACACTGTAAAACCTCGAGATATGACCATAACGGACTCCATTATGTCAATGACTGCCTGTATACCAATCTTATCCATAGATCAGATAATAAAATGAAGTTAGGACAAAATCATTCCATGACTCTGACCTCATTAACCCAACTTCCAAAGATCCTTTCTTTCTACTGTAATTCTAATTTTTGTGAAGTGTGTCTCAAGTTTATAAAATTATTAGATTACTTATCTATTCAAAGGATTAGTGTTTCTCTACTTCCCCCCCCCCCCCCGTTTCTCTAGGAACATTTACCTCCCTATCTAATTTATGAATTGTTCAGATATATAAGCCACTAATTCTAATTGTAATGGAAAATGTTGTGGCCAAAACTTGGATCACTTGTATATAAACAATGTCGTTTCTTGTGCCACTGATTTCTGTCTGGTTCTGCCTCATGTTGTTTCTCAGGTTATTCAGGTTACTGTGAATATTTTACTATACTTAAGTACTTAACATACTTTAATCAAGTCACATGTATGTGCAAGTTAAATATTTATTTTAAAGGGGTTTTAGTCTTTGAGTTTTAATCTGGGGCCAAATTATTTAATATGCTTTTAAACTGTTTTAAATTTTGTAATATATGTTGTTTTATTGTGGCTGTACACCGCCCTGACTCCCTTGGGAGAGGGGGTATAAACATTTAATAAATAAATAAATAAATAAATAAATAAATAAATAAATAAATAAATAAATAAATAAATAAATAAATAAATAAATAAATAAATAAATAAATAAATAAATAAATAAATAAATAAATAAATAAATAAATAAATAAATAAGCAAGCATCTTTTAGGAAATGCAACTCACCTATATGTGAAAATGATACTTTATACCACCATAATACATTTAAAAATATAATCATGAAATCATGAAATGATGAAATACATACAAGACAGAAAGTGAGGAGGCTGAATTGAAAATATATTTCAGCCCATTTCTGAGAAATATTAAGGAACATATTAAAGGTGTGAAACTCATGCCATCACGGTGGGATCACATGATGTATCGAGACTTTTTCCCCCTTCACTAAACTGGGCATGGGCGTGGCCAGCACATGACGCATCCAGCCCATGGGCTGCAAGTTTGACAACCCTGAGTTAAAGTTTACCTTGTTTTGACCTAACAGTGTAGGATAGATTGCATATTGTAGGAGCAAGACTTGTGGGTAGACCTTTGAACATCAAAGAACTACCCAGAAATAACTGGGCTTGAAAAACAATTGGCAATCAGCACAGCAATTTCAGCATAAAAGAATGTGTCATTCCAAGAGTTACTCCCCACCAGTGATGTGCACAGAGGATTAGGACAGATAACAACTGCAGCTTATCAGGTGCAAATCAGGAGTGGGTTCTACTTACCTTTACTACCGGTTTGCAACGGGAGCATACATGCGCAGATCGTAAATTATGATGTCCGGGTGGGTGGGTGGGCGGAGCCTCCTGCCACTTTTACTACCGGATCTAAAGAACCGGACATAACTGGGAGCAACCTACCACGGAATCAAATCCCTGCCATTTTTGTACCAATGACAGTAGCATGTTCATTAACAAAGAACATGGATTTGATCATAATGTCACAACCATCACTTGGTGATTTGACATTAGAGAGCCTGTGGTTTATGGCTATTATGGCTATTATGGCTATTAATTGCTCAATTGGAGCAAGGAACTGTTCCGTAATGATCTTTAAGGGATCATTTTTTTTCACAAAATGTATTGCAATCATACAGCTTGTCAGCATATCCTGCATCATCAGTTTTAGGAAGACATATAACCACTAGTTGAAAATTGAGAAAAGACAATACTTGACACCAAAGTTATACAGCTGTACAGTGCCAATGCTGGATCCAGGAGCACTTTAGAACAAATACATTTCCCAACTTCCCAAAAACCAAATGGACATTGATGAATCAACAGTAAATATGTGATTCCAAAAGACAATATTTAAAAAGTGGCAGCTAAAAAGCCATGATTTATGGCTTAATGTGAAGTATGAACTGAGTTAAAATACAGCATTTACAAACCATGGCTAAAACAAGTTATAGCATACCACATCACATAAATAGAACTACTGCAAAGGATATTATATCAAACTACAATGGCGACTGTATCAACCTGACTGCCACCTGCTATTATCATCCCTCTATGAGACCATCCAAGCCCACAGAAGGAGGAAGAGATTGACCAGAGTGGAATATTCTATGTCTAGCCAAATCTGCAGCCAGCCCTATCTTTCTACTGACTTCAAGGCAAAAGTCAGATTACCACTATTGGACCAAATAGTCAGATACTAACACTGCCTACACCTGGTTCAAAATGAGTGTGTCTGTCAATGTGAATTCAATGAGTTTGTCTGAAATAAAGTTTACATTGGATAAAATGTCTAATTAAAAGCACATATATACCAAACAGTGGAATCAAAGCCATAAGAAAATAACATGCACTACAATAATTTCATTTGATCCACAGACAAGAACGTAACTCTTGCTTGCTTAAAAAATAATGCTTTGGTCCAAGATTTTTTTTTTGCTTAATCCAGATGTTGGAAAGTGCCTATTAGTTACTTATCTGTAGCCAAGTTTAGTTCCAAGCATAAGCAATTTTTATTGTACAAATTGTAGCCTGAAAAACAGAGTTCTGAAATAATAGTTCAGATTTAACAAATACCAGGGATAATATTTCCCATCCTGTTACAATTCATCATCTATACTTATTAATTCAATTTACTTTATAGAAATAGATAATAGCCATAAACTGTCATTCAATTTTCAGCAATTCTTTTCTAAATTTCCCACTGAGTGGCGAGTCCACCCTTTTAAAACTAAATCAAGCCGTTTGTAAGAGTTATGTGTGAATAAGGCTAAAATATTAAGTGTTACAGCACTGTATATAATGAAATACAAATGTTTTTTTTCTTCCTCCTCCATGTTCACTGTTTTTTTAAAGAAACATTTGTTATCCATCTTCTTGTGATTTTTGCTTTTTACACAGTCACCTTAAGGCATTTTCAACTTTCATTTGGAAATACAAAGTAAATTGATTTGCATAGCAGAGTCTGAAAAACAATTTCAATTGGAACTGTTTACATAGGATGGAATGGGAAGGGGTGGGATGAAGAAGTCTGAAATACAGTCCTGGGTATGACTTTTACACAGTGAAATGTGAATTTTATTCTATTTGAAGAATACATGTTTTTACATTTGGGCATCATTTAATACTTTGAGTACGTTTTTGGAGCACAAGTTACATGTATTTTTTAATATTAGAGTTTGCAATTTAATTTGTTAACACACTTTTAAATAATTTAGAATCACCACTTTTTCTGAATTTTTTTTCAGTTATAAGGGATCACACTACTGAAATGTGACAACATGCAACCTAACATTTTCTGTTGTTAATGAAGTAAAAAATGCAGTTGTTAGATGGTCTTATTACTCCTAAACTCACACACAAAGCTGGAAAAAACCAAACCATTCAATTTTTTTATAATGTCATTTACCCAGCCCACTGAGACATTTGGCCACCCCCAAAATACTCAAAGGTCTAGTCTTTAAATCATAACAAATGTGGCCTGCTCATATCCTGCTTTTTTAGTTAATGCTCCCTTTCCTTCTTACTACATCACAGCTTCTATGATCAACTCAGAATTCTTTCTGATGGTTTTTTTCTATGCATAAAACATAAAGAAAGGAAGGTGGTTTTGCTGAACTTGATCATTTTTAACATCAAAGGCTGAGTATTTTCTAGAAATATTCATTTAACTTTCATCTGTCAATGACTAACATTTCATGTCTGGAGTTGAGTAGCTAAAGGATAATTTTCAGCTATTTAAATAGTATCCTGTGTTTTAGCTAGGTGTTTCATCTTGCTAGTTACAAACTGTGTTTTTAATACAGTATTGCCTTTTCAAGTTATAGTAAGAACTGATATAAGGAAGAGTTAATTTCATATAGAATGTAGATCAGTCATATGCAGAATGGAATAATTTCAGGATAACGTCTGTGAGTTCATATCTATGGAAACCTCCTGTTGACTGTATCAGTAATTAGCACCCAGGGTTACTCTAGGTAAATGGAGAGTACTTTCTCTAGCTTTCTCAGCCATTTTGACCTGACTTCTTATTCCTAGTTGCCTACACAATCTCTTTGGCAATCCTTGGATTATTTATAAACAATGCAGGAAGCTGTAATATTTGGAAACTGTAGTATTTGGAGTGCAATTCTAGTGTAGATTATCACTTTCCCCCCTTCATTTAAATATACGAAGAATTCTGCAATTGTTTTGAAGAAATAATTTTATGAAGAAGCAGGATCTGTACCCTGTAGCTAGCCAGGCAGTGATTGTCTCTCAAGCAATCTCTAGTAAAGAAGCTGATGGTCTTTTGAATTGCATTCTTTCCTTAAACCGCTTCCTGTACTTTATGGAATCCTCACAGTGACTTTGAATCCATGAACAAAAAATCAAAGAAAAAGGTAAATAACATATAAATGTATTACTTCTTTATCAAATTTGTATAGCAACCCATCTCAAAAACAACAATTCTGGGCAATAAGCAACAATAAAAAAACATAAATACAAAAGCAGAAATCTACATTTAGAAATAAATAGTATATATAAAAAAAAACAAATATACAAACCTCTAGCAAATGGAAGCATTGAACAAATTTTTGGCTCTCCAGAGCCCCAGGCCTGATAACAAGTCTTGAGGGCTTCTGAAATGACAAAAGAAATGGAGGTAATCTAATTTCATGGGGAAGAATGCTCTATAAAGTGGTTGGCACAGCAGAAAAGGCATGTCTCCCCAGACCCATTATATACAACTTCTCTGCCATATATAATGGGGCAAGCTGAAATGATTGGAAGAGATGGTCCCTTGTATTGGCTGGTCACTGCCTAAAATTGTATTCTTTATTCTTTCGGTTTCAGTCATAAAATACTGCTGTCATTGTTCCTTTTGTGATTGTGTTTCCTGAGCTTGATATGCATAAAAAAATTCCATGCACAAGGGGCAATAGTGACTTTGTTTACTTGAAATCAATGCAAGATAACAATGACTCCTGAACTTGCCTGGATTTCCTTGAGGTTTTTAGCCACCATAATTGGTCAGCAGCTGTCAAGCTTTTGTTCAATGCTGTGCAGAACAACTGATCCTTTCTTGGCACAAAGAGCTTTTTGGAGCTTCTATATAATTTTTCTATTTATGTTATTCTCGTCCTCCTTCTTTCTCTCTCTGATTTCCTTTTTAAAGGAGGACCATATCCTAGGCTTTGGCATAGGTTTATCTCCTAGGGCCCAAATATATATTGTAAAAGGGACATGGTGGCTCAAATATATATTGTAAAAGGGACACGGTGGCAAGGGTTGTAAAAAGGGATATGGTGGCTCAGTGGCTAAGACGCTGAGCTTGTTGATTGAAAGGTTGGCAGTTCAGCAGTTTGAATCCCTAGTGCCGTGTAACGAATAAGCTCCTGTTACTTGTCCCAGTTTCTGGCAACCCAGCAGTTCAAAAGCACATAAAAAATGCAAGTAGAAAAATAGGGACCACCTTTGGTGGGAAGGTAACAGGGTTCCATGTGCCTTTGGCATTTAGTCATGCTGGTCACATGACCACAGAATTGTCATCAGACAGCACTGGCTCTTCAGCTTTGAGATGAGCATCGCCCCCTAGAGTCAGGAACGACTAGCACATATATGCAAGAGGAACCTTTACCTTTACCTTAGGGTCGTAAAAAGGGAGCTTTTTAATCATAAATCATGTTCATTTTTTTTTCTTTTATACTAAAAGTTTATAAGGGGTTTCTAGTCCACAATAAACATAAGTATTATCTTTTCTCTGTTCAAAGAGATACATTTTGCCCCATCTAAGCAAGTTCCATTATCTTCACCAACCATTCCTCTATTGTATATTGAATGATTTTAACTTTGTGCATATAATAATAGTGTCGCTTCAATTATACACATCTAAAAAAGTTCCACGAATTTTTTCCCCAACTGTTTGTCCATGAATTCCAAAAGAAAAACCTCCAGTCACAACTGTATATTAATTTTTAAAATTCTCTGAATAAGTGAATCCAACATTTTCTAGCTTTTTTATATGTCCACTGAACATAATAAAATATCCCTACTTGTTCATATTTCTAACATAAATTTTAAATGGCTTTATACCTACATACCTTCCACCGTGCCCTTAAGACCTTACTATTCCAATAGGCTGGGCTGGCTTAATAAGGAGGGGTAATGGGTGTTTTAATCTTTGAGTTTTTAAATTTGGGGCCAAATTATTTAATATGTTTTTAAATTGCTTTTAAATTTTGTATTATATGTTGTTTTATTGTGGCTGTACACCGCCCTGAATCCTTCAGGAGAAGGGCGGTATAAAAATTTAAATAATAAACAAATAAATAAATAAATACATTCTAGACATTTTTGGGGGATTATGTATAGTAATGGTATATCATTATTATATCAAACGCATATATCAAATTCTCTTTCTGACATAATGTAGATGTCAGGTTTTTAACCGTATACAGTATTTCCCCATTCTTTT
The DNA here is from genome assembly GCA_030761175.1 of Masticophis lateralis. Classification (NCBI taxonomy): domain Eukaryota; kingdom Metazoa; phylum Chordata; class Lepidosauria; order Squamata; family Colubridae; genus Masticophis; species Masticophis lateralis. The sequence goes on along the minus strand of JAUDYJ010000001.1, from coordinate 307,465,460 downwards.
CTTTCATTATAACCAAAACTTTTAGCTTTTACCATATGTTCTTTCATTTCTTTCAAGTTTCAATAAAAGTTTATATGTTTTAGCAATTACATGTTCACTATTGATACATAACACTGTATTTCAAACTCAGTTTCACAAACTGAGTTTGTGGTTTATGGTTTTGGAACATTTCACAAATGTTCCAAAACCATAAACTGTTTTATTTGCTTTAAATCTTTCTAATAACGATAAATAAGAACATTGTCAACTATATCCCTCTGCCATCAGTTCATCTCTTGATCACATTTTATATTACCTTTGCCAAAATTCTAGTTTTTTTACATTTTATTCTTATTGTAATTTTTACTTCACCTCCTCCACCTTCATACTGCAGAAACTTTATCAGCCTCAATCCAGCCAATGGAACATATTTCCTTTTTTTCAAATTCCTGCATGAACCTATGTCTGATTCCCAAGACTTGTCTGGAATACTTAAAATGATGGAAGAAAATGCTTTCGGTGATCAAACCTGAAGAGTTTATGATGGCAAATGTTTGGAACAAGCTTCATTTAAAACTTGGATGAAACAGCTGATACTTTTGGCTCCAAATATCCGTTGAAATGGGCAAGATTTGTGATTGTGTAGGTGAATGTGTAAACACTGAAGGCTACCATGGCTGGAAATTCTAAACTATTTTTTAAAAAGAGGGCTTAATTCAAGGCATACAGAATATGCTCTGCTGCAAAGAAATAGATTTTGTTCCTTAAAAGGAAATAAAAGGGGCTATGTTTTCTATAGTCCCTGATCTGCATACCTAAGAACATTTTCTTCTGGCAAGAAGAGTCATGACATTTTATTCATACAATTTTATTTTATTTCGGGGAACATGTGCACATGCATGTTAGTATTTATTTCAAAGGGTACTCTAATTGTAAATGCTGAATGATTGTTACATGTAAGAATGGCAAGAATTGTCTAGCAATTGATTATGTTAGTCAATCCCAGAAGTGAAACATAGAGTATATAAACTGTGCTTCACTTGCATTGTAATTTAAACAAGCAAAATGCTTTCTAAGCAGTTCCATTTGAAGCCAACATTTGAAATCATCTGCATACCGTGAAGCAGCAGTCTTATCTTTGTGTACTAGTTTTAATCTAATATCTAAATGAAGTGTTTAAGCCTTGCATATTGAGACCACAGGTGCTAGTGGAAAACTTTCTCTTTCCCAGTTTCAATTGCCTTCTGAAAATCAATCTCCTTCATTGTACTAATGAGCTCCTTGATATAGACCATGGGTTTCAAACTTGCCACGTCACATTGATGTCAAGTGAGCCACCAGTTTAACACCCCTAATATAGACTGTCATTAGTGCAATGATATAGTGGTTAAGACACAAGGTTAGATACCAGGAGACTGTGAGTTCCAGTGTCATGTGAGTGACCTTAGACCCATCATTCTTAGTCAGCATTAGAAAGCAGAAAATAGCAAATCACTTTTAAAAACTTGCTGAGAACTAGCTGAGGTGGTCACCAGGTAGTCACCAGGAATCAAAGGAACAACAACAGCAAAAAAACCAACAACTACCCAACAACATTGAAATTAATGAAATTAATGAAAGGTGCAACCACATTTCCTTGTATCCAGTTGTTCCTGCTTGGATCATGGCTTTGCATGCTTAACTGAAGGAAAAAGCCATTCAGACATTTAACTGCATGCCATGTAATTTGTTTCATCTGAGTTTTCCAGAATATACTCACAGAAAGAAGCAGAATTTAATTCTGGTTATAAAAGGAAGAATTTTCTTCCTTCCATTCAAGCGTGCATGCACTCATTCAATGTGATCATTGAAAACATTTCCTCCTGCTTCTGTTTTGCCGATGCACACACTCATTTTATGTTATCATTCAAACCAATTCAAGTTTTCAATATGTTCTTTTTTTTTAAACTTTATAAAAATGTTCTTCCTGGTTTTTAACTAGAAACAATGCAATTTATTCATGTTAATTAAGGCTATTTCGTTTATTTTAAAATGATTGCCAGTTAACAGCATTTTCAGAATGAACAATAGTTTTGTGAATACTATGATCTTGAAAATCAGTTCTGTTTCTTTGTGTCTATGTGTGTAAATACCTTTATATTTGTACAGGTGAACTATAACCCTCATAATATAACTCATAATTAGCTGCATTTCAACTCCAAAAGGCTTTTTTTTAAAAAAAAATCAACAAGAAAAGATACACAAAAATAAAATACAGACAAAAGGCTTTTTTAAAAAAAAAAATCAACAAGAAGAGATACACAAAAATAAAATATGGACACAGGACTGTTTTAACTCTTTAACTGCTTTAACTTTTATCCCTGATCTGTTTCATTGTAGAAATCCAAAAGGATTTCTGGATCCAGTTCTTTTCTTTAATACTGCCAGAGCAATCCTCAAGAGATTTGTTTTTTTTAAAGCATAACATTTAATTTTAACAGTAGTGCAGGGAAACACAGATGCAGACAGAGGCCTAGAAATATATGAAGTGCAACTGCACAGGGTGTTTTGATCCTCAAAATAGGTGATTCATGGAGGGAGATGCTTACCTGAAACTGTTTCCGTATGTTCCCTGTCATTTATCTTTCAATGTATACAGCACCACAGAATGACGATTAATGTCCTCATAAGTATATGACGAATGGGGAAGTCTGTCCTCTCTGCCCTCCTGCCACCTGAGATCAGGACCAACATATTTCATCCCTACATTACACATAAAAATGTGTAATGTAGCCGTGATATCCTTTTGGCCAGCTACTGAATGCAATGCCACAATTGACAAAGGGGAAAATATTCAGTCAGCCTGCAAAACTACAGACAACCAGAAAATTCTAACTCCTATGTCCTCCGGTAATCTTCTAAATTTTTGCACCCCAAATCTGATAGTCCTTGTTAAAAAGCTTGGAGCTTTCTAAAGTCTTAGACTACAAGTCATAATTGTACCGATGGATTTCTGTTCATTGTCAACCTCAGGTCTGCATCCGCCTTCAAAGGTTTGCAGATAGTTCTATAAGGAATAAAGGAAAAAAACCAGCAATGCATCAAACACAAAACACAGATGTCTGAAATATCCTCTCCTCCTCTAAGAAGTGCATGTTAGTAGAAGGGGGAAAAAAGTAAATGCTAACAAGTGTATGAAAAATTCTTCTTTAAATGTTCCATTAAAAAAGAACTATGTTTTGAAAAAGTTATACAAATTGAAACTAAATTCATGTGATGCAATTATATATTCAAAAGTTTAAGGGTCTGCTGTCTAAATTTAAAACAAATTTATTTTTAGCTAGGTTTTCAGCTTGAAACTGAGTGCTTCTTTTTAAAAAGTATTACTTGCAACACCACCATTTAATGAGCAGTATTAATGAGCTAATTATGCTAATTTTAAATTTTATTTGTTTGCATGTAAAACAAGGAAGATCAGTTTCTGATACATGCATTAACAATGTCCAAATTATGAGGAAAATCAAAGTTATTTTTAAATAATTCTAGAGTAAACCATGTTTGCTCATTATGATACCTGTAAAAGTTGACAAGCATTTCTTCATGCAGTTTTCTAGTCATTTCCAACCAATTTGCTCCAGCAGATCTAGTCCTAGCACTGCATGGGTCATCACTCACCTCAGCTTCTGCCCACCTAACAGTTCAAAAACATGTTATATGCAAGTAGATAAATAGGTACCATTTCAATGGGGAGACTAGCCAGCAATTCGTGCAGATGGCTAAAATCCTGCTGGTGCTGGACCTTGCCGGTTGTGATGCTTGTTTGTGAGGCAGCTTTGGTGGAGGGAATGGTTCCTGGATCATACTGCAGGAAAGCTACTCATCTTTCTTTCTGATGTGGAGCTAGCTGGCCCCCTGAAGTGCACAAGCATGAATCAAGCAGGCCTAGCAGTCTTCGGCATCCAAACTACTACTTTGCATTAACATTGTAGTCTCCTGGCTAATGTAACATCACTATATGCTAATTACCATATTTTCTGGGGTATAAGACGACTTTCTAACATGCAAAAATCTTCTCAAAAGTTGGGGGTCGTCTTATACGCCGGGTGTCGGTCTCCTGTAACCAGGCAGACCAGCCCGAAAGGCTTTGATGAGCCTTAAATGGCTCTAAGGAGCCAAGCTGAATTGCCTGCTGAGTTGCCGCTAATCAGCTGAGTTACACGCAAGCCCTGTGTAAAAGGGAAAAACTTCCCTTTTACACAACGCTGGTGCAGTTGGGATCGCCAGACCTTGGATGGCCAAGCCCCATGTAAAAGGGAAAAACGTCCCTTTTACACCACGCTGGCCATCCCAGCTGCTAATTTTTGCCTGCTAATTGGTACGTAGCAAAAATCCCCCCCCCCTCCAGCTTGCTTACCTTAGCTGCTAGCCGCAACGCTTGGCTTGCCTTGCCTGCAATCCATTGCATCAGCAAGCAACTAAATCTCCCTGCCTGCAATCAAGCAGGCAGGGAGTTGTGGACTTCAACTCCCAGAATTACTCAGCCAGCAAAGCAAAGCTGGCTGAGGAATTCTGGGAATTGAAGTCTACAAGTCTTAAAGTTGCCAAAGTTGCAGACCCCTGTTCTATTGGGTAAGGTTTTTTTCCCCTTGGGAGCTTTGAAAAAAAATAGTTAATTGGGGAGGGGGGTTAGTTGTTCTTTTTTAAACCTAGCCATTTAAAGGCTAGATCTAAGTTTTAGGCTAGAAAGTTTTAAATTTAGCTTTCATATAAAAATAAAAATAAAAATAAAATAATATTTGTGCAGCTTTCTGAGATTTAGTGTGTTTCTGTAGTATTTCACTCTAACTACACAAACGCACAAAATATCACAAAGCTGTATGTGGAATTTTGTGTGTGTAAAGTGTGAAAGTTGTTTTTTTGGGCTTTTTGTGGCTGTGTGAGGTCCCTGCTTGTTGCAGGAGCCATTTTGGGTCTAGCATAGCTGCTTTTACATTGTGGGTGAGCCAGTTGATGTTTTTTAATTTTTATTTGGTGTGCATTGGAAGAGAGGTCGTCTTATACAGCAAGTATAGCCCAAACCCTATATTTTTACAGGAAAAGTCAGGGGTCGTCTTATATGCCCAGTCGTTTTATATGCCGGAAAATATGGTAAATAAATAAATCCCAATAGTATACTCATCCCCTTTGTAACTAAATCCATCCACTTTGGTTTGGTCATCCCCTTCATTCTTTCCTTTCACTTTAATATGTCACTGCTCATAGAAGTTTCTTGCTTTCTAAATTTTCTCGACTGCTAAGATGGAGGAACCTAGGAAAATACCTAGGAAAATATTGTTCTGCATTAAATCTGTGGTATAACATTCCAAGCATGTGCTTTGCTCTAATATAAGAGCAAGTAGGCTGAAAGGAGGAGAAAGAGAGACAGAATAACAAGAAGGCCAACACATTACACAGCTGATCAAAAGTTCTCTTGTATTCAAATATACATATGAATAACAAAGCTATTAGGTAAATTTCCTGTTAACATTGTCACTCACTGCATATTTAGCCTGATAATATATGCATATACTCATGCTCAACTTCCCAACAATCTGGATAAGCTGTCAAGTTTTAATTAAGAAGAACAATTAATGTTTCTACTGAATTTACCCTTCTTTTCAAAGGAGATGAAAGTTCAATAATTAGCTGAATTCTTCCATGTCATTGCAAGAGTCTGAAGAGTCTTCAGTTTGAGACTTTCACAAATCAGCTCTTCCTGATTCTCTTTGATTGTTGATATTGCCGCTATTTTGAATCTCTTGGATTTTCTGTTGATTCAGAAACAGCTACTTTGTTAGCTTAGAGTGCCTCAACCTAAGCCATCCCTTCCAGAAGTAGTAATTAAAATCTAGCAACATGCACTTTTAAGTTCAACATCGACAAAAGCTTGTGAATGAAACAAGCTCATTTTCTGGATTGGTTGAGTCCCTTGCCAGGTGCAAAATTGTCTACCTATCCTGATACAGTGCTCCTATGAACTGAGAATGTATTACAACCTATAAAAGCATGCTATCTCTGTCTTGGAGCATTTCAGACCACATTTGTGACTAGCAGATCACCAATTTGTGACTAGCAGAACACAGCAGAATTTCAGATACTGTGATCTCAGAATGTATTTTTCTGTGTTTTTGGTTGATGCAAAGTTGGATGGACAAGATTTGTGGATAAAAGTATCATATTTGAAATTAAATAATCTGGAATTGTTCTTTAAGCAGATGTAGTTTTCAGTTTAATTAGTTCATGCTATTAATGCAAACTTGGTAGTCATTAAACTTGACTGATGGACTTTTCAGTCTGAAAGATATATCAGTAGAATAGGGTAAGATGCCCACCATTTAACATCTACCTGTTTTTATAGTTGTGACTGAAGCAACTTTGTTTATATGGCTGATGCTATTTTTAAATCTATGACATGCATACAGCAAGGCTGAACTCTAAAGAGTAGAAGTTCTTCTCCCTTTCTGATATGTGTATATGCCATGAGAAGAGACCTCTACTCTTCAAGAAGCCCATCCATTGTCATAAACACATCAGACTTTTTAAAAATTAAAAGGAAAAAAATGAAAACGAACTCTCAATCATTTCATTCACTTGAAAAAGTTTGTCCAGAGAGCAAATTTATTTTCCAAGGAAGAACAAATACATACTATTATCCGTGGATCCAGTGTCTATATTCACTTTCAGAAAATTTTGTGAGAAAATTACTTTTCAGATCTAATCTGAAATACATTCTTCAATCCATTTTAAATATAAACATGTATATAAGTGTGTGTATATGCGCGCATGCCAACGAGACACTATTTTGCTAATTTGTAAAATTCTGAGAGATTATATCAATATAGGTGTAGACTGGGAAGTTAAAAAAAAAATCTTCCAATCTTCCAATATTTGAAGAGCTTCCCCAAAGATGTTAATCTATGCTCCAAAGCACCTGACGGCAGGACAAAAAACAATGGATGGAAATTAATCAAGAGATCCAACCCAGAAATAAGGTGAAATTTCCTGACATCTGGAACAATAAATCAGAGCGACAGCTTGTCTTCAGAAGTTGTGGGTGTTCCATCACTGGAGATTTTTAAGATGAGATTGGCAGCCATTTGTCTGGAATAGTATAAAGTATCCTGCTTGACTAGGGATGGAGTAGAGGCCTCCAAGATACCTTTATTCTATTATAGAAATGATGAACCACTTCTATATTCTTGCCAAGAAAATTTCATGCATATTGCATATGTGCATGTTGTTCCTAAGATCAGCCATAAAGTCTATCTCTACTGTATTTCCCCCAAATATGTCCTTGGAAAGGAATTTCTTTAGTAGGACCATGGCTATTGAACTGGAGTTGCTCCTGTTGTTTGTTTCATTTGCTAATACTAAATGGATTCTTCGGGTCAGGCATTTCAAAGCCTTAAGTTGTTGAAATAAGTGCAGTTTACTCAGAAAAATGTTCTCGCCTCTATATAAGGAAGATTGCTATGTCAATTTATAGTTGCAAAACATCTTGGGGGGAAAATGGAGGAGGAAAGAAGAATACATTGATTTATACCTTATCTATTTTAATTTATTCTAATTCTTATTTTAGCAATAGTATAGGAAAAATGTAGTAGAGAGGTGGGGAAAAAAAGGTATAAGCTCACATGACCCTGGCATACAAAAATGATTATAATGCACCATGTAGGAGGAACAAAATTATGGGAATTATCTTTAGCAGTTTGCTGATAATTACATTGCATAGACTATATAAGAGTAACAAAAAAAAAAAAAAAACCCACCAAAAAAACCCCCAACAACAACCATGTACATTTCTCTCTGATTTTCTTTTCCACAATTCTGGAGACATTCCACATTGCCTGAACTTTATGAATTAAGAAGATGTATTAAATAAGTCAATTTGGCTTATTTGAGGTGCCTTGTGATGCATAACAGAGGCAGGGATGATTGGTTTGAATGTGTACAATTCTTGCAGAATATACATGTAGATGACTTAATGAACTGGTGAAAAGAAATGCATTGGGGAACAGCCTCCATTTAATGAGATGAAGATTAAAGCCCAATAATTGCATCTGGATTTTCATTTTTATTTGCTGAAGTGTTTCCCTGATTAAGCCTTTAAATTATTTTTATGTTAAAGGAAAGATAATTAGGATATTCATCACCTTACTCGCTACAGATGGGAAAATATGTGATTTCACCATATTTTGTATACACATGCATTCATTGCCATTATTTCTGCTTATGTGCAATTTCGGGGCCTAGAGAGAGATTTTATTTATTATACTCCTGGTACAGGCAAGTATAGATGAAAACCCTATTTGTAAAATTGAATGAAAGAATAACTTCTGCTCTCCTTTTATAACCTTAATCTGTCTGTGATTAGGAAGTGAATGGGCAAAAGGCATGGAACACAGGAAATCTGACAGCAGTCTAACATTTTTATTTAAAAAGTTGAGCAAGAAACAGGGCTGTGAAGGTATTTAAGTTTCCCTCTTCCCATTGCATTTTGTTAAATTGTTCCCTTCACCAAGCTGTGGAAGGTTTTATGATTTAAAGGAAAAGAATACCCTGCAAATTATTGTTTATTAGAATGAATAACAGGAATGACAGGAAGAAAGAAAAAAATGCATCCATCCATCCATCCATCCATCCATCCATCCATCCATCCATCCATCCTTCAGAATAGAGCTGGAAGGGTGTTCTAGCCCAACCCCTGCTCAAGCAGGAGACCCTATACCATATTAGGCAGGTGGTTGTCTAGTCTTTTCTTAAAAACCTCCAGTGATGAAGCATCCACAACTTCTGAAGGCAAGCAACTTCACTGGTTAATTGTCGTCAGTAGAATATTAGGAAGTTTCACCTTAATTCCAGGTTGCTTCTCTCCTTGAGTAGTTTCTATCCATTGCTTTGGAAAATAAATTGACCCCCTCTTCTTTGTGGCAGCCCTTCAAATACTGGAATACTGCGATGGCGAATTTGTCAATGCCGATGGTGTTCAAGTGGTGCTATAGTTGTTTTGGGATTGCACTCAAGGCACCTATTGCTATAGATCAGTGGTGAAATCCAAAATTTTTTACTACTGATTCTGTGGGAGTGGCTTGGTGGACATAGTGTGGCTTGGAGGGTGTGGCAAGGAAAGGATACTGCAAAATCTCCATTCCCATCCCACTCTAGGGTGAGCCAGAGGTGGTATTTGCCAGTTCTCCGAACTACTCAAAATTTTCGCTACCGGTTCTCCGAACTACTCCAAATTTCTGCTACCAGTTCTCCAGAACCTGTCAGAACCTGCTGAATTTCACCCCTGCTATAGGTTACCATTATTATTATATTATATTATTATCTCTTTTATTCATTAAACATGAAACTACTAGTAATAAATTGCTGGCATTCAACTTGATTTATGAACATATCAACGTTTATAATCACTTCACCAAACCTGATAGATTATTTACAACATATGTAAATATTAAAAATAATATGGGGATAGTTTGTCTTTCTACACTACGGTTTCTTATGAGTGTAGATGATTGTTACACTATTTACGGTTAAAGATATCATTTGTTACTGTTCACCAGTAAAATTCTAAATCCATGTTTTAAAAAAGGAACACTTTTACATTATAATCTCTTGCAAAACTTCCCCAATTTATTTGCAATACAATATTAAGCATGATTTTTTTTAAAAAAGGGAAAGTGAGCATATTTCCATGTATTTGTTGTGTGTTCAGTAGACTATGCCAGAAACAGAGAAAATAAATATTTGTGTGAAATAAGTTTTGTATGCTGAAATGTGTGATTTGAGATATACAGTACATACCTTATAAAAAAACCACATTATTGAGGTTTTAATCATGCTTTGTTGTAATAATGACTAGGAGTGGCTTTTCAGACCTTCCGATGAATATTTCTCAGCTCTGTCATGAGAAAGAGAAAAGTACTAGTCTTCTACAAACAAGGTACATTTCTATGAAAGGGTTCTTCCAGGTTTTATGAAAAGGACAACTTTAACATAATTCATATAGAACACATCTCTCATTTTATTCAGCATTAGGGAAGAAAGTAGTCAGAAGAACAGAACTGTGATAGCAAAATCTACCTTAGCAAAATCGGGTTGAGTGAATTGTTTATGTTGTTTAATTATTATGAAATCCTATAAGGGTGGATGTCATAACTATATGTTCAAGGAACATACTGTGTCATGGAAAGTTTTCTCTCCTCATGGGACTTTCTCCTGCTTTTTCTAGATTACTCACACATTGAACCTCAAGGGTCAGAAAAGATGCTAGTGAAATTCCCTTTGAATCTCAGTAGGCTGACCCAGATTTCATAATGAGTTCTGTATTTACATAGTGAATGAGGCTAGGTTTCAAAGGAGTGCTTTGCTTCAAGGAAGCTTTATTTGTTTTGATTTATTTCAAATGTGTGCTGCCCAACTTATGCAATATAACAAAGGGCAGATGTATGAACTTCCAACAATGTTTCCATGCAAAGCTGAATTATGAACTAATGTAAGACTTCACTCTTACCACTAGTTGAAAGGCTTCCAAGGCAGTCTGGTTCACGCTACAGGATTGCCTCCAGTGAATGGTAAAACTACCCCAGCCTAGAGCTCTCTTGACACATTCCAAAATTTATAGAGGAAATGATTGATGGGGAAAAGATGCTATGTAATCATTAGAGGGAAAAGGTCTGCATAGGTACTGATTGACGTATAAGTACATTGGGGCTGGAAATTTATTCATGTGGATTTCTCTGGTGTAAGGTTATCCAAGCTGGATTTCTCTGGTGTAAATTGTTGGAAAACCTAAAAGTGCTCAGCCTACTAACAATTTGATCAGTAATGGGGAAAAAGACCACAGGAACTTTCTCTAGCACCAGTAGCCCAAAGTAGTTTGGAGTTATCTATATTGCTGCTGGGACAAATCAGGTGGTTTATTGTTTGGTGAAGTAACTTAGAACTACCTTGATGAAAGGAAACTGTGTGATTTTACACAACCCTTCTTTTTGGTGTCATATAAGCTTAAGGAAAGCACTCCATGTTGTTATAATATTTCTAAGATAAATAAATTAGGAGGATCCTGATCCAGCCATTAGTTTATCAGGACTAGGTCAGTTTCATTATCCTGGAAATATTGACTGAAGAAATACCATTCTGAAGTCAGTGTCAGTTCTCTGGAGCAGCAACAGTTTTGGGAAATTGCACATCAGCAGAATGGTGAACCAAATGACTCTGGGAAGCAGAGCATGAAGGCAATAGTCTTCTTGCTTGCTCCCCTGAAGTTCAGTCATTTTCTCCACCATTGTAAACACATAACCATCACAACTGCTAGTAATTGATATTTTTGCCCTTCATAACATTCTCTAACCTCTCCATTCCTGTACAACACTTTTGATGCAGCATTGTTGCCTCTTAACTGCTGTATAAAGAATAAAAGTTTTAAAAAATCCTGTCAGAATAGTTGAGAGAGTGAGAGAGAGGAGGACAGAGGTAAGACAAGGAAAGCAAGCAATGATTGGATATTGGGGATAATATTGGGCTGCCCACAGAGAGATGGGTCTGTGTCAGGTGGGTGACATACAAGTTTGATTAATCAATAAATAAATTGCTCCAGACAATTGGGTGGAAATGAAACAATCTTCACTGAATTCAATTTCTATTCATACTTGTTTGTTTGTTATTTATTTGGGCAAAGGAAAGATATACAAATAAAGAAAGTAATAGTTCAACTCTTCCTGAAATCATCTTATGACATTTGGTATAAAATGGCTGATACAATTTATTGTGGTCGTAGACTAGTACAGATGATAAACAAAATAAAGTTTAAGACAGAATAAAAATACAATCTAACTAAGATCTGTGCCTTCCGACGAGCCCTGAAGACCCTACTATTTCATCAAGCCGCTCTGACTTAAATTAGTGCTAATTTTAATAGGGATTTTTAGGGGTTTTAAATTTTACGGCCAAATAGTTTAATTATTTTATTAGTTTTAATTTTTATATGTGACTGTTTTTAATATGGCTGTAAACCGCCCTGAGTCCCCTTGGGGAGAAGGGTGGTATATAAATGCAATAAACTCAAACTCAAACTCAAGTCAAGTCCAGGATGAAGCCAATATTAAATTATAATATAAATACTAAAATTAAATTAAATATAACATCTAAAATTCAAAATAGTAATAATATTTAAACATCTTAGTATTACAAAATAATACTATCTAAAATTTAAATGAATTGTAGTCATGAAAAATGCATGGTGGATGATTTGCCCATCAGGTCCGATGGATAGTCCAAAATGCTGCAAAAACTTAGTTATATGCTCTATAACAAAAGGTACTTTATTTATTAGCAGCATCTGTACATAGGCTAAATATGAGTGACCAGGATATCTCTTTAATTAGATGTAATATGAATCTGGTTCCATAAAAGGAAGAACAAAAAAGAGCCATGGTGGCGCAGTGGTCAGAATGCAGTACTACAGGCAGTTCGATTCTCACTGGCTCATGGTTGATTCAGCTTTCCATCCTTCCAAGATTGGTAAAATGAGGATCCAGATTGTTGGGGGCAATATGCTGACTCTTTAAACTGCTTAAAGAGAACTGTAAAGCATTGTGAAGGGGCATGTAAGTGTTATTGCTATTGTTATCTTCAGTTTTTTTTAACCTCTCCAGAATCATATGACAGAGCCTTTGAACCAATGTTACTTTATAATATTTACCATCCCATACTGCAGAAGGAAGAGCATGGTACCAGACAAGAGTGAAAATATAAGGTGCTACAACATTTCCCATTTTAAAAAAATAGAATCGTTATTATTATCGAGATCATGCTATTATATAGTTATAATCCATCTATTATCTACTAATTCTGATAAAAGTTAGCTCAAGAAAAACATTTCCTGTTACTTCATTCCTTGCATTTGGTTTTGTTTTAAATACATATACAGTAACTACAAAATAGACTGCTGCCTATGAATTAATTACTGTCTTATAAATGCATTTGAAATATTTTCTGATTTTTAGGTTTACTTACTGAAATTCAATTTTCTGGATAGATTGTTTGATTACACTGATTGTATTCAGTAAAGGCACTGATGTTGATAGTGTAATAACAAGAATCACATTTCAGACAGTATAAATATCAAGTAGCAGTGGTAAAGTAGGCTTAGAACTGAGTTAATTAAGAGATTCAGAGAGAATCAAAATAATCCTCCCTTCCTTTTAAGGGTCTTATGATTGTTACAGTGTAATTTTGATAAGGTTATTTCTCCAACAGTATTTTCTGATCTTGCTAGGTGGCCTTTCCTATTAGCTGCCTGTTCTCTTCCTTTCCCTTCCTCACTCCTCAATATTTTACATGAGATATTTATTTTCTGAAATTAACATATGCACACATATCCATATATTTATTGTATTTAGGGAGAGGAATTTTGGTCAGAGAGTTATTTTTTTGACAACTGACACTGATGTTAGAGCGACCACCTACAGCTAGAGACAATACAGTATCTGGTTGCCAAACAGAATGGAATGAATTAATGATAGATTACTCTTTTTTTTTTTACTCCTACTGTCTTTTATCACAGTGAGTAAATACCAAGTTAGTGGTTATACCAAGAGCAAGTGTCAGTGCAATAGAAAGCTGGTCAGTCTAAGGATTAAAGATACTTCTGAAAATGTGATTCAAGTAACAAAGACCCATGATTTTCTTGACATCGTGTGCAGTACTGGGATTAAAATCCAAATGCTACCTGTTTGCTTGTGGGCGTGTGGGTGCTCATACTCATGCACAAAACTTCTGTGCATACACAGAGATGTCCGGGTGGGTGGGTAAAGCCCACCACCACCGCCGCTACAGGTTTGGTCAACCCAGATGAACCAGTAGTAACCTACCACTGAGTGTGTGTCTTTTGGTATGTAGAGACCCTAATTATAAATTAGAGGAATGAAAGACCTACCTCGTATATTTTGTCATCATCTTTGTTCAAATTTCATTCATATTTTTCTAGACTGTTTAATTTGATTCTTACATAGCTTGCAGAAAAATGCAAGAGTAAATCTAAAACTTTTATAGATAGTTAGATTCTAACTAAAACTGAACAACCCCAAAAGTTAAAACCTGAAACATCTCTGTGTTAAGCTGTTGCCAGGTAGCAATGTCCCTTTCAACAGGATCTAAAATTGCTTCTAGCACCATTACTGCACTCTCATAGCAGACAGTCTGCATTAGCAGTGAGAAGAATGGCCCCCTGGAAGCCAATCGCTAGGTTATCTCAGTCAACTCTTATCTTAGCTCTGTCATTAACCTTGATTATCTTACTTCTGGAATATTATCTCCCATTGTTCTACTATAGTAGGCTTTCTGCTGCCTGAAGGTAAATTCAGCAGTTATTTCTCCCTTGCTACATCAAGGAAGAAATGCTTTGAGGCTGAGGTCTGAATTCAGTTTTAAATAGGTTAGATGCTGTGCACAAATGGATTTTCAGACATAAACATGTGGGAGACATTAATGATTTTGATTTAATTGGAATTATCAAGGTGATTACATATTTTATCCATTTTCCTATAATACAGTAAGCATATTTTTTTTCCAGAAAATGTAAGCAAGGCAATGCTCTTTTTGTGATTTATCTTATTTGAGTCTCTAATTGGAGATCCAGTCAGTTGCATTTACCTGAAAACAGCAATAATTTGATGCAGTGTGTTACCTACTTATGGTAGCATCTTTACAATTCATGTGATTAGCTCACTCCAGTAGTGCCTTATTCTCCAATGACCATTCAGTGCCTAACCTGTAACTTAGTCAAATAAATTGCAGCAATAAGAAACAAGGGTGCACAGGGCAAAGTATAATAAACTAGAAGTCACATAAATACTGTAAAAGGTTCAATCTTATTACACTAATCTGAGACCAATATAATGATCTTCACATAAACTATAAAATTCAGAGGAGGCAGGATAAGATTGTGCAGTAAGGAATTTTATGTGTTACAGTAAATTTAGCTTGCATTCTTGAAACTTTACATGCAGCCTGCATTCCATAAGCAAGGTTGAATTCATGATATTGTCCTCACAAATGTGAGTATATTTAAAGCAAGTGAAAGGAGAAAAATTGGTTGCTTTATTTTCAGACTTATATTTGTAGTTGTCCCTAAATAAATTTCCTATGTTGCAGTGGTGGTTGTTGTTGTTGTTGTTGTTGTTGTTGTTGTTGTTGTTGTTATTATTTACTCACAAAGTCTGGCTTGGTTCACTCTGATCTGGTATCCCT
The DNA here is from genome assembly GCA_030761175.1 of Masticophis lateralis. Lineage (NCBI taxonomy): Eukaryota > Metazoa > Chordata > Lepidosauria > Squamata > Colubridae > Masticophis > Masticophis lateralis. The sequence continues at coordinate 307,450,208 of JAUDYJ010000001.1, read as the reverse complement.
ACCATGATAAGGAAAATGAAGAAGAGAAGTCTATAAATAAATTAGAATAAATAATTATTAACAAATATCAATTAGACATAACTAGATCAGGGATGTCAAACTTGCAGCTCACGGGCCGAACGCGCCACACACTGGTCAGGCCCACCTTTGGTTTAGTGAAGGGGGAAAAAGTCACGATACATCACGTGATGATAATGTGATGCCACAAGTTTGATACCCTTGTATTAGATGAACTCTTCGTTTTAGAGGTAGCATAACTTTAAAGCAGGAGAGCATAATTTGTAACCTACTCCTGACTCTGTACTCCTTCTCCAGAGTTTCATTCATTCATTCTGTAAGTCATCTTGGATCACCATCTGTGAATAGGCAGCAATATAAATTAATTAATTAAATAAATAAACTGCAAACTGTAGATTGCAGTTTCATGCAATCTACAACTAACTTCTTCAAAAAATAGGATAAAGAATTCATGTTTTAGGAGAAGATAATAAAGGCGAAGGGGCAGAAGTTAGGCTATATAATAGACTGTAGTGATATTGGATTGTGATTGGAAACCAACCTTTGATTTCCATTTAGATATGATATCTTTGAATACATTACTAGCTGTAATCACATAGGCAAGTCCCTATTGTTCAACCTAATATTAATAATAATTATTAATTATTATTAATAATTAAAGTACTATAAAGAAGAACATGTTAAGAACATTACATCTCATCCCCTGTTCTGCCCTTCTGCTTCCCTTCATTATTAAAAAAACCCCCAAAACAATGGAAGAATAAATCAATGTAATATATAAATACATAAAACTCCAACAGCTGACCAGTGTATATCCTCTACTGGTTTTAGAATCAGCTGAGCACAAACAAACTAGGAATTTTATAAATATTACACATTATTAGCTTATGTTTTTAATTCTTTCCCTATGGTTACAGCACAGGAGAGGAAATAATGTGGGCATATTTACCATTAGAGAGAAAAATGAAATCCTGACGTTTTCTTTTTATAATCTATTTTGTATCTTTATATTTTAATTCTACTTTGAGTCATAAACTGCTAGAATAATTCATAACCACCAGATTCTAATTACAGAGTCACTCTATGAGTGAGATGGGTAATCTCCAAATTTGATAAATACATAAATAAATGAAAAAAAATATGACTAAACATAACAAGAATCACTTGTATTACAAACAAACAAACTTCATTCAGAGAAAAAATTAGAAGTGCTATATGTAATCTCTGGAGGAAAGATACAAGTTGATATGTATATATATGGATGGATGGATGGATGGATGGATGGATGGGCGGATGGATGGCTATTTATTCAAGGTTTAGGCTATGTAATATTTAAAATATAAAGTTACTTTCACACCACTACTTCTGGTGTTCCACTTTCCCTCCAAAGCATTTAGAAGCTGATCAGCAATCATCCGTACCTTTGCTGATCTTGAAATGCAAAGAATACAGTGATAAAATGAGAACTATACACAGCTTCAAAGGCATACTTTGATTCATGAAGCCTATTTGTGAATCAAAGTGAGGACCTGCTTCAAAGCAGCAGACTGAAGCAAGAGACTACAAATAGCTTCATAGTTATTTTTTAAGCATTTCACTATCTTTCCCGCTTCTGGGGTTGGTACCATACAGTGGTACAACTTCTGTATATAGAAAATGCTGAGAGGGAGGAGGTGTGATGGCCAGGTAATAAGTTTTTTCACCTTATTAAATTATATCAGAGATGTTTTGCACTGGCAAGTTTTACACTTCTGGTTAAAAAAGGAGTGTATCTTTATTGTTATTATTCAAGGATTAAGACAGAAATTTTGCTCCTTAAAATTCTTGAAAACTATCCAGCTTCCTCAAGATGAACTAACACTGCCATCTCAATAATTTCCTAGAGATGACAAAATGGATGTTAGAAGAAGACAAAATACAGTCTATAGGGCACAGGCTGCTGTCCTGTGCTCAAAGGTATCTTTACAATGCAATGATTCTGTTAAATATATGCTTACATACGTTCAGGGACACCCCTCACATACACACTACAAACAGGGGTGAAATCTACTTATCTTTCCAACCGGTTTGACAGTGCATGCACCATGTGCTTGCGCTCGCTTTGCTCATGCATCATGTGCGCATTTGGACTCTCTGCACATGCGCAAACCCTTCTGCACATGTGCAGAGGGTAAAAAACAGGTTACTTCCTGCTTAAAACCAGAAAGTAATCATGACCCGGTGGGTGGGTGGGTGGAGTGTCACGCCACCAACACTACCGGTTCTCCGAACCAACGGCCGCCATCGTTACCAGTTGGGCTGAACTGGTCCGAACCAGGAGCATTTCACCCCTGACTACAAAGAGAAGACTCTCAGTACAACCAAGAAGAATGAATTATACATTTTCATACCCTGTTTGAGAGAGTCCTGAAATCATCCATAGGGCCACTTATAAGTGGGAATAGATCACTGACCTTTGGATATATAAAACTTACTGATTCACTTATTTATTTAGTACTTTTTACATGCCCGAGTGTCAGTATTGACTATCCACATATTTTTTTTTCCCTAAGATATCCTAGAAAGCCTCAGTTGGTTGACTTGCCTGACTAGTTAGTTGATTTATATCACCTGATGTCAATTAAAGACAGAAACTCTCAGAATCTCCCAAAAGGCTTTTTAAATATTTATTTATGGGTAATTATCTATTGCATTTCAAACTCTGGATTGCTGCCATATTTCAGAATTCCTTATCATCCCTACCAGCTGTCGAAACTGCCAAAGTGTTTCTCTTTTGAACTGATTGCCATAACCAACGTACACTGTATATAATCAAGTAATGAAGAGAACAGGAGTACAGCATTCACTTGACAGATGATTTGTAGAACTTTTTTATTTGTCTTGACTGTAGCTTTTATTTTTAACAGATGCATGACTGTAAACATGCCTGTTACTTATCTGCTGATTCGAAGAGGTAACCCATTGCCACATCAGGGAGACATTTCTCTGCCTTTAACATACTTGAAAGGCTTCAGCTAGTGATCAAGGACACTTTTTCATGAGAAAAGGAAACCAAGTCATTTTTTTTTAAAACTGGGCTTTTATGAAACTGCATTTTTAGTTTTAAATTTCTACTCTGGATAACAACAAATAGAGATCACATTCCCTTCATTACCCAACCAGGAATGCTGGCTGAGTTTAACAGATAATAACATATGTCAGCATATGATCATGAACAAATGCAGTCTAGCCACAGAGGTGAAGATTCACTCTGCAGTGATTTTTATTTCTGTTAGAGAAAAGTTGCAAAATCTGTTACTGCTAAGAAAGAGGAGAAAACTCTCAAAATCACAAAAGGACTTCGCATGGTAAAATACTTCAAATTCATATTTTGCTTTAGTACTTATTTAACAACTTTGATTAATTACTTAATTATTTAGCACCATGTCAATTTCAGCAGACATAAGCTTCCTCTGAGACATTTCAGCATTGTTGTGTGATGTATACCACAGAATGGAACAACTTGTCATGACCTACTCATCACAGGACAACTTGCCACAGGACAATTAACAATTCAAATTAATTATTTAAAATAAATAAAAACATATTTTTGTCATTCACATTTCATTGTCCCTCCTTTTCCATCCTTTCTTTTATGATTCTATTCTACCATTTCTTTAATATTAGTGCAACTTTTGTCCCACATGAGTTGTCCTGTGGCTAGATGGCTGTGATAAGTTGGCTGTAATGACTTGTCATAGGCCTCTAAATCATACACATGTTATGCTAACTATTCAGTACTTGAGGGCTTTGTGAGTATATCCATTCAGTTCTATGCCACTAACTTTTTTGTTTGTTTGTTTATTTATTTTTTTACTTTCCAGATTTGCCTATAGTTATATATGTCCTTTATTATAAAGGACACAGTTTTATTTCTGAAAGCTGGCCTTTAGATTTATTTATTTTTCAAAAACATACTTTTGTTGTTCATTTTGACCATTTAACTGTTACCATACAAATTGTACTACTTAACACAATTACAATATTTCATGTGAAAAATATGAAAATTCCAATTGCTTTTTTAAAATTTACATATGTTTTGATTAGAATATCCATTTTGTTAGGGTTTTCTTGTTTGTACTCTTGAACTTTCCTTTATAAAGGAAAGTTACAAACACAAACAATTAACCTTTTTATTCTTATGAATCTGTTTCAGATTTGCCTCTTTTCCAATTTCTCATTTCTTTTTTCCAAGAAAATATGGTCATGGTAATCATTACCCAGTATATCTGGAAGTCTTCCATATAGTATTAATCAGGTCTAATCTGCTTTATGACAGTTTGGCATAGTAGGTAAGATATCAGGCTAGGACCCAAGAAACTGACTTCTAATCCTGCCTTAGGCACAAAACCAGATGGGTAACTTTGGCCCAGTTATTATGAACCTGAATATATACTGGGCAACACATTAGGTAATTAAGATGGTGTTAGGAACAAATCAAGGAAGGAAAATGAAATTGAAGAATGCTAACTGTTTGAAGGGTTTGAATCATGAGGAATTAGGTATAAAATTCCACTGTTGAGAGATAAAACTTCAACACTATATCATATAGATGAAAAGATACAACTTAATAACAGTTAAGTATGGCATTTAAGCAGTTACATATTTGTAAAATTCCATCTCATGGTAAAATACCTAGAAGTATTCCTAAAACTTCAGGAGTTTATGATTTGTAATCAAATAGCCACTTTTTGTCAGATTTGCTCTTACTTTTTCAGCATTCTTAACTGTATATTTAAAATTATAAATCTGGCAAAAATAGCAGAAAAAATATCAAAAAGTAGAAAGTAGGAAAATATGAATGATATTTTATGCATTAATTTTGCATTCAGTATTTGAATGTGTATGCAAATCGTATAAATTAAATTCATTCATTCATTCATTCATTCATTCATTCATTCATTCATTCATTCATATCTGACTTACAATCACAATTGGGACCAAAACTTCCATCACCAAGTGATGCGATCATTAAGTGAGCTATCATGTGATCACACTGGTTTTACATTTTGCCACCATTATTAAATGAATCACATAATAATTAAACAAATCCAGCTTCCCCCACTCCCTCTGTTAATCAAAAGCCAGGATGTCTTTCTATTAGCACACATAAATGAATGATCATAAGCCAAGGAATACTAGTAGTGTATCACCCTCCTCCTTTTAAATGTACATTAGATTGCAATATTCACAATAGAAAACCTGACATTGAAAATTTACACCATATTTTACTGTCAATTTGAAACCACAAAATAAAAGTGGTTGTGAAAAAAATAGCTACCTCCATAAAGGCAGTTGCCCACCTAAAAACAGAACGTCTCAATAGTATAAGATTTGAATCTGCCATTTTTTCCAGTATTTTCTTGCTAAAATAAATCAACTTGTGGTTCTGATATTATATAGCTATTCTGAAATTAAATAAGTCACCCATTATTTATTTTCAGGAAAGAAGGTAGCAGTCTCAGCAGAACAATATATAGTATAGTCAGTGATATAATAAATCTGCCCTATTTTTGAACTTCAACAATGGATATTTTTGATGCTTAGGAAATCCCATATTGTTTCCTTTTTACAGTCTTACAAATAATTCTGGCAACAATGCATGTTTGGTCAGATAACTTATGGTTTATGGCAGATTCTCTGAATTGTGCCTGTTTGTCTTATTCTTTGAACAGTTTGTCTTATACTTAGAACAGTTGAAAAATTCAACCATAGCCTTGTACCCAACAAACATAAGAAATTGTATTTGTGGGAATCACAAGAAAGAAAATTAAAACAACCCAGATAATATTGGATTTCCTGTGAAGAATTTTGTCAACAAAAACTATGCTATTGGCTTCTAGTACACTTCAAACAAATGTTGGAAACCTAGGTAGAGAAACACACAGCTCCACACACAGAAAAGTATGATTTACACATTTTAAAAATAATCTACTAGATGCGCCAAAAGGTTTGCAGATATTTGGATATAGGCTACTGATTTTTAATGAATTCTTAAATGCTTCCTTGTATTTTAAATCTCTTAGAAATGGAAATCAAGGCATTGCTGGCCCTGGAGCATAAATTATGCTACTCATCTACTTAATAGATGTGGTATCAGCCTCAGGAAATAAAGCTTCTCTGTGTAATATCACTAATTACTGCAAGGCTGAACTTGTAGTACAGCAATGACTTATGCTTGAAAAGGTTGAACATACTGATATACTGGTTCACCCCCTGCATCTAGCCAAGAGCTTTCTTTTCTTTTTCTTCTCTGTTTCTTTTTGTTTATTATTTTTCCTCAGTTGTTTGAAACAATATGTCCATGGCTCTGAATGAATAATCATATAAGGATTGAAGACGAGAAAGGCACTTTCCTGTAAAATATTTCTTCCCTGCTTCCACCCTGCCTCCCATAATAAAGCTTGTTACAGAGGCTTAGTTGAAAAAAAAATGGCTGTTTTATATATCTGCAGTAATCAAAAAATCCATCTCTGAAATATAGGGCATAATGTGGAAGCGAGTGATTAATCAGCATAGATTCAATTGGACTTTGGATGAAGAACATTTCCTAAATGATATATTGGAATCAGAATTTGCTACAGCTTGTCTGAATATGTCATCATATTATGTTTAGCAGATACACCTCTGTTTATCAACTCTTGATATTGGTCTTGGATATCAACACTGTTCTGATTATCAGAGTAGTAGCATAATTCTGTCCATATCCTCCTTGAATCCATAATTCATAAGACAATCTTTTAGTTCTGTATAAAAAGCAATTAATGTCACACTGACTATGAAGAAGACTGAAATTACACAGCACATTAAAACAACACTGTATTTTAAGAGAATTTATATCATCATCACTATTTTAATAGCACCGTTATCATTTCAGACCCAATTAACTATCATTTCTCCAGTTAGTGTAAGGTGATAGGCCAAAGCTTGTATCAAGTCTCCAGCTATCATAAGCTAGGTCAAACTCCTGAAGAATGTTTGCATTAAGAACCAGTGAGTGAAGCAAAAGGTTTTGATCAGAAACCTCAGTGTGTTAGAGACAGATAGTTCAGGAATTTACCAGAAACAGTGGTTCTAACTATAAAACAATGCATCCATTTGGAGTTATATGCATAAATGGAGGAGCATATCAACCCCCACCCTTTATTTTGTTCTGAGACAGCCCATCAAGCTTTAAAGGTCATTTTGTTAATGATGGATGGCGTTGATTTATTGATAAAAGTCACTTCATTTCTGCAATGGGAAGCCTGAGGATAATCTTAGCCTCCAGCTTGTGATAAAGTACTTTGTAAGTATGTCAGTGGTAACAAAAACCTTAATTAATAATTGATTGTTTAAAATGCTGATGCCTTAATAATCCAAATTAATTGATAGCCAGCTATAGCACAGTGCTAATACTTAGTTGGATTGTGTAATTGGGAGAAGGAGGCAATGTCCTAGCTCAAGGTCAATCAAAATCAATTTATTTAGATGTCAGTATTTGCAGACTAAATACTATACAGTACTCTTTTTTCTCCCATGCCCATAGAGAATGAGATGCATGGCCCTCATTGGGCTGATTCATAGATCAACCAGTTGGGAAATTTACTGATCTCTTCCAAATCCCTTTTTCCAAGCATGTAGTTGTCATTGTCATATCATTGACCATATCAACTATTCCAGTTTACTCTTAAACTACCTGAAAATTTTGTTAAGCACAGAGGACCCATGGCACTACTAGCAACTGAGCATGGTAATGTTCTATATCAAAGCTGTCAAACTCAGGTTGTCATGGTGGCATCATGTGACATATTGGGACTTTTTTCCCCTTCACTAAACTGGGCATGGATGTGGCCAGCATGTGATGCATCCGGTCCACAGGACAGGAGTTTGCCAGCCCTGTTCTATATGCTATAGACTATATGCTAGAGTAGTCTTCAGAGGCTGAAAGACACTGCTGCTAAAGTCCACCTGGTTGTGCCAATTCTTTGAGAAGAAGGGATGGATTAGAGGTAATTGGGATTTATATTTACTACATTGGTAGATGGCAATCTACAGTGTAAAAATATTTGATATGCCGATCATTTGTTTTTGTTTTCTTCCAACTGGATGCTTGTTATAAGTACCCATTTGGCATTTACTTGTTAACAAGAATTACATATATGAAGCACTATATGTATATTGAAACAACTGCATTGGCTTCTAATGCAGAATGGGTACAAGTCAGTGTTCCATTTATTTATTCAGCTACCCATTTTACAAAAAGTGTCACTGGATGGCTTACAACAAGATATAAAACAATAAATATACCGAAAACCAGTAATTATTAAAATGTTATATAATAAGACATACAGGAGATGAAATGTTAACACCTAAAGATCTTATTTTAGGACCCTTGCTAATGTCCAAGAACTGCTGATTTGTATGAGTGTGTTAAGGAAAGGATATTTTGGGAGACAGTACCAAACCTTCAACCTTCACAGGAAGCTTAACTTCCTTCCTCACAAACAAATATTTCAATGTTTTCAGAGTTTAGTGGTTCTGTAGTATTCTGTCATAGTAATTTTGTCAGATATCTTCAATCATTCTGGCCTTCCAGGTCATCATGGGACACTGACTTGTACCCATTCTGCATTAGAAGCCAATGCAGTTGTTTCAATATACATATAGTGCTTCATATATGTAATTCTTGTTAACAAGTAAATGCCAAATGGGTACTTATAACAAGCATCCAGTTGGAAGAAAACAAAAACAAATGATCGGCATATCAAATATTTTTACACTGTAGATTGCCATCTACCAATGTAGTAAATATAAATCCCAATTACCTCTAATCCATCCCTTCTTCTCAAAGAATTGGCACAACCAGGTGGACTTTAGCAGCAGTGTCTTTCAGCCTCTGAAGACTATATGCCTGAACCTACTCTAGCATATAGAACAGGGCTGGCAAACTCCTGTCCTGTGGACCGGATGCATCACATGCTGGCCACATCCATGCCCAGTTTAGTGAAGGGGAAAAAAGTCCCAATATGTCACATGATGCCACCATGACAACCTGAGTTTGACAGCTTTGATATAGAACATTACCATGCTCAGTTGCTAGCAGTGCCATGGGTCCTCTGTGCTTAACAAAATTTTCAGGTAGTTTAAGAGTAAACTGGAATAGTTGATATGGTCAATGATATGACAATGACAACTACATGCTTGGAAAAAGGGATTTGGAAGAGATCAGTAAATTTCCCAAATGGTTGACCTATGAATCAGCCCAATGAGGGCCATGCATCTCATTCTCTATGGGCATGGGAGAAAAAAGAGTACTGTATAGTATTTAGTCTGCAAATACTGACATCTAAATAAATTGATTTTGATTGACCTTGAGCTAGGACATTGCCTTCTTCTCCCAATTACACAATCCAACTAAGTATTAGCACTGTGCTATAGCTGGCTATCAATTAATTTGGATTATTAAGACATCAGCATTTTAAACATATATTTTAAATATATATATATTTAAATATATATATATTCAATAAAACAATAAAAAGTATCTGCTATAAATTGCGTTTAATTTTCAAACATTCGCATTTTATCTGATATAAAGAAAAATGCTGCAATTCTCTAAGTGAAGAGAATTTTAGGTACATTTCTATAGATGGTAATATGAATTCTTACACTTATTTATCTTAGTAATAGGGTGGGTTATATTTGTATATGAGGCTCTTGTTTGTGTGGATATTTTAATCCTACCATCTTCATGGGATTCTAGCAATAGTGAAATCCAAAATTTTTTACTACCGGTTCTGTGGTGTGGTGTGACTTGGTAGGAGTGGCAGGGGAAGGATATTGCAAAATCTCCATTCCTATCCCACTCTGGGGCCAGACAAAGGTGGCATTTGCCGGTTGTCCGAACTACTCAAAATTTCCACTACCGGTTCTCCAGAACCTGTCAGAACCTGCTGGATTTCACCCCTGGATTCTGGCTTCCTAATTTCTACTGGCTGACATCAGGAAAGAACTTTTCCTTTGAGGCTTTTTCAGATTAGGAAATCTGGGAATTTTAGTAAGGCCTAAAATGATTGAAAAATGGCACTGTCAGTCTACATGATCTTGCATACTAAAGTAAGTTCAAAAACATTATTGATTGAAACTCAGGAGAAATTAGAAAATGCCTTGAGAATATGTAGCATACATTTCAGAGATCCCGGGGTTTTTTTAACAAAAACTAACTAACTAACTAACTAACTAACTAACTAACTAACTAACTAACTAACTAATGGATATGTGAGAAATATAATTAAATTTAGTTTAGACCAACTCTAGTTACTATAGGTTCGTATCCCCGTCTACCAGGCAAATACACTTGTTTCCATCATGTCCACACACAGTTCAATGTATTGCTTAATTTTTTTCAAGTCTCTCTCTTTTGATGATCTCATCAATTCCATGCCCAATCCAACTTTTACTTCCACCTCTACTTAATGAAAGGCATCTGTAAAGGGGTACAAATCTTTGCCAAGTGATGGGGGAGCACTATGATCCAAGTCCTGTCCCATCTCATATTCACCTTCTTGTAAATTTTGACATTCTCTTGTGGCTGCCCCTGCTCTTGATTTAAATTATCCATTCCCATTGCATTCACCTTACTTTTATGTTTTGTCTTTTACACCCAGTTCTTATTTCTTATAAAGCAGAGTAGGCTGCCTTTTCCACTTTCACTTGAATAAACATTTGCCAAATATTTATTTCCTGAGATTGGTGCCATTTATAAAGAGGGAGGATTGTTTTGCAAAGCTGTCAGAAGATCTTAAATTTTAGCAACATACTAATTGAGTATTATGTTTGGTTTTCTTGAGATTAAGTACCTAGCTTTCAATCCTCATCTGCAGTAATTTGATTCATTGGAAGACCAGCATCAGAATTTGCTTAAATACCAAGCTACCCAGATAGAAAAAGATGTGTTTAGGTGTTTCACACACTTTGAAAATTTGCTAACCCAGGCGACTGCTGACTGTGCACTCTGATGGGAATTTGAGTATACAGTGAAAGAACCACTGTCACTAGATCTGGCTGGTTTACTCTAGACACTTAAGCTCTTTATTGTAGTTGTACTGTATTGCAGTTCCTGAAATGGCAAACATTAATAGGATAGTATATCTAGCAAAAGAACATGACTATCATAGGTCCTTCTTAAAACTGCATCACATTGGACTGAGCCATACTCAAAAGAGCAACAAAAGCATTGGACATGTTTCCCTATGGCGACATTTCGACGAAGTCTCATTCGTCATCTTCAGGCTGGTGTTCTCGGCACCAGCCTAAAGATGACGAATGAGACTTCGTCGAAACGTCGCCAAGACACTTCCAATTTTACATGGGAGAAGACCCAAATAACCAAAGACACACACACACACACACACACACACACACACACACACACACACACACATATATATATATATATATATATATATAGCCAAGATATAAAAGTGAAATGTGAAATTTACAAATCTATATGTGAAGCTTATAATTGTCTTTAACATATACACTATTTCTACTATTTCTGTATTGCTTTGCTGATTGCTATTACAAAACAACTACTATATTATGCTACTGTTCTAGTACAATATTTCCTTTATGCTATATAGTATAACTATTCTATTATCCCATCTCCTCTTTATTATTACCATACCGCATTGCATACTAGCCATGTTTTCTTCTTGCAAATCCTGTTGTGCCTTTTGCCTTATTTCCTCTCTTTATAGGAGTTCTGCTGTTTTTTAAAAAAATCTCTGTTAATGACCTGCATGTTGAGTACTTGTACCTTTCCCTGTTGTGCTTTGCTTTGCTGCACCTATGTACTTTTGAAACCCCTCTGGATCATTCAATCTCTGAGAACAAAAACCACTTTTTTTCAGCTGCTGTTCTCTGTTTGCTAGTGAATGCAGAGCTTCCAATATGCATATCTTCTCTGTTCTCCCCCAACACCTCTTTCAAGGTTGCAGCTTTATTAACAGTTCTGCCTCTGGGGAAAAGGCTCATATGAAAAGGCAGGAAGGCAGCATGGGGCCCTGCATTTTTTTTTTCTAAGCAGCCTGCTCTGACACACAGACTTGGAGAAGTATCAATGGACATGTCAAAAACTGACTTAGCTTTGCTAGTAGGATGAGACTCACTAAAGAGAGTGCATTAAATTTGTGTGTTAACTTGTTCCTGTCACATCTTCCATTTTCAGCTTGTTAGTATATGATGGGAAATAGGGAGGGGGAAAATGACAGTTGAGGAAGACCAGTCCTCAAAAGCTTTGAACCAGTCTATGGCTGGTCTTCAAAGACACCAAGACACCGGAGATGCTGGGAAAGGAATGTTGATTGTTCCAAACACCAGACATTCCCAAAACACCTAGACATCAGCTCATTCAATGGTATTAGACTGGACAAGGGGGTGGGGGGTAGGATGTATCAATGGGAAAAGTCTGTATGCTTTCACATGGGAAATTCAGTTTGACTATAGTGCAGCTAGCATCTTTTAGTGAAAGAACGTATCACTTCAACCAAATGGAGTCAAGGGTCTTTCTTTCCTAAGGGATTGGATTGGGGCAGGTCTGACAGTTCCTTGAAGATCTCCAGTGAGATCTTTAACTTACTTTAAATGTCTATGGAGATTCTCAGTCATCCAGATCATGGCTGCCTCAAAGGTGCTTTCTCAAAAGGCAACTGGTCTATGTCCCCCCCCCCCCTTTCAGGAAGACATTCCATTTCTCATCCAAGGAAGCTTCTTCACTTTTCACTGAATGGTATGGGGGGGGAGGATGGTATGGGTGGAAAGATTATATCCCCCATCCAGTCAGAACAGAAGAAGCTTCTTGGATGACAAGCAAAACATCTTCCTGAAAGAAAAAGAAAACATACTCCAGTTGTCTTTTGAAAAAGCACATTTGAATTAACTACTTTATGGATACCAGCAATTTAAATGAACATTGGCTTCCTCTTACAGAGAGTTGATTAAAGTTTTCTCAGTAATAAGTAAGTGAAATAAATACATAATGTATGTATGTAAATAATACCACAATCAGTCAGAAAATTGACTGATAGAAGTCTCATCACTAGTAGAGAAAAGAGTATTAGATTCTCACTCTTTTGATCTTATATATGACATTGACACACATATACAAGAGGAGGAGCTTAAATCATGAAGCTACAATAGCTACCTTGACTGTTTTACTTATGCCCCACTTCCCCTGTGGGCAGGTTGCAAAGAGTAGGAACTTTCTTCTATAGTAAGATAAATACATACATTTTGTCCTCAAGGTCTGTTTCATGTGTCCATGCTACCTATTGTAATTTAAAATATTGTATGTAGTGATTCAGTACATAAAACAGTTATTGAATTCAGCTGTTCAATTACCCCTCTAGAGAAATCCACCTCACTAAATCAATAACAAGAGAGGAAGCTGCTTCTGCAATAAAAATAACAAAGTATCTTGTACCACCTTGAATGACTAATAAATTTATTACCATAGAAGCTCTGGTTGATCAGAGTCTGATGAAGTGAGCTCTGATCCTAGAGGTTGTTGTAATAATACATTTATTAGGTTTTAAGGTAGCTTTTTGCTCTTTTTATTAGATAGGGATACACTCTTAACACAGATAAATCCCTTGTCCTTCAGCTCTCAAATTGGGTTATGAATATTTATTATTACTATGGCTAAGCCATTTGCAACTGAAATATTAGTGTACTTTTATTAACATGATTCATTTTTGAATGATGTGTTAATTTGTATTGCATTAGTTCATTTCATGAGCTACCATGGACTGTTTAGATGAAAAGGTGGCTGATACATTTCAATAAATGAAATAAATCTCAAGAAGATTGGCATGATACTGACAAAATGTCACATCAACTGGAATACATTTGATATATTAAAATTAATCAAGCATGCATTACAGTATTTTTCTTTCTTTTTCTTTTTTACTTTTTAATTACAGGTAGTCCTCATTTAACAACCAATTGTTTAGCAACCAAGTGAAGTTATGGCAGCACTTAATGAAGGGACTTATGACTGGTCCTTGAAATTATGGCTGTTGCAGTGGCCCATGATCAGATGTCACAATTTGAGGCTTGGCAGCCTCAAACTACCATACTATGAAATACTTCAATTGCCCCCATCTGCCTATCTCATTGCATTCTGAAGCCCTGCCACACTAGCTGACATTTGTCATCTTCTTGCTCCTACTGATGAGGCATGCATGCTCTGACCCTTTACAAGGCAGCTGCTGGCTACAAGAGACCATCTTCCTCAGGTCTTGTGAGGACAATCTAGGAAAGAGTGGTTCATGTGTCTTATGAAGGGCCAGGGTAGGCAACACTTGGTCAACAGAGGGAACAAGAAGATGGCGAAAGTCAGTTGGGATGGCAGAGGGCAGGATAACAGAGGCCTCAGGATGCAGTGTAGCAATGGTAATTGTAGCTGGGACTGAGCTGGGGAAATTGTGGCTTCACACTATACTGTGCTGCTGGGCTGGGGCAACTGCAGTTTCACACCCTGCCGGGTTACAGGCCGGGGCAGCTGAGGCTTCCCAGGGAAGTGGCAGTTTCACCCTATGCCACGGTTCTGTGCTGGGCAGGGGCAGCTGAGATTTACTAGACACTAAACCATGCTGTTTAATAGCCAGGATGAGGTTGCTGAGACTTCATCTGCTGGGATTGGCAGCTGGGGATTCCTGTGGTGGCTGCAGATGTGTGCCACGCTGCTGGACCAGAATGGGATTCCAGGAGTGGCCACAGTACACCACGTTTTGTTTCTAGGCTGGGTTGGGGGGGGCTGGACTTCCGGGGGAATGGGACTACTTGCCACAACCAACTCATTATGGCAAACTCAATTTGCCCATGGCCAACTCACAGCAGCCAACTAACCATGGGCAACTTGGTGTGGGACAACTTGTCACGGCGAAGTTACCCTGAGACAACTCATTGCAGGACAATTTAACAATTCTATTTAATTGTTTAAAATAAATAAAAATTATTATAATTTTTGCCATTCATTTTCATTCTGTCCCTCCTTTTGCATCCTTTCTTTAATTATTCTGTTCTACCATTTATTTTACATTAGGACTCTTGTCCTACAGTGAGTTATCTTGTGACAAGACAGCCATGGCAGATTGTCCTGCAGCGAGTTGGCCTTGGTGACTTGGCTGTGGTGAGGTGGCCGTGGCAAGTTGCCCAAGCCGAATTGTCAAAGACCCACTTCTAGGAGTGGCTGTGGATTTGCACCACACTGCAGTTCTGGAACTGCTTGCTGGCCTGCAAGGCAGGATGAAGTAGTCAAAAGGGCAGAGATAGGGGAGGGGGGAGGGACAGTTGAGGAGAGTTGAATGAGAGGCAGTCTCTTAGCTTGGAAGAATGAGGCTCAGGGCTAGGAGAGGCTAAGCCCAGAATTGCTTGAATGGGGGATGGGGGGGAGGTGTCCTTGGCTAACAACCGATGGAATTTAATTAATAATTGAAACAGGAAGTGCCAAGACTACTGTCACTAAGCAATGTGGTCATATAACATTGCACTTTATGACTGTATCACTTAGTGACAGAAATTATGTCCCAATTGTCAAGGACTATCTGTACATCCTTGCACTGACAATCTGCCCTCTATGTAAGGGAGAGCTCTGTTTGTCAGCACAGAGACTGACAATCTAGTGACAAATTTGTGCTAATAGAAAGACATCCTGTAGAATTATGTACTCCCTCTCTAAAGCACAAGATAGAACATGGCATTGGAGATGCAAAACAAAATGGATTTTCCTCTCTTTCTACTGATATGATCATTCTTATCTGATTGGGATTGGGGGAATTAGAACAAAGCTATGTTCTTCCTTAAAATTTTAAAGAGGCCAAATAATTCGTTTCTGAAATCAATAAAATTTTACATGTCTGAAGTTTTTTTTAAAAATGTATATTTCAGAAACATATGATTATCATTGTAGTATTTCTAATGGGTTTTTTGAATTCAATGTAAATTCAGAGAGTATGATTACTCCACTCTGTTCTTCTTCCAAATTGCTGCTGAAGAAGAAACTTCCTAGCAGTGAGGACAAGTAACCAGTGGAACAGCTTGCCTTCAGATGTTGTGGGTGCTTCATCACTGGAGGTTTTTAAGAAGACACTGGATAGCCACTTGTTTGAAATGGTATATGATCTTCAGCTTGAGCAGGGGGATGGACTAGAAGACCTCCAAAGTCCCTTTCAGTTCTATTCTGATTCTGATTTTGGTATTTGAATAGGTACAGAATAAATTATAACTCAAACCATCGTACAAGCTTTTGGTTTGCTACTCTTAGTTCTGTGTTATAGAAGTACAATAGTAATTTTTGCAGTTAAACAGATTTTACTTTCCAAAGCACAAGAAACAATGAATGGAAACTAATCAAGGAGAGAAGCAACCTGGAATTAAGGAGAAACTTCTTAATAGTGAGAACAATTAACTAGTGGAACAGCTTGCCTTCAGGAGTTGTCACGGTGGTGTCATGTGATGTATCATGACTTTTTCCCCCTTTGCTAAACTGGGCATGGTGTGGCCAGCGTGTGACACATCTGGTCTGCGGGCTGGGAGTTTGACAGTCCCGGTACAGGGTCCCCTGCTTGAGCAGGGAATTGTACTAGAAGATCTCCAAGGTCCCTTCCAGCTCTATTCTGATTGATGGATAGATCATGTTTTTGTTCTCTTTCCCCTTTTCCTAGATCTGTATTTGTAGAATGAAATGTTGTAAAAGGCTGCACAGTTGAGATCTCAAGTAGCTCTCCCTATGCATAAATGGTTTCTGTTGTTAATGTCTATTCCCTTTGCTATACTAATGTCTTAAACCAAGAACAATGTGTGGGTTGCCAGCTGTAACCTGATGCAGTATTACATTGTATTTTAAAACGTGCACTTTCCTAATGTATTTCTAACAATTCCTGGATTAAGAACAAAATCCATAGACAATGCCTTTAAACCACCATATAATTTGGCAAATTTCACAAAGTGTACTTAGAACAGGCTCAGCAGTGTAAAAAGCTCAATAATTCCATATCTAAAGCAGTGAGTCCATTACAAGAACAACATGGGGGTCTTGAATGGCTACCAAAGCTTAGAAATTAAAGAGTAGAATTGTACCGATATAGATGTGTGGGAGTAATATGGCAAGCAGCAGCCTGAACTATTCTTGGATCAAAGTTACATGATATTAGTCACCTACTGTTAGAACATCAGAAATGTTCTATAACTTATAGAACATGTTGTAGAATATAATCTAGCTTTCCTGTGCTGTATAAATGATAAGAGAGGGGGGGGGGGAGAGAGAGAGAGATCACAATGTAAGAACATAACATGAGCTATGCAGCCTGAAGACTCCAAATTCTAATTAATTATATGGAGAATAACTATATTTAAAGAATTAAGCTAAAATTACATTTAGTAATTACCACCTCTGCCTACATTTTTATCTGACACTTTTGGGAATGGATTTAAATGTACTTTTGACTTGATTTTTTTTTCTTCATCTCTGCAGGTATTGCAAGGTATTGTGTACTTTTATGTACACAATATAGAGGTCAATATTTTATTAGAACAAAGCCACACATACAGAAAAATTAATAGGGTTGCAATGATCTGTATTTGAAAGAGAAAATGCTATGTTTGTTTTGCTTTATTTTCTGGAGCAACTATTTTCTTATCAGGGAAGCATCATTAAATTGGCATAGTCCTGATTTTCCCTCTTTTGTATGGTAGGACACAATATTCTCTTCCTTTGAACATTTTCCCTGGGCATCATATGCCCCCGTCTTAGTGTCTGAATAATGCCTTTACCAGTATCGATTGTTCCTGTGTTCTATACTAAACGACATTTTTATAATCTCAGACTTTTAATGAAAGAGAGATTTTGGAAGTACAGCCATTACAGGTTCATATGAATTGGAAAAGAATGTCAATCAAAAAAAGCATTTTTAGTGCTTTTCCTGAGACAGGAAACTGTACTGAACTTTCAGTACAGTTTCCACATAGGCAAATATCTTACCTATACACATTTTCATTGGACTAAGACTTGTTAAACCTAGTTTAAGTGACTGTTCAAAAAATCTTAATGTTTCTTCTATAACTAATATTGATACCAATAGTTTCCTTCCCTTTTTTTTTAAGATTAGACTCCTGGTGCTGATCAACCTCTTGATTTCCTGATGTTCATATTGTTTGAATTCTAATGAAGAAAGAAATGGGGATTTGACTGAAAATTCACCTACTGTTAAACTCTTCATTGAAGGCTGTAACACTGAGCATAACTCTAGAGAGGAAGCTACATAGTGAAACATCTACCATTCATCATGAAGACTGCACTAAAGGCATAGGTTCAAAAGTTCATTCTGGATTGAAATTTATTGTCTCTGCTGTAGCCTATAAATTATACCTAAAATGTTGCAAGAGGCATTCCAATTACATCTCCAGGCTTTTAGGGTATGGTTTCCCTGGAAATATCTCAAGAACTTCTCTTGTGGTATTTTCATTTCCTGATCTGGCCACATCCAGAAAGAGCAGAGTTGTTACTTGTGCCAATTTTTAAATGTTTTTTTCATGCTAAACCCAGCTGTAAATTAAATTCCACAGGTTTGGCAATCACCAACTGAAGTCAGGTCAAATGTGTACAACTGGCTAACAAGCTATCAAGCATTCCTTGGTGATGCAGCTTTTGAAGTCAGGAATAGCCATTATGTTTTATGGACATTGGGGTAGTTTATTAAATAAATAAAATATCTAATAATCCAATTTCCAACAGACTGATTTTTCTTTTTTTAGAATCAAGTTCTACTATTATGTATAAAGTTGTAAAGAACTCCATTTTTGATACACAGTTGACATACAGATATGCAGTTGACTTGTTCTGTTCTGACCTAGAGAACAAGATTGCAAGTAAAGGAATGGAATGTCCAGTAAAAATTCGCAAAATTTCACTAAATCAACATATTGTGGGGAGGAACAAAAACAATCCCCCCCTCTTGATTTTATGTTTTTTAGAGACTTTACATTTCAAATTAAACTAATGTCAGCAATGATCATCTGGTATCTTTGTCCATGAATTTAGACAGAGCCTTGGTGGTGCAGCAGACTGTGCTGTTATGTAGCACTTAGCTGCCAGCTGCCTGCAATTAGTGCGAGTTCAAATCTCACCAGGCTCAAGGTTGACTCAGCCTTCCATCCTTCCGAGGTAGGTAAATTGAGGACCCGGATTGTGGGGGCAATAAGCTGACTTTGTAGAAACACCACTTATGGGGGGCCAAAAAGCCCTAGTAAGCAGGTATACACAAAAGAATGAAGGCTATTGTTAAAAATGCATTGTAAGTCTTCGGAGGAGGGCGGCATATAAATTGAACTAATAAATAAATAAATAAATAAATAATTTATGCATACAATAGTCCATAAATATGGTTTTATATTTACAATAATTTTTGGACTATTTCCGGTACTTTGTAAGTATTATTTTTGTTTTTGCAATAATTCTGAAATATACTTTAATATTCTTATCTATATGTTGTAGATATGATTATGGATAAAAATATGAAGATGGATAGAACTGGGGTGGACTGTAAACCTTCTGAGTTTAACTCTGGACATTTATTACAGTAAGTAAACTCTGAGGGAAGTCCAATGCTTTGATCTTATATTGCTACATATTGTATTTGAAGAAGTTACACCTATTAACTGTCTGCTTGTTCAGTGTTGCAAGACTAAAGGATAAAGTCTAACTCATAAAGCAAGAGTAATATGTGAAACTGGACAACATCTGTATAGTTTATATAACAACATGGAAGTTAAGATAACTTCTGAATGTGATTTCAATGCTATTTGATCATGAATTAAAATGATAAACTATTTAATTCTAATCCTAATCTGAAAGAATTTGGAATAGTTGCATAGTGTATATAATGTGCAGAGACTGAAAGATATGATGTGTGATTCATCAAGTCTGTCTTATGATTTAATAGATAAACTGAAATTTGTGTGGATTACTTGGTCAGTAATTACCGGTTTTGAGCCTAAAAATATGCCAAGATATATACTTTTTGTCAGCCCTGGAGGCCATCTTTAACTTTGGATCTTCAGGGATGCCACACTTGGTAGACGGGCATGCTTTTCAATATAATCCATTCATAAAATGATACATAAGGTATTTATTTAAGATAATTATTTAAAATACTTAAATAAATAAAAAAGGCAGTAGCTTCTTCCCAGTATAATATACTTTTTGCAGCATGATATAAGATTATGATTGATGATTGATTAGTTAAATATGTGCTATCAAATTGTTGGTAATTCTTAGCAACTATATTTTTCTCCATGACAATCTGCCCCTTACTTGGTCCTTCAGGTTTTCCAAAGTCCAGCCATTGCCCCTGTGTGAATATGAAATATCTCAGAGCAAAAAGAAATAATTCTAGGAACTGTTATATGGACAAACATATATGACAAAATGCATATTTATATCTAGCAATCCTATGTAAAAATTATCAGAGTTTGTTGCAAAAATCAAATCCAGAAAGCACACACAGGCAGACTGATGCAGCAGGATTCATCAACTTCTTTATATACATAATAATACATGAAGTAAATTTACAATACCAATTTAGATTCTTCTTATCTGGTAGCAGTTACAAGCAAGAAGAGAGAGCAGTTCTTAGTTTCAGTTTCTCTGCACAGACTCAGAAGCCTAAGCCATGCCTAGACTTCTAGTTTAAGTTTCTGTTTCTAAACAGCTTTCATTGGCTGAGCCTGTTACCATGTCTATTGGTTGGCTAACCTTGTTACCATGTCTCCATTCCATTCCCATTGCTTGATCTATTCCAGTCCATGCTCTTTGTCATACTTGGACAAAAATGTAAGAACTTATATACCAAGTAAATTCTAGAGACTGGCTAAATATTAGCTAGTTATTTAATAAATGGAAAAAAAAGTTGAAAAACATCTTGTTGAAGATATCAAACAATTAAAGGACATTTGGTTTTGGTTTTTGTTATTAGAATAACATTCCCTGAAATCACTTTGGTATGAGGATGTAAAAGACTTCAATTACTATTATCTTTTCAAACAAAAGGCAGTGTATCACAGACATGTCTGTAAATCATGTAACTGATAGGGAGAACAATTAATCAATGGAACAATTTGTGTCCCGGAGTTCTGGGTGCTCCATTGCGGGAGGTTTTCAAGAATAGCCTGGAAAACCATTTGTTTGGGATGGTATAAGTTGTCTGCCTTGATCAGGGAGGTTGGACCAAATGACCTCTGAGGTCCTTTCCTGAGGTTCTATGTTTTACATTCAGCTTGAAATATTTCACGGATCAAGAAAATCTGAATGGTTTGAAATGTATAGAACTGTATTTTCCATTCAAAGTAATCCCAATGGAAGGTTATATATCAGAGAAACAAGCAAATAATCATACACTGGAACAGAAATGCATTAGGGAAAATATATTCAGATGCATATGTAAGGTAAAGTTATACAGTATCATGGTAGATTTATTTGCCCCTTGTAAAATGTCTTTTTAGGCAGAATAGATTACAGCATTTAACTATAATGCCTACTAAAATGGTCTGAACTAATCCACATACTCTTAAAATTAAAATGTTAAAAAAATCTAAAAGGAAAGATATATTTAAAGGAGAATATCCAATTATATTTCCATCTCCCATATCTAAAACATATGATTATCAAATCAGATTAATGGGAGGTACAATAGAGTTCCAGAATAATTAACTATAAATGAAATTTTTGTAGCAGTGCTACAAAAATTGCAAGGACTTGGGCAGCATATAAATGTTGTTGTTGTTGTTGTTGTTGTTGTTCTTGTTATTTTTATTATTATTTACTTTATTCATTAAACATGAAACTCAGTCAACTGAACATTCAAAAATGCATCACAAATACCATTGACTTGTACTGGTTGATATGGGTTGCTGCCAGCGTCCTAGGTATCAATCAAGTACCTTCTTAAGATGTACAATGTTCCAAGTAGTGCAATTTTTTTTGCAGTTCCGCTGGTGTTATTGCAGGAAGCTGCAATTTGTTGATGTATCTTATAAAATTCTTGGACATGGTACCAAGTGCCCTGATAACAGTGGGTACCACTGTATCACTTTTACATGTTTCATCCATAGCCGGGTAGCTTCGATGGCCAGATTTCCAGCAATTATTATTATGAGATTCACAGCCCTTGAGGCTGGTTAATAGCTCAGCAGCTCGAGTCCTAACCAAGGACCTAGGAACTGTTAACCTAACTGTTAAGTTGTTGTTGTTGTTGTTGTTGTTGTTGTTGTTACTACTACTACTACTACTACTACTGTTATTATGTTATGTACACTATATTCAAATCCTTTTGTATTCTCTTTTATAAAATCAGTTGAATCCTGTTTTAGTTATACTTTTGATAGGCACACTAAAATTAGTTTGATAAATTGTCTATCATCAATTGGTTTAACTAATTTAAATCTAAATTCAATGTCCACTCTAAATATGACTAAAGCTTTATCCAATGATACATCACATATGAAATAAACAAATATGAAATAAGCAAGCATTTTTTATTTCATCATACAGGGAGCCTGAGTGGTGTAGGAGGCTAATGCCTCCTACTAAGGCGGCATTTAACATCCAGCTGCCTGCAATTACACGAGTTCGAAACTCCCCAGGCTCAAGGTCGACTCAGCCTTCCATCCTTTCTAAGGTGGGTAAATTGAGGACCCATTGTGGGGGCAATAAGCTGACTTTGTATAAATATACAAAAGTATGAAGGCTATTGCTTAACGCATTGTAAGCTGCCCTGAGTCTCCAGAGAAGGGCGGCATATAAATCAAATTAAACAAAAAAAGATAAAATACATAGATGCTTATAATGCCCATATGATAACATAATTTTTCCTGTTCCGCCTTTTTAAAATGATTTTGATTATTATTTGACTTTTATGCTTTTAATTTATATGCTATCCAAAATCACTTTTACTGAACAGCCTATAAAGATGATTAATAAACTATAAAAATATTTGCTCATTCCATGGGAACATAAAAGTACTATACGCTTTATACGCAATTCTCTGTACAGAAGGGATATGGACCATAGTAACAGATGTTAGTGATTTATGTTCACATTTTATACGATGGACCATTGCAGACAAATAATGGCCATCTCAAATATTAGTGTAAACCATTGTCTAGAAATCGAACTGTTCTGCTATGCAACTAAAATACTTTCACCACCAAAACAGTTTAGAGGCGGGGGGGGGGGGGGAGCTTTAAACAATTACTTTTAATATTAATACTTTTTTCTAAAATCCAGTAATTAGGAATATTTATTTCCTTTTGTTCTTTGTTTAAAAATAGACCAATCCAAAAGATCTAGTTTAAACTCCATAACTTGATTGTTATAGGTGGAAGTTTTTCAAGTCAATGCTTCATTAGTTTTTCCCAGGCTTTTGCCTCTCTTACCGGCTTATCATTGCTTGTGGTTAATCTCCTGAACAAAGGCAATGGCTATGAAGGCTGAACTGAAAAGTAACAACACACACACACACACACATATATATATCCTACATCAAGCTTAACCTAACAGCTAGCTATGACTGCAACTAATGAGAAAAAAAGACAACATTAACCACTATGTAGCTTTATAATAACAAAAGAAGAATAAGTAAGCCAAATACAAAGTGCTCTTCCAAGCAGAGAAATTCAACCATGGAGCAGTTCTGTCATGGAATTCCCAGCCTTAAAGCAGCTTTATTGCTCCATCTCTCACTTACGTGGTTCATAACAACCTCAATCTTGTTTGATAGAATTTTTTCCCACAACAATAAACTTTAATTTTTGTCCTTACAAAAAGCAGATCGTGGTAAATATTTTCTTGATTTTTTTTTTGTTTTACATAAATTCAAGCAAATAGTTTCCTTAATTAACATAGTTGATAGGCAGGGAACAAAGCAATAAAGGCTTCTTCATTAAGAAAAATACCTGCTATTGAATAACTTCATTAACATTGTTAATGAATTTTAATTTTCAAAATACTGGCATCAACCAAACTTCTAAGTCCTGCTCCTGGATATTTCAGAACTATCTGGATCAATACTTCATAAAACAGGATGATAGACAGGCTAGATCAGAAAAGTACCCATAATCTTATTAAAAATTAAAGAGACAACATGGGACCTCTGCTAGCTAGCTTCAGATACTGGATACATATTGCATTCATAAACAAGAGATGGACAAAGTCAGAGTTCCTCAACCTTTCTGGCTTTGTGGACTGGCGGCGGGGAGAGAGAGCATGGTTTTGTGTGACAGGCGAGCAAGCACATGAATGAGCAAGTCCATTTGTGAGAGCAGCAGGTATGCGTGCCCACTGCACATGCAAATCGAGCACGCATGTGCTTATCTGCTGCTTGTGCAAGTGGAGATGCATAAGTGTGTGCATGTGCGCTCAACTGCTGCTTCCATGGCCCAGTTCTGAAAGGCTCACGGCTTGATAGGAGGCTGTGATCTGGCAGTTGGGGACCTCTGGGCTAAATATATTACTTGAGCTTTATAACTTACTTTCCAGTTAATGTCAACCCAAGTGGCAATCAGAAAAACTGTATTGACTGTATCAACATACCTTAACCTATTGAAATGACATCCATCATTTTTTAAATAATTAATTAGAACAATGTAGAAGTGGGTATATGCAGTATACAATAATATGCAATACTATTCAGCATAAATAAGATGCATAGCCACTTGAAGCATAGTTCTCCTATATTTTTATTTTAAATGTGTTTTTAATAAAATTCTCACATTTCATTTATTTTGGAAAAAAAGTATCTAG
Source organism: Masticophis lateralis (assembly GCA_030761175.1). Taxonomy (NCBI): domain Eukaryota; kingdom Metazoa; phylum Chordata; class Lepidosauria; order Squamata; family Colubridae; genus Masticophis; species Masticophis lateralis. The sequence goes on along the minus strand of JAUDYJ010000001.1, from coordinate 307,425,310 downwards.
GTATCTAGACCTTGAACCAATGCTTTTTCATCATAGTCGTCTTCTTTTTCCCAAATGAATATAAAGTTAATGTAATTAACACATTACCGACTCTGTGATGACTCATATTATGAGATTCAGAGTCCCAGAAGTGCAACAATTTGTACAAACCAGTTTCCTTTAGGATTCCTGTTTCAATATTTGTTGTAAAGTAATAATTTACAAAGGGACATGGTGGCTCAGTGGCTAAGACGTTGAGCTTGTCAATTGAAAGGTCAGCAGTTCAGCGGTTCAAATCCCTAGTGCCGCATAACAAGGTGAACTCCCGTTACTTGTCCCAGCTTCTGCCAACCTAGCAGTTTGAAAGCACGTAAAAAATGCAAGTAGAAAAATAGGGAGCACCTTTGGTGGGAAGGTAACAGCATTCCGTGATCCTTTGGCATTTAGTCATGCCAGTCACATGACCACGGAGATGTCTTTGGACAGTGCTGGCTCTTTGGCTTTGAAATGGAGATGAGCACCACCTCTAGAGTCAATATGTGTGAGGGGAACATTTACCTTTACCTTAATAATTTAGAGAGTTATTGTACAACTAAAAAAACATTGTTCAGTATTAAGATTTAGTTCCAAAGAGTTTTATTCTAACTGAACAACAGTTCATGAGCTTTCTAATGCAATTCAGACCTAAAATGAAAATATTTGTTATTATTATAGGTTAAATATTTCCATATAGAATATTAGAAGCTGCCATGTGTCGAATCAATCCATTGAGTAAACTGGCCTAGAATTGTTGATACTGACTTGTTGCTATTGTCTTGCTAATATCCCATCGTATTTACTTATTTTGTATTATTCTTTTATTATGGTTTTCTATAATACAAACATCTCAAAGTGGTCTGGGGTCACGTAGTGCCCAAATCATAAATGAATAAATTCCACTGAAACACTTCCATAGCTACCCATAATCTTTGTCCTGACTTCTTTACTAGAACCTTGTAAATTGCCAAGTAAGGTTTAAAAAGGATTAGGAAATTTAAAATATTACTGTCCCACATTTTTAAATAGTTTCCTATCACATGGAGGACTGAAATTGCATTTAACAGTGTACATCTCAAACACAAGAAGATTGAAGACGAAAAATTAAGAGACCAAATATGCATCCCCTTTAACTTCCACACTGGAATAATTACTGAATGCCCTAAAGTTGTAGATTTCACATCTGTACCCCTACAGCCTTACAGGATGCCAAGAAAATGACTGTAAAGATTCTCAATCATCCAGGTCATGGGAGTGCCAAAGGTGCTTTTTCTGAAAGGCAACTGTACTTTCCTGTTTTTTTTTTTCTTGGAAAACATTTTGGGTCCTCATTTTACCCCCTCAGAAGAATGGAAGGCTGAGTCAACCTTGAGCCTGGTGAGATTTGAACTGCCAAATTACAGGTAGCCAGCAGTCAGCAGAAGTACCCTGCACGACTGCACTCTAACCCTGTGCCACCATGGCTCAAATAAAAATGCAATGAAAATGGGAATGTTAGGTGAGAATATACACAAAAATGTAAAAAGTGTGCAAGACGTACATTAAAATATTATGGCCGAAATAAAAATAAAATGTTTTTAGGATATCTCCCTCTACTTTTGGGGATATAACAAAAGCCAGGTCCAGTTCTTCCTTAATGTAATCCTCCCATACCCAAAGAAATGACTCCATTCTTTAAAAAAAAATCCCTTAATCCTCCCCTTGCCCAAAAGGAATGAAACTGACATAAGACAGCATGCAATTGCCTGATTTGATAAGGGAAAGTCAATGCTGGAATTTAGCAAAAATGAAAATGTTCCGCACAATTTTAACATACAGGCCTAATCCCATTGACATTACACCACCACTGGCAAGGATAGCCAGTGCCGCTGCAAGTTAAGAAAAGTCTGGTTTCTCTTAACAATAAAACAACTCTTCTCCTGCAAACAAAACTTAACCATGTGGTCTTATGTGGTCCGAAACCCTTGGCAACAAGTCAGAGTCCTAGAATTTCTTGCTTCACAGTTCAAAATTCTTATAAGCTTTGTATTCTGTTCCTCTGTAAATCAGAACCTAGTGATCATTGCATCAACAAAGTTGTGTGATCTTCCTCCTCAGAGTTGGGCTCTAATGCTTGCATTCCACACAAAGAAGAAGGTATTTGGGAGAATGTACAGGTAAATGTTTAACTGGACCTTTGAAGCTAGTAAAGTGTCAAAAGAAATAAATCCCAGACATATGAATGAATAAATTTTACATAACTTATTATTTTTATCTGATGTTCCTGTACACTATTTTAATTTTACTGTTGATCTCTCTCTCTCTCTCTCTCTCTCTCTCTCTCTCTCTCTCTCTCTCTCACACACACACACACACACACACACACACACACACACACACACACACACAGACAAATGGGAGGGGCAACAACATCCATATAGAATACTACTGAATATTTAAAAATAAAGTCTTGATTTAATATAACAGAATTAAATTAAAGAAAAAATTACACATACAGTACAATATCTTAGCAAAAAATATAAATAAATGTATTTGAAAACTAAATATAATTTGAAAAATTATATTATTATAATTATATTAAATTATTCCTCTTTAAATTATATTAGAATATCAGTATTTCAGCCCAGTCTGCAAACAGGCTATATCAGGAAAGAGGTTTGCAAACTTTATCTAACAATACTTTTAAAAAAAATCTAAGAAATGTGCTTTCTCGACTAGAACTGAAACCCACTTCACATATCTTTGTAAATATTGAGAACTTGCACAGAAGACAGCAGTGATTATATTTCCCTTATATTCCAGCAGATTCTGGCTATTTGGTATAGCAAAATCTGAGGAGATTTTGTGGATGTCAAATTGCTGTAAAACATCTAGTGACAAATTGTAAGGTCTCTGATCACAGCTCTTTTCATGCTTCAGTTGTATTTACATTCCAATCTAGTAAGACTAAAGATGGGCATCTATCTATCTATCTATCTATCTATCTATCTATCTATCTATCTATCTATCTATCTATCTATCATCTATCTTCGATCCATACTATCTATCATTATCTTTATTTGTCATATTTCTGAACTCTCTCTCTCTCTCTCTCTCTCCATCAACTTCTAAGCAATCCAACTCCAAAAATTATCCATCACAGCCTCATAAAATTAGAAGACAAACATGAACATAATAAAAAAAAACTTACGGAAGTGATGAAAAAAAATCCTCTCTTGTTACTCCCAACTTAGACAGGCCCATTGGACACTCTGATCCAAACTTGAGAAAAGAGTCAATTTTTAGGGAATATCTGAAGGTAGGTAGGGACAGGCTCAAATGAATTTCTGGGGGTGTGCTGTTTCAGAAGGCAGGAGCTGTAATTGAAAAGAGCCACTTCATGGATCCCATGAGAGGATATTTCTTAATCAACTGAATTGGAATATAAATGGGAAATAAGGAAGGAGGAAATGGTGAGGAACAGAATAGAATAATTAATGCAAACTCTAAACCACTGAATATTCCATTAACATTCTGTATGTGTTTTTTCTAGCCACTTTATTAGTGATTTAGAAAACTATTCCCCCCAAATAAAGTAGAAGCATATCAAATTCCTTTCTAATCTACTAGTTTCATTTGCTTGAAGAATATTCAACACTGAATTAGGAAAAATAATGGCTCAAAAGGTTAAAACTATTCTATAAATGTACATTGCTAAACTTTGCAAAAAGACATATTAATGAATATATTGGCATTGGCCAATTCTTTTTATTTAAATGAATTTCTTTCTATCATTCGTGCAAGCCTAGTATATAATATACCAGAAAATTCCAATTCAATTTAGGTTTAATGCAATTGGTCCACATAATATTTAAGGCTATTATTTTTGATAGAGATTGTATCTTTGTTTATATTAATGAGGTGGCAAGCAATTATCAAGATTAGAATTTGATCAAAAGTGCTTTCATTGCATCAAGAATATTGTGGGATATTTCACAATATTTTTTCTTGATGGGTGAATATGGATTTTCTACTCATTTAAAGATTGTGTAGTGAGCATAATTTTGCATGTCTCGTTATGCTGCTGAGTTTGAGGAAAGGAATATACATTTTAAATTAGTAACACCACTGGCTATTTCTTCTTGTGCCAAAGATTTTGGATTCACTTTATTGTGCAACTTCAAAGCTACAAATGTTTTATTGGTAGAAAACAATCAGATTAAAAATGTGGTTCCCTCCATTTATTTTTATTTCTTATGGATTTGAATCACACTATGAATCAGTGATGGGTTCCAACCGGTGTTACTACCAGTTCTCTTTGTGCATGCGCTTTGTGCGCAATTGCCACACATATGCTTGCTTCACTCGTGCGTGCGCCAAACTTGCTCTCTGCGCAAGCGTGTTAGATTTCTGGCCAGCTGAGGTGCGGCAATCCACGCTGCTGTCCCTATCAGTTGGGCTAAAAGCCAAGAAATAAAGGTAGGAATAAAGCAGGGGTGGACGGGAGGGCCCAGCTCCCAGTCACAGAGAACCAGGTCCCCCATTTAAATTTTAAAAAACACACATACAAACACAGACAATTTTTATATATTACCTACTAAACTTTATGGATATATCATTATCATCATTAGCAGTCACAATATGCTTGAAGATGTTAATCACTTTTTTAAAAAAATGTTAAAAAGATGTTAATTATTTCTAGGCTTTCCTAGAGAAACAGCATGGATTAGGCTATCTTGTGGCAACTAGATTTTATTTTTATCCAAGGCATTTCAATCTTTATTCTTTCCCTCTTACCCGCCTACCCACTAACAAGAAACAGCAGCTATTTAATTTAGTACCAAAGCTTCCATTAGGCTCACTATTAGAAATCCAAAGGAAATACCAAGAGCAACAGCAGAAAGAAAAAAGTAAATGTTTAGGTACATTATTCTGAAGAGTAAGAGAAAAAAAAATATGGTAAAGATTTAACGAGAAGAAAATCATCAGAACTAGAATCAGAACCAGTTTCAATTAGGAATCAGAAAAGTTGATCATTAAGATCCAAAAGATACGAAAAGCACAGCTGTCTCTTCTATCTCCTATTGTTCTGACCTAGGCTTTCTGAGTCAGTAAAACACAAGAGTAATCCCAAAAACCTCTTTTATTGCAACAGCTGTGAATTCTGTTCATTCACAGATGAGTCCCAAATAGTTGTAAAGAGTCCTTCGGGATAAGGCTGATAATCACCCACCTTTATCTTCCTTGACACGTTGCCTAATTGGCAAAGCCACACGGAGTCTAGAATCAAACAGAGCTTCAGACTTTAAACTGCACAGAATTAACAACGTTGCTTCTTGCAAAGGCCTATGAGCCTTTGCTCCTCTTTTAAGTCTTATGGGAGGGGCCAATCATCTCCAAGACCTACTCCCGAGTCATCCCTTTTGTTTTAACTGTTCTTGCCTTCTGGTAGTTCTGCGCATGCGCGCACTGGGAACAGACTTCCCCGTTCCTCTGCCTCGCTGAGGTTTGAATCTGGAGGCTCTGGAGGCAGCACGTACCTCCCAGATGGCTCTTTTTCTGCCTCCAACACATGTTCTTGCCCATGTTCTTTATTGTAACACAGAGCCCTTCCCCAGACTCCAGAGCCCATGTTTCTCCCCAGCCGCCTCACTGTCTGACTCTGCTTCCAGCTCTGCAGGCTGCTAGCGGAACACAACACCTATAGCTTTGTCTCTTAAGAAAATAAACTATGTGTTTCCTTGCAGGTTCCTAGTATCTGTTTCATATCACATTCTATTGGATTTATTAATATAGTATTGCACAACTACATTTTGTTCAGAAATGTATTAGACTCCCCTAGATTCCATGAAACACTATCCCTTCTGTTGCATTCATACGTAAGTAAATATCAAACAAAACTAATTCCTTCCTAGAAAGGCAGGATAGATATGGTCCAGAGGAGAGTGTTGTGATCAGTGGGATTTGAAAACAGGAAGATGATGATTGGTTTTGAATGCTAACCAGTCAAAATAACTAATTGAAAGATCAATTAAACTTCTGAAACTGAACTCATCAGACATACAAAGCCAAATGAAAGCAAACATGAGCATACAATGATTAAAGAATAGCCAGTTGTTTACATAAGGGATTCACTCCATATGGTAGAGCCAAATACATTATCTTTTTTACATTATTTATAGAATAATAGATTCATGGAGGTTTTTCTAGTTTAATCCTCTGCCCAGGGCAGAAATTTTTGCATTATGCCAGGCAAAGTCCCAAATATGTATTTTCCAAAAGGCAACTGGACTTTCTTGGATTTTTTCTTTGAAAGTGTTTCATTTCTCATCCAAGAAACTTCCTTAGTTTTAACTGACTATTGGCAAATGGAAGGATTTATATTGTTCGCAGTCATCTGGTCATTAGCACAAAAATATTTTCAAAGAAAAAAAAAACAAAAACAAAATCCAGTTGCCTTTTGGAAAAAGCATCCTTGAGACAATCATGACCTGGATAATTGAGAATCCCCATAGACATCTCAGAAAAAGGACTGTCTAATTTTTCCTCGCAAGCTTCCAAAAATGGATCAATTCCAGGAGATAGGCTATTTCATTATTTGATAGTATTCAAGGTAGAGAAAGTTCTACTTATTTCATTTTTGGATCTTTTCTTCTACCCACTGGTTCTTGTCTAACTCTCAGGACCTATGAAGAATAAATCCATATATATTGTCTTGTAATAGCTCTAGTTATTTGTTGGAAGAGATTCATGTTAATTTATGGAGGTAAAAGAAAAAATCAGGAGTCTGGTAGTATCTTTCTTGACAAATGTATTTTATTGAAATATAAAAGCTTTGTGTTTGCGAGAAAAAGGTGTTACCAAATTCCTGAAATTTTGCTGTTTAAATATTAGAAGATTGCTAGCTAAAGGAAACCTTCTCTTCTTTAGACTAAATATTCACAGTTCCTTTAACTATTTTTTATAGTATTTAGTTTCCAAGTCACTGAAGTTTGTAGCTCTTCTCCATGCCATTTTCATTTTTTCAGCATCCTTCTTGAATTGCCCCAAACAGAACTAGACACAGTATTCTAGATGTAGTCTGAGAAGTCCAGCATAGAGGAGAACTATCCCTGCCCATGTTCTTGATTGTAACGGCACAAAATTGCATTGGCCCTTTTGGTAGCTGCACACTTTTGGCACACTGTTGTTTCATATTTAGTCTGTGGTCTACCAAGATGCAAGTAATATTTCCAAGCCAGGGACCTTTTTGTATGTAGAAGTAGTCCTCAATTTGAGCCTCAAATTTTTATTGTTAAGCAAGACAGATGTTAATAGCAATAGCACTGAGACTTATATACCACTTCATAGTGCTTTTTATAGCCCTCTCTACAGCGCTTGGTGTAATGCCATCCTATTTAGCCACATTTTCAAGGCCTGGCGCATGTGCAGAAGTCCAGGGGCATGTCCAGAAGGTGCACACACACACAAAGCGAGTGTGCGCATGCACGGTGAACCAGTGGTAAGAATTTGTGAAACCATTGCTGTCCCTTTCTATTCTAAGAAAATAGGAAGGGTCCCTTCTGATGTGTTTACTATAGCCCCATTCCTTCTATGGCAGGGATGAGGAACTATGGACCCTTTATGACCTGTGGACTTCAACTCTCAGAATTCCAGAGGCAGCCATGTTTCTATAAGTATATAAAAAACATCTATAAAAAAATCACAATTCATTTGTGGAGGAAAAAATCAATTAAATCTAATTGACTTAAGCATGATGACTCATATTGCCTTACAAACCCAATATCAGATGATGTTCAAAACAGAAATATAATGTCTGGAGGACACAAGACATGATTATTAAAAACCCAAGAGTAATGATGTATTAGGGACTGTAAATTAGAGAAATGGAAGGGAAATATGAAATATTTGCTAGATTGAAATATAGGTCAATTATATTTGTTGAGACTAATGAATGTTAAAAAATTTTAATGGTACCTGATCAACAATTTACTTCATTAGCCGAATTGCTGGTTAATAGTCCATCATGATCATTTAATGCTTTGCCTATAGGACGTTGTGATTAAGGGATAGCTGGGAATCATTCTGCATTTTACAACAAGATATACATCAGTATTTTGAGCAAGTAAAATATTTGGGAAGCAGATGAATGTGTACATGGGAGGAAAAAACTATAGTGCTAGATTCATAGAGTATGAAAACTATAAATTGACTAAAGACTGAACGAACCTTGATAACAAAGGACTCCTCTTTGGAACATTTTATGAGCAAAGTGTTTGGAGGGTAATAGATTTTATTGTTTTGTAGAAGTGTTTATTGCTTACCTTCACAGGTTTGCAATATAAATTCCATGAAAAAAGGACAGTTGCCAGATTGGTAAGAATGAATATAGGGGATTGGGGAAGATTTTTTTTGTCTAATTAATGCTGTGCAAAGCTTTGACTATAAAAGAGTTCACATGAAGCACCTCAATTCAAGAGAAATATACCACCACTTTCTAAGCCATGTAGGTAGTCCTTGCTTAATGACTGACCGGTTTAGTGACTTTTTGAAGTTAACTTGATTACGAATCTTGTACTCATGACCATCATAGCATTTCAGTGGTCATGTGGTCAACATCTGGTTGCTTCAGCACTTATCACCATTGCAGCATCCCATGGTCATGGGATCAATCATTTGTATGCTTCTGAACTATTTCTGATAAGCAGAGTCAATGGCCAAGCCAGCAATAAAATCACAAGTTGTGGGTCATGTGCTATCTTGCTTAATTGGAGACTCACTTAACAACTGAATGGGAAGTGATATCTTAAGTCCATCACAGTCACATAATGTTTTGCTTAACGATCACATTGCTAAGCGATGGAGTTACCATTGCCACTTATGGTTACTAAAGAGGACTACCTATAAAGACAGTGGAGATACTGCTCAATCAAGAAAATGAAGTGGCACACTTTTTTTTTCCAAATGAGGCAGGCAGCTGTAAATGAAGTGGCAAAGAGAAGGAAATGTTGCACACACCTATTTCTAATGATATTCTTTTATGTTTATATATTATCATATTTTTGTTGTTGAAAAACAGGAACTAGAAGAAATAATGTAGAGTAGTAACATGAATTCAAAAGCTGAAAGCTCAAAGAAGAAAGTTACATTGGGATCTTATGCTATAAGGGAATAATGAGTAAAATAGAGGCAATCTGAGATCAGAGGGCACAGATGAATAGTGTTGGGTTTCTAGGTATAGAATATGTATTCCCATGGGAGAATCCTACCAGTTCTATTTGTTATAGCTAAAGCAACATTGCATTCTGGCAACCAAATGGAGAAATGAAGACTGGACAGCATGGGTCAGAAAGGAATTATTCATTTCATATATTCATTTGAACCACACTTCTGGTAGCTACCAGTTGCTACCCAGCCAACATTTATTAAAACAGTGGTTGAAGTGGCAAAGTTGTAGTAAAGTTCTATAATCCATTACTTCAGTCACTCCAAGATCGTATATTTTTTTTGCCATCTTTTTACTAGGAGAGAAGAGAAAGCTGTCAGTTTGAAAAAGATTAAAATTTCACACAAGTTTGGTAGGAGGCTAAGATACAAGGAAATGCAGGATTGAAATTCTGAGGTATAAAGGCTTAACGAATGCTGCTGAAAAGGCAATGGACTGATACATAAAGCACTTCAATAGTTTTGTGCCAACTAATTGCTTAAGAAGGGATATACTCATCAGCTACATATTATACTTACAGACTGCCAAAGTCTTATTTAATCATCACTAAGGATATCATTTAGAATGAAGTGTGTCATTATGTAAGCTAAACGAAATTTTCCCATTGGATTTCTGAATGCAAATATTTTTCAACTGAGAGCATTTATTAGACTCCCATTATGTTAAACCATGAAATGTTAAAAGTACTTAATTATAATAGTGCACATTCTCTTTGCTCAAGTCTACCCTCAAATGAATCTTTCTCATGGATTACACTGAAGCCATCTTTTCTATAGGATCCCAGAAGGGGAAAAAATTGTGATGGAGCTGGCAAATTTGCTCATTTGTATTCTTCACACTTATGTTGTACCCTCCTTTTGAGAAATCCTAAAAAGGCTAGTTTGTTTCCTGCATAACTAAAAATTCAAATACACCATAAGGAATGCTGAGAGACATTCTAGGCAGTTATTACGGAACAGAAATTTTTCCATTGTTCACATAACAAATTTGAATTAAATCTTAAAGAACCAACTAGAACAAAGCGTTCAAGAGATGTTTTATATGGTGAATCCTTGAGAAGCAAACATTTCAGACAAGTGCCTAACTTGTAACTTAGTAAACAACCAGTTCTAATGTTATTTTGTCATGGTAACATGGTAATGTGAGGTCATTTCATATTTGTTATTGAACAAATTTGTTATTGAATTTTTCTTGGTCTTTGAAACAAGCCTGTTTTTGAAAAAGCAGCAGAAAGCTTGAGCTATAGAAAGATTAGGCTGGTCTATATAAAGGATAGTCTGCATAAGTCTTTTTTCTGTTCCAGTTCTTTCTCTTCTTATTTCTGTCCTTTTTCTAGATTTTTCCACTTAGAACTTGTTTTCTTAACCAAATTATATGCTTCTTTCTCAAAGAGGTGCTGAACCATCTCTCGCCTACATTTTCCTCTCCCTTTTCAACCTGCAATCATCTGCAAGCACACTTGGAAATAATTATTGACTTCAACAGGTGAATTTCCAAATAAGGATATATAAAATTAGACAATAAATTTATACAGAGAAAGGCAAAATTTATTTTGATAATTTAAGAAACTTTCACTGTCTTTTTTGTTTGTTTGTTTTCCCATTTCTATTTAAAATTCTCTCATTTTTTTTTCTTTTGGTCCATTCTTTTCTACTGTAGATTTTCCCTCAAAACATTTCTAAAATGAAATGAGACATATGAGAGCTTTGTCATTTTTCATATGCAAAGAGAACCAACAATTAAAGAATATGGGAAGCAACTGTAGGGGAAGAGAAGAAAATAGATATTAAAAGAGAAGGTATGTGTTGTTACATGACATTATCCATTCAAAAAGCCCAACAGCACCCCATTTGTGGGTGGCTTTCTGTAGTAATTCAGAAAAGATGTGTTACACATGCTCATGAGCTCCCTTGCTTGATACATTTATATTGGTCTCCTTCCCATCCAGGACTGCTTTCTGGTCACAAGGCCAAAGGTTTGGGCGACAGACAAGGATTTATCATGACCTTTGTGATTCTTCCATGGAAATGAATCAGTCTGCCCAGTTTTCAAGTTTTTTCACCAATCCAAGCAAATTCCATTTTGGTACAGAAGCTTCAGACAGATATTTGAAGACTTCTGCATTCTGAAGCTTCATAAACCAATTGTGTAGAACTTGGGTGACATTTCTTTTTCTAAAAGGGGAAAAACTGGAAGTTATGGTAATGCAATTTGGTTGATCTGTTTGGGACAAAGAGAATTATGGGCAGTAGGCTTGGGATGTACTTAAAGTAGTGTGTTACCATGGTTGTTTCATGAAGTTGTCACATGTTCTTCATTCTAGGAGAAAAAATAATAATCAGTTAACCTTAAAAGATTGAACTGGCTATATAAAATACTTGGTGCTTTGCTGGTCTTCAGAGAAAAATGATGCTTTTTGAATAGATTATATTTGCACAAAGCATTTCTAGGTTAATACATATAATGCAGGTAATTATGCATCTTAGCCTTCTGTCGATACACAGTTCATCAAGCTTTCTCATGGTTCATGCTATTAATAATTTCCATGGATGTTAGTATTGTGATTGAGAAGTGGAACCTGAGATCTCATTTTCTCTCCTTCAGTCTGCTGTCAGAGGAAGACTTCTGAAATATTTGATAGATTTTTTTTTTCTTTGAGACTAGGATTTGCTTCTGTTTGGAGTGCAGATTTTGCAGCCCAATTATGTTCATTTAGAGCCATTAGTCTGGGTGATAAATAACTCTAACAATAACTTAAAATTGGAACTGGTGGACTTTTATATGAACTGATATGAGCTAAATATTCCACGTTCAGAAATAGGTAACAAAAATATTAAAAGAAACTTATTTCTCTTTTGGAATATATCTAATAGGGACAGTCAAGGATTTTTTTTTTATTTCTTTAAGAGAATAAAAACGTAAAAAAAATCTTACAGATGTGATTGGGAGCAAAATAGCGTACACCATCAAAGTAGATTACTATGAGGCATGGATTGACAGATTTAATAATGTGCATATATCTCCAATGAAAATTTGTAGAAGCGGAGGAAAATGCAATTGTAAAATACAGAGAAGGGAGAGAATTGGGACCTGACAGAAAATATGCTGGTTTAAAGAAATGCTAAGCATTCTTCCAGTTATTACCCTGCCTTGGCAATGAAGCAGAATAGTAGTTCTATCCTTGTAAGAAGCAAAGGAGGAAAAAAGAGACAGGGTGAAGAATGTCTCCTTTGGTATCAGTATCTGGCACCAGAGTATCTCTGATCACATTCATTATTTTTATCTGCTTCCCATCTCACAGGAGATCAAACTGTGATGGAAGTAACTCTGTGGGCATCTTTAACATGGGGTTGCCATCTGCTTACCTCTTTTAGACAGCATCTCCCTAGTGAAGCAGTGGGGAGTTATAGTCACTTTCCTGCTTGCCACACTTTCCTGCTTGTCCACACTGCAGTTTCAGAGTTCGTCCATTGTGTATTCTGCAGTAAGCACTATAAATGCAGCCTTCTAAGGGACGGGTAGATATCTGTATAAAATACCACTCAGTTACTTAGGCACAGCTGCAACTCCTTGGTGGGATGAGGTAGCTATACCACTGTAGAAAATACTTCTGTAGGCAGCATCTCTATAGTAAAGCAGAGATTACACAAGGGTAACTGCTGAGCCCTTCTTGGAAACAGCTCAACAGCTAGATTTTTCCATAGCAAAGCTTCCTACGATTTTAGTGCAGAACTGCTGGCTAAAGAGCTGCATCCACTCCACATGACATCCCCTTTGGGAATGGGAGTGGGAAAAAGATTAAAAGGTAAAGGTTCCTCTTGCACATATGTGCTAGTCGTTCCCGACTCTAGGGGGCAGGGCTCATTTCCATTTCAAAGCCGAAGTGCCAGCGCTGTCCAAAGACGTCTCAATGGTCATGTGGCCTGCGTGACTAAATACCAAAGGCACACGGAACACTGTTACCTTCCCACCAAAAGTGGTCTCTATTTTTCTACTTGCATTTTTTATGTGCTTTCGAACTGCTAGGTTGGCAGAAACTGGGACACGTAACAGGAGCTCACCCCATTATGCAGCACTAGGGACTCGAACCACTGAACTTCTAACTTTTGATTGACAACCTCAATATCTTAGCCACTGAGCCACCGTGTCCACTTTGGAAAAAGGATTACTGGTATCAAAAAGACCCACTTCCCTTCCTTCTCACCTTCCTTCTCCAGCCATCCAAGATTGGCAAAGGAAATTGATAAGATGGGAAGGATGGTATGAGAGCTCTGACTCTCCCACTGTGAAAGAGCAAATGATTCTGTAAATCTGTTATCAGCAAGTAGATGGTAGGCATGCCCACAAGAACCTCAAGTGGCTGTAGGAACAGGACAGGCCCTTGCCTCTAACCTAATCCCTATATGATGTGCATAAAATGGACTAGATGATACAGCTTGGTGGGAAAAAACTATAAAACCTCTCTTTAAACTGGAGCAGGAAGATGATTTCAGGCTGTCTTCTCTGCAGTTCAAGATTGAATTGAACATGACATCATCTATTCACATCCAAAGAATCTCTTCGCTGAAATATCCCTGGCTTGTAAGTTAGCCAGCCAGGGGAAAATGTCATATCACAGTGATAGGTTTTTAAATATATTATGTGATTCAGCCAAACATTTACATTTTTTGTAAATTTGTTATTTTTGAAGATGACTGAGTTTGATGCAGCACTTTAATGTATAGGTTTTGAAGTTTTATGTTTTCATGCCCATATTTGGTTTGAGGAAAGGACAGATTTTACAAGTACACCCTGAAAAATACAAGAATTGAAATCTATAAAATTTACTTTTCATGTCTTATATACCACAACAGAGTCCATTTATTTCCATAGGCATACATTTATAAAATGCACATTTGACCAGTGCTTAAACTTGCCTGTCATATGAAATGATGTTTCTTTTTACTGCTTGTAAATTAAATTAAATTTTAGATTGCATGAAAAAAAAAAGCTGGGCATGGATTATTTAGCAAAGATTAACAAAATTAGATTGTGTTTAAATATGACATAATGTGTTTGCTGCTGTTTTGTTGCAATGGAAGATTACCTCTCAAGTACTGTAGGAACACCAAACCAGAAATTAGGGAGTTATAAATAGAACCCAGGTTATTACCTGATTTGGTTAGAAAAGAAATACATTGTAATTCTTTCCAAATTTCATGTATTATCCACTGTTGCTCAGAACAGCAACATGCTAAAATTAAGCAACTGAATGTAAATCGAGTTCTAAGAAATATGCTCTACTGCAGAGTCCCTGTGACTACTAATTTGGAGGTTTACAGGATGTATAATCAGTGGTTATTTTAAGGCAAAAATCATAATAGTCAGTGACAGAATAGCAAAGAGGTCTACTGAATTTCAGTTGCAAATTACTATGCTAGTGTGATTATGCATCATTTCCTGTTTGATTCAAGTAAGGGAACAATTTTACATAAACTCTCCCCTTGCATCTAACATTTAGAATTAGGTTGTAACTTAGGGTCATGTAGCACTTTGGAAATAATTTGGAAAAGGTGCTTTAAAAGCATGCAGGAGCGTGATTCTTACACTTGTCTATAACTCTTTAAAGTAACTGCAACCTCTCTTGGAATTGCACAGCTACCCTCTTGTCACATGATTCCTGCCCCCCAAAAAAGTTGCATCTGCTTTGAACAGTTATAGAGAGGACCTAGGTTTGTGGTATCACATGGTCCAAAGCTTCTGAATGGACTCCAAAGTATTGCATAGCCTAATAGTTCTAGCTAACAACCAGAGATAAAATAACCAGGTAAGAGGCAGAACTTGTGCTGTTTTTCCTCAGGAATTGCAACTGGATCTTACAAATCTGGAATGTCTATATTTTGGTAATACCATTCCTATCAACGAACCTTCAGATTTGTATTTTGAATTACGACATTCCACATTTACATGAAAAAACATTGTAAACTGCATTCTTTTCATGAAGCTATCTGTGTATTCTGGGAGTCAGAGAATGTGGGGCAGCGGGGGAGACAAGTGGATGGCTGTAGCATCACAACACACATGTATATGTGTTGTCACATGCATAAAGAAAAGGGAGGAGGTTTGGATAACAATGTGACAACTGCCATTTTGCTTGTTTTGATATACCCAGATGCTGTATTTTGGGGGCTGAATTCCCACCAGTTTTTGGAGGTGCCAAGTTGGGAGGGGTTGTTTTACTCTTGCAAGTGAATCCTGTTCATTCCAGCATTTTTATAAATTTAGTATCAAGATTTTTTTAAACTGCATTTTGTTTGGATTAAAAATAAAGAAAATTCTTGAAGAGCACTGGTAGGTCCAGAAGCAGGTAAATAAAAACATAGCAATAGCAATAGCACTTAGACTTATAAACCACTTCATAGCACCTCATAGCATTCTCTAAATGGATTACAGTGTCAATATATTGCCCTCAACAATCAGAGTCCTCATTTTACTGACCTTGGAAGGATGGAAGTCTGAGTCAACCTTGAGCCAGGATTGAACTTCTGGCAATGGAATGCCGAGTTAGCCTGCAATACTACATTCTAATCACATAAATGCATCTATTGGGGAGATGAGCAGCATAGAAATAAAATAAACTAGATAAATAAATAAAATGTATGATCTTTTCAGAAACATTTATTGGACCAAATAAAAATGTGTAAAAGCAACCATCTCTCTAAGCTAAAAACAGACACACTCCTTTTTAATTAAATTAACAGTTTATAGTATAAATACTCTGTATGTTCACGCTGTCATTCATCAGATCTGCCAACCTTCTTCACTGTACCTCTGAATCAGTACCTGCCTTGCCTACTTTTTCACAAAAAAAATTGGCAGTGAAGAAGGAGAAGGAAATGTGTGTGTCCTTTTTATCCCCCTTTCTTTTCATATAGTTAAAGGAATACAAGATTGTGTTTATTTTCAAATCAATCTTTCAGAAACTGTAAGTCTCCTTATAAGTTTATATCCCACCACATAAGAAAAACAGAATGTGAATTATCTGAATACTATTCACATATTTATGGCAGGATGCAACTCTTAGGCAACCTTTAAAATTTAAACTGGGTGTTTTTGCCTGATGCTTAGGTGGGACATCACCAGGAAATTTCAGGGCTTTCTAAAGTAAGGATTTTTTTTTAATAAAATGAAATGACTTGCAAATGACTTTTATCTTGTTTTAAGAAAACTACAGGGAAATATCAATGTAGTTATCAGAAAATAAGCTCACTTGAGGGAAATTTTATTTACTGTTCACTTATCTTGTTATGCAAATTGGTTGCATGCACTCTTCTGACTCTGGAATTGTTTCACTCAGCATAGCATTCTGTGATGAACAAGCTGCCCATCCCAATTCAAAAGAATTCAATTTGCAGATATGCCAGAGAGTGTGGATAATTCTTGTAGGAAATATTTTTTTTTTCAACTGTGAGTTTCTTTCTGAAATTGGAATATGCCTGGCTTAAAATTGTCTATGTCTTATTAGGCTATGTCATCAAACTGAAGATAATTCTTCATTACTTGCCACTTGTTCCATTTCATTTATCATTTTACTTCCTCTTCTTGTTAAGAACTGTCTATAATCTGCTTCATTTGGACATATATTGGCAACAGCCCCCCCTTCTCCCTCTTTTGAGATGGTAATCAATAGTGATGGAAACATAGAACCTGATCATGGTAACATGACCTGCCAAATAACATAAAATGACATGTTTTGATATGGTGTATTGTTTTATTATGGCTGTACACTGTCCCGAGTCCTTCGCCTTTCGAGAGAAGGGCGGTATATAAATCTAATAAACTAACTAATTAACTAACTAACTAACTTTGAGCAATAGCAATAGCACTTAGACTTATATACTGCTTCAAAGTGCTTTATAGCCCTCTCTAAGTGGTTTTACAGAGTCAATATATTGGATCCTCATTTTATCTACCTCAGAAGGATGGAAGGCTAAGTCAACCTTGAGCCTGGTGAGATTTGATCTGCCAAACTGCTGGCAGCTGGTGATCAGCAGAAGTAGCTTGCAGCACTGCATTCTAACCACTGTGCCACCATGGCTCGTAATGCAGAGTAGGTGACCACCTCATGGGAACTATAGATATCAATGCCTTTTTAATCTGGAACTTGGGGTCTTTGGAGTTGCTGTACTTGGAGGATAATGATATGTGCACATATCATGCTTATGGCATTTTTAAAAAAGGATGGTCCTATTTCTAATACTTATTGAGAATAAAACCATCTCATCCACAAATGAATCAACTGAAGTTGCTTCTCACATCATGGAATATGTTCTTAGAACTATACATTACACATTCCTCCTGTTTATGTTATTCTTGCATAAAACTGTGAAAAACTTTGCAAAGTACGAGATCTGATGGATAATGGAAAGTTATGACTCACACATTAGTACAGGAGTTGCAAATCCAGTCAATCTGAATTTCTGTTCCTCAGTCCTCTCTCCATTGAAGAAGTTCTAAGACTTCCAAGAGTCAATTGTATTAATTTATGTTTTATCCTTGCTTGGCCCAACCCTAAATGAAGTAATTGGTAATGCCTTGCTGAAAATAATACAACCTGCATGATGAACCGTTTCACAAAGTTAATGTGTTACAGAGGGTTAGCTGGAAAAGCAGTTTTAAACAGCTTACATTTGGCAGTTGAAGTGGTTCTTATTTTCCTCTTACTGATATGATTGGCTTCCCTTCTGTTTAGAAACTCTGGAAGCAGACCCAATAGTATTTTCTGTGATGTAAAGTCTTCAAATGTCTTTCCTTTTTCCAAAAGATGCCTTGGTCTTAATTTCTGATTTACCAAGGAAGGCTAAACGGAGGCAACCAAAAAGTGTTCTACATTAGATTTTCTAGCAGCTGCAGGTTGGGTCAGTTCTGGATTTCCTGCCTTGTTTCTTGTTAGTTTTCTCTTTCTCCCAAAGAACTGGGTAATGGGAAATGAAACTAATGATGTTTTTGTGACCTTGGAAATCCTCTTAGATTACGAGAAGCCTGCACCATATTGTGATGTTGAAAAGAAGATTAATGTCCAAAGGTCTCAATTTCCCAAGCTCATGTTTCTCTGATAATAAAATATGGCGACCACTGCAGTTAATGCCTCTAGGCAAGTAATTTATGTCTCACTCATCTGCTCCCTCATAAACAAGTTATAAGATATACCCCCAAAGAATTTCATTGCTTGGATTCCTTGGAAATTGTGAGAAATGAATAGCAGAAGTCAGTGGCTAATGCGCTGAACTTCAAATATTTGGGATAAAGAATTTTATGCTGGCTGAATGGCAAATGAATAATTTTAAAAGAAAGAAAGATGTCTTAAATATTCCTAATATTTTGTGTTATTACAGTATTCTCACAAGCATAGTGCTGCAGAATTATATATGATCAGAAGTACTATATTTATCTTAAAAAATCAGAATACTTTTCTGTATAAGGGTATGAGAAATTATGCATGCTATTAAGGAGTCCAACTGCATAGCAATAGAACTTAAACTTATATACCACTCACAGTGTTTTACAGTACTCCCTGAGCAGTTTATAATGTCATTACCCCAACAATCTGGGTCCTCATTTTACTGATTGGGAAGGATGGAATGCTGAGTCAACTTGAGTTGGTAAGGATTGAACCAGGAGTGCTATTCAGCTGACAGGGTCTGGAGAACTGGTAGTGGAAATTTTGAGTAGTTTGGAGAACCGGCAAATACCACTTTGGCTGGTCCCAGAGTGGGGTCGGAATGGAGATTTTGTAATATCTTTCCCCCAGGAATGGGGAGAGAATGGGGAGTTTTCAGTATCCTTCCCCTGGAGTGGGATGGGAATGGAGATGTTGCAGTATTCTTCCTACCACACCCACCAAGCCACGCCTACAGAAACGGTAATAAAAAAAATTGAATTCCACCACTGGATTAAACTCCTGGCAATGGGCACAGTTAGCCTGAAATACTTCACTTTAACCACTGCACCACCATAGCACAGCAGTCTGTTGAGAATGGATCTATTTGCATGCCAAGGGTGAGATGTGTTGAAGCAACAAATTGTCTCTCATAGAAAAATGTCATAGAAAAATGTGGGATAGGCAGCATCATCACCAAATAGATTTTAACTGGCTGACAAACTGTACTCAGCGAGTATTCCTTAACAGTACTAGATCTATATAGAGGGAAGTAAACAGCGGGGTACCACAAGGTTCCATCTTAAGCCCAGTACTTTTCAGTACTTTTCATAAATGACTTAGATGAGGGAATAGAAGACAGACTCATCAAATTTTCAGATGACACTAAGCTGACATGAATAGCCAAAACCCAGGAAGACAGGATCCAAAAAGACATTGTTCAAGTCTTGACAGACTTGAACAATGGGTCCTATCCAACAAAAGGAAATTTAATGTGGAGAAAAGCAAGGTTTTGTACCTGAACATGAAAAACCAAAGGTACAAATATAGATTAGGCTAAAAAACAGTAACTGTGAGAGGGACCTTGGAGTCCTAGTAGTTCTCACTTAAACATGAATCAGCAGTGTGCGGGAGCAGCCAAAAAAAAAAGCTAATACAATCCTTGGTTGTATAAACAGAGGCATAGAATTGCATAAAGTGTAGTACCACTTTAAGACCATACCTGGAATACTGCATCTAGTTTTGGATACCACATTACAAAAAAGATGTTGAGACTTTGGTAAAGGAACAAAGAAGAGCAACTAAGATGATTAAAGGCCTGGAGATTAAAACATATGAAGAACGGTCACAGGATTGGGATTTGACTAGTCTAGAGAAAAGAAGGACTAGGGGAGACATGATAGCAGTATTCCAGTATTTGAGAGACTGCCACAAAGAGGGGGGAGGGCTCAATTTATTTTCCAAAGCACCAGAGAGCAGGACAAGAAACAATGGTTGAAAACTAATCAAGGAGACAAGCAACTTGGAATGAAGGAGAAAGTTCCTAACAGTGAGGTCAGATAACCAGTGGAACAGCTTGCCTTCCAAAGTTGTGCGTGATTCATTATTGGAGGTTTTTAAGAAACGACTGGACAGTCACTTGTCTAAAATGATGTTGGGTCACCTGCTTGAGTGGGGGGGGGGGGGTAGACTAGAAGACCTCCAAGGTCCCTTCCAGCTTTATTCTGATTGATTGACTCATGATCTAATACCTTTTCCTTCCACTTTTATTCCAAATACAGCAAACTTTTCAGGAAAGAAGAGACTGTCTGAAATGATTGCTTCCACAGATAAAATTGGCTGACAAATATTAATATGATATTATAAACAGCATTTTGTAGTGGGACCTGAAGCTATGTGTAGTCAAGATGAGGGCCACAGGTGCCTTTAGGGCTACTGATTGTTTATGTTGAAATTATTTTACACCTTATATGATATAATTTCCACCATCTCCCCTCTTCTAAATGTCTCTCTCTCATAGTATTTATTTTATTCTATGCATGCTTGTTTGGAACCATGCCCCATTCAACTGCATGACAGTGAGGGTCTCACAGCTCCTATTCTGATGTGAATGTAATCCAAGGTAATTGTAATTTTATTTCTATACTGCCCTTCTCCCGAAGGACTTGGGATGGTGTACAGCCAGTTAAAAACACACAATATACAAACATCAATTTAAAAATAATTTTAAAAAATTAAACACTTTTGTCCGAATTAAAACCCAGAAAATTTAAAACCCAATTTAAAATTGTTTACAGAGATAGTCTGGTCTGGCGGAACAATAGGGTCTTAAGGGCACAGCGAAACACCCAAAGGTCAGAGATCTTACGTATTTCTGGGGGCAGTTCGTTCCATAGGGCAGGAGCCCCCACAGAGAAGGCCCTCCCTCTGGATGTCGCCAGCCGACATAACTTAGCCGATGGCACCCTGAAGAGACCCTCTCTGTGGGAGCGAACTGGCCAGTAGGAGGCTACTGGTGGCAGAAGTCGGTCTTGTAGGTACCTAGGTCCTAAGCCATGGAGCGCTTTAAAGGTGGTCACCAACACCTTTACTAAAAAGTACACCAGTATTTTTTATATTTAATGATGTCCAATAGCATATCTCCTTGAGTATTAATATCAGCCAGCTAGACATGCTTCCACTGCTCTCCCCTGGAATAATTATATTAAACAAAGAAACAAGTAAGAGCCTTGTTGGCTGTGATACCTGCAGCAGCTAGGTTAACAGCAATTTTGGATTCAATTTAACACCAAGATGTATGTATAAGTGTCTCCTATTAGTAGAGCCAGTGAAGAACATATGAATGCATGCTAATAAAAAGTCATAATTATATCATCAGCTTTATATATTTATTTAATGCCACAGCAAAAGTCACTGAGTTTTCTCAGTAAAGTTTCCAGGGAGTCTTATATTGAATCCCTCTTTTTTGAAATGCAGTTGGGGGAAGTACCCTGAGAAAATCAGCAATCATGAAAAGCTTTATGTCCCATTCATTCTTGGCTAGCACTGGTGGGTGCTAGTGGTTAACTTTCAGATTTTGTTTTAATTTGGATTCGTTTTTCATTTTTATTTGATAGCTGGGTCCTGAGTTAGCCATCAAATGGAATTTCCAGCCACAAAAGAATGGATATCACAGGAAATTCTTCTCCCCAGGCCCAAAATAGTTTTTCTGAATTGGAATAGAGATGTTAGCTGCAGTAATAGCAGAATGTATCTCCGAATCTGACTTCTACCTTTAAATCAGTGGAATTGTATCCCTGAACAAACAAACAAAGAAAACGCCCTCCCATCCTCAGAAGCATTATTAAGGTTTAAATTTGTTTATTGCTTGAGTGTTATTTTAACTCTGCTGGGTCCAGGCCCAGAACATGGGATACAGTTTGTTTGTTGTTTGTTTGTCCATCATATTTCTAACCCACCATTCTGACTTAACTGACTCTGGAGGGCTTAAAGGTAAAGATAAAGGTTTCCCTCGCAAATATGTGCTAGTCGTTCCCGAGTCTAGGGGGCAGTTCTCATCTCTGTTTCAAAGCTGAAGAGCCAACGCTGTCTGAAGATGTCTCCATGGTCATGTGGCCAGCATGACTAAATGTCAAAAGCGCACAGAACGCTGTTACCTTCCCACCAAAGGTGGTTCCTATTTTTCTACTTGCATTTTTTATGTGCTTTCAAACTGTTAAGTTGGCAGAAGCTGGGACAAGTAACAGGAGCTCACCCCATTACAAGGCACTAAGGATTCAAAACGCTATGCTGCTGACCTTTCGATTGACAAGCTCAGCATCTTAGCCACTGAGCCATCACATCCTCTGGAGGGTTTACAATACAAGAAACATCTCATAATATAAAGCATAAATAAGAACAATGTTAACAGCACAATTAAAAAAGTTAAGCTAATGATGTTAAAAGATAAAGAGTTAAAAAGGCAGAGAAATACCCTCACGATGGCAACTATTCTCAGGGCGTCAAAGCACTCTCCTGCTCCCATGCCAATCGGCAGAGTCTCTTAATGAAGCCCTCATATATATATAGTTGGCTTTTTATTTAAAACCAAAACTAATATGCTTGTGTTCATGTGTATATCAGTATTACAAACTTTCCCTTTTTGTCTTTGAGTCAGTGTTGATTCCTTGGAAATTGCATAGACAACTTCCTGTAGGGTTTTTTGGCAAAAGTTTGGAAGTGGTTTACTAAAATATTTTGTGATTCCTAAGGCTAAGAAAGGACTGGCTTTGTGCTTAAGGCAGAACTAGAATTTCAATCTCCATGTTTTTAGCCTAATGCCTTAACCACTAAACCACTTCCCAGATATACATATTCTATACTCCTGGGTAATTCTTTCAAATGAGCTGCATCAGAATGCTTGGTATTGAAATGAAACGGATATACATGCAAACTTAGGGACCAAGCCAGAAGCAGCTTCCAAAGTAGCCATACAAGCTTGCAAAAAAAGAAAGAAAGAAAGAAAGAAAGAAAGAAAGAAAGAAAGAAAGAGAAAAGAAAAAAAAGAAAAAAAGACACAAGTGTTACAACAATTTCAAGAGAGATCATCATGTGTTTTCTAGAGTGTTGCAAAGGTCTACTTTCAAAGTATTGGCACATTCCTAATACTCTAAATTCATTTATTCTTATAAAAGAATATCCACAGTATACTGTAGAACCATCCTGAATTTCTATAATTCATCTGCATGTACTGAAATTACAAAACTGACTAGAAAGCCAAACTCTGGAAGACAACAAGCCAAATCCCAGCAGCACAGCCTAGATTCTAACATATCATCTTGGAACAACAACAACAAAAAAGATAAATAAACACAGAGAAAAGAATAAAACTCAAATGAGTCTGTGGCTGCTGTGGTATAATTTTTGTGGAGCTTATTCTGACAAGTGTCTCAGAAGAGCAGTATTATATCTCTTCCAATCCACTGCTTTTGAAGTTTATGTTAAAAAATTATACTTAGTTTCAAAAATAAACAGCAAACAACTATTGTTTCAAAAATAAACAGCAAACAACTATAGAAAATGTGCACTATTCCTTCAAGGAAATTTAATTCAATCTTTTTGGAGAGAAGGTAAATGTCAAAGAACTTTTTTTTTTAAAAAAGAATCCTAATTCACTGTTCAGAGTTTTGAATAATATTTGTGTTATTCCCTGGTGTTTTATCATTACTACTTAGCACAGAAAAACAAGGGATTGCATAAATTTTATTAGGCATAGATTTATTTAAAAGCAACTCTAGGATGTTTTGAGTTACAATGGTGCCCGAGGACATTTCCACATCATTACCACGGCTTCCCAAACAGTCCCCAATCGTGTACTTACCACAATTATTGCAAGACTGCATTATCTTCAGCTGACCTATCAATTTCTAGCCAATGTCTCATCCTGTTCTTTTTTCACATTATGACATGTCAGTTCATGGTGGGGAAAAAGAAATAAATATGGTTTATTTATTTATAGAATAAAGCCATCATGGCGTTCCAGAAACATTGCAACCAAGGAGAGGCCTAGAGCTGGATGTTCCCACCAATTGGAACATTATTCAAATTCCAAAATTCATGAAGCCCAATGATCTAAAGTACCAAAATATGAAATTTACAATATGAGACTTAAGGCAGCCAAAGGTAACTCCAGCACTCGTGGTGGGACAGGGGAGAGAAAGAATGGTGTGTGGCACCAAAGTCCCCGGTTAAAGTCTTTTGATTAGCTGGGCCTAAATACTTAGAAATGTTTCCAACAAGAATTCTATTCCATAGCAGTGGAATTTTAGCAGTGTTTGTTTGATTCACTTTGATTTTCATTTTGTGAATGTAGCCTGGAAAAAAATTGATTGCAAAGAACAAAAATACCCTCATAATGAAGAGATGTTGATCAGAATGGTTGTATGTGAGGATCACATCTTTAAAATCTACTGTCAGATGAAGAAGGAGCAAGCCATGGCCTTTGAATGTGTGTGCAGGAAAAAGCATAAATCAGGTCTATAACCAATCTAGTGCTCAGGACCAGGATGTTCTCTCATAATGGAATTTATCTTCTTCCATTCCCTGCAACATTTTAATAGATCTTGAAATAAACCCCTCCATGCAAACTGTTTGCTCTGTTGAGTAAGATTCTGCACAGAACATTTTAACTTAGCAAATAAATTCCATAACTGCAAATGGATTACCATGCCTCTTTTATGCCCAGAGCTTTGAGGAACTGAGAAACCAGGCCTGCAAAGCAAAGGTGGATTTATTTATTTTTAACAACATACTTATGAGAGTGCTAGTTTACATTCAGAACCATCCTCTTGTGGTCATCAGTGTATTCCCACCAACCCCCAGCAAAGGCAGATGCTCCTTTTTATTTGATATGAATACGTGAAACATTCAGTCTAAACAATAGATCAAGAGAAGGTGTGTAGCCAACTCAGACAGGTGCACATTCAAGCGATTTTAGTGGCATTCATCTCAGTTCCATTCAGATAACATTTCACATTCTTCAAGAGAAAATCTTTTATACTTTGAACATGTTCTTCTCTTAAGAAGATGTGCTTTTATTTTTATTTATTTATTTATTTTTTGCAAAAGTTATTTCATTTATAGCCAGACAACGCTCAATCTGCTTTCAACAGATAATTCTTCTTTAAGGTATATAATCAGCTTCCACTCCCAAAATAATAATAACAATCTTTCCTTAAAAGAAAAATATACCCGTGCTTGAGCTGATATATTCTAGCTAATGCAGTAGATGTGAAATTCTTGATGCTTTAATTATGATAATTGCATTTTAAAGGATGGAGATTTTCTATTTGATGGAAAACATAACCAATTTAGTAAATACTGGACAAGTTGTGTCTCTTTGTAGCCATTGTTTATTAGTAGGCTACTCTGCTGCCCATCTACTCCAAAAATAAATCCCCCAAAAATCTTTGCAGATCACAAAAAATAACAACACAGATGGAATATCTACAAGGCAAAACATCTAAGAAATCACACATCTAGAGAGATCAAAGGAGACATCTTAACAGTAAGTAACATATTGACTCATCAAAGCTGTGTTTCATCTTAATGCCTACACAACCTCATCTCATTTATTTTTACCATTCCAAAGATACCTTATTGCTCTATCCATTGCCAATCCCAGAGCAACAAACTAACCAGATGATCTACCACTATCCCTACTCCAATTCCTTTGCAAATATTTAACAGTGATATTATTGATCAGGTGATCAACTGATCACCTGATCAACTGGTGATACTTCAAACCATATAGCAATACTTTCCAAATATTTAAGAGTATATAGATAAATGACTTGAAGCTTAAGCAGTAACCTCCACATTTGGACATTACTTACAGTGTGTATTATATATTATTTATAAATACAACAAAGAACGTCCAAATTAAATATATGAAACGGTGGCACAGAAACAACCCAAGACAGAATGTGAAAGTATGCTAAAAAGTGAGAGGAAGAAATGGAAAGGAAAGGGAAAGTTTGATTGTTTCAAAGATTTAAAGAAAACCTTTTTTGCTTTCTCTAAGTATAATACAGAATACATTGCCAACTACTCATAAGATATTATAATAATGACTATTTTACAGCCAGTTTATATGATCAGATCAGTGAAATGGTATTTCAGTGCTGGCAGGAAGATTTTTCTAAAGTGAAATCCTGTAAAATAAAACAAACAACACATTTCTCTTTATTCAGAAATCCCCCAAAAGTAATCTAGATGCAGAATAACAAAACTTTGAAACTTTCTCCCTACGTTATTTTTGGTAGAGCAGTCCATGGTGAGACCACAGGGAATGGTTAATTATTGTCTTCTGGTGGTTAATAAAACTCCCAGCAGGTAGAAAAACTAAGAAAGTAGACATGACTACCATATAATAACCCCTGTTATTGAGGAGATGCATTTCTTTTCATAATGTCCATTGTTTATTAATATTATCAGGAGAGGTTTATCTTTGCATACCACCATCTCATTTAGAAGTGCCTTGTCCCTACATTGTGGAAAGGAGTTCCTGTTGATAGTATAGATAAAAGCAGAATCACTACCACCAGCAATACTAAATACCAACAGCAACAAAAAACAGCATAGATAAAGCACATACTGGGTTTTTAGAGGACATTTGCTGCATATGAAACAGGGCCAAAGTTTAACTCAATATATAGACCAGACATTGACAAGTTCTGACAGGTATAAGATTAACATAGTCTTACACTTGGAAATGGAAGACATACAATAAAAGGTGGAGAAATGGAAGAGATATAATAAATGGAAGACATACAATATAAGTGAGAGATGCAAATGAGAACAAGATGATTAGGATCCTGAACAATTAAATCATTCCATAATTACATGAAGGAACTGAAAGAATTGTTTTCAATTTGAAGTATTCATTTGTAGAGAAGGCTGATTGTGTAAGCAAGGAGACCAAAAGTTGGATGAACTTTCATCCAAATTTACTTACAAAGCTGAGAAAGAATTTCAGAGTGAAAGCATCCAAAATCAGGTATCCTTACTAGGAATGCCATTTAAAATAGACAACTGCCTATTGCAATGGGAAAACCAGTTGGACCCAAACTCCTTCTTCTGTTTGAAGAAGTTGGTGGATGCATAGGCAGCACGAGCACAGAGCAGATCTGTAGCTGGAGATCATGAATTTTCCATTCAATTTGAACCTGCTGGACCTCAATGGAAGGGAAAGAAAATAACACTCAGTTCTCAAGAAAGCCAACCAGGTAATTCTCATGGGCCCCCATGAAGGCATAGTTTTATTTAAGTCCTTTTGGAGGGAACCATAGAAATATAGCATTACTTTTCCATTCACCTGGATCACATTTAATTGGTTTTGGTTTTTTTTTTCATTTGTTTCAGTGCTACATTGACCGCAGTGGGTGATAAAGTACACTTATCCTGCCTGTATTACTTTCTATGTAAATATACAGGGGTTTTGGTCCTCCTTGTGTGGATTGAGGGCCTTGAACAGATAGGACAAAATGTCCTTTATTATAGAGTTCTGTGTCTAATAATCTCAACAAAAATTAATAAAACATGCATGGACTGAATGAAAAAAGAAGCATTCAATAAGAAGAAGTTTTCATTAAGAACTCTTCTATTTGAATCTCTGTTCATTGTTGTAGTTAAGCAAGAATGAAATGACAAAAAGGGCCCTCTTGTTCTCAGTTGCCATAAATCCTAAATTAGATTGCTTTATTGTAGAGATTAGAATATAAAAAGCAGCTTCAGGAATGGTGAAAAAGAAACCTTATTATTATTATTATTATTGTGTCTCTCTCTGTGTATTTTCCTTTCCAAAATTATTCATTCTGGTACAATAGATAATTCTTATGAAGTTGATGTAAGGGAGGTAATAAGCTACAACTTTCATTCATGCACATAACACAAACTATTGTGGATGTTCTTTTCTTTTTCATCACCCATATAACTCTACTGCCAGCAAACACGTTTATCAGCAAGCTGTCTCTTCAAAAAGACTTTTTAGATTAATATGTATTTCAGTAGCATACGCCCTGGTACCATAATTTCAGCCAAACTACAAACCACAGAGCAGCTTTCCCCAAACTAGGTGTGTCACCAGGTACATATCCAATTTCTAAAATTCTCAGCAAGGCCAAGTTAGCTGGGGAATGAAGCTGGGATTCACAGATTTAGAAGGTTCTAGATTGGTCCAAAGATGCTTTAGGGAAATTAAGATGGTGGCTGTAATTGGAGCCATTATAGCACTACAAATTTTGGGGAAACATCATGGATACTATGTGGTATGGATATGCAAGGGAAGGGCAAATTGTATGTGATGACTCAATATGCAAATACCACAGATTACTACTTCCTTTAAACATTGGGAGTCAAGTACCTAATTATAATATAAACACAAAAACCTTACCATATGCTACTTTAACATTGTTGTGGTTAACTATGGATGGCCTGGGTGTGGTGACAGTTGTCAGTTCTGATATGTCCAAATTTAAGACATTGGGAGTCAAGTACCTAATTATTGTATAAGCACAAAAGTTACCATATGTCACTTTAACATTGTTGTGGTTAACATTGTTGTGGTTATGGATTGTCTGGGTGTGTTGACAGTTGTCAGTTCTGATATACCCAAGTTTAATAATAATGTTATACTATTGTCTTTCTTTTACTTCTGTTTTCTTCTTCATTAGTTTGCTGCTTCCCATAGTGGTTGTTTGAAGACAACTTCAGATTTATGGGGTAAACCCTAAAGCCCAATGTTAATAGAAATCATTATGTTTACCTTCATACAAACACCTCCCTCAGTGGCTATCATGGTTACCAAGGAGGCAGCATGGATTGTGTAAAAGTGCTAAATCTTAAGAGGCTCAGAGGCTCAAACCCACAACCTATTAAGATCTTTTGTGGATTTGACCCAGATGTATTCATTGCCACTTAGAAGTAATATTCTGAAAATTGAAACCAAAGTACACAAAACATGTTACTCAATACATGAACATTCTGACCTACATAAGATGCACAACTTCAAAACCCAGACTAATTGTTGTTCTCCAGGGTTGCCAGTTTTTCCACACCTAATCAATGAGACCTTAATTAGAGCATCACTTGATGTTTCCACGCAATGGATGAATATGGAAAAGTTCAGTACATTAACACAAATTGTATTGTGAGGTCACACAGATTTTGGTTTTCAGTGCTGTTAAAATAATTAAACAAACTCCATTGCCTTTTGTAATAGACTACCAAAAAACAGAACAGAGCACACAAAGAACAAAAAATCATTTATAGCCACTTATATCAATATAAATGAAAATTTTCACAGGCACATCATCATTTTAAAGCCAACCAGTACTTTAAAAAAACACTGCTTGCAAACATATTTTATAGTTATGAACAGAAAGCTTGTGACTATTTTAAAAAGCAGATCATCCTAAAAATGGGATTATGTCATATGGATTTTTTTTTTTTTTAGTTTTCCCAATATCAATGTGGCTCCTGGCGTGTATCTTACTGGCATGTGAATAAGGCTGTGTGGTCAGTGGTTAATTAAGAGCTTCAGAAAATCATTATAACATGGTATACAATCACAGAGGCACAGACACTCATCAAAGAGTATTAGTAAATAACAGAGCATCCCAATCTATTAGACAGCAGAGTGCATCTTTTAATGTGTACTTAAAACATTTGCATTTCCTGAACAAATATCAAAGGAGAAAAGGAAGGAGCAAGGAGGATCATTACCTCTTGCTTAAAGCAAACCTGCACTAGTGTATCATCTTGGCTGGAATCTGAGAATAGTCTACTGACATGCAAATTAGCCAATCTGACACAATACGTTTACATCAAGAACATCCTCATGGCTTGTTGAGAAGAAGCATGGAAATAGCTATTGATCCCCATCTAAGTCAGTCCTGCTTTACTACCCTTCCATCATTGAGAAGGTGACTTAATTTGCTTTTACTGAACCTTATTCAAATAAATATGTTAATTTAAAAAAGAGAAACTGCCAACTTTTTTAACATAAATATTATAGAAGAGACTACATTATTTCTGGACATTTTAAGTCTTTTTGTTCACCAGAGATAGATAACAAAAGTCCTTGCCAGCTCTATGTGAGTGAGTGTTTCTTACTTGGCTTATTGTTGATTAAATGAGTCTAAGAGTGGATTGGGTAGATCACAACAAATTGTGGCAAGTACTGTTGTTGTGATGGTACTCCCATCACAACAAAGAGATGGGAGTACCAGATCATCTTATTTGTCTCTTGAGAAACCTATATGCAGGTAAAGAAGCAATAGTGAGAACCGGACATGGAACCATCAATGGTTCGGCAAGGCTGTATACTGTTTCCCTGCCAATTTAACTTACATGCAGAGTACATCATGATAAAGATGGGGCTAGATAAATCACAAGTTGGAATTAAGATTGCTAGGAGAAATATCAACAACCTCAGATATACAGACGATTACCACTCTAATGGCAGAAAGTGAAGAGGAACTAAAGAGCCTCTTGATGCAGGTGAAGGAGGAGAGTGCAAAGTTGGAACTCGACATTAAAAAAACTAAGATTATGGCATCTGGCCCTCTCAATTCCCGGCAAATATATGGGAAAGAAATAGAAGTAGTGACAGATTTTATTTTCCTGGGCTCCAAGATTACCGCAGATGGGGACTGCAGCCAAGAAATTAAATGATGCTTGCTCCTGGGGAGGAAAGCTATGGCAAGTCTAGACAGCATACTAAAAAGCAGAGACATCACCCTGCCAACAATAGTGAGTATAGTCAAGGCTAAGGTTTTCCCAGTTGCAATGTATGGCTGTGAAAGTTGGACCATAAGGAAGGCTGAGCACCAAAGAATTGAGGCCTTTGAACTATGGTGCTGGAGAAGATTCCTACATGGCCCTTGGACTGCAAGGCAATCAAATTTGTCAGTCCTAGAGGAGTTCAACCCTGACTGCTGTTTAGAAGGCCAGATCCTGAAGATGAAACTCAAATACTTTGGCCACCTAATGAGAAAGAAGGACTCATTGAAGAAGAGCTTAATGCTGGGAATGATTGAGGGCAAAAGAAGGACGACAGAGAATATGGTGGCTGGATGGAGTCACTGAAGCAGTAGGCTTCAATAGAATACATTCTATTGAAATTTGCTCTATAATAAAGATTGTACTGAAGTAATAATGTTCCAATAATAAAGTTATTCAGCTGGGAAGATCGAATCACATACACTTCCAAATCATATACCAAAGGGAGTTTCAAATACCAATGTTTGCCACCTTGCCTGAAATTTCTTTATCCCCTCCAGATTTACCATGACCCCAAGGATTGCCACGATCCTAAGAATTCAGTAAATCAAAGTTTGATATAAACGGGAAATGGTTCCATGAGTCCAAAATGGTATTAAAATTTGAAAATCCTAATG
Organism: Masticophis lateralis; assembly: GCA_030761175.1. Lineage (NCBI taxonomy): Eukaryota > Metazoa > Chordata > Lepidosauria > Squamata > Colubridae > Masticophis > Masticophis lateralis. The sequence continues at coordinate 307,393,734 of JAUDYJ010000001.1, read as the reverse complement.
CTTAGCAACTTTTGGTTGATGTAATACAATCATGCACTGGAAATGAATGAATCTGGTCTAATTATTTCAGGAAGGAAGGAAATGACTTTTTTTTTCAAATTGGGTTGCAAATGAATTCAATCATAGGAAAGAACCAGTTAAATGTTATTCATGTAATGTTATTCAGCCCTCAAATTATTACTGCTTTTTTTCTGCATAAGTATTTATAATTTCTAGTTAACAGCTTTTGATCATGCCATTATTCTTTCTAACTATTCATCTCTGTTGAGTAAATTATTATGTTAATCACCATCTTTGACTTTCTAAGACAGCATTAAGCCCAGCTCGTAGAACATGTAAATACTGCAGAGTTGATTTTCTATTAAATGCAAGTGGAGGTTGCCCCACAAAATCACAAAAACCACAAAGGCATAATCAATGTCATTAAAAAGGTACACATTAACATCCAGTTATGTAATTACTTAACAATTTAGAGGCCATCATATACATGAAAATAATATGGCTGTATAATGTAGTTGAAATAATATTTCTGAAAACAGATGCTTTTTCAGCCATCTGTAGCATGTCTGTTTGTACTCCAGTCTTATTCCTTGCTTAGAAGCCAACATAAATAAAACAGACACACAAACAAATGTTTCATGAATGGTATGGGTAAGATAAGCCCCATTTATTTATTTATTAAACTTGTATACCATCCCTCTCGTCAGAGGCAACTCTATTGATTAATAATAATCAAATATTATTTTTCTGTCTCTAAGAATGCAGAAATTGTTTTCCACATTATTAGATCTTTCTTTCTGGGCCCTTAGTCATCTGTTCAAAATTTATGTTAAGTTTCCAAAAATTAAATTTTCCTTTGCTAGTCAGCTGTTGAGACCAGACCTTGTGGTTAAAATAATAATAATAATAATAATAATAATAATAATAATAATAATAATAATAATAATAATAATAATAATAATAATAATAATAATACCCAGCTTTAACCAAAACTTAAATATCTTCATTTATACCAGGGGTGTCAAACTGGTGCCCTATGGGCCGGATGCATCATACGCAGGCCATGCCCCCCTGGCTCCACAAAGAGAAAAAATATTGCGGTACATAGTAATACATCACGTGACATGAATGAGTTTGACACCCATGATTTAGACCATAAATTCAACTTTTTAAATCCAATCTCTAACCAGAATGCTGCGTTCAGAACACAACATGCCATCTGAAACACTTTTATTTGGAACTTGGTGTGAATGTTCTCAAATTAATTAACTACCTTAATTGATGTACACTTCATAAAGGATTTATGCAAGAGGCTTAATCGTAAGAAGTTTGGTAACGATTGGAATGGGTTCCCTTTGTGTATAAGGTTACACAATACACTAAAATCACAAACCTTATACACACCTACACTCTAGGCATCTGATCCATGTTGACATAATAGTTCTCCCTAGCATAGAACTGACAATTCCTACCTCATTAGCATTACAGAATGTTCTTATGTACTTTCTGGTTTAAATGTAAAAAGATTATCTTTCATTTCCTCAGTGAATGAAAAAAAAATCCCTAAATAGTTGTCGCATAACATTTTTTTGTTGTTCTAGATTTCAAACCTTTGTCCATTGTTGATACATATCACAGTTCTAGGTCTTTTTGGAAAATGTCACAATTTTGGTTCTATTGCAATTTAACTGTAACTACTGCTTTTTGTAGGTCAGGCTATTGTTATTTGCCTTACTATTATCCATATTGGAATCTATTAATCTAATGAAACAAAAATATTACATTCTTATTGGTTTTGGTCATTTGTCTCATCTCTTCAATTTATTTAATATAGAGTTCTAGTGTTAGGGAAACACTAACTGCTAATTAATTTGAACAGCAGTTGTTCTATGAAGACTAAATACATGTGCATTGAGTATTAACATTGGCAGGATTAAATAAATCTCAGAAGCCCTATTCCTTCAGTAACAAAATGGAGGTATAAAATGCATCTACATGGCCAGATAATTACATGATCACTTCTTACTACTGTTTTCTTCAAAGAGTGAGCTCCCTTCTCATGTATAGGCCAGAACAGTGGTACTGATGACTCCTAGGTAATATGAACTGTTCACAGAGTCTTGGTCTAAAAGATTCTCCAAAAATCATAAACAATCTATCATGACTGTATTTATCAAATTAAAATGAAATCAATAAAAGAATTGCTTTGTGTTTGTCTTATCTGTTTCTCTGTACTAGTACTGTTTTTGATTGTTTTAGTTTTAGAATGCAGTCCCCATTATATTAAAGACTAAAATCATCCTTATCTTGAAAAAGTCCCACATCCTTTAGAAAAACATGTTGTACCAGATGTTACTAAATCTCAAGTACCTTAAAAATATTTGTGATCTATCACATAGGTTTATTCATTCAGATCTAAAACCTGAGAATGTTAAAATATTTATTTACATACTTACAATATATTATTGCTTATGAGCAACTATTGATCTGGATTTAAACTACATAGAAAACTAGCAAGGTAAGTTTCCTCACTTGGAGGGAATGTCTTGGGATTCTATACCATACATGGCATATACAAAAAGAGAGCAAAGACATACTACAACAGCATCAAATAATGGTTGAGGAAGCCAGAAGTGCAAGAAGCAGAACTTTGTATTTCCCTCAACTGAGGAGGAGGGGGAGGAGGAGGAGGAGGAGGATCTGGATGCAGTCATGTTATATCTACTTGCTTAGATGAAAACATTCTTGGCAGTTCCAAAATTAGGTAATAAAATTTTCCAAGTCTTATATCCATGATGGCAAACCTATGGCATGCATGCCACAGGTGGCAGGCAACACCCTCTCTTTGGGCACACGAGCTGATGCCCCAGTTCAGCTCCGCCATGCATGTGCATGCGCCTCCCACTGGGCAACTGGTCATTGGGTCTCTGCCGTGCGAGGGCGCATGCAAGGGGGCTATGTGCACATGCATGTGTGTGTGAGTGCGCGGGGGCTGGTGTGTATGTGTGGGATGACGGGTGCATGCGGGGGCCACATGCGCATGTGTGCGGGTGCAGGGCATGTGTAGGGAGCCACATGTGCATGTGTGTGGGGGATGGGCACATGCACAGGGATGCAGGGCGCATGTGTGGGGGCACTTACACATTGTATTTTGGAGGTTCATGCGCTTTGGGCACTTGATCCGGAAAAGGTTAGCCATCACTGTCTTATATAATATATACATTACCATGTATGTATGGTAATGTGAATCTAATTATTTTCTGATTTTATCTTTTCAGAAGGTTCTTGGAACTCTATTGAAATATAAGCTATATTAATCATTAGATATGAGGGCATTTTGAATGTGAACAATTAGTTAAGTTATTGACCTAGAAATTAGAAGACTATGAGTTTTAGTCCCATTTTAAGCATGAAAGCCAGCTAGTGACTATGGGCCAGTTACTCTCTCTTAGCTTAACCCACCTCACAGAGTTGTTATTGTGGGGAAAATAGAAGAAAAAAGTTGTATTAGGTATGTTTGTCCCCTTGAGCTTCTTATAATGCAAAATGGCAGGACATAAAAAATATCCTTAAACAAATCAATGACACACGTACATTATTTTCCCCCAATCTGATTTTGAAAAAACTTACACACAATTGCATATAAAGAACCCTTGTAAATATTCATTACGTTCTACCAAAATTTAGTCATTCTTGACAAGATTTGGATGACTGAGAATGATCTTTGTGTTTACATCCCTGTTAATCCTTTTTATACCCTCTTACATGTTCGGCTTAATTCAGTACTTAGTAGTTTGATCATCAGACGCAAGTCCAAGCTGTGGTTTGATGGATCAATGTTGTGAATCATATCAGCCAAATTTAATCTCTTTGTTCAGGGTACATTTGTTAGTTCTGAATTCCACTTGAATATTTATTTCTTTACTCATTGCTGTATTTGTTACACTAAATGAACCATTACTTATTTAGTTCCATGTCTCTCGGCAAGTCTCTTAAGACCTATCAGTAGTCACTCTGTTAGCATGGTTATGCTACCAGAAATCTTAAGGACACTGAAAACCATTTGGGGATTTGGAGGAGAAAGGTTCTTCACAGACATTCTTGTCTTGTGGCTCAGCACAAAACAGACAATAAAGATTCCTAAGAATTCTAGACCTCAGCCTATTCAGGTGTCAGGTTTCATTGCGTCCAAATGGATTTGATGTAACCTTAGTTGTGTAAACCCATGGCTTTGTGGTGAGCTTGATATCTCCCTAAAGGGCCTGGAATGTGATGGCAGCTGTTTGGCTGCTTTCTTCTATATTTTTAAAAGATTCCACAGTGTTCTAAATTATACCTCCCATATATCTGATAGCTGCCATCTGCTCACTGTTTTATCTGGATCTAACTAATACTAAAGCCAGACCAATGATGAAGGGTGGCTGTTTAATGTCAGCAACTTTATCGATAATCAGTATTTGGTCCTTTTTGACCAAACTGACTGATCAGCAGTTAAACCACTTCAAGCATCAGCCATGAAAGTAAGGCCTTGGGGTACTAAAACCAGATAGTGAAATTATCTTTGATCAATATGATATTTTCTCTTAAAACTCACTCATCCTTTGGCAAATACATTGAGGCCAATCATAGGAAGTAGATATATCATTTTAAAATTATCTCTAAATCTTACCTCCAATCACCTCAACACAAAGTATCAGTTTCCCCCAATCAACTCAATAAAACAAATATTTTATTTGTTTTTAATTGTTATTTTTTTAACAAACATGTAAAATAAATACTATATAAAGAAACACGGATTAAGCCACACATAAAAATAAATAAATGTGATTTAATAAGATAAAAATAAGGAGAAAAAAACATTGTATTTTATGAAGTTAATATTATTCTCTTTGTCCAAGATATTCTAAAGCAGAATACATGGAACCCAGTTTTAAAATTCATTAAAATATAAAGCATAGCAATATGAAACTACAATTATTTTAATATTTAATATTAAATATTTTGTACTTAAGTACTTAATATTAAATAAGTATTTAGTATTTGGGAAACAAAATAAAATTTTATATTATACAGAAAAACTAAGTGAAAAGCTTATATCATACTCAGTTCCATTAAGCAAAAACTAATCTAAATAATAAGATCTGAAAATAAACTAGACATAGAGGAAAGTATGTTATGAAAAAAAGGGATATTATAAGATCTATGTTCTTGTGTTATTTTATTGGTTGAATAAATCCCATATTAATTCAATTCATTCCAAATCCTTATACTGAAATAATGCTAAAAAACATTGGGTCGGCTATCTAAGAACAGTGTGATCAAAGTTTTTATGATTCTCTCTCTCCTCCTCTCTCCCTGGCTAATGGTTACAACACTTAAAAGTGATGTAATGATATCACTAGAAGGAACAAAGCTGGATTCAGGAGTGGATTTCAAAACCCATCACTACCAGTTCTCTTGTGAGCACATGCAAACTCAGGTGGGTGGGTGGGCGGAGCCTCCTGCCACTGCCGCTACCGGTTTTCCCAATCTGGGACAACCTGGTAGCAACCCACCTCTGCCTGGATTGTTTTATCATTCTTATGCATTATAAGTTTTTATGTTTTGCTTTCTTAACATTAAGCATTGGTAAATCTGTTACAATCTTAATGAATGTAATTCATTGCCATAATTTCCCTTTTCACTGAATTTTAGTCACATGGCCTTGTGAAACCAGAGCAGGGGAGATGATGTTTATTGTCTGTCTATCTGTCTGTCTGTATCTGTCTGTCTGTATCTAGCTGTCTGTATCTAGCTGTCTGTCTGTCTCTATTCTGTTCCCCTTCCTCACACAGGCAAACGTAATATCAAGTATGCCTGCCAATATTTTATTAGGTAAACAGATTAGAATTCTTGGCAGACAAAGGTTTTGGTAGCAAACTGCCAAATGCCTGCCAAGACCATGTTCACTCCCATAAAGCAGATGAGGACTTATCCAGGAGCAACAAATTATCCACGAGACAAGAGTTTAGTCAATGTTCAGTCCAAAATATATCCAAGCTGAATTTCAGAGATCACGATGTGACTTTCAGGGTTTAACTTGGTCCGTCACAAAGCCTGAAGAGCAATCCCACCCACTTTTATTCCTGGTGGGGCGTGGCTCCATGACTCAGCTCAATCTCTGGCCCTCCCATGCCTCTTCCATTGCTGTGCATGCTTCTCTCTCCGACGCTGCCTGGGATCAAGCCAGGATTCATCATCCTCACTCCCTATCAATTGGTGCTCCAATATGCCTTCCTCCTGGCACATCCCAGGCTGTTCCTCCTGGCCTTTGGATGGAACCTGAGACATTGCCAGAGAAGAGAGTCCTGGAGAGGGAGGCCTTGTCAGTTCCTCCCCTTCACCTTCTGAGTCCTCTTCTTCTGTTAGGATAGGCTTGGGAGTCGGGGTCACAACACTCTCTCTTTCTCCTATCTATCTATCTATCTATCTATCTATCTATCTATCTATCTATCTATCTATCTATCTATCTATCATCTATGGGGTGTGTGGGTGTATGTAGGTGTGTGTATATGCAAAGACAATTCATGTTGCCTGTTGTCCTTGGGTTTCTTAAACTTGGCCTAGAAAACAAAGATATGAAATGCTACTTGCCAGATAGATATCTATTATCAGAGACAGTTTTCCTCTTGATACAAATGGTTGAGAATAATGTATGGCAAGATGCTAGTAATAGTATTCATGGCCGACCTATGAACTCCCCAAAGCAATAACACATTTCTTACACTTACCATGTTATTGCTAGGACAAAATGCCAGACAATGAGATCATGGCAGCCTCAGTTTACATTACACCAATGATGGGAAAAACCTTAGAAACAGTGCTGCTTTTGGGGGGAATTAAGGACCACCATGGGCACCACAGTTCGAAGGGGGGAAATGACAGATATAAAATGTCTTTGAATATTAGTAGCTCGGATTGGTAGTTCTGTTGTTGGTTTGAGCTCCGAACTTGGCAATTTGGTTGCAAGCATTTTGTCCCCATTTGAGGAGACATCTTCAATGCACAGTTGTAACCCAGGCAAAGTGAAGGAGAGAAAGGGAATTCCTGGGAGCCTGGTTTTCCACCAATAAATCAATAAACAGACACACTGATATTGACTCACTCTACCAACCACTTAGAATGAAAGAACAACATCAACCACGATCCCAAAGGCAGCATTTAAACACCAACAAACAGCCATGCTGCAAGCAAAGTTATAACTCGACGGATCACAAGAAATCGGACATCACATGCAGCCGATCAAATCAACCCGAAAATAGACCATGACATCATCAGAAGACATCTGAACAACAACACCAGTACTAATTTACATCACACAGATGGTACTGAAAACCAAGGACTCAGCAACTACAGTCAGCCCATCACACAACCCGAAATCAGACCAGGAATCACAAAGGTATTTAAAGGCCAGTGCTGCCCCAGACAAGCACAATCCAAAGTGCACTGAAGATGTCTCCTTGAATGGAGATGAAACATTTGCAGCCAAATCATCAACAACATGATAGATATGTTAGACATCATGATACAGACTGTTTACCTTTTATACTTATGCCTAAATAACAGGATGTAAATGTGAAAGGCTAGCGTGTGCATTAGGATATGACAGTGTTTTGGTATTGTGTGTGTTTGTGTGGGTGTGAGTGTATTTCATTGTGCCAGATGTCTATAATAAATATAGCAGTGATGCAAACTGAAAGCTCAAAATTTCTATTCCCCCTGTCCCTGCAGGATTTAGAATAATTATTTTTTTAAAAAGAATTATATTGAGATTAATTTAGTCCCTCACAGCTTTATTATTGATGTTCTTGACAAGACAGAATTATGTGTCATCAATTTTTGGCAATTAGAGTTAGAATGTATTCTGAATATCATAATGAAGTTCCTCAAATTGCATGCACAGATCAACTTTGATGATGTCTGGGTCAGTGGGTGGAGCCTCCCACTAGTTTACTACTGGTTCTTGCGAACTGGTCTGAACCAAGGGCAACCCACCACTGGTTAACATATGATATATCTTGAGGCATAATGCTTGATCACACATTTCCCTTTTTACAATCAGGAATTTTCTTGCTGAGTGGTTTTTAAAATAAAAGAAATGTAAGAGATGTTGACTACAGATATAACCTATAGAAATTTCTATGCTTGCCATGGTTGCAGATTGTGACTTGACATCAAGGCAGCACTTGTAAAATAGATATGCAGACAATTAACTGCACAGTGGCATTTTCCTGTACAAACCTATACACTGACACAATTGTTTTAAAGTACCAAAAAAAAAAAAAAAAGCTCAAAACCAACATTAAACTGTCTTCTAGGAATCTCAAAAGACATTTCTTACTATTATAACCATGAAACTCATTTTCAAACTATATCTGTAAAATGTTTCGTGCTGAAATTTCTCCATTAACACTGTCTTGATTTCATGGCTGTGGTTACTTTCTCTGTGAGCTTTTGAGCTGTGGAAGCCAAAGTCTGCCACTGCTTCAACAGCTGTGCATTGACCACAAAAGGCAAACTACTGTGTGAGGTGGGGAATTATTTTCTTCTAAAAATATAACTTAAATTATTTGAGAGCTCCAGAAGGTGGTGGTGGCTGTCTCTGAAAAATGTGCTGATTTTCCATGCAAGTTACTGATAAGCTCTCTGCTCACATCATTTGATTTCTTCATATTTGAAAAGAGCACATGATGATTAATAGCTGACTGTGTGAACTAACTCAGCTGAAAGGCATCAATCTGAACCAAAATCTGTCACCTTCTCAGCACTGTTTCTGAAATGGCTAAGTAACTGTCATCAGAGATGAGCATGCATGTGGGAACCAAGCCATAAAAACTTCAAATTTACCACAAGAAATAAGACATCCCCTGATAATAAGTCCAATTAGGCTCATTTTTAGCTCATGTGTTGAAAGCCCCCCCCTGAAAATAAGGCCTCCCCAAAAATAAGCCTTCCCCAAAAATATTTAACCACATGTACAGCCTGTCCCCACCATTTCCTCTGGTTAGGGTTAGGGACATCGAGCTGGAAAACTGGTAAGACAGCAAGAGGAGCCCCGTCTTACTCCATGCGCCCCAAAATAATGAGACCTCCCTGAAAATAAGGCCAAGTGCTTATTTCGGGCTTCAAAAAAATATAAGGCAGGGTCTTATTTTTGGGAAAAGACGGTAAGACTGAGTGAAGGAAGTTGCTTCACACTACACAAATGCAAATAAAGCACATACCTTCAGATCAGGGGTGAGGAATTCTGGGAGTTAAAGACTACACGATTTAAAGTTACCAGGTTTGAAGAACACTGCTTCAGATCAGGAAAGCAGTGAGTTTAAAGCACCCAGAGGATCCCAAATTCTCTTGTTTTACTCCAGCACTCATCTTCTCTTCATGAAAAGGTTTCGCCCTTCAGACTCTATGCTAAGTAACTGAAGCTGATCAATACTAACATAAATTTGTTCTTTTTGTATGTTATTTATTTCTACAAGTGGAAAATAAATGTGAAGAAATAGGTAAGGCATTTAAAAGGGTTTAAAGTATAGATTTCCTACAAATGTAAAGCACTATTTTTAGTGATGCAATTAAAATAGCTAAATTCAGTGAAAAAGAGATGAAAACTTCCAAACCCTGTCTCAAAGAAATACTGTAGATGGGAGGGGTAGATATGGCGGGAGCAGGGGGCCATATCATGTTAGGGGAGCGTGCGCCCACTGTTTACGAGCGGTGGTGTGCTCCGGCGCCCAAGGCTCGTCCCGCTCCCCAGGTTGCATAAACCTTCGGCTGATGCTGTGCAATGCCAGGTCCATAGTAAATAAAGCCCCCCTCATTTGTGAGCTTGTTCAGGAGGGGAGTGCAGACCTGGCAGGTATTACGGAGACCTGGTTGGGCCAGGAGGGGGGGTTTCCCCTCGTTGAAATGTGCCCACCAGGCTTCCAAGCATTCCATCAGCCGAGGTCACAGGGGAGGGGCGGGGGGGGTTAGCGGTTATTATTAAAGAAGGACTGAAACCGAGGGAGGCCACTGTTCCTCAGACGGCCGGCTGTGAATCCCTCCTTTTGAAATGGGGTCATGGAGTCCAGATGGGTTTGCTGATCACGTACCTGGCTCCCTGCCACATGGCAGCAGCCCTGCCTGAGCTTCTCAACATCATCGCCGCAGTGGCGGTTGATACCCACAGGCTTATGGTCATGGGGGATTCAACCTGCCGTCCGTGGGGGAGAAGTCTGAGGTGGCTCAGGAGTTCATGGCTTCCATGACAGCTATGGACCTGACCCAGTTAATTCATGGCCCTACCCACATGGGGGGAAACACGCTGGATCTGGTTTTTGTCTCTGGACAGTGGCTGAGAGATCTTGATATAGGGGATATAGCCATTGAACCCTTGTCATGGTCAGATCACTCTCTCCTTCGTTTCGACCTTTGGACTGCAACACCCCGTCGCAGGGAGGCAGAGCTGGTAAGATGCTTCCTCCCCAGGCGCCTGATGGAACTTGACAGGCTCCAGATGGAGCTTGGGCCATTCCCTGAGGCTTGGCACACGCCTCCACCAGAGACCTAGTGGCTGCCTGGATAGGGTGGCCGCTGGAGCTCTGGATCGGGTCGTACCTTTGCGGCCTCTAACCCGGCACCGATCTCATTTGGCTCCTTGGTTTACTGAGGAGCTGAGGAAGTTGAAGCGCCGGAAAAGATGCCTAGAGAGTAGTTGGAGGGCCAGTTTTTCTGAATCCGACCAGACACTGGTAAGATCTCATATTAGGACTTAACTAGTGGTGATAAAAGCAGCGAAATGTAGCTATTTTGCTGCTCTTATTGCATCATCAGATAACCGCCCGGCCACCCTGTTTAGGGTGACCCGCTCCCTGCTCCACCAGGAAGCACGGGAGGACCCCTTGGAGGGTAGAGCCGAGGATTTTGTTCAATATCTGCATGATAAAATCACTCAGATTTGGGTGTCTTCCTGGACTCAAGACTGTCCTTAGAAGGGCACCTGATGGCCGTGACCAGGAGGATTTTTTATCAGGTTCGCCTGATTCACCAGTTGCGTCCCTTTCTGGATCGGGACTCCTTACTCACGGTCACTCATTCCCTTGTCACTTCCCCTCTGGACTACTGTAACGCTCTCTACATGGGGCTCCCCTTGAGGAGCACCCGGAGGCTCCAACTGGCGCAGAGTGCAGCCGCGCGGGTGGTGATGGGAGTGACATGGCGTTCCCATGTGACTCTTCTCCTGCGCAAGCTGCACTGGCTCCCGGTGGTCTTCTGAGTGCGCTTCAAGGTTTTGGTTACCACCTTCAAAGCGCTCCATGGCTTAGGACCTGGGTACTTGCAGGACCGCCTACTACCACCAATAGCCTTCCACCGACGGGTACGCTCTCATAGAGAGGGGCTCCTCCGGGTGCCGTCAGACAAACAGTGTTGACTGGCGGCCCCCAGGGGGAGAGCTTTCTCTGTGGGGGCACCTACTATCTGGAACGAGCTCTCCCCGGAGATACAGAGGATCCTGGATCTGCGCACCTTCCGCCGCGCACTTAAGACCTGTTTATTTCACCAGGCGGGCCTGGCCTAAACTCTCTTCCTCTTTTAGGGTTTAAATTTTAATCTGTTTTAAATTGTGTGGGGTGTTTTAATTCTGTTTGGCCAAAATTTATTTAATTTGATTTTATTTGGGCTTTTAAATTTTGTATACATGTATTTTTATTGTTGGTTGTTTACCGCCCTGAGTCCTTCAGGAATAGGGCAGTATATAAATCTAATAAACCTAAACCTAAACCTTAACTAAACCTTGCTCTCATCCAGCTTCAGTGTCATTACTGGTAGCTAATAACAAAGCAAAATATAGTAGGGTCTTTCAAAGTTATGTACAACAAAGGTGTTTTCTCCCCATTTTACATTTTAAAAACAGAATGATTGAAACATTAAAATTAATCTTATGGTTTATAATCAAGTATTTACTTCATTAAAAAAAACCCCTTCATGACCTAATTTACCGCTAATCTGAATTTAGATAAATTTAGATAAATATCTTTACCTTTATCTAAAGAGAATTTAGATAAATGTAAAGATATTCTTCAGTAGAATTTTTGTCTTGACCATACATTTTAGCCTTAATTAAATGCAATAAGTCAAAATGTATGTGAATACATGAGGTATGAAAGAATATGTGCCATTACTTTTTGCACGTGGAAAATCCTTCATTCAATTGCTGTCAGATTGCTAGGTGATGAGACAATTTTTCAGACATTCTCAAATTTGTTACCTAGCTTTGTTAGGAATGTCTTATTTTTCCCATCATGACCACAAAATCTAGAAGCGATTTCTCAACAGAAAAAAAAATAAATATATTTTCTTCTTTGGATAAAGCAATTGATTTATCTATCTCTACTTTTTCTTACTGCGCTAAATAAGACATATTTCTGCATACACTTATTAACCTTATAGACTATCATTATTTATATTAACAAAATTTACCATCTTCTTTCAGATTTTTGAACCCTAAAGGGAAAAAAACCCTTGTTTTAATTTTAAAATACTAAACATTTCTTTAAAAACATTTCTAAAATCAATAAGTTCTAATACATCTTGTTTTAATTTCCTCTTAGCATACATACTGTTATCAATGAAACTTTGATTTTGGTTTTGCTGATTAGATAGGTTTGTTGTTATTGAAATATACTAATACTAATATACTAATGCTAATTTACTAATATACTAATGCTAATATACTAATACTAATATACTAATACTACTGTGTAAAAGTAAAAAGTTGAGGCTGTATTATTATTATCTTCTATTGCGCTAAAAAGAGTTGGAAGTCATTGCCTTTTTTTCTTTCCCCCCCCCCTTCGACCCCACATTTTTTCTTCTTTCCTTTTCCTTCTCCTAGTTTCCAATTATTTTTATTTCCCTTAATCTATATTCTAATAAATTAATAAAATTTGTAAACCCTCGAGAAATATATTTTTGTATACATTTGTCCCATAATATAACTGCATGACAGGTTACTCTGACAGATGAATTCATAAAATAATGTCACAAGAAAGAGTCAGGCACTCAAAGATACTTATCTCTACCCTGATCACCTTCCATCTTTTATTTATTGTTTGTATTAAAATAGAATGAATGAGCTGGAAGGGATCTTGGAGGACTTCTAATCCAGCCCTCTGCTCAAGCAGGAGAACCTATGCTATTTCAGATAAGTGATTGTCTAGACTCTTCTTAAAAACATCCAGTGATGGAGTATCCATGATTTCTGAAAGTAAGCTGTTCCATTGGTTAATTATCCTCACTGTTAGGAAGTTTCTCCTTAATTCTAGGTTGTGTCTCTCTTTGATTAATTTCCAACCATTGCTTCTTGTCCTGCCCTCTGGTGCTTTGGAGAATAATTTGACCCCCCTTTTCTTTGTGGCAGCCCCCAAGTACTGGAATACTGTTATCATGTCACCCCTAATTCTTCTTTTCTTTAGACTAGCCAAACCCAAATCTTGCAGCCATTCTTCATATATTTTAGTCTCCATGCCTTTGATCATCTTAATTGCTCTTCTCTGAACTTTTTCCAAAGTCTCAACATCTTTTTTGTAGTGTGGTGATCAAAATTGGTTGCAGTGTTCCAGGTGTTGTCTTACTAAGATTTTATAAAGCGGTACTAATATTTCACATGATCTTGATTCTATGACTCTGAATATACAACCCAGGATTGTATTAGCTTTTTTGGCTGCTGCTGCATACTGCTGGCTCATATTCAAGTAATCATCCACTATTGTTGAAAAGGGGAAAAAAAGACTTTTTACTGGATGTTCTAGAAGTTTTTGAAAATGTGGTTGTTTTCCAGGCATTGAGATAGGTTGGATGGGAGTCTCATGTTTATGAAGTGTTGTGTGGATCCCATCTTGAACCAAAGGTGCTTTTTCAAACTTACTTTGTTTTTCCTTGAAGATGTTTCACCTCTCATCCAAGAAACTTTAGTTCAGTTCATCTTCAGTTCTTCTTTAAAAGAACTCAAGCAGAACTGAAGAAGCTTCTTGGATGAGAAGCAAAACATCTTCAAGAAAAAACAAAGGAAGTCCAGTTGCCTTTTGAAAAAGCATCTTTGGGACAACCATGACCTGGATGACTAAAGGTCTTCATAGACATCCCATTTTGAAATTAATCTGTTATTTGTTCTGGTCTAATTTATTGCCTTTCATTGTTTTTATGTTTTTGTTCATTCTGCAAGTTGCACAGAATCAGGTGGAGTCAAACAGTCAGGCAGCATCAAAATTGATGAAATAAATTATTATTATTTTATTTTTTATTAATTAGATTTATATACCGCCCTTCTCCTTACGGACTCAGGGCGGTGAACAGCCGAATAAAAAATTCAGTACATAAAAGTTAAAAAATTTTAAAACACATATACGTTTGGCTGAGAATTAAAACAAAATAAATATTAAAATGTAGCAACTCTACAAACATTAAAAAATTTAAAAAATTTTAAAAATTCAATAGGGATCAGGCTAAACCGGCAAGTTGAAAAAGATGAGTTTTTAGGGCCCGACGAAACGTCCGGAGGTCGGAGATTATTCTCAGTAATGGAGGAAGATCATTCCAGAGGGTAGGGGCTGCCACAGAGAAGGCTCTCCCCCTGGGGGTCGCCAGCCGGCATTGTCTGGCTGACGGCACCCTGAGGAGGCCCTCTCTGTGGGAGCGAACCGGCCGGTGGGAGGCAATTGGTGGCAGAAGGCGGTCCCATAAGTACCCTGGTCCTAAGCCATGGAGCGCTTTAAAGGTGATTACCAACACCTTGAAATGCACCCGGAAGTCCACCGGCAACCAATGCAGCTTGCGCAGGAGAGGTGTCACGTGGGAGTGCCCCGACGCTCCCATAATCCCCCGCGCGGCCACATTCTGTACCAGTTGGAGCCTCCGGGTGCACCCCAAGGGGAGCCCCATGTAGAGAGCATTGCAGTAGTCCAGGCGAGAGGTGACGAGTGCCTGAGTGACTGTGCGTAGGGAGTCCCGATCTAGAAAGGGCTGCAACTGGCGTATCAGGCGAACCTGATAGAAAGCCCCCCTGGCCACAGCTGTCGTGGGGGCCAATGGTTTGCCCCCAATGACCAGCGATGGTGTCAGCTGGCTATATCGGGACGCCGGCAGCCACAGCCACTCGGTCTTGGAGGGGTTGAGTCGAAGCCTGTTTCTCCCCATCCAGACCCGCACGGCTTCAAGGCACTGGGACATCACTTCCACGGCATCGTTGGGTGGTCTGGGGTGGAGATGTACAGCTGAGTATCGTCAGCGTACTGGTGGAACTCCACCCCAAAACCACGGATGATCTCACCCAGCGGCTTTACATAAATGTTGAACAGGAGGGGCGAGAGGACCGACCCTTGTGGCACCCCACACACTAGGCGCCTCGGGGTCGACCGCTGCCCCCCTGTCAACACAGATTGCGACCGGTCAGAGAGGTAGGAGGAGAACCACCGTAGAACGGTGCCCCCCACCCCCAGTCCCTCCAACTGGCGCAACATGATACCATGGTCGATGGTATCAAAAGCCGCTGAGAGGTCTAACAACACCAGGATAGAGGAGTACCCCCTACCCCGGGCCCTCCAGAGATCATCCACCAAATAAAAAAACTACTGTGATAGCACATAGCATTCTTTCTATTTTTCTTTCTAACCAACTACAATGCTTTGTATTATTGTCCAGATTTTTAATTGCAAAGTAGAGATAACATATTCTTCAGATATATAAAAAAGATAAATTGGGATTGGGACTGTCACTTTGCGATTTCAGCAAGAAGCAGCATTTATGGTTAGAGAAGTGGATAAGGGGGAGATTAAGACGCTGTAGATATGCCAATAGTAATATATCTAGTGATAATT
This sequence comes from Masticophis lateralis, assembly GCA_030761175.1. Taxonomy (NCBI): domain Eukaryota; kingdom Metazoa; phylum Chordata; class Lepidosauria; order Squamata; family Colubridae; genus Masticophis; species Masticophis lateralis. The sequence goes on along the minus strand of JAUDYJ010000001.1, from coordinate 307,377,841 downwards.
AAAGATATTCAAAAGGATGTTCAGCTCTTATTATTATTGTTGTCACTCTGATCGTTTGTCTCATGAAAATCTTTAGTAATTTTCTTCCTCTATTACTTTTTAAAAAATATAAGCGGGTGACAATATTTAAGAAACTCATTCTGTAGTCTTAATCTATGTGTTATTTCCAGAAGGTTAGTATATTTATTAAGATGCTTTTTGTTTTCTCTGATATCTCTACCTCTCTTTATTTTTCATACTCCTTTTTCTTAATTTGGCATGCAATTTTTTTTTTTGTTTAGTTTCTCAGAACAGGCTAAATAATTCAGGCCCCTGGCAGGCTTCTAGCAATAGAAAGGAAGTCAAGGGGAAGCACATTTCTTCTATTAAAAAACAAATATAATATTCCTGGTATTGTGAATTTGAAGGGTGCTCTTAATATTCCCTGTGTCATGTCAACTTGTTTTCAGTCTTCAGTATTTGAAAATGATGGCCTTTTGATTCCATGTTATTGTTCCTCTTTTCTATTGAGTGTTAGCATTTAAGTCAGGGTTCTCATGATACTAAATTAATGAAAATCCAAAGCAGCAATTATGAAATAGAAGGATTATTCGGAGGCATCTTATCACAACTGGAAGCAATGTCTGGCTTGCATTTCAACATGCACATAACTTTTTAATTTAATTTTGAATAGTTAAGTAAACATGAATAAAGCAGGAGTCCAAAAGTCAAGGGAAAGGAAGAGCTATCATTTTAGACAGCTAGGAGTCCTGACTATTTTTATTCTCTCGGCTCTCTATTGACCTCCATGCTTCCCAATTTTGACTACACAGTCCATTTGTCTCAACTTCTTTTTTTCTATTTCTTTTTCTCCACAGCTTTTCTTACACAACTACACAACTTATGACCCAATTTCATATAGCAATTTTCACAAAATCATACTCATTTGGTCATCTCACATTCCTTTATATTAAATTAATTGTTACCTAATCCATTTAACTTATTAATATTTCTTTAAAATGCCCCTAAAATCTCAATTTCACCACTGTTTCCGACCTTCTGATGCAATAATTTACAGTCACCTGACCCTGATGCATTGAGGACAACAGCACCCAAGGGATCTGCTGAACACTTAAACAATTCTGTATAATCATTAAAATACACAAATGTGCATGCTTTTTTATTCTGTTGATAGAAATGCTCTCTAGATTTGTGTTCATGAACAGATCTATTTGGATGGAGATGTAGGATTATATATCTCTACAGAGAAATTTATATGTATGCTTTTTCATTCCATCTGGGGAGAAAAAACCAGGATATTCTCGATATTTGGGGTTTTCATTTGTCTTATTTTTTTTCACACTTTGAATTTTCAGCTTAGTTTATAACGTATAAATTTTAATAACAGGAGGAAAAGCTGATATTTCTGTTGCACAATTGTTGTTATAGTAGTCTGTAAACCACTTACCAGTATCTCCCTGAGCTTTAGTTACAGATCAAAGGAAGAAGTCCAAATTTGAAGTATAGTTAACCAGACATGCCGCAGAATGATGGAGTGGTGCATAACAGTAAGAACGACAACAACAAAGAAAACATTGTCAATACTGCTTGGCAACTCAGTATAAAATAAGGTAATCTCCAAAACACTGCCAAAATAAATTCTAAGGAGATCTTGAAGCATCCTGAGAATGAGGAAGAAAAACATAAATCCTGTTTGCAAAGAAAAAAAAATCTTGAATTTGGGGGTAAGCAACAAATTAAATGGACTGTCAGTAATTAAAAGATCATTTCATTTGAGTACTTTATACCACATGCAATTGATACTGCCCTGAATTGGAGAAGATCAGAAAGTATCAAGATCTGAAAATTAAAATTGAAAGATTAGGAGATAAACTAGGTGTGATTATTGATACACTAGGTGCCATACCAAAAAATCTTGGTCATCTTGGAAAAAAATCTTAGAAAATCTGCACATTGACAAAAAAAACCAAAAACAAACAAACAAACAAACAAACAAACAAACAAAAAACAGTCCATTAAAAATGGTCACACTGCTTGGATCCACACATACTGTATACTATGTCAATTCATTACAATTTTTTAAGTTCTTGGAATAAACTTGATACATATGAAAGCCAAAACCGCAGTGAATCACTGCGGTTGTTAAGTTAGTAACACAGTTATTAAGTGACTATGGCTTCCCAATTGACTTTGCTTGACAGAAGGTCAGAAAAGGTGATCACATGATTCAAGAACACTGCTACTGTCATAAATATGAATCAGTTGCCAAGCATCTGAACTTTGATCATGAGACCATGGGGATGCTGGGGTGGTCATAAGTGTGAAAATCGGTCCTAAGTCACTTTTTTTAGTGCCTTGGAATTTCAAAAGGTCACTAAATGAACTGTTGTAAATCAAAGACTGCCTGTAGTGGATTAAACTCAAGCAGAACTAAAAGCCCTGGAGAGAAGACCATCAGTATTGATAAAATCACCAATTGTCATTAGCAAAGCTAACTTTATGTGGTGGAGCCATAGTGGTGCAGTGGTTAGAATTTGGATTGCAGGTTAACTCTGCCCACTGCCAGGAGTTCAAGCCCCATTGGCTCAAGATTGACTCAGCCTTCCATTCTTCCAAAGTCAGTAAAATGAGGACCCAGCTTGTTAGGAGCAATATGCTGACCCTGTAAATTGCTTAGAGAGGGCTGTAAAGCACCACGAAATTGCTTAGAGAGGGCTGTAAAGCACCACGAAGTGATATATAACTCTAAATGCTATTGCTAGTTATTCAAAACAGCTTACATCCTGCAACAATACCCTTAACATCATCAAAGAGCAATGTCTGCCTATCCCAGGAAGACTCAATAGAAATGCCAAAGCCAGTCTAAACATCTTGCTGACTGTGTGACTGACCATATAATATATAGATTCCCTAGGTTCTTAGAATTTTAATAAAACATAGTCGTCTAAAGACAGTTTTATTTGCTGGATAAATATAAAACAACAACAACAATCATCATCATCATCATCATCACTGCAATAAAACATTCACTTGCTATGAATCCTACATGGAAATTCAAAATGAGTATTGGCTCATTTTATAAGACAATGTTTTTCAGGTTCAATGTGGTCACAAAGGCAGATTGCTAAAGATGCATGAAGTGAAATTGAACAGCTTTTATTTATTATTATTATTATTCTGCCACTCAAAAGAAGATTTCAGGAAGCTGCGAGAATATTCGTTTTGAAAACAATACAAAAATGCCTCTGGAAATGTGAATATTTCAAGTGTCACCATATGTCACTGTTATTTGCTTCCTTAGGAGGGTGTCATTGTTTAGATACTTTATTAACTTCATTGCAGATGGCTCACATAATCAGTCATGGTCATGGCTTGAAGGAATCTCAAGTTTCCATCTCTGGTCTGCATCTCATATAACTACCTTATATATTAAGCTTGTCTTGTCCTAAAACTGTTTCTCTGCACCAATATGCATTGCACAACCTGGAACAGATGGAAATAGCACTGATATAAACAACAGGGGATGAACTTCAGAAGTGGAATTGGGAATAACAGGGTTAGTGTGGCAATCTTTGTTTGTTCATTTGGGGGACAATCATTTAAATTGTAATTGTGAAGTTAAATCTTTGACCAGATTAAAAGCCATTTGATATCACAGATGTGCAGAATTGCATATGTTATGTAAGAAGCTAGCAAATTACCATTAAAAGCAAATTATTACATTCTGACGATATTTCAGATCTCTAGGCAAACTTATGCATAAAAGGTAATTCTAACATAGGGTGGAAAGAAACATATGTCCTCAAAGCCAAGTCACAATGGGGAACCACCTTAATAGGCTTATCAAGGTACCCCACTGGGTGTAGGTAATGAAGGACATATGGTGCATTTCACCCTGCACTGTAATGTTCTTCTAATGTCTGCAAATAATTACATCAGTACAAAAATTGAGCACATTTTCTTCTCACCAGTATGGAAGGCTGTTTCATAAAATAAATCCATGTTCTGACTAATTATTGGTGCTTCCTTCTTGATTAGTTTCTCCTTTGATAATGGTGGCAGGTTGCTGTGTGTGCCTTTTATTATACAATTTTTGTGCAAAGACTGGGTTGAATTTCATGGTATTGTACTGTATATATGTATATATGTGTGTGTGTGTGTTATATATATATATATATATATATATATATATATATATATATATATATATATATATATATTTTCTGAGGTTTTCGCGGGTGTTTGTATGTAGGTCTTTGGTTATTTGGGTCTTCTCCCGCATAGAATTGGAAGTATCTTGGCGACGTTTCGACACTTTAAAGCCACAGGACATGAAATTGACTTTAAAAAGACCAGAGCTATCGCCAAAACTGAACACTTTAGTTACAGAATAATCAGAGAAGCCATCGAGATAGAAAAACACCCACACAGCATGAACAAATGAGACGATACCTCCCGCCTGCCAGCCATTTGGAAACCCGCCCTTATTGACAAATGAGTCCCTAACACGATGAATGACACCAGACCCACACTCACAAGAGCCACACAGGATGTCACCACCACACGTCCACGCAGAAAGCAGACTCAAACCCACACTGATAATGAAACACGACCAAGGACCAGAAGTCAGACCGCAGCTGCATCATTAGCCACTTTTAACCCCTCCAATCCATACATGAATCAGACCAACACCCTCCATGAAAAGCTCTCATGACCACAAACATGAAGCCAAACAACAACGCAGCTCACCAGCTCAAATCCCCCTGCAACTCAGACTAAGCCGAGCACAACCAAGCCCCCACCCAAACAGAGCACAGCCAATCCCCTAACCAATCAGAATACACCTCTACCCAATCAGAACACAGCCAAGCTCCCACCCAATCAGCTCTCACCCCCACTAGCAGTTAAAAGGAAGGGTCAGCTGCAATCTCACATTGCTCCTGGGAGCACGAGACCGAGAACACCAGCCTGAAGATGATGAATGAGACTTCGTCGAAACGTCGCCAAGATACTTCCAATTCTACGCGGGAGAAGACCCGAATAACCAAAGACCTACATATATATATTCTTACTTTTTGTTGGGAGACTTATATAGATGGGAGACTTATATAGATTTCTGCAACTAGGGTTGCAGAAAAATCTTGGCTATGTAGGAAAAACCTGGCTAAAAGAAAAACACACATAAAACCTACAAAAAGTAAGAAAATAGATATTGTACCTTTACAGGGAAGATACATGAGATGTGGGTGTGGCTTACTGATGATGACTAACGAGCCAGAAATAGTTCTATATAAGTCTCCCAATGGGCAGCATATGGCTTGCTGGCTGCCAGAAGAAAAAGAGCCCAGAAAGTAGTGAATGTGATTTCACTCAACTAGGGATGCAGAAAAATCTTGACTACATAGGAAAAACCTAGCTAAAAGGAAAAAAAAAACATATATGTGTGTGTTTTTCCTATTTATATATAAATAAATGTGGAGAAATAACATGAGTTATTTTCATATATTTCATTTACAGAATCAGAATTCAAAACAATGTGCCCAAGTATGAGCCACCGCATTTCTTAATGCTAACTATAATCAACTCTATGATATTTTTCAAGCTTGTCATGCTTATGTAATAAACATCACCATCTGAAATAAACATGGTCATTATACTGTGACACTGAGAAAACTCCATTCAGGACACCTCACAATTTAAGATTAATCTTGAGGGGGTGGGCAGGGTGGGAATGGAGAAGAAAATATTTTCACCTTCATAGTTATATGGACTCAATCTCAACAGAGTATAATTGACACCTTTTCTCACTTTCCTATGAATTACAACTTGAGACAAAAGTAATTTGATAATAATGAGTTATCTAAGGAAGGTCTATAGATGTAATGAGGAGCATGTTTGGTGGCAAAGCAGGCATTGATCTCAAAAATGCACCATGGTTAACAAGGGTTAACTAAACTTGACAGGAATGATACCCCATCAGTCAAAGATCATTGCCTCACAGGATTTTGTCCACAGCATTTTCTTTAAATGGCTCAAACATGTTTTAATTAGACTTAGGATATTGCATTGCATATCAGATATCATATTGCCTGCTAGAATTACAAAATAAGACTACATACTGACTATAAGTTTACTGTTGAAACCTTTTGCATAAAAACATTGGATAAGGAACAATTATTTGTTTCATCAAATAAGCGACTCGACAATGACAATCAACATTCTCGCCTTCTCCCACATCATACACATATTTCTTCTTTTTCTTAAAGGCCACAAGTTTTCCCTTGGGGGTAGGTTTTGCCTCAGCAGGGAACCAGCCTACATTTAGCACCTCTACTTCTTATATTTAAGAAAATCATTTCACTTAAAAATGTTGTATCTTGTAATATGTGCAATAAGTAGAATACTGCAATAAACTGAGGTTATGTTATGTTATGTTGTTGGTTTGAGATTATGTTATTTAACTTTGCTGCAAAGATTTTGATTTTTGATATATTAAAGCAAATCACTACTTGTATGGCTGAAATACCCTTTCGCCCTAATTATATGTCATGTATGTGCAATATCTACAGATGTTTTTGATCTGTGAAATGCCCTTTCTTAATTTCCTCTTTCTGGACCATTTACACAACTGTTCTAAAGTTCTTTAAGGGAAATGCTAGACTTTGGTGAATTAAGTTTTATGGACAAGTCCTATTGTTCCATTTCAATTGTTACTTTTCATTTTCCCCCTTGTTGTTATGAACTTGTTATTATAGTTAGTAAATGCCAAGTTTTATTTCCTTTCTTCAGTCACTTCACTGATTGAAACAAATAGTCTATCAAGGTATATTACCAAAATCTAGAATTCATGACCTACTGTATGTGTGTTTTGTTAAAAAAAAACAAACCTCTTCCTCCAGGTCTGAAATGATGCAGGTATTGTTGCAAATACTTTCACATAAATGAGAAGTTATGTCTTTCCTTACTGGAGTTCTTATGTGGTGAAGGGGATACAGATAAAGAGAGATGTACAATAATGCCTATTGTATAGATGGTGAAGATTCCTCTGTTTTTCAATGTGGAGTCATTTTGAATTATTGTCTCTGTTTCTTGCTGTTTGTTGAAGTTGTTGATTATAGACAATAGCAATCTGAACCTAGTCTCCAATTCTCTGTTGCTTTCTCTCCCTTGAGTATCACTTGGGCATCAAATGAAATTGTCTGAAAGTGAAATTAGGTCAGCTGTAATCAATTACCATTTCATATAATAGCCTTTCACTACTATAAAATAGATTTTAAGGAATGATTAGGGGGAAAAAAGGAGAGCCATTCTGTCAGTGGCTATTATTCATATGTAATAAGCTGTTACACGACCTACATCATCTCCATATAATTTCTGTGCCACTTTAAATAGTGGGCAGATTGTATGTGTGAATTCTTAAGACTTTTTGCAAAAACAGTCCAAAAAAAAGGAAATGTTCTGGTTCTTTTTTTCTTTTAACTACAGTACCTGTACTCCCTGACCATATGGGCTTTATCCCCTTTGATAGTTATGAAGGTACCTTCTCAAACTTGGATCACAGCTGCTCCTAAAAGGTTTACACTTACAGAAGGATAACTTTCAATCTGAAGCTCATTTTCAAAAGTTATAATTTATTACATGCATACACACGCACACACGCACGCACGTGCGCACACACACACACACACACAAAGCGAAAGAGGAAACAAAGATGTACCAAAACTTCAGTATAAATTTGTAACTGTTCTCAATCATTTCACTGTGGCAAGACGTTTTTGTGAATGTGCAGCATATTCATTTAAAAAAAATATTGAAAATTATCCTTTCCTTTGATTTTAGTAAATATATAGATACCACCATGATTAACTAAGTAAGCCTAACTTCTACCTTCCTTCTTTTACACCTAAAATGAAATCAGAGATTTTAAATATCATATTTTCTGAGTAATGGCAATTTGAGAACAGGAATCAAAATACATGACAAAATCCTGTAGTCCAATTAAACCATAATTTTAAAATACTTTTCCATTATAAGGTAATTTACATGCTATAAATGCCCATGAGCATACCATAGAAGTAAAACAGCACATGGGTTATGTGAATTTTCAGGTACATCAGTTCCTCATCTGAAAAGAATTGTGTTTGAATCAGTTCAGGCATTGGGCTGTTTGATCCTAACTAGATAGGATTCAGCTATTGATCTGTGCCTTTCCTTTTCAAATATGTGGCATAGTGAAAACTTTATGTTAAAAGATTTGATGAAATTAATCTTCAGTCATTTTCTCACACAGCAACACAATATATATAAAAAGGAGCCCTTGTGGATTTTGCTCTGTTACTCATTGTTGATTATAGGGGATGGTGCTCATCTCTGTTTTAAGGACATTGAGCCAGCACTGTCTGAAGACATTTCTGTGGTCATGTCGCCAGCAGGACATCACAGAGTACTGTAACCTTCCTACCAATGTGGTACCGATTTATCTACTCACATTGCATGCTTTCAAACTGCTAGGCTGGCGAGAGCTGGGGTGAGGATGGGAGCTCACTCCATCATGTAAAGCTCAGGGGTCGAACCTGGGCTGATGGCTTTCTACCCAACAAGTCAAGGTCTTAACTGCTGAACCACCACGCTGCCCGAAACATATGATAATTAACATTTGCTTAGGCAATACATTTTATAGATTGGAATCAAGATCTTCCCATCTTTCCAGGACTGTAACTATTAACCAATCACTTGGTGAATCTCAGTATTGGACCTTTGTTCATGTTACATACATTTCCAGGGAGATCACTATTTTCTGTTCACATAAAGCTCAAGAAGAGTGAAATGATAAACAAGCACATTTTCAGAATAATCTACTTATTACCAAAGAAACTTGTGCTTTTTTTTCTGTTTAATTCAGAGATTTCCATTGACTTTTGCTTATAACTTGCATCAGATTTTCAACTTTATTATCTAACTAGCATGCTGTTACCTACTAGCTGAGCCACAGGAGGAAGTGGGTAAGGCTGCTTACCTTTTCTTTTCTACTGTTCCCTTGTTCTCTGCTAATTAGGTGAAATGGAAAATGAAGTTTACAATGATCCTTCCTTGCAACAATGCTCAGGAAAAATATGGAGAAATATGGGAGGACAGAGTTAAAATTGGGATTTTCACTGTGACTCTAAAAGAAGATAGGAGTCAAAGCAGTGGTGAAATACTTCCAGATCAGACCAGATTGCTCAGTCCGGTAGCAATCTTGGCTGGTGGTTCAGCGATCCAGTAGCAATGGTGGAGCAAAGCTCCGCCCATCCGCCTGGGTGTCATTACTTCCTGGTTTTAACCAGGAAGTAATGTGTTTTTTACCTTCTGTGCATGCGCAGAAGGTTTTGCACATGCAAAGGTCTGCATGCACACATGCATGCTTCTGAACCAAGCACATGCATGGTACGTGCGCTTCCAAACCAATAAGGAAAGTAAGTAGATTTCACTCCTGAGTCAAAGTTTTCTGTATAACTCAATAAGGAATAATGATTGGGTGGAAGAAGAGGATTGGCTTCAGACAAGAATGAAAAGAAGACAAATGTCATTCTTATGCATATATGGATGGATGGAGGTCTCTGTATGTGCAGTCATTATCATCATCATCATATTATTATTATTATTATTATTATTATTATTATTATTATTATTATTATTATTATTCATATTTCTATGCCCCCCCACTCTCCGAGGACTCTGGGCAGCTTACAACAATCGACAGTATACTAAATAGCATATTGCCCCCAACAATCTGGGTCCTCATTTTACCCACCTTGGAAGAATGGAAGGCTGAGTCAAAATTGAGCTGGTGAGATTTGATCCGCTGATCTGCTGAACTAGCAGTCAGCTGAAGTAGCTGCAGTACAGCACCCTAACCACTGTGCTACCTTGGCTCTTACAGTCTGCCAAATCATGTGTATCTACTAAACACATCTTTATCATCACTTATACAATTACAAACTTTAGAGAAATGATCTATTAATTCCAGCCCTTCACAATAGACCAAACTTCGAAACCAAAGTTATAAATGCTAATACTACTTTTATTAAAATATTACAATAACAGAACATTGCAAATCTGAATGTGTCTGCCCCCTCATATATTTTTGCCTCATATTCCTATTATTTTGCATAGGTTGTAAACATAGACTATTGTCTTGGTTGCAACTCTTCCTTCTGAGCCTCAAGGATTCCTACATCCTATTACAGTTTATAAATATTTAGGCAGGATGGACCAGGATCCAATATTTTGTGTTTCTGTAAGTGGGGGGGAGGAACCAGTGATACCATCATCAACTGTGTCCCAAAGATGCTTTTTCAAAAGGCAACTGGACTTTGTCTTTCCTTGAAGACGTTTTGCTTCTCAGTGAAGAAGCTTCAGTATTCAGAACTGAAGAAGCTTCTTGGATGAGAAGTGAAATGTCTTCAAAGAAAAACGAAGTATTGTTGTCCTTTTGAAAAAGCACCTTTGGGACAATCCTGACCTGGATGTCTTAGAATCTCAACAGACAGCTGTCTGCATTATGCACAATGTCAACCCTCTTGTCCATTCATTCAGATGCTACTTACATGATCCAGTTTCCTCCAGGCACAAATATTTTGAATTTTAGTGGGGAATGCATTTTGTAGGTAAGAGAGAAATCCAACCCTCTGAACACAAAAACAACTTCAGGCATAACTTATTCTATGAGGACCAGGCTACACAACTTTAGGGTGTGCACACATTGACAAGATTATTATGTGAAGATCAAGGGAAGATTCATTGAGAGTTCTCATTTACCTTCCCCATGATTCTTTTCTTATTAGATGGGTAATCTGATATGAAACAAAGTGGAAAAGAAACCTAACTCTAACCCTAAACCTTGCCTCATTCTGAGCAGACATCTAACTTAAGCCTTTATTACTTTTGTTGCTTGATCACAATAGAGATCTCCAAAAAAATGACTACTGCTATTAGGAAAAATGAAAAGTCAACCTTTCACGTCACTAAAAGTTCTCAAAGCACCTTGAAGGCAGAGACCTGTCTCTGAGAGAGCAATTGCATAATTTTCTGTTATTCAGGACTCATTGTAAACAATGCTACAATTATGCTTCCTCCTCCTCTTCCTCCTCTTCCTCCTTGTCCTCCTCTCTAGCATATTCCCGCAAGTGCTGGGTCTGCTTTTCGGATTATTGAATGCCACTTTATACAGTCAGCTGCATCTCCAGAACACATATCTTTGTTGATGGTATTTTGCCATCTCTGTTTTGGGCTCCCGTGAGGTTACCGGCCATTGACTTCTAGTTGGTAGGCAGACTTGGCAATGGTGGAAAGTGCTGCTCTCAGGACATATCCATACCGGAGCCAGCCCTCTCTCATCGTCTCTGTAATTGGTGCCACACCAAAATGTTGTCGAATGGTGTCATTTGTGATGTGGTCAAGAAGGGAGATGCCTAATATCCAACAGAGCATTTGCATTTCCATGGCTTGGAGATAGCTTTCAGTCCCTGTTGTTGCTGCCCAGCATTCAGTGCCATACAGTGCAACAGGGCGGATGGTTGTCTTGTAAATCTTAGATTTAAGATGGGTTGGCATTTGTCTGTCACATAACACTCCAGTGAGATCTCGCCAATGCATCCAGGCTGCATTCACCTTTGCTCGCACCTTGCCTTTGATGTTGCCATTGTCTTGGAGATGGGATCCCAGATACCAAAAAACGTCCACCTTCTTTAGGTTTTCTCCATTGATTTGAAGCATTCCAGGGGTGGTGACAGTCTCTAATTACTCAGTTTTCTTGATGTTGAGGCGGAGTCCAAAATGGTTGATGCCATCATTCCATGTTTGAACTTGGGTGCTTTTCTGCAGGGTGTGCTCTGCTGCTACAATTATGCTTTAAGCAAGATAAAAAGAATTAAAATGATTGCACAATCTGCTCTGATCGCTATTTGTGTCTTTCTAACATGTTTGCACATTTCTTTTCACCCATTCTGCCAAATATGAAGGAAAACTGTTAGGATTGGTAAAATTCTTAGAACTTTTAAAAAAGAAAGTTTTAACCCACAAATGAATCCTGATGAATGATTCAAGCAAAGTGCTGATCAGATACCCAAATTTGAATTGCTAATAGCATCAATGTTGCTTCTCATGCTGCTGCAGTTACTGTTCATTTCTACTAAACCAGATGTCTATTATCCATCCTTCTGCACACAAATTAAATTGCGATCTTCCAGAGAGTCTTCTTCTCTTTTTTTCCTTTTGTACTACACTGATTTCTAACATGCAGGGCCAAATTTATGCTGAACTTCTGCCCCAAAGCATATATGAGATATGAGCTCCAAATGGATTGATACAAAATGTTAAACTGATTTTATCAGAAAGTGCTCAGGTATAATCACCAAATATATACCTGACCACATGCTAGACCTAGCCGCAGTTGGATTTTTAAACCTAATCTTCCAGTGATTTCAGGCTTCAGTTGATTTCACTTTATAGTTGTGAGATAGGAAATAGACTGAGACTCATATTTAGTTTGGCTGATGTAGTCTGGCTCCTCTGAAGTTTTATTAATCTCAGAACGGAATGCCATGTCTTGCAGTTTGCAGCTTATATTTGTATAAGCTTGAAAATTTGTATCTTTCAATTCAAATTGCATTAGAGACTGAAGTACTCCTACATAGGTTTGTTTTATAAGATGGTATAATATCTGAGGTTTGATACATATTTAGTGTTATTGATCTTTAATTGATCCATATTAAAACACTCGGTGAAAAGCTGTATTTATAAAATCCAGTAAAGTCTATAGATTAAGATAGATTGGAAGTGCTTAAATGATGCACTGTTTATTCGCTCTCTTTCTACACACACACACACACTGTGTGCTTGTGTGTAGAGAGACAGAAAGAGTTAAAAATTAATTCTGCATGCACAAAACTGACATTATAAATGCAATTGGATAAGGCAGGGGTTATGGCTTTGTTTCCCCCAATCTTTGCCAGTTGACAGTCCAGATGTTCTTTTCTTCTTTTAAAATAACTGACTTACAATTGGTATTATTATTGCTTCAAACACTTTATCCACAAAAATAAAACTTCAACGCAAAATCTCGCAACATCCTTGCTTAACTAATTGAAAGACAAAAATCAGGTGTATTGTCCAAAGATTTCATAAAGATAATTTTTTTCTCACTGGTTACATTTTCGAATTTTTTTTCTTGAAGTTATGATTTCATTTCATCCTGTATTTTAAAAGCAGAGTATGCATAGGGAAACATATTATTTCTTTATAATATTTGATAAGCTTTCAAGATTGTTGTCAGCTCTTTGAGTTCAGGAAATAGAAACAACTAAGTTTTCAAGAATAGTGTTAGATTTATTATAATAAATCTTTAAAACCTATCAGAGTTTTTCTCTACTATTAATTATGCCTAACAAAAATATCTCCATCATGATTACATAGAGTTCACCTATACTTATTAACCCAACTGTTCACATACAGCCATTTTCATGCAACCCTTCTTGAAACAGGCTAAATATGTTTAAATCATTAATTTTATTTGATGTCTTATATTTTGATATGGTCATGAATTAGATTATGTTAGGATATCCTTAAACTTAAACTTGTAAGGAATTTAAACCATGTTCTACAGGAAACACTATCATGCCTGGGCTGTAAAAATGAAGATGATCATTATATAGCAGCAAAGAGAGATAGAAGAGTTGATGTTTTGAAGACATCTAGAAATATCTTTTGCACCCCTAGACTGCTAGCTCTTATAAGGCTATCAACATGAATATTCAGCTCTGTCACAGAAAAATATGTGACAATATAAATCCATTATGATTTGCTTACTGATTGAAATTGGAATGATTTGATAATGATTTATGAAATATAAAGATTTAACTCTGTGGACACTGAGACTTAACCCAAATGAAGACGTCACAATTTTGAAAATTACTTCTCCTAAAAGTTTTGATTAGGTAAGTTTGACTCAATTAACTCTAATTAGGAAGAATTGATATTATTCCCTCTCCCCAATGAATGGATTTCTGTTTTCATTACCACGCACTCAAACAAAATGAAATATCAGTCTTAAACTCTTGTTCAGAGGTCAGGTGCCATTTCACATTGCTAATAGAGCTTACATTTTAATTACTAGCAGGGCAGCTTTATAAGGTTTACTTCAAAAACATTTAAAAAAAAAAGTGATAGAGAGGATCATAGACTCAAGTAATGTATTTATTTCCTACATACCAATCTCAGTATTATTTTTGAATTAATATATAATTTTGAATGAATATATAATAGCAAAAGACAGAAACCTATTAAACAAAATTAAAAAATGAAAATAATCCTAGGAAAAGACTAAAAAGATTGCATATAATTTGGTGATGTGGTCTGATATAGTCATATGTGCAATACTCTGTCTATTTAAAAAAATGTTCCTTGTAAAAGAAATAAAATTAGATCTGACTTTCCAGAGATGATATTTTCTGCTAACTCTGAGGGAACTTTAGTATAAAAATATAATAAAAAGTGAGGAATACTGTTTCAATTTCAATTTATTGTGGTCAAAGGGGTTAGTGGATAACTGGAGATATAATGTCTCTTAATTTGATGTCTTTTAAACTTTGGATATTCTAAAATATGAGGTGATGTATTAAGAGAGATTAAAAGGAGTGACTAATATTATGGATGATCAAATGTATTTTGCTTATCATAATGCCCATGTTAGTGCTCATCCCCATTTCTGCATCATTTTGAAATTTTTAAAAAAATCTGAAATCACTTTCAAGTTTTATTCTCACTAAATGTATTTTTGTATATGTATTTTTTTCAATTTCTTCTTTTTAATATGGTAAAGGGTCTCCTGCTTGAGCAAGGGCTTGGACTAGAAGACCTCCAAGGTCTGTATTCTGTTAAATCACCATTAATATTAATGTAAAACCTTAAGAACAATTATATCCTGGGTTTGGATCAATCAGTTTGGATCAATCAATTGTCAATTAATTGATCAATTGATTGAAAGTGTTTCTCTCCCTTTCCAATAACTTGTATCTAAGCATTTATAAAAGCAATTATTCTCCCCCTCAAAAAATCTGCCATATGATTAATACGTTTAAGAAAAAAAATATAAATTTATGATCAGCATAATCCATATTCCTCACCATTGCTGAGAACTGGATAAAATCATCTTCCTGCCCTCTGCATTTATTGAAGCCTCTTGGGAAGCATATATCTGTTTTGAAATTAATTATTCTCCACACTTAAAGTCCTAAGGCTCCTTTTGGACCAGAGTTTGCCAATTATAGAATGAGACAACATTAATTTTCCAAAATGAAACTCTCATTATGAATCGGAAATGAAATTTGCTTTCCATTATAATGCAGACTGGATTTGAATGTACTGCAGCTATTTAAGGATGAAAAGGAGTATTTTCCTAAGCCTTTGCTTCATCAGCTTCTTCCCTGCAGGCCTATCAAATATAGTCCTGATTTAAGCCCTTTCTGATAAATGTTAGTGCCAATTGGCTTGGCAGCTGCTGATACAATTTGGGTCACTCTGGTTGGAATTTGACTACATGTGCATATATTTTGCGCCACCTCTGGCACCATTAAGTCATGTACCAAGTATACAAACCTGCCAATGAGGGTAATGATTTATTTTGATAAAAGAAACAGAATAAGATGATGGTGATGATATTTCATGCTTATGATTTATAACTCATTTCTGGGGCTAGAATCTTTCCCGTATTTCCTTTTATATTTTTTAACCTTCTATCTTTAATTACCTTTGCTATCATTGGAGAAAGTGGAAACTTGATAAAGATATTGACAGCATTAAAGTTAGTAAGATTTAAAACATTATCTCTATTCAATTTTGGCTTTCTGTGTTTTGATTTACCCATAATACTTTACTTAGCCATTCACAATTCATATAATGATAAAATATACTACTATAGTAGGTTAAATGAAATCCTACATAACTTGTTTGCACAATATGAAGGTAATTATTTTTTATGATAGAAATCATTTAATTGCAAAAATATGTTCAGTCCTTAACACCAATACTTTGGCAAAATAGAGATATAAACCAGGTTGAACTGAAGCCTAAATTTCAAGGAAAAGTGGACCAGAACATAACAGATTTTTATTTTATAGTTTTAGGCTGTTACGCAACTCTGGGCAACTTACCAAAAGTTTTTTAAAGATTGTTCCTCATTTCCTGGACTTTTGAATTTTTTTTAATTAAGAAATTTATATGTATTTTTGTAAGATACCCTGAATGTAAGTTATCCAGATAAAAGAGACAAATGAAAATTTATTTGGTTTGATTCAGGACCTATTTACCAACAGTTCTGGAACACTTCAAATGGTAGTACTGTCCTATTTTGAAGCAATTGTGAAATCATAATGTCTGAGATTAATATTATTAGAAACACCTATGATAGAACCATTAAGAAAAGGTATGATCCCAGCTCTGAGGTTTAAGACACACAACATTGGGTATTAGTAGTAATGGTTCCGAGATCCTCGAGGAGCTGAAATGCCATAAATAATGCCTGCAGTGCCAGTGGAAAAAGTCTAGAAAGAAGAGGTATGTGCCCATGTATGAACTTATTGAACACAATGGCAAAAAAAGAGAGACAAAGTATGTCTACTTTTCCTCTTATTGTATCATATGTCTCTAATCCTGTTCCCTTATATAGAGTGGTAAATTCCCTGTTGGAATGAAATAATTTTGTGGCATAACCAGTTTGCATAGTGTTTTGTTGCTAAGTCCACTCAGATTCACTCAAGCTTTGAGTTGTCACAGTCAGAGTGGAGACTGAAGCATCACCATAATGCTGTTATCTGGGATCTCATGTCACGGAAATCAAGAGTTCAGGCAGTTCAAATGGTTTGTGGTACAGGTTTACTGTATGCTAAAGCTCTCTACAAGAATCTGAACTACTAATGGTGAAAACAAACTGGTGGTAGATAAGAGTCAATGAAATTCAAGGTGGTTTGGACTAAGATTTTATGTGCCTGAAAAGACTCAGGACTGATGACACATTTGACCCCTCCCTCAGGTTCAGCCTGGTCTTGTCCTGCACTTCTTTTGACCTGTGACATTTAAGGAAGGAGATAGGGTGCTGTATCAGTTGTCTTTTCTTCCTTGTCATTTGGATCCATGATCCCCCTGGTTTGTATGGAAAGCATGCAAGGAGACACAACTTGGGTCTGGGAAATGATCAATACCTCATTGTGACAAACTAGAAATCTTGTTGATACATTAAGATCCTCTGTCTACTCCAAAATTATTCCTTTGTGGACAGGCAGGTCTTTCTATAGTCACAGTTCTTTTTAAATTAGCCATGATCAGAAGGACCTATATGTAACACCAAATTATTATTTGTCAAATTTAGATACCTCCCATCAGAATGAATCCAATTGTGGCCTAACTGGAGCAGTGGGACCTGTTTACAGTAACTCCTACTTTTTCAGTTAGATTACTGTAACAATTTTTACTTGGATCTGCTCTTAAACAGTGTTTGGAGACTATAGTTGGTTGAAAATGCAGGAACCCACATTCTTTCAGGCTACTGATGTTGGAAGCATTTTACACTAGTTTTGTAGATGTAGCATTGCTTGCGGATTGGTTTCCTAGTTCAACTTAAAGTGCTGGTTTTGATCTAGATAGCTTTTATGCTTAACCCCTGGATACCTGCAGGACCACTGCTCCAGTAAGTCTTGAGTGATTAGATTGGACAAGCAATATCAAAGCCCACACTTTTGGAAGATTCTGTGGGCACTGAAGAGAGGCAGTACTGCTTTCCTGAAGCCCCAAATTTGTGGAACTGCCCCTCCATGGAGTTTAGGCTGATACACCCTCTTTGCTGGTCTTTCAGAAATTATGCAGACCAAGCTGCTGCAGAAAGCTTTCTCCTGATTTGATGTCACCATCTCCCCCCCCCCCCTTTTATCCTATCTTGGATTATTTTACTTTTGTTATGTTTAATTTGGCTACATTGTATTGTTTTACTTTGGCTGTTTTAACACACATTTTTTTCTACATAAGCCCCTAATATATATATTTGATTGTAGGAACATTAAAAAACAAACAAATAGAACCAGGATGAGAAAGAGAAGAGCAAATATCATCAGGTCCTGGTAAAGATTTGGGTTTTGTGGCAATCTTCAAAGCTGAAGCCAAGACACAGATGGTAGAGGACTGCTGTAAAATGTTTTACTGAGAGCTCCCATATTTCAAACACATCTGTTATGGAGCATTTTTGGTTGTCTAAAATGAGCTACTTGAAAACAGTAACTTGGCACTATCTGCTTTTCTTGTTTTTGCTCTTAGCAGCCATGCTGATGCATTCATGAGCTCTAAATTGGCTTCAGAATTTTGAGCAAAAAACACCTGGAACTGTCAGGTTGGCTTTGTAATGATTGTGGTTCTAGGGAATTTTTGTTTTTCAAAAATCAATCCTTATGTACATCCTCCATCAATGAGAATTTGTTGCAGGAAGCCATTGTAGGTGGTGCTGAATTTGAATGTGAGAGGCATAGGCATCTATTGCTTATGTAAAGGATTAATGTATGAAAAGGAGGGAGAGCAATTGGGTGTAATGGTTAAGGCATTAAGGTAGAAACTGGGGGACTAGGAGTTCTAGTCCTGCATTCGGCACAAAGACAGCTGAGTGATTTTAGCCAGATACTCCCTAAAGGAGGGCTGTCAAACTTGTGGCTCGCGGGCCGGATGCATCACGTGCTGGCCACGCCCATGCCCAGTTTAGTGAAGGGGGGGAAAGTCCCAATATATCACGTGATGCCGCCATGATGATGCAAATTTGACATCCCTGCCTAAAGTAAAGAAGGCAATGGCAAACCACTTCCCAAAAAATTGTACCAAGAAAGTTTAAAACAAAACATGGCTTCCTGAAACAAAATGCAGTTTAAGATTTTAACTTATTTGTTTTTTTTGCTTTTTTTAGGAAATGAGGACAATATAATTTCTATTTTCCAAGAGAAGCAAAGTAACAGCCACATTTACTTCTGTCCCAAAATATCTTCAGCTACTGATTTAATATAATATGCATACTTTCCTGTTAATAGTATAGTATAGTGCAGAGTGGAGTGTTGTGGTGTAGCATAGTATAGTATAGTAACAACAGCCAAGTATTTATGTTATATTAAATCAGTGGCTAAGAATATTTTGGAATAGAAATAAATATACAGTATAGATAATTATAGATAATTATATTATGATATATTTATTATATTAATCTCAGAACTGTGTCTAAGAATCTGTAAGGCCAAAATAGGAAGCTTAAATATTGTGTCATCTGAGCGATCTGCTATTTTGTCCAGTACAATATCCAGGACACAAACCTGGTACACTTTGCATTATTATAGTTTAAATGTAGTATTAAAATATAATAAACTATACTTTAAAGCAAATATCGTTTCACTGTGTATATCCCTTGTTGCACAATGGTGAATTTTCTCTTCTTATTGTTTTAGCCATGCTGAGAAGCTAGTTTGGGGGAGTTGCATATTAATTAATTACATGTAGTTTAATGACTGCCTAAAAAAAATAAAATTTCACACTGAACAGGTTTCTCATCACAGGACTGCACCAAAGTCAAGAATGAAATATTGTCAACTCCATCTCCAGTTATGATTTCAAGATAAACAGTCTGTCTATAGCAGCTGGCTTTCCTTTTGTCGCAGGGGGTCTGCATTTGGTCCGTGTAAAATGGATTTCATTTGTCCAAGATCAAACTGACTGCATTGTCAAAACAATAGCTTGGGCCAGCATCCCCTCAACAGGAAACTTGTGCTCGACACTCTCTTTCAAAACACATAGCCAGTTTGATGTCTGACATACCACTTGTGGTTGTCCTTCAGCAGGCCTGACAATTAGATTAAAAGGGGGTTTAAAAACCACATTGGAAGAGGAACCTAGAGTCACTCTGGGCAATGTAAATTCTTTGAAGGAAAGCAAATTCCTTCCCCTCTTGCATAAATGCTTTCATGGAGTCATGGACAGAGTACTGTTAATAATACAGGATTAAAGATTACTGAGGCCGCCACAGAGACTGGGATTTCAAAGGCAGCTCAATCATCTAAATCTTATTTTTGGCTGACCCAGATGGGCAGATTGAGCCCATGTCAGGTCACCTTCATGAAACACTCATAAGCTGTCTCTCACTCTTGCATGGACAAATGATTCAAGTTTTCAGGCTGGTTGTATTTCCTCCCCACTCCACCCCCAGCCCCCCCCCCAAAAAAAGCTTAATTCCATTCTAGAACTGGTATCTTTCTCTTTTGAAAATAAATGCCATGGCTGAGAATAATTTATTTACAAACCCAAATTGGAACTATGTGAAAAGTTAGAAATAAATGATGGTGTATAGTTGACTCCAAATGAGAGGGTTCTTATTTTATACTTTTAAAATAAAATTAAAGCTTAGCAATCAAAGAGATTGGTTGCCAGTTTGGAACAGCAAGAGAAACAGATATAACACAGATTTCCTTACTTCAACTTAACCCTGAACTGAAGTGACCTTTTTGGGGGGCAAAAGGACAAATCAAGCCAGGGCCTCAGTTGATGAAAGGCAAAGGATTGTGATCAAGTACACATGAGATCAGAGGTAGGGGAGAGGTTGACATTTTTATGGAATAATGATGATTGGTAAACCCAGTATTTTATTTTATTTTTCTTGTAAACAGTCATTCAACTAAATCTCAGTGGTATTTCCAGATTATTATCTATGGACACATATAAAATACAGGATTTCAAAACAGAAATATTTCATTTTGACAAAGAGTTACCAGAGAAGATAAGAAACAATGTGATGCAATGGTTAGAATGTAGTCCAGAACAGTTCTTGATAGTAGATTGGGCTGAGACAGAAAACAACTGAATTTCTAGGGTTGAAAGAAGACTTGTTATAAATTTCCTTAATTCCTGGTCCAGCACTGTTCTACATATATTTTATTTTTAAGATTTTTATGGTTGGGAGAAGATGGATATTTGGAAGTATCATGAATGCATGTTGCTTTATGAAGCTGATTTTGAGTGGGGAGAAGCTGATTTTGAGTTAGGATTTTGCTTCAATCCTAACCAGAGCAAAGTACCTCTTTGAGACTTTCATAGCCATAATATTTTGTTCAAAATTATGAATAAGGTAACTGTGCATGCTACTTTTTGTTCTTAAAATTGTTTTGGATAATGTTTAATATTGCCAATAAAAGAGTCGTATCAGTCAAGGGCTAAAAAAAATAAATAAATAAGGCCATCAGTCATGGATTCTAAACAAAATGTATAGCGTGAATCCAGCCAATTATGATTTATTCCTCTAAATATTTTTAAATAAACCATGGTTTAGTACAATATAGGATCCTATTCTGTATTTGTGTAGTCATATATCTATTTGTGAACTGAATAATCAGATAATCTAAACCTTCAAATTCCATCAAGGAAGAAAAAAGAAAGAACATCTGTGTGTAGAAATGTGGGTATACATTTTATAAACAGAGAACTTACTGAAAGGTATGAATTTATTCACTTGTCTTTGCACACATACAATTCTCCTTTCCTATACTGTTGGGCTCTGAACAGATTTACAAAGCAGCCTTTCATGTAAGACACAGTTTGACTGTGTAGACTGTGGGTAACTTTTGAGGCTTGAAGATCTATGTGTGCTACTAGTGACAACTAAGGATTGCCACATGCATACATACAGTTACTGAAAGTGTCACTGCAGTAAATTTTCAGTCCAATGGCTCTTATCAACATTCTGCTCAGCTGGAGTGACACAAAAGGTTTACCCATTAGCCTATGCATTTTCTTGTTTTGGTTGAGATTAGCCTGCATTTTCTTGTTTTGGTTGAGATTTGGTGGCAAGCTCTTACTCTGAAGACATGAGCAACTACAAAGCTAAACACCAAGTTTCCTGGATGGCTTCTTGTAATTGCTGAGATTAATCACACCATATTTGATCTTGCTCTGAGGACACATCACAGAATGTACCATCCCTCATGTTCACCATCAGCTATAACAAATTATTATAACTTTATTTACCCTATCCATTCCATGTTCCAATAGTCTTGGGAACAAGATAGCTTCAGATTGATTATCCTCTTCTCACTGAGACCAAGATAACATAATCTCTGATTCTCTTACCTACAAAGCTCACAATATGCAAGGTCTCAAGCTGCCAAAGTCATCACCTCTTCCTTGGAGTGTCTTCTTTCCTTGCCTGTCAAATATAGGAAATACACTAATGTGTTTGAAAAACAAAAAACACAGACTCTGCCCGCACAATGTTTTGTATGGCTTGTGCCACTTGGAGTGTATTACTTTCCTGCTCAATGGCTTGGGTTTCATTCTGGTAGAACCTGTTTTCTAAAACAACTCATTTCATTCTCTACCTTAAAATAAATTGTCATTTAGTCAAGACATTTTCCAAGACGTTTTGATTAGACAATTCACTTCTACAGAAAATTGTAGCATGTTTTTTTGGAAAGCTGTATTTTACTTATTAGATGTTAAGGTCTAACCCCATTCTGCTTATTATTCACTGTCAGGTGAAGAAATGGAGACAATGCATGCTACCTGAAAGCAAGTCCCTCATTGATATATAAAACACCAAGAAGACAATTGGCCTGATAGTTTAATTACCATATGCCGTCATTCTTACACACCCACACATATTCATTGCTGTTGGAGACTATGTCTGACTTTCTATCAGATTTCTTTCCCCACATAACCAACTAAAAAGCTAAATACTAAGTTTCCTAGATGATATCCCATATTTGCAGAGATTAACTACACTGTATTTGATCTGCAATTTCCACCCACACTGGAAATATCTCTGATTTTACATGTCCCTTCCTGATTTCCTCTGCTCCTCTGTTCTGCATATTGTTTCTCTATCACAATTCTCACTGGGCAGAAAGGGACGTGGAAAATAAAACATATAATCAAATCCTAGCACAGAAAGTGCACACTGGAATATTTGATTCATTAGAAGTGCTACACGGATATGAGATCATGGAAGCAGCAAATGGCAGCAGCAAATGGCACACTCCACTTGCTTTTGACAGTACTATTTGCAGTATTATTTGCAGCACCCTCACAAGCCCAGTACATCCGGTTGGTATACCTGTTGTAGCTTCTGCACTGCCTGTTCAAAATTCAGATTCTGAGGACAAGAGAGAGGAAACAGTCATTTCTATAATTACAGAAATAGACAGAAACTGCCTTGCTCAAAATGAAGTGAGAGAGATTATGGGTAAGCTACTGGTAAGGAGACAGAAAAGATTAATGTTTCCTTTTTCCTGCTGTCTGGGTTCAGGAAGAAGGAGATTTAGAAGGGACTGAAAGATGGGAAAGTTGACTTAAGTAACAAACAAACAAAAAGTTCCCCAAGCTGGAAATGATAAAATCAGTGCAGTTTGAATGAGAAGGGAGATGAAGACTGGGACATCAAGGAAGGTCAAAACATCATTCAGAGGGAGAAAATGAGAAACGTATTTGGCACTTTCAGGTCAAATGGATGAGAAGAAATAGAAATTAGAGGAAGGGTTGAAGTTGGTGTGGTTGGAACCAGCACTTCTGAAACCAGTCATATCTATTTTGTAAACACAGAGCTGGATTCCAGCTTTAAAGCTTAAAAAATAATAACCAAATAATAACCAAAATAATAATACTGAATCAGTAGGAGATAAACCCTGAAATGGATGATAAATGGATGGATATAGATAATGTATTTATTTTATTAAATTTGTTTGCTCCGGGAAGGTGGGATCTCTTATTGATCCATCAACTGCTTGTACTCCCCTGTCAGGGTCTTAAGCCATCTGGCAGAGCCAACTCTTCAGCTCCTTATGGAAGGTTAGGATGTGGGAGTCAATCTCACCTCAGTGAGGTGAAATGTTCCAACGGAAGGAGGTACTCCAGTTGATTTTTTTAAAAAAATAAATAGTTTCTTATTTCTACACTTGCTATTTACCACTATTGTCCTTTCTCCTTAGTAGTACAGATTTTAACTTTAATTTTAACTCTAACTTTAACCTTAGACTGTCTACTGTCAACTTCACCCCATTCTTAAGAGGTCTTTAAGGGATGTGCATAAGTGTACCACATGCCTATCATCCCTGTCCTAGTGTCCTAATGTTCCCTTTTATTCATATTAATTTCATGCATTCATAATCATGTTTATACTTAAATCTATTACCTAATACATGCTTGATAAAAAAAAAAGATGTTTAACTTTGCGGTGGAGTATCTTAATGATTTTTAGAGATTCTGTGACACTTCATAATGCTGGTATATAAACAAGTTGAAAAGCAGCCCCAGGTAAAAAATATCTTTATATAGGCAAAGGTAATATTCAAACTTAAACTTTTAGTCTCATTGCACTGCATTTTATCCTGAAACCTCATAATTTCATTTCACATAAATTTTAAAGTCTGAAATTGGTAACAAAGAACTAATGAATACAACATAGTAAAGTAACAAATTTGCACGTTGGAATGTATATATGAAGAGATATGGCTAGGATGCTTATGAATTTGCTAAGACATAGCTGGGAAATGTAGTCCTCCATATGTTATAGAATTGCCATCTGATCAGGTTTATTTAGCATACAGTCAGGAAGGCAGACAGAAATAGGATCCTAGCAACTTTGGAATGTTACACCTCTAAAATCTTGAGCTACATATCTTTACTATTTATTAGGAAGTAAACCTCATTTATGAGGAAGTAATCTTCATTCTCCTTTACTGAAACAACATTTAATCTAATCAAACTATTTTTTAATGAAAGTGCTTATAGTAACACTGCTAAAATCTTTTCTATCCATTCTGAAATTATTTTTCTTTGGATAGATGCTAGGTGGACATCAGTGACTCCTCTTAGCATCTCCCCTTGCCTCCTCATTGTAATCTAAGATACCAGAAAATTGAGCATTTAAGAAAGACTTGATGGATCATGAAATAAGTACCACTTAGCAGAGATGCATACATCCAAATGTGGGGGGGGGGGGGGGGGGGAGAAAGTTTGATCTAAATCTGCTATATTTTACAAACATAATAAATACAGCCTAATAAATAAAAGACCTGTATGGAAGATTAGACAAAAAAATAGAAGTTAATATTTAGTATAGAAACAAAATTTTGAATTTGACTTTTTTCTGTACTTCAAGAAATTTCATGTCAGATTAACATATTGAAATTGGCTGGGAGCTAGTAATTTATTTGCTTATCTCACTGACTTTGATTCCTAGAAAAAAAGGGGGGGCGGAGTGCAAGAATTTGGGCATATTTCTAAATCTTTAGCCTTCTTAAAATCTTTGACTTGATCATAATATAATAGCAAAGGAATGAGAAAGAAGAACAAAGGCAGTTTTTCCATCAACTATATAAAGCAAGCTGACCTTTAAAACAGAAGAGTTTTCATACAAAAAATTCTCAAAATTGAAAATGGGTAAAACTGATGGGTTTACCACTCCTGGGAACATTGCAGGCATAGATTGAATGGGCCACATTTATCCAGCCATTAAAATAGTAAGCTTCATTTTCTACCTGTTAACCTTTCAATAGAAAATGCCACAAACAATCCTGGGAAAACAATTTCCCCACAGATAGAAATACAAAAATCAATTACATTAATATAACAGGTGCCTTAAAATATAATGAAAATGGATTAGCAAATAATAAAAAAAATTTATCTTCCCATCAAAATCAGCAATTTGACTGCAAGATTCTGTAAGTCATTTCAAGGAAATGTATTTGGTGGATTACTGCTTGATTCCCATATTTTTACAATAGCATTCATGCATGCAATATATAATATTATCTCTAGCTTAACATTTGAAAAACCCATATCTAGCAATGTGGATACAGTTCTCTAGCCACCTGATAATATCAGTGGTATTATCCTGCCATGATCACAATTTTGGAACTCTTTTCATGAAAGGTTGAAGGAATAATTTGATATATTTTCTGAGAATGATTTCTGAATGCTTGTCTGGCAATTTCATTTAGTAATACTGACTAGGGGAGGTTGACCTCACAACTGAAATGACAGATAAATTCATCGTTTCTATTTTGCTATTTTTTGATGGGAGAAACTGTTCTTATTTTTAAAACATCATTTTTTTTACTTAGCTTTCATTTTGAACAGTCTTTTTAGTTGAGAGATATCAGAAGTCCCCTTACTTTGATTAAAAGATTTTTAGGGCGTTATTGTAAACAATACAAGAAAAGCAGAAAAAAATTGCCTGTGAGGAAATAGGAAATATTTGAATGTTCCATTTCCAATAAGAGACTTTGATTTATCTATTAAATTGTTATCTAAACTGAAATTAAAAAATGCTGCACTAAAATTGTTTTATGTATTCCAAACAATAAACCATATAAAGTTAATTTAACATATTTCATTTACAGTTCTTATTCTTGAAATTCCATCAAATGCTTAATCTGAGTGTTCATTTGTTTGTTTCATTTATATGCCATCCATCTCACTATCCAAAACATTTCCACTTATGTCATACTTACCTCTTATGTCATACTTACCTCTAAAGTCTTGATTAAGCATAGACTTTAGGTGCAACAGAATGTGGCCGAGTCCAATAAGAACCATTCAAAAATAAAGATTCTTTACTTATAATCTAAAATGCTACAATTTATCCAAACATTTCTTAGTCAACTGCTTTATATCAAAATAATTCTGGAGTATATATAACCACAACTCAGTTTTGAAGGCAAAGATAAGGAGGAAGCTGAAAACAATTAAGGTTGTGTATAAATATTACAAAAGTCCTTGCAGATAATCAGAAATGTTACCAACTAATTATGTCTTGACAAGTTAATCAAAGAGCTCTTAATAGTTGTGTCAATTAGAATCTACTCTTCTATTTTCTAAAACATTTTCCCCCATTTGGTGGATTGAATTTTTGAATCTATAACAGTCATCAAATAGCAAATGAGTAGGAAATTATATTAAAACCTAGTAAAGAAATATAGAAGATATGACTCACCAAACCCTTTTTCTCTTTGTAACCTCTGAAACTTTTAATCTCACCCTAAGATTTCTAATAAAAGCTTATTTCCTAATTGCACCATTATATATTATATATGTAATATATCACACATACATATGTGTGCATGCACACACAAACATATATATAGAACTTGGTTTACGTAGGAAAAACCTGGCTAATGAAAAACACACCTAAATCCTATGAAAAAGTAAGAAAATAGATACTATACCTTTACAGGGAGGATACATGAGATGTGGGCATGGCTTACTGATAAAGGCTAATGAGCCAGAAATAGATCTATTTAAGTCTCCCAATGGGCAGGGCCTGCTGGCTGCCAGAAGAAAAAAGGCCAGAAACTAGTGAATGTGATTTCACTGTACTAGGGCTGCAGAAAGAACTTGGTTTACATAGGAAAAGCCTGGCTACTGAAAAACACACATAAATCCTACGAAAAAGTAAGAAAATAGATACTATACCTTTACAGGGAGGATACATGAGATGTGGGTGTGGCTTACTGATGAAGGCTAACGAGCCAGAAATAGATCTATTTAAGTCTCCCAATGGGCAGGGCCTGCTGGCTGCCAGAAGAAAGAAAGCCCAGAAAGATAAGTCATACATTCAGTTACACCATCTGATTCCTTAATGAGCCTGGACAGCTTGCAAATAGAAAAGAAGAAAACCATGCACATAGTAATATCATAACCAACCAGAACACCTATTCAAAAAAGTTAAAAAAAAAAAAAGCCAAATTTACATGGACCTTACAGCCACACTATCTTGAAGCCTGGGGGTGTTTTAAATTATTTAAATTATTTTCTGTAGGTCATTAAGATACTATTTATTTATTTATTTATTTATTTATTTAATTAATTAATTAATTAATTAATTAATTTTTATACCGCCCTTCTCCCAAGGGACTCAGGGCGGTGCACAGCCATAATAAAAATAACATATTCCACAAAAATTAAAAACAATTTAAAACATCCTACCAAGTATGTTCTGGGGAAACATAATGGAAGAGATATTATTCTGTAATCTATCAAGAATTCCTGAAGGAAAGGTAAAATAAATCGAACAAATAAAACTCAAAAGCTAATTTAAGACAAATATTATAGTTTCACAGAGAACATATGGTATATTTTAATAAAAGCAAATAAGGAAAAATGAACAGTTCTATTGGTAATTAATAATTTATTATATTTATGTTAATAAAGATACCATAATATTGTTTTTAAATTAAATATTGATGTTAAATTAAAATAATAATAATACTAATAATATAAAACATCTTTACACCAATAGTCAAATTGTAAAATGTATTTAACAGATGTTTAGTTCTTTTATGTTTATACATTTGGGAAAATAATTATGATAGATTTGAAGATATTGTAATGAAATTAAACTATAAAGGAAAATTTTGAAAATTTACAGGCTTTTAATAGCTTCACAAATCATGACAATATCATCTCCATAATATGATACAACCTTCTGCTCCCTACAGCAGAATGAAATTGTTTTTCAACATGTTATCTATGCACTATTATATTCTTATTAAAATTAAAAAGAGTTTTTATATACTTTATGAAATGTATCCCAACATAGCCTTTTTGTATGTCCAATTTCTCAGAATGTGGAAAATTGGAAATACATTCTAAGTGCCTCAGAAAATCTCAAAATATAGTGAATAACTGGAATAAACAATGATTTAAAAATAGATGTGGACTATGAACTAACAATTTATGTATAGATAGTTCTTGCTTAATGATTGCCAATTTGAAATAGCAACTCTGTTCCTAAGCCAAGCAGGTGAACATCACATGGCCACCTTCCTTCATAAAGGCAGTTCCAACAGTTGTGATTAATCAAACCACTTGCAGGCTTCCCCATTGACCAAGCTTGTCTGAAGCTGGTGGGAGGTTGCATATGGTGATCAAATGACCACAGGATGCTGAGACCATAGTAAATGCAAGAAACAGTCATAAGTCACTTTTTCCAGCACCATCAAAACTTTGAACGGTGCTAAATGAATGATTGTTAAGAAGGAATATCTGTATTCCCAAGAAGTGAATCAAAACAGTACAAACAATTCAGACTTTTGCACCTCCTGATATACAATATGAATTAAAATTAAATTAGAGCTCAACAATATCTAGACTTCATGGCTTTTACTACAGATGGAACCATGTATAAATTATGTCATGCATAACTTATATATAAGTACATTTTGTTTTTAAAAAATCTAAGCACTCTGCCTGGCTTGGCATCATTTCATGTGAGTATGACAAATTGGTAGAGGCATCTTAATCAATCAACAACTACATAGTGCTGATTGAGGTATTTCTTACCTCAGGAATGGGGAACATGTTGGTTTGGGGCTGCATTTTAATATAACCATATCAAATCTATTTTTTAAACTCATACGTGAACTGATATTTATCTTTTATACCTGTAGTTTTATGAATTTTATAATACAACTTGACAAAGAGGTACCGTATTTTCCGGGGTATAAGACGACTTTCTAACATGCAAAAATCTTCTCAAAAGTTGGGGGTCGTCTTATACGCCGGGTGTCGGTCTCCTGTAACCAGGCAGATCAGCCCGAAAGGCTTTGATGAGCCTTAAATGGCTCTAAGGAGCCAAGCTGAATTGCCTGCTGAGTTGCTGCTAATCAGCTGAGTTACACGCAAGCCCTGTGTAAAAGAGAAAAACTTCCCTTTTACACAACGCTGGTGCAGCTGGGATCGCCAGACCTTGGATGGCCAAGCCCCGTGTAAAAGGGAAAAACTTCCCTTTTACACAATGCTGGCCATCCCAGCTGAGTTGCCTGATTAGCAGGCAACTGAGCTGGGATCGCCAGAGCTTGGATGGCCAAGCCCCGTTTAAAAGGGAAAAACGTCCCTTTTACACCACACTGGCCATCCCAGCTGCTAATTTTTGCCTGCTAATTGGTACGTAGCAAAAATCCCCCCCCCCTCCAGCTTGCTTACCTTAGCTGCTAGCCGCAACGCTTGGCTTGCCTTGCCTTGCCTGCAATCCATTGCATCAGCAAGCAACTAAATCTCCCTGCCTGCAATCAAGCAGGCAGGGAGTTGTGGACTTCAACTCCCAGAATTACTCAGCCAGCAAAGCAAAGCTGGCTGAGGAATTCTGGGAGTTGAAGTCTACAAGTCTTAAAGTTGCCAAAGTTGCAGACCCCTGTTCTATTGGGTAAGGTTTTTTCCCTTTTGGGAGCTTTAAAAAAATAGTTAATTGGGGGGGTGGGGGGTTAGTTGTTCTTTTTTAAACCTAGCCATTTAAAGGCTAGATCTAAGTTTTAGGCTAGGAAGTTTTAAATTTAGCTTTCATATAAAAATAAAAATAAAAATAAAATAATATTTGTGCAGCTTTATGAGATTTAGTGTGTTTCTGTAGTATTTCATTCTAACTACACAAACGCACAAAATATCACAAAGCTGTATGTGGAATTTTGTGTGTGTAAAGTGTGAAAGTTGTTTTTTTGGGCTTTTTGTGGCTGTGTGAGGTCCCTGCTTGTTGCAGGAAACATTTTGGGTCTAGCATAGCTGCTTTTACATTGTGGGTGAGCCAGTTGATGTTTTTTAATTTTTATTTGGTGTGCATTGGAAGAGAGGTCGTTTTATTCAGCAAGTATAGCCCAAACCCTATATTTTTATAGGAAAAGTCAGGGGTCGTCTTATACGCCCAGTCGTCTTATACGCCGGAAAATACGGTACATGCAAAATGTGTATTTACAAAAAACAATATTAGCAAGAGTATATAAAAATATACTGGACTAGAGAAAATTGCTTGCAAAAATTTACTGGCAGAGTTAAATATAAAAATGCAATTATTAGGAGAAACATGTATAAAATGTGTTTTTTTAATGGACCCATTCTTGAAAAATGGGAAAAAAACCTTTATAAAAACAAATTAAAAATAGCATTGTACAAATTTCCTCCTGAGGAAAATAGTTCCTGTAAACTGCCGCTGGGAATGGATTTAGTGTGCAAAATTATTTATTTCAGCTGGGTGGGTTTATCCAAACCAATGCAAAATTCTTTAAAGTTTCATTTTACCAATCTAGGAAAAAATTAACTCAGTATCAGATAAATCCATTTATTCATTGCCTTGCAATAAGAAACATTGTGTGGGACTTTTTATAGTAACATCTATTTGACGGTGTTAGGAAATGGTTATTTGTCTAACTAGTTGGTCAGGCAATATATAAACCAACAACGTATGTTTGAAGTCAGAAAGGTATTATATTGCTTTAAGACTGTATTGCATCATCCTGTATCCTGATTGGCTAAGCTCTGTAGCCAATGTACTTAAGGGAAGTCAGGATCATGGCTTGTGTGGATACTACACCATTTTACCTGCTTATTTGCTGTAACTCTCTACCTAATCACTCTATATGATCACTGTTTGATCATAGCTACGTATTGCTTTTTACTATTTATTGAATGTTTAGATATTGAACTTGTTCCTGTTTTGAAACTCAAGAACTGTTTTATTGTGTATGACTACAACTGGTAAGAAGATTTTGTACTTGAAATATCCCTGGATTGATTTTTTAACTCTCGTCTTATCTGTGCATGACTTGGATTGTTTTTGGACTTTGGTTTACTTTTTCTAAAAGTAAAAGACTACAACAACTGTATGTTAACTGTATGTTAACTGTGATTGCTCACAACCACTCCCAGTTGTTTTTCATGCATTTACTCAAAGGGTACTCTGCTCAATAACCCACAACATCGGTTATGAGCCAAGAATATCCTTAACAGACAGTTTTGTAATAAATGGTTGATCTATGACAGTAAAGAAGAAATTATCAGAGGAGAATTTAGCACCTTGAATACAAGTATGAATAAAAGTGTGACCAGCAGTCATTCAGGGTTTCCTCTGTAGGATAGTGCAAAGTAAAATATAGAGGCATCACATGAATGAATACTAAAAAGTACTATATCAACCTTCCTCTTTGGTTTTATTCCCAAATAGATCAGTGTGACTTTTTTCTTTATTTCAAGTCTTCTCAAATATGATAAGGCATGAACTCTTATTCCTGATAAATTCAAATTTAATTTTATGTAGAAACATAATTCAGCTTGTTTTGAGTCAGTGCCTTTGGCTTGTGCTGAAGCCGAGAGGAATAAAACATCATTTGGCAGGAGCTCAGCATTTAAAAAAGCTAGAGAATGAATGGGTCTCGTCTGTAATTTTTATAGAGAGTGAATTCTAAAATAGAGAATTTTGAATAACTGATAAGAAAATGTGTGTTTTCAGAGCACACACATATGTGGCCAACATAAGGCCATTTTCTTTACTTGTGACTGGAAAGCATCTGTTTGAGGTACATTTGGAAGAGGTAAAATTGGGTAGGGTTTTTTTTTCCATTTTTTTTTTTTGAGCCATTATAACTTCACCAAAAATCTAATTCCAGTCAAGTTTTTTCAAAAAAAAAAAAGAGTAAGGCCTGCAATAATGAAATTTCTTTTTTTAGACAAGCCCTAATATTGGAAGACATGCATTCAGGAAAGAAAAAGACACCGTAGACTGTAAACAACAGTGTAGAAAACAGTCTCTCCTGGATTTGTTAGCTTCTTTGCAGGCTCCTGAGATCTTTGGCCAGTCTTTGTTTTGTCAACATGAATAATTTTCATTTTCACTTTTATTTTTTTTTAAGGAGGAAGAACAAATCTCCAAAACTTTAACCTTAGACTGTCTACTGTAGACCTCACCCAGTGGTGGGATTAAGCCAGTTCGCACCACTTCGGGAGAACCGATTGTTAACTTTCTGAGCAGTTTGGCAAACTGGTTGTTGGAAGAAATCATTAGGGCAGAGAACCGGTTGTTATATTACTTGAATCCGACCACTGACCTCACCCCATTCCTAAGAGGTCTGTAAAGGGCGTGCATAAGCACACCAGCATGCCTACCACCCCTGTCCTAATGTTTTCTTTTCTTTGTATCCCTTTCATGTATTTATAATTATGTTTACACTTGTATTTGTCATAAAATACATGCTTGATGAAAGAAATAAATATACCACAGAAAAAAGGTTTTCTGTGGTATAGTGGGTATAGTGCCCACCCAGATAGAACATTCTCAGGCTACTGTCTTGAACAAGAGAGAAAAGAGGTTGGGCACATTCTAAAACAAACTAGGTTTTTTTCTGATTTATTTTATTTATTAGATATATATTGATACTTTGTCCAGGAATTCAAAGGATCTTTAAATGGGGACCGTAATCTACTAATTCTTAGTACTTGTCCGATGCCTTAACCAATAAAATACACTGGCTTTTATATTACAACCTAGTTACCTCTCCAAGCACAAGGACAGTAGTTATATTAGAAAGATAAGCCAACAGCAAAATTTGGATTTCTTTGTCTCTTGCTTTCTCCTTGATGTCAAACTGTTTTCTCTCTATCCTTTTCTGCTTCCCCTTGCACACACATACACAAACAAACAGATATATATATAACTTTTGCCACCTTCTTTTTTCTTCCCTCTGACTGTAACATCATTCAGCTGTTGTAAGTTTTGATCTTATTAAAGCCCTTTCCTCAATCAGCCTTTCATCTAAAGTTCCTTGGAGCCTGATTTAATTGTATTCTGCAGCACAGTGAGAAATTGCCACCATGCACATTGTTCACGGTTTCTCCTCCATTTCTTTTCTTTCTCTAAAGCTCAAATTGGCAGGCTCCCTGTCTTAGATTCTCTGAATTTTGCAGAAGCTTCCCTGTCACTGGGGAAAATCTTTATTACCTAGTAAGAAACCACAACAAACAGTTGATTGCCTGTGAACAGAATGAAATTTCAGGCACTTCTCACAACCCATCCTACCCACAGCTTAACAATACTCTTGTCTTGTGCTCCCTATGTTTGGAGCTAGATGGCAGTTGACTGTCTACAGCATCCCTGCCTTGGGGAATTCCAGCTCCCAATATGTCTCCTATACATTTTGCATTATCCCCCTTTTCAAACCTTGTATTTCATCTGGTTCATTATTTTTTGTGCTGTAGAAACCCTATATATATATATATATATATATATATATATATATATATATGTGTGTGTGTGTGTGTGTGTGTGTGTGTGTGTGTGTGTGTGTGTGTGTGTGTGTGTGTGTGTATTCTCATTTAACAGAAGAGTTTGTCTCTCACTGATGAGGGTGTTCTATGGTTTGCTTATTTGTAAACTTGCAGCCTTTCCTATATAATCAGGATGAGATTTATTTCAGCAGATTTTAGTAAGCTTTTTTTATAGGTGGAAAAGGTATATTTTATAAAAGAATATGGTGAATAGCTCATTGACTAAAATAAGTACGTTTGTGCAAAATGCACCATTTCAGAAACAAAATGTTCCAGAAAATCTCCTCCAGATCATACTGAACCTTCCCCACACTGGGAAAACAATTTGAAAGTAAATCCTCTAAGCAGAAGCAGCTTGAGAAGGTCTGGGAACGTTCTTGCGTTGAAACAGGCATGCTTAATCCAGAATGTTTATAGCTCAACATGCCCTTCTTTCATAAAACATATGGCACCCAAGAAAAATGGGTATAGGAGGAAAAGAAAGGATTGTTCTAGTGATAAATTGTGTTTTATATGCACAAATTGTTGTATTTTAAACGAAGTATAGAAAGCAAGCAGATCATGATTTCTGTGTTCGTTTTTTGTGACCTTCTTACCAAAATGGGCATAAGAGATACCTGTACTTTGAAGCCAAAATAACATTAGGAAAGGAAAGGAAAGGAAATTAATTTTCTTGGGAAAATAAACTTATGTCAATCATAAAACATTTAGGCATAACACATTCGGAACAGTACTAGAAAGCAAGGCCAACAGGAGATAATATCAATAGCAAATTTAGAAGAACCTCAATAGTTTATTCAGCAAAGTTAATCACTGTCTAATTTTATCAGTTATTAGCTTTGTAAGTGTATCTTCATTACCTCACTGGCCTTGCCTCATCAACAGATTATGCTGCTGTATCCAATCAATTGGATACTATATGAATATACTATTCATATGTACAGTCTATTTAGGATACATCTATATAATAGGCTTGCATTTCTGTTCCTTTTAGGTTTGTGTGAACAAATAAACAATTTGTGTATTACTTTCAATTCTACAATTACCTTTTTACATTTGCAGCAGAGATTTGTATAAAAGTATTGTGATTGTGGTGGTTTTATTTTTATTTCTTTTACTTTTACTATTTTTCTTTTCGTTTAATTCTTTTTCTTTTAATGAATCTCATTATGGAATTACCATTTTTGAGAAAGCTTTAATAATTTGGCTGTATTTTCATTAACTTGTTTTTAATAGAATGTTGCAACGAGAGAGAGAGAGAGAGAGAGAGAGAGAGAGAGAGAGATGATGATGATGATGATGGATGGATGAATAGATGGATGATAGGAGATTTAGATCTTGTGGTTTAACATGAAATCACAAAATTAATCTTGAAAATCCAGGGTTGAA
This sequence comes from Masticophis lateralis, assembly GCA_030761175.1. Taxonomy (NCBI): domain Eukaryota; kingdom Metazoa; phylum Chordata; class Lepidosauria; order Squamata; family Colubridae; genus Masticophis; species Masticophis lateralis. The sequence goes on along the minus strand of JAUDYJ010000001.1, from coordinate 307,342,324 downwards.
TTCTAACTTTCTACCTGAACTAAGGTTAGTGCTTCTGAAATGAAATGCAGAGTTATTTGTTAAGAATAGCACCATTTATAAAAGTTTCCAGATGTGAAACAGTAGCTTTCTGCAGTGAGTTGGAAGGGAAAAGAAATTGCTTTCATTTTTAGAATTTTAATATTTTTAAAATGTTTTTATTTAGATTCTCCAGCATTGCTATGCTGATAGTTCTAAATATTTATCTTTAGGAATGATGTGTTTGGACTACTAAAATATTTATCCATAGAACGATGGGTCATTCTTGTTAGCAGTGAGACTAAACTGATGACTTTGAAAATATATATAGATCATGTCTGGTTATATCTGCTCACCTTTTATTCCTGCCAGCAATTCATTCTAGAATACAGATAAAGCTTTCTTTGAGGAAAAAGCCTGTGTGCTTTTTCCATATCCAGGTGTGCAAAGAAACAGAGCTATTATATAAGCAATATGTTTCTGATGGAATCCTCATATTTGTTCTTTAGGATATAGCCTATTTTCTGGGGGTTGGAGGAAAAATATAAATTTGGGCAGGTGTTTGTGTAAAAAAAAAAACACCTTTTCTGGGCTTATTGTTTATATTATTTACCCTTTCTTTTCCAGAAGTCTTGTTCCATGTGAACTACTTCAAGTAATGTAAGCTATTGCTTAAATTTGGAATTGGATTTTACAGGTAGTCCTCATTTAACAATTTATTTACTATTAGAAATTACAACCACACTGAAAAAAAAAACCCCAAACTTTACAACTGGTCCTCATATGTATGACCCCTGCAGCACCCCATGGTCAGTGACTGAGGTTTGAGCACTTTGTATCCAGGAGGCATTTGTGGCTTTCACAGCATCACGTGATTGTCATTTGTGTGCTTGTGCATAGTTAGAAACTATGGCCAGCTTCCAACAAGCAGAGTCAATGGAAAAGCCAGCAAATGCAATCACATGATGTCTTGTTTAATAATGCCAGATGATTTGCTTAATTACTTCAGCAGAAGTGAGGTTGGAAACCTGTGGCAATCACATGATGTCTTGCTTAACAACCCTGTCACTTAGCAATGGAGTTTCCAGACACAATTGTAGGTGTGAAGCAAGAACTACCTGATTGTTTCTGGTACTGAGATTTTAATTTTATTTCTAAGTAAGTGTAACTATTAATTTCATTTTTCTATTGTATATAAAATAATGGTAAAGAAAAATTAAAAACATATTATGATGTGGGAAAGGAGGAGGAAAAAAACCCCTGAAACCATGAGAAATCTCAATGCAAATTGTCTATGGAGATTCTCAATTATTCAGGTCATTGATGTCTGCAAGGTGCTTTTCCAAAAAGCAACTGTTTACTTGATTTCTCTCCCCCCCCCCCCCACCTTGAAAACACTTTGCTTCTTATCTAAGAAGCTTCTTCAGTTTTGAACTGGAAAAACATTTAACTTTTCATCCAAGAAGATTTTTTTAGTTCTGAACGCCTCTCCTCTCTTCCTCTTTTCATTCGCATAGAATGGAACAATAATGAATGGATAATGATCACATGGAGTCTTGAAATTCAGTTACAGTAGCCCTAAGATTTCTCTTCTATTCTTCTTTATCCTATTGCACATATTTCTTCAATGCTTTAAGAAGCTTCTTTTGTGTATCCAGTATGAAAACATTTTCCAGGTGTTGGTTTATGATTTGTATTTTCCTTTTAATTTTTAAAACTTTAGCCAGTTTCATTTGTGGGTGTAGTAAAGCATCCCTTTCCAAATCTTTCTCTTGGTCTGTCATTTGTAGTTCCACATTCTTCACTTTCTCTGCTTTGCCAGACAAAATTTGTTCCATACAGTATAACCATAGAAGCAGACGTCATTTCTGACAGAGTTGATAGAGTAATTTTAGTGGGTTTTCTTGGGTAGCCAATAAAATTGAGTGTCCAAAGTGAGAGACATGCTTGCCATTTGGTTTGGAAAGAAGACCTACCAAGCCAATTACCAACATTTCTAAAAGCTTTCTTCTTCATTGTCATCTTCCCTTGTACAATCATTACTCCATGATACATTGTGAGGAAGGCATATAATTGACTGTTTTGGCTACTGTCTCAAGTACCTAAGAATTCATCACTCTGAGTTCTGTTTTAGAGCAATGCCTAATGGGCAACCAGTATAGTAGCAAGAATACTAGAGATACTCTAGCGGGCCTCTTTCTAATGCTGAAACTGAATTTGTAGTTTCAGGTACTCTTTAGTACCAATTTCAGACTCTTTCTTTGGTTTTGTGTTCTAATGTTATTTTCTGACTTACTTTCCTGGAACCACTATCGTTTTATTTTTATGGCTTTTTATCACTCAACACTACAGGGAGTCTTCTGGAATTTATCAGAAATTCCAGAAGATTACCTAATGGAGCTATGGAGGAGGAGGAGGAGGAGGAGGGAGGAGTGATAGTGGTGGTGATGAGAAACCATGCCTCAGTTTGTGTTAGCTAGAAGAATTTTTTTTTCTTTTTCTGCCATCAGTGGGATATTAAAAGATCACCTCCTTAACATTAACAATGTTCTACCACTCATTGTCTAGTTCACATAATTTGAACAGGGCTGTGAGCCAGGAGAAAGGCCTTGCAGATCTTCAAAGGAACCTGTTGCTTCAACTAAAGCTCAAACGAAACATCTTGCTGTTTCATAAAGAAATTCAGCCATATGCTTCTAAAAGAAAGGCAGGAGCTTTTACTTTATTCTATTCTGAGGCCATATCCGGCAGTTTCAAAAGCTAGAACAGACTGCTGTTGTGCATATACTGTGTGACTATTGCAATAGCTATTACAATGGTTGATTGTGACTGTGAGATGGTACAGAATACAGAATAGATACAGATATAGAACATTTTCTCAAGACAATCTTCCTTCCCACTTCACAAATATAAACTCAATCACAGTATTTGCATGGTGTGAAGCCCTTCATTGAGTTGAATCCATCTGCTTTAAATAGATCTACTAACTAGCCATTTCAAACAAATTCTATATGCAGACCTATATCCACCAGAATTGAATTTTAGTAATCAGCCACATGAATTGCAGGTATAGAAAAGTATTTTAAAATACTCCATTACCCACTTCCAAGATCACCACCTACCTTTGCATAATATAAGGTAAATTACATTTATTTATAGGGCTTATAGGCACCCTAATTAGCTGTCTCTGAGTTGTGTACAACTCTCCAAATACATAATTTGGGATTAAATCCAGAAGTACACAATAAAAATTTAAAACAAACGCTATGTTGTAATTGCATTTATAAAACAGGAACTATATTCAGTACAATAAAAAGCAATTCATCCTCTGGAGGGATAGTCATAACAAACCAGTTCTCATGGCTTGATGAAATAACCAAGTTATAAATTAAGAATACAGGAAATAATTTGAATGCAGCAGGAGAATATGCTTATCACAAATGTTTCAAGCTGTGAGTCTGAAGGCCTCTAATAAGGCTTGATAAATACATTTAGGTATAATATTAATTACGTGTTATTTACTGTTACTTTAACACTTATTAAAAATTCAGCACACTTCTAAAAGCCACTCGTCTGAAAGAAGCAAACTTTGTACGATATTTAAAACTGGAGAACTTGCATTCATGGAGTTTCTCTAATGTGCATTTCATCTCTTTGAAAGTCACTTAAAAGTAACTTCTCTGCATGATAATATTAGCGTATGGAATCCATTACTTCTACTGGCAAATTAGTTAAAGCTCCCAGCTCTTCAGTCTGGATGGGAACACTGGAAGAAATGCTTACATTCAATGACAGCTAAAATATGCCTTTCAGACTTAAATAGAAAGTAATGGAGGTACCACGAAAGCGCAAAGCTACCTATTATTTTTCTTAGCTGTGGTAGTTCAGCGCTGAAGGTAATGTTTCTGGAGATGTGTTGAAGGAAGCTATTTATCATTTTACTCAGTGTAAGACAGGAGGCAATACATTTTCTGTAGCAAGCAGATAGATTTCAGTTTAATATTGGGAAACTGCAAGGTTTTTTGAGCAGCAGAACAAAGAAGTCTGGGAAGAAAAAAACTTGCTTTGAAAAAAATATAGCACCTAGGTCAGCTCTCAGATGGGGCTTAATCATTCCATTTGCCCATTACAGTTTTAGGTATGCATCATAGTTTTGGAGTCTCACCTAATTTTCTGTCTCATAAAGTTCTATACTCCATTTTTGTACTAAACATAAAGTTTGCTGGTTGTTTGTCTCCTGGTATTTCTTGCCAATCATGATGAAATAGAGAGGGTTTATTATTATTATTATTATTCCCAGATTTCTGTGGGCCAATCTCATTTTGTGAAAACACAAAATGAGATTGGCCCAAAAAATCTGGGAACAAAAAAAAAATCTTTATTTCAAGATGACTTGCAAGAAATACCAAGAGACAGACAACCAGCGAACATTATGTCCAGTGCAAAAGTGGAATATAGAACTGTATGAGGCAGAAAATTAGATGGGACTCCAAAACTATGATGCATGAAAAACTCTTGGTGAAGAGTGATCAAACCTAATGAATTACTATAGGGGCAAGCATCACATTCTTCTATCTGTGACTCCACACAGAGAACTAGTGCAATCTAGTGGCTAATGTTCTGGACAAGGATTGTGAAACCAAATCCACCCTCCACCATGGAAGCTCACTGGCTATTTCAAGGCAGTCATTTACTTTCTCAGTCCAATCTATGTGTTGTTTTTCTTTTTTCCTTTGGAGGTTGGTGGAAGACAGAGTGCTCTGTCAGCCAATTGCAACTACAGGATGAAAGGTGGGGAAAACTCTAATAAAATAATAAAAGTAATTTATCTTTAAAAGAATATAAAAACATTTGAGGTGCAGGCCCAAACCTGCAGCACCCCTCTTGATACCTCACTCTATTTTTGAGGGAAAGATTTGGATATCTGACAAAAAAAGCAGACTGAGCTCTCACTTTTCTTTATAATTAATACAGAAGTACATAAACTTAAAATACAAGTCAGATTATACATTACCATGGTCTCTGGGTTTTTTAAAAAAACTGTTTGAAATCTAAGGTTGGCTTTTTTGTTCTCTTCTGTGCAATAAACAGTTTTTGACAATAATAGCTGATGATAATAGATATTAGATAATTTACAACAGAGATAGAGGAGAATGAATTTTATTGATTTAATGACAGCTGACAAGATGAATATTTCAATTGACCCTGTGTAATCTCAAGCTAACACCGAACAGGTCAATTTTCATCGTCAGTTATGTTTCATCACAGTTGCCATGAGAAGTGCTTCTTATTAGAACATATCTCCAAATCTTTTAAATTATATCCAGGAAAGGGAAAAATACATTGACACATAAAACACACTAGTACTACAAAATGCACTGAACATGTAAAGTATTAAATTCACAAAGGATTCACAATCCAGAAGGAACACTTGAATGTGACTGAAATAATTAACAAGTACTTTGCAAGTAGCAAACCACATTGGAATATTTAAAAATGTATATGAGCATCATTGTATTTTTTAAATCTTCAATTTTTAAAAAATATCTCCATACCCATACCCTTACCCATACTTATACCCATACCCATACATTATATATATTGGGCTTTTGAGCGCATGCACTAAAATAAGCCCCCCATCCAAAAAAAGCCCTCCCCCAAAAATAAGCCCTCTCTGAAAATATTGAAAAGCATGCACAGCCAGTTCCCACCATTTCCTCTGGTTAGGCTTAGGGAGACAGAGCTGGAAATCAAGTAAGATGGCAAAAGGAGCCTTGTCTTGCTCCACAAGCTCCAAAATAATAAGACATTCCTGAAAATAAGGCCAAGTACTTATTTCGGGGTTCAAAAAATATAAGACAGGGTCTTATTTTGGGGAAAATATGGTATATATTCATGACGGTGAACCTATGGCACGCGTGCCACAGGTGCAGTGGTGGGATTCAGCCAGTTCACACCACTTCGGGAGAACTGGTTGCTAACTTTCTGAGCAGTTTGGCAAACTGGTTGTTGGAAGAAATCATTAGGGCAGAGAACCGGTTGTTAAATTACTTGAATCCCACCACTGCACAGGTGGCATGCGTAGCCATATCAGTGGGCATACCAGCTCAGTTCTGGTGCTTATGCTGATTTTCGGGCCTTCTTGGCCCACCAGAAGTAGGGAAACAGGCTGTTTTCTGCCTCTGGAGGTCCTGGGGATGCGGTGGGGTAGGGAAGGCCTGTTTTTCTTTCTTACCTGGCTCCAGATCCTCTCTGTGTATCTGAGGAGAGTGAAAACAGCCTTTACCATTCCCTCAGAAGCCCTTAGAGGCCCTCCGGAGGCCTGAAAGGGCCCATTTCCCAACTCCTGGTGGGACAGGAAGTGACATTTTTTGCTGTCCCCAGCCTCCAGAGACTCCTCCTACTAGGCCATTGCATGCTAGGAACAGGGGGGAGGGGGTCTGCACGGGCACGGGCAGGGCAGGGTGCATAGAATTATGAGTGTGGGCACACACGTGCGTGAACCTCCCCTGCCCCCCCCCTCCTGGCACGCAATGGCAGAAGGTTAGCCATCACTGGTATATATGCTAATACTACAGTATATGGAATAAAGCTACATAATGTATCATAAAATACAATGAAATAACAGTAGAATTGTACATTTGTAAAATGAATTAATAACAAGAACATTAGATGTCAAAGGGTACAGTTAGAAAAAGACAGAGATACAGCTTAAAATGTAAGTATTTCTAAGATTAAAATGATAGTAAAACAGAAATAGTAACCTGGTTACAGACAGTTTCATCTACATATTAAAGCCCCCATTAATCTCTATAATTGTATGTATGATGGAAATAGAGCCCAGAGCCATTTTTATATCTGCAAGACTTAAGCTTCTTCTTTCTCCCAGTGAGAACACAGTTACTTGCTAGTGATTTAGAAGTCACGGGATGAGAAGACCACTTTAAGAACAGTAATTAGAATTTCAGTAAATGAAAAAATCTTGCATTACAAAGATATAAATATTATTCATGTTGGGATCAGATAATTTTTTTTCCCCAAAATGATCTGGGGTAAACAGAAAGGTGACCAGAGTTTCTAAATTATTTAAGATGTTTATAATATGTAGAGAGCCTAAAGAGTTGCAAAATGTCTCTTCAAACTGAGGGAATATAGTATATGCTGAGTGCAAAAAAAGCTACTGTATATTGATAAAGTCCAAATTTGTGATGAATAGCTATGAAAGGGATCTTGAATTTCTGATTAGAAGGATTATTCAGCCCTTGGCTCGTGCAGATTTATTGTTTGAAGTTCATTGGGAAGGGGCAAGGGGGACAAAAATAATCTCCCATAATTACTATAACTCTGTACTTGTTCCTATAATTTAGAAATACTTCTCCTGATCATGAAATAGATTTTGGTTGATTACACTTCTGTGTTCTGCACTTTTTCAGTTTAGACTGTATTGCAGTCATTTTTTTAAAAAAAAATGTATTTATACATCTATGAAATTCAATTTATGAAAGATGCATGGATGATCATCTTTAATTTCTAAACTTTGTATGCTGCTATTTATGTACAACCAGAATTGTTGATCATAAATAGCTAGATATTGAGAAATCTTACCAAGTTAATTTGTCATTATAAGTTAGGTTAATAAGCCCTTGTTGAGGGGTGGGGGTGGGGGTTGACTAGAATTATAGAAAATGATTGTGTATGTATGTATGTATGTGTGCATATACATCTATCATCTGTCTATCTGTCTGCCTGCCTGCCTGTAATCTATCTGAAATTTGGATTTTATTGGGATAACTGTTTCTCACTAAAACAACTGGTTAATTTCCATTGAAATTAATACTGGAGAACTTAAATCAGAACTTAATTTTAACCTAGGAAGCATTATAGCTTCTTTAATATTCCCATTGGGATTGCTTAAAAAAAGTTATGACACTGACTGATTATTAGTATTGACTATTGCAATTCGGAAGTGGACATTGCTCTGAATTGTAAACGCATTAGCTTTTAATAAAAATACCTTTATGAATAAAGTGATGTTTATTTTGTTATTTTGAACTACCAAGAATCTTTGTGTAGTGGTGGATAAAGAATACTATGATAAATTATGAGATAAGTTATATGGGTTTCTTTACCATGGTAGGTGCTTTTAAAAGGCAGAAACTGTCCAACATTTCAATGTCTTCACTGTGAAACTCTTATATTAATTTGGTTTTCTATATATTTAATCTTAATCCCATTTTTTCCCACTGTGTTATTTGACTTTCATTGCTAAAACTTGCAGATCATTTGCATTTTCAGCTATCAGAGTATTACCATCAAAATAGTAGTTTATTGATGTTTCTTCCTCCACTTTTAAAAGCAAACTAATCTTCTTCCAATGCAGTTTCCTTTAATATATATTCTACTCAATATATGTGTGTAATAAATATGGAAAGAGTGTATAGCCATGACTTACTTCTTTGTGAAATTGGAGCCAATCTGTTTTGCTATGTTTCATCCAAACTGTGGCTTCCTATATTTTTTTCATGAGGGTAATGAGATGTTCTGGAATTTTCATTTTTTTAAACAACTTGACATAACCAATACAATTAAAGGAGCTTTATATAATCAGTGAAGTTTTTAAGTTATTTTAAAAATATTTTCTGGCTTTTTTAATAACCAGCATGCCTCTTCTTCCTTTCTAAAAGAAAGGAAGTCCTTGGTCCTTTCTAAATTCCACCTTGAATTCTGGTATCTCTCTTTCCATGTGGATCAATAGTATGTTGGATGATCTTAAGCATTATTTTGCTAGCTTGTGAAATTAAATATATTGTTTATACTTTTTACACTCTGTTAAGTTTCTTTTCTCTTTCTTTCTCTCTCTCTCTTTTTCTCCCTCCCTCTTTCCTTCCTTCCTTTCCTTTCCTTTCCTTTCCTTTCCTTTCCTTCCCTTCCCTTCCCTTCCCTTCCCTTCCCTTCCCTTCCCTTTCCTTTCCTTTCGGTATGTAGCTTGATCTCTTTTAATGTAGGGCCAGAGTGTCATTCTCCACTTTTACTTGCATAGTTTCATTAGAATCTTTACAGATTTTTCATATTTTTATAGATATAAATTCTGCCGACCTCTGATGCGGTAAGGATGAGGGTGCTGACTTAAATTCTTCTAGTATTAGGTTCTTGTAAATTAGGAATATCTTTTAAGTCATTGCTACTATATAGAATTTAGTATTTACAATATAGTGAGCAAACAAACAAAAAAACACATTGTGAAAACTAGATGGCTTTGTTCTTCTGCCTCACCTTAACTTGGATGTTACCACGGTGGTGCAGTGGTCAGAATGCAGTACTGCAGGCTACTTCTGCTGACTGCCAGTTGCCTGCAATTTGACAGTTCAAATCTCACCAGGCTCAAGATTGATACACCCTTCCATCCTTCCGAGGTTGGTAAAATGAGGACTCAAATTGTTGGGGGCAACACGTCTGACTCTGTAAAACTGCTTAGAGAGGGCTGTAAAGCACTGTGAAGCAGTATATAAGTCTAAATGCTATTGCTATTGCTATGTTACCCATGAACTGGCCTGGCAATGTCTTTGCTGTTATATCTGAGCTTTTCCAACTCCTTTTTCCAATAATATAGTGAATTTGATTCCTGTATGCTCCATCTGGGGATGTCTATGTATATAGATTTTCTTTTAGGTATCTGAAATAACAGTGAAGAAATAGTGAAATTGATAGAAACATAAAAGCCATTCTTCTACTTTATTTCTTCTTCATAGCCAATATAATTCATTTCCATCTTCCTCCTTGCTATTTCTAAATTTGGCACTCCAGTCTCCAACCACGAACAACATTTTTTGTTTCTATGTTTTGCCAGTTTCAGAATAGACTTGGTCATAAAACGAGTCAGCCACCTCTTCCTTTTCATCAGTGATTGGAGCATAAATATGAATAATTGTAATATTAAAGCTGTTAGCAAAATCTAACTGATATTGATTATTGACTTCATTGTGGCGAAATATTTTGCTATATCCTTCCTGAATACATAAGCAATGTGCTCCTTCTTTATTTTTCATGTCCTGAGCAGTAAACAGTATAGTCTTCTGATTAAAATTGTCCAGTTCCAGTGCATTTCAATTTTCTAATGCCAAAGATGTCACTGAGTAGTCAATTCATTTCATCTTTCACCTAACAGAACTTTCTCATGATTGCATTTCTTACATTACATGTTCTCACTATAATTTTGCCTTTGCAACTTCAAGTTTCCTTTTCTTGCATCATTAAGTAGACATCACAAAAGCTTTAATTTACATTATAAGCACCACTCCAAAAGATCCTCAGTTCTCTCTCAGTAGCATGTTGAATGCTATCTGAAGGACTCACAATCCAGCTCTATATTGCCAATCACTTTATTCTCTCTGTCTGATTTTCTTGATAAAATACAGGAGCCGTGTGTTATTACCTACCCCCATGCATTATGAATTATGTCTTTGCCATTGCACTGAAGTGATTATACATCTCCCACCTCTTCCGTTATCACTGCAGTCCAATCTAGATGCCTATTTGCTCTAGTTGGACAGTTGGGATAATCTTTACACCTTAGATGATCCTGCCAGAAATATATACTCTTGGCACACACTCCTAGTGTTGCACACAACCATGCATACACACATTCACATATGCATAATAGACAAATAAAAACAGAAGTAAATAGAAATAGATAAAGTGATGGTACCCTTCTCCTCCTTTGATCAAATGGGACAATCTCAGTGGATAAACTAATTGTGAAATTTAAAACATGGGAAAATATGAGGGTCATTTTATCCATGGGTGGCACATTTTTCGTGGTATTTTGGTTACAAATTCAAGAGTGGACTTATCTGTTGATTGGCTTTTCTACAAATAGTAAGCTGAAGCGAACTAGTCTTAGCTGATTTTCCTTTTTCATACCTCACATGTTTAGTATTTTTGGCTTACTATTTTTTACATTTATCAGTTCTTGTATAACATCATTTTGCCTGAAAAGGAATTTATGACTAGTATGTAAAAAAAGAAGGTAGACCTGCTCAGTTTTGGTCCAGTTATGCAAATTAATTATTATTCACAAATATGACTTTGTTCATTATTCAAGATGATTGGGGTCATGAAAACATCAAGAAATGTATCTAGTTGTCTGGCCATCACAGCTCCATCTCTAGCATTTGGTCAATCTTTATATTATCAGGAAATGAAAACTATGATTAGTAACATGCTGATTGCACAGATGCCAATACTGGATAGCTTCTGGGAGCAAAGCCAGGTCCCAGACTGCTGTTCTGATCTTTAGGGCAAGACCAATTTTATCCATCATACATGGTATTTGCAAACCCAGATTAGTTCCCCTGATACCCAAACCTTTCTTCTCTTGTTTGAACGGATACTGTAGTCCTTAGAAGAAAATAGCTTCAATTCAATTAATATGATTCCTGTATAAACATGCATCAGAGTTTGCTGTAGGATTCTCACAGGAGAACACTGCATCAACATTATTAGAATATAATTCAAAGCAAAATGTGTTCAAGTGCAGAACCAGTCAATCTAGGATAGCTGTGCAAAGTATATAAATGCATTAATTTTGTCTTGCCTGCTAGTTGTACCTGATTAAAAATAACCCCTTTGACACTAGGGGGAAAAAAGCCTCCAGATTTGTTTAAACTTGATGGAGCTCTGATTAGCACACTCATCAAGAATTTATTTGAATCTTAATTAAACATGAATTAGTTCAGGTAGCCTGTAGATCTGTTTGCTCAGTGTTATTATTACCCTTTTGCTGGAATTATCCATTTACATAATTGAGAAAAAAAAAAGACCAAAACCATAAAAAGGACAATATCTTGCATTTCTTTTATCAATTGTGCACTCAGTGCTGTCTGAATGGTGAATTTTCAGAACTAGTAAGTAGACAATGCGGTAATAATAATAAACAATAATGGCTAATATTGCATATATGGCAATAAATATATGGCACCCCCCGGGGGGGTGGATTAAACATATTTTAAAAGGAACACCAAGATATAGTATCAGTGTCTTCATTTGCTTTTCTTTTGTTTTTCTTCAAGTTCCAGGATCTGGCAGTGTGTGGGGGGGGTGGGGGGTGGGGGGGACCAGCTGAAAACTTTAGTATTTTACAGGCAAATTTAGCATCAGATATTTTGCTGTGATATTTTGCCTCCTGTTGACTGTTAGATTGGAATCCAAAGTCCTCTAATTTCATGCTGTGTTAGCCACAAGTTTTAGTGTCAAAAGCTTCCAAAATTTTGTTCCATCAGCCATTCACCCTCTGCTACCTTATAGGAGTCAACCTATCAGTGATCCTTGAGCCGTATCACAATCAGCTGTCCATCCAAAGTAATGGGTCAAAACAAAAAAGAAATTGATCATAAACCCAATTCATCCATAGATATCCATTTCATCCCGAAATGATGAACCGTGAATTGTGATTTGGTAATCATCATAACATCATATACATTTATGATAAGGGCAGAGTTTGCAATGACAGAATGCATAGTTCCTTACACCCCCTCTCAGCCTCGGTGGTGCAGTGGTTAGAATGCAGTATTGCAGGCTACTTCTGCTGACTGCCAGCTGCCTGAAATTTGGCAGTTCAAATCCCACCAGGCTGAAGGTTGAATCAGCCTTCCATCATTCTGAGGTGGATAAAAGGAGGACCCAACTTATTGGGGCCTATATGCTGACTCTGTAAAACTGCTTAGAGAGCACTGTAAAGGACTGTAAAATGGTATATACCATACTTTTCAGACTATAAGACACACTTTTGTCCACCCAGAAGAGTGTGGAAATGTTGGTGTATCTTACACACTGAATACAGCCATTTTTGGCCTCCCAAAACTCCAACCCCAACATCCCATTTTTGCCAAACACACAGGCCCATTTTTAATAAAAAAAATGGGATTCACAGAGGGTTTGGGAGGCCTGCAGAGTGATCCTGGGGGCTGGGGATGGCAAAATTGTTATGGGCCGTTGGGAGGCCAAAAACGGTTCCATTTTTCACAAAAACAGTGTGCACAGAGGATTTAGGAGGCCTGCAGACAGAGGTGGTATTCAGCAGGTTCTGACCAGTTCTGGAGAACTGGTAGTGGACATTTTGAGTAGTTTGGAGAACTGGTAAATGCCACCGGTGACTGTCCCCACCCCTATCTATTTTCTGCCTCCTGAATCCCAGCTGATGGGGAGAAAATGGGGATTTTGTAGTAATCTTCCCCTGGGGTGGAGAGGGAATGGAGATTTTACAGTATCCTTCCCCTGGAGTGGGTGGAAATGGACATTTTACAGTATCCTTCCCCTGCCATGCCCACCAAGCCACACCCACCAAACCATGCCACTCCACCAAGCCACGGCCACAGAACTGGTAGTAAAAAATTTTGAATCCCACCACTGCTTGCAGAGTGCCTCTTGGGGCTGGGGATGGCAAAAACATGACGTGTGGGGAGTTCGGGAAGCCAAAATAGACCTTTTTTTTTTTTTTTTTTTTGCAAAAATGGGGGGCTTCACTCTGCTAATCACTCTGTAATTCCCAAATATTGTCAAACTATTTACTAAGACTGGAGTATTACTATTATTTTTCTCATCCTTCCTATTACTTATCTCCTTATCTACTTACGACTGTAATCTTGTTGCTTTAGTCAATAGAACTAATTAGAACTCCTATTAGACAAAATACATAGAAATGGTACACACAAAAATACTCAAATGAGAAAAGAGTTTGTAACTGGGTTCCTTTAAATTTAAGTTTTTGCAAAATTTGATTTTTGCTATTGTACATCTTCTGAAACATTAGGCCAATATGTCTAGAAAGATTTTAAAAAGTATGAAGAATAGAGAAATATAAAGCATAATAAGAATAGAAAGAAATATGGAATGAAGACAAAATATGGCAGAGAACAGAATAGAAATAAGACGGGAAACTTTTTTTTAAAAGCTTTCCTCTCTTCTGAATCACTTACACTATGTATAGTTGAATTCTAAATGCGTTAATTCAGGAATAGAAGGATATGTAATTTGAATTTTGTCTATTTTAAGTATATACATCACACGGTAAATGAATACTTCATGTGTGCAAATATTCATAGACAAAGTGCAAAAGGAAAACAGAAAAGCAAAGACGGAAGAAGGGAAGCTGGATTCAGTTCAATCCAAAATGAAATTCACAAATCAGGATATAAACAGGGACAACTTGTTTATTTATTTATGCAACATATAACCTGAGTTTTTATTGTTTTATTCACTAACACAATCTGGGGAAACAAATTAATTTTAAAAATCCAAATAATGAATTAAACATGAAAATGACTAATTTAATGAGAGTTTTCTCTGTAAGGGACTGCATTACCTGTGAAAGAGCCAGTGCAATTTGGACATCCTTCTGGACTCATAGCTCCTGCTGAAGCAGCAGGTGGAAGCTATAGCTAGGAATGTCTAGCTAGTGTGCCAATTGCAGTATTCCCAGGTAGCAAAGGTCTGGCTTCAATAATTCAAGCTCCTATTAAAATATTACAGTGTGTTTTTCATACTGAAAAACGTGTGTGCCTTTAAAGATTATTCAGAATCTACAAGTATCCACAATTCAGTGGCCCATATGTTAACTGAAATCCAATGTTAGGAACAGATAACATCAATGCTGATGGCTGATTAGTTTCCAAGCATGATTTGTGTTCATTTGTGTGTGGGGGGAGGGAGGGGGAGGTGTTAACCTATAAGGACGTCCATAGTTTGGATACCTGCAAGACTCTTTGCTTCAATCCGAATAAGCTCAATTTGTTGTATTATCTAGGGATAAGCCACTGGTAGTGTAGCTTGGGGATTTTATACAATGGTGAAATGCTCAAGGGATACACACAACACAGCGTTTCTGTTAAAACCTCGAGAAGTTAAATTAATTACAATTATTTAAGCACTGCATGTACGCACATACTTGTACTTGCTTGTTCTGCTACAAAATTGATTGAGGTAATAATACATAAGGAAGACAGTTGAGAGCCTGTGCAACTTAGATATTTTGAAATGTAAAACAGAATTAGTGCTTTACTTAACATTTCTGGATGACCCTCATAGTCTTCTGAAGAATTCAAATCCAACATTTAAGTATACTGGATGTCTTTAGGAGATTAATGTAACTAACAGAAACTACATTTTCAAGACTGCATAAGTCATTAATTATTATATTTTGCTGTTTCAAAGGGGCTGCTGTACACAAACGCACCAACAAGTTCAAAATGTGCACTGGATACCCTGTGTATACCTATTCCAGAAACAGCATTCTGTGATCCTAGAGCAAAACAGATTCTCAAAATATTCCAGAATTGAATCTAACAGGTTCTTTGTAATGCTGTACATGACCTACTTGCCTTATTCAGTAGAATTTTGTAGGCGAAATATTTACAGTTTAATATGCTGACCAAAATATAACCTGTCTTTTGAAGCTTTAAACAAAGGTACAGCATTATCAGCTGACCTTGTAAAAGTAGAAATAGGCTCTAAAATAAGATATCTCCAAGGTCCTGCTAACCTGTCCCATTGCTTTGGGTGGCTGCTCCTGGGAGTATGAGCAAAGAATATTGGGAGTGTATGCAAGAGTTCATATTCCCAGCAGGATCATCCAAGGAATGAAGGACATCCCAACTGTCCAGATATAGCAAGCAGCCACCTGTATTGAGTAGAAGTGATATAAATAGATACCGGATTTTGATGACTATGGCACAGGTATAAATTCATAAAGCCTGAGAGAAGACAATAGTAAAACATTACTATATTGTTACTAAGAAACATAAATGGATAGAAAATATAAAATGATTGATGATATAGTGCCAGATGATAGGCCCCTCAAGTTGGATGGTTCTCAACCTGCTACTAAGAAAAGCTGAGGGTCTTTCACACTACTATTGGTATTCATGGCATGGCTAGATTTAAACCTCCAGGACATCTAGTTGCTGATGTTGCCATACAATGCAGTGGTGAAATCCAAATTTTTTTACTACCTGTTCTGTGGCATGGCTTGGTGGACATGGTGTGGCTTGGTGGGCGTGGCTTGGTGGGCGTGGCAGGGGAAGGATACTGCAAAATCCCCATTCCCTCCCCACTCCAGGGGAAGGATACGGCAAAATCCCTATTACCTCCCAACTCTGGGGCCAGAAATGGATGGTATTTGCCAGTTCTCTGAACTACTCAAAATTTCTGCTACCGGTTCTCCGAACTGCTCAAAATTTCCACTACTGGTTCTCCAGAACCTGTCAGAACCTGCTGGATTTCACCCCTGATACAATGCGATACAATCAGTTAGGAAGGACCTGCCCTAACTGATCAGACAGTTAAAAGTGATGGCAGGGAGTTTGTTCCTTCCAATTCTCAATATTATGTTAATGTAGCCTTACAATTAAGTTGATTTAAATCTAGACATGTTTCTTGTCTGGTTTATTCACAAAGGCTGACAGGTTAACCTTGTTATGCAGAAGATGAGCATTTAAAACTGGAAGAAGAAATATCAATGTCACTCTTACCAGGTTAACTAGACAGGAAACACAAAGAGATATGCTAATTCTACTTTATTGTAAAAGCTACATTAATAGAATTGTGCAAGTAAGAAAGTATAACTCTCTCCCCACCTCCTTTACAACTTGAGAAACTAGGAAGGGTCTATCCTGGGTCTCTTGCTCTACCAACTATGCAGGTACAGGCTATGCCTACTCTTATTTGACAAGTTAGCATCTCTTCACCCAATTTCCCAAGTTCTTTCCCATTACAATCAATAACCATGAAAAATTTGTGCATTCTAGTGATAAAGGTTAAGGAGAAAAGTGAAAACATGGAACTAAAATTGCATAAAAAGAAGACCAAGCTAATGACAACAGATGAGACAATCAGCCTTGAATTGACAATGGAGATTTTTGAAGTGTTAGATAACTTCTGTCTTTTACGGTCAATCATCAACAATAAAGGAACAAGTAGTCAAGGCATACATTGAAGGCTAACACTTGGTAGAGCAGCCATAAAGTTCTTGGAAAAGATATTTAAATGCTATGATATGAATATACCTGAAATTTCTGGATTGTGCAAACAATGGTATTCCCTGTGACCCTTTATGGATGCAAATATAGAAGTTTAAAGAATTAGGATAGGAAGCGTATTGATGCCTTTGAGCTTTGTGTTGGACATGAGTCCTGAAAATATTGTGGACAGACAAAAACACAAGCCAATGGAAATAAATCAACCCGGAATTCTCATTTGAGGCATAAATGATCAGGCTGAAATTGTCTTATTTTGGGCAAACTCAACTTTTTTTTTGGGGGGGGGAGCTCTAACGCTAGGAAAGGAAGAAGGAAAAAGAGGATGACCAACAATATGGATTCTGACAGTAACAATGGAGGCAGTATTGGAAAACCTGAAAGGTTAGGTTAGGTACAAATTGTCATGAAGAAAATCTTTGTAGTCACTAGGATTCAAAAATGATTCGATGGCAGGCAATCAGTCAGTCAGTCAGTAAGTCTGTCAGAATGAGACTATTCTATGCCATAGTGACATTTCAAGAATTAACTCTTAACTTAGAGCTGCCTAAAACATGGTGTGAACCTTTCTTGATATTTTACAGCTGGATCATAGTAGCTGGTCATAAAGCCTTTATGACAAACTATTTTGCTTTTCAGTGAGATTGCTAATTGGTTGCAGCTAAATGGGATTTATTTGATCTTGGCTCTGAGCAAGCGGATTAAGTGGAATGAACCTTCCCTCCAGGCATAGAATTCTTTTTCATGTATCAGATTTGTGAGATGCCATTTCTGAAAGTGTCATTCAAGACAGAAAAAGATGTTAATATAATTAAAACATCCCTCCCAGTTTTCATCACTAATCCTGCAATTTAACATATGAAGACAAACTGAAGCTTTCATGCTAACTCCTATTGAACAGTCTCAAGATGCTTCCATCAAGAAGATTGCCCACTAAATTTCAGTTGGCTGCCTTGCCATTTTAGGGCTAATTGCCAACAACATTATTGTATGCAGGGGTGTCAAACTGGAGGCCCATGGGCTAGATGTGTCATGCATAGGCCATGCCTACCCCGGCTCCACAAAGGCAA
Source organism: Masticophis lateralis (assembly GCA_030761175.1). NCBI lineage: Eukaryota > Metazoa > Chordata > Lepidosauria > Squamata > Colubridae > Masticophis > Masticophis lateralis. The sequence goes on along the minus strand of JAUDYJ010000001.1, from coordinate 307,324,230 downwards.
AAAGTGTTGCAATACTTTCTGATACATTACAGTACATCACATGACATGATTGAATTTGACACCTGTGTTGCAGGGTATCAAAGAGATCTCCACTTTATGTAAACTTTTGTGTGTCTCACTAGAGAGACTAGAGATACATCAACTTGTTTAGAGGTAGGTTGCAAGTTTAGTCTGAATTTGAAAATGACTTCAACATCAAACACATTCATCTCCCCTTCCACTCACACATACACTCTGGCAGCTGTTTGAATCGGTATAAGTAAACCTGGTGAGAGGATAGGAAAGCAAGTATTTGATTAGCACTTGTTCTCTCTGTCTCAAGAATATAAGAGATATGTTTGCTGTGAATATTATATTGTATATAGATCTGCTGAAAACTCCACACAGTACATAAAAAAATAGACTGGATTTTCATGGCACTCCAGCAGTTCATCCTTACTAGAAGTACAAATCTGTAAGGGTCCATCAAAAGAAACCAAAGAGCAAATCACCAGATTGTGCTAAATTATATGGTATAAGGACTGGCAATCAGTGAGGTTTCTTGGCTTGGCTCCAAAGAACCCTTGAATTCATCTACAGTTTTCCTGCTCAGAAAAAAAATAAAGCAAATTTGTTTCCCTCCACTCTTTGCATCAAATTAAATCCTCTCCTCTTCAACACTGTTTAGGGGGAATTACAGTAGGCATAGGTGATCTGAAAATGCTTGTTACAGACAACAGTATATTCTTAAATTGTGAATCCTGGAATATTATTGATGCAGATCAGCTAAAAGATTCCTGTGCAATTAAAATATTAACATGTTTATTAAAATAAAATTTTAGATTATTTTAACATTCAAAAATCTGTTTATTCTTCATTATTTCTTTCTGTAATATGAAGACGAGTTGTATTGTTGCCTTTAAATATTCTACGGTTCACTAGATTTGGATAATTTAGATCTTTTTGATATCAGCTGAACTAATTTTCTTAGCAAATAGAAACCTTGATTTTGTGTGTTCTTGAACCATCTGGTGACAACCTGGCATTTGTATAATCACATTTACTACATCAGCCATGACTATTGAACAAGTCAAATAATTGAGCTATTGACATCATAACTGGACTACTGAATAAACTATGCATCTGTTACCTCCTTTCAAAAGTGTCCAAGAGCTTCAGTTAATGCAAAAGGTGGCAACTTGACTACAAACTATCATGGTCTATCATGGTCTGAAATGAATATTATGCAAAATTGGTTTCTACGATCAAGTTCAAGAGATTGTGTTTAAAGTTCTAAGTTCCTTTGAAATACTTATCTAGGGACCCCCTGTATCATTGTGAAATTGCTCAGATATTGTAGGGAAACTCATATCATTTTCTTTTGTTAAACAGCTATTTATTAAATGCTTTGAGTCCAATACTTGGGAACAAACAAATATAGGGTCAGAAATCCATTCATTGTCATCATCCTGATCATTTCCATTAGGCTTTTATAAAGCAGGTTGAACACATAGTCATTTGACTCTCTTTCTGTAACGTGGCAACATATCCATCTTAAATTTCATGATGATTATTATTTTTAGAGTCCAATTATGGAGAGATCACTTCTGACTATCAGTCTAAATGTTCTTTCCCCCCTAGACCCAAGGAGTGTGAAAATATAGTGCCTCACCTATGTTTATGGTCATGCTTTCTTCCTTCTTTTCTCCTGTATATTCTGTATCTATAATTCTTGACAAAACAAATCAAGTGTGAACAAAAGATCACTGTCTCTATGGAACCGGTGGATTTTTTCAAGACAATCTAGCTTATTTAAATTGGTATTGAAATAAAACAAAGTGAATGCAGGCTATTCTACATGAAATGGGCTGAGCCTGATTGTCTGCACCTGCCTATCTTAACATAAAGGTTATTGAGAAATCCAGTTTGGTTTGTGCTAACAAAACCTGGTGTAGAATTTGTTCAAACAATGTGTTCAATAATTATTTTGACATTATTTTTTACAGCTGGCCAGAGATCCAACATGTGATAGATTAATTGCAACTTTAGTTAATTGAAGCCCTATGTCACGGTCTGGCAAATTATTTTTTTTACTGAGTGTTTTATAAATATCACAATGACCTCACATCTGAGTGAAGGCATATGTTAACAGATGAACCTGTATGAACCAATGTTGCTTAGGGATGGGAAGCAGAGCATTAGTTATTTCTGCAGTCTCCTTTGCATGAACCTTTTCCTATGTATCAGCTATGTATCAGCTTCATCCTATTCTCCTTGGGTGGCAGTCAATCACAGTAACCAGTGTGCAAAGATCTGTACTTTTAAAAAAAAACATGTAGCAAGACCTTATTGATGCAGAAATAGCTTATTTTTTTCCTAACCTGGTAAGGGATTGGTTTTTATTTTCTTTTTCGGCCAATAAATTAACTGGAATAAAAAAAAAACCCCGTATATTCTCCATTAAATCTAGAAGGAGCCGGTCTTTTAATTAAATGTAGGCAGTGAAAGACATTTATCTAGAAATAGTATGTCTTGCTGACTGCCAAGGAATTATTGGGCAGTAACCTACTATGACAATCCTGGCATGCAATCAGAAGATGTTTGTGATAAGTACTGGATTCACACAATCCATGGGGGAGACCCAAGGTCACTGGTGTTCTATGCTGGAGCTTTTCTGCCTCTCTAAAGAATCTATTGTATTACTCTGGCATGTCTGCTAACTTTCAAAGCAGAAGTAGATAGGGAGGAGAAAAGGTGAGTCAAAGGCACCATCCATCTTTCTGTACACAGAAAATTGCCAGCATGCAATTGGTACTTTTCATTATTGAGAACACACAGCAGCTCCCTTTCCACCGCATTTTATTGATTTTCACAGCTGGTTCATAAAAGGCTAAAGATGATATGAAACTTAAAAGGAAACCTTTAACTGAACTGTGGTATCTATGCAGCATATGAAATTTAATCTGGAATTGGAAGCACTAAAATACCATAACGGTTCTCTGGTCCTCAGCATTCACTTTTGCTACAATATCCACTTAAATGCACAATTTTTATATTATTTTACTAACAATAAAGTATATAAATATGGAGTAGTTTTTAAAAGGAGATATAGATGAAGAAATGAGAGAGGGAGTATTGGTAAAAGTACAGGTATAGGTATGGATAGGTCTAGATTGAAAGGTAGTGCAAAGCAGTTATTTGCATTACAAGCCATTAATTCTAGATTTATGGATGACAAAACATAAATGGTTCGTCAAGTGGATTAATAATATCAAAAATGATAAAGAACAATTATGCCTATGAATTGCATGTACATTCTGGATATTCATTTAATATCCCCCAGGAACAGAGTGTTTTCTACTGCAAACTTCCCTCTGTAGAATACCCACTCCCTAGAGCTAAAATAGTTATTGATCCTTTGATAATGTCCACAGGGTCTCTTATCATATTATGGTTTCTATTTTTAGTTTAAGATTAGTTCAGTTGTATACAGGAGTGTGAAGGGAAGCTGGCATTTTATAGCTTCCAAATCATCTTTATTTCTCACAATGCCTTCAGGCGATACAAACAGACCTATTAATGAGATGTTTAGTGCAGACCAAAACCAAAACCAAAGAAGATAATTTAGGGATTGGGCTCATCCTGGGAGATTGGCAGAATGCAATTTCTCTAGCTTTTCATTTGGTGTACTAAAATTTTGTGATTGGTTCTATCTACTATGGTATACTTTTTGTCACTCAATAAACTGTGGCAATCATTCTCTTTTTTTGAGTGCCTACAACATGCCTTTAAAATATTAAATGTTCTCAATGCTTCTCAGAAATTACAGAGAATGACTTCTAATAACCAAGATAGTACCCTCATACTATTATACAGCTCCTGATTTTCTTTCCCAAGACACATACATGGACAAACATACAAGTGTGTGTGTGTGTGTGTGCGCGTGCCTGTGTGTACACTGACTGCAATTTGGCAGTTTATATATCATGAGGCTCAAGGTTGATTCAGCCTTCCATCCTTCTGAGATGGATAAAATGAGGACCCAGGTTGTTTGGGGCAATATGCTGACTCTGTAAACAGCTTAGAGAGGGCTGTAAAGCACTGTGAAGTGGTATATAAGTACTATTGCTATTGCTATTAACTATTAACCTATTGTGTAACAGACATTATTTGGTTCCCTACATGAATCAAAATCTACAAGAAGCAATATCAGAGGTGATTGCTTGGATAGCCAAATTGGACATTCAATAATGAAACCACTGCCATACCCTCTTAGATGTTTTACTTATAATTAAATGGACTGTGTATATATGTTTACTTCTCTTCGGTCATGTTCTCATCATACACTAAATAATAACTATATTAAAACATGAAGAAAATGGAAGAAGAAGAAGAAGAAGAAGGAGGAGGAGGAGGAGGAGGAGGAGGAGGAGGAGGAGGAGGAGGAGAAAAAAACAGGGAAAATAGAACACTAAATAACAGATTCTTCAGATAATGAGACATAATAGAGAATAATGTTCTCCCAATATATGTAAACCTTGATAGACCACAATAACTATACCACATAATCCCACAGTGTTCTGAATCAGCATTTGGGCAGCACATTATGGGAGATGAAAAATTTTGACTGTAGCACAAACTATAAGAAAAAATATAATTTAGAACAAAAGAGCAGAAGTGGCACCACTAGTGGTGAGTCTCACTCTTCTCTGAAACTGATGGCAAATTTGCCCTCAGACTCATTTGGTAAAATCTCTTCCCATATCTTTCCCAACTTCCACAAATATTCATGGGGACATGTGTGTGAGAGAGGGTCTATTAGGGGTAATCCAAATGTTTATCAGTATGACATATAAAAAATAAATTGAGCCATCAGTCTTTAAATGAAACGATTCTACACTTCTACTATCAGATACCAGACACATAATGGAAATGGGGGGGGGGGGAGAGAGAGGAGAGGAGAGGAAGCGGTAGAGAGAGAGAAAGAGATGATGATGATGATGATGATGATGATGATGATGATGATGATGATGATGATGATAGAAGTGTATGAATAGGTAGCCAACAATTGTAGAAAGAGTGGCAGGAGAGCTAAAACTTAAAATTTAGCTGAGATTAGAAAAAAATGCTAAGAATGACAAAATGGTCTACTTCAGCTAGATTTAAAATCAGAGAAGAGAGAAGAAACAACTTTACAGGTAAAGATACCTGAGAATGGCCAAAAGCTAACTAACAAAAAAAATGTTCTATTTCTGTTCTAGTAGAGACTTTTCCAAATAGTAATTGGGCTTTTCATCTTTCAATTATGAAATTCAGGTTGAAGGATCAGTGTACAGTTTTAGTATGCAGTGCACAAAATAAATGAATATTATCTTCACTGCCTTGTCCAATGGTCTGTAGCTTTCATGTTGCTAGGATAAATAATTGACAAGCATCTAATCTAATGCCTGTTAATAAATTGTGCCTAAATACTGCAGAAACAGCATGCAATAGCCTAAAAGTAATAACGGGTAGATAGAGCTTGATTCCATGATGGCCTCTGTTTAAATACCACACAGGTCTATCAGAAGAAAACTTGTAAATTATGTAACTTACTGTTACATAAGCTACATAAGTTATATAAGCTACTACTATCCTTTCCCTTTTCCCCCCATTTCTCCAGTGTATTGTTCCGGATTGCCCAGAGATATAGATAGAAGAATACCTAAAACATTTATCCCTTCTGGCTGGGTTATTAGAGCAAATACCCCACTTAAAATTATGTAGGGAGAAAATCTTGTTAGTTTCATAATTATTCCAAATCACTATCCTGACCTCTTAGTCAATTAAAAAGAGTGTTGCACTTTCTAAATCTTCTAAAACCCAATAGAGGTTTTGATTTTATATTCTGTTCTGTTGTAGTAGCTGTGATTTTTTTAACTATCTTACAAAACAAAAGCTTTTAATAAAACCTAGACATTTTACAACAAAAGACAATATATGTGAATAGTATTACTCCTTGTCTCTTTTCTGAAAGTGGCAGATCTAAAATTTGCTAAGGCTGATCTCCTACCTTTATCTGACAAATATGTGAATAATCTGCTCACCATGAGGCAACATTTTAAATGTTGGATTTAAAACTGTACTTTTAGTCTATCTTGTAGGTATATCATTATTGTTTTAAATAAAAGGCCAGCTTTATGCATAAATTCTTTTATTGGTTTATTTTAAAATATTTGCATGTTGCCTCACTTGGAAGGCATTGGACATACACAACAAATGTATAATACAAAACAAGCAAACCATATCTAAACCTGATGAAAAATCCATATAAATCAATATAAGCAATGGTTGTTTACGATGGTACTCTAAGCAAAGGCTCTTGAAACCCTATAGTAGTCAAGGCCTTCTGAAATGAAAGGAAGCTTGGGGGCCAAATTGTATTCTATTGTCATACCAGATCCAACTCAAGTTCAGTTTCTTCATCTCCCTTAGCTCCTTGATAAATGTTGCTTATGATAAGGAATTGGTTAGAGATGCTTATAGGAAAAATCTTTTTAAGTATTCTGTCCAATTCTGAGTTCTAGAAATTGAAATAGAAAATGAATTGGAATTGATTTACAAATTGTTGAGAAAATGTGCCCTTTGAAAGCCATTGAGTATTAGACTTCAGGGACTAATGGACTGTGAATTGATCATAATAAAAGTTAAATATCATGTTCTTCATATTGAGATTATGTCTTACCTACCCCAATCATATCCAACATGTACTTACTTATGTAAATCAGGGCTGTAAATATTTGTGACAAACAATGGCTGTCATGGAAGTAATGAATTGATGAGATATTTGGGACCTCTTTCATAAAATAGGGAGGTTGGAATTGCTCAAATCCAGATGCCTCAGGGATTCTAGCACAAGCCCTGAAATATTGTCCAGTACTAAATAACCCCTGCAATGTGTTTCCCACACAATCTCAGCCATCCATCTTTAAAACCTTGGCATTGAGGACCAAAACTTGTGAAGACTAGGATTCCAACAGGGCTACATACCCATCAGTAATGGGGTTCAGTAATGTATGCCAGAACTTTGCATACTGTATATCTGTGAATATAGCATGAATATTTTTAGCAGCAATCTGAAAACAAAGTGCCCAATAATTTAGCCATAGATGACAAAGGCTGGGTAAACTGGCAGAAAAGGCTCCTATGCCAATGTCCTTATCCTGTAAAAGCTTCTTCAGTACTTCCAACCATGCCTTTCTTTGCCCATCACAGTCACAATTTGCCCTCATACCAATAGCTTAGCCTTCTCTTGCTCAATCCAGTTTAATTATTTAACTATGTCATGAATTATATGATTCCTGAAAATTAGCTATTTCAACAGCCAGATAAAGCATTTTTCAGCTATTTGACATAAAACGTAATAATGAATTCTATCTACAAATTAAACAGAAGTAATTTAGTTTCTTATGAAAAGAAGAAACAATTTAAACAGCATGTATGCTGAAGAATGAAGTCTTTATTTATTTAATGTTGATTTTATTATTGCTCAGCCTTGTTTTACAAGTGGAAATCTCTATGCAAACGGTGAATTATCTCTGATTATTAGTGCCTAATAAAAACTGGACCTGCCTATTGTTTTTTATATTTAGTTTTGTAGAACATATTTGAGTGCTCCTTTTAACATTGGACTACTTTTTTCTGCCATAAAAGCTGTGTTTGTATGAACCATTCTTCTGTTAGAATGAACAATTCTATATCAGAATTAATTGGTAAAAAATAAAATAGACAAAACTCTGACTTGCCATTATGAATGTAAATCCACCAGAAAACAGTTTTGCAAAGGTTCTGTTGTTTAAAATAAGCTTAAGAAATAATAGTGGCTGATATTATTATTGTTCTTTCTTTAAAAAGAAAGCTTAATTTTTCCCTTAAAAGACTCTAAAATAAAGGTAATGTTAATAAAGAAAAGTGCATAGACTATGTCCTTTTTTAAAAATGCCCACATAATATAAGGATTACTATAACAAATGAAGCACATCCATTTACCTCTTACATAGATTGCGGAGAGTGACAAAGAGATAACTTTGTGTTCAGTTTAGAAAATAGTTCCTCATTCTTATGAAATATTCCATATAGTTTGTACTTTATGACTAACACATTCATATTTTTAGTTATTGTTTTGAATTTATTTTGAGAGCAATGGTGCATTATTAAGCAGAAACACTTGATAGATCCATGCAAATAAACAGCTATTGGAAAGGCAAAAAGATTCTGGACCTATCTGCTTCTAATTGTTCAAGCCATGTTATATTTTCCCTTGAAAAATGTTTAGTTTATGTTGTTCATATTTTATTTTAATGCTAAGGAGGCATAGTCTATCACCCTTATTGTTGTGGTTATATTCAATAAGTATCACAAACTATTAATTCACGTTACTTCTTTTTGAATGAATACACATAGGTTCAGTACATTCAAATTAATATAAAATAATGAAGAAAAAACAAAAGAAAGAAAACAAAGAGAAAGAAAAAGTGCAAGAAAAGAAAGAAAAATGATGCAAATAAGTTGCCTCTGACATTCTTCATTAAAATACAAGTGTACCATTATAGGTACACTTGTATTTTAATGGTTTTCTCTAAAGTTACATCAAGATATTCTTTTTTCTATAATCTACCATATATAATCCTCAAAACCATAAATCAAAAATTCATCTTTTTCATTTTTACACAAAAGTTCCATAAGACATTTCCAGTCACCCATAAAGATTGTTTGATTGGTATAGATGCCGACCTCATAGAAATGACTCTGGATGGTGTACAACAGCCCAATAAAACAGTAAATAAACAAACAATAATTACTTAAAAGACTTTGGCTACCTAATGAAAAGGAAGGACTCACTGTAGAAGAGCCTAATGCTGGGAAAGATTGAGGGCAAAAGAAGAAGGGGATGACAGAGAATGAGGTGGCTGGATGGAGTCACTGAAGCAGTCAGCGTGAGCATAAATGGATTCCAGAGGTAGCGAACAGGAAGGCCTGGAGGAACATTGTCCATGGGGTCGCGATGGGTCAGACATGACTTTGCAACTAACAACAACACTTAAAATCATTATATAATAATTGTTAAGAGCATTAAAAATAGTAAAAGCAGAACTAAAACAGCATAAGAAAATTATAGATGAAGGGATGTTAATAATAACAGAACCATATCATGAGTTCTATACACTTGAGACCAACAACTGAGAAGTAAACAATACCCATCAAAAAACTATCAACTCAGACAAATAAGATAACAGTAAGCAACATTCCAATCAAGCAACCGCCAAATAAATTTCCACCAATACTGACAGAGCAAGCCACTAGTATATAAAAGGAGAAGACACCTACTCCCATACTAGTGCTGATTATGTTTCTTAATTTGGTAATGAAACATCTGCAATAAAACAACCAAGCTCAAATATTTCATAGTTAATTAATACAATTTGCATTGATTGTATTTTTTTCTTTGTTTTATGGAGTAAAAATCCTAGTCAAACATACTGCTGTACAAGATACATGGAGGCTGTATGGAAGAGTTTAACTGATATTCAAATTAATTTGATATGAAATTGAAGTTAACATAGAAAAAGCATGTCTCTGAACCTTAAACACAAGATTCCAACATCAACTTCTAAATGAAAAATACACTCATCCATATACTAATCAATTGCTGGCATGGGGGTTTTGATAAGAAGCTGTAACTTGTAAAGTTTACCTCATTTAAATCAAGGAAAGCAGCAGCTATACAAAGGACACATGTTGGCCATTGATGAATCATGTACATTGTTCATGGAAACTCAATTTTGATCCCTGGCAATTCCAAGCAATGGAAAAGCCCTAGAAGCCCTGGAGAGCTACTGGAAGTCAATATAAACATTATGGATCACAAGTGACTCTTGACATGACATGGTATAAGTCAAAGTACTTATAAATCAGCATAAAAAGAAAGAAAGAGAGAGAGCTGAATATGCATATTTTGAAAAGCACAAAATCAGTGAAGTGAATTCTGATGTTTAAATACTATCCCAGGGGAATCATGTGTCATGTCATGGACTGTCAAAAGGATAAAGAATCATGGAAACTTAAACAATTTTCCAATTTCCACACATTGACAATGTAGTGCTGAATAAACAGATCTTTTGCTTCAGCCTGTTCATGGCATCCTGCCCATAACATCTTAAACCAGAAGAACACGACAAGCAGAAGTGACAAGTGCAGTGTAATAAACTAACAGACCTCTGCCTGTTATTGTACTTAACTCTGAAATATAGTATACTCATATTCATCCCTCTAAACAGATATGTCAGGCCATTAAGGCAGTACCTGAAATACATGCAACACATCTGAAGAAAACAGATGGGATCCCATCAGTTTGGCAGGAACCTGGAGAAATCAGCTGCTAGGTAGAGTTCCATGGCTGCTTTGTTTTGCTGTTGGTTTGCATCCAACTAGGAAACTAAGTCAGGAACAGATGGCAATTAATTTTGGACAGAGTTGAAGAGATTGGCAAGTTTAAAGGAGCTATACTTTAACCTCTAAGCCCACTAGATTCTTCTCCCAAAGTCATTGTTACTGTTTTCATTACATGGAAGAAATTACTTTGCAATCTTTTTGAAAGCTTGGCTCAAAGGCTGAACATTTCAGAATTGAATTTAACAATTCACATGTTAGAAGATATATTCTGGCTATTTCTCTCCCAACAATGTATAAACAGAGAAAACAATTAAGGATAGAAGCAGGAATCCAAAGAATGAAAACAATGACATAGCAATGAATTATATTGCCACTAAACCAGGTTATTGTAGGAAATAGCTGGTGGCACTAGGATATCCTACCTAGCTTTCCTAACTTATCTTTGGTCATCTTTAGTGATGAGAAGTGGAAGATGTCACAGCCAAAGTTTTGAAAGTATGTGTTTGGTGAAAGAAGAACTTCTTCCCGGTTGCTATCAATACTCTTGTCTACACTGGACTAATCACCTATTCAATTTCAGCAGACAATAACAGCAGACATAAAAAGAAAATAGTATTTCAGGAGAAGAGAGGAGAGGAGAGGAAACCCTGTAAGGGAGGAAGGCTATTTAGAAGAGCCCCCTCATAAAGTCCTATTTGTATCTTAACTATCCATACTATCCTGTTATTACAACCAACCCTACAAATGGACACCTTGGAGACAACAGGAGCAAATGCCATTCAGTGTCACTTTGCTGTGATGTAACCTCCACTTGATTTATGGTTGCATTTTGATATACTGCATGGAAGAACAGATCTGCAACTACCACCAGACCAGTGTCATAATCAACTGTACAACTTGTCTTTTCAACAACCAGCCAGTTCTACAATCAGCCATCTCTACACTGAATCATAGCTGGGCAAGAGGAAACAAAATTGGACAGTTTAATTTCTGAATCATGGGATGCTATCACAAAAATATATAGATATATATGTATCTCCCCTCATTCTGTAAAAGTGTTGTTTGCCCTCTGCAGCACTCTCTTGTTATTTTTTTGCAATTGGTTGTTGAAGTTCCAGTGAAATCTTACATTAAATTATGTCCGCTAACAGGAAAGAAAAAAAATTGTGAAGGTTCACATAGTAAAAACTTATTCATGATCAATATTTCATATTCACTGTGGCCTTCTTCGCTAGAACCCTGAGTTTTATTTAGTTTCTCCTGCCAACTTTTTCCATCTAATTGCCCCCAAGTCCCTTTATTACAACATCTCTGTTGAACTGTAACCGCTTTGCTGAACTTTGGAAAAACGATCATTTTTTACAAGTGAAAGCTTTGTGGTTTTTTGTTTGCAGGCAGTGGGGCAACAAGCTTTGTCTTTCTCTTGCTCCCTAATGTCTGAATGTTAATCTGTTCCAATATCAGACAGAACACCATTTTAATTACTGTTAATTCACAATACAAGGTGTCATTTAACTGCATATATCTAGTCCCATGGAATTACAGTCAACTTCTGAAATCTGGTGTCAAGATTTGCATTATTTATTTAGCATATGATAAGAACATGACAGGAGAGAAGTAAACATATATACACAGTCCACATAATTATATACAAAACTTTTATGGAGATACGACAGTAGCCTCATAACTGGATGTCCAATTCATCTATCCAAGTGATCACCTCTGGCATTGCTTCATGCAGATGTGTATGATAACATAGCACTTATTTTAACATTATGGCACATTGAAATTTTACAATAAGGTCACTATTTTCACAAGCTCCATACACTCAGATGTATGCTCCATCTAAGCCTCAAAGAACTCATTTCCAATAATAGGAATAAAGATGGGCAGTTAAAGAGAAAGCAGTGACAGATTACAGGGGAAAAACAATGGTAACTCTTCATAAAAACTATTCATGAAGAAACAATAGCTCGATTCCTGGATGATTGTATTTCCCCTGAATGCTTAGATCAATTCTAAAGAAATATTCATACTTACAATTCTTCCAGAGCTGCTTCTGCTACAGTGGCTATAAAACTCAGTGTACATGCCTTCATGGACCACTTCTTTAGAATCCTCTAGAAAGAGAAATTTGAATGTAGATATATTTAGTATTTTCAATGCTGACTTACTGTAGATAAATATTTGAATCATTTTGGAATAAGTGTAGTTTTTAATAAATAATTAATAAATGCTGCTCTGATTTTTTTTTTTAAGATAATCTGGAGATAGCTCCAGGGTTTCAAAGAGATGGTAGCATTGAAGGAAGTTGGAGTCCTACTCTCATCTTCAGACTTTATAGGTTGCCTACACCTGTCATCATAATTGTCTATAAATGGACTGTATGAAACATTGAAACTATATTTATCCAACAAACACATAAAGTCATTGCAAATATTCATCACCACCATATGGAAAAAGACAGAGATGTTTCTTATATTTTCATATTGAATGTCTGAAGAAACTTCTGAAAAATGTTCAGAATCCAAGTCAATCCAAAAAGAAAACCAAAACCCAATACTCATTAAATTCACAGTGGACAGAACAAGAAAAAAAAAGATGACAAATTATATCACATAAAATATGCTTTTGTGTAGCTTTCTTTTTCACATGGTTGCATCCAAAATAATGATACCCATAAATTTAAATAAAGCTTCCAGGGGGCCTCCAAAGAGTTAGTTTTTAAAAAAACCTCATAGAGATTAACTTGGAAGATGATTGCCTTGTATCCTCCTGATCTTGGCAGACTTAGGTTCTGTGGTAATGGGCTGGATAACTCACCCTAGGAAACTTTAATGTGGCATTTTATCACATCTTGTACTCAATTTCTAAAAATTATAAAAAACAACAGACTGGAAAGCAATTTTCTTAAAACCAGGCACTGATTAAATTATAATGACAATTTTTAGAGGGTTATATTATCTGTTGTATAACTTATACACTTTGACAGTACATAAATTCTATTATATTGATTGCTCTTTTTTTTCTTGCCTCTTTCTTGAAAGTCAACAAATTCCGACTAGGAGACATTCTGATTATGGGACTTGAAGCTATTCAATCAGAAGTATCATGGCATCTGATCTTGACAGATAAGTCTTTTATCAATAGAAATGATCACAGACATCAAAGTATAGAGAAAAAAATAATCATAATTAGCAGACATTCAATAAATAATGACTTATGAAGAAAGTCCTGTCAAATTGCATAACACAGGTAAGTGGTTATACAAAAACCCATCATATATAGAAAATTTGCAAAAAAAATGCTTATTTTTTTAGTTAAAAATTCAATTCTGTTTTTTTTGAATACTATCCAACCTTTAGAACAAGTATACTAATGTTGCCTGCATGTATGAATCAACATTTCCTCTGCTCACATGTACAGGTTGAATAGGAAACTGCAAGAGATATGGCTTCCCCCATCCCCCACCTCACTTCCCTTCAATACAGAATAAATTTTCTTACAAGTACAGTACTTTCTTACAAGAACAGTAACTGTTCCTATATACACAGGTAATATGTTTACTCTTAAATACATATAACTTGTTTACATATACAAGATTGTGCACAATTACTTTTTATTGTTTATAAGACTCTCTGATATTTATTATATACTATTGTAATTTATCTTTAAAAATCAGAATTTAAATAAATGAATGCTGCAAGATAATCACAGCCTATGTAAGAATACAAGAGAAATTATTATCATTTTGGAATTTGGGTCAATAATACATCAAGCAAATTGCTAGTACTGAAAATAGTGAAAAATGAGTAAGTAGTATAATGATTATAAGAGAAACCACAAATAATCAGGGAATCCCCAAAGACCAACAATGGGGTTTTCCCCAAGAGTATAGAAGCAGCTGCTATTCCTCATATGTGGTGGTGGAGGATGATAGATATACTCAGATAAATGATTAGATTTATATAGAAGTATCCTATATATGGTCACTATTTCATTGTTTTAAAGCCCAGTAGGTGTCCCTTAATACTCATGGAAATGTAAGATTAAAAGCAATTTCTAATTAGAAAGTCCTAGTGAATGATCTCTTGGTAACATCTGTTGTAGCTCCCGGAAAGCTGTTTTCAGTTTTAGTGGTCTATTTAAAGCAATTTAGATGACAGAATGCAGCTACCCATCTTAAAACCAAACTCTGGGCAGCTCACAAACAGTACATTAATTGAGATTTCCGTCAGTAGCATGGTAGGGGACCCAAACTTACTTTGCTGAAGGTACAAGTTCCAACTGGGCAGCAAAGAGTAGCTAAATTTCTATCCTGATTTAAACAGACTGGTTGTAGAGAGTTTCTGATTTTTTTTCCCTTTTCCCTCCTGTCCATATTTAACCTGCAATACCTTCTCTTGCTCTACAAAACATATTTAGGTTCCTATTTCTTTATAATTGTCAGCACCTCCCCAAATACCGAAAACACATCAGTGTTTACTTTCCATTCTAAATCTTTTGGAGGAATACAAATCTTTTAGTGCCAAATGTATCAACTTCTGGAACTGGAAATCTTGTTCTTTTTTAAGAAATAGAGGAACAAATATGGGTGGGGTGGGGTGGGGTTTCAATGAAAGCAATGAGTGACCAGGAAGTGACTATTGATTCCAATGAGCAAAATCACCAACCATCATTATTTTTGTCACTACCTTATGCTAAAAAATTGTCCATTCTGCAATTGTTTTCCAAACTGAACATTAAGCTGATGATTATAACATTGATGGTTCTATTCGTTTGCATGATGACTGGTTAAGAAAAAGTGGAAAAGAAGGCTTATGAGTTCCTTTTCTATGCCAAAAAGGAGAGAGAGAGAGAGAGAGAGAGAGAGAGAGAGAGAGAGAGAGAGAGAGAGAGCGCTCTTCCTATTTTGTGAAAGACATCAGTGGAAAATTGATCTTCCTATTTGGCTCCAGGATTTGTCATTCTCCTTTATGATTTAATATCTGCATGAAACCACTGGAAGAGGTAATCTATTAGCTCAACATGTGGTACTATCAGTGTAGAACTTGGGGTCATCAGGATACTGATGACTCATTTCAGTATTCTGAATGAACGTTCCTAGTGGTTTAATGTTAATGATCTTAAGGGATAGGATGGAAACTTTGGGGACACCGTAGGTCAACAAACACTGTACCAAATAATACTACCTTACTTTTTGTACTTTTTGGGTACATCCTGACAGAAAGGACCAAACTCATGGCAAAACAGGACTTCCAAGACCAAACTCTGCCAAATGGCTTAGGAACATATTGTGAACGATGGTATCAAAGCTGCTATAAGACAAAGGAGAGCTAGCAGGGCTGCATTCTCACCTGTTTCTGGCATAGATTATCTATAAAGCAGCCAAGTAGTTTCAATACTGTCAACAGGATGTAACTCCAACAATAATTCAAATAATCAATCTAGGACAAAAACCACTACAGCCATCTGGCTAATTTTTGTAGTTGCTTTTAAATTTAGGGAGAAACAAAATCCAATTAGAGAAACTCGTTATATGTAACAGATTCTCTCAAAGTTTTTATGAACTTTTGACTCAAAGTGATTTTATTTGTTTGATTTTTCCTTTAAACTAAAGTATGTGAGCATTCTTAATCCTCATTTGCCCACTGAAGATAATAAGGCTGCTAATAAGGTTCCATTTTGGGCTGTCATCCCTTTCTTGTGATTGCCATGGATATATCATTTTGTTTCATCACCCATCATTTTGACAATGAGCCTATGCATTTTTCATCCTTCCAGGGTCTTATATGAGACTTACAAATAAAGTATAGGGTATTTCTTCTCAAACCACATTTTGCTTATGTGTGTATATGTGCAGTAAAATTTATTTTGTCTATGCAGCAAATTGGCTTGGACAGGTCCTGCAACAATCACTTTCTACTGGTCTCCAAATCATGTCATGCATTATGTCTCAGTTCTGTAAAATACTTTCTTAGTAGTGCCTAGAAATGTAAAATGACATCAACCCAACTCTCTTTGTCCTCTTTCATTCAACTTTCAGCAGCACATTTTCTCATGTTTTTGCAGGGATCACCAACATATTGACTGACATGCTGGAGAATGTAATTTGCTAGCCCTAGACTTGTGAGCAGAGTTTTTGTATTCTGTACGACATCTTAATTTGTCCAGACCATCCATAAAGATGTTAAGATGGAGAGTTTGGATTGAATATAAGGTTAGCAAAGTTTCAGTGCACCTTTTTATAGAAGGAAGACTTATGGTGATCAATACATAAGCATAATCAGAGATGCAAGAGAGATGGAAGGGGGAGAGTGATGAAATATGCAAGATGACATCACCATACAAAGCTAAGAACTTTCAACAGACATCAGGAAACAAGTAGGGGGTTTATACAAGAGGCAACTGGACTTTCTGGTTTTTCATTGAAGATGTTTTGCTTCTCATCTAAGGTGAGAAATGAAATGTCTTTAAAGAAAAACCAGAAAGTCCAGCTGCCTCTTAAAAAAGCACTTTTGGGACAACCCAGATGACTGAGAATCTCCATAGACATTTAGTGGGGTTATATGATATTATCAAGCATATCCATGTTTTCCTATCACTCTGAATTAATGTTTTTTCTTACTCAAATGTAAGGCATTTCCCTCAAGGACCAGAACACTATGAATTTTTTTTTTAATTTTTTTTTTTAATTTGATTTATATGCCGCCCTTCTCCGGAGACTCAGGGCGGCTTACAATGCGTTAAGCAATAGCCTTCATACTTTTGTATATTTATACAAAATCAGCTTATTGCCCCCACGAACTGGGTCCTCAATTTACCCACCTTAGAAAGGATGGAAGGCTGAGTCGACCTTGAGCCTGCCTGGGATTGAACTCAGAGAAATTACAGGCAGCTGGTGTTAATTGCTGCCTTTAGTAGGAGGCATTAGCCTTCTACGCTACATAGGCTCTGTGTATATATGCTATTCATTTCAAATATTTAATACACTTGGAATTTGAAATCAAACCTGTTTAAAGTTACTCTTAGAAATAGCACTTAGATTTATATACCACTTCACAGTGCTTTCCAGCCCTCTCTAAGCAGTTTATAGAGTCAGCATATTAACCCCAACAATTTTGGCTTCTCATTTTACCCACCTTGGTAGGATGGAAGGCTGAGTCAGCCTTGAGCCTGGTGAGATTCGATCTGCCAGATTGCAGGCAACCAGCCATCAGCAGAAGTAGCCTGCAATACTGCACTCTAATCACTGTGCCACCACAGCCCTAATACTCTTGCTAAGTCTTAATACAGGTTCAAGACCCTGTGGTGATGCCATCATATCCCTGCTCTTTCTCTGCTTTATATCCTTTATAAAGTCCTTTATATCTGGTCCCTGGTGACAAAAGCATTGTTCACCCTTCTTTAAATGGTTTCTATTAAGCTGGTTGGGATCAGCTCTTGAACTGTTTTGCAATGATCAACAACCAGCTAATTGTTTATCCCATATGGAATAAAAAATTAGTAACTTTCAGCAGGAGCCAAGTACCTTGATAGAAACAGTCTGGAATTGTGAGTGGGAGTCAGAAGGGCATTTCGCTTTTCCTCCCTATTTGTCATATAAAAAGTTTTTGTAAGTTTACATGCAGCTATGATTATAGGACTTTTGATTCAATTTGATCAAACAAGGCATCTTCACATCCACAATCTGTTCTCTTATGTTTGCTTTTAAACAAACTACAGAGAAATGGGAGAATCTGACTCCTTTTTTCAGTAACCATAGTCTTTTTAAAATAAGAATGTCTTCAATACAAAATTAATTGTACATCTCTTAGATGATTTCCTGCTATTGTTAGTCAAATGTAAACAATTTTAGTTTATGAGTCTAATCCCTCAAATCATAATGATATTAATCTAAATTTTATTCATAAACAATAAGAAAGCACTTCATTTGCAAAAGGAATCATAAAAGGAGATATTTATAAAATTTATATATATATTTTTATTGGAATCAATATTCATGTCTGTCTTTCTTCTTTTTTCTATTTTTCTAACTACATGAAAATTTCTCAGATCTAAAAGAAATTCTGCAAGAAATGTATGTAAAACAATAAAGAGTTTGTCCCACTGAAATTAATATCAAATAGAACAGGTGGTTCTATTAGTGGATGTTATTATTATTAGTACTAAACTTGAGTCACAAATTCTATCTTTGTAATTCTTAAACTTTGAGAGTACCCACTTTTTGTGTTTTAATCCCATGTACTAAGGGGAAAAAAACTGTTCCATATTTGGTTTTTATTTCCTTACCAAACTACTTCTATCACTTACCTAGAATTTTACCTGAATCATATTTCTAATTTTAGTAATGGAGGGGATGAAATCAAAAAGCTTCAGTGGAAACCACAGCTGTCTTCACCAACTAGTAAATAACAAATACAACTGTCAACATTTTAGCAATGTAGAAAATGATATTATAGAGCGTCATATTTCTCCATGCATCTTTGGCCAACAATAATTCCTCCTGACTTAAGGATCTTCTATCTAAAATGACAACAAGTAATGCAGGAATTTTTAGCTTATGAGCCACGTTTTTTGTTGCTCAGATGTGGTTTTCTCCACTTCTGTTCTTAAACAGTTCTGTTTTGCTAAATGTGTAAAGTCCAACAAAAGATTCAGTTTCTCTCAGATACAGAAAAGTACAATTTATTTTTAAATAATGCTGTGATAGAAAATATTGGACGAAATATAGCCAACACTTTTAAAAAAGCCCTCAAAAAGTTTTCTATGATTTTGATTTGGATACATCTACTAAAATAAGATACTTAGAAGAGGTTCTAGAAAGTATCATTGTCAATAGGATAAGTCAATCTAGTTCAAAGATGTCAGCATGGACTAGAAGAAATGATGGATTCAGAAGGTCTCAATGTAAAGTATTCAGTACTGAGGCCAGATAAGCCTATTATCAAAACAATATTCACATTCCCTAAACTTCCAAGACTGAGAAATGGATGAACAACTGCCCCCCTCAAAAAAAAAATCCTTCAAAATTAATATTGAATATTGAACATTGGACGCTATCTAACAAAATGAAATCCAACAGTGAAAAAAGCAAGGTTATACATTTAGGGAAGAAAAACAAAATGCACAGGTACTGTATATGTGGTAATTTGCTCAATAGTAGTAACTGTGAAAGGGATCTTGGAGTCCTAGTGGACAACCATTTAGATATGAGCCAGCAGTGTGCAGCAGCTGCTAAAAAAGCCAATACGGTTCTGGGCTGCATAAACAGAGGAATAGAATCAAGATCACGTGAAGTGTTAATACCACTTTATAATGCATTGGTAAGGCCAGACTTGGAATATTGCATTCAGTTTTGGGCGCCACGATGTAAAAAAGGTGTTGAGACTCTAGAAAGAATGCAGAGAATTTCCTGACAGTTAGAACAATTAATAAGTAGAACAACTTGCCTGCAGAAGTTGTGAATGGCCCAACACTGGAAATTTTTAAGAAGATGTTGGATAACCATTTGTCTGAAGTGGTGTAGGGTTTCCTGCCTGGGCAGCGGGTTGGACTAGAAGATCTCCAAGGTCCCTTCCAACTCTGTTATTCTATTCTATTCTAATATAGGAGGAGGAAAAGAAAGTTACTATAACTTTATAAAACTATAACCAGAATCTTAACTGTTGGAGTAGCTGATCTTTTTTTACAAAACTATCTTTTGCATCTAAAAGCAAAAAGCAACTTATTTCAGTAATGCCTTGTCTTCCAGTATTAATATCATGAATATTCACATATATAGAAAGAGAACCTTATTGTTATGGCCAGGATGAAGTGGTTCTCATGGTTGCAGAAAGGTATTTCTGTAGCTAAGCTGAAGGCTGAATCTGATAGCTTTCATTTGGAAAGCTTGAACTAACTTAATATATATATTTCTCCACATATTTCAAATATCCAAAGTATTTATGGCTCATATCTAGATTTATGAATTCAAGTCTTTGAAGATCTATGAATTTTTGTAAGAAAACGTTATCTTGGTTGCTCTTATATTTAATTTGCATTTATAGTTTATACACATGTGTACATGAATACACATATTAATAATCCTTGCTTTAATATAATTGCAAATAAATGTAGCAATTGCATATTGACCTGGAGGTGGTTATCAAATGTATCAAATGAGCAAAAATTAGATCTAGAGAATGCTGCTGAGTTCCAACTTGCTGAAATATACTATTTTCTCTGAAAACCTTCTGTCCTATATTTATTTTTTACTAATGAGATTTTAATATTAAAGCTTTCTTTGAATATTAATCTCATGGAAGCTAAAATAAATTTGTCTTCTTTTGCTTCAGAAGGTAGGCCTCAAAACAGAATATTCAAACTGTGTGAATTATGCATAATTATAAGAAAGAAATTTGAGACTATAAAAGTTATTCTCTTCTGGAACAGACTCAGAAAACAATGAATTCTTTCTCTTAGAAACTTTTCGGCAGACTTTAGACTTTCAAATGTCAGAGCATTTTGGATTTTTTTTTTTTTTTTTGCAGACATGGTGGCCTGAATTTTATTTATATATGTGTTTCATAGCCCCTCCCTGCCAATCT
The DNA here is from genome assembly GCA_030761175.1 of Masticophis lateralis. NCBI lineage: Eukaryota > Metazoa > Chordata > Lepidosauria > Squamata > Colubridae > Masticophis > Masticophis lateralis. The sequence goes on along the minus strand of JAUDYJ010000001.1, from coordinate 307,303,231 downwards.
ATCACAATTCTGAAAGTTTACAAAATAAAGTAATAAAATGAAGAATATGCATATTCTAAATAAATAAATAAAGCTCTCCAAACTATCACATAAAACATCACATAAAAGGTCCATCACAAACGCTAGCTTAAGGTCTGTAAGAAAAACCAGGTTTAAAAATCTTGATTAAATGATGTCAGGTGAGAGCTGTACAAATCTAAATGGAAATGCTGTTCCTAAAGGCAGGCACTATGACAGAGAATGTCCACTTGATGGATCCATCTGGTGATATTATTTAATCAATGGGACCCAGATCAGGTTGACCCAATTAGAATGTGTAGGATGGGCAGAAACTACAGGAGACAGGCAGTCTCTCAGATAACCAGGTTCTATTAAATTTAAATGCTTAAATTATTTCAACTAACAAATTAAGCATATCCTTATTTTGTTTTCATTGGCGTAACTATAATTTAAACACAGTTAATTTTGGCCTGTGAATACTCTTTGCAAGTCCAGAAAATACTAGTACTACTACAACAGTATAATTACTACTGATCTTATTCATATTATTTCCTCAGTGCTTCCTGAAAAAATATTAACAAACGGAAATGAGTTTTGTCAAACCCAGTGCTTGCCAAATAGTGGTGGGATAGGGTCATCAATTTCCCATAAACTCCATTTTAATCTGCTAATAAAAAAGGCATATTACTTCATCAACCTGTTTTTTTTTAAAGCGAATGTTGCATTTAAAAAGAGATGATACAATAGGTCCATGGGCTAGAAATCAATCAAATTACTATGTTGTCCTAACCTAAGGAAACAAGGGGGGAAAATGTGTATTAAATTATGAGAGGAGTATTTCCTAATGGAGAACTTTATTAGATTTTGAAAGACTATCCCATGGGAAATAGTGCTTCCTTAATATATATATAATATTCAAAATGTAGTCACTTTTTTCTTTAACGGCTACAGTGTATATTGAAGTAAGTAGTTGTCATATCATTACCAAGACATAAAGTAAACACCATCAAATACAGATGTGAAAACATAAATCTGCATTTCTATATATGCCAATCTTTTCCATGAACTTTGAACAAATACAGTTAGTAATGTTTATTCCCAGTGAATTACACAGACATTGGAAAGAGAAAAAAATGCACAATAAGGTATGTGTAATTTTCAAAAATGTCTCTCACTTCAACTACATAATTCCTTAACTACTCACCTGGTGAGCATATGTTCCTGCTTAGAGACATATTGTTTGTAAAATGGCTGCCTGTCTCAGATTTCTGTGTGGCAAAACAGAATAGTGAGATCCCAGGGTGGTAGCAGCTGAGGTCATCCTGAGGCACATAAACACCGGTATGAGGAATGTTTCTGTCTGTAGCGCTCCAGAAGTCTGATCAAGAAAGAGTTTCTTCAACTGGCCTTTTGTAAATTCTAATATGGGAGAGAGTTGTTTGACTGTTGGTAGATAAAGTAGCCCAAGAAAATAATGAACATACAGAAATGGCAGCTGCACAAACCTCTTGGCCAAAATAATTTTCTGCTTAAAAAGAAAAGGAGGCAAGAAGTACCATAATGATTAAAGTTACTATCATGAGTCACCATTAGAAGGTGGAAATGTCTGGAAGGAAGACAGTGTGGCATACACCATGGGTGTGAAAAGCATGGATTGGAATCTACATATAGACTGAAGGAAAAATTATGTGCAGCCTGTGATTTCTTCTATCCCATTCTCAGTCAATTTTTCAGACTTGAAATGAAAAGTCAAAATGATGCTCTGGCTGATTTAAGCTGGTTCTAATTTGTTTTTAATACAGAACAAAAAATGGGAATTAGAAAATGTGTTACTTTTTGGAATCAAATACTCAGAGCAACCATTTTTTTAAAATACATGCAACCTTCTAAATATATCCAAATTAGTTTTAATGGGGGAAATTTAAAACAAGAATTGTAATGGAAGATAGAACACATCTCAGCAAAATATCATATATGTTAGGGTCCAACTAATTTTGATTTAAATTAGGCCACAGTTTTCTCTCACATATGATTATATGAATGAACCTTTTATCTGCTTTTCAGTATGAAGAGGTGAGCTAATTGACTGCATTTTTAAACAAGAATCAAAAATACTTTGGCCCTTTTACTTAACAAAGAATCTTCTGTGCCTCAAAGATGATTTTACACTCCTCTAGTGTATAATTCTCTAGTGTATAATTGCAGATGATTTTACACTTCTCTAGTGTATAAGTGCTGTCCTTTATAAAAAGTAAGGAGGACAAAATTATAATACATTTTTCCTTCTGAAGTGTTTGTGTTTCTGAAAAGTTTTCATTTAGGAAGTTCATGATCCAAACTGAAATAATATTATTAAATATTAATTCTATTCTGAGTTACTGCAATTCAGTTTCTGAAGATTTTTTCATAAAACCACATAATAGGAGGGCATTTAGGATATCAACTCCAACCCCCTGTTTGGTGCAAGAATCCAGATTAAGCATGTCTGGCAAATGATTGTACTTGATTGTACTTCAGTGTACAGGGAGATGATTTCACCATCCTGGATAATACTTCCAGTATTAACCTGCTCCATTAAGAAGTTTTTCTGCCTATTTTCAAGAGGAATCTGTCACATAAGTCCATTATTATATACATTGCACTCTATAATAAGACAGAACACAACTTGACTTTCTGTGTGAAATCCTTTCAGAAGAATGGTATCATTTCCTTCAAGTTCATGATTATCTATTGTTCTTCTGTGAATTTATTTAAATTATTTGATTTCTTCTTAAAATGAGGATCGAGTACACAGCACTGTACTCGAGTACTTGGATACAATGGAAAGCAGAATAAAGTGGAATTAATACTTTTAGGCTATGTCAAGAGAAATATACTTCTTTTGGTACAGCCTAAACTTGCATTTGCCTTTTTTACAGCCAAATCAAACTACCAACCTACATTTAGATTGTAATCAATAACAATTCTATTTTTAATCTATCAAAATAAATAACCCCATTCTATACCTGAACATTTGATTTTTACTTCCCAAGTGCATAACCCTTTAATTTATCTGTTAAATGTTGTTATATTTAGCTTTTTTTTAATTTTTCAGAATCATTTTGAATTTTATTTCTTCTTCTAAAGTATTAGTTATCATACCCAATTTTCCCGCATCTGCAAAACTGATAAGCATTCCTACTATTTTTTTCAAACAAACAATTATAAAAAATGAGGAAGAAAAGATGACTCAAAATTGAATATTGCAGCACTTCCGCTTGACACATTACTCCAGTTTAATAAGGATCCATCGAGTAGCACCATTTGAATATCATTTGAGACTTAGCTATGCATGTAATTAATTGTTATACCATCAGTTTAACATTTCTAACTTGCTAATCAGAATGTTACGGGGTAGTTTTTTCAAGTGCTTTGTTGAAATAAAGATAACATTTTTAGTGCTTTCTTATATTCTACCACAGATGTTATTGAATAAAAATGAAATAAAATTAATCTGACAAGACTTGTTCTTTCCATTCGATGCTGACATTTAGTAAGCATGGTATTGCTTTTTGTTGGAAAATTACTGTAGATAATTTCTACTTTACTTTGCATCCAGCATATTCCCAATCAATCCCTATATTCAAATCAGACCAAGTTCACATGTGATTTAGTTTTTGGGTGTATATGTGTGTCTCTGTCTCTGTCTCTGTCTGTGTTTGTAGTTTGTATTCCAGAGACACTGGAAAATTGGCATAAAGAACTCCAAATTGAATGGCCTTTGATTTTTCTAATTTTAACCCATATATAGGATTAATGCTAACTCTTTATAAATGATAATCCTCTATAAAAGGTTAAATATAATGGTAGCAGAATAAAGATGAAAAGTAGGACACCAAATGATCCCTCTTTTACTCTGCATTGTGAAAATGATAATTTGGTGGACCAGAATTATGTATTCAACATTTTCAAGTTTGTTGTAAAACAAAACTTTTATAAAATGATCTATGTAGCTATGGTCCGTTATTCTTGGTTCATAATTCTTAAATTTCTCCAAACCCTTTGACTTTGGAGATGCTCCTTCACACTGCTGCTGAAGAAGACTGACCAAATAACTCAGCCCTAGATTTGTTTTTCTTTCTTTTAGCATTTTGCTTCAATACAGAGCTGATATATCAATGTCTCCACAGTCTGGAACTACATCTCCATCCAGAGGATGGTGCTCTCTCTCTCTCCCCTAAGGTTCCAGAAAAGCTTTGAATTCTGGTTTTGTATCCAAGCCTGGAATTAATGTTTATTATTTGCTTAAGGCTCTTGTTTTGTATAGTTAATTTTGTGGAATGTTGGATCATTTTACTCTGATCCATGTATCCAATTTTTTTTTTATTTATTTATTTATTTATTTATTTATTTATTTATTTATTTATTTATTTATTTATTTATTTATTTATTTATTTATTTATTTATTTATTTATTTATGCAATTTATGCAATTTATATGCCGCCATTCTCCCAAAGGACTCAGGGCTCAGGGCAACAACAATCTATAATACAAATCACAAAATAAGTTAAAAACCCCTTTAGAACCATATTTAAAATTATTACAGTTTGTGCAATCCCTAGCAGATCAAGTTATTTGAAGGAAGAGCCACGTCTTCAGTTTGCGGTGAAAGGATAGGAGGTCCGGGGCTATCCTTTGATTTGATTTGATTTGATTTGATTAAATTTATATACCGCCCTACTCCTGAAGGACTCAGGGCGGTGAACAGGCAAAAGATAAAATACAGACAATACAAATGTTACAAACCCGTTAAAATAGATTAAATGTTTTGGCCCCAAAACAAATTTAAAACACCCAATTTATAAAACAGATTAAAAGCCATATTAAAAGCAATTTAAAAGCAATTTAAAAATGGAGAGTTAGGCCAGGCCAGCCTGCTGGAATAAAAATGTTTTGAGAGCATGGCGAAAAGTGCACAGATCCAGGATCCTCCGTATCTCCGGGGGGAGCTCATTCCAGATGGTAGGTGCCCCCACAGAGAAGGGTCTCCTCCTGGGGGCCACCAGTCGAAACTGTTTGGCCGACGGCACCCTGAGGAGCCCCTCTCTATGGAGCATATTGGTCGGTGAGAGGCTACTGGTGGCAGAAGGTGGTCTCATAGATACCCTGGTCTTATGCCATGGAGCTCTCTAAAGGTAACCAAAACCTTGAAGATCACCAGGAGTGCAGCTCACACAGGAGGGAAGTCACATGGGAGAGCACGTCGCTCCCATAACCAACCGCACGGCTGAATTCTGGACCAGCTGGAGCCTCCGGGTGCTCCTCAAGGGAAGCCCATGTAGAGAGCATTGCAGTAGTCCAAGCGGAAAGTGACAAGAGCATGAGTGACCATACTTAACAAGTCCCAATCCAGAGGGACGCAACTGGCAAATCAGGTGAACCTGATAAAAAATCCTGAGTTCGGTGGGCAAATCATTCCAGAGGGTCGGCGCTCTGACAGAGAAAGCTGTCCCCCTGTGTGCCACCAGTCAACATTGTTTGGCCAATGGCACCCTGAGGAAGCCTGCTCTGTGAGAGTGCATGGGACGATGGGAGGAAGGCAGGAAGTGGCCCTGCAAGTACCCCGGGCCTAAGCCATGTAGGGCTTTATAGGTAAGCACCAGCACCTTGAAACGGACCTGGAGAGCAACCAGCAGTCAGTGCAGCTCGTACAGGAGAGCTGTTACACAGGAGTAACGAGGAACTCCGTAACTGCCTGTGCAGCCTCATTTTTGACCAGCTGGAACCTCCGGATGCATCCCAAGGGCAGCCCCATGTAGAGGGCATTGCAGTAATCCAACCGAGAAGCATCAAGGGCATGGGTGACTGTGGCAAGGGCATCTCGGTCTAGGAAAGGATGCAATTGGAGCACAAGACATACTTGTGTGAAGGCCCCCCTGGTTACGGCCATCAGATGGTCATCCATGGACAGCCGAGAATCCAGGAGGACACCCAGATTGCGGACTCTAGCAGAGGGGGTAAGAGTCTTCCCTCCTATCACTAAAGATGGTATCCCAAGATGTCGGCATCCACAGCCACTCAGTCTTGGATGAGTTGAGTCTGAGTCTGTTCCTATCCATCCAAGCCCACACCGCTTCCAGACAACAATAATGATGTAATTGTTTTTATGTGGGTTTTTCCTAATTGTATATACCATTTAGAGTCCACTGAAGTTGAGTAGCCAATACATTTAAATAAATAAATAAATAAATAAATAAATAAATAAATAAATAAATAAATAATAAACTGATTTTTCCTTTTATTCTGCACATATCTAAAGAAGAGTTTGTTTGTTTGCTTGTTTAAAACATTTACATAGACAGCCATCTTTCAACCAATTCGGGACAGTTACCAATCAAAAAATTAAAAGACATAAAAATCATTTTTAAAATGATAAAATATAAATCATTAAAAGCAACAAAAACCTGATACCAATCACTGTTAACATGCCACTAGCTAATCTTCTCCCACCACTTGGGGGAAAAGCCAGGACTTTAAAGTATTATGGAAGGCTAAGCATATAGGGCCTGCTGAAATTCAAGGAGCAAGATGTTCCACAGCTTAAGGACAGCCACTGAAAAGGCATTCTAAGCATCCTTTACCTCATATCTTCAGTTTTTTCTAATCTTTCTGTAGATCCTGTGCTACCTATATCACATGGATTTTTTCTTGAAGCATACCTCCAACACAATCTTAAACTGCTCCTTTCCTGTGCTTCTGATGACTTAACACCAAACTATTTTAAGAAAAATTCTGTCTAGATTGTGACATTTTGGCTATAGTATTTAGTCTCCTGGGAAGGGAGAAATGGTGATCTGAAGATGGCGCTGACAAGCTCAGCATATAATGAAAATCTGCAAGTAAACTGGTTCTTCATAATTCCTCTACTGACAAATGCTACAGACACTAGTTTCTCATGAGGAAACTACAAAAAGCAGTCCTGGATAGGTTTAGAGCTATGTTTGTCACCTAAAAAAGGACATTAGGTTTTCATTCTTCCTTTCTAATCACTTTTGGAAATTATTCATTAACTGCTTTTCCGCTATTAGAAACCTTTGGATTGACATGTTTTACAGCACTGGGTGAGTTTCCTTCAAACAAGGGGTGAAAACCACTTACCTTTGCTACCGTTTCGCAGAGAGTAAAAAAATGGACGCGATGACATCCAGCTGGGTGGGCGGAGCTACCAATTCGCCTGAGCCGGATAAAACTGGCTGCATTTCACCACTGTTTCAAACCTTAATAAAATAAGATTTAAATACAAGTTTAAGGACTATTTTTTGAATAAGAAAGTATTCAGTCTTTATTGGAAGCTACCACATCTCCTGCTGCTTTGTCTCCCTAGCATATCACTCCAGGAAAGCAAGGTGGGTGGTCTTAGCAAACATCTATACCTTTATATGTCCATCTGCTACTCTATCTAAACAAAAAGATTGTATGTATACAAAATTAAATTAAATTTATATATACAAGTTAAAGCATCAAAAGCTGGCACCGTAACAAGTTTTAAGACTTTTTAAACAATATCTTATATTTCCCTCAGCTTTTCTAAATAAAGTCTTTTCAGCACCTGCTATAGCTGTTCTTTTTACCTAGCATTATAGCTACCAGACTGCACTGACATGCAGAACATACTTAGTTTAGAACCAAGCAAAATTTTAATTAATTTATTTATTTATTGGTTCGATTTATACGCTGCCCTTCTCCGGAGACTCAGGGTGGCTTACAATAAGATATAATTACTATTTTTCTCTGTGTTTCTTATTTTTTCCTTGTACTTCTTATTTTTTTTCTTTTCTAAATAAACAGATAAATACACAATAAGTCCAGAGCCACACTGATATTTCCTCTAAAAGAATATGAACTTTGTTCTGTGGAAATTTACTACTGTATTCATATGTTAGGTGTTCTCCGGGAAAGGACAGAACAGTTTCAATTTTCTGACCCAAAGATTGACTAATAATATACCACAACGAGAGTGGCCAGTCACATACCTGAAACCCTGATATATAACATCAGATTTCTAAAAATAACTTCAATTTACTTTTTTACCCTTTTCTTGGGATGCTTAAACTTCTTTTGCAAAAAACAACAACAATCCAAAACTTCTGATGGTGTTTTATCATTGGAGGTAAGAGAAGATGCCACCTTTTGTTATCTGCTGTTTTCTGTTGTCTAGCTTCCCATCAAGTTGTAGTTTCTCTACTACCTTCCCTTCAAAAATGGGAGGAATGAGAGGAAGTATTTCCTGTTTTCTTCCCTTGGGGTTTAATGGAATCCTGGGAAGCTCAGAAAATGAAGTTACTAGATGATTGCTGAGTGAAAGACAAGACATTCATGCTCACTCCTTGGACACTTCATAAAAACATACCATCCTTTATTGAGATTCCATCTTTCTTTGAAAACAGCATTGAAAGTAAAAAAAAAATAATGATGATAACTTACAGAGAGAAAAATATAGCCTTGACATTGCTGGATACTTTTTAGCAAGTGGGCCAGCATCAAATAGCTCAAGTTACTGCCTACTTTTTATGAAACAACAGAACTTTTAAATGGATGGGTTCCTTCCTTCCCTCACTCTGTACTGAATGGTGGTTTTGATATAATATATTCTATCTCTGCTGCAACTAGAAAAAGCCATTATTCTAGGCAGAGTACAGCCAAAAGATGAAACAACATTGTCATGTATGTATGTATGTATGTATGTATGTATGTATGTATTGTTTATTTAACATATCTCAATCTACAGACTTGGTACAGCATACAAAAAACCAATACAACATGGATGCTGATAAAAAAATAATAATCTAGGGCTAATACTTTTCATTATCTGTTTGTCATGATCTTATTGTATGCTAAATAAAAATAATAATGATCTCTTCTACAGGAACAGTGTGATAAACATTTTTTTTCCTTACTGATGAGATGGCAGGCTTAACGTCAGATATTTCAGTGTTGAAACTCTACTCTGTTTATGATTTAAAGGTAGTCTAGATAAAGGAGGCACATGTATCCCTTTTTACACTGCCAGCATTACACTGCTGTGGTGGCACAGTGGTTGGAATGCAGTACTGCAGGCTACTTCTGCTGACTGCTGGCTGCCTGCAATTTGGCAGTTCAAATCTCAAGAGGTTCAAGTTTGATTCAGCCTTCCATCCTTCTGAGGTTGGTAAAATGAGGACCCAGAGTGTTGGGGGCAATATGCTGAATTTGTAAACCACTTAGAGAGTGCTTTGTAAAGCACTGTGAAGTAGTTTGTAAGTCTAAATGCTATTGCTACCCTAACAAACCAAATTCACTGTTCTGGTTTTAAAATGTCTACATAATCAATTCTGTCTTCATGGTGTGCTTGAAACTTTTATTATTGTCTGATAAATGGTTGTCAGCTGAGGCAAAAAGAGGATGCATAGCGATAATACACATTGGAGGAAATGAGGATCAATTTTCAGCGTGATGGGAATGACAGCATTCTCACTTCCATTTTGAAAAGTTTACAGAAAATTTAGTGTTTCCAAATTTCATTATGCAATGATCTTTAAAAGTTACAAAAATTAATGAATTCCCCCTCCCTTTTGCAGATTGCAGAATTAGGTAGTGAGAAAGGCTGACCTTAGAGATCCATCTGCCATCTTAAATTCCCCCAATGGCACAAAATATACCTTATAATGCAAAACTTGATATGTTGTTTGAATGTTAATGTGTAGGCCTGTTTCCAGATGCAGATCTCTCTTCCAGTTAAACCCTGTAGGTAGCAAACATTAGGAGGCAGAGGCTTGATTGAACCTGTTTCTACTGAGGCTGATTGCAATTTAACTCTAGCATACCATTCACAATGAAATGTAATATACCCTCAAGTAGGCTGCTGCTCTAACTATGGTTCGATATTAGAAGGAGGTTGATGGAGAAATAATTTTATAGCTGGTTACCCCTCAGGCACACTTCTATCTCTGATGCATTTTGATTATTCAGTTGTTCTTGATTCAAACATTATTTTGACCACAAGCTGTTTTGACCCTGTCACACTGTGTGTCATAGTGCACAGTTTGGTAGCTCTAGGGCTGTTTCTTTTAGAACCAATGATTAATTAAGAAATACAAAAGTCTTATCAACGAAGAATTCCTCTTATGGTAGCCTTTTAGAAACTGTAATCTATGAGGATTTCTGAATCCTTTGTTACATATTTGTTATAGAAATAATCAGTTAAGAAATAATGCCTCCTTTCAGAAACGTACACATTTAGCATGGAATTAGAGAATAACTACTGAAGAAAAGTATGGATATAATGCAGGAAAATATTAGGAAATGCAGGAAAATATTAGGATACTGTAAATAACTATTGGGAATTCTCCAAAGAATTCAAGAGAGGCAAAAAAAAAAAAATCTAAAGAATATATCAATTCCATATAAAGATCTGGAGGGGAAAATTTTTGCACTGATCTAAGATACCTGGATCCAGATGTAAACTATTTCTATCATATTTATTTTTATTCATAATTTCAATGTATACATCTTCCCACTCATAAAAACTTACTTTCTATATATAATGAGCAAATCAAATTGGGAAAAATAAATCAGAATGTCACAGTTTCTTAAAAAATGGATCCAAAAACTAAAAAAACAAGAGCTAGTTTGCAATAATGGCTAAGGCATTAGGCTAGAAACTGAGAAACTATGAGTTCTAGATCTGTCTTAGACATGCAACTAGATGGTTCTCTGTCTCTTGCTCTAGGAAGAAGAAAAAGGCAAACAAGTTCTAAAAATCTTGCCCAGTAAACTACAGGGACTTGTCCAGGTAATCACCAGGAAGGAGGGCTAACCTAAAGGTGTATACATTGATACACATTCAAGAGCACACATAAGAGAGAGAGAGAGAGAGAGAGGGAGGGAGGGAGGGAGACAGGGAGGGAGAGGGAAGCAAAATACTTTTCATTTCACTGTTACTGTTACTTTGCTGATTAGTAGCCTTTCCCTCTCCTGAAACAACTCACAAGCAAATAATACCAACCTTCTATACAAAATTCTTAAGAAGATGTCCAAGGTAATATGTGTTAAATTTTTTGAAGAATGTTTGTTGTTTGTTTGTTTGTTTGTTGAGCTTGTATGCCGCCCTCTCTCCAACAAGGACTCAGGGCGCCTCACAGGAATACATTTTTACAAGCAAGAATCAATATTTTAATGTTAAAACTATTAAAATTCCCCTTAAAAACCCTTCAGTCCCATCCGGCCTGGTGAAATAACCATGTCTTAAGATCACGGCGGAAGGAGCATTTGTAAGGATTCATAGTAAACTTCATTCAAATAGTCCACAGAAAGGTTGAAGAACAATTCAATCTCCACACACGGTTACTTTTCTTTCTGAAAATAGAAATTGAGCGAATATTAAAAGGATAAAATTAAGCAGACATTTTATTACCTTTGATAAACCAGATACTGAAGAATAAATATTGTCAAAATATTACTTATATTTGTAATGGGTTGTAAAATGTGTTGGGAAATTTTTGTCACTTATTTTCAGTTTAGTTTGCATCCAACACTCTTGGTCAATCCCTGTATCCAAATCAAAACAAGCATACACAGCTAGCAAAAATATAATTTGATTTTTTATGAAAACAGAGGTAACTAGCAAATATTGGCAAAAGCAAGAAGAGAAAGACAAACATGAACAGGCAAGAATATATATGTGTCTACACATTCAAGTGTACATACTTACATACATGCATAAATTATGGGCAATTAACATGGAAAGTCTCAAAGGAAGTGCTCCAAATATATGTACACAGCAGCAAAATGAAAGTGGAAAATAGGACATAAGGTGAACTCTTTTCTATTTTGTGTAATTCTGGTGGACACAGATGATGTATGTAACAAAAAGCCTAGAAATTTTTCAATCTATATACCAAAGGAGAAAACACTTCAATAATGTTTTATTATGTTAATCTATATTTATAGGATGCTTTCCACTTTCACAGATAGTCCACAAAATATAGCCTTTTTTCTCATACATTTTGTTGTATTTCCTTGTTGTGTGCTATGTGGATATATTTATACAAAGACATACAAACATCATAGGAATAGTTTTTTTCATTCTGTAGACATTTAACTGACAAGCAAAACCATATGCTTGCTTTCAGCTTTCCCTGTCAACATTTCTACAAATAAAAAAATAAACAAACTACTTCTTATTTGAAAAGTTCCTCGTTTGGTAGCTGAGTTTTGGTAACCAAGTTACTATTCCATGGGGAAAGAAGATGGGAGTCATTATTGTTGCCTATTTATATTTGCCTGGATTTTGAAAATTGGCTCCATATAGCTTTTTCATGTTCTGTACTTCTAATATTTTCTTAATGAAGGATACAGTTTGCATCTGTTGCTCTTTTTTTCAGTTGCCTAATAACATTTCACTTTCCGTCAAGGCTACATTGTTTCGCATAATTGTAAACCAGAATTACAAAAATACACCTGTTCTGTCATTGTTTTTTTTATTTAAATTACATAATATGTAAACCGGTTTCTGATTGTGGCATTTATCCTACCGATAATTCTAACTAGCTTGCAGGACCTCAAAACAAAACCTCTTTCCTTTTCCAATGTTCTATCTACCATTTTGGGATATGAAATAGAATTTGGTTGAGGGGAATACAATAGAAACCAAGATGACAAAAGATGACAAAGGGATATTGTTGTCAATGGTTTTCTTATTTAAAGTTATCAGTAAGATTCAAAATAGAAAAATAATTCATGGTACTAAACATTGTAAGACTGATTTTGAAGTGTAATTGTGTACAAATGATGAATATGTGTACTGGAATTTATAAACCTTTATTGAAATCTCAAACAGAAGAAAGTGAAATAATGAATAAATGTGAGTTTAAAATGCTGGTTATAATATATAGATGGAATAATGGGAAAATAAGTACTTCAAAGAACTTAAATTTGCACAATGTTATAATCTTAAAAGAAAACTTATAAAATGATGTACCATTGACATATGATATCAGGAAATTATCTAAAATGTACACACATATTTCAAAACTTGAAATATGAAGAAGAAAGAAACATCATTTTGAAATATGAAGAAGAAAGAAGAAACGTCATTTTATCATACTTGGTGGACAATTTTGGGTTCAAATGTATACACTGATTCAGAAGATTTTAAAGATTAATATTCAACTGAAGTCAGAACTTTTCTTCTTCGATTGATAAACAGTCATGGAATGTTGTTTTTAGATATGATAACCTCAACAATACTATTGTATGCATAAAGTTGGAAAGATTTCACAATACTTACAATGGGGGAATGGTTGGTGAAGATAATAGAACTTGCTAGGATGTTCAGGTTGATCTGCTTGATTAGAGAGAAGACAAAATCTACATTTATTGCTGAAGCTTTATGACTTTATGTTTAAAACAGAAAAAAAATCAACTTATGATCTACAATCTCTGACAATTAGATAGGATAGATCATGGGTGACAAACTCACGACATCACATTGTCGTCACATGATGTATCACCACTTTTTTCCCTTTTGCTAAATCGGAGATGAGTATGGCCAGTGCATGCCACATCTGCCCCTGGGATAGATAGAAAGAAGATTTATTTATTTGTTTGTTTGTTTGTTTGTTTGTTTGTTTGTTTGTTTATTTATTTTTATATTTTTATATTTTTGTTTGTTTGTTTGTTTGTTTGTTTATTTATTTATTTATTTATTTATTTATTTATTTATTTATTTATTTATTTATTTTTATATACCGCCCTTCTTCCTGGGGACTCAGGGCAGTGTATAGCCAAGTAAAAACATAGAGTACAAACATTAAAATACAATTAAAAAGATATATGGAAATTTGGCCTCATAATTAAAAAACAATAATAAACCAATTAAAACATTTCAAAGTGTTAAGCCAGCCCAGCTTGCTGAAAAAAGAGAGTTTTAAGGGCATGGCGGAAGGTACTGAGGTCTTGAATTCTCTTTATCTTTGGGGACAGTTGGTTCCAGAGGGTAGGTGCACCCACAGAGAAGGCCCTCCCCTTGGGGGTCACCAGCCTACATTGTTTGGCTGATGGCACTCCGAGGAAGCCCTCTCTATGGCAGCACACAGGTCAGTGGGAAGTCATTGGTAGCAGCAGGTGGTCTCAAAGATAATTAGGTCCTATGCCATGGAGCACTTTAAAGGTGATAACCAACACCTTGAAGCGCACCCGGAAGGCCACTGGGAGCCAGTGCAGCTACATAGGAGGGGTGTTATATGGGAGCACCAAGCAGCCCCCATAACCACCCGCGTGGCCACATTCTGAACCAGTTGGAGCCTCCGGGTGCCCCTCAAGGGGAGCCCCATGTAGAGAGCATTGCAGTAGTCCAGGTTCGAGGTGACGAGGGTGTGAGTGACTGTGCACAGGGAATCCCAATCAAGAAGGGCCGCAACTGGCATATAAAGCGAACCTGACAAAAGATAGTCATGTTGCAACTTTAGAAAAAGAGGTAAATCTAAAATTGTAATTATCTGTTGTAAAGAAGATCAGAAGTCACTTTATATCTTTTTCTTTCTTTTTTTAATTTTTTCTTCTGCTTTTTTTCTTTTTATATTTTAGTTTTGTTTTTTATTTAACAGAATAACAAAATAACTGATATGGAAGGGGCCTTGGGAGTCTTCTGCTCAAGCAGGAAACACTATACCATTTCAAACAAATGGTCATCCAATCTCTTCTTTTTTAAAAAAAAAAAAACCCTCCTTTTCTTTTTCCTTTTTATTCTGTTTTAGCTTGTGTTTTACTCATGTTTGAAAAACTTTTAATAAACTAAAAACTTTCATAAATTAATTATGAATTGTGTGGAGAAGTTCTATATTTGGTCCACTGTAAATCATTTTCCAATCAGCTTTATAAAATGACTCTTTATTAGATTAAATCCTCTCAGTGACTATTTCAGTAATTAGATATCACATATTATTTATATACTAGAATGTAGACTTGGTAGTTGAATTTGTGTCTTTTAGTTTTGTCTCCTTTTTTGAAAAAAAAAATCTGGCTTATTTTATATTGTAATCTATGCTATTTCAGTGATTTTGCAGAAATCAGACTTTGACTGATGTTGCAGAAAATAGTACAAAAATGTACTAAACAAACATTTATACAGTAAATAAGCTTTTTCTGCAATGAATCTAGGAATCCAAGGGATTACTGCTTTATCCTTCAGTATATGTTTGTAAAAACTGATTTTTAAGTACTTACCATAGCTAACACTAAATATGAGCATAACCTAAATGTTAAATAAATAAATTAAATGTATTATTTTTTATTTAATTTATTAAATAAATAAATTAAAATTAAATAAATATTAAAATAAATAAATCCTAAACAGCTCATCTGTCTGGAACCCGCACTGCATATTGGACATTAATACAATTGAGAGAGTCCAGAGATATTTCACAAGAAGAGTTCTCCATTCCTCTACCCGCAATAAAATACCTTATGCCACCAGACTTGAAATTTTGGGCTTAAACAATTTAGAACTACGCCACCTTCAATCTGACCTGAGTGTAGTATATAAAATTATCTGCTACAATGTGCTACTTGTCAATGACTACTTCAGCTTCAACCACAACAATACACGAGCACACTATAGATAGAACCTTAAGGTAAACCGCTCTAAATTTGATTGCAGTAAATATGACTTCAGCAACAGAGTGGTCAATGCCTGGAATACATCTACCTGACTCTATGGTTTCTTTCCCAAACCCTCAAAACTTTAACCTTAGACTGTCTACTGTTGACCTCATCCCATTGCTAAGAGGTCTTTAAGGGATGTGCATAAGTGTACCAGCGTGCCTACCATCCCTGTCCCAATGTTCCTTTTTATTCATATCCATTTCATGGATTCATAATTCTGTATATACTTATATCTGTTATCTAATACATGCTTGATGAAATAAAAAAATAAAATATTAAATATTACTGATTGATTTGTATTTATATGACACCCAAGTAAATCTGGTCAGCTGACTCAGTTAACAAATCTAAATTCAAACACTGATGAAATAGATTGTCATACAGAAGCACATGTGTGCCATTAGTTTTAGTATCTTTACCAAACTCATGGCCCGCAAGCCTAATGTGTCACACACTGACCATGTCCATGCCCAGTTTAGCAAAGGAGGAAAAAGCCTTAATACATCACATGACACCACTGTGACAATGTGAATTTGTCACCCCTGATCTATACTAAATACAAGGTAAATAAAATATTGTTTCTATGTTTTCTTTTCTTTTATTTTTTTTAAAAGAACAGTTATGGAAAGGTACATGTGTGCACATATACACACAAAAATATATATTTTAGAGTTTTGAAAAAATTAAGAAATACAGATCTGGAGTATAATAACAACAAAAGGGAGAATATCCATTTGTCTTAATCCTAAACAATTTCCAAGACTAGATGTTCAGGTTTCCCAACTTGTATTCAAGTTGAATGTTCTCTCTCTCTCTTTTTCACTCTCTTTTTAGCCAAAGGAAAAACATGGCCTTTTAGTAGTATAGATGATAAGGCATGTTCTGGTATTACTATTTCATTTACATTAGTCTGGTGATAGGATGAATATTACGCTTGTTGGGTAATATTACGCTGCATTAACCCTTTAATGCAGAATAGGTAGTTTTATATATTTTATTTGTTTGCATTATCGAGATAATTCTGAAAATGATTATCTGTTTTACTTGCAAGTGCAATGGAGCTGTCAGAATGGAGAATGGAATGGGAGTTGATTGAAAGAACAGAATTAAAATAAAACCTACAAATTGCAGAAAGCACTTGGCAACAGATCTGTGTTTCTACAGCTACAGTTGCATATTACTGTTAATTGCCTATTGGATGAAAGCTAACAACAGAATGGATGGTTTCTGACAGGACCCAGGATCATATTTATGGTTTATTTTACAGCTGTTGTAAATGTTATCATTTGATTCTAATATAATGTGCCATGTTCCAAAACACTAACATGAAAACAGAAAAATAGTGAGAGAAATTAGGAACATTTTTTTCCCACAGAGATTACTTTTCTTATGATAAAGAGCTCTAGAAGGATAGAAGATTTTTCTTTACTTTGAAATTTTCTAAGGAAAAAAATCAAATGGATATAACTTTTTTTTTTAAAAAAAAGCTCTCTATGCTGATAGAAATGGCAGTACCCTTGGTGTGAAAGAGCACTTTGACAAATGGGATGGCTTCTGGGACTATCTGTGCTGACATCTTTGTAAATTTGACAGATGCTTTTATTATTAAATGAAGAGATATCCCAAGTCCTGTAAGTTATAGCTGTATTTCAGAGTGTAAGCTCAACAGAAAAAGATCTTATCGTAATTATATCATAATAACAAGCCATTGCTTTTGTATTCTATTGACATGTTCCATAATCTTATCTGATGCCTTCCGTAACATTCTGCTTTTTAGAACTGCAGTCCAATAAAATAAACGAATAGGAAGCCATATTCACCTCTACTTTTGTTGGCATTAACGTACAGAAATAGGTGAAAGCAGAATTTGTGGATGCTATGCCTATCGTGTACATTCTATTTTGTTAATCATGCCAATGTGGGAGATAATAGTCAATATTATAATCTTAAATAGCAATTTATAATTTGATAGCATAAAACTGGGGAAACACTTTAGAGGAGTGTGTTCGGGAATTAGATGAATCTTGTATTCCAATTAAACTGGGCTGGACAAATTATTGTATGGATTCTCTCAGAAATGAAGCTAGCATGAGGTCTGTGGGTGGGGTAGTGGGAGCCAATAATGTCCTAGGCTGCTTTAACAGAGGTATGGAATCAAGATCATGAGAAATGTTAATACAACTTTATAATGTCTTGATGAGATAGTGCTTGGACTATTGCATTCAGGTTTAGTCATCATATTTAAAAAAGGATGTTGAAACTTTAGAAAGAGTGCAGGAAACAGCAACAAATATTATTAGGGGCTGGAGCTTAGAACATGCAAAAATGGTTGCAGGAATTGGGTATGTCTAGTTTAATGAAAAGAAGGGATAGGGATAACATGATAGCAGTATTCTAATATCTTAAGGGGCTGCCACAAAGAACAACAGGTAAACCTTTTTTCCAAAGCCTGAAGGGAGGATAAGGAGCAATGGATGGAAACTAATCAAGGAGAGAACCAGCCTAGAACTAAGGAGAAATTTTCTGAAAGAACAATTAATCAATGGAATGACTTGCCTACAGAAGTTGTGGGTGCTAGAACACTGGAAGTTTTTAAGAAGAGATTGGACAACCATTTGTATAGGGTTTCCTGCTTGAGTAGGGAATTGGACTAGGATCTGTTATTCTGGCATTCTGTTGTAAATATTGCAAAAGGAAATTTAGGTCCTCCAAAGCTTCAGTACTGATCCTGAGAAACACTGATCTGCAAAAAATTGTATCTGTTCATCTCAGGTCTTGAGAGACCAAAAATATTTTTAACAATTCATATTATAAAGGCTAATATACAAAACTCGCTTTAAAAATCCTTCAGAAATTTGGCAAATTTAATCATGAGAGAAGGTGCAATGTTTCTATTGATTTTATTTAATTATGAGAGAGAAAGAATAAAATATTTGTATACTATAAGTTTTAACTTATAGTGATGCAAAGTTCTTTTACTCATTTCCCTCTAGCTAGAAATATTTAGTTATTAATTTAATTTAATTTCTATAGCTGCCCAACTCAACCAAGCAACCAGGCTTGCTGCATCTCTGACAGCAGTCCAGGCAGTGTACTTCCAGATATTTATTTATTTCTATTTATGAATGGGGCAATTAAAAAAAATTGTAAAAGTTAAGCAATATAGTTGCAACTTTTCCACAAAACAGAATCTTTCTTCTGTTCAGAAATTAAAATTCATTGAATAACTGTCTCACTAATCTCTCTTTCATACTCACTTTCCATTATTTCTCTATGTGAAGTCTGCATATTGTCTACATATCTACCTGCCAACTATTTACATAATTTTCATTATGTAAATTATGTAAATAGTTGGCAGGTAGATATGTAGATAGTACTGAATTTCATTCAGTAGCTAATAGCATGAACACGTGCCTCCTTTTTTTCTGCTTCCCTCATGCCTGAACTGACTCTATTGGTTAGAAGAACAAAGAAGAAATTATGTTTTATTTCATTTTTCCAGCTTGTAAAATGATAATTTAGGTGACTTTCCTATTTTTGCATATTATTTCCAATTATCTTCAGCAATAATCTCAATAAAAGTCTGTTACTGTTAAAGTAAAAGTAAAGCTTTAACAGTATTGCCCAAATTTGATTCGCTATATAGGCAAGAAAAAGTAAACCAAATGAACCAAATGATATGGAAAGATTTACACTAATGGGTAATGGGTGAAATAAACAACATCTTTTGAAGCCTTCATTAAGAAGCACTTTAAATTCTGAAACAATACGGAAGTATACTGATATTAAAGAAAAAACACATTGTTTTAGTTATGTATAAATTAACCATATAAGAGTTCTAAGCTGGCTTTTAAAGAGGATATGAAATAAATTTAAAAATAACAAATGAACGCTATAAAAAAGTTCTCTAGAAAGATAAAAAAGCAGTAGCTATTTAAGATTGCATAACAAAAGGAAGGAAGTATGGAAAAGTGGCAGCAATTTATTTTTAACTCAAGAACTGAATAGTTTGATTGACACATAAAATGCACCCTAAATTTAAATAATTTAATAGGATAAATTCAAAAAATAAATTGAATTAGGACTTGTTTTCTATCACACCTTCAGCAAAATCACAGTGTTCATTTTAACACTTGCAGGCAGCCTATGAATGCAGTTATTAAAGTGGCTGAGGCATAGCAGAAAGGAAATCTGGGTGAAAATGTCTATATGAAGGTGTTCTCATGAGTTTTTCTATGAATTTATATTGTGTGTGAAGGACTGAACCTTCCCTTTGAGAGGGAGGGATCGCTGCTTTCAGAAACTTATACTTTAATAATTTCAAATTCAATGGAATTCACAGAGCAAAGTATAGAAATAGGAAAAATAAATAGAGAAAATATGCAATTGTCATGAAGTCACTTTTGTTGCAGGCCAAGCTATAGTATCACACATATTTGAAGGAATTCTGGATCATATATGTTTAAGGACATGAAAGACAGCAAAGATGTCCCTTTCTGAGTTTCCCCTTTGGGTTATTTCCCATGCTACATTTCTTACCTGTGTAGATAATTGCTTTGTATTATAAGCAAATTATTATTGTGAAGCAATCTCTTGTGTTAGTATAAATTATAAATGCTCAGTGTAAGGATTGGAGAAGGAAGATTTAAAAAAAGAAAAGAAAAAAGAAAAAGTCCTTCAGATTAATGTTAGTATTTTCTGGTGAATGGAATCTGTTTTGCACCAGTTTTGGTGGCAAAGAATAACTGTTTAATTAAATGTAAATATCTCTGAATTTTAATGAAAATAATTTCAGAATGCTGATCTTAAGATTCAATAAAGATTCAAAGGCACATTCTATAAGTTTTTGTAATGATTGTTAGAGGGACAAGCAATGGTTACCAATCATCCTTCCCACTGAAGTCCTTTCATTCCATCATCATTTGTTTCATGTGATCTATGCTATTATCTGTGAGGGAACATTCTAAACCCAAATTCTACCTTGTTATGTTCCTATATGTTGATTTTTTAAAAACAAAAAATCCAAATCTATGTTCCCATACCTATGATGACCCTTTAACTGTTCTCCACCTTGGAGTAGCTAAAACTTACTTTATACAGACAAGTAGCAGTTCTATAGTATCTATTCAGATTTAATTATAAAATAATTAGTTGAAGAGGTATTGGATATTGGTGAATTTAATAAAAGCTGCATCAGCCCAAGTCCTCATAGACAGGTGGGCATGCTTGTTGTGAGTGAATAAGACTTATAGTAGAACTCTATCTATGTCAGTAAGTAGAGACCAACATGACTAATCATGGGTTTACAGCTATGAAACTTGAAATTTTGCTGGCCTAATTCTGTAGACGTCTATGAAATGGATGCAAAAGAAACGGATACAATTTCCAGTTTGATAACCATCATGAATTGCAGCTGTGTAGAAACATTTTATAAAGAATAAGGAGATAGATATAAGATTCAATTATTGTAAAATGTTCCAAAGAAAAAAATAAACAAGGAAATGATTGCAAGAGCAATTCAAGGAAGAATAGGTAGCTAAAATAGTGAGATATAATTGTTACTTATTTCTATTTTACTATAAATTCTTATATTTAATTATATTCTAATGTCTCTTGATGCTAAAATGCTCAGATTAAATCTTGTTTGCAAATGAGTAAATAAAAACAAAAAAACCGAATACAGCTCTCCCACTTGCTGATTAATAAAATATTTGCTTCTAAATGCTGTGTTCTTTGTTTAAAAAAAAAATCACAAGTTCTGCACAATTCTAATCACAATATAACACATAAGCAGAGGAATAATGTACTGTATATTACAATAATAAATAAAAAGGAATCTTTTCAGACAAGCAAGCCAAATCATATGCCATAACGGGAAAACCTACTGTCTTTCCAAATCTGAAACAAATTGCTCTGTAAAACTTCTTTGCAGCTTCCAAATTTAACTATCAACCTGCAGTGGAAGTAAAATCTATCTCCAGATAATTTTCCACTGGAAATGTTACCATGGGTAAAGATCATAACCAGCCAAAATTTCTCAGATGTGCTAGACTACAGCTTCCATTAATTGCAACCAGCATGCCTAATGATGGTGCTGTATTGAGTTAGAACAGGTATGTCAAATTCACATCATCACAGTGTCAACATGTGATGTATTGTGATTTTTTCCCCTTGCTAAACTGGGTGTGGGCATGGCCAGTGTGTGACACATCTGGCCTGTGGGCCACGAGTTTGACACTCCTGAGTTAGAATATGGGAAAATGGAGAAATTTTAAGATGTGCAAAAACTGGTAGAAAGGTAGTTGGTAATAAATGGTCTGCTACAGATAATGAATGTTTGTCAAAACAAGTTTAAAAAGTGGTGTTTACAACTGCTTTGCTTTGCTATATTATATGGAATTGAGAGTTGGCTATATTGGTAGGCATATAAAAGTAAATAAAATATGATAGGAATGATGTACTTAATAATTGTGTACGCTGTAAATGTATGATTCCTGAATAAGTAACAAATATGAAATGAAGGTAAATACATTTTGAAGGTAAATTGTGAAACAAATATATAAAGGAAATAAATTGATCAAGAAGAATAAAGAAACTGAGAAAACTGTAGTTGGAGAAAATTAGATCATGAAAAAGTACTGAGAACTTTAAAGAGCAAAATATAGGAAACAGTATATTTTGCAGGTAGGTATGGCTTGCAAGGATAGAAGTTTATGGCAAAACATAGTGAATGATGTTGATATAAATGAATTTCAGCTTTGTTTGCTTTTCTTCTGATCTATTAAATATCTGTGGTTCAGTTTCTTACTCTAGTCTGTACTTTGAATAATGTTGCTGAGCCCCAAAGGGAACAACACAATAGGTATTTATAAGATATAAATGCATGGGACTGTTTTCTTAACTGAGATTAGGACACAAGTCATGCCCTTTCCATTGATCCAATCATCTCTCTGGCTACCATTTGCTTCAGGAGAATCTGCTATAACCATCTGTGCTAGAAGGCTTAACACAATTAAGACTTAAGGCTATGTTGTGCTTCAATAATGAGAAGACACATATAGCATCTGCCTATAGCCCTTTAAAGAGGCCACACTTTACAAGCTACCAAAAACAATATATCCGTTTTTAACAGTTGCAAACTGGTGTCACATCTGTGGTTCTGCATTCCATTTTATTTCTTGTCCCATTTAGGATTAGGATAAAAGTATAATCATAAAAAAACTGAGTATCAATGGATAATGGTAGACAAATAAAAGGAATAAAACAGATGCAAAGAGAGAGAGAGAAAGAAACATAATCTTATCTCAAGTGATCTTCAGCAATGTCAGCATATTTTAAAAAGCTTAGTGTATTAAGTGTATTTTATATAGTTAGCTACCTATGATTCATAGTTAGCCATCATCTAGCTATATACCTTTATGTTTTCTTACATTTTCTGCAACATTAATTTTTGCTTTGACCACTAGTAAATTTATGAATTGCCCTTATTGTAATAAATTTCCACCCTTCTACTATTAAATCCCCTTCTCCACTCTCCTACATAGGTAAAATCATAGTCATAAATATAACATTTTCAAATGTGGGAAAAACTAAGTGAAACATAAGTGAAACTAAACTAGGTCATTTGGAGAAATTGACATTTTGATTTGGTTTGATATTCTCTGGCTTGAAATTGCAAGCAATATTAGTCCATTTGGAAATGGCTGTGTCAGAAAAGATGTGGGACAATATACCTGTACAAGTACATTCAATATTGATGTATAGCCTGAATTACTCTGGACTATAAAAATGAGCACAGGTTGCATGTTGTTCAAACATGCTATACAATGATTGAAGATCAATCTTCTATATGTATCCATAAGGAGGCAACTTGGTATTAAGCCTAAATATTTAATAGATACAGTAGATGTTAAATATATAGAGACACAAATAAAAAGTGGGATTGCAATGATCATTTATATCATCAATTAGCTTGCATACATACAATTTTATAATATTTTATGGAGTAGAAGGGTAAACTCCAGAGCACCGGCGATAGGCATTTTGTGAGACTGGATTGCTTGGAGCCCTTTTCACTTTATCCCATCAGCCAGCTGCTCAGTTTACTCAGATACTGAGTTCAGATGTTTTGTCAACTGCCAACAAGAGAAAAAAAAAAACCAACGATCTGCAGTGAGTTTGCCAATGTGGACAGTAGAGGGATTTTGATTCTGATTCATTCCCAGTGAGCCAGCAATATGAAAGAGAGTAATCTACATCACAATTTTGTGGGGTGAAGGATGGAGATGGAAGAGTAATGAGATTTCCTTGTCTAAACAACTTTAGTCATAATTATTGGTTTCTTTTTACTTTATATTTCCTGCCAAAGACTGATCAAGATTTCTGACTTCTGCAGTTATTAACAGAAGAAATGGTTATGAGGAATTCCGAGAAATTGAGAAGGAAGAAACAATGTTTCCCATTTCTTTCAGTTATCCTTTTAGAGAGAGGTTGTATGGTCACTCATAGACACCACCAGTGTTATTGCCCTTAAAGTTATTATATTTGTCCAATTGTTGTTGTTCTTGAAGTAGGAATTTTTGAGTAAATAAAACTTTGAATAAATAAATCAAAGGTTTATCAATGTACACAGCCTCTAATTTACTTATTGCAGAGTACTTCTGCGATCAATTTATTTTTCTCTAATACAAAAATAGATTTAATTTCATGAAATTCATATATTTATAGGATAATGCCTCTCTATTTTTTAATTTACTTAGATGTTACCTCTTTGAAATAATTAATTGTTGACTCATTCTTTGCATAGCTTTGGGGAAAAATATGATAAAATGTAAAGTGTAACAATTTCTGAATCTAGGGAGATGTTCTAATCTGTTTATAATGGTTTCATGTGTACAATTTTGTGACAATATTCCAATCATAAAGCAGTTACAGTAAATGTTAACTGAGAAACATTGGTTCTGGTGGAATGACTAACTCTTAAGAAATCAAACAAGTCAAGGATTTGTGGAGGTGTATGTGAGTGGATATGGGATGTACAGCTTTAATAAAGTATCTCAAATATCTAAACCTTTCCATAATCAATGGGAACCATCCATCACTCATAAATTATAAATCAATACCCTCCTGAGCTGAAAATGTGTCAAAATGTGAGCATACTCATTTGAGGCATACCTGAAAAGTTGCAGCATGAACAAGGTGGAGTAGAATAATATCACAAAGTAACACAATCCATTAATGCTGAAACTCCAGTGCAAGTAGTGTATCTGTTTTATTAGAAGTCCCCATTATACATAGGTTTTACTCATATTCACATAAACATTTTTTAAAAAATTTAATTTATATGCCGCCCTTCTCCGGAGACTCAGGCTGGCTTACAATGCGTTAAGCAATAGCTTTCATACTTTTGTATATACCTGCTTAGTAAGGCTTTTGGCCTCCCCTAAGCGGTGTTCTTTTTTATACAAAGTCAGCTTATTGACCCCACAATTTGGGTCCTCATTTTACCTACCTTGAAAGGATGGAAGGCTGAGTCAATCTTGAGCCTGGTGAGATTCGAACTTGCAGTAATTGCAGGCAGCTGGTATCACTTTAACACCACTTAAACTGCTGCACCACCAAGGGTCCTAGGAGATTAGGAGATATTGTCCTCAACTCACATCAGTCAATAAGGAATGTTGACCAAGGAACGATGCACTCCTTACATCAATGGACATGAAAGAAATTGCTTATATTTTGTTCTCATAACCAACTGCTATTTGTTTGGTGGAAAAGGGAAGGAGCATTGTAAATATAGGGACATACTTCCATCTATAACTTGAAAGTGAGGCATACAATTTAGGGTATTAAAACCAGCTTTTCATGCAGACTTTTTATTCTTTTCCAATTTCATTCTATTTAGAGAAGAATAAAACATTATTTCTTCTTATTCTTTCTTGACTTCCAAATTTAATCAGTCCAATTTTAAATCTATTAATATTTCTTGATTAGCAACCCTAAAGCCATCCAAAGGTCTCTTGTGAGAATTCTAAAAGTAGAATATTAGCCATTCAGTTGAGTGAAGCTTTCTGATGGGATAGCAGTTTTAGATGTCTCTTGGCATGTCTCCTAAACATATAATATACATTGTTCTATTATTTGGGAGTTTCATTACTGTATATTATAAAACATTACAAGGTTCTCATATAAAAAGAGAACATAAATTATATAAAGATTGGGTTAAAAGTTTTTATTATTCCTTTGCCTGTGTGAAGTAACATTCGTTCTAAAACGCAATTCAGGGATATTCAAACATTTCTTAAGTATATTTTCTGAAAGTGGGAAAGTGACCTATTTGTGATAGCATCATTAACAGAGAGCGATGGAATGAAGAGCCCAATTTACGACTGAGGAAAAGTGCCATGCTTTGTCAAAAAGCCCTGACTGGCAAAATAAATAAATAAATAACTTTATTGTCATTGTACATTTATACACAGTATACCCATACAACAAAATTCACTTAACACCCATGTCCAACACACATAATAATCCCCAAACACACTTCCACCCACCACAATTCCCCACCCCTACATCCACACAACAGTCCAAGTAATACTGTCCAACTGTCAGGTTTCGAAGTCGTCTCAAATAAATTGCATTTCAAATGAAGTCTTTGATGAAAAAAAACCCTCTTATTTATTAAGCACGAACATTGTAACTCCGACTCATCTCAGCCAACTCTGGCTTCCTCAGCCAAAACCCTCCTTTTCCTCCTCCCACTCCTCTGCACTCATTGGCCATCTTCCCAGTCACTCTGCCCCTAATCTACTGCTCCCACTCAAAGGAATTTTCCCCCTCCCATCCCATCTCCTAGGTGATATTTTCTCCAGGGAAAATAAGTAGGTGAAAGGTCAAATGTCCCTTTCCAGATGCCTCCACTTCTCCTTTTTATGTCAGCATTAGAGTAAGTGCAGCGTGAAATGCTGACACCAACAGTTCACTAATGCTGGCCCTTTAGTTCATTGTTGAGTGCAATTATAGCTCTGGGATAAAAACTATTCAGAAAACATGTGGTCTGAGTTTTAATTGTTCTGTATCTTCTGCCAGAAGGCAACAGTCCAAAAAGATTGTAAGCAGGATGAGAAAAGTCTCTGAGAATGCTATGCAACTTTCTCAAACAGTGAGATTCGAAGATGTCATCCAGGGCTGGTAGCTGGAGTCCGATGATATTCTGGGAAGTTTTAATGGTTCTCTGAAGAGCCTTTTTGTCCGCTACAGAGCTGCTCCCATACCATGCAAGAATGCCGTATGTCAGGACACTCTCAATGGTGCTGCGATAGTAGGACAGAAGTAGATGCTAAGATAGATTTATCTTCCTCAGCATTCTCAGGAAGTACAGCCTCTTCTGTCCAGCTTTGGTGTTTTCAGTAGTAGGTCTCAAAAATTGAACACAAACCTGACTTTTTGACCTTGACTGATAATTAAGTTGTATTTTCACTCTGGCAAAATGGATTTTTGGTATGGCTGGCTCGTGTACAAAGGCATTATTCAAAATAAGGTGAATTATTCCACTTCCAAAAAAGATTGCTTACTCTTAAAGTGGGATACCTATTGCTTCTCATTTTACTGTTGACAGATTATCATTTGTTGATCTGCTTCTCTAGACTATATGAAGATGCTGGCTTATACTGAGGCTAATCTTTGGCACCCTTGCTGCTTGGCCTTTTCTAGATTTGTTCCCGGAGATCATATAGTTTGATCATGTGCTGAATCTGAAATTATTTGCATTGAACATCTTTTCCCTACTACCAAACTTCTTTAGTTTTTACTAGTGTACCTGAGAGAAAGAATCTTAGACTATCAACATCTTGATATTGACCTGTCAGGTTGTCTTGTATCTTTTCTGATTAAATTGTTGAAATGTACAGAAGAGCTCTCCCAAATCACCCAGATTCCTTGGCAGTCCTGGTTAAACGGAACAATATAAACTCAAAAGAAAGAAAATGAGAGTTCATTTATATGTATTTATAGGAATTTTTTAAAACTCTCTTCAGTACCAGACTGAGACAGATCTCTGCCTGATATCTGACTATTACTGCCATTTGCCTGTAAAAGCATGGATGTATTTCTCTCAACTATTAGTAGAACTGATCCAGTTAGACTTTTATCTAAGCTTGCTTTGGAGAGGATTCTTTTTCTTATTACATTAGAAATATTGTTTTGGGTATTTTCTCCCCAGATATACTTACTCATGTCCACTTTCTTCCTTCCCTCCCACCTTTTCTTCCATTTGGCAAAGCCTATAATGCACGGGTGTCAAACCCATGGCATCACATTGCCGTCATGTGACATATCATGATGTTCTTCCCTTCATAGAGCTGAGGTGGGTATGGCCTGCATGTGACACATCCAGCCCACAGACTGCCAGTTTGACACCCCTGCTATAATGTCTTTTTTTCCTTGCCTCATACACTTATGGAATTCAAAATGGAAAAAGTTCTTAATGAGGAAGATATAAGGTGAATACAATTAGCTATATTTTGGAGGATCCACAGCAGGAATGAAATCCAGCAAGTTCTGACAGGTTCTGAAGAACTGGTAGTGGAAATTCTGAGTAGTATGGAGAACCATTAAATACCACCTCTGGCTGGCTCCAGAATGGGGTGGGAATGGAGATTTTGCAATATCCTTCCCCCAGGAATGGGGAGGGAATGGGGATTTTGCAGTATCCTTCCCCTACCACGCCCACCAAGCCATGCCCACCAAGCCACACCACACCCACCAAGCCATGCCCACAGAACCAGTAGTAAAAAAAAATGGATTTCACCACTGATCCACAGGTTCTTAGTCTCATATACATTTACCCTAACAGTCTTTGACATGTACCTGCTGATGAATAAAAATTATAGTGATTATCTTACTGAGATATAAGAACAAAAGGAACCTTAATGCATCAAGCAAAGGCTTCACCTTATACCAACAGCCTGACAGCAGAGATTGTTTGTAACTTAAATTTTTGTCACTCACACTTTTCAAATTCCTCAAATTGTCTATGCGGCATAGTTCTGCCATTAACGTTTTGTGGATTTTCAGACAGAAAAATGCCTCTAAGGAGTTCATACATATGTTTCAAATGTAATGTGAGAAGTGACCCTGAAACTCTGAGGTGTGTTATTACTTACTTATTAGGAGCAGAACTAATGTTCTTTCTATTAAGCAAATAATGTAATTTAATAGAGCTGTACCTATTACAACAAAAATAGGTGAGGAAGACCTTATGTCTATCGCTGTGCCTATTTTTTAATTGGAATTTTTGGGAGACTGCAGAGAAGGTTTTTGGTCGACAATTTTGGTTGTAAAAACTTGGCTGTATTTCTTTCAACAATGCTGCTTAGAAGACACCCAACCAAGAACAAATTGTGAACATCATATATTAGTAAATATTGTTGTATATTATGGCCCAATAATATTAAACACAACTTGCAGTTCATAGTTATTGGATGTCAGACCCACATAAGTTCATCGATTACTTCATGTGACTGTAATTGTTAGATGTGATACAATCCTTCAATTTTGATGCTTAAAACACATTGGAGCTCATATTTCTCCTGAAACCAATTCCTCCCTTTCCACATCACCATTAATCAGTATGGAAAATTTCAATCTAGTCTTCCTTAAATCTTTTCAGATGTGTTGAAATTAAGTCACTGAGAACTCTCAAAAAATGTACTCACTAGCAATTCTAGGAATTTTTACAGCATTTTTAATAGTCTTAAGTACAAATTTTGCTTCTATAAACAATAAAAATGTGATCTTTCTATAATAACCTCTGCCATGCTATTTACATACCTTTATTTGTCTGGCAGATAGAATAGTAATTTTAGGCTTATAGTTTGTCCCATAGTGCTTTATAGTATATACAATGTAAGCATTATTTGCATATTTTCCCCAACAATCTGTGTTCTCATTTTATGAACCTTGGAAGGATGGAAGACCAAATCATTCCCCACCAGGATCAAACTCCAAGCTGTGGGCAGAGTTTGCCTGCAATACTGCACTTTAACCACTGTGCCACTAGGGCTCCCAATGACATACTTTGTATCCCAAGCTCACATACATGGTCTGAATTATAACAAGGAATCAGGGTTTCTTGGACAAGTTGCTTTTCATAAGATCAGTTACATTTTATTTAAAATAGAAGCAACAATTTTGAAAGATCTTAACCAATCATTCTCAATGCAATAAGATAGTATGTGTGATGTTCATTCTACTTTCAGCATATAATGCTTGATTTGCATCAAATGTATATGTGACAATGAACATTTTTTTTTAATAAAGAAGAGAATATGTCAGGAGGAGCGGGGGGAGGGAACAGTGGTAGGTTGCTACAGTTCACTCAGATTGGGCGAATTGATAGTGGCGGCGGCACCCACCTGGATGTCACTGCGCATGTGCAGAAGCATCAAGCGCAATCATGCACCCACAAGCGAACCGGTAGCGGCCAAAATTGAAACCCACTACAGGAAAGGAAAGGAAAGGAAAGGAAAGGAAAAGAAAGGAAAGGAAAGGAAAGGAAAGGAAAGGAAAGGAAAGGAAAGGAAAGGAAGAAAAAAGAAGGAAGAGAAAGAAAAATAAATGCTGCGTACACAGTTTGAATATCATCTAGTTGTTCAGCAACAAGATTATTGAAATATGGAGTGGGGAATGTAGATAATGGAATAAGAGAATAAGGAATGTTTTTGCTTGATCATGCTGGCATGTGATCAGCAGCATTGTCTTCAAATTTAAAACCAGCTGATGAGTATGAGAAAGAGCTGAAAGGTGGAACCTAGAAGAGGTGTGTGCTGTCTGGCATAATTTCATTCAAGACACAAACATTGATTGACTTATACACAAAAAGCTTTGAGACCTCTCTCTTGGTTCCTTGTTCCCTTCTCCTTTTCTGTCTTGGTTCCTGACCAAAATGTTAATGCAGCATGTTGGCTGCACTCCTTTGCTGTTTGGTTAAATTAACTCTCATCCTGTATAGAAACACAGGCATATTACATTCAGCCATGAAACATGAGAATAGGTTCAGTTGTTTTTATGCAAGTACCAGAAAAAGCAATAGATTCTTGAAAGAATTGCTGCATTTCCTGATTCTTGAGAGCGACTAGGGAGAGACGGAGAGAGAGGAAGAAGCTAAAGTGTAGTACCACAAAGACTAAATACTTCTTACAGTAAGTTATTTAATTAACATGATTTTTTATCAAATTCATAAATTTATCAGCATACATGCCTGTAGTTTATATTCATTCAAAAGACTGATATTACTGGTTTGAGGAATGATCCTTGTGTGATCCATTTGATATGGATTTTTTCTCCTCCATGCTGAATATGATTGGGGAGAGTGGCCACATCATTTCTAGTTGACAATTAATATTTGCCATAGGTCTCAAAAACAATCTATTTAGCAGCATTATGCATTGTGCAACATAGATTTGAAGAATATTACATCTTTAGCATGTTGAACAAATGTCTTCCTCCACAATTTCTACTGCATAGTGGTAGTAGTTGGGTACTGACTTTCTTTCAGTTAATGTCCTTAATGAAACCTACGTCCTTAGACATCTATTTACTTGAAAGGCTGATTCAAATGAACTTTAAAATGTATCCAATGCACAGTAGAGTTTTTGTGAAATGAAGGTGATAAAAATGTGAGGTGTTCCAGTGGAATGGAATGGAATGGAATGGAATGGAAAGGAATGGAATGGAATGGAATGGAATAGAATAGAATAGAATAGAATAGAATAGAATAGAATAGAATAGAATAGAATAGAATAGAATAGAATAGAATAGAATAGAATAGAATAGAACCGAGCTGAGCCAGAAGGGACCTCCAAGGTCTTCTATAGTTCCACCCCATGCTCAACCAGGAGACTTATGCTTAAACAAGTGACTGTTCAGTCTCTTCTTAAAAGTAAGCAGAAATAGTGTCACATTTATCAATATCAGTAATACAATGTGACCTTCATGCAGTGATGGGTTTCAATTTCTTTTTACTACTGGTTCTGTGGGTATGGCTTGGTGAGCATGGCTTGGTGGGCATGGCAGGGGAAGGATACTGCAAAATCTTCATTCCCACCCCACTCGGGGGAAAGTGGGGTGTAAAATCCCCTGGGATTTGGGAGGCAGAGAATAGATGGGGGCAGGGCCAGTCAGAATTTTTACTATTGGTTCTCTGAACTACTCAAAGTTTCTTCTACCGGTTCTCCAGAACTGGTCAGAACCTGCTGAAACCCACCTCTGCCTTCATGGACATTTGTTTGGTTCAGAATTTAAAAAGGATTTGGAAATTGATGCCTTTGAACTACACTTCCAAGTTAGTAGAGAGTTCATTGCGTGCATATTACATCCTCATAATACCCAAAGGCTACCCATCAACATTTCCATTCTGGCACAAATGGGACAAATAAATTTTAAGATGCCTCAGGCTGCTCAACTCCATAATTCCAGTTCATGTATATTTGTCCATTAAATATCAAATTTACCTTAAGCAGGTTATCACTGAACAAAAACGATGTCCAAGAATCAGAAGAGAGTGGATAAATAAAAACAATATTTCCATTGTATCAGGCTAGTTACAGGTTAAAACAAATATTCCAACATAGCTTTAAAATCTGGACATGTTCCAGATAAATGCCTTTGGAATCTAAAAGAAGATTGAGTTGTCTATAGCTAAGACTGTGGGAGGGAACCCAGAAGAAGTAAAGAAAGAGTGATTCCTGGACTCCATAGGCTTACATGGCAACAACAGCCAGCCAATCAAACAGTCCGAAATAAGACAATGACTCAGAAATATCTGAACAAAAACATTCAGATTAATTTGCATTTCATAAAAAGGTATTTGAAGACCTGTTTTCTGATAGACTAGTACAATTCAAAACACACCAGCAAGGTCTCCTCAAATGGTGACCAAACATTTGCAGCCAAATTGCCAAGCTTGGAGCTCAGATCAACAGCCTAAGCAGTGAATAGCTTCTACCAGATACCTCAGACGGCATCAGGTTTTATAAAGAAGAATCTAAACTTTTTCTGATGGTGTGGTCCCTTTTTTTAACTGCTGCTGATGACATGATAAAAAAGAGAGATTCTTGCGAAGCGACATGTGACTCCATTCTTCTTCATATTTTTTTTTTTTTGAATAATTTGGTAGTTTATGGGAACATTAGGAAACATTATAAGGTGGTGTGAGGAAGTTAATGCATTTTGCTAAGTTCATGCCTTCTGAACTCATTTAACAGCTTGTGTACATGTGTATATATATTAGTTGTTATTTGTAAAAAAATGGGGGAGTTTAGAAGACATTGTATGACGGAAGCAACAGACTCCCCTCCTAAGTGTTATGTCATTGCTCAAATCATTTCCTTTTATCCTTGAAACTAGATAGTTTTCACTAGAATGCAATACACAGCTCTTAAACCTTCTCTATGCCATCTTTGAAAAGTGCAATTATTATGTAGGATTTTACCTTGTGTTCAGTTGTCTACGTCAATTCTGAATTAGAAAGTATAGTATGCGTAACAAAAGTGCATCTTCCTCTAACAGAAAGGAAATTTAATTTCCATTGTTTCCTCTTTAATCCCTAATGCAAAAATGCACACAGCCATCTCCATTCTGCAGCATATTTTTTTTTAATCTGTTCATCTTTCTGCAATGTATAAAGTTGTGGCCTATCATGGTTATTTGAATGAAGATGACAACGCTGCAGAAATGAATGTTAACAAGAAGTAACAAATACACCATCCAATAAATGGACTAACAGAACAAATGTTCAAGACAGTACAGTGGGCACCCCTCAATTCATAGCAGCCAAATTTTTAATGCAGACTTGTATTAAAAAGCACATCATTTCTTAAACTCTCAGTTGAAATGGCCTGGCCAGTAAATCAGAAAATACAACAATGTTCATTTATTTATTTATTGAATTATTTATTTATTTTAATTACAGCAAACAGTTGCAATTTCTACATTATATTTTGCTGCTCTGAATGGGTGCTTGTGAAAGCCCATGTGTCTTCAGAGACAGATTTCATGCTTTATCTGATGATGGTATAGTTTGCTAAAGCTATTTTGACTGTATAAAAATGAAATCAAACCATGCTGCAAAGGGAAGGATAGGTCTTTTTTTCAGAGATTATTGTTCTGTTTAAATATTTCCTAGATACATTCTTTAAAAATAAATAAATAAAACAATGTAGAACATTTCCTTCTTAAGACATAAGCTAAAGCAGGGGTGAAATCCAGCAGGTTTGACAGGTTCTGAAATTTTGAGTAGTTCAGAGAACCAGCAAATACCACTTCTGGCTGGTCCCAGAGTGGGGTGGGAATGGAGATTTTGCAATATCCTTCCCCTGGAGTGGGATTGGAATGAAGATTTTGCAGTATCCTTCCCCTGCCACGCCCATCAAGCCATGCTCACAGAACCAGTAGTAAAAAATTTTGAATTTCACTACTGGCTAAAAAACAAAATAATGTTTATATATTAGAGGTTATAGTCAGGAATAACCTCATCAGTTTGCTTAACTCTAAGCGGCTGCTTACATCTTTATTAGCTACCATTTTATGACAGGGACCATTTTATCTTCTCAAAATTACAAATGAACTCATCACACCACCCTTCAAGCTTTGGAAACTTTGCCCAGAAAGACTGCCTTAGTCTCCCTTGATCAGTCTTCTCTTTTTTTCTCAGACAATCTGAGGAGAGATGATAAGAGGAAAAGCAAAAATCCCAGAGTTTTCTGTTTTTCCCCTTTACTCTGGCTTCTTTTTCTTTCTGCAAAGCATCTGCTAAGATCTCATTCATCACAGTGATAGCTGTGAATGAAGAGTTGTGTAATTCCCCAAGGTCCTGTCTGTTCTGGTAGTGTAACACCTAACCTCTTCTCTGCTAAAAGAATGTCTACATGTAGTTTTTGTCAGCTTGTCAGCAAACACTGCTCTCCTGATAGCATTTGTTCAACCCCTCCGGACAGTGTCAACCTTCTGCCAATGTTTCACTTTGAAGAAACCAGGTAAAGAGAGAGGTTGTTAAAAGTCATTTTGTATCCATATAAGGGGATGGTATTTTCTGAATAATGAGATATCTTTACAAAATCCTTTCTAATCTGTCATCTGCACCTCTATAACTGTCTGGTTTCGTTCTGCAACCCAACAAGACAGACACAGACTTCAGAGGATAATTAGAACTGCAGAAACAACAATTGCTACCAATCTGCCTTCCATTGAGGACCTGTATACTGCATGAGTCAAAAAGAGGGCTGTGAAAATATTTACATACCCCCTCGCATCCTGGACATTAAACTGTTTCAACTCCTACCCTCAAAACGATGCTATAGAGCACTGCACACCAGAACAACTAGACACAAGAACAGTTTTTCCCAAACGCCATCATTCTGCTGAACAAATAATTCCTTCAACACTGTCAAACTATTTACTAAGTCTGCACTACTATTAATCTTCTCATCATTCCTATCACCAATCTCCTTCCACTAACGACTGTATTACTGTAACTTTGTTGCTTGAATTACATTGATTGTAATTGATGATTACAATCATCAATCAATCATACATTGACTGTTTCCTAATATGATTTGATTGCTTATTTGTTCCCTATGACTATCATTAAATGTTGTACCTTATGATTCTTGATGAACATATCTTTCCTTTTTGTACTCTGAGAGCGTATGCACCAAGACAAATTCTTTGTGTGTCCAATCACAATAGGATGTATATGTATATGTATATGTATATGTATATGTATATGTATGTGTATGTGTATGTGTATGTGTATGTGTATGTGTATGTGTGTGTGTGTGTGTGTGTGTGTATGTATGTATGTATGTAGGTATGTATGCTGTGTTTCCCCAAAAATAAGACCCCTGTCTTATATTTTTTTGAACTCTGAAATAAGTGCTTGGCCTTATTGCCATGCGATCAAATGCCCGATTGGGCTTATTATCAGGGGATGTCTTATTTGGGGGGGAAACAGGGTATATATGTATTTATGTATCTTATGAAACATTATATTTAACCCTATCCTACCCTACCCTACCCTACCCTACCCTACCCTACCCTACCCTACCCTACCCTATCCCATCCTATCTAATTTCCTATTGCCTTGTCCCTAGAGGTATGCAAGCTATCAACCCCTTCATCTTCAATCATTTTTTGAAGAGCAATATGGGACACTTGTTCCTTTCTTCTACAGGCAATTTGTGCCATTTCATTGCCTGTACTTCCAGGGTCCAAAAAACCATGCAGGGACATTCCAGGATTTGAACCAGTAACTTTAGGTAAGTATTGAGACCGATAACTATGACAGAAGGGAAACAAGTAAGAACTGTGGTAGCACAATGTTTAGAATGTAGTACTACAGGCTACTTCTTCTGACTGCTGCCTGACTGCAGTTTGGCCATGGCTCTCACCAGGCTCAAGGTTGACTCAGCCTTCCATCCTTCTGAGGTGGGTAAAATGTGGACCCAGATTGTTGGAGGCAATATGCTGGCTCTGTAAACCGCTTAGAGAGGGCTGGAAAGCACTGTGAAGCTATATATAAGTGTAAGTGCTATTGCAATTACTCTATCACAAGATTGAATAAAATAAAATATTGAGATTGACATATAAAAACCTATATCCCTTTGTATCCCCTTGTTTCCTTTTTACAATATCTTTCTCTGCCCTAGTGTTATTATCCTCTATTATCATTACTTATCTTGAGGAAATAATAGTTACTATTATTATGTTATTTAGACCAGATTTGGCAGTTATATTCACCTACTGAGTCTTTCCCATAGCCCTGAGGTAGGCAGAGGTTGTTAAATGGTATTAAAGATATTGTTGTAAGCTTTTCTAAGGAAAGCTACATTTTGCAATTGACTGATAGGGATTTCATCAATGCCAATCATGTTCAAACATTATTCTAAAATTATATATATATATATATATATATATATATATATATATATATATATATATATATATATATATATGTATGTATATATATATATATAATATTTCTATCCCTCTG
Organism: Masticophis lateralis; assembly: GCA_030761175.1. NCBI lineage: Eukaryota > Metazoa > Chordata > Lepidosauria > Squamata > Colubridae > Masticophis > Masticophis lateralis. Next base: position 307,266,504 of record JAUDYJ010000001.1, on the reverse strand, counting down.
CAATCTAATGGCTCTTGCTTTCCACAGACTATAAAAACCAAGCAAATCATCATAATATAACAGTATTACAATCAATAAAATAACACCACACAAACAGAAAAGTAAAGGTAAAAGTTCCCCTTGTACATATGTGCTAGTCATTCCTGACTCTATCGGGACCTCCGTTTCAAAGCTGAAGAGCCCGAAGACGTCCCCGTGGTCATGTGGCCAACATGACTAAATGCCAAAGGTGCACAGAACACTGTTAGCTTCCTACCAAAGGTGGTCCCTATTTTTCTACTTGAATTTTTTGCATGCTTTCGAACTGCTAGGTTGGCAGAAGCTGTTTTTTGTTTGACAAGCTCAGCATCTTAGCCAGGGAGCCAACACATCCCCAAAACAGAAAAGTAGAAACAATAAAAATGCAAAATAAAGGTGGCATGATAAAATCAGGAGTAGGCTGTCCAGAGCAACTATCTGTAATATGTCAAATAGGAGTGGGCTAGTTTGATCTCAGCCAGAAGACTGTTCCATAGAATCAGTGCAGTATATACAAATGTATTTAATTGTTTTCTAAATCAAAATGAAATATGTCAATATTGGTTGTTTTTCTTTGAGTAAACAAACCTACTGTGTTGATAATACATTGAAACAACTGGCTCCCAAAAACAGAATGCTTGTATGTTGTGAAGAACCTGTCTTTTATGACATGTTTACTACAAGAGTTATGTTTCAAATTTCCTTGGTCAAGTTTATCATGAAACAACATTTCGTAATCTAAGAAGAACTCCTGCCAATATAGATTAGTGTACAATGGTGTATTTTAATGGACAAGCAGAACTACTGTCTAAAAAATAAATACATGTGGAAGGAACATTGGACTCAATCTTGTCAAATGATGTGATATGCCTGTTTACTTAGTGGCAAATCCCATGCTTTCAGTAGGATTTACCTTCAAGTATGTATGCATTAGATTACAGCCACAGACTGTAACTGAAAACTCACTTATCAGGAAGTAAATCCCATTGAAGTCAATATGGCTTGTTTCTGATTGAGAAAAAGTGTGTTGAATATTTCAAGGTAATCTCTCTGAAATTCCAGTGGTTTAGTGGCCTAAACAGATGCTGAAATCTGTTCACTTGAAATCATGGGAACCAAAGGTGTTTAAGTCATAGATTACTTATTATGAAAACAATATGTGTATATGAGGTTAGAAATTCCCCATTCATTCCAATGAATAGCTATTATGTCTTTAAATAGAAAATAGAGACACATAGTTTCATATTTAGTCCTTATCACAAAGTGGTAAATAATGTACTACGACAGCTTTGCCTTTTAATAAAACAAGATTCTTGTAGTAAAAGGCATCTTGAAAAATGCCTTTTACTACTTTTAACTAAGTCTCTAAATATGACCCATATTGCTAAAATTAGACCTTGCCAGGGTCATTCAGGCTCTCCTTGTTTCAATAAATGATCAACTGGGAGCTGCTATTAAAAAGGGATTAGGTATTCCGTTGCAATACTGAAGGGACCCAAGTATCTTATATCATATTTGAATTATTCAATCTGACTGTTGAAAGGGCTGATGGTTAGGGACCTGGTTTTTTTTAAAGGCTACTCTCTTATATTTTTATCCATATGCTCCATTCAGTTTCATGATATCCTCACAATTAGGAAAAAATAAGAACTGTAGTTAAGATGAGAGTAAGAAAGAGCACAGCTAATTTAAATGAATTTAAATATCCAGAATCAGATGGATCACATCCTAAGGCACTAAAGGAAGTAGCAGAGGTGGCTGCAGAAAAAGCAGATGTCACCTCAAGTTCAAAATAGAGAATAGAAGGCAATTTAGTAAACTATAGACAATTCAATTTTACATCTGTACTGGCTAGGTGCTTGAATAGATTATCAAGTGTATATGCTTGCTACAGTTAACAGTAGCCAATAACATTTGTCATAAATGAACGATACCAAACTATGATTTCTTTTACTTCCTTAGTAGATCTGGGAATGCCATAGACCAATAGTAATTAGACTTCAGCAAAAGCTTCATCGGATTCTTTCATGATGTTCTTCTTAATAATATGATAAATTATGAGCTAGGTGATATTACTACTAGGTAGTCCATAAATGGCTGGATGTCCACATTCAAAGAGTTCTCATTAATGGCTCCATTTTAGCGTCAAGTGAAGTGACACAGTGAAGTGAAGTGACATTTACTGATGACTTTGGATGAAAGAGTTAAGAAGACACTTTTCAAAGTTGCATATGTCACAAAGGTGGAGTAGGATTGCTAAAAATAAGAGAAAAAATAAAGAGTTAGATATGTTTGAAATAAATCATTTGGAACTTAAGAGGGTTAGAAGTGTAAAATTCTGCATCTGAAGAAGAAAAATGAAAGAAGCAAGTATAAGATGAGGCTTGGCAGTGGTAGACATAAAATAAATCTGGATGTTTTTAAATCTGGTTGTTAAATATGAGCTCGCAGTGTGGTGTAGGTGTAAATCAGTGGTGGGTTTCAAAAATTTTTACTACCAGTTCTGTGGGCATGGCTTGGTGGGTGTGGCAGGGGAAGGATAAAATCTCCATTCCCACCTCACTCCAGAGGAAGGTTACTGCAAAATTCTCATTTCCTCCCGATCAGCTGGGACTTGGGAGACAGAGAATAGATGGGGGCGGGGCCAGTCAGCATTTTTATTACCGGTTCTCCAAACTACTCAAAATTTCCACTACCTGTTCTCCAGAACTGGTCAGAACGTGCTGAAACCCACCTTTAGTGTAAATGCTATCTGATGGTGCATTTACAGGAACATGGACTCTACATTACGGAACGTAATTGTTCCTTCTACTCTTCTCTGCTAAGACCCCACTTGGAATACCATGTCTACCATGTCTAAGATCAGTTCTGGGCATCACAGTTCAGACAGGACATTCAGATTTCAGATTTCTTCCTTTAAATATGTTTTATTTGGTTTCACTAAAACAAATTGGAACCTTGGAAGCTGCAAGACAAAATGCTGACCTTATTTTTCATTTACAACAATAAGCTTATGCTTTGGGTTTTTGTTGTTGTTTTTTTACTGTAGTTGGGCTATTTTATATTTTATTTTATATTTCCCTGTTGAGTATATCTTGAATATCCTAAAATAGCATGATCAAAATGAATTATATTAAACAATGGTTCCGTCTATCAGCCCTACACTTATTATTAAGGGGAAAAATAGTGGCTATATATAGAGTAACTCTTTAATTGGAATTGTGACTGCCTGCCAATAAAAATAGCAAAGGTAAATGGCTAGTGATAGCAATTTCTTGGGCAGCTAGAGGAACTGGCCAGTATAAGCTCATCAATTTGATGTGAAATCAATTTGTATGTGTGAGGGTGTGGATTTTACTAATAGCCATTATTCATGCTATCAGAATTCCAATTGTATTTGTAGTCCCTAAGCAATTGCTTACTGTAAGAATTTTATATCATTGCATGACTTTGGACTGGGAGAAAGAGAAAAAAGCTGAGATTTTTAAAATATCACAGCAGAGGAATGATTGTTTTATATTCTTTTACTTGCTCCTCTTCATGCTTTTAGAGTTTCATGTCAATCCCCAATACTTGTCGAGGACTGCAAAGCAGCGTAAAACTCAGTTAATCAAATAAATAATAGACTGCCTAGTTCTAGATAATGTGAGCCACACATGAAGTCACCATTCTTGTCTTCAGAGATTTGGTTTCATACACGACAAGTATCTGTGCGAGTATCCACCAATTGTTAATTAATTTGTGAGTTTTTACCTACCTAATGTTGCCCTGCTAAGGAACAGGATGATATACAAAAATAAATAAATAAATAGCAACAACTATTTGCAACAACAATAATAATAACAATGTTTGCATGGACAGCACTTGAAAAACATTGAAGGAAAGAATGATAACAATTTGACATGGGCATAGCTTAAGAGAGGAACCATCAAGAAAGAAATGGAAGGTTTAATACTTGCTGCTCAAGAACAAGCACTACAAACTAATGCCATGAAAGCAAAGATACAAAAATCCACTGACAATCCAAATTGCCAACTTTGCAATGACAAAATTGAAACTGTTTCTCACTTAATATGTGAGTGCAGCAAAATTGTGCAAACTGATTACAAAGCTAGACATGATCGAGTTGCTAAATTAGTCCACTGGTCACTATGTAAAAAATATGACATACTTGTATCCAAAAAGTCATGGGAGCACAAAGTGAAAAAAAATTATCGAAAATGAGACATTGAAGATCTTGTGGACTTTGGAATACAGATAGATTGTCATTTGGAACATAAAATGCCAAATATCACAGCCAAAGCATACAGTTTATTGACATTGCTGTACCAGGAGACACCAGAGGCGAAGAAAAAGAACAGGAAAAAATCATGAAATATTGCTACCTGGCCATCGAAACTACATGGCTATGGATGAAACATGTAACTGTGATACCCATTGTTATCGGGGTACTTGGTACTGTGTTCAAGAATTTTACAAAACACATCAAGAAATTGCAGCTTCCTGCAATAACACCAGTGGAACTGCAAAAAACTGTGCTATTTAGAATATCGTACATCTTAATAAGGTACTTGGTTGATACCTAGGATGCTGGGAGCAACCCGTATCAACCATTAGCACCAGTCAATCGTATTTGTGACACATGTTTAAATGTTCAGTTGACTGAGTTTCATGTTTAATGAATAAAAGAGATATAATAATAATAATGCTAATAGCACAAGCATGGGAAGGAGCCAACAAAATTCAAGTTGCACCAGTTTCAGCTCTTCAAAACTGCAATGCAGTCAGGTTAATTCCATTGATATTTTAAAATGTTAGAGTTGCAGAATCTGATCTTCATTTGTAATTGGCAAGATTACTTGCTTTACCAAGCCCATATTGCTGATGCCATGGTTTTATACATAGAAGCTAATCTTTCACTCAATTATCTTCTCTAAATAATGTGTCTTCTCTAAATATTCCTACATTTGTGAATATAACCACCACCTATTTTATATCCTTTCCAATTTGAAGCAGAACTAGTTTGGCTAAAAATGGCAGTACATATGTTATGACTGTGTTTTTCAAAGTTCCTGGGTAAGTTTTACATAATTAGTTCCTGTTTAAGTTTGAAACTTACAAGGATTGTTTATAAGACACCAAAGGAGATAAAAAGCTAGTGTAAGGAACAGAAAACACATAGAGAAACTATGTCTACCATAGGGGAAGTATTAAGTGGGTCCCACATGGATTAAAACTCAGATCCCTGCTGCCTTTTATCCATATAAATGATTCAGACAGTAGGATCAAGTTGAATGATTACATCTGATGATGCTGATTGGAGTGTATGGAACTTGAAGATTGCTGCCAGAAGGAGTGGGGGGGGGGGGACTTTAAAAGAAGGAGAAAAGCTGAAACATAGTACATTACAATCACATAAAAAAAATAAAGTAAATAGTAGTGCATAATACATAACCACACAGAGATTCTAGTGTCCGATTGAATGTAGATTTCAGGTCATCATACTGATATCATTGAGCCTTTTGTATGTATTTTAACATACAAAATGTACATGTTGTACATTTTAGAGCAAATGTACAACATTTGCTCTAAAATATTGATTGCAACACAATACTGGAGAATCCTGTGTTTGACTTTCTTTGTCCATGTGATAATACCCATGCCCACAGCAGGCCTAATACAGGATAACTCCCTATTTTTCCTTTTCCTTTTTGAGAAGATATACTAACATTTAATTCAGAATAAGAAAAAAAGCTTTTTTAAAAAAAGCTTGATTGAAATTAAACCTCACTAAATCTAAGTGACCTTAATGAGCACTTCAACAGTGGATCACATAAACCATTTTTTTTAAAATGAGAGTGTGAAAAAATGAAGTATAAAATCCTCCAAAATGCAAAGGAACATGGAGGATTGGGACTGATTTGAAATCACATTTTGTGAGCTGCTACTTAGTTTGTATGAAGAGTAAGTGCTGCTGAGAAATAAGAGAATTTTAGAAGAGGACAAGCTGAGGTTTGGATCATCTAGCTTTTTAAGGTGAGATAAAGTTAAGGTTAATGTAGCTTTTAAAAATCAATATATTAGAAGTGCCATTCTGAGTACCTGGAATACATATAAACTGAGATTGTGTCAACAAATGCTTTTATGGGTCTTAGCCCAAGGCATATTTTATAGAAAACCAATGGCAGGCAAAGAGATGCTTAACCTAGTGATAGTTGTTAGAACAAAAACATTGAGAACATAAGATGAACTCAAGAGATCAACTGACTGCAGAAGGATTTAGTTTTTAATGGGTTTTGGTCACACTAAAAGAAAGATTGTTGTTAGATAAGAGGACATTTGGAATTGAGCTCAAGACAGAACTTGAAATTGAACTATAAAGGATAACACTGCCATACGAAACATCTCAGAGAAATCTGCATTCAAAGCATTCAGACAAATCACCCATTAATAGAAAGATAGAGATAACAGTTACACATCATTCAAAAGAGACCATAAAAAGCTAAGTGGGGGGGGGGAGGATCAGAACACATCCCTTTCCATCAACCAATACCCTGATAAGCATGGATTAACACAAGACAAACAATCAAGCATCATCATCATCATCATCATCATCATCATCATCATCATCTAAATAGGAACTACCAAGAAGAAAACCATACTCCCACCAACATTGGCAGGGCAAGCTACTAAATATAAGCAAAAAGCAAAGCCCATATTCACTTGCAATGGTAATGTTACCTAGTTGGATAATGAAACATCTGCAGGCAAACAGCCAAACTCAGAGAGCACCAAGGACTTCACACTTTAAAATAGCACACACTAATACACTATTACCTTATACAAAGTGGAACATGGGGATGCTAAGCAAGGAAATAGCAAATTAATAGACTAATTTGAATCTGCGAGATAGTTTTTGAATCTAATTAAGGTATGCACTGAGAAAATAATTATCACCTAATAAACTGCTTCTTTTGTGTCTGTTTCCTACAATCCTGATTATTAGACAAAAGCATCTCTTCATTTTTCAAGAACATGGGCTTCAATTTTATATATTGCTGTTTCTTAAGTGTTTTACTTTGCATGTTATAGAATTAACAAGGGTTTTCTTTTGTGAATTAAAATTTGTCTTACAGATTTTAAAGATAAGTTGCTAAGGAGGTTAATGGAGGCTATTTTTAAGAGTCCCGTTAGGTTCTACCAGTGGCTCACACTATTAATTATATTATTAACTATCTGAGCCATAATGTAAAGAAAAAGGCATAGCAAAGTTCAAGAGAGAAAATAGACTTAGAACTTAGAGTAAATATTATAAATAATATTTATACAGAATATAATATCATTTGTGTATTTCTACTAATAAATCAGAGTAAATTTTCTATATAATCAATTCTGAATGTGTCTAGACATTTGAATGCTTGTTCAGCTCAATAAATGTATCTTTACATGGAATAACCAATGCCTAATAACAGTTAACCCTGAAAAATATCATGGAATAGAATAACTATAACTAAATAAATGTAACACTATCATGAAATCATAAGTGCATTCGCTACATCATTTTAAACGCTACTGACATTATTCTGAACCAACATTATACTAAACACAGTTTATTGTCGTATTCATTTGAACACATACTCTTTGAGCATATATGAAGGGTGATGTTAAATTCCTCTTCTCCCATCTTTGAGAAAGTGTACCAGTATAGACGTTATTGTCTCATCAGAATGTAACATGGAATACTTTTAGAACAATGTTTGCTGTATTCCTGTCCTATCTTTTTCCCTTCAACTCAGCTTTGCCTATCAGTAGGAAAGCCAAATCTCAACCATTCCAGAGGACATCAAGAAAGACAGAATTTGAAATCTGTTTTTCCCCCCTTCAACTTTTTTTTTTTTTTTTTTTTTTTTTTGCAGATTTCCACCAACTCCCACCCCCCAGTGTGATAGTTCTAGGGCTATTGCTGGCAAATCTTGTTGTGTTCTGTTAAATGTAAGTAGAAACTGCCTCTTTTCTCTTTCTTCTCTCTCCTTTCTGCAGCATTAGTTCCTCAAAATTATTTCTAGTTTCCCTTCCTCATCAGTTTAGGAGTACTCCATGCTCTCCATAAAATATTCCTCTTATTCTCAAGTGGTTCAGCTACAAAATTTTAAATTTTCCCCATCTCCTTCACAAGTCTGAGTTGGTATCTCTTTCCACCACTATCCCAAAGCTCTGTTTATTTATTATTTCCTAACACATATTTTTCGACTCATAACAATGACATTAAATCTAGACCGGCAATAAAACAATACCTTAAAATTTAAGCTTTTCATGTATTGCTGAATATTTGAAATCACCTTTATCATCATTATTAGTAACTGTTCTTCAGATAAATAAAAACTGTTTTTATTTTCCTAAAGCTTTAAATCACAATTCAAGACACAGGTGTAGGTCGTTGCATGGATAGCCTTGAAAGGACAGCCTTCTTTTAAAAGGCTGTCAAAACATGGGTATTTTTTTGAATTGTCATGTTTTAAAGGTTGCTATGATTAAAGAAAAAACTGCCGTAAAAAGGAAAAGAAGAAATTTGTGCACTAGCAGCCTGCAATTAGTGGGAGATGTCCACATACAAGTACTTTGGAATCTATTTTAGAATAGACTCCAATTTCCATAAGCACAGACTATTTTTACTCGCAGAAAAGAAGAGGACATGATTTATCATTACTACTTTCCTCTCATTCCCTTAGCATACTTCCTAAAGTTCTTCCAATCTGCTCCAAAAGATGAAGGGTGAAAAATATTCAGAACTCCTATTGCATGAGTGAACACAGACCTATGTCCACATGTAAAAGTGAATTTAAATACGTTTTCATATGATAAATATTGAATTGATTTTTTTTCAAACTTCATCTTCCAAGCCCATGTTGATGCCTCTTCAAGATTAAAAACTACAACGCAGCATTCAGTGCAAACAACAGCAAATGAAACATTCTGATCTGCCAAATTTGGCTAGGAATTACAGGTCAACTTATTTGAGGTTATCTGAGGGACTGTCTCTTGCCAGTCACATCTACCTGACCCATCAGAGCGGGGAGGCAGGGAATGTTGCTGTTCCCATCCCCAAGGGAGATACACTTGGTGGGACCCAGAAGAAGGGCCTTCTCCATGGTGGTTCCCTCTCTCTGGAACATCATTATCCCAGAGATTAGAATGGTCCCCACTCTAATACTCTTCCGGAAGGTGCTGAAGACCTGGTTCTGCCAATGGGCCTAGGGAACCCAGAGCAGGATGGAGCTCATTAAATGGCTCACGTGATGCCGGGGTGGGGGCTAGGAGATGGGAGGGGTGATTTTTTAATATTGTATTATATTAATTTATTTGATTCTTTTTGCTAGTTTTTATTGTTTTAAATGTGGTTTTATATTCTGTAAACTGCCTTGAGTTGCCTTGGGTGAATAGGCGGCAATATAAATTCAATACATAAATAAAATAAATAAAACTTAGTGCAGATTTCACTGATTCTTCAATTCTTCTAGAAATTTCACTCAGTTCAATCACTGAGCAATTACGACATGCACATTTCTCATCATTTAGGTAGAGTTACCATGGAAAGGTGTGTAAAGTAGCAACATCATGACAGGGATGTATATACTTCAAAAATGATTTGGACAGTAGCTCCTTGCTATTCATTAAAAAAAAGAAGTTCCTTTTTTCAGGCTTCTGCATGAGCCTGAGAAATTGTATGTCTGATTTATGGAGTCAATTCATTACAGTTAACATAACTCTTTAATGAATAGCAGAGAGGACCTTACAGATGGTCCAAGGCACTCCTTTCAAATCAGTACAACTGTATGATGGTCTTCAAACTCCTCACAGAATTCTTTTTTCCATTGCCAGATGTGTCATCTATCCAACAGCTTTTAAGCTCTCCATTTATATTTACAATTTAGGAAATGTGTCAAAAGCTGGTATGAATGCATAGCTGGAGACATTTAATAAAATGAAATATACGTATGACAAGTGCATTGTCATAAGAATAATAAATAGGAAAAATAGCTAGAGGAAAGGAAGGGAAAAACTGCCAACTGCCTATGCATGGAATGTAGAGCCATATGTTTGGGGGGAAGTTTGTGTAATGAGGGTGTAGGTTGTACTGGTTTGTGTGTGCTGATGTGAACAGAACATATCATGTAGGGATGATAGAAGACAAATCTGGATTTTAGCTGTGAGTGGTCTGCGCTTAAGGCAATAAATTATGGGAAGGAAATAAACTGTTCCTTCAATCCAATATATAAAATAACAATACAATATAAAAGCTTCAGTTTATAACTTAATATAATCTTCATGTCCATAATGCAATTTATAATAATAGGCAAGGAAAAGAAAAGAAAAAGGTTTTCTAAGCCTCACCATGTTTCTGTACTATAGGACACATTGCAATAAATGAATTATTTAAATAGCATGGAAACATTGATGGTCAAAAACTTCGTAATGAATAAATTATTACTATTACTATTATTATTACTATTATTATTATTATTATTATTACTGTTGTTATTGTTAGGGTTAGGGTTATTATTGTTGTTATTGTTATTGTTTGGGTTATTGTTATTGTTAGGGTTATTGTTATTGCTATTATTTACTTTATCAGTAAAGATGAAACTCAGTCAACTGAACATTCAAAAATGCATCACAAATACCATTGACTGGTGCTTATGGTTGCTGCCAGTGTCCTAGGTATCAACCAAGTACCTTTTTAAGATGTACGATGTTTCAAGTAGTGCATTTTTTGCACTTCTGCTGGTGTTATTGCAGGAAGTTGCAATTTGTTGATGTATCTTATAAAATTCTTGGACATGGTACCAAGTACCTCGATGACAATGGGTATCACTATTATATATTTCATCCATAGCTGTGTAGTTTCGATGTTCAGGTCGCAATATTTCATTATTTTTTCCAGTTCTTTTTCTTTGCCTCTGGTGTCTCCTGGTACTACTATGTTAATAAATTGTATGTTTTGGTTTTCAATAACTGTGATATCTGATGTGTTGTGTTCCAAGTGACGATCTGTCTGTATTCAAAATCTTCACCTTCTCATTTTCGATAACTTTTTCCACTTTATGTTTACATGACTTTTTGGATACAGGTAAGTCATATTTTTTACATAATGACCAGTGGATTAATTTAGCAACTCGGTCGTGTGTAGCTTTGTAATCAGTTTGTGTGATTTTGCTGCATTCACATATTAAATGTGAAACAGTTTCGACTTTTTTGTTACAAAATCGGCAGTTTGGATTGTCAGTGGATTTTTGTATCTTTGCTTTCATGGCATTAGTTTGTAATGCTTGTTCTTGAGCAGCAAGTATTAAACCTTCCATTTTTTTCTTGATGGTTCCCATCTTAAGCCATTTTAAGTCCATGTAAAGTTGTCGTCACATTTTCCTTCAATGTTTTTCAAGTGCTGTCCATGCAAAACTTTGGTTTTCCATCTATTTAATTTGTTATCCACCTGTATTATTATTATTATTATTATTATTATTATTATTATTATTATTATTATTTACAAGCATCTTCTTGGCATACACGTGGAATAAACAAATTGGTCAATTATTAAAATGTTGGAGGTAGTGATGATGTTTCATCCAAAATCATTAGAGATCTCTAATCCAGGATTCAAACTTCTTTGTTATGACAGACTGGATTGGATTGAAGAGCATTTACAATAAGGTGCAATCCTACAGACAATTCCTTGGTTCCCCCGACTGTAGATTTTTTTCTGTGTTAGTCTTCTAAGACAGGAGTCTCCAACCTTGGCAACTTTAAGCCAGGCGGACTTCAACTCCCAGAATTCTGGGAGTTGAAGTCTGCCTGGTTTAAAGTTGCTATGGTTAGAGATTCCTGTTCTAAGAGAATAGAAGGCTAGCTGGGCTCATTTCATAATCAAAAACCCTAACCCTAACACTAACCCTCAATCCAGTAATATGGTATTTCCAAGACTGAAGGAACCCTGTTGTAAGAAGGAAAAAAAATGAAATCAAAGTCAATAAATACAAAAAAATTAAAATTGCTTCTGAGGTTATTTTCTTTTTCTGGCAACAATCATTATTTCCTAATCCTGACACCTTGCTGGTATGGAGGAAAATGGAAGAAAAAGGTTTGTAAGGGAGAAGAAGGTTCAGATAGGAAAAAAAATGGAAACAGAACGGAGAACATAAATACATAATAGTAGAAAATAGAACATCAGAAAAAGAGGTGTCACAAAGAGGGGTGTCATAAAGTAAGAAAAAAGGTCATCTCCTATGACTTTGGCTTAGTTCAACTTATCTCCACTAATCAGCAGTAGTGAAATGCTCCCGTTTCACACCAGTTCTGGCTACCAGTTCCTCTGAACTGGTATTTTCGACGATCACCTGTGCCGCGCAATTTAAAATCGCTAGAAAACAGGAAATCCTGCTTTCTTGTGAATCTAAATTGTGCAGCACAGCTGATCCTCACCTTGCTGTTCTACTTACCTTCCCAAGCCTCCTTTTGGCAGATACTGCTCATTTGTGTGTGCAGCATGTGTTTGGTGTGCACTACTCATGCACACATAGTGTGCACTTGGCTCGCAGTGCACATGCACGGCCAGCAAACTGGTAGCAAACCAGTTCAGACTTCACCCACTGCTAATCAGTCCTCTATTAGTTTGTCCTTGGTTACATTAATCCCTTTCCTTCTGAGATTATTACAAAATGTGGGCACAGTAAACTCTCTTTCCCCAGTTTTCTTAAAGATAATGAAGATTTGTTATGTATACACGTGAATGGGAAAGGCAGAGCTATTTATCATTGATTAAAGGAGGTGAGAATAAAGTTCTGTAGGCAGAGCCTTGCTTTTTTTCCCTTGAACCTTGAACACAAGTCCCAGTTTAGCAATTTGTCTTCATGTAGAAAAACCCACAAACCTATTTATTTACTAGCTATTATTATAGCTTCTAGAAAATTTATCACATTCAACATCCAACAACAAATTCATTCAAATCAACATTATATATTCACACACACACACACACACACACACACACACACACACACATAAAATATATATTATATATATATATATAAAAGCATGAAGCTGAAAACACCAGCCTGAAGATGACAAATGAGACTTTGTCAAAACATCGCCAAGACACTTCCAATTTTATGCGGGAGAAAACCCGAATAACCAAAGACCTACATAGAAACACCCGCGAAAACCTCAGAAAACAAACAAACACACACACACACACACACACACACACACACACACACACAGTCCCCAGAAAAAAGTTGTCATGAGCCTCTGGTCTTCACCAATTGTGATACCTTATGTACCTCAAAACATATCCCTGAAACTAGCAAGTTAAACAGCTGGTGAAACATTGTGGTCTTACATGTACTTTGAAAGACATCCTAAATAACTGTCCTGGGAAATATCTTTGAAATGCAACATTCCATAGGAATGCCCAGTATGGAACACATCTTGCTCTTACATGAATATACTTAAGTTGGATGCCCATCATTCAAAAAACCAAAGCATAACCAAAAAAAAAAAAAAAAATCACAAATGGTATGCAGAACATTAACTAAGACAGAATGAGTTTGTATCAACTGTGGCTGTTATGGAATCCAGTTTCTGCTTGATGCAAATTATGATTTTGTAATCATCAGCTTTGAATTTCTTATATAAAGTGAGCAGCAATTTCAGCCACGGGGCCTTAGATGCCATGCAGTTGCATAAATGACTGTAAATAGCTTTATAAACAGGTTAGAATCATTCTCCAGATTCTTTAAAGTTATACTAATGAAAAGTGTTGCTTCTATTCCTTTCTCTAACAAGCATTTCTTAATATGTTTTCATGTGTTATCAATAGCATGTATCTTAGTATAAAGTTGAGTTTCGGAAGTTCTTTCAATGGCTTGGAATGAGTACCCTGAAACTGGACTTCTGGGATGAAATATTTTATAGAGAATATGCAGTTCATAAGCCTTGCTCCATCTGGTTTCCTAAAAGAATCAATGTCAACCTCAAATACTGAAGGAAAAATTCACTCAGAGGAATAAAAATGACTTAGGTTTTTTATTTCTTTAGCTTAATTTGTCACTTTCCTGATCAAAATGCATACTTTTGGATAATTATAGTTTTATACAAATGTATGGCAGTGCCATGTAGATATTTTTAGACCTTAATAGTTGAGATGAGGAAGGGAGAGGAGAGGTAAAAAGAAAAGAAAAATGGGGAAAAGAGAAGAAGAATCAGGAAAAGCATATTTTATATAAGAAACTATTCAGCCAGCATTTTAAATGTCATTATATGCCCACTCTTATAATTATTATACAATAATATTGAATGGTCATTATTTTAGATTGATAATAAGTAAATTCATAAATACTAATCAATCCAAGACTGTAGTGCTTTCTTTTCAACAATTTTTTTTTTTGCTGCATCCCATGTCCCATAAATCCGTAATTCTTTATATAGTGATAAATGCATGAGGGATCTGCAGAAGGCCTAAGCAGAGTGACAAATGATGAAACATCATAGTGATGTTCTCATGCAAATGCTGCAACTCACCTGTTTGCAACAGATATCAGAATGCAAGTGCATGATTAATACCACCATGTTCATTTTATCATTTTAGAATCATTGTAGTTTGCTAAGGATGCTGGCTATAAATTTCAGCTTTACACTTTGACCATCATACTTGCAGCCAACCGTTTCAGTACATTATCTGCAGTTTTTAGTAAGCATGACAAAATGGCTTTCAACTCTTTCAACCATTTTTTTTGGTCTGCAAATAGCTAACCACCAAAAGTTTAATGCGGAGAGAGAGAGAGAGAGAGAGTCTGACTAGCATTTTCCTGCAAATTCAGGGACTGTGGGTTTTTTGAGGGGGGGGGGGAAATCCAGCAAAGTTGATCCATTTGTTGTGACAGAATTGCCAGAGCCTGACATTGTAGGCTTCCATAGAGTGATAGTCATTTGAGATACTGCTAATTCAACTTTTGCAAAGTGACATCTGAAGAAAAATGAGTATAAAATGTAGCATAGCAAGATAATGTTTGAAAGTACTGCTACAAGCTTATATGTAAAGAAACCATCTGGAAATCAAATGTGGCATTTCTTTTTTATTATTATTAAAGACTCCTATGTGCATTAAAAAAAAAAAAACCAGGAGAGGGGACTGCGCCTTCCCTATTGGTCAACTAAGAATATTATTCATAATCTGCTCTGAATTGAAGCCATGTAAAGGGATAGTCAGAGAAATGCATGGATTACACCCAAAGAAGCGGGTAAAGCCAAGGGGAATCAGATTAGATTCAGACAGCATTCAATGCCAAAACAATGACCCACGAAGTCTGCAATGAATTTCCAAAGCAAAAATAAAATGTGATTGCTTTCCCAATTGCTGTCAATTTATGTAATTTGGTGCCAAGGACTAGAAGCCATGAACTTCTTTGGGAACCTGTAAACTACTGTGTGCCCATTCAAATCATGCTGATCCCACTTGGTAGTATGATGTTGATTCATCTACAAAATTGACTGTATAGAATGTATAATTAGATTATAATAAATGATGTTTGTGGTTTAGTGTATGATGCTATACAGATGTACAGCCGAAATAATGGCAACCAACAAAAGAGAATGAGACTGTGGAAGACAGAAAATATATCTATTGGCAAGAATTCCTTTGTAAGGCTTGAACAAAATCCTATGGTTAGGAACATTTAAATCCATTTAAAAGATAAAAGACAGCATTACACAAGCGTTCCTTTTGCAAATGCCACAGAAATCTTCAACAGAACGATTAAATAATTTCAAAATGTTTTACACACAAACAAGATATCAGAGAAAAGGGACTTTATTTTACTTACCTTTCATTAGCTAGTTTTCTAGTTTTTTAATCATATCAGACTTTCAAACAAACTCTGAAATTTTATTTTTTGCATTCCTGAAAAGATGTTTTTTAAGAGGGAGGACCAAATGCATTAATAGCAATGGTACTTATACTTATATACAGCTTCTTAGTGTTTTACAGCCCTCTCTGAGTAGTGTACAATGTCAGCATATTGCTCCCAACAATCTGGGTCCTCATTTTACAGACCTTGGAAGGATGGAAGGCTGAGTCAACCTTGAGCCATTGAAAATCAAACTGCTGGCAGAATTAGCCTGCAATATTGCATTCTAACCACTATACCACCACAGCTCTAAATGGAAAAAAAATGGCAGTTTACAAGTCAATAGGAAAGAGAGTAAATCTTCTCTCCCTCCACCATATTAAGCTCCCTTCTAAGAACTGATTGATTTCCCAATAATTCCCACATCACACTTCACAGTGAATATTTGAAGGGGAACATATATTTTACAGTATATATTTTACAGCAATATTTAAAGATGAGTCATGGTGGTGCAATGTTTAGAATGCAGTATTGCAGGCCAAATCATTGCTCATTCCAGAAGTTTGATTCTGAGGGGTTCAAGGTTGACTCAGCCTTCTATTCTTCCGAGGTTGGTAAAATGAGGTACCAGATTGTTGGGAGCAATATACTAACATTGTAAACCACTTAGAGAGGACAGTAAAGCACTATGAAGTGGTATATAAGTGCTATTGCTATTGCTATTCTGTTATGTTCTATTCTATTCTATGATAAATATACAGATTCATTTTATAGAACTATTGCTATTTAGTCTGGATTTATGCACATATGGAAGAACTTTATAGACATAATCTGTACATATATATTATTTCTTTCATGCTAACACTTAGTAGGTAATGAGGACAGTAGGCATATTAACACAGAAAGATATGACACAGAGAGATGGACATAACCCATTCAACTCTCACTTGCTGACTAAATGGCTGGGCTTCAACAGCATACTAACCCATGATTAACAATAGCGGTTTATGCAATTAACTTTTTTTTAAATTTTACATGACACACTAAACTACTGAATTGAATGACACAATAAACAATCTACATTAAGCATTTTTAATACATATATTAGAACCATAAAATAACAGTAACTTCAAAATAGCCATACAATAAAAAAAGTCAAAGCAATTCTAGACTACATTAATAGAGGGATAGAATCTAGATCACATGAAGTTCTAGTATCACTTTTCAAGCCCTTAGTAAGACCAGACTTGGAATACTGCATCCAGTTCTGGTTGCCATAATCTAAAAAGATATTGAAAGATCAGGTGGTCAAACTATTTTCCAAAGCTCCAAAACTAACCAAGGAGAGAAACAACATAGAATTAAAGAGAAAATTCCTAATGGTGACAGCAATCAGCTGATGAAATAGTTTGCCTTCAGAAATTGTGGGTGCTTCATCATTGGAGGCTTTCAAAAAGAGACTGGAAAACCAGTTGTCTGAAATGGTATAAAGACCTTGCTTGAGCAGGAGGTTGGACTAGAAGACCTCCAAGATCCCTTCCAACTCTGTTATTCTATGTTCTATATGGACGACTATGCAATGTAGCTAAACTGTTGTTCAGTGTGTCACGCAAGCACAACCAGTGTATCTTTGCACGGAGTATTTGTACCTTGGAAATCATTGTGTTGATTTCTTCCTCTCTTCAATCAGTGAATCTTGAAATGTATGGACATTAACTCCTATTTATAACCAAGCAACAAAACTTACACAATTTAAGATCCATTGGCTTTTAGGCTAAAAGTAATTATTGATGGAAGACAGCATCAGCTAGTCTGCCAAAATGTAAATGATTATTTCCCACTAATCTGTCTTCTATGGTGCATCTTTGATGCCTCTTAAGCATGTATCTTTGGACAGCACTGACATTTATTACAGTGGTTTGTTGCCCTTCTTGTTAAAAGCACCTATCATTAGTTTGCAATAATTTTATTACCTGGTTTGGAATTGGAGACAAACCAAACTTTCAGAAAAGGCTGCATTATTGATCTCATTTTAATCATGCCTTTAAAAAGAATCATTCATCTACTCATCTCTGATGTCTTAGTCAGAAATGAAAGGGCGAAGAAAAAGCTGGAATAATTTATTCAGGAAAGTAAGGGAGCTAATACCAAAAAATAATTATAAGTGGGTTATTAGGGATTATACTAAAAGGTGAACTTAATAATTTTCAAAATGATAAGCAGGACCGGATCTGATTAGCACTTGCATAAGAGTACATTAGAGCTACAGGTTGGTACTAGGTCCCATTTCAAAAAATCTTGGATGGTGCTTAGAAAATTTGCACATTGAAATAATTTCCATCTGTCAATTACAAAAGGCCGCATTGCTTGGATCTGCACATATACTGTGTGAATACATTATGACTTCTATGTTCTTGGGTATAATTTGATACATATGAAGGCCAACACCAAATGAAGACCTGGCATCCATGATTTCACATTTTTGTGTCAGTAACAATAGCAACAACAACAACAACAACAACAACATGTGTATTACTGTGATTTAAAGAAATAAAATTACAGGATAAGAATAAGAAAAATGAATCAAACTGCTATTACTATTAATTCAATCCTTCAGCTTATTACATCTAAACATATTGTTGTATTGTTTACCTTCAGAATATGTATATACCTTCTTCAATAGTGGGTTTTCCAGGTGGTTCTAGCTGATTGAAGAGTATAGGAAAATGTCTGTTTATCTCTGTGCTTTAATACACCCCAAAGCTTTTACAAACCTTTGTTTTTAGACTATGGCGTCTGCATAGCTGGATGTGAGCTATAAAGAATACCAGTCACTGTTTGTGCATCCATGTTGTTCTGCAGGTAGAAGATCTACTTGTTATATTCTAATTTGCAAACTGTATTCAGCATTTAGAACACATTTCCTTTATCCTCTACTGATATAGCAAACTGAAATGCATACTATGGAACAATTTCCTTCTTGCTGATATATACAAATTACTCAGCAAGTAAAGATACATGCAGTCACAGGAGGAGGTTTAAAGTAACAAGAGTGACAACTATTGCACCCCTCTACAAAGGGATAAATTGCTTAACATAGTATTGATTCTATTGGCTTATATTTTACCAGCTGATGATGGTTCAGTTTTAAGTACTTCATATGCAGATGGGTTTCTTCTGTGTAACTGATTGGGTAAGCCCTCTCAGTAAGGGATAAATTCTAAAATTCTAGGACCTTTCAAAAGAGAATGCATTACCATTAAAGATAGGGTGGACAAGATATGTGTCATTTATTTTAAAAAAATAAATGTCTAAGAATCTGGATATCTTCTGTGGAATAGCTATATATATATATATATATATATATATATATATATATATATATATATATATATATATATATATATATATATAATATTTTTTGCTGATAATACTATAAATAAAGGGAGGCTGTTATGGATCTATTTCGAGCTTATTTGCTCTCATCAGACAGTCATACCCTTACTGGGATTTGAACCTGGGCCGTCTGCCTACAAGGGATTTGATGGCCGTCTGCCATCAACTGCCTTGTAGGCAGACGGCCCAGGTTCAAATCCCAGTAAGGGTATGACTGTCTGATGAGAGCAAATAAGCTCGAAATAGATCTATAACAGCCTCCCTTTGTTTATAGTATTATCAGCAAAAAATATTAAAAACATAGAAAAATAGCTTGTCGGCTATATGATACTGTCTGGATGGCCCATGAGATTGGGCTGAAAGGCAAAAATTGGAGATTTGTGATATCTCCTCCATTCGTGGTAATCCAGGATGACTTAATACAAAAAACATACATACACACACACACACACACACACACACACACACACACACACACACACACACACACACATATATATATATATATATATATATATATATATATATATATATATATATAGTTAATTAAGATTCAGTAACATAACATAGAATCATTTTTGAGATGGTTGGTTACAGAAAAATAGAATAACACAAAACAAAATAACATAATAAAATAAAGTAAATTTGTTGGTCACCTTATTAGCACATCACCATATAGTACTTAGATCTTATATCCAAAAATTTCTAAATTTTACTTTCAGGTTAGAAAAGCGGTCCCCAACTTTTTGGGTGCCAGGAACCAGTTCTGTGGAGAGGGGTTTTACTGTGACTGGAGTGGGCATGGTTTCACCCCCTGTCTGCATCCCACGTGCATGGATGGGGCTTTGCTCATTTGCACAGCCCAGTTTCTGGTGCACCTCAGACCAGGGCCAATCAGTGGCTCAGTTGGGGACTCTTGACTCACAACATTTTCATCTAAAATGAAAGTGCAATGTAGACTAACAAAGGAATTAATCACTTAGGATATTTTCAATTGCAAATTTATTTCAATGGTATTTTCACAACAGGAAGTAAGCTTAACAAGAAAAAATAGCATTGGCACATAATTTTGCATGTATATCTCCTCATATTGTGTTTGTGCATGCTTTTTAAAAGACAATTTTTGTAAGTATTTTATTTTATATTTTTGCATATTTTCCCCTAATAAATATTTTTGTACATTTTGTTCAAGATATGTGTTTTGCTTGCATTTTCTAACTTGAAATCCCCTTCTTGAAACTCTTTTTAAAAATGGAGATTTCAGCATGAAACAGTTGAAGTTTACGTTAAATGTGGGAAATAGATAATAAATGTCTTGTTACAAAAAAAAAAAGAAATATTATGTCTTAATACATTTTTCAACTATTTTATTACACTTTTGTTTGCCTTTGTTGTCCAAATAAATCTGCAAATATTATGTGCAAAATAAGACATTATTATGTGCAAAATAACACATTTTTTTCATTTCTGTAAAATTGGAGTGTGTGTGTGTATACATACATACATATATACATACATACATACATACACTATAAAATTTGTTAAGATAAATATTCCAATGAAGAGGCACTGCTGAAATACAACATCCTATTATTTAGTAGGATAAGTGTAGGATTCTTCTATACATCCAAATTCATTAATCATATCTACATTGTTTATCAAATGAAGAAATTAACATGTTCATGATTTTAAAAACACTGGTAGGAATGGGGAAAATCACATTTCAATGAACATCGTAAATAATGCTGTTTCAGCTTAACAGAGAAGCCATAGTACATTTTTATTAAGCATCTCATAATATTCTATTCCATTGTGCTCAGAGTAGGTCTTATTTTTACTCTTATTTATTTTATTTTAATTTGATTTATATGCCGCCCTTCTCTGGAGACTCAGGAAGGCTTACAATAGCCTTCATACTTTTGTATATTTATACAAAGTCAGCTTATTGCCCCCCCAAACTGGGTCCTCAATTTACCTACCTTAGGATGGATGGAAGGCTGAGCCAACCTTGAGCCTGGTGAGATTCAAACTTACAGTAATTGCAGACAGCTGGAATTAATCACAATGCATTAGTCTGCTCAGCCACCAGGCCCTTTTGTACAACTTGTACAACTGGACTGAAAAAAATCCAGAAAACCAGTAGACGGCACCTCATCTACATAGTGCTCCTCTTTAATAACCATTCAGATTTCTGCAGCCTAGGTATCACCATGTCCTGAATTGGCACACAGTAATTGCTTTGCTTTCTTTCTTTTTTCTTTTCTGGCTCTAACTTGAAATGAGATGCAAAGCAATGGCTTTTTAAATCACTTGCATTCTATAAAGGAAAAGAAAATAGATTTGTATGGAAGGTTTAAAAGCTATCTCTCAGGTATTTAGAAGCTATCGCTCAGGATATTATCCACTTGAAAGTATAATATCAGCCAATAAGCACTGGAGGAGAAGGAATCTAAGAATTCATTTCAAGATATATTCACTGCATAGTTGACTATATTCACTGGAAAAAATAAGAAAGATATAACTTTACCAATAAGCAGAAAGTACTTGAGGAGGTTACAAGATGCTTTTCATGCATTCTGAGGTTCAATCCTGAGTGCATTTCACTTACTGTTCTGTCAGTCAACTGATACCTGATTTTAGGATCACCAAATTATTATTGTTACTTTAACATATTGCAAATTTCAATTAACATTAACTTTGAGAGTCAATGCATGTGGTGCTTGAGGTGCTGGACTGCAAACAGGAAGACCTGGATTCCTGGATTCACATCCACAGTGGCGCAGTGTTTAGAGTACAGTACTGCAGGCTACTTCTGCTGACTGCCAACTGCAATTTGGCAGTTCAAATCTCACCAGGCTCAAGGTTGACTCAGCCTTCCATCCTTCCTAGGTGGGTAAAAGGACGACCTAGATTGTTGGGGGCAATAGGCTGATTCTGTAAACTGCTTAGAGAGGGCTGTAAAGCATTGTAAAGTGGTATATAAGTCTAAGTGCTATTGCTATCCTCTATTTACTATAGAATTTTACTAGGCGATTTGTGGCCAGTCATATTCTCTCCTATTTCAATTTATATCTCATACATTATTGTTCAAGAAAAAAATTGCAGGATGGAGTACTATTATGTTGCTGCAGTATGGACGAAACACTTGCAAATAAATAAATGGAACTTAAGAAATTGACAGTTTGCAACTTGGGCTAGTGAACTTACTGCTTTAGTCAATTTCATTTCTAAAATGTTTGGAGAAAAGTATGGCTATTTAAATAGCAATGGATTATATAAATATTATTTATTATGCATCTGGAAAATGTGAAACTGCCTTTCAATTTGTTTGCCAATTAGTCTGCCTTGATGTCCCCTTCTCAAGTTCAGAAAGGTTTCTCCTTCTCTGATATCCTTGAAATAGAGAAACATTGGTGATTCTTGACCTGTAGCTTTCATTCAGTTTCTTTTTGTTCCAAATTCTTCTAGTATAATTGTTGCCAATTCCATATGTATAGCTTTAAATTAATTCTCCCATGCAAGAAAACTATTATTCTGGACCTGGTCTGCCATAAAACTTTTTCAAAAGGAAATTCCATGTATTAAAGCCTGATGATGGATACAGATGTGACTTTTGTTGGAAGATGAAGAAATCAGATTATATCACTAAAGACATATACATATTCATTTTCACTCCACTATGAAATATCAAGCTGGCAGCATTACTAAACATACCTTTAGAGCTTTTTGAAGATTCCAAGAGACCCAGGAGCAGAATGTTCATTTTGCCTTGACTTAACTTTCTTCCTCTAAGTTGGAAATAAATAAACCAATAAAACCCCATCAAAGTCAGTGGCCCAGTAAATAGGAGAGTATGTGGGGAAAACTATTGAAATCACTCTTGGAATTTTAATCTATTTGTTTCACTGCCCTGAATAGAAATTACGGAGCTATTTGTTCAAATACTGAACAATAGATTGGATAGAGCCCTTCCTGTATTTGAGGCCTGGGCTAATATCTCCCCACAAAGGATTATGTAGGCATCGTATCTTATCATATCTAGCTATGTTTATAGAATTATAGAGTTCTAAATTGCCATAGCAATTTAGTCAAAGATCAGCAGGGCACAATCAACCACAGCATGTCTCACAGATCACCCAGCCTCTATCTGAATAAATGAAGAAGAATTTACTATGCCATGAGGCAACATCTTTCCTTTTGCTCATATCTCATGGAGTCAGGACTTTCTTCCTGTGACCTAGGTTGAATCACATTTTACTTAGCTTAACCTGTGGTTCTGATCCTGCCATCTGAAATATCAAAAATGAGTTGATTTTCTCTTCAGTGCTACTTCTCTTACGAAATTTAAGACTACTACCGTGTAGGCTATTTTTATGAGCTAAACATTATTTTCTCTCATACACTTTTTAAAAGCTGCTTCATACCTGAATGCTGATGACTGAACTGATATAATTTGATTTTCAATGTATGTTGTAAGCTAAAGAACCCTGATAAGGAATATAATATCATATTTCAGACCATTTTTCTGTTGCTACCAGCATTGTACAAACATACATTAAATAGTAATCAGAAAACGAAGTGGTTTATATAGAAGGCAAAATATAAACTGCTAGCATAAAATGCAGGCTAAACATTGTATTCTCTAGCACCTCATTTAAATATGACACTTCAAACACATTGAGGTCATTGATGTTTAGACATGAACTATAAATACGTTTTTGAAAGGAACCCATGTAAGGCATTCTGAATGGGCAGCACTTAGGATGAACATTAATGGTCAATGATCTCATTGGTAGTAGAAGCCAAGTTGACCCTAATGGGTAAGGCTGCATTGTATATTTGCATATACTTGATTCTCTCCCCCCCTCCCGAAACATCATGATTATCATTATAATTCAATGAATTAATCCATTAAAGAAAAAGGACATCTTTGAATGTAGGATAAGAAACACCTGTGAAAACTTTTTGGATCATACTGATGGAATATTTTCCTATTTGTATTCGCCTCTAGATTATGTCACTTTGAATATTTACACTAGCCTTTCAAAAAAAAGGAGGGGGGAAGAGGGTTGCAATTTTTTTGTTCATTTGTTTGATCAGCTGATGCTGTTCTCAAGTTTGAGAAGACTAGGAGTACTTTGGGAGTGGAACAGATTTCTAATTTGGCTGATTTTGAAAGAATTTTAAAATGAAGAATCCTAGACAAACCAGTCTGGAAGCAGAGAGAAGTTCATTCTGAAAGCATGAGTTGGCTCATCTTTTCCATCTTTCTTTAAGTCATAGAAAGCATATGTTCACAGCATTTACATTCTTTACAGCTTAGAGTCTGCTTTCCTTGCTGCTTTCTGGAAAGACATCATGCAAACCCTCAACATTTTTACCCCTGTTTGGATATTCATGCCTACACTAGTCAAGTATTATTCTCCCCTGTATTCATCTCCATCTTGCACATCTTGAGGGGAAAAAAATTAAATACTTCAGACAATTGTTCTGTTATTTATTAGAAACCTTGATTGCACCTATTGCCTATTGATATGCAGGCTGGCTTAAAGAAGGTTTTGTTCAAGGGTGGAATCCAGCAGGTTCTGACAAGTTCTGGAGAACTGGTAGTGGACATTTTGAGCGGTTCGGAGAACTGGTAACTGAAATTTTAAGTAGTTGGGAGAACCGGCAAATACCACCTCTGGCTGGCCCCAGAGTGGGGTGGGAATGGAGATTTTGCAGTATCCTTCTCCTGTCATGCCCCCCAAGCCACACCACACCAAGCCATGCCCACAGAACTGGTAGTAAAAAAAATATAGATTTCACCACTGGTTTTTTTTTTTTTTGAATAAAATTATATCCATTTCATTCACAATACAAAAGTTTATGACCTATTGAGAGAGAAAATGCTGTGAGGGAGAAAGGCACTCCTCAAATGGATCTAGGCCAACTTGCCACGGCCAACTTGTCACGGCCAACTTTCCATGGAACAATTCAATGCTGTATTAATCAATTCATTCATACTTTTATTATTGGTGACCAGGTTTTCATCAAAATTATTGTAACTCTTGTATTTCTGGATTGACTTTATTTTATTATTATTGGCCACGGTTCCATCAAAAATATTTAACTTTTGTATTTGTTGAATTATCTCGCTGCGAGTTGTCTTGTGGCAAGTTGGCCATGGCCAGTTGGCTGTTGCGAGTTGGCCCATTCTATCCTCTCCCTCTTCCATTCCCAGCAACAAATAAGTGGCTTCTGCCAGGTAGTGGAGGGCGCAAGGGGATGTATAAGTGGCTGGTGAAGTGCAAATGCATGAGAACTGGATCATTTCTTCATTGACTTTCTCCATGCAACCTTCCTCAAAGCAAAGACTTTGCTATTGGGAAGTGTAAGAGCATCAGCAATTATATCAGTTCTTTCTGGGTCCCACAATTAACTTGAGGGAAGTTGTCAGGGAATGTTGAAAATGAGGATCACATGAGCACACCTGATCACAGGAATACAGTGACAGTGCTGAAAAAAGCAGTTCATCAGCACCGAAGCAACAAAATATCTCCCAAATTTCATTCCCCTGAGAGTAATAGATACTGGCATTCTTTAAGTTAGCCTATCTGGGTTTGTTGGGTTTATCTTTGTTGACAAAGGTTTGCTGTATGATGCAACGTTTCACCCAACTGGAAGCTACAAAGTTTTAGAAAACCATAAGAGTTTTAATCAATCAGAATAGAGCTGGAAGAGACCTTGGTAGTCTTCTAGTCAACCCTCCCCCTGCACATGTGGCTGTCCAGTCTTTTCTTTAAAAAAAAAAAAAACCTCCAGTCATGAAGCATATACAACTTCTGAAGGCATGCTGGTGCACTGGCTAATTGTTCTCACTGTTAGGAATTTTCTCCTTAATTCCAGGTTGCTTCTCTTCTTGAGTAGTTTCCATCCATAGTTTCTTGTCTTGCCTTCTGGTACTTTGGAAAATAACTTGTCAACTCTCCCCTTCTTTATGGCAGCCCCTCAAATATTGGAATACTGTTATCATGTTATCCCTAGTCCAGAGGTCTGCAACCTTAAACACTCAAAGAGCCATTTAGACCAGTTTCCCACAGAAAAGAAAACACCGGGAGCCACAAAACCATTCATGTGGCTGACTATTTCTTGAGCAGCCACAAAACTAGCATATGTAGTTGAATTAAATGTTCTGTTTTCTTCTGAAACTTTTCTTTTCTTGCATTTATCCATGGTTGGCCTACTGGGGGTTTAAAAGCTCAATAAATTGTGTGCTGGTGGGTGTTGCACATTGGTGGTTGTGACACATATTTTGAGTGACAGGGAGCTACAGCAGAGGGATGAAAGAGCCACATCTGGCTACAGAGCTGCAGGTTGCTGACTCCTGCCCTAGTCCTTCTCTGTTCTTGACTAGCCATACCCAATTCCTGCAACCATTCTTCATAGGTTTTAGTCTCCAGACCTTTAATAATATATAGATAGATATTTTACATTGAACATTAAGGATAGTTGCTAGTTTCTTAGTACAGTCATCTGTTATCTTTAATCTGCCTTACACATTTTTTCTGATTTTATTCTTCCAGCAATTTGTAAATACATCAGCCATGGTATATTCTGGCTTTCACAAAACAATTCTTGCTGTGTCTTTAATCTGTTCATTGAATCTGAGTGAACCATATTTGCATATGTAATTACATTTTTCTTCCTGTAATTATCTCCGACATGGAAAGAGTTTAAAGGAGAAGCTTGCAGTTAAATTGTTCAGCTTATTTTTTTTTCCTTGTAAAATGCCATGCTTTTATCAAATATGTCTATGAATTTTTTCGTTTTTATCTTCTTTTGTGTCTATTTACCATAAATATCTATGAAGTCTACTAGCTAAGGCAGTTCTTTCCATTATTGACATTCTACTACTGAGGAATTTTATCTGCTCTGTTTCAACCAACTTGTTTTATGATACAATTTAAATTAGGAAGCTTGTTATATTTTAAATTTAATTCTGGGTCTTTTGCCACTCCACATGAATTTGCTGACAGTGTCTTGTTTTAGCTTATAATGTTTTAGCTAAAATTATAATTAGTGCCATTTTGAACAGATAATTTATGTTGGGTAATACATTCAGTTTAATAATTGCAATTCATCCTAACCAAGATTACTTTAGATTTCTCCACCTTTCAAGATCTCTTTTGATTTCTTGCCTAATTTGACATAATTATCCTGAAATATTTCATGATTATTACCTGTCAAACGCAGACCAAGATAATTCATTTAGTGAACTGACAGTCAAATTCTTTTTGCAACAAATTAAGTTCTTGCATTAAGCACCTTGAAATTTTTTTTGGGGGGGGGGGGTTGGATATTGATTTTATATCTAAAGAATTCTCTGCAACTATGAATAATTTTCATTGACTGTTCTATTCCCTTTTCTGATTTATAGTACTATATCATTTGCATAACATTTAAGTTTATGTTTCTTTCCATGGATTTTTAAGACCAGATATTTATTGTATCTAATTTTTTTCTGCCAGTTTTTTTTAAAGCAATGATAGGGGAGAGAATGAACATCTAGGTCTTGTACATTTAATCTCTCTCTCTTTCTCTCTCTCTCCCTCCCTCCCTCCCTCCGTCTCTCCCTCCCTGTCCACACACACACACACACACACACACATACACAGAGTCATATACATACATATCATTGGTGAAATCCAAATTATTTTACTACAAGTTCTGTAGGTGTGGCTTGATGGGTGTGTAGTGGCTTGGTGGGCATGGTTTGGTGGGTGTGGCAGGGGAAAGATACTGCAAAATCTCCATTGCCACCTCACTCTAGGGTGAAGGATACTGCAAAATCTCCATTCCCTCCCCACTCCTGGGAGAAGGATATTGCAAATTCTCCATTCACACCCCACTCTGGGGCCAGCCAGAGGTTGTATTTGCCGGTTCTCCGAAGTACTCAGAATTTCCACTGCCGGTTCTCCAGAACCTGTCAGAACCTGCTGGATTTTACCCCGATACATATACATATACATATACATATACATATACATATACATATACATATACATATACATACTGTTTCTTGCCAATCTTTCATCTAAAATTGCTGCTGCTTCAAACAGATAATTCATCTTATGTAATCTATCCATTTTCCTGCCACAGTGAGTCTTAGTCAAGAAGATTTAAGTTCTTCTATTTTTTTAAGTTTTCTTAAATTTCTTTCTGTAATGAATTATAATTATTATAATTGTTCTGAAATATGTCTTTGTTACATCCTGTTAGATCAAGTCACAAATATTTCATTGAGCTTTTGTTATCTTACAAGCTCTTTTTTTTTCAAAAACTCAGCAATTATATTTTTCAGTGGGTCAGGTTATGAGAATGTTATCCTTATTCTCTGCTATTACTTAGTGGTTCTGTTTATTGATGGTGGGGAGGAGGAGGAGGAGGAGGAGGAGAAGGATGAGAACTTGTTCTTCTCAAAAAGAGTCCAGACTAATATTTCTGTTACTGTAACAGTTTGTGTCATTTTGTAAGTCCCATTATTAACTGACATCAGGCATGCATTTTTTATCTCTGCTTAAAACCTTTAATTCCTATTTTTACATAAAATTTTCCATCAGTGTCATCTCTGAGCTGCCTAGTCTCAATCTTTATTTATTTGTGTGGCATTTTAAATTTATATTCCTCCTTTCCTCCTAGAGTTCAAGATAACAGGTAGAGTGCACATTTGTCCATTTCCCCACAAAATAACCCTGTGGGATAGGGATAGGCAGGGAGAGAGACAGGTCAGCTTTATGAATGTTCTTTGTATCTGATTTCCTTGTTCTGGAATTATCAGCCGGAGTATCAAAAAGTTCTGTAACATGCATTGTGATTCCAAGAGACAGTAATCAATACTCAACCAGCCAGACTGCTTTTGAACACAATGTCAGCTGCTGGTGGTAATTTTTTTTCCTGCTGAGTGGAACATCTATGGCATGGGGAGAAAATTTTTTATTCTGCATTAATTAAACAACAAGGACTCAGAATGGAGAAATTAATTAACTTCTAAAATTAGAGTCTTAATCAATTTTACAGAAAAAAGATCTTAATGGAGAAGATGAATTACACATATAAATTTTATAGAAGCGGGTCTGAATTATTAATGTTTATTGTTTATCTTTTCCCAGTGGAAATGCACACACATTTTTTGAGTGTTCCTTTGGGAATAATATTTAAAAACCAATGCAGCCCATAGTGTGTCTGAAGTTGTGGTACACCAGTTGTAGCATCTGTCTACATATCTTGCATTTACATTTTGATCATAAAACAAAGGATTGGTTTGCTAGAAAAAAATACTGCATGCTAGTGATGCAAACTTATACAAACGTAATAGATTTAATGTTAGGTAAACTTATATAAAATTCCTGAAAATCATGTTCCCCTCCCAATTGGGCAGATGCTAAATAGTAGCAACCAGTCAGTATAATATAGCTTTATTCTGCATGACACTGCATATCAAATTAATGTGGTGCTTCAGATTTGAAAGTTTTGTCATAACCACACCATGACGACTCAGTGGTTAGAGTGCAATACTGCAGGCTACTTCTGCTGATCACTGACTGCCAGCAGTTTGGCAGATCGAATCTCACCAGGTTTGAGATTGACTCAATCTTCCATCCTTCCAGGATGGGTAAAATGAGGACCCAGATTGTTGGGGGCAAGATTCTGACTCTGTAAACTGCTTAGAAAGGGCTGTAAAGCACTGTGAAGTGATATATAAGTCTAAGTGCTATATTGCTATAATTGCTATATCATTCAATAGAAGAGTAGGCAATTTTGAATTTTTCACATGTTTAGAACACAACTCTTATGATCTACCTATGGGATCAGTTTATGAGCTCTTAGGAGCAAAAGACAGAACAATTAGAAAATACCAGGGTACCTAAGTCTGATTTAAAGAATTATTTCCCAAAATAATCATATGAAATGTTAAAGAAAAGGTGTTCCTTTCTTCTATTTTTATTGTACAGTAAATTTAAATAAATTGTCTTGTGATAATGGAAGCCATGACATTTCCCTTTTCCAGTTTATTTTTTTCAGTGCTAGAAGTATCTCTCTCCATGGAATCATACCCCACAATTCTGGTTTTTATTTGTTTTTTTCTTTTTTTAAAAAAATGGTATTTGGCCACTTTGGAAGATTTATGAGCTTTGAAAATATGTATTTTATTTTTCTACAATACAATGCTCTGCTGGATGATTAAATGTAGAAACTGCATGTGTTATATGTTGTGCATTTGTGTAGCTGCCTCAGCAGTAATCCTTAAAGACATTTTTAAGGGCTCTTCATCATTGTGTGCTCTATAACTGGTGACACCTAGGTTTCCTTCCAACAGTTTCTGCTGTAGCATAGCCTTGAAAAAATGATAATTTGCTAAGCTATCTGACTGGGCAATACTGTACAGTATACAGGTCCTCAATGGAAGGCAGGTTGGTAGCAATTGTTTTTCTGCAGTTCTAATTATTCTCTGAAGTCTGTGTCTGTCTTGTTGGGTTGCAGAACCAAACCAGACAGTTATAGAGGTGCAGATGACAGACTCAATTATTCCTCTGTAGAACTGTATCAGCAGCTCCTTGGCCAGTTTGAGCTTTCTGAGTTTGTGCAGAAAGAACATTCTTTGTTGTGCTTTTCTGATGATATTTTTGATGTTAGCTGTCCATTTTAGAACTTGCAATATGGTAGAATCTAGAAATTTGAAGGTCTCTACTATTGATATTGTGTTGTCTAGTATTGTAAGAGGTGGAAGTATGGAAGGGTTTCTCCTAAAGCCTACCACCATTTCTACAGTTTTGAGTGTGTTCAGTTCCAGATTGTTCCGGTCGCACCACAAGGCTAGTTGTTCAACCTCCCGTCTGTATGCAGATTCATCATTGTCTTGAATGAGACCAATCACTGTTGTGTAATCTGTGAACTTCAGTAGTTTAACAAAGGGATCATTAGAGATGCAGTCATTGGTATACAGAGAGAAGAGAAGTGGGGAGAGCACACAGCCTTAGGGGGTCCCTGGGCTAATTGTACAGGTATCTGATTTGATTCTACTTAACTTCATCTGCTGCTTCCTGTTTGTTAGGAAGCTTATGATCCACTTACAAGTGTGTTCAAGTACCTGTAGCTGGTTTAGTTTAGTTAGAAGTGTGTCTGGAATAATGGTATTGAATGCTGAACTAAAGTCTACAAAGAAGACTCTTGCGTAGGTTCTTGGAGATTCAAGATGTTGCAGGATGTAGTGCAGAGCCATATTAACAGCATCATGTGTTGATCTATTTGCTCGGTATGCAAATTGCAAGGGGTCTAACAGCAGATCCATGATGGTTTTCAAGTGGGACAGCACTAGCCTTTCAAAGGTTTTCATGACTACAGGTGTTAAAACAACTGGTCTGTAGTCATTAGTTCCTTGATGGTGGGCTTATTTGGCACTGGGATGATAGTAGAGTGTTTAAAGCAAGAAGGAACATAGCACATCTCTAGCGATTTATTGAAGATTTGGGTGAAGATCGGGGCCAATTGGTCAGCACAGACTTTTAGACAAGAAGGACTTATCTTGTCTGGGCCTGGAGCTTTTCCTGGCTTTTATCTGTGAAATAGGTCTTGCACTTCCTTTTCTGTGATCACTAGAGGTTGTGAACCCAATGGAACGGGGTCAGTTGTAGGAGACTTAGATGTTGTTGGTGTGTCTGAGATCAGGGTTGTGGGAATAGGTGGCTATAGTTTCCTTTCAAGCCTGCAGTAAAACACGTTCAGGACATCTGCCAGTTATTGATTTCCTCCAGCCTGGGAAGGAGGTTTGCCATAACTCGTGATATTTTTAAGAGTTTTCCATATGTTTGCTGGTTCATTTGTTGAGAACTGATTCTTTAACTTTTCAGAGTAGCTTCTTTTTGCTGCTCTGATCTCCCTTGTTAATACATTTCTGGCCTGATTATACAGCATTTTATCACCTTTTCTGTAGGCTTCCTCTTTGGAATGACATAGCTGCTTAAGTTTAGCTGTGAACCAAGGTTTGTTGTTACTGTATATTCGCAAGTTCCTGATCGGTACACATAGGTCTTCATAGAAGCTGACATATGATGTTACAGTATCTGTGAGTTCATCCAGATCTGCAGAGGTATCTTCAAAAGCCAGTCTAATTCCTCAAATAACATACATGTCCTCATCCTAGTACATAGCCAATATGCCGAGGATAAAATTATGCTAAACCTGTTCCAAAGGCAGGTTGCCATAAATGCTGCATTTTCTCACTCACAACTTTATCTCAGAAAACAGGGGTCCACAGAGGATGTTAACATTTGGCAAATGGGAGAGGAGAGATGATGTATTTTTGGGGCGCTTTCAAAATAATTAATCTTAGCTACCAAATTGTCAGCAGTCATTTCATGCAATTGTGCTGATCGTGCAATCTGGCCTTCCTGCAAGACTCTATTTCTCCATTTCCAAATGGTCAGGGGCAAGTCACAAGCAAATATAGTCCTCCAGTGTCCCAGCCTCTTTCATTTGTTGTGCATGCATTCTGGAGCAGGAGGGAAATCATTTTTTTTTAAAGGAAACAGTCATTGCATAGGAAAATAACAAAACCACTCCTGAGAGGTTGGGGAGTATGGGAGGATACACATCATAGGCAGAAGAAGAAAAGTCTCTGGAACAGATTGCCATCACTAAACAAGGAGAAAGTATAATATTCATAACTAATAATATACTGCTTCTTCTATCATAATTGTGTCATTCAAAAAAGGCTAATATCCTGCTCAGATTTCTTAGAGATAACATAATAAATAATAATAAAATATAAAATAATATTATAAATAATATAAAACATATTATTATTATTAATAATATAATATAATTACTGATCTAAAAGATAAAGATAAAATAATAATCTAGAGAAAAGAAGGGCTGGGGGGACATGATAGCAGCATTCCAGTGTTTGAGGAGATGCCACAAAGATCTAGAGGACACTTTATTTTCCAAAAGCATAAGAGGGCAAGACAAGAAACAATGGATGGAAACTAATCAAGGAGAGAAGCAACTTGGAATGAAGGACAAACTTCCTAACAGTGAGGACAGCTTGCTGTCAGGAGCTGTAGATGCTTCCTCACCTTAGGTTTTTAAGAAGAGACTGGACAGCCACCTGTCTGAAATGGTAGGATCT
This sequence comes from Masticophis lateralis, assembly GCA_030761175.1. NCBI lineage: Eukaryota > Metazoa > Chordata > Lepidosauria > Squamata > Colubridae > Masticophis > Masticophis lateralis. Next base: position 307,233,021 of record JAUDYJ010000001.1, on the reverse strand, counting down.
CCTGCTTGAGCAGAGAATTGGACTAGAAGACCTCCAAGGTCTCTTCCAGCTCTATTCCGAATCTGGTAATTCACATTGCACTTCAAGGCTGAAGAGGCCTGAATGCGCAGCAACATTTCAAAGGATATTGCAGAGCTGCTCATTTTCTTCTGGTTTTCCACTATGGTTCACATATTGTATATCTGTAGGATGTATATGTATATGTATGTGTATGTGTATGTGTATGTGTATGTGTATGTGTGTGTGTGTGTGTGTGTGTGTGTGTGTGTGTGTGTACATATATATGTATATGCAAGTTTTGGTGTATTTGGGTCTTTTCCCGTGTAAGACTGAGAGTATCTTGGTGATGTTTCGACAAGGTCCCACTCGTCATCTTCAGGCTGATGTCTTCGGCTTTGTGCTTATGCAAGGAAAGCATGATCAGAGCTGCCATCTCTCTATAAATACTGGTGGAGATGTGTGGGGTGCTGGCTTTGTTGCTGTGAGTGGGTTGGTTGCCTATGTTGTTACATCTTGATTGACTGATGGAGTTGATGTTTGCAGATTAGTCAGCTGTTTCATAACATCCTGTGTGGGTGAGGTCCTTGGTGTGTGCCCATTAGTCTTTTGTGTTTTAACGATCTGTTAAATACAATGGCTGTGTGTTAATATCCTGAGTTCTAGTGTTGTGATATCCTGAGTTTTTTGATGTAATATCCTGAGCAGATGGCTGTGATGCCACATCACAGGCTTTAGTTTGGCTCCGAGTTTGCCATGTGTTCATGGTGTGCATCAGTTTGCTTTGTGTGGTGATCAGAGGGGGGTGCATCAGCTGGTGATGCTACCATGGTCTGGCTTCTGGATAGTGGTTGTATTTCGTCTATGGGGTATGTTTGGGTTTGAATCTGGTGAGAACGATTAGTCATGGTGTCATGTGTTAGCTTGGGTCTGGTGTTAATCTTCATGGCTGGGACTCTTCTGTTGACTACGGCTAGTTTCCAGATGTCCGGTAGGAAGGAGGTATCATTGTGTTTATTCATGTTATGGGGGTGTTTCTCTATTTCAATGGCTTCCATGATTATTCTCTTGTTGATGTGTTCAGTTTTGGACATTAATTTGGTTCCTTCAAAGTCAATTTTGTGTCCTGTTGTTTTAAGGTGCTGGAAAAGGAGGAAGTTTTTTTTTTCTTTTCTGATTGCATTCTTGTGTTCTTAAATGCATGCATTTAGTTTGTCCAATGTATGTGGCTGAGCAGATTTTTCATGTTATTTCATAGACTCCTTGGTTTTCTAGCTGGATCTTGTCTTTGGGGTTTTTTAAGATGTTGGCTATTTTTTGGTCAGTGCAGAGGGTTGTCTTGATATTGTGCGTGTGGGGAATTTTGCTGATTTTATCTGTGGTGCCTTTATGTAAGGGAAGAGGGAGATGCCGTTGTCCTGTTCTGTGTCTTGGTTCTTGGGGGGGTGTCTCCCTTTGGATTAGGTTGGTAATTGTGTTTCTTTGGAATCCGTTAGAGATTAATATGTTTGTGAGAGTGTTTAGGGGGTTTTATCTGATCCACACACAAAGCAAACTGACACACATCATGAACACATGACAAGACCTCAAACTCGGAGGCAAACCAAAGCCCGGGATGTGGCATCACAGCCATCTGCTCAGGACTTTACATTAAAAAACTCAGGGTATCACAACACTAGAACTCAGAATGTTAACATACAGTCCATTACCAAGGTTGTTAAGGATATATATTGTGTGTGTGTGTATGTGTGTGTGTGTATGTATGTATGTATGTATGTATGTATGCTGTGTTTCCCCAAAAATAAGACCCCAGTCTTCTATTTTTTTTGAACTCTGAAATAAGTGCTTGGCCTTATTGCCATGCGCTCAAACGCCTGATTGGGCTTATTATCAGGGGATGTCTTATTTGGGGAGAAACAAGGTATATATATGTATGTATGTATTTTGTGAAATATTGTATTTAACTCCTATTCTATTCTATTCTATTCTATTCTATTCTATTCTATTCTGTTTAGTTAAAAATACTTAGAGTGTCTAGTTAAAAGTTCTAAAATATTTTATTAAATAAATAAAATATTTATTTAATATTTTATTATTAAATAAAATCTATGTTAACATCATAATGTAGCATCCTATCTTTCAGTTGTACACAAATAGAAAAACAGCCTAAGCTATATTATAATATTAGTCCTTAAATTATGAAGGCCGATGGTCATTAGATACTAAAATGCAACAAGCTGACAAAACTAAAAGTTTAGGTGCATTAGTTATGAAAAATAGCTACAATGGATTATTGATCTGATATGTCTTTAGTGCTGCTGTACGGAACCTAGGTACCTGTGCTGCCACAATGATCCCTTCATCTTTACGAAAACACTGAAGACAAACTTTGTCAGAATGGCCAGGATACCTATTAATTATCCTGAAAACATATGTTGTTCAAATGTCTCTATAAAAAGTGCAGCGAAGCAGGATGTGTCCAGAGGTTTCCAGCTTTCCAGAATCACAGGGTCAGAGCCTTTCAACCAATGGTATTTCTTTATATTTGTCATCCAAAACAGCTGATGTAATCGCATGGCATCATTCAAGCGAAACTTTCTGATGATCTGCTATCTTTACTGGCTAAGATAACTGGCAGGGTAGACAGTTTATCTGATAGAATCTGGTGCCAGAAACAATGGAACATTTTTTTAATCCATTTGTCTGTATCTTTATGGCAATGTTTCTCAACCTTCCCAGCATGTTGACTGGGGAGTTCTGGGAGCTGAAGTCCATACATATTAAAGTTTCCAAGGTTGAGAGAGATTACTTTATCATACAGTAGTGAAAGCATTCAGTGACACATTTTTTTGACCTAAATGTTTACAAACTATAGTTCCTTCTACAAATTTGAATGGATAATCCACAAAAACTAAATATTCCCCACTTTTGCTTATGTTACAGGAAATTTATTAATATTTTAATATTAATAATTTGACTTTGTCATAACATATTTTATATGCCTATCTTGTAGCCTTTTGGACTGCACTTAGAGGGCTTACATGATTCTAACTGTATAAAACATTTAAACAATCCCTTCATAGGAAAACAAAGAAATAAACAAATCTTCCTTGGTAGAAATAATGAATTAAGTTTCTTCCCTCCAGAATAGCCCAACCTTGAAATAAAACAGGTATACTATCCAAAATACATTTTTATTCATTTTGGAATTTCAATCTCAGGACAATATTTCTCTTCTGTGCAAAACCACCAATTTCTCTTAAGTATGTTATTATAAAACAATATACTGCATTTCAATGTAGTTTACCATTGTGTATATCTTATTTTTAGTTGTTGAACATGCATGCTAATGTTGCAGAGTTCCTGCATTGCAGGTAATATAAAAATATTACAGACGGTCCTTATTTAGTGACTGCCTAGTACAGTGGCTGTTTGCAGTTATGATGGTAATGAAAAAGTAGTTTTGCCACCAATTCTTGCACTTACAGTCTTTGAAGTTCTATAATGCAAAAGAAAGCTGAATTAAGATCATAAGCACAGTTACAGTTTCATTTAGTGACTGCTTCGCTTAATGAATGAGTTGCTGAGTCCAATTATTGTCCCCATAGACTACCCCTATAAATAAAATCAAATTTTCTTGTAGATTTTAAGACCTAATTTATGCATGGGTACATAAATAAGATGAGAAAACAGAAGTGGCACAGTCTAGACCAGGAGTGTCAAACTCAAGGCCCAGGTACTGGATACAGCCTATGGCAGGGGTGAGCAAATATGGCCCCTTTATGACCTGTGGACTTCAACTCCCAGAATTCCTGAGCCAGCTTGGCTGTCTCAGGAATTCTGGGAGTTGAAGTTCACAGGTTGAAAAGGGCCACAGTTTCCCACCCCTGGCCTATGGAGTATTAGATCTGGTCCACGGGGCTGCATTGGAAACAGTGAAGGACTGGCCTGTGGTGTTTCTGCCAGCAAAAATGGGTTCCTGAGCTCCATTTTCAGCTGCCACAGCCTCATGCAACCCTCTGCCAGTGAAAATGGTGTGCGGCCTTCCCAAGCTCCATTTTCACTGGCAGAGGGTTGCAGGAGGCTGTGGCGCCCAAAAACAGAGCTCAGGAACTTGTTTTTGCTGGCAGAGCACATAGGCCACCACAGGCATCCCCAACAAGAGTGATGTTAAGCTGGCCATGGCCACCCTGGCCACACCCACCCCAGCCCCCTGAGGTCAAACACAACTCTGATGTAGCCCTCAATGAAATCCAGTTTGACACCCCTGGTCTAGATTCAGGTTACAACCACAAAGAATGTTGAAGTTTTGCTGTTTCATTAGCTAATGAATTAATGAATGTTAAGCATCTGTATTTCTCTTTCATTTCCTTGTGCTCTTCACAGCTACCTCACATGGAGGGAAAGAAGAAGAAGCAGATCAGTAAATGTATGAACAGGAGTGAACATTTGATTGGGAAAAACATTGTTTGTTTTTCCCAACCAGATGGAAAAATTTAAAAGAATATTATAAATTTTCCCAAATGGGAAAATTTAAAAGAATATTAAACATTCTTAATATTGAGCATTGGAAGAATCAATAAACTGTAGACCTTTTGATCTAGTAATCTAATATTGTATAACCACTCTTACAGATAACTGTATCATCAAATTTTTATATATGAGAAACCTAGCATAACATAGCTGCCTCTGTATGTTATATAGTTTTCATCATTGCTTTTCAAATAAAATGAATGTCTATGGAGATTCTTAAGCATCCAAGAAATGGTTGTGCCAAAGATGCTTTTTCAATAGGCAACTGAACTCACATATTTATGGAGATATTCATAATCTAAGCAGAAAAAAATATGGACAAATTATAGGAGGAGAAGGTAAGGTACACAAATTTACAATTAAAATAACTGCAAAGGTTGAGGCAATATCTAAATCAAAGCAAAATGATATTCTTTCAAATTCCATTTAGTAGTACTGCACATCTTTAAGATAGACCTCTTTACAATGTGCTACATTCTTCTCCCAGTGAAGCTCATTCACATATCTGAAATATGGGTACAATAGCTATGATTTACATTGCAAGGTTTTCAGATGAATTACAAAGACAATGCAGATGACATTTTTCTTAAAGATTCTAGAAGAAAAATACCATTAGGAATAAAAGGAATAAATCTTTGAAAGCCTATTTTCCCTTTCTTCAGATTACTAAAATATTGGGCAGTTGAACTTCTACCCTTGTCACTGCTTTAAGCATTTATTCATTTTGTAACAAGTATCAAAATACTCAAAAGAATGAATTTGAAGACACAACAGGGTTACTTCCACCATTAATAGTCTACAATGTGAGATTTCTCTGTCTGTTGACCCAGCTGAAAATGAGAGGAGTTCAATTGCATGGTGAAAAAGGTTATGTGAAAAAGAGCTAATATTGTCAATTGCATCCAGATGAGCTTAGTCCTTTGCCAGCAAGAGATTTTGATTTAAAAGAAAAGTGGGTAAAGGAGTGACAGAACTCCAGTTTTATGTGGCTGTTAGCACATGGTATAATAATATGCGTCACCCTATCTCCATTATGAATGGAACATGGTTTACCACAATAGAGTGGGTTTGCTAAATTAGATGGGCTAAGCTTCACCATGTTTTCAGCAACTATTGGTATATTGTTAGATCAAACTGGGTCTGGAATGTGTTTACTCAAGAGCTTTTTTCCCCCAATGTACCAAGCATGTCGGCCGTTTCTAAATGGAGTCAGTCTCTGCCAGCAGGACTTCTATGGGGTGTGGGGAGAAATCGGCCTGTACTGTTATATAAAAACCTGATAGGCTCAGCAAGAACCAGACTAACATATAATAAAGAAGATAGGTGTATGTAGTTTGCCCCCTATTACCCATGCCTTAACTGCTTTTATACTCTTTAAAATATATATTGGGAAATCTGATCACAGATCTCCAAATTTATGTGCAGGAAATATGATGATTAGGACATACATGGAACATAAACATTCCTATTTTTATTTTAAAAAGCAAGCTGAGTTAACCATAAGAACATTTTTTTTTCAAAAAAAAAAAAAAACAAAGTTTCAGGCCAATACTTTTAGAGGTCAGTTGAAAAACTGCAAAAATGAATAAGCTTTTAGGATTCTTAGATCTTTTCATCAAGCAAAAGTAAACTGAAGGAAAGGAAGGCAAAGAATGGAGATCTATAATTTAGAAATTCTGATTTTTGTATGGAAAGGGTTGAATGGGAGTGGGGAAGGGAGATCCAGACATTCAGATTTGTCTCCATATGATGGTATACTGTTTAGATTCCCTCTAGAAATATTCTAAGTTCTGTTGGCTAGAATAAAGTAGCAAGCAAGGTAAGGTCATATTTCCACTTTTAAAAAAAAGTACTTATGTTTTAAAACATAAAATATTGTTTGATGTGTTTATTTAAATCAGTTTAAATAATATCTTCTCTTACAGATGTGACTCTGGGTGGCTGATGAAGATTGAAAAAAAATATAATACAAATACTGTATATCATAAAAAGCCATATTTTACAACCAACTAAAACACAAAGTGGCTGCCAAGACCAACAGTTTAGCTTTAATTACTCTCCCAGCACTCATCCTCAGAAAAACAACCAGTTCTTCAAGATTTTCCAAAAGGTAAGCAGAGTTTGGGCCAACCAAATCTTGGGAGGTGGAGTGTTTCATGGGGAGGGAAGACCTCTGGCAAAGTCTGACTATCCCAGATTGATGGCATCTGCAGGACATTCCTCCTGCCCAACATAATGAGATGGGTGCAATTCAATATTACTGTATTTGGAAACTATTTACAGGTTACAATTTTATACATGAAATTGTGCCACATTCTTGAATTCCAAAGTTCCTGTTTTAATCTGACATTTCGTTTATATATCATTTACTTTATTTCTCCAATGTATTATTTATAACTTTTATTTTTTTTCTTGTTATCAAATTCAATTTGCTAATAAAATATTTATATAGCTTAACAGAGACATGTTTTGACTAAAACCTGGGTATAAAATGTCTATAGTGTATTAGAAAAAATTATCAATGTGATATCTTGGATTTGCTGGTTATTCAAGACTTGTTTGATATCCATCTGTATTTTATTATTTATATTGGTTTCATCACTTTTGACTATATTTTTCCATTCTTTTAAATCTGTATATAAGTAGAAATAAAAAGAAAAATAAATGGAACAATGCTATTATCAACATTTTCTCTGTGGGAGCCCCTGTCCTGTAGAATGAACTGCCCCTGGAAATGCATAAGATCTCCGACCTCCGTGTATTTCGCTGTGCCCTCAAGACTCTGCTGTTCTGCCAGGCTATCAATGTAAATTATTTTAAATTGGGCATTTTAAATTTTGGGTTTTAATGTGAGACGAAATTATTTAATAATTTTAATTATTTTTAGTGGATGTCTGGGTTTTTTTTTTTTTTTTGTGCTTTTAATGGGCTGTACACCACCCTGAGTCCTTCGGGAGAAAGGCGTTATAGAAATATTATTATTATTATTATTATTATTATTATTATTATTATTATTATTATTATTATTATTATTATTGGTTAATCTGTAGTGAGATTCACAGTCTTTGAGGCTTTGAGGTTAATCTGTAGTGAGATTTACAGTCTTTGGTTAGGACTCGAGCTAATAGCTCAGCAGCTTGAGTCCTAACCAAGGACCTAGGAACTGTTAAGGTATCGTCGGAGGATGTAAGCTGTTCCGAGTAAGGTGGTTTTTTGTAGAGTCAAAATGTTCAAGTCTGGTAAATTTAGAATTTCTAAATAGCGGGGTAGCCCTTTGGGTATTGCTCCAAGGGCTCCAATTACAATCGGAACAACACATGATTTCTTTTTCCATAGTCGCTCAACTTCGATTTGCAAGTCCGGTACTTTGTGATTTTTTCTTGCTGCTTATCTTCAATCCGTGCATCACCAGGTATTGCAATGTCAATGAACCATACTTTTTTCTCTTCAACTATGGTTATGTCAGGTGTGTTGTGGACCAAGTGCCTGTCAGTCTGAATCCTAAAGTTATTATTATTATTATTATTATTATTATTATTATTATTATTATTATACATAAAATACAAAAATACAAAAAGAAAATAGTGGAAAAGTAAGGAAGGGAGAAAGGAAGGGGAAAGTATAGGGAAAAGGGAAAAAAGAAAGAAAAGGCAGTAGTGGTGTAGTAGAATAAGATAAGATAAGAGCATCAAACTTCAACTTTTTACTTTTACATAGTAAATTTACTATTTAATATAAAGTAGCCATTTGTACAAAAGATAAAGGATCCCCTTGCACATATGTGCAAGTCATTCCTAACTCTAGGGGGTGCTGCTCTTCTCCGTTTCAAAGCTGAAGCTTTGTATAACCATTTGCATAACAACAAACCTAATCGGTAAAACTCAAAATCAAAGTTTCATTTTTTTCCCCACCTCAAGCACAAAGTCCAAAAGCGGTTTCCAAGTAGACACAAAAAGTATTTTTTTTCTTTAATCAAAGAAGTCAATTTAGCCATCTCTGCTAACTCCAACTTTTGCAGCCATTCATCCACTATGAGAATCTAACTGTCCTTCCATTTTTGTATCATCATCAACATTATTGAAGTCCTCTAAGAAAGCAAAGCAAGCAAGAATCCATTCATTAATGGATTCAGAATGGAGCCTCATCTGACTCCATTCAGGGCTTATCCTCCATTTCAACCCTTACTCTGGTCTTGGAACTCAATTTTGAGTAATATGCTGCCCAATGAAGAAAAATAAATGTCTTTAAGATAGTGTATGTCAGGGGTGGGTTCCAAATCTCATCACTACCGGTTTGCTCATGCACATGGGTGCATGTGCAGAAGCATCCGGGCAGGTGGGTAGAGCCTCCCGCCACCACCACTATGGGTTTGCCCAATCCAGTGCGAACCGGTAGCAACCCATCACTGGCGCATGTCCACTCAAAGTGTGATTCTTTCTTTCTCCATAATCAGTTATGAGAAATCCATAAAGTTATTTTTCATGAGATTTCTAGCCATATGCTAGTGAACGAGGGATACTTTTCTAAATCATATTTTATTTGGTTGTACATCTGCAACTGGCAGAATAGATAAAAGGAGCTTTTAAACTGTTATTTTCCCTGAACTCTTATCTAGACTGGATGTAGAAAAAGATTCCATTTCAACATCATTTTCAGTTGCTTATCCAGTTCACATAGCCAACCTAAATTATTATTTCGGTTACAATATGCTACTCAATACTGAGAAATCAATAGTTTGGTTTTATTCCATACAAATTATTATGATAGTGGTAGCTTAAAAGTAAAACAACAGACAACCTGAAATGCAAATCTATGTTACTCTGAAATACACCTACCACTAAATGGATATATTTAATTTTTTATTTATTTATTTATTTTTCACATGCCCATCTCCCTTGGAGAGAGACTCTGGGAAGTTAAATATTAGAATTAAAAGTGAGAATTAAAATTTTGGAAGGAAGCAGGAATAATTAAACCTTATTAAAAAGTCAAAGGGAGGGCTGTCAGAGTACCAACAAGACCCATGGCTATATGCTACTTTGGGCTCCCCATGCAAGACCATGGATACTTTTCTAGATCCCAGAGAGCTGTAAAAGTATTATTATTACAACACAATTTTAAAAAATGTTTGCATCCTCTTTTTTTTTTCCAAATTGTCTGAAAAAAGATATTGACAAGCAAGATATTGATATTGAAAAAGGTAAGTGTGGCACTGGATCAAATGAGATTTGCTTAATAACCTCCTACCGGTAATCACTATGAAAAGCAAATGTAACACAGAAGGTAAAAAGGTTAAAAGAGAACACGAAAAACAGTTTGAGCCAATAAAAATGATTTTTAAAAAGTGATCTGAGGCATTGGGTTTATAGATTTGGGAGAAAGAGCAAAAACAATTGAAAGTGGAAGAGAATGGATAATGTAATGACACATATTTTTATATCTTTAAACAGAGAGAGAAAAGAAGACATTGGGGAAAAAACGATATGGAACATTACTTTTTATTTTTATTTGTTTTTACTAACCTTGATTCAAATCAAGGTTAGTAAATACTTTGTAATAATAGGAATTATTATTCAGTACTAATTCATGCTTAGTTTCATATTATTGCATATGTTTAGTTATGATCATTCAGTAATTACAGTTGGATCATTTAGTTGCTTTTTTTAAAAAAATGATAGTTTTCCATCTTTGATGTAATATTTCAGTGAGGGATAATTTCATTCTCGAACCTATGAAGCACCATCTGCAGTCTGATATAATACAGCCATATTTTATTCAAATGAGACAAAAATGCCATCGTTCAAGGATTGAAACGCTGTCCTTTAACATTTTTTTCCAATAACTATGAACCTGTGAGGGCTAAGAGACAGACAGAGAGAGAGAGAGAAAAAGAAATGGTGGTGGTGGGGGGACAGGCAGAGACCTTCAAAATCATCCAGTGAAAATTCATAGCACAATCTGTCCTAGTCTAATACATTACACTCCAGTAGTGGGTTTCAAATCCTGGCACTACCAGTTCGCAATCTGTAGCACACAGGTGCGTGTGCTAGCTTTGTGAGCACATGACGCTTCTGTGCATGCGCAGAAGCTTCTGCACATGTGCAGAGCATTTTTGATAATGTCTGGGTGGGTGAGCGGAACTTCCTGCCACCACCACTACCGGTTCACTACTACCGGTTTGCGAACCGGGGTGAACCCACCACTGTTACACACTTCACCATTCTAGGCATCAAATAAAGATCAATTTGATTGGTCAAATTGGTGGTAAAATTTATGTGGTGATTAAACCCAGTTGAATAGTTATTTATTTTGTTAATCCCAAGAATCAGCCATATCCAATAAACTTCTAACCTCCTCACATGCAGACACTCGAGAATCTGAGCAAACAATTGAAAAATTCACAATTTCTTCATGATAGTAATACAATTCTGATTGAGTCCATCAGATTTTTTTTTCATACCTATCATTGCCTAAAGTTCATTGAATTGTCCAATGCAGCCATCCCTGATTGGATTTAATGAATCAAACTGTTTTGGTAATCAATTCTCTGACTATCTAACAAAGTATTTTTCTTCTTTCCTTTGGTATGTCCATTGTTTGATAATTATCATTCAAGAGAAACTTTAACCAATTCATGAAATTAATCAGCTTATTCAGGTTAATTTAGTTAAAGTACTCTTTTGAAATTAAAAAGACCTAAATCATCTCTTTGAAGTATTGGAGTAGCATAGCCTGCTTTAATCTTAATGCTAAAAAAAGATTCTGATATTTGCTATTAGTTCAATAAACATTTTTTTTGTTGCAATAAACATTTTTCATCAATAAGACTCTTTGTAGTTCACAATATAACCATCAAATGATACATATCCATGTATTACTAAATGCTAAATTATAGAATAAAAAACACAGAAAACACCACTAAATTTAATTCCAATGGTCTGATGTTATCCCTTCAAAGTAATTTAATTTTAAAGAAATTACAAACAGTCAATAATATAGGTCCAACTGAATTTCAGGAGACAGCATCTTCCCTATGACAAATGCAGCCATTGAAAAGCAATATCTGCCCCCTCATCTCATATGTATGGATAATAGGTTTTCCTGGGATGGATGATGAAATTAGGTAGTCAAGATCAATCAGAGAAGCCAGTTTTACAAGTATTTCATTACCATCACAGTCTAAATAGAAGTGATACCTGAATGTGAACCAAAGCAGATTCTTAGAAGACTACCAGATGTAATGAAGAAGACAAAAAGAGTACTCTCAGCAATAAATCTAGGGAAACATTCCATAAGTCTTAGTTAAAACAGATGGATTGTATCATATTGACACAGTGATATATAAATGAGGAACACATAGTAAAGTAATAATAGTGTTTTTAATCATTAAAATCCTTCCTGTTTGTCTGAAATGTAATTGTGCCTTAAAGCCATGGTATCCTAACCAAAAAGGAGGGAAAATCCTACTTCTATTATAGTAAAGGCAATGTTTTAGCTATATTAAGAGATAATAGACAAAGAACTTCCATAGGCTTAGAACTTTAATGAAGTTGATGTAAGCAACAGACTTTTAACTGCTGGACTGTGGTGAGTGTAGAAAGGGTTTATTTAATCAGATGGAACCAATTAAAAATAGTGTTCTCAATACTCAATATTATATTACTCAATATAGAATACCTTAGCTTTCGTGGAATAATATATTGATCTAATGTAGAAAACAGAGTTTTCTCTCTCTACATATTTGCATGAATATATTTCCATAGATATCCACTGAGCAGTCATGCTACAAGCAAATCTGCTTTTAGACTAGACAGGACAAGATAAGACGAGATGAGACGAGTTGAGTAGAGTAGAGTAGAGTACAGTAGAGTACAGTAGGATAGGATAGGCTAACAGAAGGGACCTTGGAGATCTTCTAGTCCATCCCCCTGCTTAGGCAGGAAACCCTATACCATTTCAGACAAATGGTTATCCAATCTCTTCTTAAAAACTTCCAGTGTTGGAGCATTTATAACTTCTCATTCATCATCTAACTCAGTGGGTCTCAACCTTCCTAATGCCGTGACCCTTTAATACAGTTCCTCATGTTGTGGTGACCCCCAACCATAAAATTATTTCTAAAACCATTGAAAATATGTGTTTTCCTATGGTCTTAGGCGACCTCTGTGAAAGGGTCGTTTGATCCCCAAAGGGGTCCCGACCCACAGGTTGAGAATCACTGATCTAACTAATCTTTTTGATATGCACATGATAGTGGTAACCTTTATCCATCCTGACCTGAACAATAGTACTGGAATTATTTCCAAAGGAGCCAACTGAATTTGCTGTTAACTGATTGTTGTAACTGGTGATTTATGCTTCCTCATCATGAACATTGTTTTAAACAAATCTAGACTTCCTCAAATCACTTTGATTTCAGCAGACTTGGCTGCTAAGGAAAGACATTCTGGTTTCAAAGCTTCCTCTTCAAACTTTCTGAATTTTGAAAGTAGGCTTATCCTAGGCAGTTGCTGTTGAACTACATGCATCTGTTCTATATATTTATTCCTTGGTAAGTATGAGATTTTGAACAAATCATCTCACTTTTCTTAAAGAAACAAATAAATGTCTACCCAGAGTGATTAAGTATTAAAAAATGGTGAATTAGCCATTTCTTTCAGATGTGAATCAGAAAGTAATTCTCCATAAAGGCATGCTGTCCTGAAATTGAAACAATAAAACCTGAAAGTGCTGATCTCTTCTTCTGCTTTGTATTCTGAAATCAAAACCTCAGATCCTGAAATCCAAATTTCAAGTCCTGAAACAATCCCATAACATAGAAAATCAGACTTTGCCGAGCTCCATGGGAATAATGATTCCCTAGAGTGTTAGTGATTCTACCCAAGGACACGGAAAATCTAAGCTTGTGGCTAATGAAAGCCAAATGAGCTTCAGTACAGCAACCTATGTACTGATGAGTCTGCTCAGAAATATTAAGGCTCTGGGAAATAATATCTGTGATAGCCTGATTTTGTATTTAAAGTTTATCTGGCTTTTCTTACTCTTTGTACTTCTTCTTGTGCTTTAACCATATTACTGCACTGACTCTCTGGATTTTTGATATTGTGCTAGGATTATCGTATCTGGTTGCAAAAATCCAGGCAACCAATAGACGGTAGAGCTTTCTGCATTTTTTGGTCCAATCTAGTACTCATCTGTAATGATCAGGACAGCTGTGCCTACTAGATGACAGACAGACAGACAGACGGACAGACGGACGGACAGACGGATGGACAGATGGACAGACGGACGGACGGATGGATAATAGGTGAATTTACTGAATCTTTGTTTTTGCTTTGATTCAGAATAGCATATTAATTAAAATTCCCCTCATTCTTCAAGGTCATCTACACACTCCATTATACCAGGAGATGAGCTTGGTTTGAAGAAGATTTTACATTTTTTATGGCAATGAAACAAATGATCTGGGAAAATACAAAGCTGCATCAAATGGTACTTGTGCTTTTAATGTTAGTATTCATAATTCAGTGATTGAGGAGACTGTTTAAACATGTACCTCCTTGTTAGACGGAAGATTCCTAGCAAAGGAGAGATTCAAAAGTTGTATAATATGGAAATACAAAAATACAGGTGGTAAATGGTGACAAAGTGTTTGTGTGTGTATGTGTGTGTGTTTATTGCTTTGCTGTTGTGTACTGGTGATCCAGATTTTTGCAGCATAAGATAGCCCTACTTATGGTTTCTAAGACACCTTTCTAAGAACCATAGTTTTGCAGGCTTATCAGAATAAAGATAAAGGTAAAGAGTCCCTGTGGAGTTTATTCTGCTAGTTGTTGCTGGCTACAGCAGTACTCATCTCCATTTCAAGGCCATTGAGCCAGCACTGTCTGAAGTGCTACCGGTTCAGACCAGTTCGAACTGAAATGCTACCAATTCGGACCAGTCCGGCTGAACCTGTAGCGATGGTGGCAGGAGGTTCAGAGAACTGGTAGCAATGGCAGCGCAAGGCTCTGCCCATCCACTAGGTTATCATTACTTCCTGGTTTAAATGAGGAAGTAACCTGTTTTTTACCCTCTGTACATGCACAGAAGGTATGCTCAGAGGGTCTGCACGCGTGGGGGGTGCATGCACTTCCAAACCGGTGGGGAAGGTAAATAGATTTCACCCCTGCTGAAGACATTTCCGCAGTCATGTGGCCAGCATAACATCATGGAGCTCTGTTACCTTTCCACCGAAGTGGTACCTATTTATTTACTTGCATGCTTTTGAACTGCTAGGTTTGTAGGAGCTGGGGTACAGAACTCAGTCCTTAACCTAGACTGCTAGTTTTCCAGCTGACAATCCCAGCATCTTAACTGAGCCACCGTGCTGCTCATTATCAGAGTACTATAATAAGTGTCATTTGAATGGTGTAATCCCCAGTATAAATTTGGAAGTTTGTATTTAAGTGTATATAGAGGTTTAGACGTTTGCAAATAATAGCTTATTTTTAAACAATTGCATTCATATAGCTTAGGCATATCTCATATGGCTAAGGAGAATTCAAGCTGCATGCAAAGATATTCAGCTGAAGATAAGATGTTTGTATGAAACTTTATACCAAATTCCATCTGCATTTATAACCAAATGCAGGATTCAGCAATTTGAGACAGAATATTATAAAGACATTGGGATTTGAATACCTGATTCAGGAGTTTCTTAAATGATTCTTTAAAGAGCTTCATTTGTCAAGGATGAGGGAAGGTTTTATTTCATCTCTCTGATAATTCTCTGTGGTGCCATAGGATTAATGGTGAATTATTTTGATTGGGAGCCCATTGAAATAGTAAATGGGAAATGAATATTTCAAGGAATCCCCAGCATATTTTAAGTGAACAGGACATAAAGGGAAATGAGACTTTTTGAATAGGTAGAGTCAGATAATCTCTTAATTAAGTCAGATAGAAGTCATGCCCAGGGACATTTGCGTCATTTCAGCAGGGAAGCCCTTCATTGTCTTGTCCAAAAACATGAGAAGAGGGGTCACAGTTTAGACTTGGGACTTTCTGCCAAAGGAATTTAAATTGCAATTAAAGATTTGCAAATTTTCATTTCTTTGTAAAAAATAATCTCTCTCTCCCTCCCTCCCTCTCTCTCTTTCTCTCCCTCCCTCCCTCCCTCCCTCCCTCCCTCCCTCCCTCCCTCCCTCCCTCTTCCTCTCTCTCTCATGTGTGTGTGTTTCCCTGAATCATTATGTAAAGAATCCTTTCATCTCAGCCCTTACCTTTTATCTGTATGCCAGAACATTAGACTTATGAGAAAAGGAACCATCTTTTTTCAAGTAAAGATGTTCCAAGTGTTTGCAAGTAACCATGAAATGATAGGGACAAATAGTCATCAATTTCCAAATGTTAGAATAAAATAGACAACATCAACAGAATTTACATATTAGTGGCCAATGACACTATATATGAATAGTATAGACAGCTTAAT
The DNA here is from genome assembly GCA_030761175.1 of Masticophis lateralis. Taxonomy (NCBI): domain Eukaryota; kingdom Metazoa; phylum Chordata; class Lepidosauria; order Squamata; family Colubridae; genus Masticophis; species Masticophis lateralis. The sequence continues at coordinate 307,217,018 of JAUDYJ010000001.1, read as the reverse complement.
GGGCAGGCTGACAAAAACAAATAAAGCAAAATTTTAGATGACTACTTGATGTCAGAATCAGAGTTTCTTCAATCTCTATGCCACCATCTGGTGGAGAGCTGGATTTATACAGAAAATTTGTAGTCATAACAATGGAGCCATATGAATGAGTCTTGTAATAATTTTATGCATTGTAGTGCAGATACGAAAGTATTCTTTCCACAATTGTTGATGACTTGTTCCTTGGCTATATGATATCATTTTCAAGCCAAATCAGAATGAGTGCAAGAACTCTCATTCCCCTTTGGCCTTATCACAATGCAATATAATCAGTGTTCCCAGCCCTAACTATGGTAAGTTGCGGGGGGAAAAGAATGCTCATTTATCAGAAACTAGGAGTCCAATTACAATTTATAAACCTGGTTCCTGAAGAGATTGTTTCATTACTATTTTCTTGGAAATGTTGAAAAATGAGGAAAAGAGAAGGCCATTCATGCTAGTAAGCATCAAAAGTTTTTCTTTTATGAATAATATAATCATTATAGGGAAGATGTTAGCTGAACTCTTATTTCATTTTTAATTTCACAAATGGATAATTAGACCGGTTTAATCTTGAATTATTTAAAGTAAAGTACATGCAGGGTATTTTGTTTTGCTTTGGTTTTGTAGTTTTTATCTGTCCTTGGATAAATTGTTGCTCATACCAATCATGCAGGGAGCAAGATTACATTATTGCTAAATTGGTGTAATGGCTGATACATTTTATAGCTCTATAGCTGTGGTGAAGAAGGTGAATTTCTGGAAAAGGGACAAAAAAGGAAGAAAGAGAGAGAGAGGGAGAGAGAGAGAGAGAGAGAGAGAGAGAGAGAGAGAGAGAGAGAGAGAAAGTTCCAATGTTTACTGAAACAGAACCAAAATGTATCAGACCTGTGGTGACATACATATAAGATATGCCTGCCATTCACGTGAAGGAACTAAAGGATCTAGGTCAATGGAGTAGGCCTCAGGAGCCTTTCTATACAAAAGACACAGCAATGCAACAATTCCCCAGTGAATGAGCTCCTGTAGTGTCAAACATTTTGTGGAAACATTTCAAATCCTGTGATTATTATGAGTATTTCAGTTGTGTTATTTATTGGTAAGGCAACAGGAATCAGATTTCACTTGAAGCGGCAAACGGTTGGGATAATTATGTAACTGCTGAGGGGAGGGGAATGTAAAACTCAAAATGCCTCCCCTCATGTGCCATTAATATATTTTAGCACTGTTGTTTAAGAAGCCCTTTTTAAAAGCTCAATGCTTTATACAGGGATAATGTACTTTCTTTTGAAATGCAGCTCCATTATTTAATCTACTAGAGACTGGCTTGGAATCATCCCAAGGTGTAAAATATTTGCAAGAAAAGAAAAGGAGGGGAAAGATTAACATGACACGTCTGTCAGCATCTTATGACTAATTAACACATTAGTTACAATATATGGTTCACTAGCTTATTTTGAGAATGCCACAATATTTTGGCATGCAGCTTTCACATGCACCCAGGGCTTTGTGAGGAACAAATAGGACGCAAGGGGTTTATTTCACACATATTCTTGTGTTGGACAAGATCTTGTCCCAGATTTCTTACCCCATTACCTCAACAGACACATTTTCAAGATTGTATTTAAAATTAATAAAGATAACTGTTTGCAATGTAAAAACAAATTCTAACCTTTAAAACATGAAGTAAAGGTTAGAATGAATACTTGCTTTTATCAGACTATAATGAAGGGAAAACAGAGATGAGCTTTTCGTTTCTGGTACTTCCTTGGTGCTATTACAGAGTGGATTCACTGATGTTCCATGAGATATTTTGCTATCCATTCATTCATTCATTCATTCATTCATCACATTTATATGGTTGGTCAATTCAAATAACACGATTTTGAGTCAAGTATAAGAGAAAACCATACCTAGTAAATGCAACACAAGAAAAATAAAACAATAGTTTAAAATGATTAAAATTAAAAAAAATGGCACTCAAATTAAAATCTATTGCAAGTAAGCCAATTATGATTTCCCCAATCCTAATTCCAAGGCTGGAGAAGATTCTTTAGTGACATGCCAATTGCCTACCACCTTCTTTGCTTCTCTATATAATGCTAGTTGTTAGGAACAAAGAAAGCCCAATTATTGTTGCTTTAATAAAGTATCTAAACTTCCTACTCAGAGTTGCACTCCTTTTTTTTCACCATCCCCAGGAACTGCTGCAAACATTCACTATGTTTCTGAATTTAATCTTGAATTATTTAAAGTAAAGTTCTTTAAATATGACATGCCTTACAATTAACCTAGCATCTCACAATGCAAAGACTAGAAACAGGGTTTTTTTATTGATAGCATCCCAATTGTGTGTGTGTGTTTCTTGGAGTTGCATGACTGGTTCCCATATCTTCTGGTTTTAAACAACTGGAGAGCTGCATATAACCAAGGACACTGAGATGTAACTGTTCTAGAAGCAATTTTTCTTTTAAATTAACTTTATTTTCATTACCAAATTTTGATTGTTTCATATTGTTTTATTGCTTTATCATTTTTTTTTCAAGTCTGTCTTTTTTTCTTGTACATGTTGAGAGAAATACTGATAAGAATGCTGGGATGATATACATTTAACATTGTCAAACATCCACATCTGCCTCTCCTAGGTCCATGAGAGGAACTCAATAGGTAGATAAAAGTGCCAAATCCAGTCTAAACATCTGTCTGACTGTGTGACAAACTACAATAACAAGCTAAATTCATTTCAATGGTAGCAATTGCTTGTGATGGCCAGCTTTATTCAAGAGTAAGAAGAGAATCAATTACTCTGTTAAATGTACACTTTGCCTTTAAGGAATTGCTTCTTGCTATTTTCAAGCTATTTGCTAACAAGTGTTCTCTTTCTTGAGCTTCAATGGATTGTCAATTATCAAAAATCCCTTAATTCCTTTCTTGCAAAGAGTGTTGTGAAATCTCGGTGGTCAGTTTGATGGCACCAAAGACAACCTTCTGTATTTGTTTTTTTTTTAATTTTTGATGTCATTTATTAATTGTTCATATATTTTTTACACAAATTAAAAAATATATCCCTTAGTCCAGATTACAGTGCAAGACTATTTAGTGGACAATTCTTTTTATAGATTTCACAATAATTCTTTTTAGGTTCAATTTAAGGTCTTAATGTGCATCTCATCAATTAAAGGTTTGACAAAAATATTTGTCCGTTTAAGGGATCAGTTTTAAAAACACTTTTAGACATTAAGTTATTTACCTGTACAAGTTCAATAATATGTCTAAGCAACCTGTTCTTACCACTTTCTAATATTAAATACAATAGGTGTAATACAGGTGATATAAGTCAATAACAGTGATTACAAGTAAAAACAACAACCACCAATCCTGAAAGTTGAAAATCACCTGTTTGAGGTAATCAGGGCATTGCACTGGCAATTTCTAGAAGGGGAAAAAAGGAAAAGGAATTAATTTTGAACAATTAATACTTTCTCTCATCAAAATATGCACAGAGGAGAAAAGGCTATTGGTAATTTGATCAGTGATAATTGCCAATTACATGGTGAATTGTTTTTCTGACATAAACATTGTGGATGGCATAGATTGTTTTAACATTCTGCTAAGCAGAGATAGAGTGATATCATGACACCAGACCTAAATGCCAGATAGCCAAAACCCTGGGCCTTTAAGTAAAATCATAAGTTTGAAAGAACCCAGCCCATATTATACAATGCAGGTTACTATATTTTAAGGAAACATATTGGAAAAGATGGTATCCTCTGCAATCAGAAGTTCTTGCTTTTCCTTAAATCAAAGATCCATTGCTCAGTTGCCTGCCCAGTAGCACACTATGAGGCAGAATGACCTAAGCATAGCTCATAAAATTATCTGCTACAATGTCCTACCTGTCAATGACTACTTCAGCTTCAACCATACATGAGCACACAATAGATACAAACTTAAAGTGAACCACTCCAAACTTGATTGCAAAAAATATGATGTCAGCAACAGGGTGGTCAATGCCTGGAATTCACTACCTGACTGTGGTTTTATCCCTAAACCCCCAAAATTTTAACCTAAGACAATCTACTGTTGACCTCACCCCATTCCCAAGAGGTCTGTAAGGGGCATGCATAAGAGCACTAGCGTGCCTACCATCCTTGTCCTAATGTTTCCTCTATTTGTATCTATTTTATGTATCCAATCTATGTTTATACTTAGTACCTAATACATTCTTGACAAATAATAAATGAATGAATGAATGAATGAATGAATGAATGAATGAATGCTGGCCAATGATGAAGAGATACAAACAGGCACTGCATACAGTGGAAATATAAATGATCAGATACTCATTTGAGGTCATATGGCTGGGTAATATTATAAACAAAAACATCCGGAAAGCCTTCAAAGTTGCTCCAATTCCAGACAAATGAGAAAAGCCAGATGTAGTGATATGGGCATATGGTCAGAACTGATGTGGAATCCATTGCGAGGAGGCACTTGCACTCATCCCAGATGGCTGGCAGCTCCAAGAATGACCCCAAAAATGACAGATGGGCTCCCTGTATGAAGACATGCAAATGTAAGTGTATACCCTGCCAATGCTGCAGACTGGAAGAAGTTTTGCATTTTGTTTTGCATTTTGTTAAGCAAAATGCAAAACTGCGACCCTGTGATGGAAATAATGCAAAATCATCATCATCATCATCATCATCATCATCATCATCATCATCATCCAAGAAGATATTGGAAAAAATGCAAAAAGGACAGGACAGAAAGTATTTAATCACACAGAACATATTTAAACCAGAGGTGATATTCAGCAGGTTCTGACCAGTTCTGGAGAACTGGTAGCAGAAATTTTAGTAGTTTGGAGAACAGGTAAATACCTCCTCTGACTGGCCCCACCTCCACCTATTCTCTGCCTCCCGAGTTCCAGCTGATCGGGAGGAAATGGGGATTTTGCAGTAACCTTCCCCTGCTACACCCACCAAATCATGCCCACCAAGCCATGCCACACCCACCACACCACGCCCACAGAACTGGTAGTAAAAAATTTTGAATCCCACCACTGACTTAAACCACCACATTTTCTGATCCAAGATGTAGAGGTGATCACACTGGAAAAGTTTTAAAAGCTCCATGTCATATTTATTGAAAAGACAAAAAAAATCACCACAGCTCTCTCCTATGTTTTATGCTCCATACCTAATGCTTGTAAGTTTAATATGTCTGAAGAAAGAGTTTCTTTGTGCTGCATCGCCACAGGCTGCATAGTCACAGGCTTTCTTTCTAAGTGGCAGAACTATGATCAAGACATCTCTCTAGAAATAGAGTTATAATCTAAAAATATGTTCCTATCCAGTGTTATGAATCTATGAGAATTATTAGACCAGCTTGATGTGCATCAAATTTTTGGGCCAGAATTATAGTTAATCTGGGTCTGAATGGGGAGAAATAGGCTCAGACTCAACCCTCCAAGACTGAGTAGCTATGGCTCCTGGTGTCTCAGTATAGCCAGCTGGCTCCATTGCTGGCTATTGGGAGTGAAGTACTGCCCCCCTCAGAGAGGGCACACAATCTGGGTGTCCTCCTGGATGCACGGCTGTCGTTAGATGAATACATGATGGCTGTGGCCAGGGGGGCTTTCTATCAGGTTTGCCTGATGCACCAGTTGCATCCCTTTCTGGACCAAGATGCCCTACACACGGTCACTCACGCCCTCGTCACATTCCGACTGGACTACTGCAATGTTGTCTACATGGGGCTCCCTTTGAAGAACACCCGGAGGCTCCAGCTGGTCCAGAATGCGGCCGCGCAGGTGATTATGGGTGTGACCTGATGCACCTATGTGACACATCTCCTGTGCGAGCTGCACTGGCTCCTGGTAGTCTTCCAGGGGTGATTCAAGGTGCTGGTTACCACTTTTAAAGCACTCCATGGCTTAGGGCCTGGATATCTATGGGACCGCCTTCTGGCACCAATAGCCTCCCACCGACCAACATGCTCCCGCAGAGAGGGGCTCCTCAGGGTGCCATCAGCAAAGCAATTTAGGCTGGCGACCCCCAGGGGGAGAGCCTTCTCTGTGGGGGCATTCACCCTCTGGAACGAGCTACCCCCTGAGATATGCACGATTCCTGATCTCCATGTTTTCTGCCAGGCTCTCAAGACCTGAATGACTAAATAAAATTTGGATGGGGTAGTTCTTAAAATTATGGGATTCTAAATTAAGAAAGCCAATATTTGTTTAATTTTGTTTTAAACGGGTTTTAAATTTTGTATGATATATTGTTTTTTACTATGGCTGTACACCGCCCTGAGTCCTTTGGAAAAAGGGCGGTATATAAATCTAATAAATAAAATAAAATCAATCCCAGTGAGCCAAAATCCAATTAGCAACTATACTTTGGTCTTGCAAGTAAATACTCCAGAGTATAGGCTATAGAAATATGGACTTCCTGTTGATATAAAAAAACTGTACTGCAAGTGAGGTATATGCATGGCAGTATGTGAACTGTTTTTATGAATATACTTATTGCACTGGAAATGCACATCCAAATATTTAATTATCACATTCCAACTTTTTATACGTGCCACCATGACAAAAAGTTTGACCTGAATTAAAGATTGTTATAGACATGAAATGTCTGCTTTCCATTCTTTCTCATCACTGTTTCATTCCATAAAAGTAAAAATGAATATCTCTCTTACCCTTACCTCTGTCATTCAGACATTCTATCTGTATATTTTAATAATTGCCTGGGCATATTAACAAGCTGTTTAGTATTTAGAATTATTAATTAGATGCTAGATTTCAGGGTGGTGTTACAAGATTGATTCGACTCTCTTCCTTAAACTCCTTGGAAAAATATAACTCTTGATTAGGAAACTGCTTCAAAATTGTACAAATTCTGTAATAAATATGAGATATTGTGTTTTACTTTTGAGATTTATTGATAAATTACAAGGAATTAGAAATTGGTATTGCTCAAAAATCAGCGCCAAAACAAGAAACTGCTTTCCCTCACATAGCTGATAAGATCACTCCTAATAAACTTTCACATTCTAACACGTTCAGGGAAAGAGCACAAGATTTGATCATGCACTAAGGTTCTTCATTCTTAATGGACCTCATAAAACCATGATATCTGTCTACTATCTATTAAAGCTGTCTGACTTTTCTTCAGATATCTGTGGAAACCGGAAAAAAGGTGCAATTGCTTTAAGGAGCAGATTCATTAAGGCAACTTGTAGAGCAACTAACTCTTCCTTGGATTCGCAAAGAAATCTGACAAAAGGCAAGCTATATTCAGGAGAATTGTACCTACATTGACATAAAATTCAAAATACATTTCCAAATCATTTTTCAAAGCATGCTCAATCCTGTTTTCAGATGAGTTAATGTGATTATATTCTCAGTTCTCAAACATTCCCACTTGAATTTTGCAGTAGAAAGTAACCCCATTATAATATGGGATACTGTTGAACTTGATGAAAGGATAATTTCATACAAAAGCTAAGTGCGTGAGAGGATGAGTAGGGTCTCCCAACTGAAGAAAGGGTACAATTGCCATTCCAGATGCATACATGCAAAGCTTTTTGTCAGAGTAAGCATAGTGTGACTATTTTGAGACAACCCAGGAGCAATATACAGTAAATACAGATTTGTCTTTCAAATAGTGGTTTATCTACAAGGAATGTATACATACATCTACTGGGCACAGTCAGGCAATAAATTATCAACTACAGCATGGAAGCACACACGGAGAGAGAGAGACGCCCCCACAGGGCTTCTCTTATATAGCCTTTTAAAGCGATAAGTCAAATAACCCTGCTGACTCATTCTCATTGCATCATCATTTCTGTATTATAGCCATACAGCAGCTGTTCAGATATTAAATCATTACGTTAATAGTTTTCCTTGTCACAACTCCTCCAACTCCTCAATTAGGAGCTGTGAATCCAGAAAAAAAAAAAATCTGAATCAATCGCCTGAACTGTGAACAATCATTCGTTGAACTGTGCCAAGCCAGAAACTAAACTGAACAAGATCTACATAATCTGTTTTTTCAAGACTCATTGGAGCTGCAACCTGAACTACTCTTTAATATTTCATAGGAATATTAAAGGAATGAAGAAGAAAGAACACAATTATCCTTCCTTTCCACCCTTTCTTCATGTAGGTATGTCAACCACTATTTCAGAAGGTCAGGTTTAGATTTAACCATTGATTTAAAAAGCAACACTTCCATTGATGTAAAAACAGAAATATGGAGATGGTTTTGTGATTAAGACAAAGCTTGTGTATTATTCTAGATGTTCAAGCATTGGTTTAGAAATATTACATAGATCGCAAAATACTAATCTTCCAGTTTTCAGTCTCCTGATATTCCTGCAATAAATTGGTCTACACACCATGTTTCTTCTGATTCAGTATACGTACTTAGAACCACAACTGAGTCCAATTTTTTTGTTGCTAAGTGAGATAGTTGTTAAGTGAATTTTGCCCCATTTTAACTTTTCTTGCCACAATTGTTGAGTAAATCACTGAAGTTGTAAAGTTAGTAACACCAGTGATAGGTTCCTCCCGGTTTGGCCTGGTTCTCCCGAGCCAGTAGTAGTGATGATATGATGTCACCGAACCAGTTCTGCCCCCCAACCCCCTGCGCCCCCCCACCCCCATATTATTCTTACCTTTTATTTGGCCCCACCCCCAATCTATTGCTGCCTCCTTAGTCCCAGCTGATAACTAGAGGAAAAAAAACTGTTTAAACTCTTGCTGCGGGGCTTCAAAGGGCCGCCCTACAGCTGATCAGTGTTAAAAGAAAACAAATGAGTAGATCAGTGCCTGAAAAAATACATGAGTAGACCAGTGCCTGCAAAAAATAAATGGGTAGATTGGTAGAGCTCTGCAAGCAGTTAAAAGCCTGGTAGACCAGTACCTCTGCTAAATCCTAAATAATTGTCACATGACCATCAGGCTGTGCCCACAAAATAAGCCACGATTACAGAACCAGTAGTAAAAAAATTTAGAACTCACCCCTGAGTAACACGGTCGTTAAGTGAATCTAGCTTCCCCACTGACTTTGCTTGTCAGGTCACAAAAGATGATCACATGACTCCAAATACTGCAACCATCATAAATATGAACCAGTTGCCAAGCATCCAAATTTTGCTTACATGACCAGGGGGATGTCGCAACAGTCGTAAGTATGAAAATGATCATAAATCACTTTTTTCCAGTGACGTTGGAATGTTGAATGTCACTAAATGAACTGTTGTAACTTAAGGACTACCTGTAATTAGAACTTGAATGTACAATTACTACCAAAGTATTTTGGAGCACCTTACACTGCTATAATATATTTTTAAAAACCATGCTGAAATTTAATTTTGTGCTTTGAAGATTAAACAAGGTGGAAACAGATTGATGAAGAGAGACAGAATTAACAAAAAGATTTTAGAAGAAAGGAAGAATAGGTTAAAAAGTGAATTTACTTAGAAATGCCCAAGTGCTGCTTTTAAGAAACCCAATTTCCCCCGCCTCGCCCAGTTGCAAAATCCAACATATTAACTAAGAAAGTGCTCACACATAATTTCAACTGCCTTCAAAGAGTTAATTTAAAAACTGCATTCAATTTCTGTAATCCTTCCATTAAAAATAAATGCCCTGCAGGATGTATCAACAAGTAACCCTGAGAATGAAAAGAGAAGATAATTGATATACTAACATGCATTGCTTTTAGTTTTTTCCTCTGGTGTGTTTCATGTCTGATAATCTGCTGTGCAGACAAATATCACAAAAACCCTATTTTTTGGAATGTATTGATTCTTAATTCTTATCTGAATCATTTCCCTGTTTCCTTTCAGGGGCCTTTCAAAGGCTTCATCCAAGAAAAGTAAAAAGTGAAAAATGAATGAAATGATCTGTTCCCAATTTAGAGATTATTTACATGTTATCTTTAAAGAGAACTGTCCTTTTATCAGGACACAGAAATGTATCCATAGAATTTGTTAATAGTATATTTTCTGAAAAACCAATATTAAATTGATAGGAAAGAGTATTTCTTTTCCTGTATCCCAGCCAGCTGTTTTACAGAGGAGAAGCTATAGTGTTTGAACCTGCACTCATGGGTATTGTTCTGATTCACAATAGAAAAATCAGATTGCCTTAGGCAGAAAAAAAAGAAGAAATGATAGGAAATGCTGTACCAAATAAATAAAGGACCCACTATTGGTATTCCGTATGTGACCATACACTCATTCAACGCCTGCCTCAATGTCAAGTTACAAGGAGGAAGAAGGCAAAGTTCATTGTATTGTAGATACCTGCAATTCAAGACATTTCAATTTCTAAATAGTCCCTTTGTGAAACTCCTATGACTATAGAGAAAATGTGACAGGGTCAAATAGTTTTATCTTTTAGTTTTCTAAGGTTTTTCTGTTTTCAATCTTTATATTTATTATTGACATTTATTTGTTATTGTTGTTGTTAGTTGCAAAGTCGTGTCCAACCCATTGCAATCCTATGGGCAATGTTCCTCCAGGCCTAACTGTCCTCTACCATACTCTGGAGTCCATTTAAGCTCACACCGACTGCTTCAGTGACTCCATCTAGCCACCTCATTCTCTGTCGTCCCCTTCTTTTGCCCTCAATTTTGCCCTGACTTTTATTATATTTCTGCTAATAACTAGCAGTTCAAAAGCATGCAAATGTGAGCACATTAATAGATGCCATTGGTGAGAAGGTAACAGCATTCTGTATGCCTTTGGCATATTGCCATGTTGGCCACATGACCACAGAAAATGTCTTCTGACAATTTTGGCTCCCTCAGCCAAGAAACACTATGCCCTAGAATTGGCCACAATTGGACAGGGAAACCTTTACCTTTACCTTTATTAATAACATATAACATAACATAACATAACATAACATAACATAACATAACATAACATAACATAACATAACATAACATAACATAACATAACATAACATATACAGTACAATACATTTATATGTCCAATCATGTCTGATGGCTTTATTATTATGTCCTTTATTTCCAATGATGTAAACTTTTTTGGTGCAGACTTTTCCTTGTTATGCTTATTGTTAAATATAAAGACCCAGAAAAGTGTGAAATGGGGATAACAGCTTGGTTTTATCTGCTGTGCTGAATATTATCAGATCGGGGGAGGTCTTTTTGAACCCAAGGTCTGAGTTGCTATGTAAGCTATTGTGTTTTGGAAACACCTTGGGAAATTAGACAAAGAGATGCTGCCAAAGGAACACTCAGAAAAGTAGACAGTATAGTCCATAGCTGGATAACAAGTGGGTCAAGAGGCTCAGAAGAGCCCCTAATATTTGGCTTATAAAGGAGATTAGGCTGAATATACATTCATATTCCAAGACTGATATCAGCTTTGCAGATGTTATAAAATGCTCCAAGTTGCCTCTTGCAATTGTCTGGATTTATGTAATACATTGTTCATCTAAATGGTTCATTCCTTTTTTAAAATTCATTTGAAATATTTAGTATAGAATATGTTTATTATATTATAGGGAAATATCTATTCAGATTAAGAATTGGAATTTCTCATGGCCCAGCTATATTCAGAGTAATGAGACTTCTGAGGAATGATCAAACTTGCACAGGGTTTTGTAACTTTGATTTGGTACAGAATATGTGTTTTAAAATGTGATCTTAGCCATATTTACTCAGAATGAAACTCAATGTAAATGAAAAAGTTAATTTCTAGGGACATAGCCTTAGGACTGTGGTTTTGGTTATCTACACGAAGGTTTATGTTTTGATACTCTCTTTCTGATTTAAGAAATAAATAGATTATTCTCTTTGTAATGAATAAAATATGCATTCTGCAATATTTATGAGTACATTGAGATGTTAAGTCCAGAAAAATAACCCTGTAATATTTAGACACCACATAATAAAAAGGTGAGAACAATCAGTATTTTAGCCTAAATTTTTCTGTAATTGCTTAGAAGTATGCTTTACCTTATGAAGATTTTGCTCATCCAAGAATATACAAGATTGTACTCCTATTATATAGAAAAGGCAGCCACCTCCCTAAAATATAACATCTGGCCTCTTAGGGGAGGATACATATTTTGTTGGCAAGAAAATATGAAAAGAAGTGGGGAGCTTGAGAAAAGTTGAAGTTAAACCTACAGTTGAAGGGCCAAAAGTTCATCTTCCTTTCAAATTCCAAGTTCCTGTTTCTTATTACCTTTCTGCATGACTGTGGCTGGACCTCTGGTAACCTCTCTGCTTAGGGTGCTCAGGAAAAGCTGCTTAGTGCATCAGACAGGAAACTCTTTCTCCTTGGCCCCCCTCCCTTTCGAAGTCTAACAATGCCTCATAAAATATTAGATCACAGATTAAAACAGACGGACTTGAAAGTTCACAAAGCACAAACTTTGCTTTGTGAAACAATTGCAACCCACTGAACACTAGAAAGTCAAAAGGGAAATACCAAACTAATGCTACTATTTTCAGGATGCCGTTTGATGTAAAACAGAAAAGTGACTTTTAAGTATTTACTAGAAATTATTAAGCCTGACTGATTGGGTAAGAGCAGGAAAAACATAAGTACTCAATAACTTGCATATTACCAGTATGTTAAACATCTAGTAATGACATTATTTTTTTCAGCTTTATGGTCTTTCTCTCTTACACATTGTACATCTGTAAGTAGGATTGCATCTGCTTCTTATTTTTCTAAAAACTTTTTGTATTTTTATATGTTTTATGTGTCTTTTTTTTTTTTTTACGAAGTATAAAATAAAAAGCAGAGCAGCTGGTGATTGGTTTTCATGAAGGAAATCATGCTTACTTTGCAGGAAATGCTAAGCTTATAAAACTAAGATAAAGTAAAACCACAATAGAAACAATAAAATCAAATCTATCCAAATTCTTCGTGGAAATAAAGTTGGAAAATTTAGTACATTGGATATGACAGATACATGTTGGGCTGAACAACTGGTAGAATGAAACCTGGATGAAACTTGAAAGAAAACAAATCTACAAAAACATATACTAGTAAGACATAACTTAATACTATGAAAGAATAGATTCAACATTTTATTTGAATTCTTTTGACATGTCTTTAAACATTGTTACACTATACATATTCTACAGTACCTAAGGATTATGTACTGAGGAAATTGAACTACTTTTAAAAAAATGATACACACAAGCCATTATTTAGATTATAAAAGAAATTTATTTATTTATCTAATATTTATACTTCTGATAATGATCAAGTCAAGTAAAATCTATAAAGTCAACAATTTTCCCAAGAAATATTTTTGTACATGTTCAGTATATCAGAGACACCTTTTTAATCTTACTTCATAAGGTCAGAGATCAGCAATGTTTGGTCTTCCAGATGTTCAAGATTTCAATGCACACCATTCTCAACCATTGGCAATGTGGACAATTGAGGGAATTAAATGTTCATCATCTAAGTGGAGCTATAATGTCATTGGTTGCCATAATTTGAGTCTGAAGTCAAGGTCTCACATGATCTTATCACTAAGACCCAGAAAACAAATAGACTAGACATGAAGAGCCCCAAATTGCATAAATCTTTTTGCCTTCCCCTGCTTCTCCCTTGTTTATTATAACTACACATCATTCTTGCTTTCTCCATCACTAAAGCTACCAATATACCAATGCCTTGAACACTTTGTCAATTCTTTGACAAAGTGACAAAATTAGTGGACCAGAGGAATACTGTCAATATAATTTACTTGGTCTTCAGTAAGGCATTTGATAAAGTAGACCATAACCTACTACTAGATAAAGTAGAAAAATGTGTGTTAGACAGGATCACCACCAGATGGATTCGTATCTGGTTGACCAACTGCACTCAACATATAGTCCTCAATGGAACTGCATCTATATAGAGGGAAGTATGCAGTGGAGTACTCCATGTCGAAGCATAAATCAGCCTCATTCCCCCACTAGGGAAATTGTAATTAATTAGAGATGAATGGAACTTGTTTTCCATGGTGTATACTCTCAAAGAAAGAAAACCTGAAGTATATATTCTAAGAAACATTTTATTATAAAAGTAAAAAGAAACCTAGAATAACTACATCTTTACCAGCAGTAATATCTCAGAGACGGACAAAGGAAGGTATAAATCAGGAAGTTAGAAAAGAAAAAAAAAATGTAGACATGTGCAGTAGCTCAGAAATCACAAGACAGTCTTATCTCTGTTGATAAAGTTCTCTGGCAAGCTACAGTAAGTCTTAGTCAAATATAAATAACACAGTGACACCCCAAGGCTCTGTTTTGGGTCCAGTACTCTTCAACATCTTCATGAATGACTTGAGACAAGGAGATAAATGGGAAACTCATCAAATTTGCAGATGACACCAAGCTGGCAGGAATAGCCAACACTCCAGAAGTGTTTAGGCTTAAGATACAGAAGGATCTTAACAGACTTGAACATTGGGTGCTATCTAACAAAATGAAACTCAGTGGTGAAAAAAGTAAGATTCTACATTTAGGCAAGAAAAACAAAATGCACAGTTACAGTATATGTGCTACCTTGCTCAAAAGTAGTAACGGTGAGAGGGATCTTGGAGTCCTAGTGGACAACTAACCAGATGTTGGATAACCACTTGTCTGAAGTGGTGTAGGGTTTCCTCCTAAGCAGGGGTTGGACTAGAAAACCTCCAAGGTACCATCCAACTCTGTTGTTCTATTCTATTCTATTCTATTCTATTCTATTCTATTCTAGTCTAGTCTAGTCTAGTCTAGTCTAGTCTAGTCTAGTCTAGTCTAGTCTACTGAAAGACCCTACAAATCACAATTATCCAATACCCTGATTAAAATTTCACATATACAAAATCTCCTATCACTCATTCTCATTTGTTGTCCATCTCTCTGGTCATTAGCTCTTTCCTTCACTACCCATTCTATAAGCATAAATTACACTGGGCTGTTAGGTATCTTTCTTCTTTCTATGACTCCAATAGTCTTCCGCAGCACTTGACACCATATCCTGCACTAGGACTCCACCAAACATGTTTACCACATCTACCAGTACCATATACCTTCTCCAAACTCCTTTTTCCCCTCCCCAAACTCATACACAACAAAGAAATCTAGTGATAATTTAGGAAAAAAATCTTACTCTTGTATTTAGAAATGTCCTTTTCTCCATTATCCTTCAAATGCCTTCCAAGTGACAAGCCAGAAGTATGAAATCTCCTTGAAGAAGTTTTGATTTTCTTTCTCAGATATATTTTTCTGTGGAAAAATGATGTAAATTCACTTTTGACTGTGTTTCATGCAAAATTTCATTGGCAGATTAAAAGTTCAACATAACTAGGGAAACAAGGAAAAAGTTTATTACAAAAAGTGCTGTGCTAAAGCCTGAATCTTTTTCTTACAAGATTGTGATTTGGAATAAAGAAAATATCAGAAAAAAAAAGATGGAGATAAATTCCTGTGTAACCCATTTCATCTTCTTGTCTATTTTGGTACAGTATACCTGAATGGATCCTTCCCTTTGGTATTGTTTTATGTACCTTCAGCCATCTCACGAGAATAACCTACATCACGAGAATAACCTGCATCATTTTACCGAACTCTTGTATCTTTTCTCTCAAAGAGAATGCCAATGTACTTAGTACAAGGGGAGAAAGGACATATAGCCTTGATATATTTGAGCAATTGCTTATTTATCTTCAAAAATGGAATAACCTTTGTTGTAACCTCCAACACTCTGGAGGATTGACCTCAGGCATTTTTTTTATTTTATTTTTTTTTTTTTTTGAGTAAGCTGGGCCATCATGATGTTCATACTGATGTACAGTTTGGGGAGTAAAAGAACAATTTTACTGCTAATTCTGTTTTGCCCATGATCAACTCCTTTTCACCCAGTGTGTGTGTGTGTGTGTGTGTGTGTGTGTGTGTGTGTGTGTGTGTGTAGAAGGGCTGTTGCAAATTCTACTTTGGACTAAATACATAGAATTAAAAATGTGTTTTTCTAAAGCTTTCTATTATTCACTTTCAGTCCCCCTGACAGAACTGAAAAAAACACAGAGGTTCAGCATCAATAATAATTGTCCTGACTAAGCAAAATCCAGAATGTTCTGTATATTACGGAAATTATTCTTTATATGAATCAATTTATCAAGATAGAAAAGTGGCAGCTTATTTATAACAAAGCAGCAAATATAGGAATGCTTGACTGGCATTTTGTTTGAATACTTTTCAGGACTAGATGTTGCTGTCCTACAGGTCAGCCTAAATTTGGTCCATGTCAATATCATGATTAATCTGTTTCATTGATTATTTGACAAACTATTATTTTAATAAATTGCTTTCATTGTTTACTAAATTAATTTATTTCATTGTATTCATTTGCAATTTTTTATTGTATTGTGCTTTCCGAGGTTTGTCATAAAAACAACTAGAGTGCTTTCTAAAAAAATAAAAGTAAATAAATAAATGAATAAAGTATTTTCACTCATGTATGGTATTATGATTAATTAAAAATAAGTACATATTACATCCATCCATAAAATGAGTTCTTAAATAAAGCATTTCTAATAAAGTTTACTTTGTGATTTGGAACTCTGCTCTCAGCTTCTTATTTTTTCATTATTTTAGAAAAATTCTTTAAAAAAACAACTGTGAAACATTGCTGTGTATATAAATTTTAATCGTTGGATTAGTAAAATGGGAAAAGTTTATGAAGCACCTCATAGATTTTGGCTAAATATGAATGATGAGGCATATTTGCTTCTTTGGGCATTACACATTAAATCAGTGGGAAGCAACTAAGATTTGTTTCACCAAAACCATTTAAAGTTTCTGGGTAGGGTTTAGGAATCCAGTTTATGCAGATAGAATGACTACATTCAGAAAATTAGTCAGTTTATTAATCCTATGCTGACTTTCCTAGCTGTTCCATGTACCACTAAGTTTCCTGGCTAAATACCTAACTGTGATCCTACTCTTCCCCATCCCTACCTCATTCACCCCAAAATATACAGTTTCCTATTATTAACTGTTGCTAGTCTTATTTTTGACAAAAAAAAAAAAGAAGTCTTACCCAGGTATATTACTAAAAATTTTCCAGACAATAAAATTAAATCACATTGACTTAATCACAGCAACAAGAAAGAAGACGGGATAAAAGTTCTTTAATGCACCTGGAAAATCAGTGGCAACATATACTGATATTCTGGTTACTTTCTATCCTTTATGTAAAACAGCTTAAGTGACAATCTTTTTCACTAACAAAAAGGTAATTATCATATTTTTCTTTTGCTTTTAAATAGCAAACATTTAGTACAGCCAATTGCACCACATGCTTCTAAAAGAAGGTAGCTGGGAACACTGATGAATTCCTTGGGGGAGAGGAGGAAGAAAGAAAAAAGTGCAGATGTTTCTTTTATTCTGTGTTGATCAATCTTTGTCTCAAAATTCTTTGTTTGTAATAGTTTCACTAAGTCTGGCATCCTTAATAAAGAAAATAATGTATTAATGAAATAGTACAGCTGGTGCGCAAATGATAATAGACTGATTATAGTGGAGCAAACTGAGTAAACTTTTGCCTGTTGTTCTGAAACTTTTGTTCAAATATTAAGTTAATTTGATTTACAGATTCTTAAGCATACTCATTTAAAATGGTAGAGCAGAATTCATACATAATACACCAAGTGGCTAAAGGAATGATAAAACACGGCAGCAAGGAAGTTACATTATTTTAAAAAGTCAGTTTTGCCGAGGAGTAAATAAAGATTACTTATAAGACATTATATGGTGTTCAGAACCAATTACATTCTGCCTCCAGGCCAAGAAGGAATGAATAATTTTGTCCCCTTTGTATATATTCCCAAATCAGAAGTATGACATAATCAGCATGGTCATCAGATACTTGACATGGTAGAAGGAACTAAGTAAATAATAGCATCCATCTTATGTGTTAAAATTAGTTGAATCAGAAGGCCTAGGGGGTTTGTATGTAAATGTTCCCTTTATCCAGCGTATAAAATGAAATAAACACAAAGCTACAGTACATTCCAGATGCATCAAGAAGGACCAATTTCTGGCTGAATGGAACATCAATTTGTAATTAGAATTATCCTACTTTTTCTCCTCTTTTTGCAATATTCAACAACTTTACAAATATATCCTATATGGGAGATTAACAAAAGATATCGAATGGATATTATCTTGTATGGTCAAGGTTTAATTATAATTATTTTTATTTTTTAAAAAAGACAACATTATTAGTTTGTAACTAATTGTTTTTGTTTTTAATTTTCATTCCTTTGTTTTGGGGAGGTGTACAAAGAAATGTTTTTTAAAAGCATCCCTACACTTTTTAAAATGAGTTAATATCTTATGGATTTGATGAAAAGCCTACCTGCCCAGATGTCTCTGCGCATGCACAGAAACTTCAGCGCATGCACAAAGGTGTGTGGGTACCTATTAGTGAACCACTAGTGATGGGGTTTGAATCCCACTACTGAGTTCCACATATGATATATTGATACAATGTGCTGAATTTTACGAGTCATTGAAAAGAGTGGGATTTGAATTATAGATTATCATCACATAGATTTGTAGTCATAATATACAATTTGTATTTTTTTTCTTGCATCATCACCATCCTATCTACTGCCAAGATGAAATTATACATGGCATCTGCTTCTTTAGACAAAAGATCTTGCCTACTGCAACTTTTTTCCCCCATAAATGTGCATTTGATCAATTGTTGTAGTTCTCCCTCAAGCTGTTCTCCTCTTGTTCCTGCAACAATAATTTAACACTTTTTGGACAATTTTCCCTAAACAGAAATTGATTGAATTGGATTGCAGAAACCGAAGATGTTTGTCAGTCCCTCGTGTAATGAAATTTCATCATTTCATTTTGAAAGATTTTTGTGGCACCCGATTCATTTTGAAAGATTATTCTAAAAAGACAATAGTTGGAACTTACACTTGTAGAGATAAATGTGTTTTGCATTAAGTATTAAAAAAATATGCTCCTACTAGTACTGGCTCAATCATTGTGAAGCTATTCCTTCAGTTTGTGGATTTTTCTGGGAAATGTTGGGATTATTTTTTTTTTTTTTAAACACTGGAAAATGCCTTATAAACAATATATTCAGTGGCAATCTTTACCCTAGTCTACAAATGGCATGTAATTCTAACCAATTGCCTTTGAAGGTATGTAGTTCCATGTCAAGGAGAATAAACACTGCCTACTGCTATCTAAAAAAAACATGGCTCTTTTCAATAATGGAACACCTTTCCCCATATTTATTTATTGAGCTTTGTTTTGTAGTCTATGGGATTATTGTTCGTAGCTGAGTCAGCATGCCTGTGATTTAACATTGTCGGTTGATTACTGTGAATTGCCTCAATTAGTTACAATTCTTACAGACCCACTGGAACTGGTTCTTTGAGAAGTTTCAGTAAAGTAAAAAACAGGGGGGAAAACCTACACTATACTAGTCTTTTATTTGTTAAATAGAAAAGAAACAACACTTCTTGAAATAGTAATTTATCTCTATGTACTAAAGTTAAAGGAGTAGAATGAGTAGAAAGTGAAGACACAATCACATGGCCAAAACTATTTTCCAGAGAGAATGTTCTCAAAATTGGCCACTTATTTATGTGCTACAAGGCAAGCCACAACTTGCAACAGATTTCTTATAAATGAAGGTATTATGGCGGCTAACTTTTGAATCTTCTCTTTCATTTCTGCTGTAATTGTAAATCTGAAGAACTTCAAATGAAAGTATCACTTGAATCACTTTTCTGTAAGGATTTTGTTATTGTTGTTGTTTTATGGTGAAACATTATTCTCCTTCCTCAAGCATTCTGAAAAATCAGTTTCAGCCCTGAATTTGTAATGCATGCAATAGACCCACAGAGTCTCTTAACTGCATGTAAGGAATAAAATAAACAAATTATCTTCCTCTGTTAAACATTGTAATTGATATAGTGCTAATATGTCATATATGGTGTGACGTATATTTGAATCAGGTGCCACAAAAATGTATGGATGTAATTTATCTGCATAGTTAAGGCAATCTGATTCCAAAATCATGCCATGCAATGACTCAGCTCTCTGGGGAAAAAAGCTGTAATGCTGCTAAAAGTGAAATGAAAGAGAAGAACAGGATAACCAGCAGCATTATACATGGGCTCCATTACAGTGGTGATAAGGACATTATGGGGAGACTTAAAAGAACAGGTTAAGAATAGATTGTCGCTAGAGAAAATCTAACAATATGGTCACTAAGAGTAAAAAAAAAAACCTTCATAGTTCATAATCTATCAAGCCAGGGATGAATCTTGAGAAAATGTATGACACAATTTTAAAATTACATTACATTTCTATGAATTTGAATACCTAATTGCAGTAGATTTCATTGGTTTAACATGAAATAAGTAATAAATGATCGAATTTCATTTATTGTGCATCTTTTTCACTGTTTTATTTATTATTTTTCTCCTCATTCAAACACTTCTCAGTGTTTGAATGAGGAGAATGTTCTCAGTAGTCAATGGAAAAGCATTCTGAAGGGTAGAATTAGACTGCTGAGAGTATTTGAACAGTACAAATATGATCAGCAAAGCTGATAGATAATGGCATCACTTATTAACTTCAAAATCCAGAATGTCTTGGACACAACTCAATCAAGTTTGATCATTATTTATTTATAAACTTGTTTCCAAGATATTGATTTTTTTAAGTGAACATTCCTCAGTTAATTGTGATTCATCAGAAAGCATTAGTGGTCAATGTGGATATCTCAGTGACAACTGTGTAAATGTATAAACTAACAGAGGAAAACTATCATTATATCACAATGTGTTATGATGCTAGAAGTAAAATGTAATCCATTAGTGGCAAGGCAGATACATAAACTAAACTAAATTAATAACTCTTGAGATATCAATTTGAGAATAGAAAATAGAGTAGACATCATAACGCTTCTCTTTCTATTGAATAAAATTAAGTTTTGAGTCCATCAAATCCTACCTTTTCATTTTTTCACAATATTCAGAGAAGATCATAGTTAAGCATTTTTAAACACATCCCTTTCAGCTGTTTAAAATAAAGCATATTCATCGTCTACTGATTACAGCTTTCTTTGTATGTGGAAAGGATGAGCAATTATTTTTCTAATTTATAACTATACATGCATCTGTCTCCTTCCCTCCCTCCCTCTATTTTCCTCCTATTTATTAGAGTGATTAAGGCACTGTCTATAATCTGGGACACCATGAATTCTGGTTCCTCTTTAGGCACAAAACTAGCTGAATGACCTTAGGCCAGGCACTCTCTGTCTCTTAGTTTCCAAGAATCAAATATGGCTAAACTAAAGGAATACAATACATATACATATACATATACATATACATATACATATACATATACATATACATATACATAGGTAAAGGTAAAGATTCTCTCACACATATGTGCTAGTCGTTACCAACTCTAGGGGGCTCTGCTCATCTCTGCTTCAAAGCTGAAGAGCCAGCACTGTCCAAAGACATCTCTGTGGTCATGTATCTGGCATGACCAAATTGCAAAGGTGCACGGAACGCTGCTACCTTTCCATCAATGGTAGTCTTTATTTTACTACTTGCATTTTTTATGTGCTTTCAAACTGCTAGATTGGCAGAAGCTGGGACAAGTAACAGGAGCTCACCCCATTACGCAGCACTAGGGATTCAAACCACTGAACTGCTGACCTTTCAACTGACAAGTTCAGCATCCTAGCCACTGAGCCACCGCGTCCCACTCATACACACTCATACACACAAACATAAACACACACACACACAATATATATATATATTCTTACTTTTCATAGGTTTTATGTGTGTTTTTCTTTTAGCCAGGTTTTTCCTACATAACAAAAAAATTTTCTGCTACTCTAACTGAGTGAAATCACATTCACTACTCTCTGGGCTTCTTTTCTTCTGGCAGCCAGCAAGTCTTATGCTGCCCATTGGGAGACTTATATAGATCTATTTCTGGCTCATTAGCCATCATCAGTAAGGCACACCCACATCTCATGTATCCCTGTAAAGGTACAATAAAAGAGATATTGTACTTTTCAGGGACGATACATGAGATGTGGATGATGGCTAACGAGCCAGAAATAGATCTATATAAGTCTCCCAATGGGAAGCATAAGGCTTGATGGCTGCCAGAAGAAAAGAAAAGAAAAAAAGCCCAGAAAGTAGTGAATGTGATTTCACTCAACTAGGGTAGCAGAAAAATCTTGGTTACATAGGAAAAACCCGGCTAAAAGAAAAACACACATAAAACCTACGAAAAGTAAGAAAATAGATATTGTATCTTTACAGGGAGGATACATGAGATGTGGGTGTGGCTTACTGATGATGGTTAACGAGCCAGAAATAGATCTATATAAGTCTCCCAATGGGCAGCATAAGACTTGCTGGCTGCCAGAAGAAAAAAAGCCCAGAAAGTATGAATGTGATTTCACTCAACTAGGGTAGCAGAAAAATCTTGGTTACATAGGAAAAACCTGGCTAAAAGAAACACACACACACACATTCTCCAATCAATTATTTCATTATTTTATAGAGGGAAGGAGGAAGGGAGAAAGAGAGAGAAGGGGGGGTTCACTTCTAAGGATGGATTGTTCTAATCCATTCCTAGATCTTAAATTAAATTAATCCCAGCTATAGTTACATAGTCCACATTAATTAAAAAAATATTTGCTAAAAATTTAATTAAAATATATGGCTCATTTCTAATTAGAGCATAAAGTAAATCCAACCACTTCAACTGATTCTGTTAACCTCTACAATTATGTAATAATGTAACCTGAAACATATCATAACTAGTAATTAACCAAACAGTAAGAATTATTGAATAAAATAATTTTAATTAAATGTA
Source organism: Masticophis lateralis (assembly GCA_030761175.1). Lineage (NCBI taxonomy): Eukaryota > Metazoa > Chordata > Lepidosauria > Squamata > Colubridae > Masticophis > Masticophis lateralis. Next base: position 307,194,063 of record JAUDYJ010000001.1, on the reverse strand, counting down.
TTTAGCTATAAAATGTAAATGAAATAATGCAGAAGGTGCTTTCATCTTTCCCATATTTTATAATTTCCTAACTTTTATATGTATCTATACCAGCTGTCGAGAACTTTCTGACATTAGAGAATGATGATCAATGCTCATATATATACACAGAAATGTTCTACATAAGCCTAGTAAAGATACATGATATAGTCACTATTTTGTATATCAAAATGAGGAGCAATTGCTCTAAATTATTTTCTATTTCATCAGAAGTTTCTCATAAGAATCACATTCAGTTCCTGTAAATGGCTGCCTTTACAGCATTTACATTCCAGTCAAAAGTGTAACATAAAGAATAGTTAATTGAGGCATCCAATGCAAGCAGACATGTAGGACAGCTTTCTATTTTCTGTTATCAAGGAAAATAATTCCATTTAGTTTTCAGAGAGACCCTCAATTTTATATACATGGAACAATTTGAAAACAACTATATTACATTAAAAATAGTTTGATTTATATTTTTAACCTTGGATATTTCAATGAATTTGGAAGGGATGGTAAATGAGAAGATATTTCAATGAATTTGGAAGGGATGGTAAATGAGAATTTCCCAGTTCTTGCTCTTCCCCAGCTGTCTCCTGTGAAGTTTATTTGTGGAATTTTTATTTAAGATGTGTAGACCCAATCAAAACACCATGGTCATTACACAACAAAGAAAAAAAAGAACAATAAGTAAATCTCAAAGATAAACATAATGAAAGAAAGCAGTAATTATGCTCAGATGCCCATCTACAATCATATATAATGAGTCAAAATCTCAGAAATAAAACATTTTTAAGAGGGAAACCAGGCTTATTTACCTCAAATGGCAGCAAATTCTATAGTGTGGAGGAATTCTATAAAAGGGAGGGAGGGAGGAAGGGAAGGAAGGAAGGAACTGTTCTTGATGTTAAATTTCTCCAACTCCATTTGTGCTATACACGCAGAAGACTAGTGGACAGAATCATCAAAGTGTTTGGCCAGATTTAGGTAACAATATTGAATTACAATAATAACTTTACTGTCATTGTATGTGTATACACAGTATACCCATACACAAATTCCCCACCCCTAAACCACCCAAACATCCACACAACAGACCAAGTAATGCTGTCCAACAGCTTAGAAGCTACAAGTAGCTTCTTTATTAATTTAGGGGGCAGCAAAGGTTGACCATCTTATATAATGGCTCAGATATAGGAAACAGAGTGATCCGTATGAGAGCCCCCAACCACACTGCCAAAATGATTTGGGTTCATTCTAAGAAATAATCCATCCATTTTCCTTTCCTATCCTGTTCCTGGCCACATTTTTGGGTTTAATGTTATGAATTCTTCTTTCCTATTGTAAAAGTGTTTCCACAAAGCTAAATGTTGAACTAAAAAAAAAAAAAAAACCCATCTGAGATCTTCTATATGCAAGGCATTTGATCCTTTACTATACCACCAGCATCATACTTCATGCTTTTTCCATTGCTGCCCACGTTCATTATTGTGTCGTATGAGGTTTATACCCTCCGATTACTATAGTAAGATTCAAGACTGCAAGCATTTGCTCAACAAGACTCTGGGCAGTTATCTACCTTGTAGTCTGTTCATAGTCTCACCTGAATGAATGTCTGCCAAGACAATATCTATACATCTTTCACTTCTTATAATATTGCGCCATATGATTCAGGTGCTGATTTTTTTTCCCAGTGTCTCACATTCCTTTCTGATGGAATGCCCCAAAGGAGGCAATATGAGCTGTGCACTTTGAACCATCAGTTTCCTACTCCTTTCTGATGATATGTAAATAATGTGAGCCAGGCCTTATGGAGTCTTCTCAAACTCCATGGAAAATACCAGCATTAGTTCCACAAGCAATCAATCATCTCATATTCAAGCTTCAGTTATACAGATGAAAAAACTTCCAGCATGAGTCTTCATTCTAAAGGTGGGTGGTTCATAGAGAAAATACAACAGTCTTATCCCCACTATCCAAATTAGAAAGCATTTTGAAATGATTATCAAAGAAATGGAAGAAATAATGAGAATATTTTGAATACAAATTTTCTTTGAAACGGCATTCAATTTTCTGACATAAGAAGGAAACGTTAAATGTGTTGTTTGTTTGCTTATGAGTCATTGTCTTCCAGTCTTGTGGTTACTGAGGTAATATAGAAACATAATTTTCTTTTTAAAAACGAATGAAAATTTCTAATTGTAATCACACTTTGTATTCATTTTCCCAGATCAAAGTTTAGGCTAGAAGGCATCTGGGCTACAATTCTGAAGAAAAATAAACATACAAGTCCTATTGAAATAAATGAAAAATTTTAGTTTCAATTACTTTTACTCACATTTTTAGGACAAACAAATAAACTAAATAGGATAGCCTGTATATAAACATATACATTAATAATTCTCAAATTACAAAAATAGAATAGATAAGTGAGTTATTATACATAATTATAATGATTATGTTGGGGGAGACATATATTAACTTGTCTCAATGTACAGCATGTTAACAAGAAGAACTGACTAAGTTTATTTTCAGTAAATGTCATTTGAAGACTAATATATAGATATATACCTGAACATCTCTTCCGTAATGGACTGTGAATGGGGGAATTTCAGTGATTTCATGATTAGATATAAGCCTGACAGTAATTTAATTTGATTTCTACCTGTGTTTTACAGAGGAATGAAACACAATAATGGATTGTTTGCAATCACAGTGTAGTTTCTATACCACTCCCAAGTGCTAAAATAGCCATGGTACGTAGACACAAAGTAATCAATTTTTGGCCATTTTAGATGGTTTCAACTTTATCTTATTCATTGGCTCAAATTGGCCCAACTTGACTTGATATATGTACCCTGTGTGAAATAGTGAATACATCTCTATCTCTGTCTCTATCATCTCTTTCTGTCTCTGTCTCTGTCTCTGTCTCTGTCTCTGTCTCTGTCTCTCTGTCTCTCTGTCTCTGTCTCTCTGTCTCTCTCTCTCTCTCTCTCTTTCTCCATCCATCCATCCATCCATATAGGTAGGTAGGTAGGTAAGTCGATAGGTAGGTAGGTTGGTAGGTAGATATGTAGATATATATCATTATCTCTCTCCCTCTCTCTCCCTCTCTCTCTCTCATAATGAAATCATAGATTGGAGAAGAACTCAGAATTGATTCCTGCCCATGCAGGAAATCTGCAAATTTACTTTTTCATACATACATAGACCTTGCTTTAAAAAAAAAAAAAAAAGGAACTTCTTATAAAAGAGTCTACCATAATATGTTCCTCTCACAAGGTTGCATTAAAGCTGTTCCCTGTTATCCAGATTCAAGCAACTATGATTGATTTTATCAGCAAATATTTAGCAAGAAAGTCAGAGGTGTTCCTGCCCATCCCTTACAACCTCAAACAAAAGTGTTTGTAACACCAATAAAGCAGGAGTACAAAAAGATTGTCCTGTTGTTGCTTTTATCACACAATGAAGAACCTGATGTGAATGTTTACTTATATTCAATTATATTTGCTTTTTATCTTCCTCCATCAATACTTTACCCACTTCTCATTTCTGAGTGTTAGTATCCATGCTACATCAGTATTATTATATTAATACTATTATCTTACGTATTACTTGCCGTGTATGCTGTTTGGAATCACTACAACAAAGAAAATGCAGCAGGAAAACCAGGTAGGAAACATTTCTTTCCACACTGTGGCAAAAAACAAATATAATTTGTTTCACTGAGATGTTCTGTGTTGCTTCATATCCTTGATTAGTAATGTCTGGCTATAACAGCAATCTTAAACATGCTGAAATATTAGAAATCCACATTACACTAAATGGAACCATTTTGGGGGGGAGGGGGTGGTAGTTGCATATAAAATTGCAGTAAAGCAAATGCCTAATTAACCTCTGGGGATAATATGAACAACCTACCTATTGAATCTTGTTACCAGTCATTTTTTGTAAATTTTTTTTTTGTAATTCATATTATGGATATTATGATTCAAAATTTTACAATTACAGTGCAAGGAGGAGGAGGAGGAAAAGAAGGAGGTGGTTTACTGTTTTACCTACAGAAAGTCATTGACTGTTAGGGTTTTAAACAATTTTGTAAGTAAATGCTATAGTATCAATATAAAGAGATGTTCTTCTCTGCTCAAATGATTGATCTGAAATGGTAGAATGTGTATAAAGCTTGCTTTTAGAACATAAGGAAGTATTATTTTAAAAAAACCTTCAAGAACTTTATCTACAGATGAGGACATCTTTTCATGATGTATAACCATTTGTTTCTGTTTGATTGTCAATTCACTATCAGAACAATTAGTTGCTCTCTGGTCCATCCTATGACTGAGTCCAACTCACAGAACTACTCCAACAACTAATCATGAAAGAAGTCAAGATAAAATCTGACAAAGTCACAATCATTAAGAAAGTAGAGTTCTTGTGGTGAGAACAGATTTTTTTTTTTAAAAAAAAAAGTCTTTGGAGTGACAAAGCCAACCACTGAAGCAAACATTAAACTTGAGTTATAACCAACTTGACCTTGGATTAGCTAATTACCTTTCAGACCTTTCGGCCTTTCCACTTATAAGTTATGACACTGTAACTGAGACGTCTAAACAGTCAAACACAGGAATAACATTTTGAAGTGGGTGAACTTGTTCCATTGAAAGATGGATGAACATCAGACCAAGGTATTTTGTGTGGTCTGAAATTAATGGAAAGAGTTTTCTTATTTTTCCCCATTAATCTTTAGAAAGATCATCCATTGTACCAACATCATCATCTCATAATGTCTTGTGTGACATTGAAGAGAAACAAGGCTTGAGAAAAAAACCTCTTTCCTCACTTCAGAAAGACTAATCAAAAAGGAGATATCTTCAGAAATCACATACATATTCTTAACAGAACAAAAGAGCCATTGTCTCTTTTATTTTACTCTATCTTACTTTTATTACCTGATTCTTTTTCTTTTCATCAAAAGGGCGTTATAAGTATAAAATGGGAAGACTGATACCATTTTTTTCAGAACCAGATGAATGAGTTAAATCAAGTGTGCCACAAATTCATTTTACAAATATTTTCAAGTGGCACAAAAATGTTCCCAGCTAGGAGTTCAGTTCTAGGGATATGACATGCAGTGATGTGGTGAAATTTATATGGGATATAATATAAATGCATGCCAGAAGAAATCAGAGAACCATATACATATATGCACAAAATTCCTTGTGATCTCAGATTACTTTCTTTACCAGTTAACAGTGTTCCTTTAGGAATTGACACACACTACTGACTCTATCAATTAAATATATTACTATTTAAATTATATACTGTATTTACTTTCCTACTATCTACCTACTCATATACCTACCTACAGTGGAGAATATAGTAGATTATGGTTCATTACCTGCAATAAAAATATCATCATCATATAGTGGATTGATTTGTGCTTTCATAGTGATGATGCATTTTTTATTCTATTGCTCTTATCTGTAGTAAACTGCTATGATGCCTCACCCCAGCCAGCTGAGAGTTGAATCCTATGGAGTGGCAAATATTTTTCTCCTAGAGCTCAAAGAAAAAAAAAAAATCTGCTGTGAACTCCACATAGACTTAGGAAAAGCATCTGGCCAGTAAACACTCAGTTCCATCCAATCTCACTGACTCTACCCCAAATCGAGGGATTATAGGATCATATAAAGGGAGAGAGATATAACTGGAATATTGAAATAAATCAAATTAACAAAGAATATCAAAGTATTATTAATTTTATATTGCTGCCTATTCGCCCATGTCCACCTCAAGAATAAAATACCCAGATGCCCAGATACCCAGACACAAACTGAGCAACATGGTATATGCAGTGCAATGCAGTGAGACATATACAGATCTGTACATTGGGGAAACAAAACAACCACTTTATAAACCTTAATAACTTTATAAAGCCCCGGTCCCCGGAGCTAATCCCGTTCCCCAGGTTGTTCAGAGTCTCAGGACCTGAGGCTTCGGCTGTTGTTATGCAATGCTAGGTCCGTGGTTAATAAGGCCCCCCTCATATGTGACCTTCTTCAAGAGGGGTGTGTGGACTTGGCTGGTATTACGGGGACCTGGTTGGGCCACGAGGGTGAGGTTCCCCTTGTGGAGATGTGCCCACCAGGCTTCCTTGCATTCCATCAGCCGAGAGCTCAGGGTAGGGGTGGGGAAGTAGCGGTCATTATTAAGGAAGGTCTTGATCTGAGGGAGGCCACTGTACCTCAGATAGCTGGGTGTGAGTCCATCTTTGGGAGGTGGGGTCATGGTGGGCAGATGGGTTTGTTAGTCACGTACCTGGCTCCCTGCCACATGGCAACGACCCTGCCCAAGCTTCTCAATGTTGTAGCCGAGGTGGCGATTGGTACCCCCAAGCTTATGGTCATGGGGGATTTCAATCTGCCATATATCGGTGAAACATCTGAGATAGCTCGGGAGTTCATGGCTTCCATGATGGCCATGGACCTGACCCAGGTAACTGAGGGCCCGACTCACATCAGTGGACACACCCTGGATCTAGTTTTTGTCTCTGGTCAGTGGTTGAGTGGTCTTAACATTGGGGATATAGGTGTTGAACCCTTGTCATGGACTGACCACTCGCTCCTTCGACTTGACTTTCTGACTGCTGCACCTCACTGCAGGGAGGCGGAACCAACCAGATGGTTCCACCGCAGGCGCCTGATGGATCCTGATAGGTTGCAGAAAGAGCTTGGGCCATTTCCTGAGACACTGACACATGACTCGGCTGAGGACCTGGTGGCTGCCTGGGATAGGGCGGCCGGCAAGGCCTTGGACCGCATCGTGCCTTTGCGGCCTCTGACCCGACACCGAACTCACTTAGCTCCTTGGTTTACCGAGGAATTGAGGGAGATGAAGTGCCGGAAAAGACGCCTGGAGAGCGGTTGGAGGGCCAGCCGCTCTGAATCTGACTTGACACTAGTAAGAGCTCATATTAAGACTTACATAGTGGCGATAAAAGCGGCGAAGTCTAATTATTTTGCCACTCTTATTGCATCATCAGATAATCGCCCAGCAGCCCTGTTTAGAGTGACCCGCTCCCTTCTCCATTTGGGAGCGTGGGAGGATCCCTTGCAGGGTTGATCTGAGGATTTTGTTCAGTATCTGGATGATAAAATAACTTAGATTCGGGAAGATCTGGCTGCTGACTGGGGTTAATTTAGGCGAGGTGACTGAGGCAGGTCTTGAGAGTGTTATCTGGGCTGAGTTCAATCCTGTGGCTCTCGAGGACGTGGACAGGATCCTGGGAAGACTGAACGTGACCACATGTTTATTGGACTCATGTCCCTCCTGGTTGGTGCTGGCTTCCCGGGAGGTGACACGAGACTGGCTCCAGGAGATTATTAACGCTTCTTTGAGTGAGGGTACCGGCCGCCTTGAAGGAGGCAGTGGTGAGGCCCCTCCTCAAGAAGCCTTCTCTGGACCTAGCTGGGTTGGCTAATTACCGTCCAGTCTCCAACCTTCGCTTCCTTGTGAAGGTTGTTGAGAGTGTGGTAGCGTGGCAGTTCCCCCGGTACCTGGATGAAGCTGTCTATTTAGACCCACTCCAGTCTGGCTTCAGGTCTGGATACAGCACTGAAACGGCATTGGTCGCGTTGGTGGATGATCTCTGGAGGACCCGGGGTAGAGGGTACTCCTCTATCCTGGTGTTGTTAGACCTCTCAGCTGCTTTTGATACCATCGACCATGGTATCATCTTGCGCTGGTTGGAGGGCACCGTCTTACGGTGGTTCTCCTCCTACCTCTCCGACCGGTCGCAATCCGTGTTGACAGGGGGGCAGCGGTCGACCCCAAGGCACCTAGTGTGTGGGTTGCCACAAGGGTTGGTCCTCTCACCTCTCCTGTTCAACATTTATAATGTAAAGCCGCTGGGCAAGATCATCCATGGTTTTGGGGTGGAGTTCCATCAGTACGCTGATGATACTCAGCTGTACATCTCTACCCCAGACCACCCCAATGATGCCATGGAGGTGGTGTCCCAGTGCCTGGAAGCCATGCGGGTCTGGATGGGGAGAAACAGGCTTCGACTCAACCCCTCCAAGACTGAATGGCTGTGGCTGCCGGCGTCCCAATATAGCCAGCTGATGCCATTGCTGGTTATTGGGGGCGAATCATTGGTCCCCACGGAAAGGGTGCGCAACTTGGGTGTCCTCCTGGACCCACGGCTGTCCTTAGAGGATCATATGACATTAGGACCAGGGTACTTACAGGACCACCTTCTGCCACCAATTGCCTCCCACCGGCCGGTTCGCTCCCACAGAGAGGGCCTCCTCAGGGTGCCGTCAGCCAGACAATGACTTCTCTGTGGCAGCTCCTACCCTCTGGAATTATCTTCCTCCAGAGTTAAGAACAATTTTCGACCTCTCGACCTTTCGGCAGGCTTTAAAAACATACTTTTTTCAGCTTGCCGGCTTAGCCTGATTCCTGTTAAATATTTTAGTATTTTTAGAGTTTACTATCTATTTTAAATTAATCCGTTTTAATTATTGGCTAATTTATATTTGTTCTTTTTATGAAATTTTAACTTTTGTGTATTTGCTTTTTATTTGGCTGTTCACCGCCCTGAGTCCGCAAGGAGAAGGGCGGTATATAAATCTAAATAAATAAATAAATAAATAAATAAATAAATAAATAAATAAATAAATAAATAAATAAACTAACTAACTAACTAACTAACTAACTAACTAACTAACTAACTAACTAACTAACTAACTAACTCATGGCACAACAAAGGAGAACAAACCCAAATGAAGACTGCTGGTTGAAAGAGGGGTCAAAGAAGCCATCTATGTCAAAATTGAACAGCCCTCTCTCAACAGAGGGGAGGAGTATGACATCATCTATCTCTAGTCTACATGACAGTCATTTCAGCAGTTCCAAGAATGCTCCACACCCATTTGCACTACTCAGATGACCCTGAGGCACAGATAAAATTCCAAGTGGTTCCAACAACTTTCTAAAAGAATGCAAATGACCAGCTGTCTGCAAGGAAAATAAATCCTTCCATTTCCCACCATCCAGTCAGAGCTGAAGAAGCTTCTTGAATGAGAAATGGAAAGTCTTCAAAGAAAAACAAGAAAGTCCAGTTGCCTCTTGAAAAAAGCACCTTTGAGACTATCATGACCTGGATGATTGAGAATCTCCATGGACAAATTAACAAACTTAAACTTGGATAAGTTTCCTTTCAATCTTTTTGAATAGCAAATGCTATATAAAAATAGTTTCAGTCTTAGAGCGTTTGTAAATGATGAATTTCTGTGCAAATTGGTTTTCAAGCAAAATATCACAAAATTTTCAAATGTCTTATGACTGCCATTGTAGAAGAATAAGATTACACACAGACCCACAGAGAAAGACATCCACACATACACACCCGAGAAGGAGAGGGAGGGAAGGAGAGAGAGAGAGAGGGAGGGAGGGAGAGAAGCTAACTATGTTTCTCTTTTATTAATTACTTTTCCTTTCAATGTTCTTTCCAATTTTGAATAAAGATGGAGGAGAAAGGAACAAGAAAATTCTCTCTCTTTTATTAAAAATATAGTCCGTATCTATTTTCTTCTGTCCTGGACAAGCAAGCTCTTTAAATCTATGATGATGGAAAGATGGAGGGATTTCACAGAAAATATTAAGAGAGATTGAATATGATTTACATTTCTTTGGAAGTGCTTTTTCAAAACATATTCATTATGTTTGGATAGGATCAAGTGTCCAGGGCTGATTTTGATTTTTGTTTTATGTTGCCTGGTGCTTAATCTTTTCAATAATTGGCAGAGTAGCTACATTTTAAAAATGCCTGGCAGGGATGGGGGTGGCAGAATGTTATTCATCCTAGAAGCAAACAGGCCTTCCAAACAGCAAATTGAGGGACTGTATAATCTTAGGCAAATAGAACCTTACTTTCAAGATTTAAGATGGTTTGTAACAATATGACACCTTAACTACTTTAAGAATGAACTGCTAATTTCTTTTACAGTTTTGAACAAACTGGCCTAAAGAGTCAGTTTCATTTGAAAACTTACTTGTTTTAGAATAGATCCCCAATGAGTTAAAATAACATGTTCCATATATTAGTAAATGTAAACATAATATCTTACCCTGCTTTTTGCTTTCTGCATTTTTTTATCACTTTCAGCTAACTAATACTTCAAAATGAAAAGCATTTGATTCTGTGCCTTGAAGTTTCGAAAGTCATGTTTAATAGATGATGATTTATATTATACATATGATTTTTATGCATTTGTTCTTTTATAATGCTTTTTAATTATTCTTAGTTACCCCGAGATGGGCAGCTATATAAATTAAAGAAATAAAACTGTAATAAATAACCGAACAAGAAAAGAAGTGAATTTGCATTGGTCCACAATAAAATTGACATTTATGTCTACTGTTCTGCTCCATTATCAATGTCAGCAGCGGTTTAATTTGGGAGAGAGGGTGAGATATACAGTGTGATGCCTGGAAGTGAAGGATGAACAAGTGATTACACTGATATGGATTTTTGAAATGTAGATTTAGTGTTTCAGAAGGTAATGCAATATGTCAGGATTAATCTGGTGCCTTTCCCTAGAGATGATAGAATCTCATAGCATCCATAGCCAAAAGAAGGTACAGGACAAATGGAAAGAGTGAGTGCTGTCTTCTTATGTCTCTTCAGAGAAGTGAAACACTGTTAATATGGCAAGAAGCTTCATTGTAGATTTTGGCTTTAGTCCTCAAATGTTACTAACCCTGCTTGTTCTTTCTCAAAGTGCTATTGAATTTCACGCTATTGGCAAGCAGTTCCACTCTGCTTTTTATGCACATCGCTTGGTTCACACCAGTCACGTCTTTCCAGCCATTGCTATTCCCTCTCTTGTTCACAGTCATGTCACATTGACTCCAGCTCATGTCAGTAAACTCCTGAGCACAGCACGCAGGATCATAGGGGGTGAATTAAAATAAAGGTTAATGTCATTTATAATGGTTGGCTGGTACTTTAAAAAGACCAAGGAGGGAAAGATAGCTTCTGAAGTTTGATATATTTATTACACAACATATCATCAGAGAGAAGTCTCAAGCACAGCTGTCAAAGTTGTCATCGAGGGAAGTGGGATTAAAAGTGGCTCAAACTACAGATGTAGCCAGCAGGGCAGTAACTCACTTCCTGGCTCAAGCTGACATGATCAGAGGAGGAAGAAGTGTTCAATATATATCTACTCTAAAATATGGCATTTCATATCCAGCAGAATCTCCAAAGCTCTAACTTGAAATAAGTATATGTTTAGAAACCAGCTAATAGAAAGGAAATATGTGGGAAACCTTGCATTTTAATTCTCCACTGCTTCATTAATTCATTCATTGCACCTGGAAGCTATAGCTGATCCAATACATGGTCAATACAGTACAGTTCGTGGTACTGGTTGTCATCCATAAAATCCTTCCTGCATGGTCTATTTCCAGTGGTTTCTGCCCACCCTGTGGGAGTGGGAGCGATCCAGATTATTCTATTAAACAATGTTACCTAATGAGCCTTGGTGGTGCAGCAGACTAAAGCACTATTAAGTAACACCAGCTGCCTGCAATTACTGCAAGTTCAAATCTCACCAGGCTCAAAGTTGACTCAGCCTTCCATCCTTCCAAGATAGATAAAATGAGGACCCGGTTTGTGGAGGCAATAAGATGACTTTGTATAAAAAAGAACACCACTTTTTTTTGGGGTGGGGGGGGGGCGAAAGCCCTAGTAAGCATGTATATACAAAAGTATGAAGGCTATTGCTTAACGCATTGTAAGTTGCCCTGAGTCTCCGGAGAAGGGTGGCATATAAATCGAATCAATAAAATAAAATAAAATAAAATAAAATAAAATAAAATAAAATAAAATAAAATAAAATAAAATAAAATAAAATAAAATAAAATAAAATAAAATAAAATAAAATAAAATAAAATAAAATAAATAAATGACATAGCACAATTATACCTCTTGTAGCTCATGATGTTGGAACAGCTTCATCCCAAGATTCACATGGTTCCCACCCTACAATGTTCTGCAAAAAAAAAAAATCTTTTTTTTCAAAATAAGGCTCTGCTCCCAAGCCTAGTGTTAGCTGTTTGTTCAACAGCACATTTTTTTCTCTTCTTGAATTTTTAATCTTTAATCTTTTAATTACATGTTGTTTTGTACTGCATTTGTTCTACGGGAGCCACTAAGTCACTAAGGTTAACCACTCAGTCACTTGGGCAGTCTTCTAAATCTCCTCAAATAAATAAATTTATTTACAGTTCAATGGAGAATACTCTCAAAGAAACTTGCTTAAGATTATGAATAACAAAGTGTGCAACATTTAATGTTTATGTTATGCAATCACGCCATGGATTCACCACTAAAATTAACAACAGGATAGAATGAGGGAAGCAGCATGGACCCAAACATTACAGAGTTCTCTATGCCTTTATCTTACTAGAATTAAGCCATGGGTCTGGTTCTAGCAAGCAGGATATATAATTTCAGAATATTTCTCATTAAAAGCCAGAGTATAGAAGTTGTAATTTTGGATTAGAGAGCAAGTTTAAAACTCTGCTCAGCAAGGCCTGCTCATTCTTCTGAATGTCTTTGCACTAGTAAGTATCTTTGATATGATTCTGCAGATATAATTGTGCTAATTTGTATGTGACAACTATTCGTTGAATTTGCAGCTCCTTTGAAGCATGGAGAAATGTAAAAGGCCATTTCAAAATATTTTTATTTCAAAGGAAAGCCAGCCTAACACAACTTAGCATTCTATAACTGTATCGCTCATAAATTGTAAAATAAATACATAAATAGGTCAAAAACTGCCATCAGATAGATATTACTAGCTCATTAAACAATATAATCCAAGGAACAAACAACACATTTTACAGTATTTATTAAGCTGATTATCTACACTGGAAAGCTGCACATGTGGTTTCCAGCACGTTTCTGCTATTATCTAAAATGCAGCCCAGAAGTCAACAGGGATTTTCAGTTTCAGTTAAAAATTGAAATAGGTGGGATTATAACAAAAAAGTTTAAAAAATATATTAAAATGCATTGCCCAATAAAATAACAGGAGATCCAAACAATTATTTCAAAGGCTCTTAGTATTTTTCTCTACTGTATACTTATGAGTAAGAAAGCAAGTGAGTGAAAAGCTCACACTTCCTAAAGCATCACAAAATAATCAGTTTACCAAATTGCAAATGAGAGACTGATTTTAAATAAGATTGCATGAGGAGGGGCTTCCTAAGAATCCCCCTTCCCTATAATGTTATTAGGATTTGCACATGCTCTGAAGCAAAAATTGAGATGAGCAGATAATTGATGTGTTTATATTTCCATGCATTGTATATGCACAGGTAGGATAGTTGCTGTTCTATATCATTAACCGGCCCCTCATTTATTTTAAATAAAACAGGTTTGTGAAACTAACTAAACATTGAATTATAGCTAAATAAATCTGCGGGTGGCTTTCAAGTGAAGATTTGAGTTCTTCAAAGCTTCAAAGGGAGTACTTCACTTCAATCAGCCTTAAAATAATCTTTCCATGCTGCTCCTCCCTACTGTAGCATTAGGGTACCTATATTTGCAACTGCACTGCACTAAATGCAACCATTTCAGGGCCCTGCCAACACCTTTCCAGTGAATTGAAATGGCCAATCAAATGAAGCAGCCTCTTTGGATGATTTGTCTGGAGGCAGCTTTATTCCTCCATTCAACTGAAGGCGGCTGTACAATGGAAAAGGATATTGCTTCACTCAGGCCAGTTAGAGATGAACAGCTTTCAATTTGGCAGCTACTATCCATTTTGTGCAAATCTAGTCTATTCAATTTTCACTGAATCAGTCTTTGGATCATGAAAAGAAGTCTATTTGAAAATCATTGCTTATTTTCAAAAGGAACTTACCTTCTGGAGTCATTTTTATATGCAGTTAACCCAGATGTTTTTGAGCACTTTATTTAAAGTAACAATGATGTCTTAAAATTCTGCATCATCATGATCCTAGGGCAATATCACATTGTAGTCTAAGTCAGGGTTGTCAAACTCCCAGCCCATGGGCCAGATGTATCACATGCTGGCCATGCCCGTGCCCAGTTTAGCCAAGGGGGGAAAAGTTCTGATAACATCGAATGACCCTGCTGTGATGATGTGAGTTTGACACCCCTGGTCTAAGTGGCTTTTCTCCGGTGCTGCTCTTGGATGATATTTATATTTTATAGATACCAATATTAAGTGCTCATTTGATTTGACAAGTAACTATTTAAATGATTTTACCCAATACTATCAATATAATTTGCTTTGAGGTTTTTCCCACTGCTATCATATTTTATGGAAGTATTAATTTCTTACATTTTTATGAACTGTTATTTATTCCAGTGAGAAAAAAGAATAACAAATATAGTAGAGGTGCTCTGTGTATGAAAGAGAAAAAAATAATTGTGCATGTTCAATCGTTAAAGGGATTTATTCTTAAATTACTATGCTATACACCTAGATCAGTGTTTCCCAAACTTGACCCTTTGAAGATGTATGGACTTCAACTCCCAGCATTCCTCAACCAGCCATACTGTCTGGGGAATTCTGGGAGTTGAAGTCCATGCACCTTAAAATAGCCAAGTTTGGGAAACACTGACTTAGATGAAAGAACATATACAAGCCCTGTTCCAATCCTACATGAATACTTGTGATTTTGGAAGTAAGAAAATAAACAAAAAACATGCACAGAAATTTTGCAACTGGCTTAAAAACTCAAGGATTTGATCAAGAACAGACCATTTTTTTGCAGTTCTTTATCAATGTATGTACATTGTATTTCTCCATTATAGATGTACAGATGCCAGCAAAATTATTAAGGAAGGAATGAGCATTTCTCCCAGTCACTGCACAGATGCAAGAAAGAATCTGTGACAGATTTTATGTTTTATGCTGTGTGATGCCACCATGTGGGAGGTCAGCTTTTTGTCTGCTTTTAAGACATCATCCTATTTCATCTTAACAAATAGACTCCAATACCCTAATGAATGTGTTGATTCATCTTCCCTTAACAGATTTACCCTTGGATAATAGATCTAGTTTTGTTAGCTTTAAAAGCAGCATCCGGCCTGAGCCTTCTAACAACTTAATCAATCACTGATGTTTTCAGCTTCCACTAAGTGTGTTTGGTTTGCCCCTCATTTAACTTAAATCTTTCCTGTGTGTGTATGTGTATGTGCTTGCAGCCAATTCATCAGCAAATTATCAGTCATTTGCATTCATTCAAAGTAAAATTCAAATTCAGATTTATACAAAATAACTTTAAAGATTACAGTATATATATATATATATATATATATATATATATATATATATATATATATATATATATATATTCCAATAATCAATTTTTCTCTCTCTCCCCTCCACTCACCATTTTACAAAGCTTTAGTGTGTGTATGTGTATGTGTATAATACTGTGGTGAAATCCAATTTTTTTTAACTACCTTTTCTGTGGGCATGGCTTGGTGGGTGTGGTGTGGCTTGATGGGCATGGCAGGAGAAGGATACTGCAAAATCTCCATTCATACCCCACTCCAGGGAAAGGATATTGCAAAATCTCCATTCCCAACCCACTCTGGGGCCAGCCAGAGGTGGTATTTGCCAGTTCTTCAAACTGCTCAAAATTTCTGTTACTGGTTCTCCAGAACCTTTCAGAACAAGCACCTGGTATAGTACCACTTTACAAAGCCTTAGTAAACCATACTTGGAATACTGCATCCAGTTCTGGTCATCACAATATAAAAAAGTTGCTGAAACTCTGGAAAGAGTGCAAAGAAGAGCAACAAAAACAATTAAAGGGCTCAATTACTGAAGGCTTTCAAAAAGAATCTGGACAAACATATAGGGGCTTTTCTTGGGGAGAGAGGTTTGGACTAAAAGACCTCAAGGTCCCTTCCAGCTCTATTATTATTACATTCTATTCTCTGCCATAATGAAAATTTATTTGCAGCTTCTGCAAGCATGTTCTTTCCTCAAAGGAAAAAAAAGTGATACGTTATTGTCCTTTAAGACAAGCAATTAGATGTTTTCATAAGATTAGAATGTGCGTGTTTCTTCTGAACTGCCATTTGTGACACATAAACACAGATTGCTCTTTGGTTCTAGGTTCCCAGTGGGGTTTGGTGAACTAATTGTGACTGCTTCTTATTATACCACAAGACAGAAGCCTAATGTCAGCCTGTTCTTCATATGCATCTGAACTAGATTAGGATCTGTGGCAGAATACCAAACAGTTGATTTAGCGGTAAAGCATGATAGTCTATTACTCTCCCTTCACAACTGGGGAATCGTAATTATTTCATTGGGTTAAAATGCCTCATTGAGCTGCAATGCATCAAGGTGTTCTAGTAAAGATAAAAACTAATGAAACCTAAAATGATGAAAATGAAAGATTTTAACAGGAAACATGCAAACCATTTTTAGTTTTATTTCAATTGCCATAGCTCTACAGTTATAGCATTGTTTATATCCATAAACTGGTAGAAGCATTTCTTCTTTTAAAAGAAATACACATTTAATAAAAAATACACACGCACACACACTTTTTTCCCCATGGTTCAGAAAGAAGGCAGGGTGCAAATCATTCAGAATGGATCACTTTTTCCTACATACAGTATGGGAAATGACTGAAGCTCCATGCGAGAAATATTTGTCCTAATGAAGGAAAGGAAAGTGAAAGGGAAGGAAAGTTCTGCTAAGAAAATGAAAAGAGCTACCAATACTTCCAGATTACTTTAGAGTCAGAGGGCATTTCTATATGAGGTGCCTGCCAATTATTAGCAGTTCCGGGCATGAGCTTATTTATTTATTTGTCAAATTTTAAAACTACCCATCATCCTCACAGAGGCAGAATGGAACAATTTGCCATGTCCAACTCTCTGTGGGGCAACTCACTGCAGGACAATTTAACAATTCAATTTAATTATCAAAAATAAATTTTAAAAAACATTTTAATTATTGTCATTCACATTTCATTTTATTCCTCTTTTTGCATCCTTTCTTTAATGATTCTATTCCACCATTTCTTTGATATTAGTGTAACTGTTGTTTTGCAGTGAGTTATCCCACAGTGAGTTGGCCATGGCAAGTTTTTCCATGGTGAGTTGGCTGCGGGGAGATAGATGGCGATGAGTTGGCCATGGTGAGTTGGTTGCAGTGAATTGTCATAGACCCCACAGAGGGATGCTGGGCGGTACAGATTAAATACCAAACAACAAAAACAATTGCCTGAAGTCTGGTTTTATATATTTAATTTTTCATAGAGCCTAACAAATGTAACAAAGGATATGAGTTGATGATGTGTAAACAAATTATTTTAGATGTGTGAAGCTTTATTTCTCCAGAAGCTGTGACAACTTGGGATTCAAAGCAATTCTTTATTCTTTGTTCATAGCATTGTAAAGTTACAGAACTGAGGATGGCTGTAGACTATGGAACTGAGGAGTAACAGTGGTGTTGATGGAGTTCAAATAAAGTTTGTAAATGTGTGTGATTAAACCCACTGATGAATGCATACATTAACACACCATCTGTCAAACTAGCACTCTTTAAATACATTGGAATACAAGTTCCTATCACCCCTGGACAGAATAAACATGATAAGAATTGTAGACCGATGCTTCTGGGAGGAATAGGGATTGCGAAAGCTGTGTTAGTCTCCAAGGCAATAACTAACTGAAATTCTGTGTCCTGCTGATAATTGATTTAAATTATATACCCAAACTCATCAGACTTTCTTGATCCCAAAGGAATATATTTTATATTTATTAAACTCAACTATTGATCTCTTCCTTTGATGAGCTTTATCTCTTTTTTCTTACCGGATTACTATGGTTTTCCCCTGATAAATTAATAAAAGAAAAAAAGAAAACAGTGTGATAAGCCTTAATGTCAACACCAAAATCCTGATAAGACTCCAGATGTTTGCATGAGCTATCTTTTAAAATTAAAATCAAAGCATCATTTTAAATTTCTCATAATACCTTGATGGGCCAACTGAAAAATGGAAACAGGCTCCTAGCTCATTGTTCCCTTATTAAGAGATGGGACAATCATATATGGGTTGAAAAAAATCTGGCTGACAACCAGATCCAAGATTGGTGCAAATAATTAATGTAGAAATGCCATAATGATTCTTCTGGTTTAAGTAATAGCATAATAATAGCAACTTGAGAAGCTAGATAAAAACTAAATCTCAATTCAACCCTGAAGATTCAGCCTTAGTTTGTAAAATTAAGGAGCCTGTGTAGCGTAGGGGGATAATGCCTCCTACTAAAGACAGCAATTAACACCAGCTGCCTGTAATTTCTGTGAGTTCAATCCTAGCCAGGCTCAAGGTCGACTCAGCCTTCCATCCTTTCTAAGGTGGGTAAATTGAGGACCCAGTTTGTGGGGGCAATAAGCTGACTTTGTATAAATATACAAAAGTATGAAGGCTATTGCTTAACGCATTGTAAGCCGCCCTGAGTCTCCGGAGAAGGGCGGCATATAAATCAAATTTTTTTAAAAAATGAAAAAGAACAGCTGGTATTAATGTTATTTTAGGAGCCAAATAATTCCATGACTTTTGTTTTTGGTTACAGATATCTGTAATTCAGGTTGAACTGTGAAGTTCTTGATGCTCTCTGAGCTTGCTTGTTTGCTTGCAGGACTTTCATTATCCAACTAGGGAACAGAATCAGAATAGAGCTGGGAGGAACCTTGAAGATCTTTTAGTCCAGTCCCTCCTGCTGAAGCAGGAAACCCTATACCTTTTCAGACAGGTACTATAGCTGTCAAATCTTTTCTTTAAAAAAAAAACTCCAGTGATGAAGCATCTATAAGTTCTGAAGGCAAGCTGTTCCACCAGTTAATTGTTCTCATTGTTAGGAAGTTTCTTCTTAATTCCAGGTTGTTTCTCTCCTTGATTAGTTTCCATCCATTGTTTCTGTTCTTGCCTTCTGGTACCTTGGAAAATAAGTTGACCCCTCTTCTTTCTGGCACCCCTTCAAATACTGGAATACTGCTATCATGTCACCCTAGTCTTTCTTTTCTCAGGATCTAGAGAATTTCTCTAGATTTCTTTTCTCTAGAATTCCTGCAACTGTTCTTCATACGTTTTTGCCTCCAAGCCTTTCATTATCTTAGTTGCTCTACTTTGCACTTCTTCCAAAGTCACAGAGTTTATACATATATGATGATGATAATGCACCAGCAGTGCAAGTGAGTGTTTTATATATAACTGCTTGCCCTGCCAGTAATCGAAGCTGATGTGGTTTTCTTCTTAATTAGGGTATAATTTTTTGCCTGATTGTTTGTTTGGTATTAATTAAGTGCTTACCTGGGTGTTGGCTGCAGGAGAGGCTGTGGGTTTTGTTTTGTTTTGGTTTTTGTTTTGTTTCATTCTTAGATTTTTTACTGTTTCTACAAAATAAACCACATTTATACATCATTTAAATAAATCACATTGACATATTTGCATATATAATGGGCTGGTCACATAGCAGGAAGAACTGATGGCAGAGGGACCAAGGCAGTCACAGAATGGATGTCACTTGATAAAAAGCATCGAGGAAAGTGACCTAAAGTAAGATGGATCAACGACATCAGCAAATATTGTGGGCCCAATTAGCAAAAGAAAGCTCAGGACCATATTGGTTGGAAACATATGGAAGAGGCCTTCATCTTGTAGTGGATAAATAATAGCTAAATGATGATATTTGCATAACATCTAAATAATCCACATTTACACATTATTTAAACAAACCATATTAAGACATCATTTAAGTAAACCACATTAACACACCATTTAAATAAATCACATTTATACATTTATCCACTATTTAAATAAACCACATTTACACATCATTTAAAAGACATAATAATAAAAAAAACTAGGCAAGAGAAAAGACCAGAAACATATTCTCTCCAGCAGTCAATATCTAGATAAGCACAAATTTAACACCAGGCAAAAAATCAAGCAGAAAAGAATAACCTAATCAAGGAGGCCAAATTAGATAATCTGCGGCCACCCAATTCCAAAGTGGTTTTTAGTAGCTTCACAACTTGGGGGGAAAAAAGTGCATGTGTGTGTGTGTCAGTGGTGGGTTTCAAAAATGTTTACTGTCGGTGTGGCTTGGTGGGAATGGCAGGGAAAGGATACCAGGGGTGAAATCTAAAATTTTTTGCTACCAGTTCTTTGGGCGGGGCTTAATTAGTGGGCGGGGCTTGGTGGTAAGATGACTGGGTGGGCGTCACCAAGTCAATGTCACTTCTTTGCCCTTTTTTAACCTACAAAACACAACTGGTTCACCCCCAATGTAAAAGCAGCTGTGCTAGACCCAAAATGGCCCCCGCAACAAGCAGGAACTTCACACAGCCCCAAAAAGCCCCAAAAAACAACTTTCACACTTTACACACACACACAACACAACACAACACAACTGGCTCACCCCCAATGTAAAAGCAGCTGTGCTAGACCCAAAATAGCTCCTGCAACAAGCAGGAACCTCACACAGCCACAAAAAGGCCAAAAAACCAACTTTCACACTTTACACACACAAAATTCCACATACAGCTTTGTGAGATTTTGTGTGTTTGTGTAGTTAGCGTGAAACACTGCAGAAACATACTAAATCTCAGAAAGCTGCACAAATATTATTTTAATTTATTTTTATATAAAAGCAGCTAAATTTAAAACTTCCTAAACTTTAAATGGCTAGGTCTAAAAAAAGAACAACTAAAAAAATCCCCAATTAACTATTTTTTTTTAAACTCCCAAAGGGGAAAAAAACTTACCCAATAGAACAGGAGTCTCCAACCTTGACAACTTTAAGACTTGTGGACTTCAACTCCCAGAATTCCTCAGCCAGCTTTGCTGAGAGTTGAAGTCCACAAGTCTTAAAGTTGCCAAGGT
Organism: Masticophis lateralis; assembly: GCA_030761175.1. Lineage (NCBI taxonomy): Eukaryota > Metazoa > Chordata > Lepidosauria > Squamata > Colubridae > Masticophis > Masticophis lateralis. The sequence continues at coordinate 307,173,078 of JAUDYJ010000001.1, read as the reverse complement.
TGGAGATCCCGGCAATAGAACATGGAAGGCAGGCAGGCAGATAGAGCTGCTCACCGATGAGCTTGATTGAAGGCAGGGAGATTCAGTTGCTTGCTGATGCAATGGATTGCAGGTATTACAGCAAGTGAAGCAAGGCAGGCGTTGCAACCAGCAGCTAAGGTAAGCAAGCTGGAGGCGGGGTTGTGTGTGTGTGTGAGGGATTTTTGCTACCGGTTAGCAGGCAATTCAGCTGGGATCATCAGAGCTTGGCTCGTAAGAGCCATTTAAAAGAAAACAAAGGCTCTGATGATCCCATGGATCAGCTGGGCATGGGGGGCAGGGGCAGGGATTTTTGCTACCGGTTCTCTGAACTGCCCACTACCATCGCTACCTACTCACCCAAGCCAGTCCGAATCAGAAGCATTTCACCCCTGAAGGATACGGTAAAATCTCCATTCCCACCCCACTCCAGGGAAAGGATAATGCAAAATCCCCATTTCCTCCCGATCAGTTGGGACTCAGGAGGCAGAGAATAGATGGTGGCGGGGCCAGTCAGAATTTTTACTACCAGTTCTCTGAACTACTCAAAATTTCTGCTACCGGTTCTCCAGAACTGGTCAGACCCTGCTGAAACCCACCTCTGGTGTGTGTGTGTGTGTGTATGTATGTGTACCCTGTTTCCCCCAAAATAAGACATCCCCTGATAATAAGCCCAATCAGGCTTTTGAGCGCATGGCAATAAGGCCAAGCACTTATTTCAGGGTTCAAAAAAATATAAGACAGGGTCTTATTTTTGGGGGAACACAGTATACACACACACACACACACACACACACACACACACACACACAAGATGACATATATTCATCATATTACAGAATGATGGATTTTATATACTTGCTGGAGTACCTTGTATTTATTACTTACTGTTGTACTGTTTTATTGTGACTGTGCATCTTGCCTATTCTACCCTACATTGGGTCAGATGAAGCAGTATTAAAACTTTATAAATAAAGAAATAGCTCACTTGTTTCACTCCAAAATGCAATCCTATGATGCAATTAGATTATTGAAGGTTAAAAAAAAGGAAGAGTGATCCAAGAAGATAACCTACAGATTAAAGCTTTAAAAGGTTTAATCATGCTTAGTAAGTACTGTAGAACAGTAAGATTTATCTCCTGCAAATGAGTTGCTACCAAGAAAATTAACATTAACTTTGGGATTACATTGACTAATAAAAGCTCTAAATTATTTTGGAATAATTTTGTGATTCTTCTGGATTAAATTAAAAATAACTTGTTAAGGTGGGATAAATTGCTGTCACTGTTGGGTAGAATTTCTTAATTATGATAAATTGTTTTACCTAAGATTTTTTTTTCCAGATATTACCACTGATGTTTCATTTAAAAAATGGAAAAAGGATATTTCTAATGTGTGGGAAAGGTGATGGAGGTGGGGGAGATGGATTTTTTTAAAAAATATTTCTTGCACCTCTTTTCCTTTCTTTTTATTCTTCTTAATTTTTGTTTATATTTGTATTTTAACTCGCAATAATTCTGATTAAACATTTTTAAAAGGAAATCGACAGATCAACTATTCAAAAAGAAGTATGGATCATGTATAAAGAATCTAACTGGATACATGTTTTAAATCTAGAGCACATGTGAATGAGACAGAGAGAGACAGAGACAGAGAGAGAGACAGAAAGCCTTCTATGGTATAGATATACAATCTTACAATGACGAGGGTAGTTTATATTACTTTCTGACAAACTTTAGGTTTCATCTGATGATATTCAGTACTGCATTGTCTTCTGTCAGGCAATTCCCATGCAAAAGTACATGCTGCATAAACAATATAAAAGCAAAGTAATGGATAGCAAACAACCATAAAAATACAAATACAAATATTTCCTATCCATCAGTTCACACATTCCCTCACCAAATGCTCAAATCATCTGGCCTAATTATCCAAACTATGAAACTGTTTTATGGCTTATTTGGGAATGAGTGTCCCATCGCTACACATTTAACTTTTTCGGAACAGAAAATTGTTCTCCATTGGGAACTCATGGACCAATCCAAGCAATATTATGTTATTGTTCTCATGTTATTGTTATGCTATATGCCTGGCTTATATAACACCAGCCCCACCAGTAACATGGTACACATAGAGAGGAAGGGAGATTGAAATGAAAATGTTGATGCAGTATGTTGATGCAATTTGCAGTCCATGCGGATTTGCCATTTCTGCATATCAGCCTTTCCTTGCTGGAACCATACAAGATGTATGCATGGTTTAAGTATACTACCTATACTTGGGTATACTACTATGCAAATTATTATGATGATCATTGCTGGGTGGGAAATTGGGGAAAAAAGGAAGTTGGAAGAGGGCAGAAACAACCTTTTTCCAGTTCAAAAAAGTGCAATATAGAGATTCATGTTCCAGCCAAGCATTATAAATCCATAAGAAATCTCAGAATCTGAGAATAACTGTATTGGAATTGTTTTATAAGCCATTAAGTCCAATCTCTTGATCAGTGCAGGAATCCACATTAATGTGTTTCTTACACACACACACACACACACACACACATGCACACAATTTTATTTATGATTAAAACCGCATACAGTAGTAAAACACTGTTATATTGCATCAAGAGCTAGTTCCATCAAAGGCATCATATTGAATGATCAGTTGTCATCAGTGGTGGGTTTCAACTGGTGTGACAACAACATGCACAGGCTTTGTGTGCACTCTGCGTAAGCACACTGCATTTCAGAACATCTGAGGTGCGGCAATCTGCTCTGTCACGCCTATCAGCTGGGCTAAAAACAAACTAATATAGGTAGGTATAGCACAGAGGCTGGCGAGAGGGCCCAGCTGACGGTCGGAGCAAACCGGTTGGCTCTCAGCTCACCATCGGAGTTAACAGCTCGCCCAAACTGGGACAACCGGTAGAAACCCACCACTGGTTGTCATACTTACACACCAGCTACATAGAAGCTGACTACCCAAAGAACTATGCAATATTTTACATTAAAAGAAATAGAATGACATAAAATTCATCTCATCTCCCAGGTTAATCCTGCAGCACAAGGCTATTGTATTTTAATGGAAGTCCTTATGAAAAAGGCAAAATGTGATGTATTGTTTAAATTCCCTTGAATTTATATTGGCAACTCCTCTTGTCCAGGGGAATGCATCCACTGCCTCCCTGTGTAACTGAACTGCACTTCTAGAAGCACGAAGCCGAGAAAACCAGCCTGAAGATGACGAATGAGACTTCATTGAAACGTCGCCAAGACACTTCCAATTTTACGCGGGAGAAAACCCGAACAACCAAAGACCTACATACAAACACCCGCGAAAACCTCAGAAAATATATATATATAAGGTAGCATAGATCTGATTGTATTAAATTATTTTTTATGAAGTTTCCCACAATGCACAGTGGTCACACTATTTTTTTAATCATAGGAATGTGATTAGAAAAGTTCATTGGCATCCTTCAGTCTCAAGAGACTCTGGTATCGTGCTCTGGAAAGAGGTCCTAAAACAGCATTTGGTGTGAATAAAAAGGCCAATTCGAGAGTGGCAATCCTTTCCACACTGAGGGCAGATACATTCTTCCCCTGCCCAGCCCCCAGATTTTGCTGGTTCCGGGACTGCCTCTTTGCCTCAGCCTGCCCAACAAGTGTCTCTTTGAATTGGAGAAGGCCGTGCTGCGCCTTTAGCCTCCAAGCTGGGAAACCTTGATTGGAGGTCAAGGTTTCCCAGTTGTTGTCCATTCACAGGGCCTTTAGGTCCCTCTTGCATATATCCTTATATTGCAGCTGTGGTCTCCCTCTGAGATGCTTTCCCTGCACTAATTCTTCATACAGGATATCTTTTGGAATCTGACCATCAGCCATTCTCACAAAATGCTCCAGCCAGTGTAGACATCGCTGTTTCAATAGTGTATACATGCTAGAAATTCCAGCACGTTCCAAGACTGCGCTATTTGTCCTGCCAGGTGATGCCAAGAATTCATCAGAGGTAGCACATATGAAAGGTGTTCAACTTTCTCTCCTGCTGTGCATAGAGGGTCCAAGACTCACTTCAGTACATGAGTGTGCTCAGGACGCAGGCTCTATAGACCTGGATATTTGTATGTTCCGTCAGCTTCTTACTAAGCCATACTCTCTTTGTAAGTCTGGAAAATGTGGAGGCCACTTTACCAATACATTTATTCAGCTCAGTATCTAAAGAGAGAGTGTCAGAGATAGTTGAGCCGAAGTACACAAAGTCATGGACGACCTCCAGTTCTTGTCCAGAGATTGTAATACAGGGAGGTGAATCCACATCCTGACCCATGACTTGTATTTTTTTCAAGCTCATTGTTAGTCCAAAGTCTTGGCAGGCCTTGCTAAAACTGTCCATAAGTTGTTGAAGGTCTTCAGCAGACTGAGCAGTGATGGCAGCATCATCAGCGAAGAGGAAATCCTGTAAGCATTTCAGCTGGACTTTAGACTTTGCTCTCGATCTAGAGAGATTAAAGAGTTTTCCATCTGATCTGGTCCAGAGGTAAATACCCTCTGTTGCAGTTCCAAAAGCATGTTTCAGCATGACAGCAAAAAAGATCCTGAATAAAGTTGGCATGAGGACAGAAGCCCTGCTTCACTCCACTTCGAATATCAAAGGAATCTGAAATTAACCCACCAAAAACTACAGTGCCCTTCATTTCCTCATGAAAGGACCTGATGTTTAGGAGCTGAGGTGGACATTCAATCTTGGGGAGGATTTTATAAAGGTCATCCCTGCTAACCAAGTCAAAAGCCTCTATAAGATCTATGAAGGCTATGAAAAGTGGCTGTCTTTGTTCCCTGCATTTCTCCTGCAATTGTCTAAGGGAAAATACCACGTCAGTGGTGGACCTGTTGGCTCGAAATCCACACTGTGATTCTGGATAGACTCTCTCTGCAAGCACCTGGAGCCTCTTCAGTACGACATGGGCAAGCAGCTTCCCTACAATACTAAGAAGAGCGATACCACGGTAGTTGTTACAGTCACCCCTGTCACCTTTGTTCTTGTAGAGCGTGACAATATTTGCATCCTTCATGTCCTGTGGTACTCCACCTTCCCTCCAACAAAGAGAGAAGATTTCATGCAGTTCACTGGGGATGTTCTCTTTGCAGCACTTCAGAACTTTGGCAGGAATGTTATCTTTCCCGGGAGACTTGCCAGAGGCAAGGGAGTCCAGGGCTGCATTTAGTTCTTCTAAAGCTGGTTCACTGTCAAGCTCCTCCAAGACATGCAGGCACTCAGTGTTATTTAATGCTTCTTCAGTTACCACATTTTCTCTGGAATATGACTAAGAGTAGTGCTGTACCCAGAGGGCCATCTGCTGTGCTCGGTCCTGGATAACCTCACCTGTAGCAGACTTCAGAGGGGCAGATTTCTTCTGTGTTGGACCTAAAGCCTGCTTGATGCCATCATACATCCCCTTGATGTTGCCTGAGTCTTTTAATTTAATTTAATTTAATTTAATTTAATTTAATTTAATTTAATTTAAGGACTTCTTTCTTATTCCTATCCACTGATTTTGGTATCATTATGCTCAATTGTAGGTTCTAGTATATAAATTATAATATAAATATAAATTTAATAAAATAAATAAATAAATAAATAAATAAATAGAAATTTTCACACTTTTTCCATTTTACATGGTCCTCATAAATAAAGGATATATATATATATATATATATATATATATATATATATATATATATATATATATATATATATATATATATATGTGCACAGATCTGATTGAATTATTTTTTATGAAGTTTCCCACAGTGCACAGTGGTCACACTATTTTTTAATCATAGGAATATGATTAGAAAAGTTATGGACATGCTTAAAATGCACCCAAATGGAATAATCAGCAATCACTACGCTAAATGAATTTTCTCTTCTCCCTAATATAATTTCCTTTCCTTTGTAGAACTACACACATTTATTTTTCAGAATAAAAAGACAGATGCCATGCTTATCCAAAGTTACTCTGAAAGGAACCTGATAGAGATAAGGTAAGGAAAACAAATGGCATTGTCACATAAACTGGAAAGCAAAACGATACGTTGTGCTCAAATGTCGTGGTGCAGGATCTTGAAAATTTAACCTTTGTATAGATTATTCATGGGAACATATGCTTAGAAAATTTTCTCATTGTGTCAGAAGATTGCTAATAATAATCTCTCTGGTGAAAAATACATAATCACTCATTTATAATTCTTATCAAAATGAATTTTAAAAAAAGACTTCAGTCCTTCCTTCCCAAAAATGGCTTGAACATAAATCTGGCCAGTCTAAGGGAATGACACAATTTTGGATTAACTTTTCAAATTCTATTCCCCTATCATCACTAAAACAGAAAACAACATTACTTTTTAAAGTTGTACCATATCTAAAAAAACAAAAACCCTCAAAAATGTAGAATGATTTTTTTTCCTGCTGTAATCATCTGTATGTTGAATCAGAATGCAACAGGTGTCTCTGACTATGGATTGAGAGGACCAGGAGATCATGACTGCTCCTCCATTGCCTCCGCAGTTGATTGCAACCCTGTTCAATGCTCTACTGCAGGGGTGTCAGACTTGATTTTATTGAGGGACCACATTAGGGGTATATTTGACCTTGTGGGGACAGGTTGGGCATGACCAGGGTGGGTGTGGCCAGCTCAATGTCACTCATGTCAGGGGTGCCTGTGGTGGCCTGAGTACTCTGCAAGCAAAACCGGGCTCTTCAGTTTCAGCTGCAATGGCCTCCTACAACCATCTACCAGCAAAAACAGAGTTGGGAGTGCTGCCCATGGCCCTTGTAAACTTCATTTTCAGCTCTGTTTTCCCTGACAAAGGCACCACAGGCTGGTCTTTCACTGTGTCTAGGGCAGCCCATGGGCCAGATCTAAGCACCCTCTGGGCCTTGAGTTTGACACCCCTGCTCTAATGCAACAGGCGATCTGTTGCTGTAATTCATTTTGTTCAACTTGAGGCATCCATCACTTTATTTTGATGAAGGGATCCTTCTTAGCTCCTTTCTTATTTTCCTTCTTTCCCTTCTTTTTTCATTTAGGTGAAGCAACAAACCATGCAAAATACAGCATTTGGTGTCTCTGAAGTGTATAGATGAAAATGTACAGTAGCTCTTTTTTTTTAAAAAAAAGAATAGAATAGAATTCTTTAATGGACAGTTGTGATTGGACACACAAGGAATTTGTCTTGGTGCATACGCTCTCAGAGTACATAAAAGAAAAGATACATTCATCAAGAATCATAAGGTACAACACTTAATGATAGTCATAGGAAATAGTCAATATAAATTGTAAGGGTACCAGCAACAAGGTTACAATAATACAGTCATAAGTGGGAGGAGATGCGTAATAAGAATAATAATAAGATTAATAATAATGCAGACTTAGTAACTAGTTTGTCACTGTTGAGGGAATTATTTGTTTAGAAGAGTGATGGCTTTCAGGAAAAAAAACTGTTCTTGTGTCTAGTTGTTCTGATGTGCAGTGCTCTATACCATCGTTTTGAGGGTAGGAGTTGAAATACTTTATGTCCAGGATGCAAGGAGTCTGTAAATATTTTTACAGCCCATTTTTTGACTCGTGTAGTATACAGGTTCTCAATGGAAGGCAGGTTGGTAGCAATTGTTTTTTCTGCAGTTCAACATTAGAGAGCATTTCACCGACGCAGCCTTTGCGGCGCCATCTTGGGCCATTTAAACACTAAGTCAGAACCATCATAGAATGTTTTTAAGAAGAGATTAGACAATCATTTGAGATCGAAATTGGACAGCCATTTGTCTGAAGTGGTATAGCATCTGCTGTTTGAACAGAGGATTAGATTAGAAGACCTCCAAGATCTCGCCAACTCCGTTATTCTGTTAAAATAAATCCATTAATCCCGATGGAGCTCACTTTCTATCTATTGCCAGAGAATGCAGAGAAACACATATCTATGCATTAACATGTAATATTAAAGCAATTTAGAAAAGAGATGTTTGTTGGCAATTGGTTAGATCTCTGTGTGAAGTCCTTGCAATGCATGAAGAAAAAATTCTCAGTGGTGGGGAAAATCTCTGCCTTGGGTATTAGAAAGCTGTGAACTGCCAGAGAAGGCAATTGTTGTACAAGGATAAGATTGCCAATGGCTGTACTTGACAGACTCTTAGAACATGGAAAGCGTTGATCCATTTGCCCAGTATTCTGGCCAAATAAGAGTCCCTGGAAACCCACAACTATTATTATCACTTTTAAAATTATAGAAATTAATGTAAAGAAAATAGATCAGAAGATTGATGTATAAAAAGTCTATCAGGGAGAAATTTATAAAGAACATAGGGTAAGGAGTAGTGAGAAACACATTTCCATGATGTCAGTAACAGAAAGTTTTATATATATATATATATATATATATATATATATATATATATATATATATATATATATATATATATATATATATATATATATATATTCAAGAAGCTGAGTTTAGCAGAACATGGGGAATATTCTAGAAAACTGGTCTGCTCTTTCATCTCTTCATTATCATTCAGCCTTGGTGTTCTGTTATTCCATTTCAGTGTTCTACAATGCTTTTACAAGCACAGTATGAGGAAGAAAGATTAGATAAAATCACATACCGATCACAGCTTCTCTTGTTACCAAGTTTTAGGGCTAAAAAGGCCTGTTTTTCCTCCTTTGGGAAAGAGTTTTAAGTGCTTTTTGCACACAGTTTCTAAACTCTCGGTGGTTATCTTCACTTCCAGCCAAGACTGCTGAGAGCTGGCTGAGAGAAAAATGCAAGTAACAAGTCTCAAGAATATCAGGTAGAATTTCTTTATCTGCCTCTTTTAGTATCAAGAAAATAGTAAAACAGTAAGCAATAGACCAGAATAAGAATTGTTACCACATATTATTTCTTGCACAGGGGTATAAAAAGTGTACATGTGTCACATTAAATAATGGAATGAAGGGAAATGTAACACATATAAAATATTTATTGGTTTCCTTTCAATCAAAAGAGAAATAAGTCAGCACCTGGGCTTTGCCAGGAATATGCTGGTACAAAGTGAAAAAAAGAAATACTTTAACTTCTTTAATTTGGAAATGTGGCATAGCAACCAATAGATAAAGTAAATAATACTGTAAGATCTTTATTTTGGGGGAGAGAGAGAAGGAGAGAGAAAGAGAGAGAGAAGGAGAGAGAAAGAAAGAGAAAGAAAGAGAAAGAGAGAGAGGGAGGGAGAGAGATGCATGCATAGTTATAAATGAGAAAAAGAATTGCTCATCCTTTCCATATACAAGTAAGATACACTCATTTACAGATGCCTGGCAGGGTGCAGAATGTCATAAATTAGCATCTTTACCATTTGCCACATGAGGCATGCATGAAGCTTTACATAAACTGCTAGTTTCAACAACTATATTATGAGGAGAACTTGAGGGCTAGTAAGTTATAGAGAGCTGTGCAGCAGCAGGAATGATTGATTCAGCGAAATTAAGGGAAATGAAATGAAATAAAGAAAATTGTCATCTGCTTTTTTTTGTTTACTTTTTTAGAACAAGGTGAACACAAAGGAAGATACTTCCTACTTGATCATATATATCTGGAAACTCAAAGCAGATTCAGAGGACTCCATGACTGCTCATATTTTGCTTACCATTTCAAAATGGATTGATTACTTCTAGTTCCTTAAACAATCTTGAATACCATGTTACCAGGAAATATGCCAAATTCTTGTATTATACATTATATACATTATACACTGTTAGAATAAGAAGTACAGAGAAATGTCTTTTCAATACCTGGGAATTCTTCAGGCAAAACAACTGAGAGAGAAAAAGAGAAAATTAAAATTACTGAGGATTAAAAGATTTCATTACGCTGAAGGACATAATAAATATACAGAAAGTAAATGGGATTTGGGGAAAGCTGGAAGGATTCAGTCTTTTTCCAGCCATACTACATAGTGGCTCCTGTTCCTATTGCACATCAGAAAAAGTCCAAATTTTTCAGTGATACCTCTGGCTGTGCAACAAGGAATGCCAGGTTCTGGCCAGATGGGGCACATTCCCAAGAGTGCTGCATCCCAAGCAAAAGGCAACGCTATTCACAGGTTTTCCATGCAGAACACTCATGCTGACAACACTCTCACTACTAAATGAGGGGATGTCACAAAGACATCTGCTCCAGCACAGAACATTTCCTGTGAGCGCTGCTTGAGATGGTGCTCATTTATCTGAGTCTGCCAAGAACAGCAGATACTCCCTTGCCAATCCACAAGATGCATGGGCAATGATTTCCGTGAGAACATTGAAAGATCCATCTGACGCAGCTTGTGTGGAACAGAATCAGCACTTTGAGCATTAAAACTTATCCATCCATGAGACACTCAACACGTTTTTTTGGCAAGTGATTCTTGACCACATTTGATAAACCAGAACTTTGAAAAGTGATAATATCACCACTTAGACATTCCAGGACTGCAAAATGCTCTAGTGATCCCAGACACACATATGTGTTGACATTCTTGAGAAGGACACTTGAAATAACAAGTATCAGTTCTATTGTACTTTGAATTGTCACCAGATGTCCAGCTTCAATAAAGTAATAAATTGTATAATGTATAAAAAGAGAGACTTTCAGGAGGCAAGCCTTTTAGGTCGGAAAGCTTCTTCCCTTCACAAAATTCCCTCTGTTGATCATCATTCAGTATGAAACAGAAGGCATCACCCACCACTTTTTTTTCAGAGAATTTCAGTTCAGCCCAGGTAAAGAAGAGAATTGTAATTTCCCATATTGATGTTCATGGCAAAGGTTATCAGTGCAGGTTGGAAAATATCTAGTTAGTTCCCACTGTTGCCAGGCACAGAGTATCTACACAATCTCACATCTTCACTCTTTGGGGGATCAGCTCTTACAGTCAATCAACCTGAAGTACTTTCACTTTCTCACTGGGAAAAATACAAGTCTGTCATAATATCTATTGTCAGAGGAAAAAAGAAAGAGTCCCACTTAAAACTGTCATGTAGGCAAGATAAGGCCTATGGACTTATATTTCCTGGCTCCTGCTACAGAGTGTCACAATATATGCTATCTATCTATTTATTTATTTATTTATTTATTTATTTATTTATTTATTTATTTATTTATTTATTTATTTATTATTTATTTATTTATTTATTTATTTATTTATTTATTTATTTATTTATTTATTTATTTATTTATTTATACATACTTATATACCCCCTTCTCCCCAGGGGGACTCAGGGCGGTAAACAGCCAAATTTAAAACACATATAGTACAAAAGTTAAGAGAAACTAAAATAGATTAAATAATGGCATTACCAATTTAAAATCCAAATCTGCACAATCAAAAGATCCCAATTTAAAATCCAACATCGATTAAATTTAAAAAATTTTAAAAACCCATTAAAACCATTTATGCTAGGCCAGCTAGTTAAAAGAGATAGGTCTTCAGGGCCTTTCGGAAAGCGTTGAGGTCTGGAATCAATCGTATCCCAGGAGGTAGCTACTGATGACAGAGATCAGCATAACTGCTGGCAGCACCTACCAATTTTGTCAATCTTTTATAAAAGATTTCCTGGTGGTCTCCATCCAAGAATTAAAATCACAGGAAACCTCTTTTGAACTGACAAAATCATCATGTCCTTTTAACTCATAATGTATTGTTCTTAAATAATTAAATATTGTCTTTTCCCCAAACAATATATGTTTGGGAACATTCTACATAAAACATAGTGTTGGTATTTGTCTCAGATTAACAACATTTTTATTTTAAACATTTGCAAAAGGGATACACTTAAAACACTGTTTTCACTTTTGCTCTCTCTTTGGCAACTGATACTCAAATCTGAGATCTCTATTCAAAAATGGTAACAAAGTCTTCTGAATTTATGACTTCATAAAAATAGGTGGTAGCAGGTGGCTGACCTTGTCAAGGTTTGAAGGTCAACGGGGTCAATTTTAGTTACTACTTGGATTTGAGACATCAGTAAACATCAGGACTAGACTTGAAGGCTAAAAGCATCCCTCAAGAAGTAATTATGAACTCCTCCAGATTGCTGTCAAGAAAATAACTTGGGCATTTCTCTAAGCTTTGATCTCAACTAAATGAAATAGTGAAGCTTGCCATAATGGAGAAAACTTCACCAAAGAAACTGCCTGTCTGCTCAATCTGCTTTCCTGCAGTTGACCGACGATGGGCAACTTCAAAGCCCCTCTCTCTTTTCTTACAGTTTATCCATAAACATTCCTGGATAGTCCCTCCAATATAAGACACTTCCAAATACAAGGCTGCCAACCTACCAACCTTTGTGGGTGGGGTGGGGAAGAATGGTTTACTATGAAATAGGACACAAGGCTCTTCTGGAATTCCTTTGTGCAGCCTGAAAAGAAAAAGCCAAGTGTTTAGAGTTACCTCAGCACAGAATGAGCTAAGGATGTAATTGTAGGCACTCTTAGTAGAGAGAAAACCCAGTTCACTTATCAGTAAACATACTTTGGATTATTGCGTTCCCACTGGGGTGGAGAAGGCTGGGCCTATTGTTTTTAGAAACAGTCAAATCTGAGAGGGAAAAAAAAACATGATGCAAGTAATTAGGGTTTCCTGGCCATGAGGCTGATTTCCTCAACCATTGTTTGTAATCAGGCAGGAAACCTCTTGGCACAAGTTCCGCAGAAGCCCACCAGGTAATTGTGTCAGCTTTATCACTTCCTGAGCAAATGTGTATAGGATGTAGCTATACAAACAATCACATTTTTCAGCTAAGCTCCCTTTCAGAGCAGAAGATGAGTGAGAGTTTAACATTTTGATGACTGCTTCAATATAATCAACTGGCTGGAAATCAGCCAGAAGACTAACGGGCAACAAAATGGACAGACTGGTGAGGCTGTTATTTAGTTTTTAATGAGGAAAAAAAAAAGAAGGCAAGAGACTGTATGCCAACTGGCATTTCCAACATACAGTCTCCTTAATAAGGACTGAACATTGTGACAGAACTTGCAATTTTTTTTTCTTTAAAAAATGGTTCTGGCTTTTTGAAAGAATTTTTCAAAAGAAACAACACAGTGATCTGGATTTGGATTTTAGCCATTTCCACTGAGCAAATTAAATACTTATATCTGATTTCCAGTGCCCCGTGATGCAGATATGGCAGGGTATATTAAATGTTCAACATACAATTGTGAGGGCATCAGCCCTGTGTGACTGCAGGCATGAACTGGTGATCTGCAGCCTTTAGACTAATTATATGTGGCTCTTGGACTAATTTCAAAAACACTTTGTAAGCAATCAATTCAGATCTCTGTCAGAAACAATCTGTCCCTTCTGCATGAGGAAGAAGAGAGAAAACAATGAGGGAGGGGATGCTGGAAAATGGGGAAGGAAAACAGAGGAAAAGAAAATAGTGCCTTTTTGTTTTATTTTAGCCTAGGCATTGCTTGAACCAGCACTTAATGGTATGCAACACAGCCCCCACCAGATTACGCCTTTAGAATGTGTGCTGCCTCCAATATTTTAAATATATAATGAATCAAATGAAGACCCCCATTTGTCCTTATTGGAGTGGATTAATGATCTAGTCTAGTGTAACTTTCTGTCTCATGACAGGTTAAGTCAAAGTTCCAAGTTTATAAAGATGGTGGCCAAATCTATAAACAGTATTGTGGAGTAGCATCTGATATGAAAAAAGCAAAGCAAATGAAAAAGAACAACAACCGTAACTGATGATAGAACTATGAAATCCATTTTTTGAGTACAAAAATTGCAAAGTGTTTTATATAACAGTGCTGATAACAGTAGCAATACTGCTAACACTATACAATTTTGGTACCACAATAAGAATGACTGCTTCCTATTGTAATAACCTGTATTTTATATTATGATCTTTAAAGTAGATCCTCTATATACCAGCCCTAACAGCTAGAGTTTAGGTTCATGATCACCAAGAAAGAACCTTTGTTATACTGACAACATAGCTGTAACATACATTTATCAGATTCAGCAATGAGCCAATATGAATATATGCTTCAGGAATCAGATTGCTCTTATCTATTTTTAACACAGTCTAAACTTATTTTTCTTCTAATCATTTATTATTTTTTATCTTAATTATTTACTATTTTATTTACTTATTTATAGGTAGTCATCAAGTTGTATTTGTACAACAAAATTTGGGGTTGTATTACAACCCCAAATTTAAGTTGCTAAGTGAGTTTTGCTCCATTTTATGATTTTTCTTGCCACAGTTGTTAAGTGAATCATTGCAGTTGGTAAATTTGTCACATGGTTATTAACTGAAACTGGTTTCTCCATTGACATTGCTTGTCAGAAGATCACAAAAGGTGATCACATAACTCCTGGACACTGCAACCGTCATAAACATGAGTCAGTTGCCAAGCATCTGAATTTTGATGAGAAAGATTCTTCTGAAGAAAATTTATCTTTGTGGCTGTTAAAAGTTGATACCAAGACTTGATGGCTCATCATCACATCATCTACAGATTAAGGAATAAAATAATTTAACAAATTATTGTGAACCAAACTAGATATATTATAGTCATCACCGTATGATGACTGTCTTGAACAGGACTGTGTCAAATAAAGTTTAAGGTTTTATTTCTGGTCATCAAAACTGGTTCAGTTTTGTATCTGATATTCACAATGAAAAGAATCCATCTGTGTATATCTGTGTGTAAACTCAAATCCACCGGGCAGCTATTTGTTTTTTTAAAAAGGAAAAAAAAAGAATCTAAATTCTAAAGAAATGAATAATGTCACATCTAGTTTGGCCCAGGGGTGATCATAAACAGAAAACCATCCTTTTGGTTCTCTGAACCTGTTCACAAAGGACTTAACTTTCCTCCTGATCAATTCCTTAATGCAATTCAATTATCAAAACCACATTCTCCACTGGGGGACCTGCCCTATTTGGCCACACGGTGTTTTTATTCCTTTGAGAGTAAAACTGGAATGCTGCTTATAATTGAGATCCATTACTTTAGTCTGCCCGGAGAACCTCAGGCACATGTAATGTTATCCTCCTTGAAATGGGCGCAAATGTTATCAAAATAAACCTGTCAAACAGTCACTCATTCTTCCACTCTCCACTGCTGCCATTCCTAACAATTAGTCCAACTGAAAGAGTAGACTGGTTCTGATTGGAGAAAGAGGAGGGGTGACAGGAAGAATGGAGAAGCCCTCAATTAAGCAGAACAAGACTGAGATGGAATTTTATATTTAGATGGCATTTTAAATTCTGTGTTGTTATTGAATCCTGCATTCAATTACACTTCAGCTGTGCTGTTAATGATCTCTTATATAAATATACTGTATCCAGGGACAAGTGTAAGATGGTTGTCAAGAGGTCATTCTGTTTGCAAAAACAGATAAGATGCAGTGTTGGCTCAAGCATTCTGGTTGGCTTGACTTAAAAAGCACAGTTCGGTTAACCCTTTTCTTCACATAGTATATACATTTGTTACAATGCAATGTACTCTATGTATTTTGCATATGTATATACATATGCAACAGTTTTCCCTAATATAATAACCTCATAATAGGTTGAAAGTACAGTTCCAGAATTTCATGCCACATGATCAATTGCTAACCTGGCTTGGAATTTTAGAAGATGCAGTCCCAAATCAACTGGGGGTCCCGGGATATGGAAGATTGTTAAAATGGTATATGGGCTTTAAATATTGCACAACCTGGAATGTTTCTTTGTTTAGCCCCTGATGTCAAGACATACTGTATTAATGGATTATTCTAATGGAAGGCAAACATATTTGTGGTCATGATTAATGATTATATTTTAGAGCAGAGTTTCTCAACTTCGGCAATTTTAAGTTGTGTGTACTTCAATTCCAATTGTGGGAATTTAAGTCCGCACATCTTAAAGTTGTTGAGGTTGAGAATTACTGTTCTAGAAGGACTTGAACTTTATTGTTCTTAAATATATAAAAGGTGCGAGCCTGCTAGATGGTTTGCTGATCATAGTGTATGAGTTGTAAATGCTGCTAATTATGTTTTATGGTTAATATAGTTTTATGATTTGTTATGTTTGTTAAATTTTTTCTGGTTTTTAATTTTTGTGAGCTGCCCAGAGTTATTGTTAGCCCTTTGAGGTAATCAAAACCAGTACTGCTTTTGTCTTTATTGTACAATTAACATAATCTTACAAGACTGAATTAATTATTTTATTTTTATCGTACCAGTATAATTTTTTATAAATAACTCAAGGTGGGGAACATGCCTAATATACCTTCTTCTATTTTCCACACAACAACCCTGTGGTCTGAAAGAGAGTGAGTGCCCAAAGTAAAAGCCCATCTGGCTTTTATCCCTAAAGCAAGACTAGAACTCATAGTCTTTCTTCGGTCTTTTCCTTTTACTCTCTGGAAAATTAAGGAGGATCTCTTCTGAAATGTGTCCCATGCACTGTTCCTTTCTGTGGATTGAAATATATTTTACATATCAGTTCTCCAGTTTCCTGTCTCCCAAGGTCATTTGCACAAACCATTGTAGTCACTTATGTGCAATGGGCAGCTATATAAAATGACTGACTGGCTAAATGAATAAATGCACTCATGTAAATTAATGAGTAATAGGAAAAATATGGTGATTCTCCCTTCTAATTGTTCATTTAAGTCAAATATTTATACAAGGCTTTTTGCAAAGAATAGTTGGGTGTATTATATACCAGTTTAAACAGATTCAGTAGGTTATTTCACAAAAGGCAACATTCCTTATACAATCATACCATGAAACATACTCTATGGAACTATAGTTTGGTCATCATCTTCAAATACATTACCCAGTGCCCAATGCTCCAATTCTTTCTTCAAATTTTTAGGCAAAAAACATCAAACACCTCCCCACTGCAACCTGTGAATATGAAAATCCTACATGAAATCAAATAGATTTTGCCTAACTTTAACATTTTGTTATTTTTTGTCTGTATATGGAGGTGACATAATCTGAGTGGTGTTTTGATAGCAGCAATATAATAAAAGCCTTGTAATGCACCTAGCTTTCTGCTATACAATTGAAGAAACTGTTCGTTAAGTTTGAGGGAAAGATATATGTAACAGCATAGTTTGTCTGCTAAGGAAAAGACATAGACGGTTGCACATATACATCCTGTCCTAATATATCATAAACTATTTTATCATTTTCAGCTGTAGTGAAGAACATGTTTCATTGACTGAGTAGAAGAAAATTGCAGATGCCAATCTAATTAACTTTTGTATGTAGAACAAGAGGGACTAAGTTTCACTCAGTTCAGTCAAATCTCTCAGGCAAGCTCCAATAGATTTTGGTCATTTACTAATCATCAAAAGTGACTTTGGATGGCACACAATAAAAAGAATCATAAAATCAAAATATTAAAACAAGTACAATCAAAAGACATCAAAAATATTAATAATGTCAAAAAATGTATTTATTTATTAAGTGGTATGTGGGCTATTATTAAAAAAATGTTGTCAATTACTAGCCTGAGGGTATCCTCAGATTTTGTGTTCTTTATGCCTAGTGCCTGGAGCAGAACAGTGAAAATGCAAGTGGTTATTTAAAAAGTAAGGAATTTCTTGAGGAAATGTTTTATGTAAGATACAGAAATCCATTATTATTCAGTACTATTCATGATTATTTGTAGTATATATTGTCAGTTATCCCAAAAGGTTTAAATTCCTGTTGTTAGTTTTTCTAACCCTCATACCTTTTACCTTAAACTTTCTACTGCGTACCTTACACGTTTCTTAAGGGATCTGTAAGCAGGCGTGCATAAGCGCACCAGTACACCTACTGTCCCTGTCCTACTGTCCCCATTTATATGTACTCATTTTATATGTTTATGGCTATGTTTTGCTTATTTATATCCATTTACTTGTGCCAATTTTTCATGTGTCCATGTCTATGTCTATACTGATACTTATTTCCTTGTACTTGACAAAATAATTAAATAAATAAATAGGCTCTATTTATCAGATATCAAATATCTGTCCGTTTCTTCAATAAATGGAGCTCACAAAAACAAGTATAAAGATAATATCAAAGGTAAACATTCCAGTTCACTTTAACTTTAAACACCCTAAAAATGTCAAAGTATTAATGACACAGAAAAGATAACTCACTCCTAGATTTTTCTAATATTGCATTCAAAAGATTGTAAGGAGGAAAAAATCACACCAATTTCTAAAGAAGCTCAATCTTCTATTGTGCTCCATCAACTGGGCTGTATTTTTATTTTGTTATCTTTTATAAGCTGATTCTCATTTTAGAAGTGGCTTGCCATTGCCTTTTCCAAGGATTGAGAGAGGAGGACACATGACTGGCTTTGTGTCTGAAGGAGCACCAGTGCTCAGATCAAGTTTCTACCCTGATATGATGGGCCTATTGGAAGTTGCTTCAGATAATAAGATAATAAAATGAACCTGAATTAGGCAGGGTGAAATCTAAAATTTGTTAATACCGTTTCTGTGGGCGTGGCTTAAAAGGTTGCAGAATAAATGCTTTTAGAAGTCTCCAACAATCAGGCAACTCAGCTGGGATCACCAGAGGCTTTTAAAGGCATTTTTTTTTCTACAACCTCTTTGGCTGAAGAGGTTGCAGAAAAAAAAATGCTTTTAGAAGCCTCTGACCATCCCAGCTGAGCTGAGCGATCATCAAAGGCTTTTTTTTTTTGTACTTTTAAAAGCGTTTTTTCGGCTGAAGAGAAAAAGCATTTAAAAGTATTTTTGTAGAAAAAATGCTTTTAAAAGTAATAAAAAACAAAAACCCAGCCTCTGATGATTGCGCGGCTCAGCTGGGCATGGGGAGGGGGGAGCTCAGGGATTTTTGCTACTGGTTCTCCGAACCACTTGCTGCCATCGCTACTGGATCGGGTGATCTGGTCTGAACCGGGAGCATTTCATCCCTGGAACAAGGGCTATCAGACAGGGGTGGCATGAATTTCCAGGAGCACCCAAAAAGCCTGGGGGCTGAGGAAGTTGTGATCCCAGATCCACCTGGCATTGGAAAGAGTGGTCGACCGAATGGTCAGCTGCCTGTAGTAGCAGAAGAGGAGTATTGGCTTCCATTGGTTAGCATCAATGAGTGACAACAGATCACCTCTGATGAGGAACAGCTGCCTCCTGAGCCATGGTGGCACAGTGGTTAGAATGCAGTACTGCAAGCTAACTCATGCTCAATCCAGGAGTTCGATTCTGAGCAGTTCAAAGTTGATTCAGCCTTCCATCCTTCCAATGTCGGTAAAATTATGAACCCAGATTATTGGGGGCAATATGCTGACTCTGTAAACCATTTAGAGAGAGCTGTAAAGCACTATGAAGAAGTATATAAATCTAAGTGCTATTACTATTATTAACCCACCCAATCCATGGACGTGAAGAGAGGAGCATAGGGAGGCACAGAGGAAGTTGGCAACATTACTCATGAGGAAGCAGCCTTGCCCCTCCTAATGAAAAACATTAGGGTTGGGGTGATTTAGCCAGATGGAGGAGAAGGTGCATTTGTTGGAGATAACTGTTTGCTTCTTCAATGCACTTTCTCCAACTTGGTGAAATTTGGATCCTGCTTCATAGATCTTGCTGTAGCTTTTATGGACTTTGGACCTTGTTTTGTGGACTTCAGACTTTGTTCTTGTCTTGGGGATTTCAGACTTTTCTCTGTGGACTTCAGACTTTGCTCTGTGGACTTCAGACTTTGCTCTTGCCTTGTGGAATTGCAGACTTTGCTCTCCTAGATATCAAAACTTGACATTGAATTGTGCTTCCGTGGCTTCCGGGGGACTGCTCTTGGAGAAATTGGGGCTGGACTTAACAAGCATAACTACAAAAAAGTTTAGGGGCTGTCAGATTGTTTTGGGGAACTGCTTGATTCATGTACAGTTGTGCAATAAGCATATTTTATTAGCACTTGCTCCCTTTTGAGTGACTTGGGTCAGAACATCTGGTGCCTTCACCATTATATCATACCATTTCTCTCATAATTGATTACTAATTTAAAAAAATGTATCTGTTTCTAAATCCAACATATTCAAGAAGCTTGATACAAAACTCAAAAATATTATTCTTCCTTAGACAGATACCCACTTGTCTTTAGAGCAGCTTATTAGTATTTATGCCCTTTCATTCAGTTCATTTTTACCCAGGGCAACTATTATTTATTGTGAAATAAACTGGCCTTGGTCCTGTTGAAAGGAACAATGCAACAAATCACAAATTGAATGACAAAAAAAAATGTGGTGTAAGATGTTAGTGACTCTCAAAATAATATATTTGACATTCCTGTGACTGGACAAGAGATAAACAAAGTACTACTTCGAAAACTTTCACAGAAAGCAATTGCACTAAAATGATTTGGCAAGCAGAGGACAGATTTTAAAGCTGAAAGTAAAGATATATGAGGAAAACCTATTCCAGAAACAGTATTAATTTAATAAAATATTGATTTTAATTTGCTGAAGAAACTCTCTTTAACTTCCTTCAATCCTTATAAATTTATAACAAGAAAGCAAAGGGTTAAATCAGTATTAAAATGAATTCCTAATCATTATTAAGTACACTGCTCAGAGTCATATAAATGTGTGAGATGAGCCACCATATAAATTGAATAATAGTTAAATAAATAAACTCTAAATGAAAAGGCTCTGAATGAAGAGGAAGATCTTTCCACCATTTCTATAAAAAAAAAAAAAAGAAAAAGGTGTGGGAGGGAGGGAGGGACGCTAATTTTTAAGAAATTGTCCTCTGTAGCTTGAAAGCAACTTAGGGGAAGGCCCTTGGCTGTGTGTTCAACAACTGAACCTCAGAAAGTGAGTATATCTTTAAGAGAGTCTTTTCTAATGTCCTTCATATCTGCACATGTTCAATTAAATTATATTTATTCAAGTCTCTGTCTAACTCTAGACTGAAAAGGAGAACAAGATATCTAACCCAGCCAGCAACCATATCCTATACCACTCAACCATGCCAGAAAAGGCAAAGAAACCACTCATGCTTCACAATTAAGAGAGATTATTTCCCCAATGTATTAAAAGGGCAAAGGAGGCACCATTTCTCAGCACTCATGGATAATTCTCTCTCAGGTAGCTCTTGAACCCAACAAGAGATTCTGTGGATAAAATCTCTTGTTGAGTTCCATCAAGAAGAGCTGAAGCAGAGGCCTCACAACAAGCAGAGCAACAAGAAGCCTCCACCCCTCATCAAGAACTAGAACACTACCCACTAGTTACTGGCCTCTTTACAGAGTCTCCCCCACATACACAACTAGATTAGTCCAAGGGACCTGAGTCAGTCATCCCCCCCTCCCCAAGCCAAATATTCAGAGTAGTGGCAAGGAATGGGAAGCTACATATAATTGCCTGATATGTCTGCCATGAAGCAATGGGTTCCCCTACAGTCTACCACACCATCTTCCACCAATGAGATCACTGATTCTTTGAATATTGCTGTCTTCAAAGGCTGTTAGACCTGGCAGATCCACTGGATTCACCCACCAGTACGAGGCTGGCCAGACTCATTAATGGCTTATCACCTCTGGCCTCCAACTTCTGGAATTCAGTATCACCAACTCCTAGAGCTGCCTAAATCTCCAAAGCTTCCACAATTATTTTTATCTCCAGTGATAGTTGTGCAACTTGCAGCCCCTGTACCCAACATACACCCAAACACACACACAGAGACACACACACACACATTTTGTTCCAGATGTTCCAAGAGTAGCAGGGTGCCAATAAGTTATATGAAAATCTCTCATCTCCTCTCTCACAGGCTAAAGGGTAACCCCCACAATCACAGTGATTGTGGGCCATAAAAAAAGCAAACAAGCATTATAATAACTAAAAGAAAAAACTCCAAGCCCTTAGCTAAACCACAACCCTTCCAATCACTATCTTTATTCAGTATCAAGTTTATCCTGAGAACAGATAACCAAATCCAGACTAATTTAGAAATTTGAAGAAATTTAAACCAACACCTTAAATATTGTAGCAGTTTTTTCTACTTAGACATGTTTTCTGTACCATTTATGGGCTGAGCTGCCACATTATCTACCAATTTTCAAACACTTCTCAAATGTGACTCTGTTTAAAGTGCACTTTACAATTGAGTCCCATGTAGCTAGAGAACAGATAACTGTTGCCTAAAATAGTTCTTGGAGTTGATGTGATGGGGTCTCCAACAGTGGCATGGATTTTATCACTTTGTTTAAATCAGAGAGCTCTTCTGGAATAGCAAGAATAACACTGTATTGAATATCATTTACTTTTTAGGATGTCATTTCTTTAATAAGATCACCCTACAGTAAGTTGCTTTTAGTATGTATGGTTTTAATAGTTTTAATATGTTTCTATGCAGATTTATGGTAATTCTTGGTAGGAAACTATCCAGAATTTGGTATAATATGGGCAGCTACATAATTGTTTTAAATAAATAAATGAAATTTTAAATTTTCTTTCTCTCATGCTAGCAGATATCTATGCAAATACAAGTAGGATTTCAACTCAGTTCTCAAGACTCTGAATATGGACTCAAGGGAAACCAGTGCTGTCCAAACTCTTGAGACAAACGTACCCTTTAAGTTTTGTGTTACTGTGACTGATAGAAGATTCTTGGCAAATCTTATGAGGATGGTTTAGCTCTTCAGACTAAAGCACCGTAATTAACATCCAGCTATCTGCAATTACACCAGTTCGAGTTTCCCCAGGCTCAAGGTTGACTCAGCCTTCCATCCTTTCTAAGGTAGGTAAATTGAGGACCCAGTTTGTGGAGGCAATCAGCTGACTTTGTATAAATATACAAAAGTATGAAGGCTATTGCTTAATGCATTGTAAGCCGCCCTGAGTCTTCGGAGAAGGGCAGCATATAAATCTAATTTTAAAAAAAGAGAGAAATGGATATAAGCTAACAGTTACAAGCAAAGTAGAGATATCTGTATTTAGGAATGGGATGATAAGGCTATAAACCCCAGGTGTTCTTCATCAGCCTCTTTCTCTTTGGCCTATCACTGTACCAGCCAGCTTCTGCTGCCTCCCTAATTAAAAGAGCGTTAACAGGAAGACACAATAACTATGTAAGCAATTCCTGCTGATGATGAGAATGGCTTTCCAGGGAGTACCAAATTTGCCAAAAAGGTATCACTAAAAGAAATCCAGCTTAAGCATGGTAATGGGACTATCACTTAAAAGGTCTAACACCAAAGGCTTCCAAAGAATTAAGGTAAAGTTAAAGGTTCCCCTCACACGTACGTGCTAGTCATTCCCAACTCTAGAGTGTGGTGCTCATCTCTGTTTCAAAGCCGAAGAGCCAGCACTGTCCGAAGATGTCTCCGTGGTCATGTGGCCAGTATGACTAAATGCCAAAGGTGCACGGAACGCTGTTACCTTCCCACCAAAGGTGCTCCCTATTTTTCTACTTACCTTTTTTACATGCTTTCAAACTGCTAGGTTGGCAGAAGCTGGGACAAGTAATAGGAGCTCACCCCATTACAAGGCACTAAGGATTCAAAACGCTATTCTGCTGACCTTTCAATCGACAAGCTCAGCATTTTAACCACTGAGCCACCGCGTCCCAATTCCAAAGAATTAAGCCATGGTAATTATTTTGATGCTTTCCCCCCATTAAAACTACAATGTTTTGAAATTAGCTCAAACTAAAAATTCAAATGAAATTATGCCCTTTGAATCTCAACTCTTTAATTCAAATTAAAGCAGAGTTGATTCATACATGTCTAATGTTATCTTTTCCAACTTGGTGCATCCCTTTACTTCAGTTTTATTATGTTATGTTTATTATAATATTTTTTAATCTATTCCTTTTGCTGGAGCCTTCTTGCTTATCCCCTCATTCAGTACAAACCATTTGGCATTTCCTTTGCTTCTTTTAATCTTAAGCATTCCTTGTTTCTGACTTTCTTTTAAAAAGTCTATATATTATATTATGGTATTAATAATATAATAATTATTCCTATTATTATTATTTTTTAGTAAACATTGTCTTACATGCATTTTTTTCTTCACCCATAATAATGTTGAAAGATCCAATCTAGGTCAGTCACTGGGACCAGAAGTTTAGTCTTCCAGGCTTTTGGATTTACGCTGGAGCCCAACTTCAGAGAACTGACAGCACAAGGAAACAACAGCAAACAACTTAATAGCCAGTCTCCAAGGTCTCTTCCAGCTCTACTGTGAGGCAGCATATAAATCTAAGCACTATTGCTATTCTGATTGGTTGATCACAATCAACAAATAAAAATCCACACCCAATGAGGCATCACATAAATACTACAGATAGAATAGCCCAAAAGCATGCATTCTGGTAAAGAGATGTTCCCTGAAGATGGGTTCCAGCATGTCTTCAAAAGCTTGAAAAACTAAACCTCTGGTCCCAGTGACTGATGCAACATGGATCTAGTCGACTTCTGCTGAAAAAAACCTGGGATGAAAAGTTCCTACTCAAGGCAAATAACTACCTCTGCCAAGATCAACTTGTCCCTAAGTAATATTTTCAGGCAAAAATTCATTACATTCATGTGCTCTTATTTTATATTGTTAAAATGCTGCTGCTTCTTAAATAAAATCCTTAAATAGACACAACCATACCTACATTAAAAATTACGTAAATTTTCAAGTGAAGATATTTAGATTTTTTTATAAGCTTTAAATATTTTTACACTGTCCAGAAAAGAGACAGCTCCTTTTGTTGCTGCTCTATGCACATAGATTTACTATGAGCATCAGTGCTTTAACATATCTGTTTTAAACACTGCTCTGTTTATCAAATCCAAGAATGTTTCCACCTCGCCTCAATGTGGCAGACTGCCACATAGTTGGTGATTGGCGCCCACAATTCTGAAAGTGTGAGAGAGAAATCAACAAGAGCCTAAGAAACAAGGCTAGCATTGATCAGACTGGACAAAACCACAAGTGTATGAAATATCTCCATCTCACTCACTCACTCATTCATTCTCTCTCACACATACAAACACACAAATCAATAACCTCTCCTACACACAGCTGCCCAACTCCCTGCATCAACACAGCGGACCAGACATTCTTTGTTTATTTTTCTGATAGATTCCCCCATAATCTGTTTCAGATTACCTTTACTTATAAAAACATTGAGACAAAGCATAAAGGCCACCTTAGATGCCCATAGAAGCATA
This sequence comes from Masticophis lateralis, assembly GCA_030761175.1. Lineage (NCBI taxonomy): Eukaryota > Metazoa > Chordata > Lepidosauria > Squamata > Colubridae > Masticophis > Masticophis lateralis. Next base: position 307,147,854 of record JAUDYJ010000001.1, on the reverse strand, counting down.
CAGATGCACATTAGGGAAGTTGGGTGTTTTATGGGTATGTGTGAAAGAATCATATATTGCTATGTGTGCTTCCCTTTTTGCTTGGTAGTCTCCAAAATAAATCTTTCTTGAAATTGCTTTGGGCTGTGGAAATGTAATTCTAACAAATTAGGACATCATTTTGACTACTTTATGAAAAGTTCACACTGTTCAGGGCATCTGTCTTTCTCTCCCTCCACCTCCACCCTCAATCTTACACCTTAATAAGTAGAGCTCTTGATTAAATTTTCTTTAAAATAAGTGGGAAACATCTGGAAGCATCTTTGGACAAAAAAAAAAAAAAAAAAACCACCTCAACAACCAGAAGGTTTCTTCACATATTTTGAGTATAGACTCACATAATTAGACAGATTGGAACCCAATGAAATTAGGTAGAACAAGACTGATTCATTACTACACCATGCATGGCCTTTATATTTATTTATCTATATACCACATATATTTAACATAACAGGCTGCTTTATGTGCACAAACTATTTGGTGCTCAGTCATTTAAGCTGAGATATGCTTTAAAGGTCTAACATATGATTCTGTGGTTCTGTTTCAATTGCTGTATCAATAAGCTAGAAGTGCCTATCAAACAGACAATCAGGGCACTACTAATTTAAAATATGAAGGTAAGATCATAGACTTCCTTTTGTTGTTTAAACTGCTCAATTCCTGGCTTTGGAGGATCTTGTCAGTTCTACCTAATTTATAATTTTCTTCCTCTCAATGCAGTTACTTGTTTTGCAATTCAATTGTCATTCACTCTTTCCATATAACCAAACCTCCTCAACATACTTCTTTTATGTCATTCAAACCCATACTCATTTCATTCCTAACCTTAAAACCTGTTTTCCACTTCTTAACTACCCCACACTCGATATTATGTTTCTATTGCTATAGCAACCTTCACTTCCATATAACTAGGTGGGGGAAAAAACAGACTCTTTACAACGGTCATTTTCCATATTTTGACATTTATTTATTAATTTAATTTATATGCCACTCATCTCACAGTCAGGCTGGGCACCTTGCAAAAGATGAAAGGCTCAAACTTTCTCTGCTTGCAGTCATTTTGTTTCCTCCCCCACCCACTCCCCCACCCACTTTTTTTTCTTTTTTCTTTCTTTAGGCCCACTCTTGACACTACCAAATAATCTTCTGCCCTAAATTCTTTCAGTCTTTCACCAGAAGCAAAAATATTGGTCATAGTTTTAGATCCATATTCATTCATTTGTTATGTGTGTGCATGTACGAATAAACTTATGTTTATATCACATATTCATAACAAGTCATAACATACTTGACCCCAGTCACATTTCTAACTCTTTCTTGGGTTTTTGAATAGCCTAATCCTTTTTATGTAGTTTCTTATCTTATTCTACCCATCTATCCATTATTTGTTTATTGATTTGCTTTTATAATAGTAGCAGAAAAAGAACAGAACCGGGAGATACAATGTAAACAAGTACATTCTCAAAGAAAGAAAAGCATAAAAAGCACTTTAAAAAAGTAAAAAAAAATCATCAACAGTAAAAGGAGACAAAGTATAATATAACATTATAGCAGTTAGCAGCTACACTTCTGGGTATACTTATATAATGTAAATTTTATTCAAATGCATATATATTTTTCTAATACATTTATATGACTATCATTCTTCTAGGATACTGTATTTTGTATAAATACATTGCAATTTTCATTATTTTGTACATACAAATTTTATGTCTATAAGAAATCCACTCATAGATGGCAAGTATAATCAAGTCTTCATTCCATTAATTTCAATAAATGTGGCCATACATTTATCTTTTGAATGCTGCAATATTAGTCTTTTGGCCTTAGTAAGGACATGTAGAATCCACTTATGTTGTCCAGCTGTCAGATACCATGCAATTGGTATGTAATTCAAGAGAATATTATCCTCTGAAAATTTTAGCTTTTAACTTTTATCACACAATTGTATTTATATAGTCCATTCATTTCTCCCAAAACTTAAGTATAGGATATTATAAAAACATGTTTTAAAGAACCATTATAGTTATTACATCTCCAACAGAATGCTGTCTTAGTCCTCTTCTAAAAAATTTGGTGGAGTCCAATACATTCAAAATATTATTTTTACTCCATCAATCCATCCATTTATGCTCTCTAACAGAATAATTTTTCCCTTGATCACATTCATTCAGACTTTTTAGAATTCCCCACCCCCACCCCATGCTAAACATAGATGGTATAACACTTAACTTTCACCAATGTACTACTTTCCTATGTACTACTTGTAATGTACTACTTTCCTACTATCCAATCCTTATTGGATTCACAATAAAAATGAATCCAATTCATATTTACTGAAATAAACGTTAGTTCTGTCACTCATTATTAAAACTAGAGTTCAATTTCCTGTATGTATTTATCATTTCACTTCAAAATTTCAAGTTATATTTAGTCTTTCTTTCTTTCTTTCTTTCTTTCTTTCTTTCTTTCTTTCTTTCTTTCTTTCTTTCTTTCTTTCTTGATTTTTCTTCCTTCCTTCCTTCCTTCCTTCTTTCTTTCTTTCTTTCCCTCCCTTCCTCCCTCCCTCTCTCCTTCCCTCCTTCCTTCCCTCCTTCCCTCCCTCCCATTTACCATTTACTCTTCTTTAATTTCAATTCACAGTCTTATATTATGATTCTTACCAAGTAAATCAATAACATATCTCCCCATCCTAGGATTTTGATCAATAGAAGTTTTTATACAATTCTTTTTAGTAAAAAAAATATAAAACACATATAAGTAAGGACATTACTATTTAATATTGCAACTTTGTGGCATTGGTGGGGAACTCACAATCTGCTACCCACTCCCCCGCTTCAACCTGGAGGCAAATACAATATACTGACACATCATCATGATATATTTTTGAAGTTTTTCCTAAAATTTACCTGGTGTGCTCTGTTCCAAAGAAAAAGCTGAAGTGGATATAAGAAGAAGAATATGCTGCAATATAATAATGAATTGAAATTAATTATACTGTTTCTTCATTGCTATTTAGTTATGCAATACATATTATATTTATGACATTTTATGTAAAATACTGGAAAGTGACAACTTACTTAGGGAAAGAAAAGAAAATGAAAGGGGAAAGAGAGCAAAAGAGAGAAGTGCTTCATGCCAACAGGAGAGTAACAATTTTCAAATCTTGATCTAATTCAATAATACATGATACCTCCTTATGAAGAAAGGGGTTGAATTTGTACTATTACCCACTGACTTCATATAAGTAGAGAGAAAGGAGGACTGTCGCAGAAGATGTACTGATCTGAAATCTGGGTGTTAGACAATATGTCTCTCTTAAAATGAACAGAAAAGCCATAGGAGATTCCTGCCTCCCAGCAAATACGGTTAAGTCTAAGGCTACCAGTACACTAAATTATAATATGTTGGTATTACCTGTGCAGGGTCTTGTTTGCTTGTCTTTCAAAGACCCTTGGAGTTTATTAGCTGAAATTATTTGATTGACATAAAGGTTCAAATGAAAGCTTTGTTCTGTTTGATCAAGCGACTGTGTTCAGGTTGAGAGCTGTGCTTCCCTTTTGAATATCAAAAAGTAGACACTCTTGGGACAAAATGGCAGGCCAGGGCAAAACTAATCTGATTCAATTTAAAGTTAAACATTAAATTAATGAAACACCAAACAGACTGAAAGCAGTCAAGGAATGTAATTGGATACTTTTTCATTCTTATGTCTCCTTATTTGGATTCAAGAGCACCACAAAGGGTTAGCTTTTGTAAATGGCTATGCTATTGTAGAAGAATTGGTCATAGAATTCAGGGCTGGCCGTGGGGGAAAGCACCTGAATTTAATCTTAACTGATCCAACACAGTCTCCCTTATGGTTTTACAATCTCTAAGCAGTTTTACAGAGTCAGCCTGTTGCTCCCAGCAACCTGGATCCTCATTTTACCCACCTTGGAAGGATGGAAGGTTGAGTCAACCTTGAGCCTGATGGGATTTGAACTGCCAAATTGCAGGCAGCAAATAGTCAGCAGAAGTGGCCTGAAATATAGCACTCTAACCACTGTGCCATAGCTAAGTTGACAGCATCTGTTGCCCTTTTATACCAAGAAGAGTAAGATGAAAGTAACTTCTCAGATAGTCTGTGCATTCACAAATTCAAAAGTATACAGCATCAAATGATTACAGAAACATTATTGACACTCTAGAATTCTATGAGCAAAGATCGGAAAACCAGTTAGCTCTAATTTTCCTAGATGCGCAAAAAGCGTTTGATAATCTCAACTGCACATTTCTGATAGCACACTTAGAAAAGATGAAATTTGGAGAAAAATTTATAAAAATGATTAAAAAGATCTACAACAACCAAACAGCAAAAATACAAATTAATGGAGATACAACTGAACAATTTGATATAAAGAAAGGAGTGAGACAAGGATGCCCATTATCTCCTATAGTGTTTATATTAACATTGGAAATATTACTGGAAGAAATCAGGTATGACACGGAAATAGCTGGACTAAAAATAAAAAATCAAGAATATAAACTGCAAGCCTTTGCAGATGATATAGTACTCATCTTAGATAAACCCATACAATCTGGACCAAAATTAATGATAAAAATACAACAATATGGAGAAGTAGCGGGGTTGAAAATTAATAAAGAAAAAACTAAAATTTTAACAAAGAACCTTAACAAGTATCAAGAAGAAGAATTGGAAAATATATTAGAGATACAAACAGCAAAGAAAGTTAAATTTAGGAGTATGGATTACAAACAAAATATCAACATTGAAGGAAGACAATTATATTAAATTGGCTAAACAAATAGAAAAGGATTTGGAAAGATGGGTAAAACTCCAACTGTCTCTTTTAGGCAAAATTGCTACCATTAAAATGAATATTCTGCCAAGAGTGTTATACTTATTTAGGGTGATACCAGTAAACCCAGGAATAACATATTTTAAGGATTTGGACAGAATGATATTAAAATTTATTTGGCAGGGGAAAAAAGCAAGAATCAAATTAAAACATCTACAAGACAAAAGAGAGAGAGGAGGAATGGGACTTCCTGATTGGCAGAGTTATTACAAAGCCTCAGCGCTAACATGGATAAAAGATTGGATCGAACTCAAAAACATGAGGACATTAATATTGGAAGGTTTTGACTTGACAAGGGGATGGCATGCTTATCTTTGGGGAGACAAAATTACAAAACAAGAACAATTTCGCAGACATATTGTAAGAGACAATTTGCTTAAAATATGGAATGAAATCAGGAAATATCACTATGATAGGATTCCTAGGTGGACTTCCATAATGGAAGCACATATTTATCCAAATACAATAGATACAAATAAATTAAAAACATATCAAGACATCTTAAATGAAGAAGGAAAACTAAAAACAAGAGAAGAATTGAGAATGCAAAATGTGGAAATAGAATGGTGGTCATATTTGCAATTAAAATCCAGATATAAATCTGATATGGAAAAAACTGGAATTCAAATAGAACCAAATCAGTTGGATAAAATTTTATTAGGCCCCAATGAGAAATTAATAACCAAAATGTATAATTTTCTATTGGAATATAAACTAGCAGAGGAAGCAGTTAAAGAGAATATGATCACATGGGCAACAAATTTTGGGTATGCAATAGAATTAAATAAGTGGGGAAAATTGTGGAAAAGTATTAATAAATTAACATCTGTACCATACAAAGAGAATGCTTATAAATTATTCTACAGGTGGCATCTACCACCAGCGCAAATTTCTAAAATGTTTCCAAATACATCTCCACTCTGTTGGAAATGTAAAGAGCATAAAGGGACATACTATCATATATGGTGGTCATGTCCCAAAGCTAAAAAATTCTGGATCAATATAAAAACACAACTGGAACAAATAATAACTCAAAAGGTTCCATTAAAACCAGAAACTTACTTATTAGGAATACCAACAAACAAATATGAAAAAGAAATAATATATTTAATAACACACATTTTGACTGCAGCAACAATAATATACGCACAAAACTGAAACAAGAAGAGGTACCAACTCAAGAGAAATTAATATCCAAAATTATGGAATGCGCGGAGATGGATAGACTCACCAAGAAGATCCAAGGAAAGGAAGAATCTGAATATTATCTGGTCTGGCAAAAGTGGTATAAATGGTTAGAGGAAAGTAAAAAAAAAGAAAAGAAAAGAAAGAAGAAGAAAGAAAGAAAAATTAAAGAAAAGAAAAGATATCAATAGAGTAAAATAAATTTTTACATCATATAAAATTTAAAGAAAAGACACCAGATATCAGTAAAATAATATCATTATATAAGGTGAGACAAATAATATATACTGAAGAATATAGGATATAGCTATTGTAAAAATTCAGATATTATAAGTAGATGTCATTAAGATGATGCCTGTTATATATTGTTTTACTTGTATTTATAAATGTATTTTGTGGTTTCTTAAATTAATAAAAATTAAAAAATTAAAAAAAAAAGAAACATGATGGCTAATTAGTGCAAATTACAATGAATTCCATGTTTATAGCTTCAGGAAATTGTTCCTGGTTTGTCAGCTTGCACTGTTGCAAACAGTAATAGATATCACTTTTCATAGTCATTGTGCTTTTTTTTTTACAAAGGTGGAGGAAGCTTGCTTAAATATAACATTCCAATAATACATTGAGATGAATCACTACTGTGGCAACCCAGGGAACTGCTTTTAATTTTATTTACTAACCTCTAGAATTAATGACAAATTCACCCAGTGGTTCATCTGCACTTTTAACTAACTATATCCCACTTCTTCAATGGCCCTGTGGTAGTAGTGGGTAGATCAGAGATACAAATGACTTTGTTCTGGTTTTCTCAAAGGTCTCAGGCTATATATGTGTTGGCAAGATGTAATGTAATAAACAAAGAAAAGGCCATTAAACAAAACAACTGGATATGTGGGTAGAAAAGCGTAGGCAGGAGTTATCAGAATAGAGACAATATTTTCTATATCTATCATTATTCAAGATGATGGTTTTTTCAGTTGCACTAGGAACCTGTGTGTATGAAAGTATATAATTACATGACAAACATAAATGCATACAGCAAATACATCTGTTGTACAGATTGACTCAAAATGCTTTTTCTTCTTGGACATCATACAGGCTCTACAAAGGCAACACTTTCCTTAGGTTTTTGGACCAAGTCAGATTGTTGATCCTTTTAAATAAGAAGCTAAAAAGTATCAATGTTAATTAAAAACAGCTCTCCAAAATCTCAGACAGATATGATTTCAGGAATTGACCAAGTTTTTTTTTAATTATAAGTATACATACATTCTATCATTCAATTGTTTTCCATATGTAAATGTCTTATTAACAGTGGTGGGTTTCAAAATTTTTTACTACTGGTTCTGTGGGTGTGGTTTGGTGGGCATGGCATGGCTTGGTGGGTGTGGCAGGGGAAGGATACTGCAAAATCCCCATTTCCTCCCAATCAGTTGGGACTTGGGAGGCAGAGAATAGATGGGGGCGGGGCCAGTCAGAATTTTTACTGCCAGTTCTCTGAACTACTCAAAATGTAGCTAAAGTTTGCTAAAGAAGATACTGAAAAACAGTAACAGGATATAGAGTTTAGAAAACTTCAATTCAGCAGATAACCCAAGAATTCCAAGATCTGCCAGAAGCTACTCTGACATTTTACCACTATACCACATGAATTCTACATTCATCATTTGCACATCTCAAAAACAAACAAAATTGGTCCTTTATTTCCTTTGTTGGGGGCATTGATTTAGAAATTCTACTTGGGTCAATAATCAAAGCAACATTTTCCCCAAAAATCATAGTGAGTAATAAGTTTAGAAATTTTTTTTAAAAAATGATGAAATGTCAATCTGGAAGTTTAAACAAACAAATATAATAAAAGACTACTTAACAATCTGGTGACCTTAATAACACCCAAAGTCTGTTTCCTATCCATACTGCTAGTGTGGGTAGGCATATAATAAACACAGCAAGATGGTTTGCAACAAAACCATTCAAGATGAAACAATCTAAGCATTATATCACTCACTCACGCCCTTGTCACTTCCCGTCTAGACTACTGTAACACTCTCTACATGGGGCTCCCCTTGAGGAGCACCCGGAGGCTCCAACTGGCGCAGAGTGCGGCCGTGCGGGTGGTGATGGGAGTGACATGGCGTTCCCATGTGACACCTCTCCTGCGCGAGCTGCACTGGCTCCCGGTGGTCTTCCGGGTGCGCTTCAAGGTTTTGGTTACCACCTTTAAAGCGCTCCATGGCTTAGGACCTGGGTACTTGCAGGACCGCCTACTACCACCAATAGCCTCCCACCGGCCGGTACGCTCTCATAGAGAGAGGCTCCTCCGGGTGCCGTCAGCAAAACAATGTTGACTGGCGGCCCCCAGGGGGAGAGCTTTCTCTGTGGGGGCACCTACTATCTGGAACGAGCTCCCCCCAGAGATACGGAGGATCTCGGATCTGCGCACCTTCCGCTGCGCTCTTAAGACCTTTCTATTTTGCCAGGCGGGCCTGGTCTAACCTCTCTCCATTTTTAGCGCTAAATTTTAATCTGTTTTAAACTATGTGGGGTGTTTTAATTTTGTCTGGGCCAAATTTATTTAATCTGTTTTTAGTTGGGTTTTAAATTTTGTATTCATGTATTTTTATCGTTGGCTGTACACTGCCCTGAGTCCTTCGGGAGTAGGGCGGTATATAAATCCAATAAAATCTAAAATCTAAATCTAATCTAAATCTATATAGTAGTCATTTTATAAAACAACTAAAATTCTAAGCCATTCCACATGAAAAACTCAAATAAAAGGCAAACAACTATTTTAACATCTAGTCCTAACAACTCTTGACTATTATCTTGAAAACATGCTAAAAATAGGCTTGTATTTGTTTCTAACATATCATTGTACACATCATTTCACAGAGCTAACAGTTTTACAATTCAGCCTATGATAACATCTGCTGATACTTTTCACTTTAGAATGTTGGCATCTGTTGGTTTGTTACGTACAATATTTTGTTTAATTCAGTTTTATACTGTCTTTTGCTCATATCTACCAACTACAGAGATACCTCAATGGCTTTACTCTTCCCTATGTGAAATAATGCAAACAATTGTGCATAGAAGTGACAAGTTTGAGAAAGTTAATAACATCCTTGCAAATGTATTTATTTATATTTATTTGAAACACCATATTTCTGGCCAGTTTACAAACAGTGATAAAACTGCTGGTGTCCCCCAAAACAAAATCCTATAGTAATCAATAATTTTATTGGGCTTCAGCCTCACTCTTCTACTTGTGTGTCATGACCCCATTGGAGTCCAGTTCAAAGAAGGAGGAGGAGCTGGAACCGGGACCATCTGACAGGATGGCAAGTCTCCTTTGGCATGTTTGGAGATGCCAGAGGCTGAGGATGATGTGTCCCTGGCCCCTCAGGCATTGGGCAAGGTGTAAACCAGATGGAGAGGTTTCTGCTTTTACAGACATAGAGGAGGATCTGCTGCTGACAAACAGTAGTGCTGATAGGCAGCAGATCTCTGATGTGGTACAGTTGCCTCTTCTACCTGATCCAAGGACACAGAGAGTGAAGTATAGACAATCTCAAGAAGGGCTGCAAGGCTACTTGGGTAAAGGTTGCCCCACTCCTCCTCACAAGGAACATCTGGAGTGGAGTGACCTAAGAAAAAGCTGTGGGCAGTTAGCCTTTGCCAGGAACAATTGTTTGTTTTGGATTATATTCCCCCAGCTTTGACTCGTGCCCCTTTGCTTTACTTTGTGGATTGCTTTTCACCTTTGCTTTGAGGACTGCAATTTGACTTGCCCTAGCTTTGTGGACTGCTTTTGCATTTGCTTTGCTTTACCTTCAGAACTGCCTTTGTCTTGTACCTTGTCTTTGCCCTTTGTCTTTGTTTTATGCATGGACTTTGTCTTGTGGACTTTCCTGGTAATACTTGGGCTGTTGTTTGAGAGACTGAAGGTGGCTGCCTTCAGGGTAGCATGGGGTGAAGTCTTACTGGTCACTGGAGGACCATTTGTTGAACACTTCTTGAGAACAAAAAAGACTTTCTAATGGCCTGCCTTGCCCTGACCACTTGGGTCATAACAGTGTATACATAAGGCCCAATACATTAAACAAAACATTTTTCATTCAATTATTAGAGGGAATATATAGAGTCAATATTCTGATAAAGCATATAATTATTAAAGACATTTTTAGTAGCAGTACATTTTGCAAAAAATGATGTGATTTTATTTGTAGATAAGTACTCTCCAATGCAGCCTAAAGATGCAAATATCAAAGCAATGGTGGCAGGGGAAGAAAGATTCCTGAAAACTTCAAAGGAAAATTAATAGATTTAGTTTCCACATTGGAAAATGTGATAGATAGATTGATTGGTTGGAAGATAGATTGATAGATTGGTGAATTGATAGATTGATAGGAGAGAGAGAGAGAGAGAGAGAGAGAGAGAGAGAGAGAGAGAGAGAGAGAGAGAGAGAGAGAGATATTATCAACATAGATGAAAGCTTTAGAAAGGAGGATTTAAACTTAAAATAAGGAGGAATTTCTTGACCATGAGAATTAGTAAGTCATGGAATAGCCTGTCTCTTGGACCTGTATGAGCTTCAAACTGGACATTTTCAAACAAAGATTGAACATTCATTTGTCTGGGGTGGCATGAATATCTGGGAAGAAAAGACCTCCGAGATTCCTGCCTTTACAGACAAGATCTGTGCCAATAGCAGTAGCACTTAGACTTATATACAATTTCATTGTGCTTCACAGTCCTCTATAAACAGTTTACAGAGTCAGCATATTGCCCCCAACAATCTGGGTCCTTATTTTACTGACCTTGGAAGGATGGAAGGCTGAATCTACTTCGAGCCATTGAGAATCGAACTGCACAACTGTTGGCAGCTGGCAGTCAGCAGAAGTAGCCTGCAGAACTGCATTCTAACTGCTGTGCCACCACAGCTCCTATGTTTCTGTGATTGTGTCTCTGCTCCCTAAACTTTCAAATTATGGGTTAAAAATGTTAGCCCAATCTACTCTGGATAGATTCTGAAAGTGGTTTTGCAGTGCAAAAGGCACAGATAGGGTCCGTATCTTTCAATATACTAAAAGTTAAAAGTGTTCCAAGTACATGGAAATGTATAAGATTGAATCTTGAAGGATTTGATGTGATCTTTTCCTACAACAATTTGCCACAATCTAATTCCTAAGCACAACAAAGAAAGATTAACTCCACTTGCCACTTTCCATGCTCTGCATTCTCCTTTACAATTGCTATTTACTTTTCTTTTTAAGTCATGCACCCTAATTGCATAGACATAAACCTCCTCTCTAATTTTGGCCCTCTTAAAAACTCTGACTCTGGTTCTGAAAAGGGCTTAAGCAATTTAAAGGAGTGCATATCTGCGCCAGGTGACCTTGTGTATGCATCATTATAATCTTGTCTACAAATGTATTTGTTCAGGCAGTTCATTCTCTTTTTTTCCTTCACCCTGTTATTTTCCCCTTCAGCTGTTAATGCCAAGCCCCCCATAAGAGTCCTATTAGAAAGTTATTTTAAAATATACAGTTGAGGAGCTATAGGAAAGAAGGGTAAGAATGTGCTACTTGACCTCCCTTCCCCCCCTTCCCAAAACAAAACCAAAATACTTTCAGATAAATTAGTTTAACCAGAAGAGCAGCAAAATACTTGGCTTTCTTGTAGCCCTCCCTCCCTCCCTCCCTCTTTGCTTTCCAGTGGTGTAAGGTTTTGTTTGTGGGGTTTTTTTAAAAAAAAAAAAAAAGGCTGAGAAAATAAAAGAGAATTGCTGATGCAGAAAGTACAAACAAAAATCAAAGCATTAGCCAGCACCAGAGTAGAATGTACTCTTTTTCTCTCTTTTTTTAAGCAGGAGCCTGCGGCCACTTTCAAGAAGGAGCACATATCATTACACAACATGTAATTACTTTGCTTGCCAATTAAATGGAGGCCAGGCAGTAGGCCCAATTTGTCTGAATGAAAAAGTTACTAGAAAAATGTTCTCCTTGCCAGCCTGATTGCAGGGGGAAAAATATATATATTTTATTGGTAGAAAACAATTCCTCCCTAAAAAAAAATAAATAAATATGTAGATCGTTTTTAATAAAATGTGCGCATATGCCTGATTAACATCAGCAGAAAGAATCCATTGGTACCAATAAAAGAATAAAAGTGGTGGGTTTTACTTTCTGCAAATAAAAAGATCCAGTCACTTTGTAATTGACAAACTGAAGTTGGAATTCAACCCTGTGCATAATTATTTATAAGAAAAGAAAGCAGGAGATTTATTTGTGTTTGTGCTTTATCTATCTATCTATCTATCTATCTATCTATCTATCTATCTATCTATCTATCTATCTATCTATCTACCATACCATACCATACCATACCATACCATACCATACCATACCATACCATACCATATATTGTATCGTATCGTATCGTATCATATATCATATCATATCATATCATATCATATCATATCATATCATATCCATCTATAATCTGTCATTATGTAGCTAGCTAGCTAAGTAGTTATGTCAACTGAAATCTTCAGGTGCTCCAATCACAGAGCAAGAAATTCAGTTATTTGCACCCCATCCCCCCACCCCTATTTCCATGTAGCCATGTTTATAGCCATGCAGTCTATACTGGGATTCACTAAATGAGCAAAGGATTCTACTTCTGGCATTAAAATCTTATACTTGTATCTTTTGTTTTCCTGGATTCATTATCATAAATTACTGAGAAGAAAATAAGAAAGGTGTTGAAGTAGGGAATAAATCTGTTCTTGTTCTCTTTTGAAGTCAACAAGTCCTATATTTTTATTTGTAAAGCATATAATTTTAGTTAGAGGAGAAATAGAAATTCATTAAAAATGAAGTTATAAATATATGCTTAGAAAAGGAGAGAGAGCCGAATCCTTCAGAATCCTACCAGAAGGCAATAAAGGAGGTAATTAATAATTCACTTTGCTAAACTATAGTTACATCAGAGAATGATATCTAAGAGCATGTGATCTCTGTTGGTTCAAGGACCATAGCACGTTTTGTATGGCATATTTAATGTCATATGCCAAAAATGGCCAGGTTTTAGGATATTTAGAATAACAGAGTCGGAGTTAAGGTCTTCTAGTCCAAACCCTGCTTAGGCAGGAAACCCTATACCATTTCGGACAAATGGTTATCCAATCTCTCCTTAATAACTTCCAGTGTTGGAACATTCATAATCTCTGGAGGCAAGTTGTTCCACTGATTAATTGTTCTAACCATCAGGAAATTTCTCCTTAGTTCTAGGTTTCTTCTCTCCTTGATTAGTTTTCACCCATTGCTGCGTGTCCTGCCCTCAGGTGTTTTGGTTAAGTAACTCTTTGAGAAAAGAATTTCAAGAGTATCAAAGTACTCATGACTTGTTGCCCATTTTGTGCTTCAAACTCCCAAAATACAAAAGATTGCTCATATTATTAGCCAAATACTCAAAGGGGCTCAGGAGAATATGAGAACACTGATGGAATACCCCCTAGGTTCTGTCATTTGTACTCTTGAAATAGAGAAACACATTTTCCTTTAGCAAAGTGAGTTTCAGTATAAAGATCATGACTCTCAAAATGCTTATAAAAATGCATCCCTAGTTACCGATTTAACTAGTATTTATCATTTAATCAGACCTACAATTGTTCCAGTTATCAGAGTGATCTGGATCAAAAATCAAACAGTCTAAACTATGAAGGGAGAAACTGCTATACTGATTTTCCTGGATTTTTCACTGGTCAAGTCTAGATTACATGGTCTGAGAGTTGAAATTAATATGGTTCTATGCGTATCTATAAGGACTATCTCCAGAAAGTTAAAAGTACAAAATTTCTGCTTGGACAAAGGATACATGTGTTGTGGGATCCAAAATGATTCAGTTGTTTTCCTTTACTGTTCAATTCCTATGTGAAATCATTGGACACATTCATCCAAAGATTTAAAGCAAGCGGATAGATCAGAAGAATGTAGGGTAATTTGAGATTTTAGTCTTTGCTACAGAGTCTTTTTTTAATGTGTGAAAACATTTTTCCATACCAGGAAAAAGTATAGAACAATAAATTTAGGTTATTATGTATTTACATCATAGAAGAAACCAATTACTGGTAGGAAGATATCAACCACATTCCAACCAAATGCAAGGATAATATCTGGACTGTTGCACTGTATTTTCTCTCTGAGACTGAGAAAGCCTTTTGTAGTCTCCTAGTCTTTTGTTAGAGAATTATTGTTAGAAAATGAAATCTATATCAACACCCAAACAATACTATATTTCTCCAAACTATGTCTTTCAATCTTTTTTTTAATGGCAGTTTGATTTGGAATTATGATTTAATTGCTTCACTGAAGATGCCAGGGACCAAAAAGGATTCTGAAAGATAACTGAATATGTTTTGCCTACATAATTCAGGGGAATCTCATTTGCTCTTACTTCTTTTCAACCATGTGTAAAATAATTCTAAACTTGTTACACATTTAGTGAAGAACATCTGGATCCCTGGATAAACACACACAAGTGCCTTTAACTTTGTGTGATTTATGGTTTTTCTGCCTATGCCCAGAGCCAATTTCCTTTCCTATTGTATCTCCCCATGTCAACCACTCCACTCCTCATTTGTACAACTTTGTCATTTTAAGTATTTTAAGGTAGCTTTAGCTTTCTTCCCCTCCTTATAAATGCAGCCTAAATGCCTTATGCTGGTAGCTGTACTATCTGCTTGATTAATAGATTTATTGCTGCTTGGAGGAATTCCAAAAGAGCAGAATTTCAAAATAACAATCTTAATGTGGCCCTGAGATAATAAAGTGAAACAACAATTTAATATTTATATATTTAAATATACTATTCTGAAGAAGAAGCACTATCTCTAGCTGTTCAAACGTTCCCACTGTTTTAAATATTTGTAAATTTCTCAAAAGGAATTTTACCAAAAGGAAGAAACAGAAGCTTCCATGTGTGTTTGACATCTTCTGTTTCACCTTTGACTACTTATAATCACCTATTTACTATGACCTCTATAAATGGGAATTTTATCTTCTTAGCTAGGTATCATTCCAATGGCCCTAGAGATTATACCAGTGGTGGGTTGCTCCCGGTTCGATCCGGTTCTTGCAAACTGGTAGTAATGGCAGTGGAAGGCTCCATCCACCCACCCCAACATTATCACTGATGATCTGTGCATGTGCAGAAGCACACATGCGCACGCGAATGAAACGAGCACGTATGCGTGCTCCCGTTGCGAACTGGGAATAAAGGTAAATGGAACCCACTCCTGGATTATATCCATTACCATGGAAAGTTAAATGTTTTATTCAATTAATGGGAACTTAGTAATGGGAACTGATACATGGCCAATACTAGACTTCAGATATTGTTATACTAAAAGTCTGAGAAGTGTTATCCCAGAATCTTCAAATCTAGGTACAGGAACAATGTTTATCAACACACGAAAGACTGTTGATTTTATTTATACTCCAACTTTCTTATCATAAAGCACTTGAGATATGTAACAATCAAACATAAAAATTATTTAAAATTGTTTAAAATTATTAAAACTAATTATTGGAACAAAAGGAGTGGCTGGAGAGGAAGATCGTAACTGCTTTGCTAAAATAGGAAAATGAGATCTTAGAGCTACTTTTGATGCCTCAGTTGAGGCTAGAATTTACAAGTTGAGATCTTCTGGGGCTCCTCCAAACATATTTATAGGTAATGCATCCCAAATCAGCCTTGTTCTTTTAATCTGCACTTTTTTAGGTGTGATATGTGACACATGTATTTTTTGGAACCCAACAGAGTTTTAGGTTTATCATTTGAAATAGCTGTAAGATGCTACTTATTTCAGGAATATAATCAGAATAACATAGAATAGAACAGAATAATAGAATTGGAAGGGATCTTGGAGGTGTTCTAGTCCAACCCCCTGCTTAAGCAGGAAACCCTATACCATTTTAGACACATGTTGTCCAATCTCTTCTTAAAAACTTCCTGCGTTGGAGCATTCACAACTTCTGGAGGCAAATTGTTCACTATCTCTATCAGTCCTTAAAATATGTGAGCCAGTGGTGGGTTTCAAAATTTTTTACTACCAATACTGTGGCTTTATGGGTATGGCATGGCTTGGTGGGTGTGGCTTGGCTTGGCGGGCATGTCAGGGGAAGGATACTGTAAAATCTCCATTCCCACCCCACTGCAGGGGAAGGATACTGTAAAATCTCCATTCCCTCCCGAATCCAGGGAAAGGTTACTGCAAAATCCCTATTTCGTCCCAATCAGATGGGACTTGGGAGGCAGAGAATAGATGGGGTGGGGCCAGTCAAAAGTTTTACTACCGGTTCTCCAAACTACTCAAAATTTCCACTACTGGTTCTATAGAACTGGTCAGAACCTGCTGAAACCCATCTCTGATGTGACCACCTCCCACAGTCTTCTGGCTTTGTAGACCCCCATGGGATTTACAAAGAGAAGACAAAGTGAGAGCAGAACACAACTCTCCATTATCTATGTTAAGGGATTCGTTTATTTGTTTGAATGGCTGAAAAGTGCTAACCTTAACTATACAAATAAATTTGCTAGCAGCATGAAATATGCTCCCATAAAGAAAGGCACATAAAGAAAGGCAACTAGTCTTATAGTGATTTTTAAAACTTGTTTATTCCAAAAATTGACATTGTAGTTAAAATATTTTAAATATAAAATGATTCAATGTTGAATGCCCTTGCACATTCTTGGGGGCAATCAGTGCAATATTCAACAAGTTAGCATATAATGAATGATGTTCCTGCATGTACAAACCAGGCATTCTTGTTTACCAAAGATCACTGCTACCCATTGAAGAAAATTGAACATTTTCTTCTTTTGTATTACTAAAGGATACTGAACAGGAGGGTCAGCTTTTATCCATCTCCATCTCCAACTCACTGAGAAACAGCTTTTATCCATCTCCATCTCCAACTCACTGAGAAACTTTCTAGGTTTCCAATGTTGTGGTACAATTGGAATAATATAGGGATTAGAGTAATATAAGAAAATGTTTAAATAAATCCACAACTATACTCATTCACTCACTAGCACACACTCACACAGAATCAGGTGGCTGTGCCAGTCTTCTTGATGTACAGACAAGACCAGGAATATTTATGGAAAATTTCATAAAATTATTGCATCCAGAACAATTGAAAATCCACTTTTTAAATTTCTTATCCAAGTCTTTTAAAAAAGAAAGGAACAGAATTATACATAGGAATGTAGCATGAATCACTCCTATCTTGTACCTACAAAAGCTCCATCTACTGATCTGGAGCTAGCCACTCTGCACACAATTTTTTGATTCTTGATATATTTGTCTGGACAGGTCTTGGACCATAATGATGGCATAATTAAATAGTAGTTCAGTTTTATCTACACCAACTGTGATGGAAAGACCTTTTAGATATTATAAACTTCATTGCCACATGATTCTGGCACATATATGTATTTTGACCTTCAAGTCTAGTAAAGAGCCATTTGTGCCTCAGGAGTACTTGCTACAGGACAAATGATGTCTTATTACACTCCTGTCTGACTGAATGCAGTATGAGGCCACATTGTCATCTGGTGTAAATCAAAATAGCTCATGTAAAATGAATGGAGCTCCACCAGTCTAAACTAGCTTGCCCCCCCTTCCTCCAGTCTGTGTTTTTCTTTGCGCTATCTAATCTCTCTCTTCCACTTTATGTAGCACAACAGCAAAGACAAGAAACAACAATGTCACATTGTCTCTTTATGTAGCTCTGTTGCAAAAAAAAAAAAAAAAGCTGATAAATGGATTTTCAAAATAAGCAAGAGAGAAAGAAATGAGCCCTGATGATATTTGACATGATTTCTTTATGTGATATTTGCTTGGACTGACTTTCCATTTAAAATGCCAGGATAAGCACTTTCAGGCACTGATTGAAGCTCAAAAGTTTCCCCACAGGAAATGGTATGAATGTTCAGTAAGTAGTCATTGGAAATGTTAAAAAATATGCTGCTCATACCATATAAAAACATTTGGACTGTAATGGTATAAAAAGGAATTTTAAAGAAAACATACATTCACACTAGATACTTAAAAATGATTTTCCTTCAGAATTGTACACACTATCCATTGCAGTGCTGAAATCTGCATGGGAGTAATAGAAATACTTAAATTAGAAATTCATAGATTTCAGACAATTACATTCCTCTCTGTTATGAGCAAACATCCCATCTGGAGTCAAAGCGCTGGGCCAGTAACTTGGTCACAGTCCGCTTGTACTACAACAACAGATAAATTTTCAGCCTGTTATCTTTGGTTGATTGCTTCCGAAACCAGCAAAATGCTTCATAGATGAACAGGGTTCCTGTCATCTGGCTGCCAATTCAGGAGCCTGTTGAAAAGCAGTCACTACAGATTGTAATTTTTCTATTGCTATTAAAGATGTGTAAAAGATCAGGCATGGTCATATAAAGGAGTTATTAGATAAAGCATAGAGCTCCTTTTCAGAAAGCTGAAATGGCAGGGCAAAAGCTGTGCTAAATTATATGGGGCCGAAATAAAACTAAAAAAAAAAAAGGTAACAAAAAAAGAAAACAGATGCAATAGGAACTTCCATACAAGCCCCCTATATTTCAATATACAGTGCGTAAAACTACTATCGCTCTATTATATGTACAGTGACCATATGTTCTTTATTATAAAGGATAGTCTTTTATTTCAGAAATCTGTACTTTGTGAAGGTTTAACTAGTAGTAACTAAATTTTATTGAATAAATTAATAATTTAATTATAATAAATTTATTTCAGGATACCTCTTTACCAACCTTTTCTTTCTTTCTTTCTTTCTTTCTTTCTTTCTTTCTTTCTTTCTTTCTTTCTTTCTTTCTTTCTTCCTTCCTTCCTTCCTTCCTTCCTTCCTTCCTTCCTTCCTTCCTTCCTTCCTTCCTTCCTTCCTTCCTTCCCACAGAAGTGATTCTGGGTGGCTTGCAAAGATTAAAACATGGAAAAATCCGCAATATATACCCTAGCACCCAAAGATAAACAATAACTCCACTCACACACAAAAAGTGCATTCATAACAGCAGTGTTTCTCTATTCACTTGGCCCAAATGCCTGGCAAAACAGCTATGACTTTAATGTTTAGTGAAAGGGAAAGATTGAAGGCAAATGAGGTCCAGGCAGAAGAACAACAACATAGGCTTCAAAGCTTAAGGGACTGGCTTGGACAAAATTCAGCAGCACTTTTTCATGTGACTGTTGACAAACATAGGATTGCCAACATGATAACCAATGTCCGATGATGAATATGGCAGAAGAAGAAGAAGAAGAAGAAGAAGAAGAAGAAGAAGAAGAAGAAGAAGAAGAAGAAGAAGAAGGGGGAGGGGGAGGGGGAGGGGGAGGGGGAGGGGGAGGGGGAGGGGGAAGGGGAAGGGGAAGGGGAAGGGGAAGGGGAAGAAGAAGAAGAAGAAGAAGAAGAAGAAGAAGAAGAAGAAGAAGAAGAAGAAGAAGAAAGGTAAACAGGTCTGGGGCCATCCAAATCTCTGGGGAAACACTATTCCACAATACTTGCAGCTTTTTCTATGATAGAGCACATTTTGAGTCCAATAAGTTTGCGTTGTTTGATAAAAGGGACCTGAAACATGTTCTCTATACCATATCTGGTTGAACAAGCAGGAAGGAAGAAGGAAGGAATAGGAGGAAGGAAGTCCTACTAGTAGCCTGGTCCATTCTGTGAATGAATTTATAAGTACTCAGAAGCCTAATGGGAGTTGTGTAGCTTGCATAGAAGTTGTGTTATGTGGGTGTAATGATGAATGGCAAAAAGTGCCCATGTCACTGTATTTTGAACCAGCTGTGTTTTCTGAGTGCTTTTAAGAGGAGCCTCAGGTAGAGTGTGTTACAGTAATCCATATGTGAACTGACTAAGGCAAGAGTTACCATCATCAAGTGTGATACATATATAGATGATACCTTTGAAGGACATAGGGAATCTCCATTGCCAAAGAAACCATCAGATAGACAAGGCTTAAATCAAGAAAGTGATTTATTAAAATGACCTGACAGCACTCCACCCCACCCCAAATTCACATGAACAGGGAGGAAAGGAAGTACATTCAGGCTTGTAAGTTTCTGTAACTATAGATGTTCTAATAGAAGTAGATTTAGGTTTAGGTCTGTTTCTTAGTCTGATTTATCTTATAGAGCTGACAGCAAGGCTTTCCAACCTAGGAATGGGTGCAATTAGTGCACAAGATAAATTTGTGCAAAAGCCCCGCTGGCCATGGCAGCTACCTGTTCTTTGAGCAGGAGCCAAGAGTCCAGGTAGACCCCTATGCAGAAAGATGGAAAAGCAACTCAGTTTCAGCAGAGTTGAGCTAAAACCTGTTCTCCCTAACCAGGCCCACATGGCCCATGGGTACTAGGAAAGGACTTTGACAGCATTGCTTGGTCAGCCTAGGTTAGATATATGCAATAGGGTATCATTGAAGTATTGATGATATTGTACCCCATACCAAAGGAAGTTATCACCCAGCAGCTTCTTGTAGATGTTAAATAGGAATGAAGAAAGGTACCTCAGGTTTCACCTCTCCCCCACTAATAACACTAACCAGTAATGGTCCTGAAAAAAGGAGAAAAAAAGCACCTTAATATGGTGCTCCCAACCTTCTAAACTGCCCCGAAGGATACTATCATCAATGATATAGAAAGCCACTGAAAAACCCTGAACCCTGAGCTTACCTAAAATCCTTGACAAGTACAATAAATACAGTGTCAATTCTATAACCAGGCCTGAAGCTTGATTGAAAAATGTCCAGATAATTTGTTTCTCCTAGGGCACTCTGGAGCTATAGGCCAACGATCTTGTCAACGAACTTCCCTAAAAAAGGAGTATGGAAGGAGTAGACATCTGTGTCCTTCAACATGCATAAAACCATCCTTTACTATAAAGAAACATTTACCTCTGCACTGTAACACTGTATCCTGTGATAGCCATATATTTTAAATCATTTCTCCTGATGTAGCATTGCACTTGACAATTTTTCAGTTTCTTCGCTTATTCAGTAATTTCTACCAATCACCAAAGCATCATTGAATATACAGGGATTACAATTTTCTTAGGTTTACTTCATTTCTGCACTTGCCTTTAGCTTTTAATGTTCTTTTCTCTGTAGGAAGCTTTCCTAGAAATTGCTTTACTCACAAATTCCATCAGCATACCGTTCATGATCCTACAAAGGAATCAATTTCAGAAATTATCTCCAAAGGCATCAAAATCTCACCGACAATACTATATATAAACCAAGAGTTATTTGAACATTTTGAGACAGCTCTACCTAATTCCCATTCCCATAAAAAGGGTACTGCTACTGAAAAATAATATTGTGAACAGCCAGATGAAATAAAATACTATAAGAGCAAACTCAGGTGATGAGCACTAATAGGATTGGGCAAAAACACTGGAAGACTAAAAAACTATTAGGAGAGATGAACAATTTCCCCCAAGATTTGCAGAAGTACAAAATATTTAATATGCACTCTTATAAACCTTGATGCATTTGACTTGTTTGGACAGGTCTCAATTGCAATTGCTCTTTCGCTAAATAACATTTAAGTTCTATTTACACAAATAAGGACATTAACAGCTTCCATGTCCTTCTTTGGCATTACACTAGTAGGGTATTTGATTGCCAGCAGGGCATATGTGTTGATAGCATGGATCTTGTTCTTTCCATTGAGCTGGCTCTTCAGGACCTATCTCATCCCTTGACGTATTTGGATGTTGTTATCTTCCATGCCTCCTCCTTCTGGTTCCCATCTGACTGTGGGATACTAAGTTACCAAATAACTGCTCTGTATGTCTGCTACATAGCCTGCTGGTAGCTCCACCCCAGTCTTGACTATTTTTCCTCTCTTGACTACTGTCTGGCAGGACTTCTCCAGTATGAATGACATTCCAATGTTTACACCGTAGATCCAGGCCCAGCAATTAGCGAGTCAATGATTATTTCACTCTTAGCATATAACTTGATGTCATTTATGTAGAGGAGGTGGTTGGTGGTTATTCCAGTCTTGAAGTTACATCCATATCCAGTCCTTGTGATTATCTGAATGAGGAGGTTCAAATCTAGGCAGAACAGCAGCAGGGACAGTATCTCACCTTGGTATAAATTATTATGCAAAATCATGTAGGACCACTACAGGGCATCACAGAGATGTAATTTTAAATGTTGTTAGGTTTTATCTTGATTGTTTTGTCAATATTTTTAAAATGGGGGAACCAGTTTGATGTAAAATGGGGGCACCAGGTGCTAGACTCTGAGTTCTAATCATGCCTTGGGCACAAAGACATCTGGAGAACACTCTAGTCTAAGAGAACGTGTTACAGCAAACAACTTGCAAAATCTTGTTGAGAAAACTGCAGGGTCCAGGTAGTTACTGGGAGTCAAAAACTGATTTAAAGACTCTATGTCTGCATATTTATATCATTTATATCTATTTATTTTCCACCCAGATCTGATAGCCGTATGGGAAAGGATTAATGAGAATACAAGTACTGACACCTTGGTATACAATAATCAGTAACCAATCATTACCATAAAACTGCATTCAAGATTTTCTTTGCACTCCCCATTTTACTGGAACAGAAAGAAAGCAATGCAAACTATATTTGGATACTGTGTGCATGCCGAAAAGGTTAATGTCTAGACTAAGTACCTTCTATTAAGAAAGTGACTTTTTCATTTTTACTAAAACAAACAGTTAAATGTTTTGTTTCTGCTGAAAAGAGGTAGCCATATCATGTACCTCTTCTTTCTGCTAAACTTTATGGAGAGTGTAAATCTTCTTTTCTAAAACCCATCAATTAATTTGGATTTTGGTCTGGACAATGTAACTATGTAGAGAAGGCAGGGATCTAGCTTTTCCTGCAGTCCCAGAAACAATGGCCAGGATGGGCAAAAGAGCACAGGAAAGTAGATATGTTTATATCATTTAAAGTAGAGAAAAGTAACTGGGTAGCTTCCAGTCCTTAAATATTCCAATACAAAACTTGTATTGGAAGTAGAAGGGAAAAAACGGTGTCCAACCTGGAATACCTATTCTATCTCTGTGGTGGATTGGAGGTGAGAAACCAAAATGTCATAAGAATGTCTTCTTTCAAATAGAGCCAAGGTGGCACAGTGGTTAGAGTGCTTTACTGTAGGCTACTTCAGCTGACTGGTAGATGTAGTTCAGCAGTTCAAATCTCACCTGCCCAAGGTTGACTCAGCTTTCCATCCTTCAGAGGTGGGCAAAATGAGGACTCAGGTTGTTGGGGACAATATGCTGACTCTGTAAACTGCTTAGAGAGAGCTGTGAAAGCTCTATGAAGCGGTATATAAGTCTAAGTGCTATTGCTATTTACTGAGGTAAATATTTTCTGTTTAATGGAAATGCAGTTAGGTTAGCGACAAGGGAATGTAGTCTTTTGCTAACCCTGAGAACTGCCTGAGAAATTCTGGTGCAATTTAAACCTATTATGCCTGGGTTGTAAAACTCTGAACAACCAAAGGATTGAAGCAGGATTTAATGATCTGTCCTTCAGAGGCAGAATAAAGATGAGCAGCAATAGATTAGGCAATAGTCTGATAAGAGGCAATTTAGCTGACAAAAGAAAAGGGGGCATCACAGAAGAGACCCTTCCTAGTTTCTTGGGCTGTAAAAGCAAAGCGGGAGGGAGATGCACTTTCAGAGTTTCAATACTTTGTTATTGTAATCTTAATTTTGCATCATTTTGGACAATTTTATAGTTGCTTAGAGTTCTGCATCTCAGATCTAGTATGTTCAGTATAGTGGAATCTTTCATAGAAAGAAACAAGACAGAGTCCAAATTATACTGACTGTGCGTGGTGTTTGTGTATAGTGCTGCTTAATGGAAGTGCAATTAGGAAAAATTAGCCATAATCCTCATGTCAATGTTTCTTTCTTTTTTGAATTGTAATTCATTATTCCTTGTAGTACCATAAGAGGAGAAATATTTTACTTCTGCTATGGGTGAGAAATCCTCCAGGTGCAATCAAACAAATCATGCCTGCCTTGCATTCCACTCTCATCTCGGAGCCTGTGAGCATCAAAAGAGTGTATCAGTTAACACTTTGGAACAAATGGTTTCTAATTCCACTGGTATTCTTTGTCTAGTGATAATGTTAATCACAATGACCTATCTCAGTGTTACATGTGGGATTGTTTAGACTATAGAAGAAAAATTCCAGCATTACCTGCTAGTAGCTTTAGGGCAAAATTGTAGAATTAGTGGTGTAAAGCTCCAGTTATGACTTCTCAGAATTAGTAAATAATACCTTATATATAGAACTGCTTGCAGAAATCAGTGATTTGCTTCCCTTCCCCATCAGGCAGGTAAGTTACTTCTGCTGGGTAGGGAGGAAGTGAGGAATTGCAAAACTGAGTGTGAAACTGTCATGAAACACTGAGAATGAAGATTCCATGACTGTAAGAACATCTTATCAACCGAGCAGCAGCCAGTAGCACTGAAGCAGCCACAATTTCCCCAAATTTCATTTCCTTGGAAGATCCCAGATTTTGTGAACATTCAATAAATTAGCCCAGTGAAGTACCTTGGTTCAAGAATGGCTGCTCTATGATGCACTGTTTCACCCAGTTAAATATCATGACACAAAAGTTTTAGTAGTACATAGTGTAGATAGATAATGTACAAGTCATACCTCAGCACTTGAGTGCTTTAAAACTCATCAAATTTGGTATTCAAAGTATTTTGAAGCAGAAATCTTGTCCTAGCACTTGTCTTTCTCCTGGTAGTCGATATGAAAAGAAGAAGCTGCTGATGTCAGCTATCTCATGACACTCTATCTCTTCTGCTGAAATAGCAGTTCACGTTGTAAGTCACATGTTTTTCTTGGTATCCATCTGTTTTAGTATTTGTTGTGTCTTCTGGAACGAATTACTGATGAATACCAAGATACCACTGTCATAGTAATATCCAAATATTCTTATTTTTTCTATATCTTACAACATAGTTTCTTTGTCGATTCTTTTTGATCCTCTATTTTTTTAGGCACTTTGTAATTTTTTAAAATATTATTATATTCTGGTTTCTTTTCAGATCGTATAAATCTTTCGCCTTTTATTTATTGTTTTATCATTAAAAATATAAAATACAAAACAGAAAAACAAACAAAACAAAAGCATATAGTCGAACCTAACAACAACAACAACAGTAACAACAACAACAAAGAAAAAAACAGTACCTTAAAAAATTAGAAAGAAAAGCAGATAATAACAAGACCTGGCAATGGCTAAGAGAAGGAAAGTTGAAAAACGAGACCAAGGAACTAATTCTCACTGCACAAGACCAAGCCTTAAGGACAAATGCATACAAAGCCAGAATTGAGAAGACATCAATAGACAGTAAGTGGTGCCTATGCAAAGAAGCTGAAGAAACAGTGGAACACCTGGTAAGCTATTGCAAGAAGATTGCACAGACTGACTACAAGCAGCGGCATGACAAAGTAGCAACAATGATGCATTGGAACATTTGCAAGAATTATCATTTGCCTCCAAGCAAGAATCGATGGGATTATACAATAGAGGAAGGCATAGAAAGTGAAGAAGTTAAACTGTTCTTGGATTTTAGAATTCAAACAGTTAGGCACTTGCCACAGGCACCACATAACAACCTGGTCTTAACAATTGTCAAAAAGAAAGACAAAAAAAGTCTGGATAGTGGATGCAGAAATGCCTGGAGTCAGCATAACAGAAGAGAAAGGACTGGAGAAGATAACAAAATACATAGATCTTCAAATAGAAATTGAAATTGGCAATGGCAAGCAAGAGTAGTACCAATAGTAATTGGTGCCTTGCATGCAAGCCCAAAATAACTGGAGCACCATTTGATAAATTATTGGCATTGAGAAATTTGCTATCAGTCAATTGCAAAATGCAGCTTTACTTGGAACAGCTTCTATCCTTTGCCCGATATCTGTAGCAACATCAAACATCCAGATCTGCCTATCCCAAGTCCTTGGTAAGGCCTCAATAGGTAGACAAAAATGCCAAACCCAGTCTGAACATCAGGATGACTGTATTATTATTATTATTATTATTATTATTATTATTATTATTATTATTATTATTACTATCATCATCATTATCATCATCATCATCATCATCATCATCATCATCATCATCATCATCATTTTCTGGTAGTTATCATTCTAATATTGTAATCTAAAAGTGAAATTGTCTCATTTATTTATTTATTAGTTCAATTTATATATGCCGCCCTTCTCCGGAGACTCAGGGCGGCTTACAATGCATTAAGCAATAGCCTTCATACTTTTTTATATACCTGCTTAGTAGGGCTTTTTGCCCCCACCCCCTCAAGCAGTGTTCTATTTTATACAAAGTCAGCTTATTGCCCCCACAAATCGGGTCCACATTTTACCTACCTCAAAAGGATGGAAGGCTGAGCCTAGTGAGAATTGAACTCGCAGTAATTTCAGGCAGCTGGCAGCTAAGTACTACTTTAACAGCAGTAGTTTAGTCCACTGCGCCAGCAAAGTTCTTGTTACAAAAATTACAAAGTGAAAACTAAAAGGCATATTTTTTCTATTTTGCTTTTGTGTCCTTAGTACCTTAGAGCAGAGTGTCAAACTGATGGCCTGTGTCATGCGCAGACCTCACCCACCCCAGCTCCACAAAGGGAAAAAACATCTCGATACATCATGTGACAGCAAAGTGATGCTGCAAGTTTGACGCCTGTTCCTTAGTTATTTGGCAATCTATACTTACAATCAACCATAGTCTTTTTCATATTACCTTTTTTCTTTCTAAAATTCATCAATTTTCTACATTCTTTAATATTAAATAGACAATATTACCACAAAAATACAGCCCTTGTCTATTTAGTTCCAATAGTTTGAAGCACTTTCACAAAAAAATTAATCTTTCAAAATTACTGTCTGGATTATCTGTTTAAATTTTCTTGTGTCCAGTGCTTGTTAATCTTTTTGCTATAAAAAAGCAAATTCTTCAAATTCTTTAAAACTTTTTTCCTTCCTTCTTTAATCCCAAAAGAATGTTGATTCATCAAGAGGTTTAGTCTTATCCTGCCAAACAGAGGATATCTCTTTAACTGTAATTTGAGTACATCTGATATTAAGAAAGTGAGACTTTTGTGAATCTTATGTCCATTACAGGTTGCATTTTGGTTGTGCACCTAATTGAAATCTCTCAACACCAGACTCTCAATTGATAAGATGATCACCTCAGTTCTTCTGGTTTCCTCATGAGAAGCACTTATCAAAAGTACAAGTGGATAATCTCTTTATCTCTCCTAGTCCGGAGAGACCAAAATTCATGCTCTGGCCACCAATCCCAACCACAATACTTTTCATGCTCCTCAGGGGGTCTCTAATTTGCCTTGGGACCTCACCCAAAACATCTTCTGCTTATAGCTTTGGAGCTGATAACATTTTAAACCCACTATTGCTTATCTGGGCTGACCAATTGTCTAGGACTGAAAAAGTCAGTGCAAATATTCTATGTCCCTCTTTCAGACTTTACAATTACTGAATGTATTTCCAGTAGAGTTTCAACAGTCTACGAACTAATCAACACTGTTTCCCACTTCCCTCACAAAAAGATAAGAAAAAGCTCCCCTTTCTTTGAACACACAAATACAGTGATTTTGTTTGGCCATTTCTATTTATATGGTACTTGTCAAATGCTTGGCAAAATGTTCTTCCTGATTGGTTTGATGATGCTGGGGAACTGCAATGGATCCTTGATTTTAGACAGAACCAGTGCCCTGAAAATCCTCAAAATCCTTATCTCTCCCTGGTCTTTAGTGACTTCAGTGAGTTTTTCTGGTGAAGTAAGTTTTCCCAGAAAATCCTAAATGTGTGATAGGAATATAAATTTGCACAACAGCAGAACTACATTAAAGATTTTTTTCCTTGAATTGTCCTGGGTGAACCATGAACTGGCAGCTATGAGGCATGAAAGGCAAACTGTTCAATGACAAAACTTACATTCTGTAATGCTGAATAAATTGTTGGAATACAAGATGTATCTGTCTCTGACACGACAGAAGAAATAAAAGCTGGGTTTCCAAGAGATAATGAACAACTGAAGTATTAATGCATCAATATTGGTCTACAGTCAGTGTTGTACAATTGACAGGGGAATGTAAAACAGCGGAGCAAGTAAAAACATTATGTGTTATGACTTATTATATCCCTCCTAAAGATAAATATGAGCTCTGAACATACACATCATTGAAGGTCATAATATTAACCCTGGGTGTCTTGTATTGTGTTTGTAAATAACTGCATGATGGGAGTTTGATTATTCTAAACCTATTAAAAGAAAGGGGTATTTGTACATGATATCTCAATAGTATTGGATATGAAGTTTACTTCATATCCAATACTATGGATATGGTAAGCCACTAATGTGCAGGAAAACAAAGCTCCCCATGTTTGATAAAAGAGAACATTTCCATAAGTGAAATCCACATGCCAGTAGTTTTCAGTTTATGTAATTACAAGATGATCCAGGAAAATATGTAAATGCCCTGTCTTTCCTTGCAATGTCCTGTCTTTCCTTTCCTTTGTCATTTGCTATCTGCAGCTTTCCTGAATTTACTCAAAAGCTCTATCAAGAGAAGTTTGAATGAAATTTGCAAAAATGTAAAGGCAAAGAAACAGAAAAAATATCTTATTTCTACACATTAGTATATCCATATTTAAGGTTGTGGGGGGAGTAAAGTATTTAACTAATCTTCAGAAATTGTATAATTTCTTTGTAAACCAAGTCAGTTCAGGGTGGGTAGGCCAATCGTCAGTATTTAGCAGTGTGAGAAAAAGTCTGGAATTCATCAAACTAGATTTCTGAAATGTAACTTCTAAAAATGACACATTTTGATGGTTTTAAACTGTAAAGCCAAACAGGTTTTTCTGTTTCTCTGTTTTAGGCAAACTGCCATGGTTGAAAGGTTCTTCCAAAATTGGTGCTCAATTTTTTAAAAATAATTGGGCAACATACAAAAAAAAAAAAGAAAAAAAGAAAAAAGAAAGAAAAGAAGAAGAAGAAGAAGAAGAAGAAGAAGAAGAAGAAGAGAATGTAAATGTAACTAATGTTGAATTGATTGAATGCATTAATATTATCACTAGTTGTCTTAGAAAGTTATCCTTTTGTTGCTTTACTAATTACAATTTGACAACAAATTTTCAACAAGATTCTAGTATAGTATTCAGCTGTTTACTGAGTGCACAAAATGCAATCATATGATCATGGTGTGTGTGTACGTGTGTGTGTGTGTGAGTGAGTGTGTGTGTGTGTGGGTGAGAGAGAGAGAGAGAGAAAGAAAGAAAGAAAGAAAGAAAGAAAGAAAGAAAGAAAGAAAGAAAGAAAGAAAGAAAGAAAGAAAGAAAATAACTCAGAACAGTCATTAAATGGTCATAAATCAAGAATTATCTGTATGCAGCTCTATTATAAATATTATACAGCATTCCTATAAAGGAACATTCTAAGGCAATTATAGTAAAATAATTGTTATTCTTTAAGAATAGCAATTACTTTACTATCCTCATCCTAATTTACACAAGAGTTTTTGTATGTGGTAAAGGTTTTTTGATCATAGAAGTCCACCAAATAGACTGCTGCCTGACATTTTGTCAAGTACTTCCTGGTTTCAAAGGTAAGACTACATGGGAACTTCAAGATGGGACCATTAACTCTGACAATTCACCATAGAATAGTCTTCATGAAGCCAGAAAGTGTGTGTGTGTGTTAAAGAGTCAAGAAAGTAGCTGCAACTATGTAATGAAAGACCCATACCTTTTAAAGTTCTATGTTTAGATTGCATGTTTGCAGCTGTCATCTTGTCTTTTATGATTTCCTCTTGCAAATACCGCTGCATGAAGTTTGGCTTAATGTCATTCTGATGTCTTTGCAATAACAGGTGATTTAGTTAATCTTGCCATATCTTTTGACCTGCTGCTTCCTTTTTTTCGTTTTGTAGATCCCTTGGCATTTTGGTTTTACACTAAGCTAATATTATAAACAGATTTTGAAAGTTTGCCTCTACTGAGTGACCTTGAAGTTAGGGAAGTTTATTGTACTTCCACAGCCTCAGTGTATATACAGTTGACTTGTGGTGCATCTTTTGATCAACCAAGTAGCCATAGTGAAGGCTTTACATTTTTTCTTTTTCAGTGCTTCTCCTGTCTCTTGTAGGTTCTACTTTAGTTCATTTTCATAAAATGCTGAGCAGAGAAAATAGTCATACATATATGAGATTAAGTCAGGTCTGCCAATTTGTGATTTACGCTTCTGTGGTAAACTCCATTTGATTTAATTTGTTCCATGTGCTGCAGAAATAGAGTGCTAGTCAAAGCAAATAAATTGTAGCTAGCTATAACTATTTGGAGTAAGTGTATTTTTATTCCAGGTTTACTGGAGTTTGAATTCAGCACTGCAAGTTCATGTTGCTATTTCACCCTCATTGAATATCACCTGTATTGCTAGAAAGAACAAAACAATCCCTAA
Source organism: Masticophis lateralis (assembly GCA_030761175.1). Lineage (NCBI taxonomy): Eukaryota > Metazoa > Chordata > Lepidosauria > Squamata > Colubridae > Masticophis > Masticophis lateralis. The sequence goes on along the minus strand of JAUDYJ010000001.1, from coordinate 307,117,170 downwards.
TATTAAATATGTGCCTTGTTCCTCCAATTTCATGTGTATTTTTTAAACCCATGTAATCTAATTTTCATTTTAATAATTATTTATTTAAGCAGCAACTGCATTCTCATTTAAATATGCTATTTAAAATTGTATTTTTATTGAATGTCTTTTATTTCCAAACTTGTACTTTAAATTCTATTTTATAGTGCAGAGCTTCATCACAACATTTGGAGAAATGCAAAAACAGAAAGGTTTTTGTGAGAAATAAATGCAAAACCAGAAAGAAATACAAAATCTTTTGCTTTAGTCTTTTGGTGTAATGTGCAACTAGGCTACTTTCTATGAGAATTTAATTATTTGAATTAAACATCTCAAGCAACTCGACTTAACTTCAACATTCCTTCAGTTACTATTTAGTGTCACAGATTTTTATGCTCCACATTTTTATGTTTCAGTTTCAAGGGTAAGGATGAGTGATTAAGGAATTGGCAACTGCACACAGGGATAGTGCAGCTATGTGTAAAACATTTCAAGGAGCAGGAATCAAGCACATGCTGGAAGTGTGCTGAGGTCAGAGGTGAGCAGCAAAGAAACAAGGGCAGGAAATAAGAAAAGCTGTGTATGCAGAAGAGGTGAGGAGCAAGGAAACAGGAATAGGGTTACTGGGAAAGTGTGTGGGATGTACATTTACCATGGAAAAGTCAAATAAATCAAGGTCAGGGAGCATTGTTATGCCATTAAATTCTGAAGAGCATGCCAAAGTTGAACTCAGGAAGAAGCCAAAATTAGAAGTAATGCCAAGAACTCCTGGAGCATGGAACATGGAGTTTGGAGCATAGGGCCAGATTCCAATGTTGCTTCCAGAAACTGAGGTGGCAGTCCTGTAGACTTTTCAAGCTGTGACAGATGATGATCAGATGATCTACCTACTTGCAAGCCACCTGTTATGTATATAGTTTTGGTGGGAGATTTAAACTACAATAGGTCACTTGTGATTGGTCAGCTCCCCTGCTCGCCAGGCATTTAAGGAGAGCTGTTTGCCTGTAACCTTTGCTGAAGTCTCACTATACATTAAAGAGCTGTTGTCACTAACTTGCTTCTGTCTCCTCAATCGCCCAACCCAACATCATCCACTTTTGCAAAGCACAGAGACTTTGTAATGTGATTTGGATGGTCTTCCATGCCACCTTACACCTGTGTTGGTTGTGAAGTCTCTGTGCTGGTTAGGAGAGGCTTTGCAGCACTTCATCTAGGAAAGTAGAAGGTTTCTGCTTACTCTGAGGTCTTCTCTTAGCTTATTCCTTGGGTGATGACATCTCTGATCTTGCCAGCTTTGTACTCATCACCCTAGTAGGGATATTAGGGATCCATTGTTAAATGAGAATGCAAGTTAGAGGACTTATGATGCATTACAGCCCAGAATTACCATAGCTTGTGGCTGCTTGGCTCAGTAAATTATAAATTATACAGGATTACCTTATATTTCCTTCCTTTTCTTATCTTTTGTCACAGCCAACAGTAATAAATAGAATATAGTGGAGAAAATATTGGTTATAAGCACCATGCATTTATGAGAACAAAAAGAGCCTACATCTGTTGTAGAACAGCATGTCTGCCAGATTACTGTGGGAAATATAAAACGTTGATGCTTCAGGGCAAAGACTTTTATCAACAATGGAGTACATGTGCTTACAAGAATATAGTTATTTGCAGCTATTTGCATTGCTAAGATGAATAATTTGAATGAACTCTCTGGCACTGGTCACCTAACCATGTAAATCTCAGGCATTTTGGCTCCAGAGATATACTGCGATTTGTATGTTCATTATGAATTTCTATTTAGGAGGCTGGAAAAATTTTCTGACATTTGGAGGTCAAAATTTGCTCAAAACAACTGCCATCAAAGTTGAAAAGGAAATCTGTTTGATAGAACTGGTGCTAACCTTGTATGCATTGGACTGGAGCAAGAACTCTGCTTCAAAATCTTCTTTCTTCAGCTGTGTAAAAAGATTTTCATTTAAAAATCAATGGGCAGTAGGGGGTCCATCTCTACCAATTATCAAAATGGCTGCTTTTTTTCTCCACAAAACTGCACAACTCCACACAACTGCATTATTATATAGGTAAACATTGTGGTAAACCATGTGTAATTCTAAACTATGGTTTGTTTTTAATCCTAAGCATTTTTCATTGTTATTATCAGAACATATCAGTATTTTTTTAAAAATATTGGGCACTATAGGTACTATTTCTCTTTCACATCTCTTAAAAATATTTAATTTAAAAATCCTCTGCTTTAATTTTGTTTCTCAGGTAATTTATAAATACTATCATAGTAATACTATAAATATTACTATTTATTATATAATAAAAGATAATATTAATATTATCCATATTAATTATATATAATGAAATAACCAGTGAATTAAACTCTATGTTTACACATTGTTTTCTACCCTTCTTCTCATTTCAAACTGTGGATTGCAAATCTTGTTTGGGAAGACAAGCTACAGTGTTGTAAATCAGAGGTCCAGGCTTTTGCTCTGTTTCAAGATGTCTCCAAGATGTCTCTAAGATGTCTCTCCAGACTTCGTAGAGAACTTTATTCTTATACAGTTTTACACAAGCAGACAAAAGGTAGCACAGTAACAGTATTCTGATTGGATAGAAGTTATTCACCCCCCTCTCAAGTTGCCATCTTCTCTAGGTGAGCTTATATTAGATCATCCACATCCGAGCCAATTATGAAGTAATGCAGTAAGCAGGAAAGACCCACGGATCACAAGCCGGCAGTGTGCTGCTACAGCCTGGTACCGTGACCCTTGACCCACTGGCCTACACTACAGTAGACAGATTCAGAAGATTCAGCTGATGGAAGCAAAGAAGAAAAAGGGAAATAATGCAATTTAATCAAAGATCAACATTACACAAACCTGTCAAGATAAAAAATGGCATTTAAATATCAACGATGTAAAAAAAAAAAATTATCTGTAGAAACTCATATGGAGATATTCAAAAGAACCCAAGGTCACTTACTTGTAGATATTGGCAGCTGCTATACAAAACTTTACAATATTGTGTGTAACAAAAGCTTTATTGTCTGGTTAAAAAAAAATTAGCAGACATTTTGACAGTCCAATCTGGAACATGTAAGTACTAAACAGGGGGATTCCTCTGTGAGTGAAATGTCAAAGTAATCAAGATGGCAGATTGGATTCTGCAACGGAAGCGTTACCTCCTTTTTTTTAAAAAAAATCAAGAGTATCATGCACATAGAAAATAAATAAAATTGCGGTCATCTTGATTTTTTTGACCCACAGCTTTCCCTACAGATGCCTCTGACATTATATCATTATATAAGGAGCAAAGCAATAATACATGAAAGATGGATTCAACAGCACTGGAGCCAAAAGTACAATTCCAAAAGTCAGAGGAACTTTATTGAATTTCCTTTATAAAACTGCTGAGGGTAAAATTTGGAACTTCACACTGAAAAAGAATCTTTCTTGGGATGGCAAAGTAAGTAATGATATATAACTAGCAAGTTGTTATCTGTGGTGTTCTATTTGTTCTTTGAAATGCTCTGAGATCAAACCAATTTCATTTTGGAGAAGAGGAATCAACCCTTGTCTTAAATATTGGTTGTCACAAAACCTATGTACAACATTCCAATAAAGAAAAGTTTTTGGATCCCTATTATATCGCTGATTTCCTGCCATAGCAAGGTTATTGGAATTTTCTATGCCAGCAAGTAGGAGGACTACAAATCATATTTGGATTTGATTATTCTGTCTGTTGTGCTTCTTGTAGGTATACATACAAACATACAGTATAAATTGGTTCTTAGTTGTAAACTGCCCACAATCATATGGGAATCAGCTGGCAAATTAAATTAAATTACATTAAATTAATAACACCATTTCCATGCCTATGAATAAGATTTTAGGCTAATTTAGGCTATTGGCAATAATGGCTGGGAATGATGGAAAGTGTAATCAAACATATTGCATGGAATATGTTGATGAAAACTGTGCCAACAAATAAGTTCCACTGACCACAGATGATTCATTCCAAATAAGCAATCGTGCAGACTTGGTTTTTCCTTACTCTGAAAATATTACTACCAGCACAATTCTATGGCATTTTCATTTGAATAGTTTTTCTTTCCTCTAAGTCATTTTTACAGATATAGATGTACTTCATGGATCTGATCCTTAGATTTAATTAGTACAATTTTTCTTCATTGAATGAGGAAATTGTTTCACCCTTCAAATATCAAGAGTAACAGTTATTGAGGCTCTGATTGACCTTTTCTCAAGATATAAGTTACATTTAGAATTAATCTGAATTTCAAAGGAGAGGAATTCTTTACCTCTGGACATAATCTTTAGAATACATAGACTATGTTTTGTATATGCAACTGTTCATATGTACTCAATTGTTTAGAAAGGGGCATAATGTAGTTCACATTAAATGAATCAGAAAGCTAATGTAAAAGTTTGCATATATATGTCAGCCTGGCATTAATACTGTAGTTGTCAGGTCATCTGTTATATATCATCTTTCATTTTTGAGAACAACAAGAATTTGTAATCCTTCATCTAACAGATCAACATGCTAATAAGGATATTGTTATTAGTGGGTTATTCTAATTTAATATTCCTTTATTCTCTTTTGTGTAGCATCTATTAAATGATACTGAATTAAACAGAACTAGATCAAGCAAGCTGACAAATGTTTTATACTATATCAATGCTGCAATACCATATCAAGATTACTTACGTGCCTTAATTGCTCCAAGGTAGAAAAAAATGAGATTTAGAAAGAATTTTCAAGCTCAGCCAAGTTTTTGTTTACATAAAGTATGTATAAAGAAAATATTGTCTTTATATGTCCTACCAACATGCACATATATTGTAGCTACAGGTAATTTCTTGACTTATAATAGATTGTTTAGCAACTTTTCAACGTTACAATGGCCCTGAAAAAAGTGAGCATTTTCCCACTTAAGATTGTTGCAGCATCCTCATAGTCATGATCAAAATACACTTAGCATGCTGACTCATATTTATGATGGCTGTAGTGTCCTGGGTTCATGTAATTTTCTTTTGCGACCTTCTGATAAGCAAAGTCAATGAGAAAGCCAGATTCACTAAACAATTATGTTATTAGCTTAAGAACTGCAGTGATTTACTTAACTGTGGCAAGAAAGTTCACAAAATGGGGCAAAACTCACTTAATGATTGTTTCCCTTAGCAACAGAAATTTTGGGCTCAACTATGGTCATAAATTCAGGACTTACCTGTATTCAGTCTGTTGTAATCTTAGCTCCTGCAGCTCCTTTAACTTCTATGGGAAATTCTACTATAGGAGAACATTATGTTTCATCTTTAGAAGTTACAATATTAATGATCATTGGGTGGTATCACTCAAAAGATTTTAGGTCTTAAACCTGTACTGAATTTCTTGAATTAGCAGATAGTTTGAAATAGGATTCATTTACATTTGTAAAACGATGTGTACAAAATTAGAAATATTTTTTGGATTTTAAGCTTTGGAAAACAGAGAACATTTTACAATATCTATGGATTGCCAATTTTATTACTTTTCTTTTCATGTATTTCTCATCTTTATCCAGAGGCAAGATATTAACATTTTGACATGCAACCAGATGTATAATATTTTCATAGTGCCAGTTATAGCACTGGAATAGTGCCAGAAAAATGCCACCAAGTAATTCCTTTCAATGAAAAATTTATTTCCTGTTAAATGAATTATGAAGTGGGAGTAAAAGAAGAAATCCCTTCCCCATGGCACTCTTTGAGGAGGAAAAATACATAACACTAAATGATATATCATCAAACATTCACGCAAATGCCAAATGCAACCATTATATCACAGGCACAGCAATATAATACATTATCACTCAGTTGTCTCTTTGGAAAATAGGAACACATGGTTCATTTTACTCTAGAAGTCCCCTTGGCATAATAAATTGTTCATACTAGATGATCTGGGAATGCATGACAGGTGGAAATAATTATGGGGCAGGAAATAGCCTAATGAAAAACGCTGAGGGACATATTATTGGGGGGGGGGGGAATCAGAAATCTAAACAGGTTGGCATTAAGAATTGTCAACAGTAAGACACTTGTTCATAATATTTAGTCCATCCACATGATGTAAGACATTGGTTTTCATTTTTTGGTGCTTAATTTAACAGTTTTGGATAAATCCAAGGATCCACAGTGTAAAAAATATGACAATATGGGACCATTGGGCAAGATCTATGGAACAAAGAAGGAATAACTGATCCTTACGGAAGAAGTTTCAGAGAGTAGCATGGTAGCCTAGAGGTGGAGCTCTCGCCTCACAATCAGGAGGCTGTGAATTTGATTCTAGTAGCGGTAGTTATTTTTCTCTGGATGCAAAGAGAAAATACCTGCTGTGAACCCCATGTATGCATCAGGAAGGGCATCTGGCCAGTAAACGCTCACGAATGAAAGCAAATATACATTTCCCAGGATAATGCTGTGGGATCCAATCCGGGTTGGTCACCAGGACCAGAGGTTTTGTCTTCCAAATTTTCAGATTCATGCTGGAGCCCATCTTCAGGGAATTTTTCTTAAGCCCATTTTCAGGCACCTTCTTTTTACTCCCCTAGTAAATGCTCAACTCCATTAAGTTTCCCTGACTCCACCCCAATATAAGCAATTAGAAAAAAAGAAAAAAAGAAAGTTTCAGAAAAAAAAAATACTAAGTTTTGAGAAAATGAAACTGTGGAGAAGCAAACAAAATAACTCTCTTTTGTTTCAGTTTGGTGCTGTATATGATGAAATAGAAAGAAATACTAGCATATCCCAAATGTGTTTTTTTCAGGAGGCAACTGGGCGTCCTTGTTTTTTTTTCTTTTGAAGATGTTTTACTTCTCATCTAAGAAGCTTCTTCAGCTCTGACAGTATACTGGAGAATGCAAGGATTTATATTCTATAAATACTAGCACACTTTTTGATTTGGTTGTTCTACCTTACAACAATAAAGGACATTCCTGGAACACCTCTGATGCCCGTTTTTTGACCTTACCTACCTTAAAAGACTGGCAAGTCTGTGTCACATATGGGAAGATTTTAGATGTTTGGGTTTTTTTCTGCGGTACAACAGATTTTTTTTTAATTGTAATTTTAACATGTGTCAAAACTGTTTTAGGGCATATATGACAGTTCTGAGTGTTTTCTCTTTCAGAATGGTAGGAAGCTGTGACTCAAAAGATTAGAAGTATACTCAGAAAGCAATTTGAGGGTGATTAAAAATGGTTCAGAAACTGTGTGGGGCTGTGAGGTGGAAGATTGCTGAAGTACCGGCTGAGAAAATGCTCCACATCTCCCATAATTCCCCTATCTCCCCATCTGCCCAGACAGTCCTATCTGGCTACGTTGGTGGACTCAGGTTTGTAATTAAAGAATGCCACCCAATGGCATTCTTAAAGAATGCCACCCAATGGGTCCTTAAAACAGTCACTTCTCTATAGCACTGTCTGCTCTCTGATTGAGATTTCCTTTGAGATTTCCTTTGAGATTCAAATAGCCCCACCCCCAGTTTATTGGCATTTTGAAGGGCCCTGGAAATGTGGCTCTTTGCTCAGACCTTTATTAAGCTTATTCATGCCCCTTTTTTTCTTTCTTTTTTCCCATCTGGGCTTGCTTGCTCCAGTGACAAAATCTGCAGTGTTATGAAGGTTTACCCGTGTCCAACAGTATTTGTTTGCCTTATTTTCATAACAAATATTGTAATATTCTTGTAACAGATATTTACTAGAACAGCAGCCCCCAAACTTTTGGGCACCAGGGACTGGTTCCATGGAGAGATGTTTTTCTGTGGACCAGAGAGGATCTTGTTTCTCATACTGCCTGCGTCCCGTGTATGGGGCTTTGCTTTTTTGCATGGCCCAGTTTCTGGTTTGCCACAGCCCAGCTGGTCCACTGCCAGTCCATGGACCAGGGGTTGGGGACCCTGTACTAGAAGATAACATATGTACTGTATTGTGTTGTGTTGTGTTGTGTTGTGTTGTGTTGTGCTGTGCTGTGCTGTGCTGTATTTAAGCAGGTTGTTGATTTCATACAGTTTCAATTTCAATCTATTATAGATATAGCACCACATTATTTATCCTGAGAAATTCCTTCCTTCCTTCCTTCCTTCCTTCCTTCCTTCCTTCCTTCCTTCCTTCCTTCCTTCCTTCCTTCCTTCCTTCCTCCCTCCCTCCCTCCCTCCCTCTCTCTGTCTGCCTCTCTCTCTCTCTCTCTCTCATCTGTCATCTGTCATCTGTCATATATTGACATGGGGCTACTCCAGGCAGCTTGTATTAATAAAAAGCCTGAGTGGCATAGGAGGCTAATGCCTCCTATTAAAGACAGCATTTAACATCTAGCTGCCTGAATTACACCAGCTCGAAACTTCCCAGGCTCAAGGTCGACTCAGCCTTCCATCCTTTTTAAGGTGGGTAAATTGAGGACCCAGTTGTGGGGGCAATAAGCTGACTTTGTATACAAAAGTATACAAAAGTATGAAGGCTATAGCTTAACACATTGTAAGCCGCCCTGAGTCTTCAGAGAAGGGCGACATATAAATCAATTATTTTTAAAAAAAGGAAGAAAATGAAAGGAATGTAAACAGAACATAATATAATAATAAAAGAAACAATGCAAAAGGAATATAACAAAAATACATTAATATTAGCAAAAAGATGGATCTGTTGAGAGCAGAGAGTAAAGTGGGGGAGACAGAATCTGCCATTAATCCAATAGCCACCTCCACTGGAGCCTGTGTAGCGTAGGAGCCTGTGTAGCGTAGAGGGCTAATGCCTCCTACTAAAGGCAGCAATTAACACCAGCTGCCTGTAATTTCTCTGAGTTCAATCCTAGCCAGGCTCAAGGTCGACTCAGCCTTCCATCCTTTCTAAGGTGAGTAAATTGAGGACCCAGTTTGTGGGGGCAATAAGCTGACTTTGTATAAATATACAAAAGTATGAAGGCTATTGCTTAACGCATTGTAAGCCGCCCTGAGTCTCCGGAGAAGGGCGGCATATAAATCAAATTAAAAAACAAAACAAAACTGTGGAACTGAAATTATATAGTTCTATAGATAATCATTGATTGATCTTCCTTAAATTCCTTAAAATCTTTTTTTTTTTTGAAGCTGTGATTTCACAATAAAGATTAATCTTTCCAGATTGCTATAATTAGACACTCATTTGTTTGGGATAGTGTGAGGATACTTCACCTTAAAAAGGGGATTTGACTAGTATATGTATAAGATCCTTTCCAATCCTAAAATTCTACGAGGAGTGCTTACTGCATAGTGTTATATAAGAGAAGGAAAATATTAAGAAATTGAAGTGGAAGTGTATATCAAAGGCAATACAGGGAAAGTCTGACTGCTACTCGGGAAAATTAGTCTTAGTGGTTGGGTTTCAACTAGTCAGAGATAAGAAATATATTAAAAATTTTAAAGGGTGATTCCCCCCACCCAAAACCCTGCTGAGTTACCTACTATATAACTATTGGGAGTTAAAAAGCAGTAAGGACAGCTCTTTTTAAACAGGGATTAATGTGGCATATTAGAAGTAGTCCTTGATTTATGAGCACAATTGGGACTGAGCAGTCAAAAAGTGAGTCATCATGTGACCCATTTTGATTTTACTACCATTTTTACTGTGCTTATTAAGCAAATCACAGTAGAAATGATAGTAAAATGTTAAGCAAATCACACAGTTGTTAAGCAAATCCAATTTCCCCAAGAGATGTTTTCTGCCTTTTTGTTGTTGTTGTTGTTGTTGTTGTTGTAAACCACCAAAATGGCTGGTTTAGGAGGACATGAATTAGTAAGGCTTTCAAAAGTTGTTGAAGTTGAAAAGTTGAGAGGTTTTCAAAAGTTGCCTATAAACTAGCAAAAAATGTTGCAAATCATGGTCGTGTAACTACACAATATTGAAACCAGTCATAATTATGAGCCAGTTGCCAAGCACCTGGATTTCTTTCACATTTAAATTATTAAATGTACTGTTGTAAGTTATGGACTATCTATAATTGAGAAATGTATGAATAAAATGTTCTTATATTGTCCTATGAAGTTTTCATAGGATTTTGAAGTTGTTGGAGATGTTGTTGGTTGATTATGTTAATAGTATCAGCACAGACTATAAATTGTTCTAAGCAAAGCTGCCTTTTTGAATTGACTATGACGTTGTCAGTATAAGTGGGGTTCAAGTGATGCTTCAGAAGTTAAATTATTATGGTTGGTCATACTGTCACCAAGTGTTTAGATTGAATTTAGCATTTTTATCCACCTACCAAACCTTTCTAAGAATCTGGAATGAGCAGATATTGTTTTTTAATAATATTAAAGGTATTGTTACGGGATGTAAATTGTTCCAAGGAAAATTGTGTTTTACAACTGACTGGTGCTGATTTTGTCAATGTGGATGGGGTGTAAGGACTACTCCAAATATTTTGGGATTATACCCAAAAGCACTCATTACTACTGGTATTATCGTTACTTTCTTTTGCCACAATTGTTCTACTTATATATGCGGGTCTTCACATGTTGTGATTTTCTCCAATTCTTTCTCATCTATTCCACTGTCTCCAGTTACTCCCATGTCCATTATCCAGATTTTCTTATTAATCTTTGGAATTCCAATTAAGTCTTTGGAATTATGAGCAAGGTGTTTCTTTGTTTGACTATGTAATACTTGCCTTGTCATGTATCTTTTCTATTCTATTCTTCATTTGGTCTTTTTTGTAGGTCTTTGTTTGGTCTTTCCAGTATTCAGTATGCCTTTAAGGTATACTAGCTTCAGTCTTCTTCATTGTCCTTCAACTATTCTTCCAATGCACTTTTTCTTCATCAATCATCTGATGTATTTGCAACATTCCACGCCCACCTGCTTTTCTTGCTAAGTAATGTCTGTCAAATGTCACTGCTGAAGGGCATGATTCATTGTCATTATTTTTGTAGTCTTCCTATACAGAGCTTTTATTATTATTTCAGAATGCTAAATATGCTAACACGTGATATCTCTGTTCATCATTTGCTATTTTGCTAGGAGGGAGCAATTTCTCTGAGTATCTCTGGTATTCTGAACAATGTCTCCTTTAATTCAAGGTATGACCTGTACTGTGTTTGCTTTCTGAGAATTAAAACAGAATAAAACATCAATTTTAAATTGAAACGTCTGTTTTAAGTTAACTACTGAAGGATTATTTAGATAAATCTGCACATCCACATCCTTAATGTTAGACATAAGAAGAACCATCAGTCCTAGTGCTTGATTAATGGTTGTCTATTTTTATTGGATCATACTTTATGTAATGTGCTCTTAATGTAGGGCATTAATATATGTGCAATATAAACTGTATAGAACAATTACATTAGCTCCTCGTATGGTGAGCTTAATCTATTTTGTTCTAACATTCTCCTTCTGCCTTTTATCTTCATGTATCATTATTATCAGCATGATGATTCAAGCTACTGTTATAGGGGTTAAACAAATTCAAACAAATGAAAAATAATATAGAGCTGCCTGCAGAAGCTTAGCTTTAAAGGGCCAATTTATATCTTAACTTAAATTGAACAGAAATAATGGAAAATCCTTTGGAAAAATAGTATATACCTAGAATACAAATCTTGCAAACTTCAGTCATAAAATAAGCTAAATGTCTTATTGATTTAATATTTAGCTAACAGAAGGAAATTTAGGAAAATTAGATCCAGTTGCCTTTCAGATAGCTTTGTATAAAGATAAAAAATGTCCAAAACATCCACATAGATTTGAACTTTTGCCAGAACATGATAATTTATAATGATCCATACATATAATATTCACAAACACAAAAATAAAATAAATATTTAGGATTTTTAAAAAACGGGTTGGGGAAAAAAGGATATAGACCACAGATCCTATCTATAATTTTGAAACATACAGTACATCTGAAAAAATCTTCTTGCCTGAACTTTGGATTTCCAAAGTTGATCAAGATAGGTGTTCTGTAATAGATTTCTCTCTGTAAAATCCCAGTATTTTATACCCAATATAAAATTTGTCTCTTGTTATACTAATCACTGTTATTTATTTTTAAATCTCAGTTTATTTCATAGTGACAGGTTCTTGATTGCGATTGTGAATAAGTAAAAAAAAATATGCTAGTTGGTAATATTATGCATTGTTCTTTAGAGCTGCAACAATTTACAAATTAAAAGAATATTTGTAGTTTAAGGTTCAACTGTAAGGTCTTTGGTGCTTTCTGATATCTCCTCACCAACAATTAATACCCAAATCAAAAGAGGTAACACCAAGATTAGCACTAGACCAATTATCAAATAAACAATACCCCAATCAAGGAACTACCAATGCTGACAATAAGATAACAGTAAACAGCAGCCTAATCAAGGAACCACCAAGAACACTCCACCAACAATGACAAGAGAAGCCACTAGTATGTAAGAATAAAAGCAAATGTCACTTCCTTCTAGCAATGTTGTTATTACCTAGTTTGGTAATGAAACATATGGAAGAAAACCACCAAGCTCAAAGAGCACCAAAAACCCCACGATTTACAAATTATAAGTGCATTCTAAAAATAAGATCTTTTAGTCGTGCTACTCCCCTCAAAAAAAAATTATTGCATGGTATTTTCATATACAATTCTCTCTTATATAGTATCAAAGAAAATAATAATAATAATTGAGGTACTTGTGACCATGAAATATCTCAAAAACATAAATACCCCAAATCTGTTAGAAATAAAGTAACAATAGGTACTACTTCTTAATTACAATTTCATAGTTATAAAAGTACTTTTAATATGCTCTTTAAAATACATAAAAATGCAGGCTTTTAAAGGCTGATCAGTTATATTTCTGTGACAAATATTCAAATTTTATTACTCTATACCATATTATTCTGATAAATTTAAAGCAGAACATACTTGAGTACCACTGTGAACAATATACCGCCCTTCTCCGGGGAGAAGGGTGGTGTATAAATTGAAATAATAAATAAATAAATAAATAAGAACTCAATCTATATCAAGAAATCCCCTTACCAAGACAACTTCAACCCAGTGGTGAAATGTAAGATTTCTTACTACCGGTTCTGTCGGCGTGGCTTAGTAAGGGGGTAATATGACTGAGTGGCCAACTTTTTTTTTTTTTTTTTTACTTTTAAAACCATTTTTTTCTACAACCTCTTCAGCTGAAGACTTTTAAAGCCTCTGAGTTGCCTGATCGGAAAAGGCTTTCTTTTTTTAAAAAAAGCCTCTGATGATCCCAGCTGACTTGCCTAATTGGCAGAGGCTTTCTTTTTTTTTAAGAAAAAGCCTCTGACGATTCCCAGCTGACTTGCCTGATCAGCAGAGGCTTTCTTTTTAAAAAAAAAAAAAAAAGCCTCTGATGATCCCAGCTGATTTGCCTGATTGGCGGAGGCTTTCTTTTTTTTTTTTAAGCCTCTGATGATCCCAGCTGAGCTGCGCGATCATCAGAGGCTTTTTTTTTTTTACTTTTAAAAGCATTTTTTCAGCCATTTTTTCGGTTGTAGAAAAAATGCTCTTAAAAATTAAAAAAAAGCTTCTGATGATTGCATGGCTCAGCTGGGCAATGGGGGGTGGGGCAGGGATTTTTGTTACCAGTTTTCCGAACCACGCACCTCCATTGCTACTTTATTGAGCGATCCGGTCCAAACTGGGAGCATTTCACCCTTGCTTCAACCCCTTTCAAATACATGGCTTGGAAATCCTTACTAGCGAATGAAGTGTTTGTGGGAAAGATTAAGGAAAAAAACACCCTTCATACTTCATACTTCAGGGATAGCATTAATTATGACCCATCAGATCACAAATACTACACTGACAAAGAAAAGGAATTATGTAGTAGAAGCATATTGTACAGAAGAAAATGTTTCTTTTATGATGCTATATAGCAGTACCAATTCTATGGAAGTACAGTATTTTATCTGCTAAACAAAGAATTGCCTTCATATCAGAAGGTGTGAGCATGCATGCATGTGACTCCATTAGTAGCCTACTAATAAATCATCACTGATTCATCTTTTATGAAGCTGAGCTATTATTCTAAATAAAGTTCCCACTAAGACAGAGAAGTAAAAGAGTTAGTATGGGCTATTTAAATCATTGTTTAATGGATTTGTTATGGACTGCAATTGGAACCAGAATTTCTGTCATACAGTCTTGCTGTCATCTGTTGAGACACCATGTGGCCAGACTTAATCTTACAATCATTTTTATGGCAGTCCTTAAATGAATCACACAGTTGTAAGTTGAAACCCATTCTCCCAAATGAACACTTTTGCTGAAAACTGGCAAAAGGAGAAAAAACCCAGAAAGTAGCAAAAAAGTACTAAATTGCAGTCCCATTACTATGGGATATTCCATAAAGTTTAAATGTGGGCTAGTTGTCATGGGCTGAAACACAATCAATTGACCATGGGGGACATTTTATGATGGCTGGAAGTGCTTTTGGACTGCTCTTTTTGGAGTCTTTTCCAAGGCTATTATAAATCTGAATGGTTGTTAACTGATCAGTTGTAAATCAAGGATTACCTATAATGTAAGTGGAGGTATTCAATCCCATAGTTTCCTTACCATCTTGACCTGAAATTTAAGTGTGAGGTATGCCTCCTTTCAGTACTCAAGAAAGAAAAACCATGACTCCATTTTCATAGAGAAAGGTACTTTTACTGAGCTTGAACTGAATGCAACCAAAGAAAAGCAAGGTCTGAGGCAATAGGCACAATAATTACATATAGAAAACATCCTTAAAACCCTCCCCCCAAAGGTCCAGTCAGGATTATCCAATCCACATCCCCCCAAGGGGTCATGTGGGGTGCAGCTTCCGATGGCTTCATCCTTCTGGTATGCCAGGATGGTTGACCTTGACTGGTTATCAGTGCGCCTCCCAGCTGCAGAGAAACGCTGAGGAAAACTTTCTCCAATTTACTCCGCCAGCTCACTTCCCCCCTTCCAACTATCCAGACAGCTCCCCCTTCCCCGTTTCAAATGCAGCCATAGCAAGCAAGTAAGATAAAAGTGGAGGCTGACAATAAATTACCAAGGAGCTTGCTATAGCCACACATGCAAGAATTCATTTCCCATATCTTTAACACTGAATGGCTCCTCTCAATTGGTATGTCAATCATCATATGATACTCATGCTTGTATTAATTCAGTGTTTCTCAATCTCAGCAATTTTAGGATGAGTGGACTTCCAACTCCCAGAATTCCCGAGTCAGCATTTTCAAATAGTTCCGCATTGTATATAAGTGAGATAATTAGCATGGATTTCGTACATGTCTGTTGATATGACAGCCCAACTTTTCATTTTTTTTCTCTCTCTGTCAATCATTCAAAACTGGAATATGCATTAAAGTTGCCATCTCTGTAGGTGCCATGCAAAGACTTGTTTATGTAAAGCAACTCACTGCATGGATGAAACAATTTACTTTTTATACTGGCAGAAAGATTTCTTTTAGCTAGCTAATTTTATTTATAAATTTCACTATATTTGTCCATTTTCACTTTTTCCCTGAGATTAGGAACAATTACACTCAAAAATCAACAATAAATATTGAATCTTGCCAGTCATTTATATGTATTAGTGCTATAGAATTCTATGTGAATAGAACTTCATTCATTTTCTGAAAGGATAGTTTTCTTGCTCTTCAGACAAAGCAGGCTTTCTCAGCTTCATGGGATTATTTTTTTTAAAAAACCACTTGTTAGGATTTTCCCACCCCCTACCTCTCCCAAGACAGATACAATTCTTATGGTTTCTTTTTCAGATTTTTGTTTCTTCTTCTATAACCTCTCTTAAAAATGCATTGAGAACAAGGCACAGCCTATTCATTTATTATCAAGTTACTTCTTTGCTTATATTTTCTGCTAGCTAGATGGATAACAAACTATAGTAAAATACTGAGGTAAAAATAAATTATTGAAATCATAAGCGTCTTTAAAATAGTTGAAAAAACCTACAATTAGGCAATGTGAATCTTACTTTCTTGGGAAAGGATGTCCTGGAATGGGTGTGTCACAGCCTATCATACACAATGGCCCAAAACTTTGGATGAAAGGAAGCCTCATTCTCATTGTGAAGTTATGAGTAATCTGGTATTAGCAAAGGCTACATTTTAAATTAGTTCTGCATCAGATCATCTCAGGTTTTAAAGGTGAGCACCACCATCTTGAACTGGTCTTGTCAATAAATAAGCAATCAGTGTATTTCTTTTATATTTAGTATGAAGGAATTCCAGCAGGCTATAGGAGGAGTTATAATTCAGCATGAATTGCATGAATGACTATTTTTGAAGAGAAGTTGAAGGTTAGGTCAGAGTTATGGGCACACTTTCTCTATCCCTTCATCGTATTATCAGTGTCATGTCCACATGTTGTTCACTACCTTTTTACCATTATTTGTACATCCTAGAAATTCTCAATTTTCCTATCTTAAATAGCCATTCTTCCAGGGCACACACATATGTGCTCTATTTTTTTTGTCCAATGCAACTTCTTTGGTCTGTGATGTGTTAAATTGCAGATCTATATTCCTACAGATGTACAGCTCTGGTGTAATTACCGAGAAAGAAGGGAAGAAAAGTCTTATTAAAAAGGAAGCTTGAGAAAATGATATTGGAATGAGAACTATGAAAATATGTTGGTGGGGGAAACTTGATTATTGTTATCTTCCCTCATACCTTTGACAAATTGAAACTTAGAATGCAGGAGAGTGGGAAATAATATAGTCCTTCTGGCTAATCATTCCATGCAGAAACTTTCTATGAGTACTCAGAATGTAGTTGGTTTCTACAATAAAAGGTAATGATGGGTGAACTGAACTCAGTTGACATTTGGGGAAAAAAAATAAAAAATGCATTTATGTAAGGCAAAAATGACAAATATTTTTATTTTATTTTTATATAATTGTATTGTAAGTTTTGGAAAATGAGTAAAACAAACTAAAATATAGTAAAAAGGGAAAGATGAAATAAAAGAGAAAGCTAAAGCGCAAAAGGAAAAGGTAGAAGAAAAATAGAAAAGAAAAAGTTATAAAGAAGTGCCTTTGGATATTCTTTATAGCAGTTATAATTGTAGATTTACCTATTTCTCTAAAGTTACATCTGATTCTCTTCTTTCTATAATCATGTCATATCTAATTGTCAATGTCATAGATCATATATGTTCATTTATTTCCTATATTGCTCAAAAGTCCATAGGTGTTTCCAGATAGCAATAAATACAGATATTATTTTTTTTCTCTAATCAAACAGGTCTATATGAAACACATTTATCTTGGCTTGGAGTCATCGAAGCAGTAGGCATGAGTTTAAATGGACTCCAGAGATGGTAGAGCACAGGAAGACCATTGTTGAGAATCCTGGGAATTAGTCTAGAGATTTGAAAGTCCTCCAGGTTGAAGAAGGTTGCCATGCAGGAAGTTCTTATAGTTTTTCTTTTCTAGGATGACCCAATGGCAAACTTTGGTAGGTATTCCAAGTCCAAAATCTATAACTACATCAATATACAAGATTTTTCAAAACTATCACAAAGAGCAGCTTTGCAGAGACCTTTTAATTTTCATGATATGCTAAGTGTTTCTTGACAACAAGGAATATGTCTTTGCTCTCACAGCTGTAAATGTCTCAGTTCTTCTAAGCTCATAGCTGTCTCCAGAGATTACCTACCATTTTCCTGAAGCTAATTAGAGAAAATAAACCCCCATATTCAACCTTGCTCAGAGGGGAGACCACTAATTATAATTTCAATTTTGTAGTGAACATTCTTCCAGATGCTATGATACAAACTGCTTCTTTATCCTTTGTTTCATTGGTCTGTTTATTTCCCCTTTTAAATCTGATTCTTATTCCACTAAAAAGCTGAATTTAAGTTGGTTGCTCAGTCCTCCACTGCCAAAAAATAAAGTCCATATACCAAAGCAGCAGGAAAGCCATATCCCTATCCTCCAAATTCATAGTGATTGAATCAAAATTGTAGAATGATTACTGATTATTGAGTTATTGAATTTTTGTATTTAAATGTTATAGCCTATTTCAAAGGAGAGTCAAAATTAACAAATCCTGGAGCCATACCACTCAAGACAGTTGATTGGCAACCTTGTACATTGGTACATTTTATAAAAGCAGTGTGATATTAGGATAAAAATCACAAGACTGCAGTTCCAACATACATATCAGCTTGCTCACCTGTAATTTAGATGAGCTAAACCACAACATCATCTCTTTTCTACTTCCTAATACTTTCCCTTTTGCTCCCTTGACCAGTTCACCCTTCTTTGACCTGCTCCATTCTTGTAACAACATATATCTCTAAGCCTCGCTTTCCTCCTAGCTGAACTGGCTTCTTGGTTTTGTCAGACACACTACTTTTCTTGTCCCATTTTTGGCTGACACTTCAACTGAGCAGTTACAGTTATTATATGCCAAGAAAACACAATTGTCCAGTTCAACCAGTGGTGAGCGAAGGAGAAGGGGTGAACAGTCAAAATATATGGGAGATCTGGAAGAATATAAGTGAAAATAAACAATGTGATGTGGCATGTGTAAAAGGAAGTAGGCTTCTTAACAGGAAACCCTCATCAAGGAGGTAAACAGCTAGTAATAAACGAACAATGGTGAAGGCATAAATAAATAACTGAATTGATGGCATGTGTTTTGCAAGGGCATTTTATATTTTAAGCTATTGGTGTTTCAATGGTTACACTAAGATCTAGAAGGCAGAGGTTACTCCTGGCATCTCCAAGAATATTAAAATACATGTCTAATAATGCATTATCAGAATGGAGACAGCTTTGTCATATATATATATAAAAAAAGTCTGAAAACAAGAGCTCCTAGAACCATGATGGCAAACCTATGGCACGTGTGCCACAGGTGGCACTTAGAGCCATATCTGTGAGCATGTGAGCATTGCCCTAGCTCAGCTCCAGCGTGCATGCATGCACTGGCCAGCTGATTTTCTAGCCTTCCGGGCCCAACGGAAGTCAGGAAACGGGCTGTTTCTGGCCTCCTGAGGGCCTCCAGAGGGGTGCGGAAGGCTGTTTTTGCCCTCCCTGGGTTCCAAGAAAGCCTCTGGAGCTTGGGGAGGATGACATACAGGCCTACCAGTCCCACTGTTCCATTGCGTGCCAAAAGCGGGGAGAGTGCGGGGGGGGGGTCACACATGAATGGGAATTATGGGTATGGGCACGCGTGCACACAACCCGCCACACTCCCCTCACTTCTGGCACGTGACAGCAAAAAGGCTAGTCATCACTGTCCTAGAACATGAATTTCATTGTTTTAAGTAGAATGAACTAATTCACAGAATTACACACTTGTAGCAGATCAATTTAAGATCTGTTGGTTTCCAGCCATATTATCCATGCCAATGTACATGCTACCATCAGGTATGTAACACTAAATATAAGATGTTTATACTCACAAGAATGTATTAAAGAATGAATTTTGCATATGCTGATGAAGTGCACACAGAAAAGAATAAGAAGTATAAATAGAATCAGAGCAAACGGCTTGAAAATCAATTCATTTAAGGGAAAAATTGGATTTGGTCTAACAACATTTTCTATTGGAATTGTTCATGGGGGTTGTAATTAAATTGTAAATTAATTAATCCTAGATGGAAAAATACCTGCTACATTGTTCTTGTTTTGAAAGGAATATAGGAAGAAAAAAGCAATTCTCTCACTTACAAGAAGGTACCATCAAGGTACAAATGGAGTTTCCTGTTTGTTCTCCTATCCCAGGGATGTCAAACTCATATTTTTATTTATATATTTATTTATTTTAAATTAGATTTATATGCCGCCCTTCTCCAGAGACTCAGGGCGGCTTACAATGTGTTAAGCAATAGCCTTCATGCTTTTGTATATTTTTATACAAAGTCAGCTTATTGCCCCCACAAACTGGCTCCTCAATTTACCTACCTTAGAAAGGATGGAAGGCTGAGTCAACTTTGAGCCTCGAACTTGCACAATTGCAGACAGCTGGGTGTTAATACCAGGCTATCTAGCCTGTTGAGCTGTCTGAGGCATATTGTCACATGACATATTGGGACTTTTTTTCTCCTTCACTAAACTGGGTATGTGATGCATCAGGCCTGTGGGCCTGGAGTTTGATAGCCCCGTCCTATCTTAATCTCCAAAGAAAGCCTTTCTCCTCCAGTACAAATTGGCTGATGGTAAGTTACATGAGCCCAACTGAGGCAGATACCCTACTGAATTTAACTTTGGCTTATTCTCCATGCAAAAACCAGTCATATTCAGATTCTTGAATTATTGCTAAATAATTAAATTTCTATAGCTTTTCAACTCAATCCAATTAACTCCAGGTGGCAAACAATATCACAATAATAAAAAGCAGAAAATTACAAAAAAGCTACAAATTTGCATACTTAAAATTAGAAGCAGAATAGAAATAATGAAATGCTTATCAGAACTCCCATTAATCTTACTAGTTTTCCTTAGAATGCCCCAAGATTAATTTTAAAATTTTCACAAGATAAAAATAGACAGCAATCTTTATACATAATAACAATGGCGGATTCAGGACTATTCACAAATTCTGGATTGGACCCTACAATGTGCCTTTTTAGAGATATGAAATAGTATTAACTGTATTGTCAAATGTATGCTTGTTTCATTCTATCTTCATTTAAAAAAATATTTTAATTACACTTTCCTCACTTTTCTATCCTGTCTTCTGCCACTTTCAATTTTTGGCATTTTTCATCCAAATAATACCACTGTTGTTTTTTTCCATATCACACCTAACTTAAGTATGTTATCATTTCATGCTAAAATAGAGATTCCCATAAGTTACCAATTGCCTTTATCTGAATGCATTGTAACTTTCGTATTTTTACCACAACAGTTCACATTTTCTTCTACAACTTTCTTGCCAGAGGTAGGGGAAAAAAATGTCTCAATTCAAACAGATTGGATGAAGAATCTAACAAGTCGAAACAAGTTGAAAATGAAAACAAGTATCAAACATGAAAATGAATGCACCAGATTCAATTTGTTTTTACAATTGCTTTAATGTAAAAAAAAAATGGGAATTGGATTTTATAATTCAAGAGAGGCTTTTCATTGCTTTCATTCCTTTTGAAAGCAAATACACATTCCAATTTATCAGTGGATTCTTCCCCCCAACCTCCCAGATACATATGGTTGCAAGCTTCCAGTTGACAATCATTCTAATAACTACTATGAAAAAGAATAAAATGGACAAGTGATACTTTCAAACTTTTCTCTTTAAGATAGACATGCTATCAAGAAATATCCAAAGAACAAGCCAATTAAGAGATTCCAATAAAATTTTCAGTGTGTCGCTAATAAGAATATATGGAACCTCTTTGGGGAATTCCTCTCCGGGAAATTTCCAAAACCTACTTAGATTTGCCTTGGCCCCTGTTGAATGTTCCTTGACATTTGACTCTAGAAGAAACCTCAGTGCTCTTCGCCAATTTAGTTCAGGGAGAATTTGACAGTGCCTCTATAAAAGTCAGAATGGTAAAAATAAAGGCTTAATTTGATGGTAGATCTCTAGGTTAGTTAGTTATTTAGTTAGTTAGTTAGCTAGCTAGTTAGCTAGTTTAGTTAGTTAGTTGTATCCCACCTTAGTTAGGCTGAAATATCACATTGACAAACTTTTGAAATCAGAGCATTCTGACAAGTATGTAGATGTCCGCATCTCTATGCTTTTCTATTTTACAAATTGTTCTGAATCCAAATGGTTTCTTATATTGGGAGAAAACGTTCTTAAATGTCACTCCAATTAAAGATAAGGACAGAAGCTGGGAATGGTCTGAACAATTTAGATCAAAAATTTGCCTCATCACTCAACCTATCTAATTCTAAGCCCTAAATTGGTTCTTCTTTGTTTGTTGTGCTTTTATCTTTTTGTTCACTGGTTGATAGCACTGGTTAAGATGGGTGGCCAAATACATCCATATAATAATAAGGATGTTCTCTCATTTGGTGTTGGGGAATTTAATTAACAAATAGATGTTAATTAAGGCTGATGAATAATGCTGCTGAAATCTCTAGCAGTCTAGGGCTATTCCTATTTATTCATTCTCTTTTTCAAATGTATCTGTATATCAATATTACTATAGATAATGACTTCCACATGGCTAATGCTATTTATATTATTTTGTGGCATAGATTTTATGATACTTCATAATTAATGAGACAATCATTAATTGTTATTTTTTCTGAGAGGTAGATTTAGAAATTTGTTTCATTTCTTTTGTGTGTGTGTGTGTGGATGGATGGATGGATGGATGGATGGATGGATGGATAGATAGATAGATAGATAGATAGATAGATAGATAGATGATAGATAGATATTTTTCCCCTTTACTTTTTGTTCATTTTCTTCTTGTAGTTTTGCACAAAAAATAAAGCAAAGGGAAAGCAAAGGGAAATAATCAAAGCAATTAAAAAGCAAAAGTTAGAATATTTTGGACATGTCATGCAACACCCAGAAAAATACGGCATCCTTCACTTAATCCTTCAAGGAAAGATGGAAGGCAAATTATGTCCAGGCAGAAGGAGAACATCATGGCTTCAAAACCTTAGGTTTCGACAAAACTCAGCAGCACTTTTGTATATGGCTGTTGACAAAAATAGGATTACCAACATGATCGCCAACGTCCGATGACAGATATTTATTTATTTATTTATTTATTTATTTATTTATTTATTTATTAATTAAATTTATATGCCGCCCTTCTCCCGTAGGACTCGGGGCAGCTCACATAATAAAAACAACAACAATAAAATTCTAAAATACAGTCCAGTTTAAAATCCCCAAAATTAACAACCCCATAATCGGTCAGGGAATTTGATGAAAAAACCATGTCTTCAGGCCAGCATGGAAAGTGAGGAGATCGGGAGCCATCCAGAGATCGGTGGGTAGCCCATTCCAGAGGGTCAGTGCAGCCACAGAGAATGCCCTCATCCTGGGAGTCGCCAGCCGACATTGTCTGGCTGACGGCACCCGGAGGAGGGCAGTTCTATGAGAGCACACAGGGTGGTGGGAGGCAGGTAGAAGGTGGTCCTGCAAGTACCTTGGGTCCATGCCATGAAGGGCTTTATAGGTAAGTACCGGCACCTTGAAGTGGATCCGGAAGGCTACTGACAGCCAGTGTAGCTCGCGCAGGAGAGGTGTTGCCTGGGAGTAATGGGGGGCTCCCATAACAACCTGCGTGACTGCATTCTGGATCAGCTAGAGCCTCCAGGTGCACCCCCAGGGCAGCCCCATGTAAAGGGCATTGCAGTAATCCAACCAAGAGACAATGAGAGCTTGAGTGACTGTGCAAAGGGCATCTCTGTCTAGGAAAGGCCGCAACTGGTGCACTAGGCGGACCTGTGCAAAAGCCCCCCTTGTCACGGCCGTTAGATGATCCACCAAGGACAGCCATGAATCAAGGAGGATGCCAAGTTTGCTAGCTGTTTCAGAGGGAGTCAACAACTCCCTTCCATCATAAGTGACAGGGTAGCTAGATCAGGAGATGCCGGAATCTGGCATCTCCTGATCTATGGCACAAGAAGAAGAAAAAGAAGTTTTGCACAGGGTTTTTTGGTATCTTGTAATGTTTGCACTTCTTTCTATAAATTTTTTAAAAAAATAAATGATAATTTAAATGAAAAAAAGCTAATTTTATTTATTTACTAATTTAAACTGGAAAGTAGAAACCAGAGTGAGCAATTTTCTCCTCCTTTAAATATTGGCTTCTGAATGTTTTATAAACAATGAGCACTCAAGTAGATTCCCATTGGACAGCATCATAGGATCTCACTTTTCCCTACTAGATCTAGTTCTTGTTCAATACTGAATGAGGAAGAAATAATTCAGAAATAAATGCAAATGGTTCAAGTGGGGGAATGCAACAATCACATATATCCTCATCTAATATAGACATTAAATTTTGGCAAAAGAGATTCATAAATTCCACAGATAGTATGCTAGCAACTGTAAATTACATACCATAGGCTATTTCATTGACCTTTACTGGTGTAATGTTTTCTTATTTTTCTACCAGAATGATGATATTTTCTTCAAGCTCCTTTCAATACTTGCAACATGTATATATATATATATATATATGATCATTAGCACTGAGAGTTATTTAGGCCATTTGGAGGTTTATCTGTGCCTTCAGGTGCAGATCTGTTCATTGGAGAAACAAAACAGCCACTTCATAAATGCGTGGAACAACCTAGGAGAACAAACCCATCAGGACAAGATGCAATGGTCCACCTGCATTTGAAAGACAAAAGTCACTATTTGAAGACAGCAAAGTCCACATTCTGGAGAGAGAGGACTGCTGGTTTGAAAGAGGAGTCAAAGAGGCCATGTATGTTAAGATTGAACTGTCTCTCAATAGGGGGACATAACACCACCTATTTCCTATTTAGGGGGGATATGACACCACCTATCCAGTGGTGGGCTGCTGCATGGTTGCAAGGGTTTGGGTGAACCCTTAGCTCTGATCAGCCACCCACCCTTGTTCTATGCTATCCATTTATAACTTACTTTCTGGCTCATTCCGCGCTGCCCCTGCTGTTCATACTGGAGCTGTTTGAGCTATTTAGGAGACTGTTTGAAGCTCTGTTTCTCTCCCAAAGCAGCATGTGCAAGCACTCACAACCAGTGACCCCTTTGCTAAAGAAAGAGCAGCCCACCTCTGCACCAATCTCCTGTTTACAACACAGCAGCTCCAAGAAGGTTCCATACCATTTGCACTATTCAGGTGACTCTGTGGTTCACAGGTAAGCCTCCAAGTGGCGTCAATAACTCTCAGAAAGAATGCTAACAACCAGATGACTGCAAGGAATATAAATCCTTCCATTCTATGCCATTCAGTCTGAACTGAAGAAGCTTCTTGGATGAGAAGTAAAACATATTCAAGGAAAAACAAAGTCCAGTTGCCTTTTGGGGGGAAAAAAAACACCTTTGGGATAACCATGACATGGCTAACCCACTTATTTAAAAGCATTTTAGAAATGTATAAATATCTAAAATATATTTTTAATTTTGTGATCAGAATTTCACAAGCTAAATAATTTTTTTCAATTTTTTTTTCTCTAGAGCAGTTCATAATATTGCCATGAAGGTGACAGAAATTACTGAAACTGCCTTTCAGAAGGATGCTCATTACGCTACTGCCAAGCACATTTTAGCATTATAAAATTGACATCTTTCTCCATAACAGCTATCCAAAAAAACTTCATATTCTGACATGCAGCACCCAAACCACAACATACACACAGCCAACCACCACACAAAAACTAACCCTACCATATGCAAAAGAAGTGTCAGAAATGACAGCCAGAATCCTCCAACCCCCTAGGAATAGCAATACCCCACCTCCACAGCCACATTCTGCCAGGAATTAGCCAGAACCAAAGGATGCAAGAAACAATATAATCTACAAAATTTACTGCAACCATTGCATCCAATTCTATGTGGGACCAACTTCACATCAATTTAAAAACCATGATCCACAAACATCAACTGGCAGTCAAATACCACGACTCCAAATCCTTAATCTTTCCCACAACAACACCAAGCAGCACCAGTTTGATTCGAGCAACACAAAAACTATCAGCCATGTTAACACCAACCATGCTCGTGAGTTCCTCAAAGCCTGGCACTCCACAAGCAATTCTATCAACAGACACATTGACCCACAACCAGTCTATGAACCCCTCAGAATCCAAATCAACCACAAAGCCAACCAGAGACAGCATCAACCTTCAGCCAAACAATGCAACCCCCTCACCAGCAGTTCAGCTCCCAATGACAGTGACCTGATGTAACCTTCTTATCACAAGACTCATCACTGATGACTCATATCTGACCCATCACAAGACTCTCACCTGACACACCCACAGATGAAGCCCTTATAAACAAAAGAACACAGACCCTGACATCCCCTAAACTCTACTGCAGATATTACCTAGCTTGATAATGAAATGTTCAGAAACCAACCCACAAGCTCAGAGAACGAATCTTCACCCTCATTACAGAATCAGTGTAGACTTAAAAAACATCTTCTCTATGTGAATTCCCAGGTTGCTCATTTCTATTGATTGTGGATGTATGTACATTTAAATTTCCCATATAAAAATTGAATTTAAGAAAGCAGAGCTAAAATTAAAATATGTAATCTTGAGAGACAAAAACATTCATGGAATTACAAATATTCATAGCATTAATAATTATGAAATGATGGGACTTCCGGTGGCGCCTTCCTCGTTGGCGGTGAGCTTTCCATGCCCGCCGGTCTCCTGGCGCGTTAGAGCCGCCTCACAGCTGGCAGGCGGCTCGAAAAACCTGTTCCTCGACTGGAGGAACAGGTAGAGCTTCTGGGGGTGAGGTAGAACCTCTTTGACCCCCCCAGGAATTTTCCATGTCCTGGGGAGGGCTCAGATGGATGGCTCCCTCCATACCCCCAGGGTATGCTCCACGCCGAGAGGATCCTCCGCTAATTATTTAATTAGCGGAGCCAGACGTGGGAGCAACACCACAATTGAAATCACA
Source organism: Masticophis lateralis (assembly GCA_030761175.1). Lineage (NCBI taxonomy): Eukaryota > Metazoa > Chordata > Lepidosauria > Squamata > Colubridae > Masticophis > Masticophis lateralis. The sequence continues at coordinate 307,090,556 of JAUDYJ010000001.1, read as the reverse complement.
TTTGGAGCAAGCTGGAAAAGAGAAAAGAAAATCTCAAGCAAGTATGGATTTTTTCTTTAACGGAGTTTTTTTCGGAAGAGGAGGGGGGGAAGGGGGAAGGAGAGGAAGAAAATTGAAAGTCTTTAAGATGGCGACAGGCTCTGTCTGAAAGGAAAGTTTCAGCGGAAATGGAGTGCAGAGCTTAGTCTTGAAAGGAATATCCTGTTACAGACAAAGAATTCAAAGGAATAGAGGCTGATTTAAACAGATTTTTTCTACCCTTTTTTTTTCTTTTCTCTATTGAACTAAGGAGGATTCTTTTTCTTGGTTTTTTTTTAAAAAGAAAAAAGAAAAAAAAAAGCAAAGATGCATAAACCTAAAGGAAGGGGGGGCTCCCCTTTGAATCAGATGAATAAAGTTGAAATGTCTCATATGCAGAGACTTACAGAACAGGAGTTAAAAGAGTTAATTACAAGGTCCTTAGAGAGTGTGGTAGATAAGATAAAAGGTTCACAGAAGGATCTTGAGGAACTGGTTTCTGGGAAATATGACCAATTAAATCAAATCATTGCTCAAGTAGCCTCAGATTTTTCAACAGCGCTGGCTGCAATGGGGAAGAAAATGATCGAGATGAGTAGTAAATTTGAATCTCAAATACAAGAGTTACAAATGAAACTCCTGGAAGCAGAGGCCAATAACCATAATATTCAGAATGATGTTATTATGCTTCAAATTAAGACTATGGAATCTGCAATTAGATTGAGAGGGATAAAAGAAGATAACAGAGAAAACCTAAGGACAACTTGTGCAAAGGCCTTTGCAGAATTATTAAAGTTACAAGATGAACTAATTCTGGGCTCTATTGTGAAAGTTTACAGAGTCAACTCACGTTTTGTGAAACAAAGGAATTTGCCTAGAGATGTTGTTGTCTATTTCACTGATAAAAGACTGAGAGATGATATTCTACAAAAGTCTTATTCTGATAGACTGCAGGTAGCTGGCACACAAATCAGGGTCTTTAAAGAGCTACCTTCGAAGGTTTTAAAAGACAGGAAAGATTTTGATTTTTTGGTCAAGGAATTGAAGAGAAGTAATATCCTATTTAGATGGGACTTTCCAACTGGTATAATTTTTAGATATCAAGGTGTGAGACATTGTTTGAATACTATTGAAAAAGCAGAATATTTTTATCAAAATATTTTTAAGGGAGCACCGAAATATCTCAAGAATAAAAAGTCAAAAACAGAGTTTGCAAAATGTGAAAAGAAAGAAGAAAATCAAAGTGTGTTAAAAGTAAAAGGAGATTTTGGTGGTTGTCCAGAGGATTCTATTATGGATTTTTTGGATGAGAAAACTGAACACCCCAGTGTTTCTGGGGGATTACAAGACCTTGAACTGCTGGAGGAAGATTCAAAAAACAAAGTTTTACATCGAGATGACCAGCAGCAGAGATCCAATACTCCTCAAGATATGGGGGTTGATGCTAATAAACAGGAATTAGAATTCAACGAAGAAATCCGACTGGAAACCACAGGTGATAAATTCAAAGAGCATCGTGAATTGCTTGATACTGAATCTGAAAGCATTGAAAGATTTGGAAAAAAATGGATTAAGCACAATAACTGGTTAAAAGTTCATTCTAAATTGGATTAATTTTAAACTCACATATTAAAATGGATTATAAAAACTTTTACTATGAAGTTTATCCTGGATTGGACATGATATCCTGAGTTTTGATAGATTGCTGCAAAACTAGCAGCGATCATTGGTTACCCAATTATATATTTTGGTGGAACATATCGTCTAGGAGAAGACTAAGAACTTGAAAACATCTTATAACCCGAAGGGTTGAACTGCAAAGGGTGGCAGGATTTGAACTAATTTCAAAGGAACATCTGGGAATGCAGCTTTTGTTTGAAAGGCTGCAAAAGCTTATTTTTAGGTATAGTATAAGCTAGTTGGAATGATTTTTTCCTAGAGGAGTGAATATCTTCGTGGTTGGATTTTACTTACATAAAGTCACTCGGGGGGTTGTGTGGAGAAATGTTTTACTTTGCTGATGGGGGCAGCGGCAAGATGAAGATTATTGAAGCGGATTTATGAGAGGAAATATATTTGACATCAATCAAGTTGAAGAGAAGATCGAAATTTGGATTATATAGACTGAGAAATGAATTAAATAAAAGATAATCTTCTTTATGATATAACTGTATGATTATAACTACATATGCATATATATTTTTTGTGTTTTATGTTTTTGGGGTTTTTTTTTTCTCTTTAGTTAAGGGTGCAGTTAGGATAGAACTATAATGCTGTTTTTAACTATAACTATTTTTTTTATTATAATATTGTTTAAATATATTAATGTTTGTTCTTGCTAGTTTGTTTTTTACTTTTTTGCCCTCTTTCCTTCCTTCTCTTTCTTTTCCTCTTTCGAAATTTGTTTAATTTAGAATTTGAATATTTAATAATCTTTTTCTTTTTTCCTTGTTCTAAATTTTGTTTTTTTTAAATTTGTAGCGGAAGTCAGGGGGGGGATAGGGAGGGACAGGGTTGGGGAGGGATGATGGGAGGGGTAGGGGTGGGGGATTGGGGGGGGAGAAAATGGAAAAAATTTTGTATTGTAAAACTTTTTCAATAAAAAAAAAATTATGAAATGATTTTATTCTCACCTAAAACTTTTAAATAGCTTCTCACTCACGGAAGTTATGAATCAGGATCTTTTATAAAGGACTGAACAAAACTGAAAAGCTTGTCTCTTCATTGATATTAATAGGGCTAAAGCAGGGCTGTCAAATTCCTGGCCCATGGGCCGGATGCGTCACAGACTGGCCATGCCCACGTCCAGTTTAGCAAAGGCCAAAAAAGTCCTGTGATGCCGTCATGATGATGTGAGATAACACCCCTGGGCTAATGCTACTACTGTGTAGCTAATCCTGTTTAATTTGAATATGAGGGAAATAATGTAGAAATATGACATAGGTATTCTTTCCTATTTCACTATATTTGAAGAGCCAGTTTCTCATGAAAAACAACATATTGCCAGGAGGGGCAGTCATTCTGTGTGGTGACTTGTTTAGTAAATATTCAGTTAAAAACAAATAAATTAGTCATAAGAAATTCTTCTTTCTTGCATAAGGACATGATGACCCAGTTTCCACTTCAGAGCCAAGAGTGAGCCAAGCAATATTTTTTTTAAAAAAATATTTCAAATAGAAAATCCAAATATACACAGAATAACTTTAATAATGTGGTTCCCTTGCAAGTCATGCCCTGTTGCCTTGCTTCATAGACAATGAATGGTGCACAGTGTTTTTTCTTAATTAAAAGGCCAGAATTTCCTAAGCAATATCCACACATGCTAGACAATTTTAGAGATTTTCTTTTTTCCCCCCAGCCATCAGGATTTCTGCAGAAGGCTTGCATTTTCAGTTTTGCTAAATAGATGTTTATATCAAGTTGATAGAATATACCATATCCAATTTCACTGAGTGTTTCTATATCTTTCTTATTATATACACATATTCTTATTATATATATTATATATACAAATTTGATTAATAAAATAAATAAAAATATTATCTTATTCCATTCTACTTCCGTATCAATTTGTAATTTTTTTAAAAAAGGAATCTTATTTTTAGTTGTGAACTCTGCTACAAAATACTGAGAATATGCCTCAATATGCTTTGAACATTACAAATTGAGTAAGTAAATATTAAACGTATTGCTTATATATAAGAAAAAATATCCTAATCACCACAGGTCACACTGATGATAAAATAAAATGTGTAGTCTATTCACTATACTCAATAGTGAATATTCTTAATATAAAGCTATATTATTTCTGACTTCTTTCTATAGTTAAATTTAACATGGCATAATGTTGAAATCCTTTGGGCAGGGTTTGTATCATTTTTCTTACATCCATTCATTCATATTTTTCTGGAATGGTGGCAAGAAATGTAAGATAAATCCATCACAGGTATATTTTCAGGGAAAATGGCACAATCCATCAAAATGAAACCTGTTGACATACAAATGTATGGATGATTCATGGAATATACTAGTATCTATCTTGAAATATTTCTTATCTCAATAATTCACACAATAATGGTGGGCAAGATTTAAATGCATGCAAGTTATATTTTCATCCTTTAGTCAACTGGATAATTGCATGATCTTCTAAGTAGCATTAGCAATAGCATTTAGACTTATATACCACTTCACAGTGCTTTACAAGCTGTTTACAGAGTCAGCATATTGCCCCCAACAATCTGGGTCCTCATTTTAATGACCTCAAAAGGATGAAAAGCTGTGTCAACCTTGAGCTGCTCAGAATTGAATTCCTGGAGTGAGCTGTGAGTTAGCCCTGCAGTACTGCATTCTAACCACGGCTCTTATAACATCAAGTTAGGAGTAGCTGAATTATTTTTTTCCTCACCCGTCTGAAAGAAAAATTTTTTGAATGGATTCTGGGCATATTTGGAGAATAAACTATTTTTTTCTTAGATATTTAGAATTCCCAGTCTGTTGTTTCCACAACAGAAAATCATGGTACAAATTGGAAATTGTTGGATATCAGGAAAGTACTTGGCTGAGGGCATTTTTGGTGATAACCTTCCATAGAATAAACATTTCTTTAAAAATAATTGTTCCTGATGTATAGTGTCTGCTATGTAAATTTCACATGTGTTTGCTATGCTTCCATGCACCCTTTTTAGATATGCATGTTATTATTGCATGCCAGAGTGAAATCTATGACTGTGGGAAGTGTGGAACAGCCCAAAATGAAGTTTCATTTTTAATATATATATATATAAATAAAGGGGGAACACTGGGAATAAAAGTCAAAGGTCTCTCGAACTAACCAATCCCTTCTTCGATACTGAAAATCTCCTGAAACCTAAATAAGGAAGAATATATTACTGCAGGTCATACCTAATAAATTTATAGAATAGTTTGAGCAATGTGGGGATATGTCATCACAACTTTTTTGATGATATATACAAATGTGTGCATATATTGCAAAAATGCTAGAAAAGCATGATTTTGGACATTTTTTTTAGTCTGCATTTAATATTGTGTACAAATCAAAAGCAGCCATTAGTTAGGTTTATACTGTGAGCATTGATCTACTATAGAGAAACAATGCCAGGAAAAAGTGAACTGATGCCAGGGTATAAAATATACAATGCTCAGCATTCAAAACTGTTGGCCTAGCAGCTTACAATGACCTTGCAGTGATAAAACCAGATTTTTCAAATTTGATGTCAAACCCCAAACCCCTGAAAAGTACAAAATTTGTACTTAAAAAAAAAAAGTGTGATAAGAAAAATCTGTGTGATTTTCCAAGGAGAAGAAATTGCCCTATGCAAGAGGACAATAACATTGAAATCATGTGGATTATTCTGAATTTCTGATCTTATAGTTTTAGGAAGACATTGTACTAAAATTCGTTTTTTAAAAAATTTGATTTATATGCCACCCTTCTCCGAAGACTCAGGGCAGCTTACAATGCGTTAAGCAATAGCCTTCATATTTTTGTATATTTATACAAAGTCATCTTATTGCCCCCACAAACTGGGTCCTCAATTTACCTACCTTAGAAAGGATTGAAGGCTGAGTCAACCTTGAGCTTGGGGAGATTCAAAATGGTGTAATTGCAGACAGCTGGATGTTAATTACGGTGCTTTAGTCTGCAGAGCTAAACCAGGCTTTTTGAAAGAAGATCTATTATATTCATTCCAAATATAATTTGGTTGAGAGGTACTTTAAAACATAATCAATGATTATTAAGAAGATCCATTAATACATAGTATAGAACTTCAAAGATACGAAGAAATATTCACAATATAGGTAGTTCCACAATATTATTCTATTATTCCATGTTGTGTAAAACTCTTCTATCGTGAAATATTTTATTTATTTATTGAATGTATAACCCAGCTTTATTTTGTATAACATCTGCAGCATACATAATGCTCTCACTGTCAGGAGCAAAGGAACGTGATCATTCCTTAAGTTGCAATACAGAAGATTTATTCAAGCCCCTACACAAGAATTAGTCAATTAAAGTTAAATATTACATTGGTGCTAGATAAAGTCAATGGAACTCTAAACAGATTGGAATTGGATTGTTTGTGGCAATATAAGGACTCTAAGCTGTTCATCTCCCCAGCTCTGCCTACTCTTCTCCTACACTCATTTTCTATTTTATTGACAATAATCCTGTCAACTTGTGAAGCTTCTCTAATCTGCTCCCGAGTTGCCATAGGCAGAGGGATGGAGAATCAAGCCTCACAGCTGCATCAAAGAATTTACACCTCAGTCAAAACAATGCACATCCAAGCCAGCCAAAGTCAAGGTCATCTCCACAGAAATCAGTAATGGCCAGAGGGAGTGACTTCTATGACCTGTGAAATTGCTTTGTTGGGGAATGTGACTGATAACATAAACTGGGAGAGAGGGAAACAGGGTCAGAGGCAAAGCACAAACTGAATGGGGTCAGAGCTTGCTTCACTAGGTCTGTGCCGACATGGTGCTCCTAACTGGATTTTTCTTGAAAACTGGTTTGAGACTCCTGGTTTTATTATGGCATTGGTTGGAACCCTGGCAAACCCTTGAGATGAGTGAGTGAGTCCAAAGTTACCCGGGTGGCTTCTGTGCTTAAGTAAGGACTAGGACCAGCCTCTTTGTTTCTAATCGAGCACTATTACAACTATTACAACAAATGTATCAATAAAACAACTTTTAGAGATTATTTAATCTGCTTGGAGGTACTGTGGAATATCAAAAGTAAAACACAGTTCAACAGTTATTTTTTTGCTCTGAATATTAGACAATCGAACACTGTTCCTACTTATCAAAGCAACAGGACAGTAAAAAGCAAAAAAAGAAGATATGATGTTATCTTATATATCAGGGTTCCAACTATACTACTGTTACTAGATATTAGAATTACTGTTCCTTAAATGGAGTTAATTAAAGCAGGGGTATACATTAAATTTGACTGTTTTATTGTAAAATCAATATAACTGACACACAAATAAATATTGTTTATTATCATGCAGTACTTTACGGTGTCTGGCATGTCACATTAATAGCAGACAAGCCTTATTATGCTCTATTAACTAAATCCTAGACCAAGGCATATTTAAATTTCTCTATGATTTTTTTTCCATTTGCAGTAGAAATGACGGGTACCAAAGGCATTTTGAGTAAAGATCTATGCTTATTATTGATACAAAGTACTGATTAAAAGTCATTATTTAATTCTGTAGCATTACGAATATGTGAAAGTAATCCAGTAATATCAAATATCAATACTACTATGTAGTAGATGTAAAATTTGGTAACACTAATACTAGGCAGTTAGAAATAATGTACTGTTTTCAGTAAGACTGCCAATATTTTCCATCAACCCACTTCAAAAAGAATCTAACATTAAAAGTAGAAATTATTTCATTCGATCTGTAACCATGCATGATTTGTTGAAACAGAACACCAATGAAAGCTCTATAAATATTACAACTGTATCTGGATGGGTGAATCCCGATACATTAGATGCAACTTTTAATGTGTTTTCTTTGTAGGCCTACATCCCCTCTTTCCTTCCAAAATTTAATGTGACATATTTAGTATCCCCTCTTCCATTTTTTCCTGACACCAGCTACTGTATTAGGCACAAAGAATATTTGACCCAAGGTCAATCAGTGATTTTGCCTAGCTGATTTTGAATTTGAATTTGGGTGTTCCTGGTCCTACTCAGATATCTTAACTGCTACAGCCATACTGATTCTGAGGAACTAAGACATCTAAACAGCACAAATATAATTTTAGCAGTTCTAAAATAAACTATAGTTGCATGCACATTCAGGTATAGAATGCTTTATTAGGCTCATTCTAGAACTGCTGAAAGATTGTGTTGTAAACAGGACATCGGTGGTGGTGTATCTCTTCCCCTCTGTTGAGAGAGGACTGTTCAATCTTAATGGTCTCTTATCTACACCTATCTCCTGTTTATAACACAGTCCTTTCAGAAGTTCCAAGAAGGTTCCACACCTATTTGCACTATTCAGGTGATTCTGAGGTCACAGATAAACCTCCAAGTGACCTCAATGACTGCAAGAAATATAAAACATATGAAGAACGGTTGCAGGAACTGGGTATATCTAGTTTAATGAAGAGAAGGGCTAGGGGAGACATGATAACAGTGTTCCAATATCCCAGGGGTTGACACAAAGAAAAGGAAGTCAAGCTATTCTCCAAAGCACCTGAGGGTAGAACAAGAAGCAATGGGTGGAAACTAATCAAGGAGAGAAGCAAAAAGGACAAATTTCCTGACCGTTAGAACAATTAATAAGTGGAATAACTTGCCTGCAGAAGTTGTGAATGCCCCAACACTGGAAATTTTTAAGAAAATGTTGGATAACCATTTGTCTGAAGTGGCATAGGCAGAGGGTTGGACTAGAAGACCTCCAAGGTCCCTTCCAACTCTTCTATTCTATTCTATTCTATTCTATTCTATTCTATTCTATTCTATTCTATTCTATTCTATTCTATTCTATTCTATTCTATTAATTCAGTCTGAACTGAAGAAGCTTCTTGGATGAGAGGAAAAACAAAGTCCAGTTCCCTTTTGAAAAAAAAAAAGAAAAAAACCTTTGGGACAACCATGACATGGATGACTAAGAATCTCCATAGACTGGTTTCTGTCCCACTTAAATAACTGCAAGATATATAAATTCTTCTCTTCTCCACCATTCAGTCAGAATTGAAGAAGCTTCTTGGATGAGAAGCAAAAGTCTTCAAGGAAAAACAAAGAAAGTCCAGTTACCTTTTGAAAAAGCACCTTTGGGACAACCATGACCTGGATGATTGAGAATCTCCATAGTTATGTAGCATTTATTCTTCTCCTGAGGTTGCAGATGGGTAACTAGAAAGAAACTGGGGGCAGGGAGAGGCTTTTCTTCTTCAGACAGCAAATCAAAGATTTTTTTTTAAAAAAAAGTTTATATGTATCAAATATATGTATCACAAAATTTATAATGAACCCTTAATTACTCTTCCCATACTCACATATTGAATCTGGCAAATTTTCTAAAATACTTATAATAAACAGACTGAATGAGAATGGACTAGATTGTAAAGATGTCTCAAAAAGCAGAGAGAAAGAAAGAGGTATGAAATGTGTATATTTCAAATGCTAAACCCAATTTCTCATCTTCAAGTCAAGTCATCCTGAACCGGTCATCCTCCTGTTGGTGAATTGCATTTCTTTGTTCTTTCAAAACCAATTCCATGTGCACCAACCTTCAGACTTTCCTTACAAACCCTGCTATGTCTCTTTTTTTTCCTCTGTAGAATCTTGAACTATTACTTAATAATTTTCTTCCTTTTTCTACTGATCTTCCACATACAGTACATCTTCTTCTCTGCAGCAATCCTACATCTCAAGCTTCTGTTTCTCAGGAGTTGTTTCTGTTTTTAGACTTTTTTCTCCATTGTATTTCTTCTCTTTTTGTTCCCATCTGGCCTTTAGAATTCCGCATCTTGCTAAACTGTGTGCAATTTCCCTTGGTCAAATTAAACTTTAATTTCCCTTCCAGAAATACATGGAAGCTTTCAAAATTATCTAGCTCAAAGCTGCTCTGCTTGGCAGGAAGTTGATTCATGGCTGTTTTGCGTCATGGATCCTTGTTATAGCTCTGTCATGGTTTTCAGTGTGCAGATTGCCAGGATGCCCTAAGTGTGCCAAGGTGCTGAGGGCTTGGGTACTTCAGAAAACATGGAAGAAATACTGGCAGCTCACTGAATAGAATACTGGGTTGGAAGCCTTCTAAATAGCAGAATTAAGGGCCCCTCATTCCTTTTATTTTCTTTTTTGCTATAGAAGCCTGAGAGTGTCTTCTGCCAATCTATAATGGTCAAGACTTGGTGCTTTCCCTGCTTTGGTCCTGGTTCATTTCCTATTTCTCAGGATGTAACTCAGCAGTATAACACATGTTTGGCATATAGCAGAATACAGCTGTTTAAACTAGAAAAATGAGAAAATGAGAAAGTCTTGCTTTTTGCCTCCATCCTTGCTCCATCCTTGCTCCATCCTCCATCCTTCTCTGCCACACTCACCACTATCCAGTTGCACCATTTCCTTCCTTCCTTCCTTCCTTCCTTCCTTCCTTCCTTCCTTCCTTCCTTCCTTCCTTCCTTCCTTCCTTCCTTCCTTCCACCCAACCATCTACCTACCTACCTACCTACCTACCTACCTACCTACCTACCTACAACTAGGAGCAATGTAAGTATGGTACAGTCCAGGGGTGAAATCTAGCAGGTTCTGATAGGTTATGGAGAACCAGTAGTGGAAATTTTGAGCAGTTCGGAGAACCGGCAAATGCCACTTCTGGCTGGCCCAAGAGTGGGGTGGGAATGGAGTTTTTGCAATATCCTTCCCCCAGGAGTGGGAGGGAATGGGGATTTTGTAGTATCCTTTCCCTGCAGTGGGGTTGGAATGGACATTTTGCAGTATCCTTCCCCTGCCATGCCCACCAAGCCATGCCCACCAAACCACACCATGCCCACCAAGCCACGCCCACAGATCTGGTAGTAAAAATAATTTGGATTTCACCACTGGTACAGTTTGATTCTTCAATTGCCATTTTTCTTTGGAAGGTGGTAGAGATTCATAGCTTTAGCTTGATTCCTTTCTTTTTATGTTTTTAAAAATGTTCAAAATGAATAGGGAACAGAGAGCTTGTGGGCCTTGCAACTAGCAATGGTTATATCAGAGAACAATGCAGTTTCTCTCCAATAAAACATACAGTTTTAACTTAGATGAAAAGGTATACCACAGGTATACCATACTATCCATAATGGCATGGGAGCATATAAACACACAGATGTTCAATTAAACCAGCATTGCTGTTATCTTGATTTCTTTTTATTATTCCCTGCAGACACAATTGTATTCACACATTTTTTTTGAGACTGGGCCTTTAATTGGTGTGAGGTATAAGGGGACATTCTAAAGGGTCATAGGGTTAGGAACAAAGTTTTAATGTGATTTGAATCTTATTATGATTAATGACATTGATAACTGAATATTATATAACCTCATACAATTGGATAGATATTTTGGAGGGGGTCATGAAGTTTATGGTTCAGGTGGTACAGCTCTCCAGATTGTGAATTATGAAACCTATATATAGCAGAAGTTTAACTAGGAAGAAAACCCAGCTAAATCTTCACATATTCTTCAGTTTTATCACTTTCCTGCATATTGATAAAATCAACTTCAAGGTTGTTATCGCTGCCTTGCAGAAAGCAGCTGAGTGCCCACCCAACAACCGGTTGATTTATGTATCAGATATACCAATTTATTTCTGAATGAAGCTTTTAATTTCTTTCCATCCACCTGAAAGCTCACAGCCTTTGTTGTTCACACATGTCCAATTGATTTGTATGAGAATTAAGCAGCCATTACCAAGCAGAGGGTTGCCACAAACAAAGCTAGAGTACACATTTTTAGGTGAGTGCTTTATATCATGGCAGCATTTGGAATTGTTTTATATTATGTTTTCAATTTTTCTTCACAGCTTGTTGCTTGTCCCTTTATGAATTTTCCATAAATATTGGAGAAAGAAAGCAATAACATCGATATTTTGACTGAACATGTGCATAAAACAAAGACCAGCTGGAAAGCACTGCAATGTATTTCTTTCCCTTCATTTTTTAAAAGTAAAATGGGTGACATTTCAGTTATTTGGAACACTGAATCTAATCCTGTTTTCTGATAACAGGCATTACTCACAGGTTTTCACTTTGCTTGTTTAATAATGGCAGCATCATATAATCTCTCACATGCTTCAATTTGTGCCTAATTTATGCACCACAGGAAACTTCAGCTTCGTGTGTATGAGTGTCAATGTACATAGACATATGCACACATATTCATCCATGTATTATAAACATGTGTATGCATAGTCACACAGATATACATGCATACAATCATCTTTGCCAACAGCAAACTTATGCAATATGATGGTGAGATTCTACCAGTTCGGCCCAATTCAGCTGAACTGGTAGTTCCCACTTCCCGCCGAGAGCAAACTGGTTCTCTGTTGCTGTGAAAATGGACCTGCCCACCTGCCCCCAGGTTATACTGACCTTTATTTCTGCTTCTGAAGCCCAGCTGATCAGGGGTGGCAGATGGTTCTGCCCCAGCTACGGACCCCAAAGAACGCAGCACACACAAAGTCTGTACAAACCTTAGTTTACTAAATTAAATCAGTTTTTTTTTAAACAAAGACTGTTAATTAACTTTTTTAATAGCCTACAAGAATCCAAAGAATAAATAATTGTAATCTTATTATGGCTGGCAGAAAGCCCAGAAGCAATTTGCAGGAAACTGATAAGAGAATTGGGATCCAGACGTGAAAGAGAGTGAACAGAGTTGTTCCCTGTAAATTGCCTCAGTCATTGTCCTTCCTTAAATAAGCTAAGGGATTGGCCAATTAGCTCCAAGCCTTACTCTCGAGGAGACCTCCTCCTGAGGAGCCACACCTGCCTTTTGGAAGCTCTGTGCACCTGTGCATTGAGAAGAGCTCCTCCTCATCTTCCTCTTCACTTATAGGAGTTTCTGGAGGTTCTGAAGGCCTTGGCTGAATCCCCGCCTCTGGCACCACATCTTCTCCAGCCTCCTCATTGTCTGACTCGAGTGCCAGCTGCACAGGCTGCTGGCGCAGCACCACACCAGCCTCCTCCCTGTCTGAATCAACTACTAGCTGCACATGCCGCTGACTGGCCACAACACAGATTGTATTGGCCCTCCTCAGCTGTATTCCTTGCTCCTTTCCTTGTTCGCAACATGGAAGTTCAATTTTATGGAAACTGTGCACATGTGCACAGTGAACTGGTAGGATCCCACCGGTAGGATCCCACCTCTGAATATGATTAGTGATATACAGGACAGGAAAGGAAGGCAGTTCAACTCTGGGTCTGGGACCTTTCTCACCCAACATGGAGTGAAGGGAATCTTCATTTGAAATGCCTGGTAAATATCTCATTAAGATGGTAAATATAGCTGGTAAATATCCCCTTAATTCAGGCAAGTGAATGAAGTAATGACATGGCTTTTAATTTTTGCTGTTGTCTCTATTCTCAAGATGTCTCATGAGAAGCCAAACTTCTGAAATAAAAATCAAGAGGGGGCATAAAGTGAAAATTAGGTGGATATATATATTTTTAAAAACAATTTCCTCTTCGTATTAGCCATTTGGACCGTAAACCTGCTTTGAAAGTTTGCATTTGTAATGTAAAACAAAAGGAGCACATTCAAGATTTCTGAACTTCTTTCCTTAAAATGTTTGTTAAAGCTGCTACATTTTACACATTAAACCTACACTCAAAGACTCAAAATGAAATACAAATGTGGGCAGTTATATGAAAGTGTGTTTGAATTCAATCCAAGCATTCTTTTGAAAGGAAACCCAGGATCAAAACACAAAGGACTTCAAAGCATCCCTTGAGAGATATAAAACCATTGGACTGGATGCTAAAAGGGCTTAGTTTACTTCCAAAAGAAAAACAACTGGCCCGATCATATTGACCTGCTTTGACATGTTGACTTAATAGGGGTCAGAGTGAAGCAGTGTGCTTTTGCAGGTGAACATTGCTACAGTTCAGACAACAGTTGCAATTCCAGACAAGATGAAGCCTTAAGGTACACTAGAGCTACTCTACAAAAGCTGGCTAAATATACACTCTTTATATATTTGTAATTTTCCTTTAACAGCCATACATATTTTGTGGACAGTGCATTGACTGGGTCAGTATACTTTTTATACAATGCTTACAATAATAACACACTTAAGTACAAATAATCTAGTCTTCCAACTTCTAACCATATTATGCACATTGTAATTATAATATATTTTATTATATACAATTGTAATATAAATGTACACTCTTTTGAGATCCTGCTCAGCATTGCAAACAAGCCAAGATACTTATCTGAATGTCTCCCTATTCTTTTTTAGTAGCAATAAAATAAAAACCATGTAAGCCTGGAAATATGCACATATCAAGAATTGATTGACTGAGTGTCATCGAGCCATTTTTTACTTCTAGTGACCTCATAAATTTTTCTCTATGATGATCTATTCCAAAATTGTTCTTTCAAGTCTTCAATGGTCTGGTCTTGCCACTGTAAATGAGTTCTAGCTATCTTCTTCTGTTTCCTTTTACCTTTTCCAGCATTAGAATCGTTTCCAGAGGGTTGGATCTTCACATAATGTGTCCTAAATGTGATAATTTGAGTCTGGTGATTTGTTCTTTAATGATCCATTTGGTTTGTTTTCTTGGCTGCTCTTGGTATTCTCAGGAGTCTTCTTTAATACCAAAGTTCAAAGGCTCTTCCCATTCTGCTTCTTTAAAGTCCAGCTTTTGCTTCCATAGAGTGTGACATGGCATGCACAATTCTGATCGTTATAGGAATAGGAACATCACAGCATTTGAATATTTTTTCCCAAGGCTTTCGTGGTTGCTCTAGCAAGGTCTAGTCTGTGACATAATTTTGAATATCCCGAATATGGACTCTTTTTTGGGTGTGGCTTAGGGTCACTCACAGACCCATCCGTCTGTTTACCACTGGTGGAAAGGATACTTTTTGAGTTGGTCCTAGAAACAATTGGACAACAAGGAAGCTATTTCAGCTTTTTCAGCAAGCAACTCTTTCTCTCCAGTAAAAAAACTGCCATTACATTGTAACACATTGAATTTTCCCCACACTTTTATACTGTTAACACTTCAACAATTTTAACACTTGTAGAATCCATTGCAGTAGTCCTAACATCCAGGCTTATACAAGTGTTAATGGCCATTGAGATTTTCCATAAAATCTCATGAGTCAGGGATTCTGAGCTTCATAATGATTACTAGTATTATGCTCTAGCCCAAGCACATAGGCACTGGCTTTAACATAGCCCTCTAAGCTATTTTCAGCACAGACTCTCCTATGTCTCTTTAGTTCAGGTAACTAGATGCAGTGACTAAGCAACTTTTTGTATTGTCGCATAATAATTTCTCTTCAACCTCTCACATCAGTTCCGAGGGTTTGTAAAGGGATGTATGCAACTGAAAAATATGCAGACCACAAATAGTTGTTTTGAAACACTGCATATATGGAGTTCCCCCCTCCCAAGTTTAAAACAGAAAATGATTTTCCATTCAAAAAGAGAAACAAAATGGAGGTGTTCAAATAATATTGTTTTGCATGTCCTAACTCTTTTGAGCACTGCCATAGCACAGTTGTTTTATCCTCTGGCCTGGTCCACCCTCCACCGCCCAGTTTGTGCCTCCCTCACCCAAGACTAGGGAGTACAGCAGCAGGGTCCAATTATGAACTGGGAAAAGCATATTCACTATGTTGTTCAATCTTGCTACAATGTTAGTGTCTTGAGATGGATAGAGGGAAAGATATAAAACATTCTCTTAAACTACAATTTGTATCTCTTGTGTGACTTATTTATTTTCAGTGTTAAAGAGAGTAATCTTTCTCTTGTAATTTGTTGCTCCAGCAATTAGGAGACTTATATTTAAAAAAAAACACACACACCTGGATGGGGAGATGCTGATCAGTAAGAAAGAAAAGCAACAATTGCAGAAGTGGATTTTTTTAATGTTCAGTGCTAATACTATTTTTCATAAAGCTCTAAAAATTAATGAGTGCAGTTCCATAGTATTGTGGAGAAAGATGAAGATGAGAGCTGCCACATGCATATATAAGGCAGGCTGAAATTTAAGAAACAAGCAAAAAAACTAAAGAATTTTGATAAGCATTTGGGGAACATTCATGTTATTGAAAGTCATAGCAGATAGCACCCTTAAGGTTAATTAAGGGTGAACCTTGGTGGCGCAGCAGACTAAAGCACTGTTAAGTAACTGTTAAGTAACATCAGCTACCTGCAATTACTGAAAGTTCAAATCTCACCAAGGTTTGGGCTCAAGGTTGACTCAGCCTTCCATCCTTCTGAGGTAGGTGAAATAAGGACCCGGTTTGTGGGGGCAATAAGCTGACTTTGTATATAAAAAAAAACACCGTTTGGGGGGTGGGGGCGAAAGCCCTGCTAAGCAGGTATATACAAAAGTATGAAGGCTATTGCTTAACACATTGTAAGCCACCCTGAGTCTCTGGAAAAGGGTGGCATATAAATCAAACCAAAAATAAATAAATAATTGAAACTTAAGTTTGCTGTCTTTTTTTAAAAAAGAAGAAATTATATAGAACGTATTTTAATTATTAGAATGAATGAATGAATGAATGAATGAGCTTTTAATTTTGATACAAACTTTTCAAAGGAAGAACGCCTTTTGGTGGGTAATTATTATAAAGCTGGAATACAGATGGACAGGGTAAAGATAATTGGCTGTTGTTAATTTTTTAAAATTTTTGGTTGTCAATTCTAAAACTGTAAATAAATTGTACTAATTAAGTAATTAAATATTGATGGATTAATTAATGTATTAATTTGTGTGTTTATGTATAATTTATTACAAACACAATATTTTTATTTCATATATGGCATAAGGATTTTTTTTCTGAAAGCTATTAGAGTCCAAAGAACCTGAGAGTAGGCCACACACATGCTATTAGAAATGCAAGGAGATACACGAAGAGTTCAGGTGGGGCCAATCTTTATCAGCCGGATCAAGCATATGTTGAAAACCCATTTGTCAGTTTGATCTACTTTAAATATGTGTTTAAATCAAAGCTTTGTCAAAATGAGATGTCCGTACGGAATTCTCTACAGCTTTAACATGTGTGGACTCAAAGTATTCTGGAGGCAGGGGACACATAGTCAGTATCATCCTAACTAAAAAAAAACCTGCAATTTTTTTTTCTCTGAGGGAGAGTTCTGGTAAAGTTATTATCACTATAATTTTAAGAGGAAACTGCTAGCTAGACACAGTCTTGTGTCTCTATCTTAGCTTTCTTCTCCAATGATCTCTTGACCTTTTTGAGCCTGCCAATAAATGTTGCATATTTTTGAGACATTGTATTATGGTTCATATTCAGGAAATCCTTCCAGCAGTGTCTAATAGACATGGAAACCTCACTGTTTTCCTGAGAGGATTCTAAAGTCCCAGTTATTAAAGATAATTTACAGTAGACTTTGGTTTCTAAGTTCAAACCAGACTTAGCATGAGGATGGCAGAACGTTATTTTTTATTTTCATTAGTAAGCCAATACTCTCTGCCTCTTTTAAGAATTTCATATTTCAGTCCATTGATGTTGTAGTCAAAGCAAAAGGGCGACAGACTAAAGTTACTAAAATATTCATCAAAAATTATGATAGAGGCAGAAAAGAAGGACTCAAAGACTGCCCTTGGCATTCTTTATTGTTGCTCGATGTTGGAATGGCAATTACTCCTTCAGTAATTCTAAAGCTTCCTTAACCATGTTTCAAAATATTCTCAAAATGTGAACGTTCAGAATACCCAGATATAATCAGTTCACCTGATTGCAAAGAAGAATGGTAATTTCTGTTTTCATTTTTTCATAATGGTGAAAGATATGAAACCCCTAAAATGGTTTCATAAAATGCCCTGAAGATGAGACATTATTTGACTTCTTTTCTTCTTGACTTGACAATGATCAAAGAGCATAATTAAACTTTCAGGGAATATTCTGCTTTTATTAGTAAATGCTGAGTTATAGTCCTATTTAATTCACATGTATTGTAACATGGAAAGTCTTTTCCCATAATTGTAGATGCCTATAGGTTGCCTGTGGTTATTCCAAATATAATAAAGTTTGTGCAGAGATGCTCTCATCTTTATTGTCATGTATTAAAAGATCTTATGGTTATGCTTTCACATAATGAGCTCCAGACTATATATTTTCCAAGACTGAAAATATAAATTTCCAAACTGAAGACTGAAAGAGAATTGCAAGAAACCAATCCATTACATTATTAATCCTTCCTGTGAGCTGACAGACCATAAAATTTTCCACAATATGATAAACTTTTCAGGTTTTACTTTCAGATAGCCTCTTCTGGAGTTGCATGGTTCATTTAACCATTCTCAATGTAGAAACTGAGCAAAACATTTGTTCATAGCTGAAAAAAGTAATTACCATATTTAAGAGAATCTTTCCATGTATTGTTATTCTAGAGATCACTAGAAATGAGGGAAAAGCAGAGCTTGTGAGGACCCAAATCCTAAATTTAGCAGA
Source organism: Masticophis lateralis (assembly GCA_030761175.1). Lineage (NCBI taxonomy): Eukaryota > Metazoa > Chordata > Lepidosauria > Squamata > Colubridae > Masticophis > Masticophis lateralis. The sequence continues at coordinate 307,072,342 of JAUDYJ010000001.1, read as the reverse complement.
AGCATACAAAAAGTTACCACAGGTGTTATTGGAATCAAATGTAGCTTCATTTACTTCAACAGATTCCCAGGTGATTGGATACAAATAGGAATATGTAGCTGTATGACCATTCCAGGAAATACTCCTCACAGGAAATATCTTCAGTGTAAGAATGTGGGAACATTTTTCCTACTTAAAAGGGAGACAGGCAAGAACACCATCAATTTTTATTAGACCTGTTTGGTCTAGTGGTTCAGACACCAGGCTAGAAATCAAGAAACTGTGACTTCATTCCATCTTAGGTGTGAAAGCCCAATTCACTTCACAGGACTGTTGTGAAAATAGGAGGAGGAAGGAGTATTAGGTATGTTTGCTTTTTGAGTTATTTATAAAAATAATACAGGGAGGACAAAAAAAAAATCTTTTTTAAAAAAAGACGTTTGCCTTCTTGGGAAGAACAGTTCCTCTTTGTCCCTAAAAGTATTGGTGACAGGTTTTTCTTCAATCCTTTAATTACTATACAGAGAAGGGTAAGAGAAATTGCTATACTGATAATCTGCTCAGCCAACTAGAGAGGAAAAGAGTCTGAATTTACACTGATCACCACATTCCTAATGCCCATGAACTGGAATGTAAGATGACTTGGCAGAAGAAAGTGTCAGCCCAAGACAGTTTCCTTGCTGGAGGCAAAGGGCAAGACAATCCTATAGCTCCCATGATGCTCCCATCACACTTGATGGTGTGAAAGAAACTACACAGTATCCAAAGCTTTAAAGTAGTGTTTCTCAAATTTAGAAACTTTAAGACTTAATTCCCCCATTCAAAACATCTTAAAGTTACAAGTTTGAGAAACACCAATCTAGTTGTACAATTTAGAACCAGATAAGATGGGGGCTACATAAATGTTTTAAACAAACAAACAAACAAAAAAAAACCCCCAACAAATTAATAAATAAAATTTACCATTCTTGTAAGCATTTTTGACTCTTTACTTTTCTTAATATTTTTAAATAGTTTTTATTAGTTTATAATATAGCATACAAAGAAAATACAAAAGTAGATGGTAGGGAAAATAGGGAAGGAAAAGGGGAAGGGGAAATTTAGAGAAAGAGAAAGTGAAAAAGAAAAAAAAAAGGCATTGACTTCCAACTCCCTTTGGTGCAGTAGAATAAGGCATTAACATTAAACCAAAACTTTTACTTTTACATAATAGTATAAGCTAGCCATTTCTATAAAAATAAATCTATCTAATCGGTAAAATTCCAAATAAAAGTTTCATCACTTTCCACCTCAAGCACAAAGTCCAGAAGTTGTTTCCATGTAGAAATAACAGTATTTATACATTTTTTTTCTTTGATTGAAACAGCCAATTCAGCCATCTCTGCTTACTCCATCAATTTTTGCAGCCACTCATACATTGTGGGGATGGAGGTGACCTTCCATTTCTTTCCTTAATCTTTTAATTAATTATTTTTTAAGGAAATGAAATAACTAATTATTAGTACAGTGGTCCGCATATTTCAAAACTGAGCCAGCAAGACTCAGAATGTTCAAGAGACTTTAAAAAGCCATTCCAAATATAAATTCCCCTGATTAGATTACATGCTGTTTTATGATGTACTCCTGTTTGTTTTACTTTTATTCATCTTTCTGAAGTGGTAAGATATATGACATTTTTATTACTATTATTTTATCTGCCAATATATAAGGACTACAAAGAAGAACAAGGTTTGCTCATTGTGCTACTCATAGCATGGTATACAGGTTTTAATTAATTGCTCTCCTTCCCCTTCCCAGGATGCCTGCCTCTCCTCCCTCTCTCTCTCTCTCTCTCTCTCTCTCTCTCTCTCTCTCTCTCTCTGCCTAAAGGAAGAGATCCAAATAAGACATTGGTAAGTGGGGTTGAAGCAGTGTTTCCTACTGGGAACAGAGTTTTTGTAAACCCAAGCTAAACAATACATGCAAATAATAAATGAACCTGTCAGCCATTGCAAAGGATAAACACTGCAGCATAAATGAAATAAAAACACTACTCTTCACTACTCTGTCTTTCATGTTGCATGGCTTGGAGCAAGAGCTTATTAGCACCCAGGAAGATTTTAAGCTCTTTTTTGACTTTATGCATTTGTCCTTTGCTTTGTGCCTTAACAAATGAATGGGAGACAGGTTAAGACTAAATGATTCCCTTCAAATTCAGAAACTTTTCAATATAAATATTGATTGGGTTGTGCATGTAGACTGTTTACAGATGTGAACATAAGTAGAAGCCAAACACCATGTTATTAAAATAATACTCTTAAGTAGAATATTTAAATCTAGTAGTTTATGGCAATAAGCAAAAGATTATTAATTTAATATAGCTTGGAATTCCCAGTGGTGATCTGTGGAAGATTGTGTCCACAAACATTGTTTAAGTCATTTTTTCCCCTTCTGTTTATATTTCTGCTCAAAATGAAGTATATCACACTCTTGATGATCTGTGTTCATTAGCTGATACAGGAGACCCATGAAAAAAAAAGGAAACCTGCTTTGGCAAGTTAAGGAAGAAGGCATTCACAAATTTACTGACAGTGAAATCTCTCAGCTGTGATTGCCCTGACATCATAGCACTTTGAAGATCATCTAAAAACTTCAGGTGATCCAGAACATGTAGCTCATTATGCCCACCTGATATTTCTACTCTGTGACACCACTGGTTCTCAGTATGGTGATGCTTATCACCTTTAAAGCCCTATGTGGCCTAGGGTCAGGCCACTTGCACTTGCACGTGGCCTGACCCTAGAGACCCCAGAAGTCTTCCCAAACTTCTGCCTATCCCACATGCTTCCATTGGGAAGGCATACTCCAGATTCTCCTGTTAAAATGTTGCCATCTTATGGGATCTAGGAAGCATGTTTTTTTTTCCTCTATGACTATTTCTGTGATCTAGAACAATCATTAGAATAGAATAGAATAGAATAGAATAGAATAGAATAGAATAGAATAGAATAGAATAGAATAGAATAGAATAGAATAGAATTCTCTATTGGCCAAGTGTGATTGGACACACAAGGAATTTGTCTTGATGCATATGCTCTCAGTGTACATAAAAAGACAAGATACATTCATCAAGAATCATTAGGTACAACATTTAATGATAGTCATAGGGTACAAAGAAGCAAACATTATTGGTTTAGTAGAGTGATGGCGTTCGGGAAAAAAACTGTTATTGTGTCTAGTTGGTGTGCAGTGCTCTATTGCATCATTTTGAGGGTAGGAGTTGAAATAATTTAAGTCCAGGATGCGAGGGGCCTGTAAATATTTTTACAGGCCTCTTTTTGACTCGTGCAGTATACAGGTCCTCAATGGAAAGCAGGTTGGTAGTAATTGTTTTTTCTGCAGTTCTAATTATCCTCTGAAGTCTGTTGTGTTGCAAAACCAAACCAGACAGTTATAGAGGTGCAGATGACAGACTCAATAATTCCTCTGTAGAACTGTTTCAGCAGCTCCTTGGACAGTTTGAGCTTCTTCAGTTGGTGCACAAAGAACATTCATAATAAGTAACTTATGAAAAAGTCTCAAGAAAATGTCTTTATAAATACCTATAATTTGTTTTTTTATTTCTTTAAGGGCACAAAATCAAGATAAAACAAGGTTAAAATTGTAAAATAAGTACTGGGGAAGAAAAATAGAATATTGATATACAGTGTAGTATATATCTATAATCATGAAAAAACTAATGACTGGGGATCTCCTTCCCCAATGAAATTGAATGGATTCCCGCATTGGGCAAAGGGTTTCATTAGATGTTCTTTATTTCACTTCATCCATTTTCTAATTTTACAGTGGGGCAAAAAAATATTTAGTCAGCCACCAATTGTGCAAGTTCTCCCACTTAAAAAGTTGAGAGAGGCCTGTAATTGACATCATAGGTAGACCTCAACTATGAGAGACAAAATGAGGAAACAAATCCAGACAATCACATTGTCTGATTTGGAAAGAATTTATTTGCAAATTATGGTGGAAAATAAGTATTTGGTCAATATCAAAAGTTCATCTCAATACTTTGTTATATATCCTTTGTTGGCAATGACAGAGGTCAAATGTTTGTTGGCAATGACAGAGGTCAAATGTAAGTCTTCACAAGGTTGGCACACACTGTTGCTGGTATGTTGGCCCATTCCTCCATGCAGATCTGCTCTAGAGCAATGATGTTTTGGGGCTTTCGCTGGGCAATACGGACTTTCAACTCCCTCCAAAGGTTTTTTATGGGGTTGAGATCTGGAGACTGGCTAGGCCACTCCAAGACCTTGAAATGCTTCTTACAAAGCCACTTCTTCATTGCCTGGCCGGTGTGTTTGGGATCATTGTCATGCTGAAAGACCCAACCACGTTTCATCTTCAATGCCCTTGCTGATGGAAGGAGGTTTGCACTCAAAATCTCAGAATACATGGCCCCATTCATTCTTTCCTGTACACGGATCAGTCATCCTGGTCCCTTTGCAGAGAAACAGCCCCAAAGCATGATGTTGCCACCCCCATGCTTCACAGTAGGTGTGGTGTTCTTCGGATGCAACTCAGCATTCTCTCTCCTCCAAACAAGATGAGTTGTGTTTCTACCAAGCAGTTCTACTTTGGTTTCATCTGACCATATGACATTCTCCCAATCCTCTTTTGGATCATCCAAATGCTCTCTAGCAAACTTCTGAGGGCTCAGACATGTACTGGCTTAAGCAGGGGGACACATCTGGCACTGCAGGATCTGAGTCCCTGGTGGTGTAGTGTGTTACTGATGGTAACCTTTCTTACGTTGTTTCTAGCTCTCTGCAGATCATTCACTAGTCCCCCTGTGTGGTTCTGGGATTTTTGCTCACCGTTGTTGTGATCATTCTGACCCCACGAGGTGAGATCTTGCGTGGAGCCCCAGATCGAGGGAGATTATCAGTGGTCTTGTATGTCTTCCATTTTCTAATTATTGCTCCCACAGTTGATTTCTTCACACCAAGCTGCTTGCCTATTGCAGATTAAGTCTTCCCAGCCTGGTGCAGGTCTACAATTTTGTTTCTGGTGTCCTTCGACAGTTCCTTGGTCTTCAGTATAGTGGAGTTTGGAGTGTGACTGTTTGAGGTTGTGGACAGGTGTCTTTTACACTGATAACAAGTTCAAACAGGTGCCATTAATACAGGTAATGAGTGGAGGACAGAGGAGCCTCTTAAAGAAGAAGTTACAGGTCTGTGAGAGCCAGAAATCTTGCTTGTTTGTAGGTGACCAAATACTTATTTTCCACCATAATTTGCAAATAAATTCTTTCCAAATCAGACAAAGTGATTGTCTGGATTTGTTTTTTCATTTTCTCTCGCATAGTTGAGCTCTATCTATGATATCAATTGCAGGCCTCTCTCATCTTTTTAAGTGGGAGAACTTGCACAATTGGTGGCTGACTAAATACTTTCTTACCCCATTGTATATATTTTTTTAAAAAAATACTTGTTAAACAAATTATGGTCCCAGAAAATAATTTATATTTATCTCCAGACTAATCTCAGATTCTTTGCATGCTCAATGGCACCATCTAAATCACTTCTACAGAATTTGATGAGCTCCTAACTTTAGATTTCTCTTTTGATTGCTCGTGCAACTGTATTCTGTTGGGTAATTTTGGGTTTCGCTGGAGATACTGAATTGGGACAATTCTGAAAGGTGTAAACTATTTTACATACATAATATATAATGTAGAATTATCTTGGGGTATCTACTAACTTGTATATTTTGCCCTCAGATATTCAATTTCAATTAGAAGGGTAGGATTCAGTTTTGTATAATCTTCCCCACCCCACCCCAATACATTATTCCAGAATAGAATGGATCAAAAATTCAATCATGAAAGAAAAAAAAAACCTTCATAGAAATGGCAAAAACCATAGAGAAAGGACAGCTTTAGGTTAAAATATTACCAGCAATTGCTGGCTTAGTTTCCATTCATCTTGAAATTCATACTTCCATTTCTAAATTTCTTTTGTGACATTTTGTAAGACCATCTTATTTGTAGAAAATGAGAACAAAATAAGACTTCATTTGTTCATCTTGACAAGTTGGGCAAGCCAACCAAACTAAGGTGGGGAGGGGGACATCCAATCCTTCTTACATGGAACAATAGAAACAGTGGTCCATGGAGAACTTAGAGAAGTCAGCTATTTGAACATACAACAGTTAATGAAATGACTACTTCATGTACAGGTTTACATTAATTATACAATAGACTTTATTGTATAACTTAAATTTACCCAAATCAGTTCTATTGGAGTTGGGGAAATTGGACAAAGAGTTGAATTTTCCAGAAGAATAATATCAATTATGTCAACATCCAGCTGCTACTCAGCACCAAACCTGAGAAACAAAGCAAGAGGTGTCAGATTAAAACTGTGAGTTATAAGAGGGCTATGTACTTTTATGTTAACAAATTCCAAACAATTGCTTACAGTAGCTTCAATCTATCATGCAATAAACCCATATCTAAATGAATCTTGAAGCTGAATGCATTGAAGCATGCAGCAACTGTAAAAAAGAAAGAAAGAAAGAAATCATTGGAATAATTAAGAAAGAAATAGAAAATAGAACTTCTAATGAATGTAATAATGCACTTACACAAATTCTAAGTGACAGTATACAGATGAGTACAGTTGTCATTATCACATTATTTGTTTTTCTATTTGTCAAATTTATGTGACCACCTATCTCATAGAAAGTGATTCTGATCAGCATACAACAGTCCGATAAAACAGTAAATATATAAAACAATCATTACTTAAAACCTTTATGCAGTAATTTTTAAAAGAGGAGAAATAAACAGAACAGAACAGAACAGAACAGAATAGAATAGAATTCTTTATTGGCCAAGTGTGATTGGACACACAAGGAATTTGTCTTTGGTGCATATGCTCTCAGTGTACATAAAAGAAAAAATATATATTCATCAAGGATCATAAGATACAACAGATGGAGGGATGTTAATATTAATCACCTCCCAAGTTCACCTATCCCCTGGAGTTGCTAGGCTTACTGGCATGATCTGGTCTTGAGGGACCAGAGAAGAATGACAAGGCTGACCTCACTTGAAGGGGGATTCCACAATGCAGGCACTATAGCACAAGAGACCCATAAAATGCAGCTCTTTTTGTGTTGGAATCTGTAACATACCCATCCTAGGAGATTTGATGGATGGGCAGATGAAATAAGGAAGAGGTGGTCCATCAAAGAACCCAGTGCCATACTATGAAGGGCTTTAATGGTCAACATCAGCACTTGAACTGGACTCAGAAACAAACTAGTACCAAAGCAGCTAGTGCAGTAAAGATGTTACATGTGCTCAAGAGAAATACACATAACAGTTTGTACTACTCCATTTTGCACCAACTGAATTTTCTGTATTACACTTCAGGGGCAGCTCCACATAGAGCCCCATTTCAATAGTTCAATTAGGACATTACCAGGGTATAAATCAGTGGTGGGTTCCTCCCCATTTTGCCCGGTTCCACTGAGCCAGTAGCGGTGATGATATGACATCACCGAACCGGTTCTGTCCCCCCTGCCCCCCAACATTATTGTTATCTTTTATTTGGCCCCACCCCCAATCTATTGCTGCCTCCTGAGTCCAGCTGATCGGCTAGAAAGAAAAAAACTGTTTAAACTCTTGCCGCGGGGCTTCAAAGGGCCGTCATACAGCTGATCAGTGTTAAAAGGCAGTGTGGTGGTAGACCGGTGCCTCCAGAAACAAATGAGTAGACCAGTGCCTCCAAAAACAAATGAGTAGACCGGTGCCTGCAAAAATAAATGGGTACATCAGTGCCTGAAAAAATAAATGGGTAGACCAGTGCCTCCAAAAACAAATGAGTAGAACAGTGCCTGCAAAAATAAATGGGTACATCAGTGCCTGCAAAAATAAATGGGTAGACCAGTGCCTCCAAAAACAAATGAGTAGACCAGTGCCTGCAAAAATAAATGGATAGATCGGTGCCTGCAAAAACAAATGAACAGACTGATACAGCTCTGCAAGCAGTTAAAAGCCTGGTAGACCAGGCTTTTAACTGCTAAATCCTAAAGAATTGTCACATGACCACAAAATAAGCCATGACCACAGAACCGGTAGTAAAAAAATTTAGAACCCACCCCTGGTATAAATGACTCCTTGGTTTAGGAATGGGTGAAACTGGTGCACAATATGAAGTTGTGCAAAGACTCTCTTCATCCTGATTGTTACCTGCTCCTTGAGCAGGAGTCATGAGTCCATGAGGATGCCCTGGCAGGGTCTGTTGGGGATAGCATGACTCCATCTTAGCACTAAAGAAGGTATAGTCCTAGGACTGGAAGGCTCCAAATCCCAAAGCCACTTAGCTTTGCCAGGGTTCATTTGAAGCCTGTTGTTTCCCATCCATATCCTTATAGCCTCCGAGATTTGAGATAGGATATTCACAACATTGTTCAATTTACTAGGAGCAGATATGTACAAATGGGTATTATCAGCATACTGATGAATCCTCATCTACGGAGACAGATGAGCTCACCCAAAAATCTCATGTTGTCAAGTAAACCAGAGAGGAAACATGACATGATGAACTATTTTTTACTTTATTGTAGATAAACAGAATCTTGAAAGTCTGAAGGCATAAATTTCCCAGCTCCACTTTTAACTACTTGATCTATTAGAACAAGTTTTGCTAAGTTTCTTTCTCTGACCACTTCTTCCTGATAGTTAAGTGACTGTAGGTTCTATCCTTTCTTGTCTGATTGTTTCCTAAGCAGCATCACTCCCTCCCCCCCCGCCATCCACATGTTCCATTATACATGCAAATGTTGAATAGGATAGAGAACAGGATTAATCCCTGAAGGAAGTTCTTAAGGGTGATATCACCCTTCCTCAATTAACAATAACTGGAATTGACCCTGGAGAAAGGAGGTGAGCCATCAACATGTTGCATACCTCCAGTCAGGGGTGAAATTCAGCAAGTTCTGACAGGTTCTGGAGAAATGGTCGTGGAAATTTTGAGTAGTTCAGAGAACTGGCAAATAACACCTCTGGTTGGCCCCAGAGTGGGGTGGGAATAGAGATTTTGCAATATCCTTCCCCCAGGAGTGGGGAGGGAATGGAGATTTTGAAGTATCCTTCCCCTGCCATGTCCACCAAGCCATGCCCCACTAAGACACACCATACCCACCAAGCCATGGCCACAGAACTGGTAATTTAAAAAATTGAATTTCACCACTGTCTCCAATGCTCTGAATTGATCCACCAATGATTTATGGAGTTTCTGAGGGAGATGAAATTGAAAAGGAAATACCTACAGTACCACTGGTACTCAACTAAGGATGAACTATGAGTGACTGGACATAGGTTCAAGCCACTGTTAAGGATTATTTTGTGACACTAAGGGCTGTGAAACAGTAGTACTTCTCCACCCTTATTGAATCTGGAGATTGCCTTCACTTGTGTTGATCATGACAAAGTATGCAGCATCACAGAGGTCTTGTGGATGCCAGCACATTTTGTCAAGCTGATGCTCTGTACAAAAATTAGGAAGCCACTGTGCAAACACCATTTGGTGACACTGATTGGTTCAACATAGGGGAAGGAGTGCAGTCTTTCTTATTCAATCTGGATGCTAAAGTGATCATGATGAAACTGAAACTTGAATAATTAAAAATTGAAGGAAAGATTGCAACTATCTTCAATATGCTGACAACATAACTCTCTTCTCAGAAACCAAATATAGGTGTGAAATATCTGATCAAAAGTATTAAAGAACAAAATGAGAAATGTGACCCTTTCCTGAACATCAAAAAGACTAGCTCATGAGAAATGAAATGGAAATGTCAAAATAACAATTGATGGTACAAAATCAAATGCATGCAAGATTTCATTTTCCTAGGATTGCAGATTGATCAAAGCAGTGAATGCAGTATAGAAATAAATTGTCGAATCACACAGGGTCACACCACAATGATGAGCATGAATCAACTATGGAAAACAAGGATATCAGCCTGATAACGAAATATAGATTAGCCTGCATTATGTTTCTCATAAAACCTACAACTGCGCGAACACGAACAAACTAGACAGAAAAAAGGTTGATTTGTTCACACGGTGGTATTGGAGAAAGCTTCTGTGCATTCCTTGGACAGCAAAGGTGACAAGCAAGCAAGCACTAGAGAATATAAAACCAAAACCAGATATATTGCTGTAAGGCAAAATCAAAACATTCTTCCTTACTTATTTTGGCTATGTCATGTAATCAAACTCATTGTAAAAGGCAGTTATGCTCAGAATGATCAGCAGTAAAAGGAAATAAGGCCACCAAAAAGCTAGTCACCTTCAAAGCTGACACCAGCCAGAGTATAAGACAAGTGAAAGAAGCCATGATAGAGCTGGTCTAGAGAATTGCTGAGAATTAGACCCAATTAAATGGATAGGATCATCCTCATCCTCAGCCTATATAAAATGGAGGCAGAAAATAAGTTTTTATTTCTTACTTACAGTTGGAACTTAAGGTTATTCACTGAAACAAATGCAGGAAAAAATGGGATCAACAAATTAAAATGCTTACATAAGCATCTACATAAATAAATAATATTGTCCAGCTGTTCTTTCACTATAGTTTCATAGTCAATTGGTGGGAAGGACCCTCTGGACATAATATTTAGTGATTGCCATGACAGAAGTCCATGACATGTAATCGGTCTAGAAAGTGATTGATCATGAAAGAAACATATATTAATGTCTTCCATATTCATCATTTTTCTAAACTGCAGATACAATTGGCTCCAGTGAGTTTGTCCCACAGAAGGGTGCTTTCACTGGGAAGGTCATTCTTTAGACTTTAACCATCTGTATCTCTCTCAGAGTAGAATCCAGAGTATTCCCTCCTAATAATCCATGTAAGATGGGCAGGTTCTGTCTGGAGAAACTAGCTCATAAGATCACCAGCATCTTGAATTGAGTCAGAAAATTTGTTGGCAATTGAAAGAAGAACTCCTTGGGACTTCCAGCGGTGACGTCAATATGCTTGGAACGATGAGAATGGAGCTCCGTTCTTGAAGTTCCAAAATTCCTGATCTGGAAGCCAATTTAGGCGCTATTGATCCTGAAAAGATCAATAGAAAAAAGAGGAGTCTTCAAGGACCTCGGAGAGCAAAGCAATCTCTCCGAAGGTTCAGGAGAACCTCTTAATTCTGATCAGGAAAAAAAACAGCCATTTTGGCTGGCCTGCAATGCTGATATACCGAAGAATGGGAAGCGAAAATCAAAGTAACAGAACACATTGATAAAGGATTGAATGAGAGAATGAAAGATCTGAAAGAGATACAGCATTAGTGTGGAAACAGTGAGCGGAGAAAGTGTGATTCCAAACAAGTGGCAAATGACAGCCAGGAGAGTGGCAAGCAATCAGTGTGAGAAGCAGGAAGTAACTTGAATACACAGTGACAGGGCAGAAAAAGAAGGCGGTGGAAAAGGAGAGATTTCAGAAGACATACCAGCAAAAGACTCATGAAATACAAAATAAATGGGCTATATAGAGGAAATGATTGGATCCAGAGGGGTGAGCAGCAAGAGTGAAACCGGAGAATAGGAGATTGCTGAGTGCCGAGAAGGGATGAAGAAGATGAATGGGTGGCGGTAGCGGAAGCGGTATTTGCACTTAGTGTTGTTACATTTGTTTTTTTACAACTAGAATTCAGATTTGAAAGAGAGTCAAACCTTAACATTCTAAATAAACTTTCAAGTGAATGAGAAGGAGGACAGTGATCTAAGAAAGGAAAAAGGCAAGGTTGACGATAGTTAAGAACATCGGAAACAGGAAATGGAGGACTAATTAACACTCGTGACTGGGAAGTTGGTATTAAAATGAAAGACTCACAGACAACACCTTTGGACTAACTATAAAAAATTTCTTTTTCCTACCTGTGGATATTTTGACTCTTGGATACTGGGATATTTGAAACAATTAAGAACAGAGACTTTGAAAACAAATTGACAGTGATAAGAAGACAGGTGATGCAAGAGTGAAGAAGATTGCAAAGTGGAAGGTGAGCGATCATCAACTAATGTAATATAATATATAACTGCTTAAATCAAACAGAGATACTGATTATTAAGAATTATTAGGTGAGGGAGTTTGGATCGTTATCCTCTATATAAAAGTTGAGATATAATGTCTTAATGTTATAGATACTAACTATTAGTGTTACATTTAGATATTGATGTATTTATTTACTATACTTATTATATTTATCTATATACTTAGTTACTTACTATAAATGTCAAATTCTTATATATTTAATTATAGATTTCAAATATAGACATTGTTTAGAAGGTAGAATTTTACATCAACTATACTTATTAACTTAGTTCTCTTACAGTGACTATATAGATCCATGCATTTATATTTCTGCGCTGGCCTGAAGACATGGCTTTTTCAGCAAATTACCTGACCAACTATGAGGCTTTTAACTTTGGAGATTTTAAATTTGGATTGGTTTTTAGTATTTTATTGTTGTGGTTTTTATTGTGTGAGTCACCCTGAGTCCTATGGGAGAACGGCAGCATATAAAATTTAATAATAAAATAAATAATAATAAATAAGATATTTTGATACATTGATATAGTATTGATTATATTTAACATATTTGTTTGTATATTTAGTTATTGACTCCGTATATTGATATTGTTTAGAAATTAGAACTTTGGATTAATTATAGTTACTATTCTACTGTGTTTAGAGTGATTATATATATTTTATTATGTAGATCAACTATTGATATCCATCTGTTTTAGGATCTTATATATTAAGTATTAAATACCTTATATATTAAATATTGATTTAGTAGTATAATTAATAATAATAACAAATTAATGAATTGTTGAAACATTAGATTTTTCCCTCACTCCCTCAACTGATTCACTTACCCCTTATATAATTATATCGAACAGTGAAATAATTGTACAGAACTTTGAATAATGATATTAGAAACTACTTAGAAATAGTAATCCTGTGATAGAAAAGTAAATCATAGACTATTTTAGACACAGATTAACCAGGACACTTCACACATTGACCCTTAGCCTAACCTACATATACCAAATAAGTTAAATATCAATACAGAAATAGAAATACAAAGACCTCATAGGACAGACAAGTGTATGACATTTTGGGGAAGTGTGAAACAGAAAATAAAAATGACAACAACAGCTCCAACAGCCATAACTAAGACAAATAAGTTAATTTCCAACCAGACAATATTAAAGCCTCACCTGCACAGCAAAAAACAATTGATACAATGCTAACTACAGAGAAAGAAAAGACCTCCTCCACATTCAACATATAAAATATGCAATCAGTTCTAGCCATGTTTCAGGAAGGAAGGAATAAAACTCAAGAGTCCATAGCAAATAACCATGAAGAAACCATAAGGAATCATGAAGAATTGAAAACAGATGTGGGTGAAATAAAAGATAACATTAAAAAAATGGATGGCAAGATTGAGACAATACACCAGAATATCGTGAGAAATGAACAACCGATTCAGAACATGGAGGCAAAAATGGAACAAACAGATAAGAAAATGGACAACATAGAACAAAATCAAGCAATAGTAAATAAAGAACTGGAGGACTCAATACATACCTAGAGATGGAAAAAGCTTCTTTTTATCTCAGGTTCCAAAATATATCAGTTACAAGATGAGGAAGGGCAAATGTACCATATGAACGAAGACAAAAAGCAAATAGCAAAGAACTTTTTTCAGAGTCTATACAAACAAGAAGAAATATGAAAAGAAGGTATCAAAAGATATTTAAGTAAAATTAACATCCAAGAATTAAAAGAGACTCAGAGAGAATTATTGAATAGTCCGATTACTATGTTCGAATTGACAGAAGCAAGAAAAAAACAGAAAAACAATAAAGCCACAGGACCAGATGGTATACCATCAGAATTTTATAAAATATGCCAACAGCCAATGGATGAAATTTTACTACAGGTGTTTAATGATGCACTTTTAGAAGCCAAAATTCCCCAATCATGGACCAAAGCAACCATCACACTTATACCCAAGAAAGAATCAGGCCCCTCATAAATCAAAAACTACAGACCAATATAACTCCTAAATGTAGATTATAAATTATTCACATTAATTTTAAAAACAAATTATCAACGAATACATTCACCCAGATCAGAATGGCTTTATTCCAAGAAGACAAATCAAAAACAACACAAGATTAATAATAGATGTCCTCGAATATTATGAACAAAAATCAGACAAACAGTTGGCACTAATCTTTCTAGACATGCAAAAAGCATTCAACAATCTAAATTGGCAATGTTTTATATTATAATTATAGAAGCAATGGGATTTGGTGACAAATTTTTAAACATGATTAAGAGGATTTATTCCACCCAAATGGCAAAAGTATGGATGAATGGAGAGATGACAGACCAATTTGAAATATCCAAAGGAGTGAGACAGGGATGCCCTCTATCTCCTTTACTGTTTATATTGTCATTAAAAATATTATTAAATGAAGTTAGGAAAGATAAAGAAATAAAAAGACTAAAAATCAAGAATGAGGAATACAAATTATAAGCATTTGTCAACAATATTGTATTTATTATAGAACAACCAGCACAAACAGGAATGAAATTGTTGGCAAAAATAGAACAATATGGGAAAGTAGCTAGACTTAAAATCAATAAACAAAAAACAAAAATAATAATGAGGAATCTGACAAATGCACAAGGAAAAGAATAAGAAGACAAATTAGGAATACAAATAGTTAAAAAAGTAAAATATTTAGGAATCTGGCTCACTAACAAAGGATTAACACCTAAAGAAGACAATTACAACAAATTGGCAAACAGATAAAAAAAGATCTAGAAATATGGAGTAAACTGCAATTATCACTTTTAGGAAAGATCGCATCTATCAAGATGAATATATTACCAAGAATATTATAATTATTTCAAGTAATTCTGATAAACCCAGGAAGAGCCTTTTTCAAGGATTTCAATAAAATGATCGCGGACTATATTTGGCAAGGGAAAAGGGCAAGAATTAAATTAAAACATCTCCAGGACACACGAGAAAAAGGCAGACTAGGACTACCAGATTGGCACTTATACCATAAAGCAACATCACTTATCTGGATAAAAAACTGGATAGAACTTAAAAACAGATGGATACTGACAATAGAAGAGTTTGACTTACTGAAAGAGTGGCACACATTTTTATGGGAGGAGAGAGATAAACAGCATGAATATTTCCAGAGACATATCATTAGAGAAGCACTCTTAAAGACTTGGTCAGAGATCATAAAAAACCATTACAACAAAATTCCAGAATCCTCTCAATGATAGAAGTGCAAATATATCCCAATGCAATGGATATAAATAAAATGAGAACCTACAAAGAATTATTGAACAGTAAAGGAGAGCTAAGATCACAAGAAGAATTGAAAGAACAGGGTACAGACATTGATTGGTGGCCATATTTACAAATAAAATCTAGATATAAAATGGACTTGACATAATTTGGATTACAAAAAGAACCGAATGAATTAGATAAAATTCTACTGGGAACAAACAACAAATTTATAACCAAAAATTATAACTATTTATTAAATTATAAATTAGAAGAGGAGGTTGTCAAGGAAAACATGATTGCACCTCCCTCCAGCACGCCTAGCGAGAAAGTTCCCCAACACTTCCCCAGACTGCTGAAAATGTAAAATAGAAAAAGGAACATATTACCACATGTGGTGGTCAAAGCGAAACAGTTGTGGAAAATGGTTAAAAACCAAATAGAAGAAATCACAAGTCAGAGTACCAATGAAATCAGAAACCTATTTATTAGGAATATTTACAACCCAGTATGAAAAAGAAATACAATATTTAATTACCCATATTTTAACAGCAGCAAGAATCGTTTTTGCTCAGAGTTGGAAATTGGGAGATACACCACCAAAAGATAAAATAATTTTAAAAGTGATCGAGTTTGCAGAGATGGATAAACTCATGAAAGAAATGCAGGAAAAAGAAGATCCTGAATATTATCTAGTTAATTAAGTACCAAATAAGAAAACAATAAATCAAAAAGGGAATTTAAGATATTACTATATATGTAAAGGTGTAGAGATATATATAGAGGAATATAGTTTACTGATGTGGATATCTAAAATACAAATCATAAGATTTGATATATGTTTATTTGTTGTGTATATTTGTATTGTCATATTTGTGTTTGCTGTTTTTGTTTTGTCTTTTAATCAAAATAGCCTGCTGAGCCTGGTAGCTCAGCAGACTAAAAGCATTGTGATTAACACCAGCTGTCTGCAACTACTGTAAGTTTGAATCTCACCAGGCTCAAGGTTGGCTCAGCCTTCCATCCATCCTAAGGTTGGTAAATTGAGGACCCAGTTTGTGGGGGCAATAAGCTGACTTTGTATAAATATACAAAAGTATGAAGGCTATTGTAAGCTGTCCTGAGTCTCCAGAGAAGGGCGGCATATAAATCAATTTTTTTTAAAAATAAATAAAAATTAAATATAAAAATTAAAATTAAAAAATAAAATAAAATAAAGAAGAGTTCCTTGAAAATGGGTCTTATTTCATATCAGCTGGCCTTCTGGGCTAACTTCAGCTTCTGAGCCATCTTCTAGGGCAGCCCCAGGAATTAGACTTCAATTTAGAAGGACCAATTAAATTTTCACTACATGCCATTAGCTTCACTTTGCTGATAACTAGCTCATTCTGATGGACTAATGTGTATGCATTGTAAGTACCATGTGAATAAAGTGGTTTACCTTTGCTCGTTTGTTGAGTTAAAATAACAAAATATTTTTATTCTTCTCACAAAACCAAGATATAATGTATATAGATCTAGATCTAGATTTAATAAATTCTCTTCTCACCACAATGAATGGTCTGTGTCTTCCTCATCTTGGGTCCTCTACCAGAGACCTGGGAATTTGAGGGTTCTTCACAGCTGTTCCTAACCCTGCATTCTTCTGGACCAAGAATTCTGATGTTGTTACTAAGATCTGTTACAGCCATTCTTCTAGTTTAGGAATTACAGTCTTGAGTGCTCCTACCACCACTGAGACCATTTTGGCCTTTATAATCTTCCCTATTTCATCCAAAAAAATTTTTAAATACTCAAAGTATTTCTTGCTTGCTTCTTTCCCTCCTCTCTGTGATCTTAAGTGAAGAGTTAAAAGCGCATAACTGATTGACACACAACAAAATCATTGGCTTATTTTTTTTCTCTCATTCTGATAACCTTATAACCAAAGATGCTACGTATATTATCCTTTTTTTTTTTTGCAACTGACACAGAGAAAATGATTTCATGTTGAGCTACTTGAAGTTTGATAGGTGATCAGACTAAACGGGTTATTTATTAAAGAACAGAAAGTTATTGCTTGTTCATGAAAGGGAGCATGTCCTGTGTTCTGACTAAATAATCCCTTTTCTCTTCAACTTTTTTCCTCAAGCTAAGGTAGAAGTACAATTGTTATAAATAGGCTGTGGAATTCTGATGGGTGTAAAAATATGCCTCCAAAAACATATTCATGATGAGCGTTGTAATTTAAAAATAAGCAATTTTTCATAGGCAATCACACCACTTTAAGACTGCACACATACCCCACCAGTTGGGAGACATTGAATCTGTCATGTGCGTTTAGTGTGCTGTTCTTTTTATTTGGTTGGCTCTCAAACATAATAAATTCTTATGTTATTAAATTGCTTTGATGATCAGATGAGGAGAAGGTACTATTCCTTTGAGAGAATGTCCATGCCAAGGCCTCTGGAAATGTAGCCAAGTTCTGTGCTATTCCTATTGTTGTCCAGGGACTTCCAATATAGGCTTCCAACTATCCTAATTGTACAAGTATTCTTCCTGGATTATGAAAGGGATCAGTGAGCTAAATGTATTATTATACTTTTTCTACTAAGTATATATTCCTTTCTGGATATACAAAATGCTATTGAAGAAAGCTATAATAAATAGAATATAATGGTGCTTATCACCAACAGTGTACTTTCCATGAAGCATAGGTAAATCCCTAACTTGGCCATTATCATTCTAATGATTGCTGTTTTAAAATTTAATAATTGACTTCAGTTCAATGAATAAGCACCTAATGAAAAAACATGTTCTTTGGTAGTTCATAGTTCCTAATGACTGTGGAGTAAATGACTCCAGAATAGATTTTCTACAAGGGTCTATATACAGTAATACAATGTTCATCATGATACCTTTAGCCATACATACAAAATGAATTCATTGAAATGTTTCATATATGTATTCAATACATGTTATTGAATCCTGGACTTTTTATTCTTATAGTGGAGAAGATAACCATCTGGCTGGAACAAAAACCATGTTTAATAATACTTTATGGGCCATTGTTAAAATCCTATGCATGGTTAAATATTAAGCTCAGCACTGCAAGTATTATATCCCAATAGCCAGTAGTAGATTACTTCCACAGGTTAATTACAAATGATATGTATGTTCTTCTATTCTACTTAATTGGATAAATCTACATTCTAGTGTTTTGAAAGAGGGGCAGCCTCACCCAATTAACTTACTTCATTGACATGTTTGCAGTGAAGCCTACTTCATCATCATTTTTTCCAAGTTAGAAACCCAAAGATATTTTTCTCATCATGCTTTCTAACCATTTAGTTTGAGTTCTTCTTCATTTTCCAGTTCTATTATATCACTTTCAAATATGGCAAACAGAATTACAAATCTTTCAACCAGAATAAGTGATGTTGTACAACAGAATGAAAGCATTTTATGTTGGAATGATACATAATGATTATGGGTATTTGGGCCTCCTGAGTCTGGGATCTTTTCATCTTTAGTCCTGTACAGTGTTTCCCTATTATTAGAGACTAGTGAGCAATGGGGGGGGGGGGTGTTTCTCGGCTTCAGTCCTCTTCAAAGACCAAGTGACAACTGTAGCCAAGAAGGCCTTTGTACATATTCATCTTGAGTGTCTGTTGTCTCCATTCCAGACCAGAAAGTCCTCCAGAAAATCACTTACACCCTATTTATCTGACAAATGGACTGTTACAATGCTCTCTACCAATAAAGAATCATTTAGAAGATATGGCTGGTCCAGAATGCACTATCCCACAATTGTTCCATGAGCTACACAGGCTACCAATTATTGTCTCAATCACTAGAGCCTTCTGATAGCCTGTTCCTGCTCTCAACTCCTTTGTTTGCTGTGCCAGAGATAAATTTGGAGAATTGTGGAATAATTAATTTAGAGGTTTTGGGGAATAATCAATTTCCCCTATTTGTGAGTTAGTAGCATCCACAATAGGCTTCTCAAATTTCCAAAGCGATGACTCTTTCAAAATAGATTGGAAATGTCATTTTAGATAGGGTGTTTTGATTGCATAGTTTTATGTAAAAACTATAAAGGTCCTTCTTAAAAAAAAAACCTGGAAGAAGATCTCTATTTCAGACATAATGTTGAGTTGTTTCTGATTTCCTCAGATAACTCCTGATTTTTAAAAGGATTGCTGCTCTGTCTGAGGCAATACTGTTCTAAATTTGATTTAGTTCTTATATATAATGCATATGAAGAAAAGAACCTTCAGTAAAAAAAAAGTGTTATATGAAATACTTTGTGACAAAAGAAAATATGTTGGAAAGCCGAATACTGAGCTGGTTAAAATAAATTAGAACTGATGCTTTGCCAAGGCAATGCTTGAGTGGGTTGTTTGGTTGCCCTCAGAATGGAAACTCTTCCCTTAAAAACTTGGAAATATAATCATAAATGGTAAAAAGCTTTCTGGGGTGCATTCTAAATCATTTAGCATCTCCTAATGCTTATATGAAATGAGAAAATAAAGGGTAGACAATAGGCAGATTGTGTTTATTTTTATGGGTTAGATTTCTGACTCAAACTGTCTGCTGCTTTTAACAACTCCTCCATAATTTATTTGCTTCCCACAAAGTGAGAACAAAATGCAAAAACAGTGTCACCAAGTGGCCAAGTGAATTTGTTATACCTGTAACTTTGACAAGATGGGCATTTAGAATGAGTAAAATATTGATAGCTTTGGAATGAATGGATGAAACAGTTATAGACCAATTCTGATTGTTAGTTGTTGTTTTTTCTAATTCAGTAATAATCTAAAGATTTTTCTGCATGAAAACAATGTCTTTCACTACTACTTCCTTGATTAGGATTTTTTTTTCATTTGTGTTATAACACAATATTTTTTTTGTCACTTGGTTGAGAACACCAATTATTGATACTGTTTAGCTTTCAGTTTAAAAATAAGTAACCTGTTTCAAATTTCTGGTATTATTACATGGATTGGAATGATCTGGTTTTTGCCTTTTTCTGAAATATAAAAGTTTACCTAATACAAATAGCAATAATGCATTTCATGAGCAAAATGGATTTTAATATTTTCTCTTTTTTGTATATAAATTATTCACTTCCTTGAAGATTTTCATCAATTTTATTATTTAATTTTTTATTTATTTCTTTTCTGCATCATACTTTAAAAACAATTTAAATATACATCCTAATAGGTGATTTTCATTTTTTATGACTGTTTCAAACTCTGTCATCTTTCTCAAAGTCTTTCCTTTTTTCTTGGAATTACTTTCATTCTTTCAGAAATATATAAACCATGGTAAATTCATTTCATCATTCAGCAGTTCTTTTTGTTTCCTGAGTCTGGATGCACCAGATTGGCACTTGTGACCAAATGTTTCTTACTAAAGTTATCCCTGAAGTTTGTTTGTTTTTTTTTTTAAAAAAAGGTAAAACTAATGGTGAAATCTTATTCTTGTTTTTTTTTATAATATTCCATATTTTTATTAAGCTTTGTCTTATAAATGTCCTTTCAAATTCTTCCCACCCGCTCCCTTTTGTTTCTTTGAATCATAAGTGCCCCTGGAGACTATTGGCTCAACTAGATTCTAATCCCCTGTCTCGAGATTTTATCCATTTTTAAAGGTAAGAAATGAAAGCCACCTCTTTCTTTTGTAAAGTTTTAAATCTTATTCTCATTTTTTTCTCTACACTGTATTACAAAGCTTACAGTTCTTTGCAAATCTTTCTAAATTTTGCCTGAGATAATAAAATAAAATAAAATAAAATAAAATAAAATAAAATAAAATAAAATAAAATAAAATAAAATAAAATAAAATAAAATAAAATAAAATAAAATACATGCTTGGTAATACATTCTAGCTGAGTCTTAGCCAATAAAGTTTTAGTTTTTCCCCACCTTTTAAGATCTTATTTCCCCTCCACCCCATTATTTATTATAATTGTTTTAAACAGTATCATTATTACAAGTCCCAAATATTTCACTGAGGTTTTTTTTTTTCCTTGTTATCTCATATCCACATTCTTTTTCTTTTTTCACAAAGTCATGTTCTTGGGCTAAATATCTTGTTAATATCTGAGTTTTCTTTTCAGTGACTTATGTGCATAAGATTCACCCAAGTCTTTCACTGACTTCATCTACTGTTATAACATTTTGTTGTTGTATATAATAATGATCGTTAATACATTATTTGTGCAGCATTATACTTCTTTTAATCCCAAATATGTGTTTGTCTCCCCAAATCTTGTTTACCAAGACATCTAAAATAATTACAAATGGTAACGGGGAAAGTGAGCATCCTTGCTTATTGCCTTCGCATATTAGAAAACTTGCAGAGAGTCTTCCGTTTGTCATGAACTTTGCTGTATGCTGTTCAGACAATATATGCTTTCCACCTATGTTTTAAATACTTGTGGATTCATATTGTTTAAATTGCTAGTAAGAAAGGTCACTTCAAGTTGTCAAAAGCTTTTTCTGCCTCTCAAAATATTAGCGG
Source organism: Masticophis lateralis (assembly GCA_030761175.1). Classification (NCBI taxonomy): domain Eukaryota; kingdom Metazoa; phylum Chordata; class Lepidosauria; order Squamata; family Colubridae; genus Masticophis; species Masticophis lateralis. The sequence goes on along the minus strand of JAUDYJ010000001.1, from coordinate 307,050,469 downwards.
AACCTTCTTTTTGGTTGTTGCTGATATATTCTAGTGTATGTGTTATAAATTGTCCTTCATTTTCCTCTAGGGAACATAACCTGTTTGTATATATTGTGTTAGAAATATACTTCCTCAAATGTTCAGCTATTATTGTAGTGAATAGTCAGTTTATAGCTGACATTCAGTAAAGAAACTGATCTAAATGGCTAAGGTTTTTCGGATTATTCCCTTCTTTAGAGATAAAAGTTATATATGTTTTTTTCTATGTCTCTGGCAATTTTTGTCTGCTTAATTTCATTTATTGTCTTTACCAATTGTCCCAACATTTCTTCTTTTATTTTTTTGTACTATTGTGTTGTCAGACCATCTGAGTCTGGAACCATGTCAGTCTTAAGGTTTCTTTTTTCTTAATTGATTCCTTAATCTCTAGTTACAGGTTTGTTTAGTATATGTCTATGTTGCATGGTTAAAAAAAAATTTAATACTGAGCCACCAATATATCTGTTCAAATGTTATGAATATTGTGCTAGAAATATAAACATCTGAAAAGTTCTTCTGTGATTTCAGGCTTTAGACATAACAATTTGTTACCTTTGTATATTGCTGTTACTGTCCTTAACTTTGCAGTTTGTTATGCAAATTTTTTTCCTGATTTATTTTCCATTATTTGATTGATTAATTTTACCTTCTTTTGTTTCTTAGATTTTTTTTAATTTCACTGAATTCTCTGAGTATTTCTCACTCTAGAATAGTTTTATTAATTCTTTGTTTTTTTCTTCCGATGTTGATTTATATCTGTTAAACTGTTTCTTCTGAATTGTTGCAAATCTCATAGGAATTTCTCTCATATAAATTTTATCTGTCTCCCATATGGTTGTTTCTGACATACCCATACAAATAGAAAAAACACAAATAGATAGATAGTTCTTCTTTATTTTCTATAGTATATTATAACTTCTTGGAATTTCAATCTGTCATTTGTCCTCCATTTAAAGAATGATTCCAGTCCTTGAAACCCTGTTATTAAAATTGGATCATTAAAATGATATATGATCAGCATATATCATTGGAAAATCCCTATTTCTTGGTACATGCTGTAAAAGCTTTGGAAACCCAACATATGTCAATAATGGAATATCCTTGGTGTCTGGCTGACTAAAATGAATAGTCTTCTTCTTTTTGAATTTTGTAGTCTCTAGGTACCTGCCAAAGTCAATGTCTTTATATATTGAAATATTATCTTTGGTGGAAGAGCTTTTCGCCTTTCTTTCTTGAAGTGGTTTGCCCAAATTTGGATCTTATACTCCATTCATGTCTCTAACAAATAAACTTCTTTTTACAAGGTATTATGAAAAATGGTCCAAGTTGGATATACTCACAAAGGGGTTGAGTGTGGTTCTATGGCAAGAAATTCCTCTTTTGGACAGCTACTTCCCTAGTCAACCATCAGAATACTTTTCAATTGTATTCTATTATATAATTTATAGCTAGTCCTTCACGTTAGTCCTTCATGTTTTCACCGTTATCACCTTTTCACTAGAAAAGGGAAGTATAACTTGAATAATAATAATAAAAATTGGCAGTTCTGAAGTATCATATTGGTCACTGTGGGAACTTGCATAATATATTAGGTAGACATCAGTCTAATGCAGCAAAATTCAAGTCTTATGCAGTCTGTGAAACCCTATCATGGTTTTGAACTTGTTTCCTTATAGAATGGTCCTCATAGGACCATTGACAGGATTTTTTTGGCAATTACTTCTGTGTTGTGTAAGAAGTTAGGATATTATTTGGGACTCACCTTTTGAGTCTGAAGAAGGTGAGTGTGTCACAAAGTCAGGCTGTAATATTCCTTGAGAATGTGCTGAGCTTCCTCATCCCAAGTTAAAGGAGGAGGGTTTTTTTCCTTTCTATCTTTTGGATAAAATGAGGGAGTTTCGAGCTGATGACAAAAATAAGAAATATGGATGCTTTTAAAATGATAATACATTTTGCAATATAGGAATTTTTGCCTCCATTGAAGATGCCAAAATTATTACCTTGGTTCTGGATGAATTATTCTATACAGGAAAAGAGCAGAAGGAATCATCTTCAAATTGCTTTGCTTATAAAGTTGTTTTCCCTGTGGGAGCATCAGCCCAGGCTATTTCCTTGTTAAAAATGATAAGTGTTATAATTTATCAGCTATTACAAAAGGCTGTGTGGTGTCTGAGAGGATTATATCTAGTGCTACCTTGGGACACTTACTGTGTTTTAACAGCTGGAACTGATAACCTCCAAGATGAGCATACTGCTAGTGACACCATTCAGACTTCTTTTCTCAAAGAGATTCTCTCTAGAGATGCTGATGAATTTCACCTTAAACATCTCCTCCCTCTCACCCTCTTGTTATCAGAAATCTGGTTTATAGTTTTCTGTTCAGCAAATGTTTCTGGACCGAAGATTGAAGCTCTCTTATCAATGCAGATATTTTCGTTCTGCTATGGCCACCAGCATTCTCTCTAGTACTGTAAAGAAATAAAGCATACTGCTTAACAATCTTCTATGTATATTATCAATTCTATCATCTATACAGAATGATTAAGTTTTTAACGTTACTAATACCATCTTCCACTTCTTCACTGTAGCATCTGCAGTAATGCTGTTAGTTATGATGCCTCCATCCTTATCTTCCATACACTTTCCCTCATTGAAGTTTGACATGTGTCTGTTTCCTTTGCTGCCACAAATGGGACAATGTGCTATAAATGTCTATAAACCTGATTCATAGCAGCTCCATGTCATCTTCTCCAAATTGTAAACACATTAGACTGAATGAATCCACCATAGGATGAAGACCTTCATCAAAGAAAATGATTATAATCTAACACTCTAGTTAAGTGTGAATTGATATGTATATGTGTTTTGAGTCCCTGGGTCAGGACTAAAAGAGAACTACTGACTCAAAGCTGGCTCCTCTGTTTAAAGGAGCAATAGAACCTCAATTTCCCCTCTTGTAGTCCAAGACTACTACTGCACTATACTGTAGATGGATGACGGACTGACAGACAGACTCCCTATCTGCAGTTTAAAGCAGTAAGGTCTGACTAACCAATTCCCAATTATTTTGCTATTCTGTTTATGTTGATCCAGATGAAATAACAACCATAAACAATTCCACCTGCTGAAAGCTTTGCAATTACACATTACCAGAAAAAAATATGTCCTGAGGAATATTTTTTACTGCTTGTATATCATGAATTGAAACACAATATTTCAAAAGCCTTTTACTTTTCAGATTGGTAAGCATTAAGGAAATGGATTTGACAATAATCTGCTGGGTATGCTTATTTATAGAATTCCAATTAGTGGCCCAAACAGTGTTATTTTTGGTGGAGAATGACAAAGTTTATAGAAGAATAAGATGAAAGCCAGATATGAGGATGATAGATTACATTAAATATACATTATGTTTGTAGAATAAAAAGTTCAGAGAAAATTTACTGGCTTACTATTTCAGTCAAAAAAAAAAAAAAAAGGAAAACAAGAATACATTTACACAGGTATTTAAGAAGTTAGCCAAGAGTAAAAAAGACATTCTTCTAACTTCCAATGCTATGTTATCAAGAAGGTATATTTTATAAACAAACATAAAGAATTTTGAAATCAAACTGTATCTGCCTACGTTTGTGTTATTTTCAGCATCTCCATAAGTACTTTATATAAATGGCACTGCTTCTTGGAGATCTTTGAAACAGCAAACAGAACAAAATGAAAACTGTATAGGTTACTGTAATATGCAATCTGAAACACTGTTATGTAAACATTATTTTGACACTTTGGAAAAATGACCTCTTTATGGCATTATCAACAGTGCAATAGCGTACTACAGGTCTTAAATGTTGCTTTTATTCCTTAGAAGAGGGGCTACAATGTTTTGCAAATTGGGGAATCACACTTCTGAGTCTGTCATGCTAAGGACAGAAGTCCAAATGCAACTTTTAAAAGTTAAAACAAAGCCACAGTTAACTATAGAAATTGATGGATTGATTATGTACTATCAGGTTGTGATAAACTCTTCCTGACCACATATATTTTCTCAATAATTATTTGTCTCTTACTTGGTCTTCCAAGTCTTCCAACAGAATGTGGGCTTGGCAATCACCTTAGAAGGGGCCCTTGGTTTATAAAGGTGCAAAAGGAGAAATGTGCTTTCAAATGTGCACTGCTATATTATTGTAACCTTACAACAAAATAGAGCTAGTATTTCTGGGTGCACTTTATTTTCGGTACCACCTCACAAGGCTGACAGTTGTCTGATTTTTGAACTACTTTTATTGGAGCTTGGGGCAGTGGTGGGTTGCTACCGGTTTCCCCCTTATTAGGGAAACTGGTAGTGGCGGCGGCAGGAAGCTCTGCCCACCCACCCAGACATCTCTGCACATGTGCAGAAGTGCCTGCGAGTGAACCAGTAGCAACCAAAATTGAAAGTCACTATGAGTTTGGGGTTGTTTGTTTGCTTGTTGTTTTGTTTTTAGATTTGTCTAAATTGGGAAAAAACCTATATATAGCAAATTAGGAAGGGAAGGTTCTGGTTTTTTTTTTCTTATACTCTTTCAGTGTAAAGGAAATGATGCTTAACTCTTTGGTAAAAGAGTGGCTAATTGCATCTGATGTTTGTTTTGAAAACAACCACTTGCAAAATAGCTCTGACTTCAGAACTATGGTGGTAGAACTCTGCCAGCTACTTCTGATCAGAAGTGGTTACAGAGGCTACAAAATCAGCTACCAATTGTTCATCCCTGAGCTATATTGCAGGCTGAAACTCTTGTATATATAATGTTTGTTGCTTTCATTTCTCTGTCAAGAATTCAGAGATAAAAGCACTGAGAAACTCAGCAAAATTATACCTAAACCTGAGATTTCTTACCTCACCTCATAGATATATTTTTGACTACATCATTGTATTACATCCCAAGAACTATGCCTTACTGTTTAAGGATAGTTTATTCCTTTTTTTTCATGTGATTGAAACCATCTGGCCATCCATCATGGTGTTATCTGAAGTCTTTACTCAGCTGGTGACTTTTTTTTTTTTTGCTGTACTGGCTGATCCTTGTCTGCTTTACAGAGAAGACTTCCCTGGCATTTCAAAAGTCTCTCCCTGTGATGAAAATACTTAGCATTTAAATTTTGGATGTCTAAACCAGAAATCAGGAAATAGGTTTTATTTAAGTTTAAATAGTTATCACCTTCTATACTTAATTCGTTTTTTTAAAAAAATGCTTTTATATATGTAATAAAGATCTTTTAGTGTTATCAGTAAATTCTAGATTAAAAAATCTCTCATGATAACCAAAAGTTGTCATCAATTTCAAGTGGAAAGAGGCATTTTCTAAAGTAAACATATGATCTGAAATAAACTATTGATTGTATCTCAACACTATCCATAAGTCAAGTGATTTATTACAATGATGAATGTAGTACAATTACAGAATTGGCTAATTATTTAGTACTACTTTGTAGAAATATTACCAAAAGTATTCTCCCTAATTTTTAAATTTATATTATTGTTTGAATTTATGGAAAGTTCCAAGGAGTTAACAGAAAGTTATAATCCCTGGAGTAAATCTCATTGAACCCAGTACAATTTATTTATGAGTAATAACACTATAGCTCAGAATGCCCAAGTCATTATCATATAGTTATTGTGAATGGCTAAGAACATATTCTAACAAGATAGCTTAGCTTAGTTAAGCCTAGCTTAGTTATAGTTTAGTTATACTTATAATCTGACTGATTTTGTTTCTTGACTGATTTTTTACATTGATGAGAAATTATTTAGAAATAGAACCTTAAATCTTTCTTAAACTACTTTGTGCTATGCACCTTAGAGTTACATTCATTAGAAATTCCAGCTCTTTTATTTAAAAAGAAAATGAATTAGGAAGACTTTTTGAAATCTTTCCAATTGACAATGGTACTGTTAGGAAAGGACCAGGGAAACTAACCTAGAAAAATATTTTATTGTTACCAGACTGGTGGCTACAAAAACAAAAGAACAAAATCCAGTAATACAAACAGATGAATATACAAAGAGGCAAACACAAGAAATGCAAACACATCCATCTTCCTTCTATTTTCCAGTTATCACTATAATCACTCACACTGTAGAAGAGATTGAATAAATCACTGAATAATTTCAGAAAACTAGAAAACTCTGCTTGCATTTTTATGATGGTTTATGACCCACTGTTATCCCCTGGGAGATGGCTGTAATAACACTAGTTTATTACTATTGAACTAGTTAAATTAGTTTTCCCTTTAATTTTTCTATATCCAGAACTAAGCAGGAAAGTATAGTTGTGGCATTCAGATGCTTTTTTGGAATTCTAGAAATAAAACAATACAATTAGCCCCCTAATTCCCTTTTTAAAACCAATATAGATAAGCTGTGTTCCATAATGATTTCTGCTTCTGTCTTTTTATCTTTTACCATCTTATGGATGAAAAGAGTAGTCTTTTAGGTAAAGCAAGGCCCATCTCAGTCCAGCATTTGACTTTTCATTGTAACCATCTGGGTATTGTAGGAGAATTTGAAAGAAGGTGAAATATGAAGCTCAATGTAGAAAGTATGTTTCCCTGATGCCAGAATAAGCCTTCAAGATTCACAGCATAAATGTCATTTATTGTGTGCAACCCAGAGTCTCCTTTGGGGGAAGATTGGCAGCATATAAATTTGATTTATAGAAGTGTGGATAATTGATGAGGCAATATCATGGGACAATAGAATAGAAGACAAAGAATTAGAGTCAATCCTAAAGTATCAAAGTCTGAAAATTGAAATGGAAAGATTATGGCATAAACTGGCTGTGATGGTCCCAGTGATTATTAGCATACTGGGTGCCACACAAAAAATCTTGGACAGCACTTAGAAAGTATGTGCACTTAACACAATTTCCATCTATTACTTGCAAATGGCCACATTGCTTGGTCCAGTATGCTGATATATCACAAATTCTTACATTCATAGAAAGAGCTCAATGCACATGAAGGAAAACATCAGCTAAATAATTAGCAGCTGTGACTTCACATTGTGGTGAACAGACAATAATTACTTGGAATAGTTTACATTCTGCAAGTATACAATTAACATCATCATACAACAACATCTACCTATCCCAGGTCCTTGGGAAAGGACTCAATAGATGAATAAAAATGCCAAACTCAGTCTAAACATCTGTTTAACTGTGTGACAAAGCATCATTATCATCAAACTAGAACATGGCAATATTTTTAGCTTCTATCTACAGTGGTTCGAATCCCTAGTGCCGGACAATGGTGTAAGCTCCCGTTACTTGCCCCAGTTTCTGCCAGCCTAGTAGTTTGAAAGCATGTAAAAAATGCAAGTAGAAAAACAGGGACCACCTTTGGAGGGAAGGTAACAGCATTCCGTGCACCTTTGGCATTTAGTCATGACGGCCACATGACCATGGAGACATCTTCGGGAAGCACTGGTTCTTTGGCTTTGAAACGGAGATGAGCACCGCCCCTTAGAGTCGAGAACGACTAGCACATATGTGTGAGGGGAACCTTTACATTTACCTTTTAAAATCTCTCCAAATATTCTGCCTACTAGTATCTTTTTACCAGGAACAGAACTGCTCAAATCACCTCTTACCAGTTATTGGTTTTCATTCTTTAAGGATTAAATTTCATTGTGTCAGTTAGTTATAATCTAAGAAGTCCAATACCATTCCATATTTTTCTATTGAAGTACATTTAATTAATAGGCCCAGATCAACCGTAACAAGATTGAATGGTTCTGGATTCTGGATCTCCTGCTACTTGTAAGTTATTATGTTTAGTTTTTGGTCATGGCATTAGAATGTCTGAGTTAATACAAAGACCTTTGCCTAGCATTACAAATTACATTAATGCAGCTGCTGGGCAAGACTTGCTCTTGTGAATATTTTCTAATCTGTGCATTATAAATAGCAAAATCTGTTCCATAGTAATCATGTTTTATACATCTTATCATAGATGGCAATTCCCCCTCCCCAGCCAGAATTGCTAAAATGTTCCCTAGCAACTCCCCGAAGTGTTGGAAGTGCAAGACTAGTTATGGAACATACTACCATCAATGGTGGACATGCCCAATTGCAAAGGAATTCTGGATGAAAATTAAAACTTGGATAGAAGAAATAGTTCAATAGAATTCAATACAGAATTGAACTGGAACAGTTTTTGTTAGGAATTTCAATAGAAAATTATACTAAAGAAATACAGTACTTATATTGCATATACTGACTGCAGCATGTATTGTATATGTGCAATATTGGAAGAAAGAAAACTCACCATCTGAAGAGGATTTAATTAAGAAAATTCTAGAATGTGCAGAATTAGATAAACTAACTAAAGAAATTAAGGGAAAAGAAGAAACAAAATACAATAAGGTATGGGGTAGATGGTATAAATGGTTGAAAAATAAGAAAATAAGATAAATGAATGAAGAAAGGAGGAAAATTTATTCGATCAACTGATAGGATAGAAGGAATGATAGAAAGTAGAAAGTGAATGTTAAATAAGTTAATACTAAAATATCTGTAAATATTGATATATAGAAAGCTGAAAAGAAAAGTGATATTTTCTTTTTTTCTTTTTCTATAAATGTTGTATGTCTATGTTATGTTTTTAATGTGTTTAAAATAAAAAAAAACTTTTTTTAAAAAAATGCAGCTGCTGGGCAAGACTTGCTCTTGTGAATTTTTTCTAATCTGTGCATTATAAATAGCAAAATCTGTTCCATAGTAATCATGTTTTATATTTGTTACAGTGAGGGTTGCTGAAAAATAGCAGGAAAATTGTTAGCATTGTTTATGTATGTCATAAATATCATTAGAATTAATTTAAGAATCAAATATTTTCATTTACACATAGAGAGGACCTGTATACTGCATGAGTCAAAAAGAGGACTGTGAAAATATTTACAGATCCCTTCCATCCTGGGCATAAACTGTTTCAACTCCTACCCTCAAAATGACGCTAGAGCACTGCACACCAGAACAACTAGACACAAGAACAGTTTTTTCCCCCAACGCCATCACTCTGCTAAACAAATAATTCCCTCAACACTGCCAAACTACTTACTAAGTCTGCATTACTATTAATCTTCTCATCGTTCCTATCACCCATCTCCTCCCACTTATGACTGTATGACTGTAACCTTGTTACTGGTATCCTTAAGATTTATATTGACTGTTTCCCTATGACTATCATTAAGTGTTGTACCTTACGATTCTTGATGAATGTATCTTTTCTTTTATGTACACTGAGAGCGTATGCACCAAGACAAATCCTTGTGTGTCCAATCACACTTGGCCAATAAAGACTTCTATTCTATTCTATTTAAAGGAAAAACATCCAATCAAGTCAGGAATACTGCTGCATGTTGAAATGTTATCAGTATAGTGAAAGGTTCATTGTGACATCACAATGCATGCTCCATTGTTTACTTGCATGCATCATCATGACACAAGAATAAAAAGGGGTGAAGCTTGTATGCATTCCTTCATTTGCTCCTCCACATTAAACCCTGGTCACCCATTGATCTAACACATTTCCTGAATCCAAGATTTCAAAATAAGTATTGACTATTTGTTTGGGACCAAAATTTATTTGGAAGCCAGTGCATGCATTCAAATCATAGTAAGCACTTTTGAAATAATGTTTGCACTCATTGTGCTATTTTTTATAAAGTATATTATATTATAACAGTGTAATCTGGAGATTAAGAAGAAGAAAATATTACCTCAGGAGAGATATTAATCTAACAAAACAACCATATGTCCTTATGATTCAAATCCAACATAAATAATAGCTAAGGTGTTTCAAAACAGCTGTACATCTGCTGCCAAATGGTACAGCAAAAAGTTTATCTTAGGATAAGGTAAGAAATGTGAACTTTGGCTTCTATTAAAAATACAATTGCTATTGTTTGAGGGAAAATCTGGATAATGTGAAAGGAATAAGGAAATTCAAGATATACTTGAATCAATGTGCAAACCCTCTTATTATTTTTCTCTATGGCATTTCTCCTTCAGGAAAGAGGAGAAAAATAAGATAATTAGTGCAGCTTAAAATCATTATTTGTAAATGCCTTCTAGCACAGTTAGGACACTTAATAAGAGGTCAGTTCCTCCTGCACTGTTAAAGCTTTGTGGAATGGCCCTTTGTTCAGTTACATAACTTTTGTTCCCTACACAGTCAATGAAGTCATTTTTAAATGAAGGGACAAATAAAAAGTTATCATTTGCATTGTGTTTTTTTTTCCCCTTTAATGAGTGGCCTTGAGCAATTGTGTGCTATCCTACTTTTTTTTCTCCTAAATCAGCTTTTAATATTTAGAAATATGGTTTGAAGTTTCTGCATTGTGACAGGAAGTGTAACCAAAAGCTTGAGTTCTAAAAGCAAAATAAACAGTGCCTGGATGATTACATTTTAGAGGCTTTCATGTACATTTTCATTCACATGAACTCACACACTCAAACTACTGTTAACAAGAGAGAAAGGGAGAAAGAAAATCCTTGTATTACTAGACATTTTCAATCATTTTAACTTGGGAAATTAAATCAAGACTTAAAACCACCCAATTCTCACCAGTTTGCATCATTTCTCATGGTCCTATTTTGAGAATTAATTCAAACCAGATTGTTGTTCCATACAAAGCAAATGCACATAAAGTGATGGTTAAATCCAGTCAGGGGTGTTTAGAGTAAACACATTGAAATCAATGGAAATTAACCTAATATGATTACATGAAGCTGTTTTAGTTCAATTGGTCTGTAATGAGTGTGCATGAGAGGCAAAATAGACAATAGTAAATTGTGAATTATTTTGTTCCAAGGTTTGAGAACCCACTTAAGGTAGGGGCCAGACATGGGATAGAAAAATAAAGAGCTTTGCTTTTTTCCAGCCCTATTAATACTGTTACTACCTTTAGTAGTAAGGTACTACTATTACTATTTCTTTTGGGAACAAACCTTCCTTCATATATGCTTTTTATGGCTGTATAGTTTTTGTTTGCTTGCTTGTTTTTAAACACTTTCAAAGGAATTAAGGCAAGAACTAGAGTCCTGGAACGTAGGCTGTCCAATCCTGGATTGAGGTCACTATATAATTAACTAAATAAATTCTTAAGCGAAGCAAAATAATTTATGATTTATTTATCATTTAGTTTGCCTCTCAGTCAAAATCTATTCAACTGTACAACTTTTTTCTGAAATTCTAGAGGTTTTGTTCTTCAATTTCTCAGTATCATGCTGAAATGTGTGGGTGGATAGACAGCTGAAGGTCACAGCATGCAAGAGACTGCCATCAAATCACCACGGTTCCATAGTAGCACAGTATGAAATTATTTAAAACTATCTTTAATTTTTAAGTGTTTTGTCCTTAATGAACAGTATAATTTTTGTGCATTCTGTGGCTACCAAAAAAAAAAAAAAAAAAAAAAAGGTCCAGAAGCTACATTCAGCTCCCATGATGCCTATCATCAATTTAAATACAGGTCCCTTAAAAATATGAAGAGTTGACTAACCTGATAAGCATTGTAACGTCCTGACTATACAGGAAGACTTCAGGGACTATTTTGTATACATGACAACTAAGCATGTATTGTTTTCTGTCATAAAACATCTAAGACAGATGGTTCTCACATAGTGACAGGGAGCATTGATTAAGTAGTATTTTCAGAGTATCTCGTTGAATAAAAATATGGATATATCTGGAGAGATGTGAGTTTATGCCAAGAATTTTTTTCAAAGAAAAACCTAACAAAAAAAAAAAAATTCACTCAGTTTAAGACTCTTTTAAAACAAAGAGCTCAAAAGTGGACACTTTATTAAAGTTCACAAGAAACAATAGGATACAAAATAGTTCCTTTTCCCCACAATTTTTATTGAGGCTTACAAATTCAAAGATTGAGAAAACTAATACAACAAAGAAAAATATAAACAGTAAAGCAAAGAAGAAAAGTGAAGAAAAATAAAAAGGAAAAGGAAAATAGAAAATAGAGGGAATATATATATGATGACATTCCTCCCCCTAAACAAGTATAAATAATTTGACTAATTTAACATCTTCTCTAGTACATTAATTTTTTAAAAATCGCTTCTTCCCATATCTCATTCCTTATCACTAGTCAAATCACAGAGTCTATTAAGAGCTGCCAGAAATATTAGCTGTTTGGATTTGGGTTACAGAATTTTGTTGTGCTTTATTGCTTAGAGAAAATACAAAATTTGGATTATGGCATGCATACATACATACATATATATATATGTAGGTCTTTGGTTATTTGGGTCTTCTCCCACGTAAAATTGGAAGTCTTGGCGACGTTTCAATGAAGTCTCATTCACCATCTTCAGGCTGGTGTTCTAGGCTTCGTGCTTCCAGTTATCTGAAACAAATATAACCCCCCCCCCCCAAGCACATCCTCAATCTGACCAACCACTGCCTATCCAACACATACTTCATCTATAACGGACAAAAATACAAACAAATAGAAGGAGCACCCATGGGATCACCCCTCTCACCTGTCATTGCCAACCTCTATATGGAGCACTTTGAAACCCAAGCTCTAGAAAAATCTGATCACAAACTGAAACTCTGGCTCAGATACGTAGACGACACCTTCATAATCTGGCCACATGGGAAAGAAAAACTGGACAACTTCCTCACACACCTCAACAGCCTACACCCCAAAATACAGTTCACCATGGAAACAGAAGTGAACAACCAACTTCCCTTCCTGGATGTCTTAGTCTACAGGAAATCCAATGGCTCCCTAGGACACACTATCTACCAGAAGAAAACACACACAAACCGCTATCTGCATGCACTCTCACACCACCACCCAGCCCAGATCAACTCTGTAGCCAAGACACTCATCTACAGAACAAAACGCTTAGCTGATGAACAACATCTAAAAACCAAACTACACACTCTCACTAGCGTACTAACATCCAATGGATTCCAAAGAAATAAGATTACCAACCTAATCCAAAAAGAAACCCCCACTAAAATTCAAGACAGAGAACAAGAAAACGGCAAAGCCCTTCTCCCAGGGCATTCTGCTGTCTTGATGTTATGTTTCTGGAAAATATCCACCATCCTGAGGAACCCCAAAGACAAAATTGAGTTAGAAAATCAAGGAGTATATGAAATCCCATGCACCGCCTGCCCCACCACATACATCGGACAAACCAACAGAAGAATAAGTGCACGCATTGAAGAACACAAAAACTCAGTCAAAAAAGAGGAATCAACTTCTTCCCTGGTCCAACACTTTAAAGCCACAGGACATGATATTGACTTTAAAAAGACCAGAACTATCGCCAAAACTGAACACTTTAATGACAGAATAATCAGAGAAGCCATCGAGATAGAAAAACGCCCACACAGCATGAACAAACGAGACGATACCTCCTGCCTGCCAGCCATTTGGAAACCCGCCCTTATTGACAAACGAGTCCCTAACACGATGAATGACACCAGACCCACACTCACAAGAGCCACACAGGATTCACCACCACACATCCACGCAGAAAGCAGACTCAAACCCACACTGATAATGAGGCACGACCAAGGACCAGAAGCCAGACCGCAGCTGCATCATTAGCCACTTTTAATCCCTCCAATCCATACATAAATCAGACCAACACCCACCATGAAAAGCTCTCACGACCACAAACACGAAGCCAAACAACAACACAGCTCACCAGCTCAAATCCCCCTGCAACTCAGACTAAGCTGAGCACAACCAAGCCCCCACCCAAACAGAACACACCCCCAGCCAATCAGAGTACAACCAACCCCCCAGCCAATCAGAGCACAGCCAAGCCCCTAACCAATCAGAACACACCTCCACCCAATCAGAACACAGCCAAGCTCCCACCCAATCAGCTCACCCCCCCCACTAGCGGTTAAAAGGAAGGGACAGCTGCAATCTCACATTGCTCCTGAAAGCACGAAGCCGAGAACACCAGCCTGAAGATGACGAATGAGACTTCGTCGAAACGTCGCCAAGATGCTTCCAATTCTACGGGAGAAGACCCGAATAACCAAAGACCTACATACAAACACCCGCGAAAACCTCAGAAAACATATATACATACACACACACACACACACACACACATACACACACATATATATATATATATATATTTCATAATCCAAATTTAGTTTTTTCTCAAAGCAATAAGGCACAACAAATCTCTCTTGAATTGTAAACAAATCTCTAAAGCTTCATCATATAATATTGGTCAAAAAGAAATCTCATTAACCAGAAACCATAACATACATTTCAAACAGATTCACTTTATAACTTTTCTTTTCATTTTTCAAAAGCTTAATATTTAGTTCCATCAAGTAATGTAATATTGCTCTTATATTCTGGAATTTTTAAACAATTTTGATTTGCAAATCAACTTTGTCATATTATCTCATCATTTTTATAATGAAGCATTTTTTAAAAACTCCAAATCCACATCAGTCTCATTTTTTTAATCCAATAAAATGTATTGTTTTTCTGTATTCTCTGCTATAGTGTCACATAAACTTGTAATGCCTGACTAAATTGTTCCCACACAGCCTTAATTTCTGCTAGATTCAAATAGCATTGAATAGATTCAAATGGTATTGATCTGTCTCTTCTACTTTCAGTGTAATTGTTTGTTCTCTCTGGTTCCCTCTAATAACCCTGCAAGTCCTCTCTTCTCATTTATTTATTTTCCAGGCAGCAAAATTTTCCTATGGGATAATTTCTTACCACTAATTTAAATACATACATACACACATACATACATAGGTAAAAGGTAATGGTTTCCCTCACACATAGAGTCATTCTCGACTCTAGGGGGCAGTGCTCATCTCTGTTTCTAAGCCGAAGAGCCAGTGCTGTCTAATGATGATTCTGTGGTCATGTGGCCAGCATGACTAAACGCCGAAGGCACACAGAACGCTGTTACCTTCCCACCAAAGTGGTCCCTATTTTTCTACTTGCATTTTTACATGCTTTCAGACTGCTAGGTTGGCAGAAGCTGGGGCAAGTTATGGGAGCTCACTCCATTATGCAGTGCTAGGAACTTGAACCGCCGACCTTTCTGATCGACAAGCTCAGCATCTTAACCACTGAGCTACCACATCCCCCCACATACATACATACACACATACTATTTTATTAATTTTTATACACCACACAGAAAATATTCCTTCAAGTCCATCTAGCTCCTTAACTTTCCAAAATCAACATTCTAGTTCCACTTTTGCTGTTTATCAAAAATTAAAGCTTGTTTTATTAATCTTAAAACCTAATCAAAGCTTCTTTCATCCATGATAGGAAGAAAATATCCTGGTAAAATACAAGTTGTCATTGGGAACGTTCTTAACCTCCCAATGAAATTAGTAATAAAAGGAGCAACTTATTAATAATGAAGCACCAAGCATGGCTTTGACAAGATAAGTATTCCCTTGGCCTTCAGATCCCTTAAACCTTTTGAAAATGGTTGTTGTCTAATTTCTTTGCAGAGAGCATCTCTATGAAGCCAAGCATGGGCGGACCTTTTCTTCTCCATAGTCTGGAGAACAATTTCAAGTACCTGATGATTTCACCATCTCTTATTTCAGCCACATACATCAGTTTTACTAAAACCAGAGTCATTTTTAGTTTGCTATGCTGCTCCTGGCCTCTGACATACAAAATAGTTTCAATAGCTATTTTTTCATCCAGCATTTTAAAATTGAATATCATTCATGAGTTTCATTGATTATACAATATATGGACAGAAAAGATAATAAAAAACATAGAATGAACCCATAGCTAAATGTTAGCATTTATAATGTATTCCAACTTTTATCCTCTCAAGAAAAGAATAAGTGTTCTTTGGATTAATGAAATAGATTTGTATAAAACTATAAATCACTCAAAATAACCCAAAGGCAAAAAAAAAAAAAGTAAAATAGTGTAAATCATGCACAATAGTGTAAGCATGACACATATAGAAAGCTGTTTTTAACATTTAACATTTCTAATGTACCATGGACTGTTTCATAACACTGTGTACAGTCTAAGTTGACATACCTTCAAAAGGCATGGATGAGAAAATTGTTGTTATGCATGGAACTGACTACTAGATAAAGATGCATTTTATTTTTCCTTTTATAACAAGAGGGATATATGTTTTTTTCATACAGAGAAACTGATTGGTTATGGCCACCAGATGTATGCAAACTTCCAGATGATCAGCAAACATGGCAGCAGACATGCCTAACATTCTAGATTTTATTGCTATGTTTTTGGCATGTGGATCTTTTCAGGCAGGTATGGTACACTTAACCCTGGAAGTTAATTAAGACCAGAGAAAATATAGTGTTTCTTTTCACAATATGTAAGCAATATCCCTAAAGTTCTTCCACATGAATTGGGATTCTTACTAGCTTAGAAACCAAGACAAATTCAAAGTGGAGATATTTGTGAGTTATTGATCAAGACTTATAATCAAGACTTCCATAACAGAGTGTGTGTCTTACTGAATATACTTGGGTTAGATTCAGACTTAACCCACATTCCTATGTATGCGTATCTAGAATTAGTTCTGTATAAAATAAAGGTACTTACTTTTAAGTAAACTTGCGTGGGACTAAATAGTTAGCCAAGGATGATTAATGCCAGATGAAATGTATTCATTTCAAGTATAAGTAATTTTTTGAGAACTGCATTGCCTGCCAGACCTGCATTTAAGAGAGAGAAGTATTTCAAAGAAATAAATACCCAGTCCTCAAAGGCAGCATATCTTTAAATGCATTTTGTAGAAAGTGAGCTATTGCATTTCAGATTTTTTTAACTGGTTTTCTTGACTAATCTGGCCAACCAGTATGGGAAATGGGATCGTGAATTAGATAGACCTTTGGTCTCATCTAGCAGGAACAGGAAGAATTGTTCTTCAATTCAATAGAAGGTTGCATGGATTTGTAAACAAGTCCTTTAAATTAATCTTAAATTATTCTGGGAATCAGTTAACATTTAGTAGGATGTGAGTCTAGTAAAAATATATCTTAATTTCAGTAAAGCTTTTAAAAAGTATTCCATGATTTTTGATTTGCAAACTAGATAAATGTGGACCAAATTTTATATCTATGAGGTAGATCAAAACTAAATCAAATAATGTTCTTTATGAATTTTTCATCAAAGTCTAGTGTAGTATCAAGTGGGGTGGATGCATGGTTTAGTCCTAGAACTAGTTTTTTCGCTATTTCCATTTATGATGTAGATTTTAAAAAATGTAATAGTTACATTTGGCATGCAAAATTAGATGAAAGCTAACATTATAATAGCTCAAAAACAAAGTTTCAAGTAATTTTGATAGCATAGAAAAATGGACTAAAAAGGTAAAATGGATTTTAAGATTCCCCTAGATCTGTGGATTTTCCATTTCAGTTCTTATGGAAGTTGCATGACCTAAACAAAACCAGCATACAGTTTGGAACTGCTCCTGACTTGTTTTCTGTTCAAGAAACAGGTGACAATTATGGTCAAGAGGACCTTTCCACAGATTAATCTTATTTGAAAATTATGCCCTTTCCTGGATTGTAAGGGACTAATCACATGGATTACTGCTGTGCATGGTATGTGGGACTGCCCACTATGAAGCTGTGATAGGTCTACAGGTCTTAATATGAGTAGTTGTTGATGTCAGACCTGGAAGCCATCTTTTACATTTGGGCCTTCCACATCTTCTTCTGTGGGAAAATGGGAGGGGGGATTGCATAGAGTGTAGATGATATCAAAATAACATTCCTTTGAGAGTCAAGGATACTTTTCCCTGGCACCTGAAGTTGGATGACTGGGAAGTGTCTTCAGTTTGGGCAGTGGATGACTGGACCATGTGATGGACATGAGGGTGCTGGGCAGGGACTTGAACTTTCAATTGGGGGGGGGGGACCTGGAAACTTTCAGATTCAGGTTTTCCCAGATGTGCCAAAATGACATCTCCAATAAATTGTAGCTTTGAGGAAATCCAAACCTCTGAGTTTATTTTCCTGGGGGTGTTACTTGGAACCCTGACAGTTGGTGCATCTCAGTCTGCCAATAATGTACTATTGCTTTGCAAGTTTCCCACACCCCTAAAAGGCTCCATGGTGCTGTTCATCAGCTCTACAGCCCTTCATTGAACAGGGGCAGGTTTCTTCAGGGGCAGTCTTTCTCTAATTGTTTCTGCCCATCTCTCTAATTGAGCAGAATAAGCCTGCTTCTGGTCCATCTATTAGACATGCCAGATAAAGAAACACACAAAGCATGCTTTCCACATTGCAGTACTTACCTCAAAACACCATGCCTCCTCAGATTTACTTGATCCAAACTCTGATGGCATTTAAAGACTTGGATTTCCTTGGGCATAAGGTCTTGAAGTTAGGTAAGACTGTCACTGTGATTGCTTCTTACTGTGCTTGCTATTATATGAGATGAGTAGATTGTCCTATTTATTTAATTTATATAGTAAATTTATTTGACATCCATTGCACTATCCAAAAAGACTGGGTGGCTTATAATACAATAAAAACACAAATATTAAAACATTAAACTTAACAAGGTTTCAAAACTAGGTTTAACAAAACTAGGAACCAAGTACATGAGTGATATGGAGGTAAGATCTTCTCTTTTACTCCACCCACCACCTCCAATGCAAAGTGCCCCCATTGGGGCCCCAAGCCAATTAGCAGAGCCAGGATCTTAAGGCCAAGACAATGGGTATGGATCAGTGGTGGGATTCAAAATTTTTTATTATCAGTTCTGTGGCTTGGTAGGTGTGGCTGTGACTTGGTGGGCATGGCAGGGGAAGGATATTATAAGATCTCCATGGCTTAGGACCTGGTTATTTACGGGACCGCCTACTACCACCAATAGCCTCCCACTGGCCAGTACACTCCCATAGAGAGGGGCTCCTCTGGGTGCCGTCGGCCAAACAATGTCGGCTGGCGGCCCCCAGGGGGAGAGCCTTCTCTGTGGGAGCACCTACCATCTGGAACGAGCTCCCCCCCACCGGAGATACGGAGGATCCCGGACCTGCGCACCTTCCGTCGCACGCTCAAGACTCACTTATTCCATCAAGCCAGCCTGACCTAAGTCTTTTCCCCCTTTTAAATGGGAATTTTAATTTGTTTTAAATTATTGGGATTTTAAATTTTTCAGCCAAATTATTTAATTTTGTTTTAGTCTATTTTAAATTTTGTATTTATATGTTTTATTTTATGGCTGTACACCGCCCTGAGTCCTTCGGGAGTAGGGCGGTATATAAATTCAATAAAATCTAAATCTAAAATCTCAATTCCCCTTCCCACTCCAGGGGAATGTTACTGCAAAATCTCCATTTCCTCCCAATCAGCTGGGACTCAGGAGGTAGAGACTAGATGGGGGTGGGGCCAGTCAAAGGTGGTATATACAGGTTCTCTGAACTACTCAAAATTTCCGCTACCGGTTCTCCAGATCCGGTCAGAACCTGCTGAATACCACCTCTGATGTGGATCTCACTCTGCCAACAGGAAGTTCCAAAGGGTAGTGGCCGGAGCAGGAAAAGCTATTCTTCTTGATACTGCCAGCTAGAATTTTTTTACTGATGGGGTTCTGCCAGAGTGAATTGGGTGGCCCAATACCATTGGGGTGAGACAGTTCCTTAAGTAACCTGTTTGTTTTCATTGTTTTCTTCTTTTTGTTATTATGTTGCTTTTTTGAAATCCTGTGTTTACCACCCAGAGTTGCCAATTATAAGATGATCCTCCGTATAAATCAATACAATGAAATAAATAAAAAAATATCTGAAATTTTAGATCATTTGCATGCATAATATTCATTGATTGGTGTTGCTGTTAAAAAGGCAATGCAGTTTTAGATGGCAGCAGCAGCGTTACAGATTTCAAATAATGGAAGCAATCATTTCATTCTATTCTGACTATAATTGCATTGTCCACAATGCTAACCAAGTATATAAACTCCAAAGAAGAAACTGGAAGAAAAAAAAGAGAAAGGCAGTGAAGGTACTGGAAACTAAATCATATGAAGAGATATTGAAGGAATGGGAAATTATTAGTGAAGCATGTTCCAGCTTAATGCTTGGTTTCATATGATGTTTCACTGTATTTCATGAAGCATAAAAGTAAGGTGGCTCAAGCAGCATTTACCCGTATTTTTCAAAGTATAAGACGCACCTTTTTACCTCCCAAAAGGGAGTGAAAATCTGGGTGCGTCTTATTTATTTTATTTATTTATTTATTATTTCAATTTATATACCGCCCTTCTCCCCGGGAGGGGGACTCAGGGCGGTGAACAACCAGATTTAAAACACATATAATACAAACATTAAAAGAATAATAAAATTAAATTAAATTCATTGGCGTTCCAAATAAAATTCTAACCCCATTAAAATACCCAATTTAAAACCCCAGGAATCAATAAGAAAAATTTTGTTAAAACCCCATTAAAACAATCAAGCGAGGCCGGCTTGTTGAAATAAATAGGTCTTAAGGGCCTTTCGGAAAGTGCGGAGGTCCGGGATCAAACGAACTTCTGGAGGCAGCTCGTTCCATAGGGTGGGTGCCCCCACAGAGAAGGCTCTCCCCCTGGGGGCCACCAGCCGACATTGCTTGGCTGATGGCACCCTGAGAAGGCCCTCTCTGTGTGAGCGTACTGGCCGGTGGGAGGTTATCGGTAGCAGCAGGCGGTCCCGCAGGTACCCCGGTCCCATGCCATGGAGCGCTTTAAAGGTCAAAACTAACACCTTGAAGCGCACCCGGAAGACCACCGGAAGCCAGTGCAGCTCGCGCAGGAGAGGTGTCACATGGGAGCGCCCTGTCGCTCCCATAATCACCCGCGCGGCCGCATTCTGGACCAGTTGGAGCCTCCGGGTGCACCCCAAGGGGAGCCCCATGTAGAGAGCATTACAGTAGTCCAGGCGAGACGTGACGAGTGCATGAGTGACCGTGCACATGGAGTCCCGATCCAGAAAGGGGCGCAACTGGCGCACCAGGCGAACCTGATAAAAGGCCCCCCTGGCCACGGCCGCCACATGCCCTTCCAAGGACAGCCGTGAATCCAGGAGGACACCCAAGTTGCGCGCCCCCTCTGTGGGGGCCAATGACTCACCCCCAATAGCCAGCGATGGTACTAGCTGGCTATATCGGGACGCCGGCATCCACAGCCACTCGGTCTTGGAAGGGTTGAGACGAAGCCTGTTCCTCCCCATCCAGACCCGCACGGCCTCAAGGCACTGGGACATCACTTCGAGGGCATCATTGGGGTGGTCAGGGGTGGAGACGTACAGCTGAGTGTCATCAGCGTACAGTTGGCAACTCACCCCAAAACCACGGATGATCTCACCCAGCGGCTTCACATAAATGTTGAACAGGAGCAGCGAGAGGACCGACCCTTGTGGCACCCCGCAAACGAGGCGCCTCGAGGTCGACCTCTGCCCCCCTGCCAACACAGACTGCGATCGGTTGGAGAGATAGGAGGAGAACCACCGTAACACGGTGCCTCCCACCCCCAGACCCCCCAACCGACGCAGCATGATACCATGGTCGATGGTATCAAAAGCCGCTGAGAGATCTAATAGGACCAGGACAGAGGAGCATCCCCTGTCCCGAGCCCTCCAGAGATCATCCACCAACGCGACCAATGCCGTCTCCGTGCTGTACCCAGGTCTGAAACCGGACTGGCACGGATCTAGATAGACTCCAAATGTAGCCCCACCAGCCTGCTGGCTCCCACCTGTGGGAGATAGTTGGCCTCTGTGCGTCACATTTTCCGGCGGTTTCAGGCAGTGGAGATCCTCACATTGCCATAAATGATGCATGCTGGGAGATGGGTGGTGGAAATGGTTAGGGTGCTGCTTGGAACCTGCTGAAAACTGCTGCCACCGCATTTTCATGAGGGCATGCAGCTCTGTGAATTGCATTGAGGAATCAGGGAGGAAAACGCCAGAAACATGATGCATGGAGGCAATGCTCTTGCGAAGTGGGTGCTTCTGCATGGAGAGGTGTAAGGCAAGATGCTCGCTGCCCAGTCTGCCCCTTCTCCAGACAACCCAGGCTGAGGGCAGTCAGCTTCTGCTCCTGGTTCGGGAGGCGGATCTGGCCAGGAGGGAAGAGAAAGTGAGGCTGCAGGAAAGGAGGACAAGGGTGCATGGCTTTACGAATTGCTTCAGGGAATTGGGGAGAAAAATGCTGGAAAATGTGATGTGTGGAGTCAATCCTCTTTTTCCTCCCCAATTCCCCGAAGCAATTCGCAAAGCCACCCACCCTCCTCCTCCTTTTCTGCAGTCTCACTTTTTCTTCCCTCCTGGCCAGATCCGTCTCCCGGGCCAGGAGCAGAAGCTGACCACTCTCAGCCTGGGTAGTCTGGAGAAGGGGCAGACTGGGCGGCGAGCATCTTGCCTTACACCTCTCCACATAGAAGCACCCACTTCACAAAAGCATCGCCTCCATGCATCGCATTTTCCGGTGTTTTCCTCCCCGATTCCCTGATGCAATTCACAGAGCTGCATGCCCTCCTCCTTCTTGGTGGCTAAAGGGGAAGAAGAAAACTCTGGGCACATTTAGAAAGTGCATTCTCCTGTTGCTGGAAGAAGGTCGAAGTTGGTTCGCCCCCCTTGCTCTCTTAAACTGAACTTCACTGCTTTTCTGACTTGTTGATAAATGATCCTGGGAGAAAGCAGCAGCCGGCCACTGCAGAGGTAGTGTTGATCTGTTCTGGGTGGTCAAAATGCCAAGTGGCTGTGGGGAGCTGAGACATTTCTCCTTTACACCGCCCCCCCCAGCTACTCAGTGTAGTTCAGAGTGGGGGGAGAGGACCAACTTTGACTGTGGATGGAGTCCCTCTGGGCATGAAGACTGTTTGGGAGGAGAAGGTGGCTGCAGAGGGAGGAGTGTAGGCACAAGGTGCAAGGATGGGGGTGGGGGAGACTACAGGAGAAGCAGCCCTTTTCCCCTTCTTCCAGCAACAGGAGTATGTGTGTTCTCAATGTGCCCAGAGTTTTCTTCTTCCCCTTTAGCCACTGAGAGCTCCGAGTTCTCCCAGGGTCTGCTTGGAAGTAGCTCCAGCAGTTCTGATGGCTGCCTTCACAACTTGTGCGAGGACTGGAGATCCCCACTCCCTACAGCAGCAGACTTCTCCTTAACCTCCTGAGTTAACTGTCCCCATGAAAATCATCCCCCACCCCAACCTACCTACTCCAGTTAAATAGATAGGATTTGTTTTAAACTGATAAAAAGATTTGCGCTACGCGTTATCAAAATCCAAATGGAAGTGACGACGATGCAGATCCTGATGCTGGTAGGCAGAGGCAGAATTCTTTTTTTCTTGTTTTCCTCCCCCAAAATTAAGGTGCATCTTATACTCCTGTGCATCTTATACTTTGCAAAATATTGTACTTAAGTGCATCCCTTGGACTGGACTGCACTTATAGCAAAATCATATTCTATGAGCAAAATCTTCCTTCTCTCAGAAGGGAAGCCTGTTTCTTCAGAGACTAGACAATTGGAAATATCTAGGGCTATGTGAAGCTTTGAAAGGTTGCTTTGCCTCAATGAAGCTTCAGATGAAGTACTCCCTTGAAACTGCTTCTTTAAGCAATTGGTTCTCTGTCTTCTAAGAAGGAAACGAAACAACCACACTGCTTATGTTCAGAATTTTTCCGAGCTGCCTTCTGCAGAGCTTATGCTATATGAAGAGGGGAAAAAAGTGCTTCTGTTGGTGAGTAGCTCTATGAAATGTTATATTATGAAGAGAATGGATATTTTACCTAAAATATAAAAAGAATACAGAAAATGACTTTAATTGAAGTCAAACAATTGGTTCATTTAAGTCGGTCTACACTGGCAGAAACTCCATGTTTTAGGACTTGTGGACTTCAACTCCCAGAATTCCTCAGCCAGCCGTGCTGGTTGGGGATTTCTGGGAGTTGAAGTCCACAAGTCTTAAAGTTGGCAAGTTTGGAGACCTGTGTTTTAGAGTTTAACTATTTGGAACTAATTAATGTTGAACTGGGACATTGCCCAGTGGCCTCTCCAAGTGGAAATATGTTGGCTTCCAGAATGCGGTAACCTTTTTCCTTCACTGCATTAATGGTGAATATACTTTATATTCCTTCTCCAGAAAGTCTCATCTTTATGCCTGTGTTGGGGTCTTTTTGATGCAAGTTGAAAATCACTTTTATTGTCATAGACATTTTAGGATGATTCTGATAGAAGGGGTCCAAGAACTTCCAGTCAGATATTATTGCAGATTTTCTTTTTTTTCCCCCTTCCTTGATAGATTCTTGGA
This sequence comes from Masticophis lateralis, assembly GCA_030761175.1. Taxonomy (NCBI): domain Eukaryota; kingdom Metazoa; phylum Chordata; class Lepidosauria; order Squamata; family Colubridae; genus Masticophis; species Masticophis lateralis. The sequence continues at coordinate 307,026,135 of JAUDYJ010000001.1, read as the reverse complement.
AAGAAAAATGATGAAATGAGTGATACAAATGGAAAACACTGTCATATGGATCCCTTATAAAACCCTGTGAATAAAGCAGATTGGCTGTGAAATAAAATCATCACCAGGAAACACCAGACATCTCGTAGTGTCACTTGTATGCATTTCAAGATCTTTGCAGTACTGTTGCTTCTACTGGGTTCTATTCTGCAAATGTTTACATTAGCTTTAGATTTTGCAGTTTAAACAATTCTCTCTCCCCTTTCTCTTCCTTAATCTTTTTGCTATTCAGTAAATACCACCATGCAGAAATAAATTAATAAATGGCCAACTAAAAGCAGTGATAGCAGTAGCTCAGATAACTTTCTCCCAAGTTCATTAAGTTAGCATATTGGTAAATGGTCAACTTTTTAGGCTTTGAGAAATACTTTTTTCAATGGCTTGAGAGAAAATGTTTTGCATGATTCCTTGTTGATTGAATGAACAGTAGATTTTTTTTTTGCTTTAAATTTTATAGAGTCTATAAAAGCTTCACATTTCCCACTAAATGGGTTGTAAATTTTAAGGATGCAGGGAGAGGCAGAACATTCTATATCTGAAAAGCTTCTAGCTCCATTCACACATCCTGTACTCTTGCCTTCATTATCAAACTTACGTTTTGCACATCAGAACTGGATTCAGCCTTTCATTTTCCCATTTTTGGGCAAAGTGCCTACCCTTATGCACACTTAATAAATCCAGACAGAGAGAACTTTGGGCATAAAAGGCTTAGAAAAAGGGTGGGGATTACTCGTGGAAAGAATAACACTGGATTGTTATTCTAAAGAAAGCTCACATTTGTTTTCAATATGGACCTTGAATATAGCATGGAAAATTGAAAAGGTAGCTTTCTTCTAAGGCAGCAAAAAGTGATCCCATTCAAACAGTATCCAGTGTACAACAGAATTTGGAACTGAGTAATTTCCAAGCCATTACTCAACTTGCTTTGGTTACATTTTTTTTCAAAGGTAAAATAAACCCAACTAATAATTGCTGCAGCAAGGCTATAAGTCTTCCATTCCCTCCCACAAGCACAAACAATGTATTTGTATATTCTGTCTCTGAAATGAAAGCTTTAAAAGTGCTGCAGGTAGTGCCACTGTGATTTTGCCAGCGCCTGTTCTTAATGTAAGCCAAAGGCTACAGTAACGTCTCTGCAGAAATACTAGGAAATAAGTGGAAAGTATGGTGATTTTAAACAGGAAAGAAGAAAAAAACCAGGGGATGGAAAGATGAGGCAAATACTTCTGACCTCTTCCAGTTTAGAATGCATCCCCTTTAAGTCTCAGGTGTAGTCCTCAAAGCCCTCCAAAAATTGTTCCTCAACTTTTAATGCAACAGAAGAAGAAACAGTGAAGTGCAATTTCATTAATTTAACTAGTTTTTCATTTATTTTTGCCATTTATAAGCCAATCTGAAAAGGGCCATGTACATCTATGTTAGGCCACATTCTTCAACTCTGGCAATTCTGAATGATCCAGAAGATGACTATGCATTGCCAACCCTTCTTAGTTTTCTTCTCCCTCACTTCCTCCTTTCCCTTTCATTGCTTACTGCCTCACTGGAAGTGGTTGTGTGATTAAAAAACAAAACACACAACTGTCCTTGTCAACTGCCAGGTGCAATATCTAGTTTGGTTGGATGCTGTTGCCATCTATTTCAATAGGTGCACAATTGTTGATGGAATCATAGAACGTGACTGGAAGAACATAGGAAGGACAGACAGTGATACAAGCTGGGAGAAAAAGCAAAGGATGGATTGAGACAAAATTTCATACTTAAGATTTTGAAATTTAATTCAGTTTGGACCCTTATGAGCATGTACAGAATTGATTTTTCAGGTCACTGAAAAAAGGCAAGACAGTGGACTTGATATTCCAGCTCTGTTCTTTTTTTTTTTTTTTTTACATGCATTGCATGCAAAATACAGAAAAAGGGCAGAGCTTCAATCACATGTTTGGAGCAACCATCTTTATTTAATCCCTCCTTACATTGGGAGGGGAATTCATTATTATATAGGATCCATGTTTGATAAAATTCCTGCCTTGCTGTTAAATTAAAAATGCCATTTGAGACAGGTTGCTGAACTATTTATTATTGTTAAATGCAAACATTCATTATCCTTGAAAAAGTATTAAATGAGGAGACAGATTTTTTCCTCCTAGATAACAGGACAGTCACATAGAATGAGATGGATATTGGAAGAAAAGGGACCCAGAGGCATTGAAAAGGGCCATTGATTTAATTGTTGAAATGTGACTCACTTGTAATACACCTGGTTTATTGGGGAAGGGATATGCACATTTCCAGTGGCCATAATATTATGTTTAATACACCTTCCCATTATTTAGTTAGCTTCTGAGAGGACAAATAATACTTTCCTGAAGGAATTTGAGAAGGAAGCCTTTGCCCTCTCCCCTCTTTAAAATAAAATTTACTTTCGTATTTTACTGCAAGATGTCCAGAATGTATGGGAGTAGAAACAGTATGCCATTAAACAACTGAATGGCCAATGTGGGAGTCAGAAGCTGGAGTTTGACAATTCCTTATTTCCTTAACATGCTGCAGCTTCTTGAGTTACATTAATTGAATGGATTCAATGACACGAGTAGCCATTAATATGGGAATATTCTGGTGAATGAATGAATGAATGAATGAATGAATGAATGAATGAATAAATAAATAAATAAATAAATAAATAAATAAATAAATAGGAAAAATAAGAATAAAAACACAATACAAAATACAATATTCATGACCAAAGATAAAGTACAACTGGCATAGTTTTAAAACAGCTAATTAAATTAATCTTATTATTATTCTGTTAAAAAATTACTCAGTAATGCAGCTTTCCTTGAAAGGATTTGTCCACTCTCTAAATTTAGAACCACTAAATTGGTTCTTCTTAAAAATTAGTTAAGACTGTTGCCTACAATCAAAAAAGAGAGAGTTTTCATTGCATTTAGATACACCAGAGTTGATTTATTCTACTGAATTTGATTGAAACTGAAAATCTGAATGAAAATGTTCTTTATGTAAAGATTTATTATATCACTAGTGCAAGAACCCTTTTCAGAAATCAGAAAAGTTCTCAGGGCAGCTGAGAAACTTGTGCTGAAAATGCTGTCTCATTTTCATGAACAAATAATGAGCCTCTGATCTTGAGGCACTATTTTCAGTGCAGCTTTGATTACAACCACACTCTCCTGAATAAAGGCCTTTTGGAAATTGTGGGTAGAGAAAGTGGTAATCAATTTTTCTCTACTTTTTCATAAAAAGAGGAGAAAAAAAGTCCTCCAAGGAGTTTTCAAGAGTAGGGCTTCAAATTAACAACCATGATGTCTTCCTGTGGGATTTAATGTTAATAGGTGAAATCAAGGAGGGTACAAATCATAGAACAGATTAGCACAGAAGTGCTAATTTACACATAAGCAAGGCAGTTACACATAAGCCTCAGCCATTAAATAAATGCAACTTTTGACTCATGAATATTCTTTCTAAAATATTTATTTCCAAATAACTTCTAAAAAATATTATCCTATACCAAACTTAATGAGATGGAGGGGTGGGAAGGAGATGGCCAGGTGAGAAAGGAAATTATTTTGTCTAGCATTGCCCTTAGACCAGTGGTGAAATGTAAAATTTGTTACTACTGGTTCTGTAGGCATGGCTTGGTGTGGGGAGGGGGTTAATGTGACTGGGTGGGCGTGGCCAACTTAATGAGATGGAGGAGTGGGAAGGAGATGGCCAGGTGAGAAAGGAAATTATTTTGTCTAGCATTGCCCTTAGACCAGTGGTGAAATGTAAAATTTGTTACTACTGGTTCTGTAGGCATGGCTTGGTGTGGGGAGGGGATTAATGTGACTGGGTGGGCCTGGCCAACTTTTTTTTTTTACTTTTAAAAGCATTTTTATACAACCTCTTCAGTTGAAGAGGTTGTAAAAAAATGCTTTTAAAAACCTCTGACGATCCCAGCTGAGTTGCCTGATTGGCAGGGGCTTTTTTTCTTTTAAAAACATTTTTTCTACAACTTCTTCAGCCAAAGAGATTGTAAAAAAATGCTTTTAAAAGCCTCTGCTGATCCTGTCCGAACCAGAAGCATTTCACCCCTACTTTAGACATAATTTGTCAATTGCTGTGGATTTATGCTGGAATCTTTGTTCTTCTGTTTGGCAACAACAATTTACATTTTATTTTAACAAAAGGTAAAATAAGTTCTGCTTAGATTTTGTTTTGTTTTGTTTTGTTTTAATTTCCATGACTAACATGCCAAAATGATTGGCATATCCATTGGAAAAGTATTTTTCATTCAAAAGCTGTTCCATCAAAATCAATTGCCCTAACTGCCTATGTACTAGAAATTCAGTGCCATAAAACAAATTTTCTTTCTTCTTTTTTGTGTAAACCCATCTGGTTGTTTATTAATCCATTCTGAGACTGAGATAAAACTGTTTGTGTATCTCAGTGATAAAGTAATTGTGTCCTTTGAATTAGTTGTCCAGAAGATGTAATTATTTAATTTATTTATTTCCAAGACTGATGGGGGATTTTGTTAAGAGTTCCATAATCCTTTTTCCAGAAACTTGCCAGATAGACTATATCACATAACTGACCTATTCAGAACTTCCATAAAGAAAAAGAGAGAGAATTGTGGTTCCCAATGACAGAGATGCTGGTTAAGGAAGCTATCAGTGATTCGTGCTTCTTACACTGTTTCTTCAGTGACATTTCTGAAGGATAATCAAATCCAGACTAACAAATTCAAATCTGGACCCTGGAAAGTTTAAAATATCTTTTAAACTTTCCAGGGTCCAGATTTGAATTTGTTAGTTGGTCCAGATTTGAATTTGTTAGTTGGTCTAGAGATGAGCCCCTGCATAACTGCAGGGGCTCATCTCTAGACCAATGCTGTTGGTTCAAATCACCTTTATGGAAATTCCAATTAAATCTAAGGGAATATTATTTCTTCTTTATCTCTGTTTTCTTATCATTTTACCCAAGCTTCACCAGACTAGTATAGTCAAGAAAATATATCTTTGAACCTCTGTTTAAAATTTTTGAACTTCTGTCCTAGCTTCTAATAGATCATTTCATTATAAATTATACCCCCCTTCTTTTATTCCCCCTCATTGGTGAATTGAAGGAGAAATTCTATCTTTAAAAAGTTTTGTTATTTCTCCTCTCTAAATTTGTTGACTATTCTACTACAAATCCCCCATCCCTTGTCTCAGCAAGTTAGCTTCCCTTAGTTTGTACAGAGAACAAAAACCCACATTTCTTTTTCTAGCACCACATTCCTTTTCTTAGATGGAAAGCACTGTTTATTTCACTTCATTTTTTACTGTTATAATACTTAATAACAGTAGGCTAATTGTATATGCTAGAGATAGGCTTGTTAACCGTGCTATTCTTCCCATGTGTAACTGAATATAAATTGTTCCATAAGTGTAAAAGAGTGAGTTCATGTGCTATTCCCTTTTAGAATTAGATAAAACCCTAGGGAAATCACTGGAATACTTTGATTCTCGTGTGTTTCTATTCAGAAACTAATTGCCCTATTAAATAATACATTTTATGTATGAAATACAGTATTGACATTTTTAAAAAAATGTTTACATGTATTCTGGAATGTTATTAAATTCAATCATGTATATGAAGAACAGCTGTGTTAACAGCATGTTTGCAATATTTTTAACATTTTTGTTCTTGTACCAAATCCTTCTTTGTTCTTCTAAATTAAGACATAACTCCTAAACTGTCCCTATATTTCCATTGCTAGGTTCAATACTAGCTCCAAGTTACAAACTTGGTTTTTCAGAAGAAACAGCATCAAAAAGAGCCCATAAATTCAATGGCTGCTCACTTGTATGCACAGACCAATAAAGTCTTGTTTTATTTGTACTGAGTTTAAACTTAGTTTCTTATATCTAATTTTTGACTTGAGTCCTGACAAAGTTCAGACACCTTTGATATTAATTGAAAAAGAAATACAAAGTTGAGTTTGAAGTTTGCACTTTAGACCATATTCCAAAATTGTTAAACATTTTCAGTGCTCACTAGAGTAGAAAGGTAAGTTATAAATTGATTATTGTGTTATTGTGGCTACTCTACATATATTTGATGATTATTCACTTCTGCCGCGTGAAAAATTACAATTTGGCAGTAACATTTTCAGAACTTCTGGGAAAACGTATTGAAGGTTCAGAATCTATAGTATCCTGCTAAGCAGTAGCCTGTTTGGTAGTAGAATAGCTTTCTTGGACTGTTCAGCCAAAACTGCCAAGCAACTCTAAACTAGTGCTTCCAGTCTGAAATCAGCCAAACATCTCAGAAAAAAAAAATGCTGTGATTCATGAGGCTAGAAACACAACAGAAATGTCAATTTTTCTCCTTGACAGGCCTGAACTTGGCCGAAGCTTGCCAGACTCTCAATAAGATTAATAATTAATCTTTATTGTACACTTTAACTAAAACTGCTTCAGACAGTTGATAGCCTCCTGGCAATTAAGAATGCTGTCCACGTCGTGTGTCATCTTAATTTTCAACCTGGAGCCTTTTCCTCTGCTGTTTGCACAGCTTGATGGAAATACTATTTTACACTTAACATACACAGCGGTAGGTGGTAGTTGATTACTGACATTTCAGCATTCCTGCTCCGAGACACTGTAACTCTCATTATAGGTCCCACTCTGAGAGAGTACAGTTGCTCATCTACATCCTTATGCATACTGCCATCCAGTCAACTCTGTCAAAGCCAGGTATGTCTCACATATATTTCAGACAACATTATTCTACCCTACCTCTGCTACTTCTGTGGCCATTCCAATAGTAAATGTTAGATTGTCAAGTTTCTAAAGTGCAATGCAAACTGATAGACATGTATAGATAATAGAGCTGGGACAACAAAAGATGTAGCAACACATTATTATTTTACAGGTAAAACATGGGTGAATGTATTGTACCACATCAATGATAATTTTAAAGTGGCTCTTCTCTTAACTCACTAGCAGCAGTTGTTATATTTCCTCAGAATGTATAAAAGGATAAATATTTATGTATGTATGTATGTATGTATGTATGTATGTATGTATGTGTTTGTTTTATTATATTTATATGCCACCCCTCTCCCAAGGGACTCCGGGAGGCTTACAGAAATTAAGACAATAAAAACAGAAAAAAAACCTACACAGACAATTAATATAAAATCCATCCATTAAAACCACCCATCAGATCAGCAAATTTGTTGGAAAAGCCATGTCTCCAGCTCTCAGAGGAAAGAGCGGAGGTCAGGGGCTGTCCGGAGCTCTGTGGGTAACTCATTCCAGAGGGTCGGTGCGGCCACAGAGAACGCCCTCATCCTGGGTGCCACCAGCCGACATTGTCTGGTCAATGGCACCTGGAGGGCAGTCCTATGTGAGCGCACAGGGCGGTGGGAGGCAGGCAGAAGGTGGTCCTGTAAATAGCCTGGGGGCATGCCATGTAGGGCTTTATAGGTAAGTACCAGCACCTTGAAGCAAATCTGACGGACCACCGGTAACCAGTGTAGCTCGCGCAGGAGAGGTGTTGCATAGGAGTAATGGGAAGCTCCTGTAACAACCCGCATGGCTGCATTCTGGACTAGCTGGAGCCTCCAAGTGCACCCCAAGGGTAGCCCATGTAGAGGGCATTACAGTAGTCCAAATGAGAGATGACGAGAGGTTGGGTGACTGTGACAGAGGGCATCCCTGTCTAGGAAAGGACATAACTGGCACACCAGGCAAACCTGTGCAAAAGCCCCCCTGGTCACGGCTGTCAGATGGTCCACTAAGAACAGCCACAAATCCAGGAGGACGCCTAAGTTACACACCCTTTCAGAGGGAGTAAGCGACTCCCCTCCCATCAAAAGAGAAGGGGCCACTAAATCATGAGATGCTGACAACCACAGCCGCTCCGTCTTGGAAGGGTTGAGTTTGAGCCTGTTCCTACCCATCCAGACCCGCACCACCTCCAGGCACTTAGACATCACAGAAAGGGCATGTCTGGGTTGGTCCGGGGTGGAGATGTAAAGCTGGGTATCATCAGCATATTGATGATACCTCACCTCAAAACTACAAATGATCTCACCCAGCATATAGATGTTAAAGAGCAAGGGGGAGAGAACTGACCCCTGGGGCACCCCACAGGTAAGGGGTTTCGGGGAGGATCTCTGACCCCCTGCCAAGACAAACTGTGTATGACCCGAGAGATAGAAGGAGAACCACTGCAAACAGTGACCCCCATCCCCAACCCCCTGAGTCATCGCAGTAGGATACCATGGTCGATGGTATCAAAAGCCGCTGAGAGATCAAGTAGGACCAGGATGGAGGAATAACCCCCATCCCAGGCCCGCCAGAGATAATTCACCAGAGCGACCAATGCTGTTTCTGTGCTATGTCCATGCCTGAAACCCAATTGGTATGGGTCTAGGTAATCCATTTCCTCCAGGAATTGAAGGTTGGAGATGGGACAAAAGTTGTTCAAGGAGGCCAGATCAAGGGCAGGCTTCTTGAGAAGGGTCAAACCATCACCTCCTTAAGGGTGGCGGGAAGACCCCATCCATCAACGAAGTGTTGACAATCACCTGGATCCAGTCTAGTCACCTCTCTGGTTGCCATGACAAGCCAGGAGGGATGTGAGTCCAACAAACATGTGGAGGCCCCCAATCTACCCCCAATCCTGTCCACTTCATTTATGGATATAGGGTCAAAGTCAACCCATATGTCACCTTCAGGACTTGCTCCCATCTCCTCATCAGACCCTGTCCAGTCAGAGTCTAAACCTGTCTGGATCTGAGTGATTTTGTCTTGCAGGAATTGAGCAAAATCCTCAACACTGCCTTGCAAGGAGTCCTCCCTCGGTCCCTGGTTAAGGGTGACACGGAACAAAGCTGCTAGGCGATTCTCTGCAGACAATGAGAGCGGCAAAGTAATCATGCTTCACTGCTTCCTTCGCCACAAGATAAGACCTAATATAGGTTCTTAACTGTGTTCAATCAGATTCAGAGTGGGAAGACCTCCAACAGCCCTCTAGGCATCTCTACTGACACTTCATCTCTCTGAGCTCTGCGGTAAAGCATGGAGCTGCACGGGATCCCTACTGAAGGAGAGGCCGCAAGGAAGCAATTTGATCCAATGCCCTGGCAGCAGCCTGTTCCCAGGACTCCACCAGGGCCTCTGGCAAATCGGGGAATGGGGGTGAATGTCCCAAGCTCCATCAGGAATCTTTCAGGATCCATCAGGCACCTGGAGTGGAACCAGTGGTGGGATTCAGCCAATTGTCACCACTTCGGGAGAACCGGTTGTTAACTTTCTGAGCAGTTTGGTAAACCTGTTGTTGGAAGAAATCAATAGGGAAGAGAACTGGTTGTTAAAATTATTTGAATCCTACCTCTGGGCAGAACCAACGCATTGGTCCCACCTCCCAGAAGTGGGGGTTAGCGGATAGAAAGTCCAGCCTAAGGAGGCAATGGTCAGTCAAAGACAGGGGTTGAATAAATAATTCCCCTCTACCCTGAATATTTATCCACTGCCCAGAGATGAAAATCAGGTCAAGCATGTGTCCACCACTGTGAGTTGGACCCTGTACAACCTAAGTCAGGTCCATAGCCATCATGGAGGCCATGAACTCCTGAACCAGCTCAGATGTCTTATCGGCTGATGGGAGATTAAAATCTCCCACTACTATCCGTTTGGGGAGCTCAACTGTCAGTTCAGCTAAGACTTTGAGCAGTGTGGGCAGGGCTGAAGACACACAACTGGGAGACAGCTACGTAATCAACAGACCTGACTGTCCTCCAGGGCACCATTTCAACAGTATAGATTCGCACTTACCTATCTGAGGGACAGTGACCTCCCTAGGACTAAGACTTTCTCTAATAATAACTGCCACCTCCCCACCCCTTCCCCGGAGTCGTGGCTGGTGCAACACATGGAAACCTGGTGGGCATAGATCAGAGAGAGGAACCCCTCCCTCCGGGCCCAACCAGGTCTCAGTGATACAGGCCAGGTCCTCACCCCCCTTGTCAATAAGCTCACGATGAGGGGGGCCTTGTTCACAACAGACCTGGCATTAACATACACCAGCCGGAGTCTGGGGTTCCACATTCCTATCCCCTCAGGTAAACAGGAAGAGCAAAGGGGAGCGGGGCATGCCACCACCTGCAAGCAGTGGGGCCATGCTCCACTGATGTCATAGCACCCTCAGCTCCCCCTACCTCTGCCTCTACCAACCACCACAGTAATAGAATGACCCCGACGTCATCATACCTTGTCCAGCCCCTGCTCCCCATCCCCCCCACTGCAACCATCTGACAGGCTAGTTGTTTTTTTTTTAAATTAGATTTATATGCCGCCCTTCTCTGGAGACTCAGGGCGGCTTACAAGGTGTTAAGTTGCTGATCTGTAAGGACCCCACCCCCATCATTCTTCACAAGATTACCTGCCACACTCCTAGAACCCCTTAAAATTTTAGCTAAAAATTTAGACAAAAACCCCCTCACCCCCTCTTTGCAGCAAAACATATCATCAAGGTAGGCCCTCGATAATATGGGGGGGCCAAGTCTGCGAGAGGGGGGAATCTCACAGCACAAGAAGCTCAATCACTGAGTACATCCAGAAGCTGGGGATGATGAAGACATACAACCAGGGAGTCAAACGATAGTCAAAAGATCAGGAGAAGAAAAATATAGAAACTTAAACTGAACTCCACTGTCCTCTCACGATGGTGGAAGAAGACTCACGCTGTTTCAAAACACCGGGGAATAAAATATCCAAAAGCCACCCTCTCACGGCAGCTGGCCAAGGATGAAAGTAGGACAGGAGAGATGAAAGTAGGATGAAAGTAGGACAGGAGAGAAATATAAATATGAGGGGGTGAAGACTGGATCCAGATTTAAGCCATCCAGAGTTGCCTTAAACTGCAAGATGGGCAGTATATAAATTAAATAAATAAATATATGTAAATTACATACAAGCAGGCAAAAGTTATCATTTGAAAATGACAGTTAAAAATAATAATTGATACCTTGCTATACGTTAGAATGGTATCACTGAAACATGCAAATTATGAACATTTTTGAAAGAACTGAAAGGGAGGCAGATGGTCCCATTGGATATCCCAGCAATCTGATTATTCACTTTTCCTCAGTCTTCATCAGCCTAAATGAGCACAGTGGTGAACTAACAATCTGTGACTTCTAACATGCAGGCAAGCAGTGTGACCATTTTCACAGCCTTATTAGACTCTGCTAGAATTAAATAGAGGGACGCCATAAATCAATTCACTTATTACCAAGCTGAGTCATAAAATATAAGTCAGTCTGAAGCCTCTCTTTAACACTGAAAGGGTCAGCCAGGGTTCCAATCCAATCCAAAATCAAGACTTTAAGGGGAGAGCATAGATAGCAAGCAAAGCCAGTACAGGGGTCCAGGTATCACATTTGAAATAAGAGATCCTCACCACTAAAAATTGGGCATCATCAACATTCCTCCAGCAAAGCTTTAGCCTTCTGGGCAGCTTCATATACCATAGTCTTCTACATTCCTCACCTAGCCTTGTTTTTGCTGGACTCCAATCTTGCAATTCTTCATGTCCCATCAGCAGCTGTCTTCGGTAGGTAGATATACTCACTTTCTGTATTTTTAGGACACTTGGCGGCCTTGTCCAGATATTATGTTGATTCTTAGAAAAGTTGGATTATGGAGCCTACATTGAGACTTTCTATATTTATACGTCTATGTCTATTGTGTATATCATATATCAGCATGGTCTTGCAATAAGGATTAACTTGCTTCTTGACAACCATTAGCAAGCTGAAAAGAATCTATATTTTCCCATTTTTATCCCCTATCCTTATGTAATAGCTTGCCGTTATTATCAACTTTTAGAAAAGCAGTTAATACTGAACAATTCCAGAAATCATTAATTTATAATGTTCGTGGAAGAGGATGCCAAGGAAATATTGTTGATAATTTTAATGAAGATTTTGCCGTTTTATATTTTATGGCCAGATACAAACCATGAAGAAACTATGTGGAACTGACGGTATCCAAATAATGTAACAAATAAGCCCATTTTAATTTGGGAAGAGCTACTGTTTTCTATCAGTGTTGTTTCCATATATACTGTATATGGTTTTAAAATAAGACTGAGGGTTTTTCCCCCACTTCTAGTCTTTTTTTCTAATGCCAGGATTAGAATATTTCATACATAGTACATATAGCACTCAACTATATCTAAGTATGTCTGTCTGCTCGGCTGTTGTACAGATGCTGAACTATTTAAGGGGTTGTGTGAGAACTGTAAAATTAGCTTTAAAGGGAGGCAATCTTTTTAACAAGTTTAAGAAAAATATTGCTTGGCTATATGATTATATCTGAAATGGAAAATTACTGATATAAATCAGCAGATGCCTTGGTATCTATATGTCAGCAAGACAATGTCCCTTTAGAGTGTCTTGACTTCATCTTTGGACAATTGAAGGAAATTCTCAGATCCTTATGCTGACTTCATAGGCAGAATATAGGCAGACAGAAGCTTTTGAAAGGTGTTCCCCCATCCTGTAACTTTCTATTTCTATGGAAAAGATGCCACTGCTGAGCATAGGCCAAGCCACAATGAAATAATGTTGGTGTGCACTGGCAAGATGAGTGTATATTTTATCTACATGGACAGCATGTCAGCCAGGCTGGTCATTATGCTGGCTTGTATCCAGAAAGGATATCTGCTTTAATTCCCTATCTCAAAACACACAATGGACATAGAAATACTGAGAAGAGGGAATAGACAAGAATGTGTTTGAAGCCAGAATCCACAGATGGTGACTTTATTTTCTGGCTTGCTCAATAGAAACAGACTGTCATGCAGATCATACTTGGGCCTCATCAAACACTAACAGTGGCGGCATGGTGGCTACTGAAAATATCTTTTTCTAGTTGGGATTCCATGAAACTGCCATTTCATTTATCTGTTTTAATCTATACAATTCTTCTGTACTTCTCCAAGTGTTTTCCACATCCTGGAAAGGGACATTGGAAAATATTATTCTTAGTGGTAAGGGCTGCATTATTAACCTCTTCTGTGCTGTGATCATGGGAAAATTATTGGATTGATTCTTATCCTTCATCTCAGTCCAAAAAATGAATAACCAGTTTATCAAAGCTGGTGGTTCTTCACTTGTCTTTTGTGAGAATCAACAGCCATCTTCAGATGCATTTCTTGTGCCCCTTAGTAACTGAGTTTGTGCCATCTTACTGCAAGAAATAAACCAACTAATGCACAGCATGGGTGTTGTACATGAATATATTGGATGCAAAATCAAGAAATCAGAAAAACAATGCAGCATCATGATGCAAGTATTATCTTTCATTACAAATTGAATTGAGAAAAATATAGTCTATCAGCAGGTCAGTGACAAATCTTCATTGAAATACACAAGAAGTCATAATACAGGAGGAAAAGAAACTCACCTTGTGACCAGTGATTCTTGGCCAATTGGTCAGAAATTTAACAGAGAATAACTACAGCTTGATTATTAGTGTTAGGGTATTAGTGTGCAGTTATGACTACATACTTTCACGCATTAGTGGGTTGGAGATATTGTAATTAAAGCATAAACTGAATGATAGGTTGCATAAAGTAAAGTTAATTACTAGATTATATCTTGGTGAGGGAGGAAATATATTTTGAATAAAGTTTGAACCAACCAATCAAAAACTGAAGAATATGGAAGGGAGGAGGAGCATAAATATTTTGCATAAATATGGAAGAAGGAAGAGGGAATAAATATTTTGCATTATAAATGTTAGAGATCTGTGACTTTATTTCCTTAATGCGGTGAGCATAGTTATTGTATTATGTTTTAGTACAATAATTGTTATTATGTACTACCAATTAACCATAACCACAAACCTGTGGTCATAGTGACCGCAACAGTTTTCCAAAATGTTTGGAACACCCTTATTTTTAGAAATGGACCATTCTGTTTGTGAATAGCTGTTGTAGTCCATCAGCATCCTGCAGAGCTGGAAGCAGAGTCAGACAGTGAGGAGGCTGGGAAGGACCATGGGCTAGTCCTGGAGTCTGGAGAAGGCCTGGACGAAGGCTCTGTGTCAGAGGCAGAGATGGGGCCAGGACCATCTGGGAGAGATGCATGATAAGCCTGAAGGACTTTTTCTGAAGGACTAGTTTTGGAATTAATTTGGACTAAGCTGGGAATGAAGTAATTCTCAGCTGTTATAATAAAATAGTTTTGTTTGGCACTAATTGTGTTTTGTAATGACTAAGTGAGCCTAGGTCACAACAATAACTTTTGTTTTCCTGCCAATAAGAGTGTATGTAGCATTGTACTTACATTGGTTATTTGGTGTTTTCTGTAGTGAAGTTTGAGTTTGAATTGCAGTCATTTTGACCACACATCTTTGTTAACATATATATTTTTTATAATGTTTTATAATATAGGGCCACATTTTCTGCCAAAAAGAATGTGACTTGGTGACCCAAACTTTGAAGAAATTATTCTAACATGGCATGAAGAAGCAGAGAGTAATCTGAGTGAGGTGGAATCAGATTACAAAGAAAATTTTCTAAAGGATGAGAGGAACCCACAGCACCGCCGATTCTGACATCAGCAATGATGAAGCTCCTGATGAAATTGATGACCAGGTACAATCTATGTTGTGCAATAACTTACAGGGCAAGAACAAATTCAAATGGTCTTCTGCACCTTTTGGAAGCAATAGATCCAGAACCACTAGTCACAATATTGTAGTGCAATTATCTGGACTATGGCCAGCAGCTAGAACGGTCATTATGACCTCATGTCTGTAATAGCATAGCTGAAATAGTACGTCTGTGGTTAACGGTTAATTAGAGATGGTTTTAATATAAACGTATATTGAAACTAAACATGAGAATATTAAATTGATATCATTCTTTAAAAAGCACTGGGAGAAAGAAGTGCTCTCTCTGCAAAAATAGCCTCAAAATGAAACCTTCTTTCAGTTGTTTTATTTCCATCCAGGCCATCTGTGGCTTGACTGTGGCAGTGAAATCATTGTATTTTTTGTAAGATGAACTTTGTCATTCTGTCAGACTGGGAGTGTGACCATTTGAGGGGCAAGACCAGGTCACTGCACCTGGAACATATTTGTATAAACAGACTTTTCCTGCTGTACATCCACACTTTGTGTCCTTGATCCCACCTACGATCTCTTTGAAATCAAGGGCAGCAATTCTGGAGAGGCAAAATAATCTGAAAGGAAAAAGTATTAATGGCTTTTTTTTCCTGTACACTAACCTGGAAATTCTAACCTCTTCATCAATATATTGTAGTCCCCTCTGTGCATTCATCAATATATTGTATCCTCCTCTGTGAATTCAAGAATAGATGTCATTTTGATTTAAAAAAAGAAAAAGAGGGAAAGAAAAGAAAGAAAGGAAAAATAACTATGAATTATTCATGTAAAGATTTTCTCATACATGCTAGTTATCTATTTACTTATATCTATCTATCTATCTATTGATCTATCTATCATCTTTACAGATCACCCATCTCCCTTACAGAATGACTCTGGGCAGTATGCAAATAGACATAATAACCTGTTTCCTAAAAACAAGACCCAACCAGAAAATAAGCCCTAGCATGATTTTTCAGGATACTCGTAATATAAACCCTACCCGCAAAATAAGCCCCAGTTAGGATTGCCATCCAGATGGTACATTTCATACTGTATTTTCCCTAAAATAAGACCTAACCAGAAAATAAGCCCTAATGCAACTTTTGGAGCAAAAATTAATATAAGACCTGGTCTTATTTTGGGGGAAACATGGTAACATAAAAGCTTTATATAACATGTATTCTAATAGTATCCAGAAGTCATTTTTCATTTCTCTATTCCTATTTATGCATTAAGTTATACAGAATATTTCACTTAAGCCTTCAACACTGATTTTAAGAAATATAAAAATACTTCCTCCTTAGGGTGACCATGGAATGCTAGGACAGTAAATAACATGCTTTCATGGGTCTTTGTTGTGTGCAATGCTTCTCTCTTTGAGTACTTCCATGTTGGCTGGATTCATTTTAGGAAAACATATCTGGTGCATTATACAGGTCCCCTGCCTAGACAGCAAAGTGTAAATGTTGATCATTCATTGAATTGTTCTTCAGCCTTGGGATTTTCCTTAGTGCTTGCCCATTCAAAAACATCTCTGATTTATTCTGCTGTGCACATATCCTTGAACATAATCAAGAACCAGTGTGATAAGTGCATGGGTGCTTAGTTTCCAAGGGTTGTAGAACTGGATGCTACAAATAAATTCCAGACAAAATAGGCACAGAGTTCAGTCTGAAACCAATATTTTAATATTATGGAGTCATGGGAATGAAATATAGAATAATTTTCTTAAGTTTTATAGCCCTCAGATATATAAAATCTACACCCTGCAGAGTCACTGTTGGTGTTTAATTGAAAGCCTGCAAGCAAACCATTACAATGCTATTATTCCATCAAGTCAAGAAAAAGCACAGTGGGTAAAACCAAGTTGTAAGCAAAGTTGTCATACCCTAGTTTGACAGTCACTTTCTAAAAAGTCTTTTGTGCAGACCTCATCCCTTATCTATTTAATCATCACAGCAACCACAGCATGCCAAACTTGAGCAACTGAGCCTGATGATTAGGAAGTAGTTCAGCCATGAAGTGAACATTCACTATTTACAAGATAACTAGAAATTTTGCTGGAAGGAATGTCCAGGAAGGAGTTCGTTATGTTTGTTAAAAATAAAGTAATGGTGGCAATTGGGGAAAACACTATTTTTTCTACTGAAGTTTTTGTTATGGATGTTGTTGCTTCCATAATAATAACAATAACATATGGGAGAAGATCACTATGAATACCTGGGAATCCTTCAAGCTGACATCATCAAACATGTTGAAGTCAAGAAAGTTAAAAGTGAATACATAATAAGAGTGAAAATTATTCTAAAGTCCAAACTCAGTGGAAGAAATGCCAACAAGGCAATTAACATTGGGACAATTTTGAATAGGGGAAAAAAATCTATCATTGTTGCTACTTTATCATCTCATTGTTTGTAATTAGTTTGTGTGATCTTCTTGTGTCAGCCAACTTGGTGACCCACTGTTTCTTAAGCTTCTTTGCAGAGACATTATTTGCTCTCTCTTGTTATCTTTTTGGAGTTGTGAAACCAGAATTAGATCTCTTTCACTTTCTTCAACTTTCCTGCTCTTAGCCATCTTAGTAATAAGCCAGGTTATTACTTGTTATTATCTGATTTGCTGATAGGGTTTTGTTTTTGTTTTTTATGTAATACTTTGCCTTGCCATGTATGGTCTTTCCTGTCTTTGGTAAACCTTTCTGGTATACCAACTTCAGTGCATCTTCTTTATTGTCCTGCAGATATTCTTCCAATGTTCTTTTTTCTTCTTCAACTGTATTTGCAATATTCTACACCCACCCATTTCATTGGTAAGTAAAGGTCATCAACACTGCTGTGTGGATAAAGGATATGATTGTTATTATTTTTTCTAATCTTCCTATTAAGGGCTTTTAATTCTGTTTAAGTCCAGTTCACTATTCTGAGTATCTAATGACTTTTTCTTAGATTTTCTAAAAAGCAGGTAAGGGTAAAATCCAATATTCATATCCAATCAGAAATATTCCAGGTATGCTGGCTCCCAGAGAATAGTCTTACTTCACTATAGAGCTAAAAACAAATAAACACAAAAACAGGCATCATACAAAGTATTTCTTCAGTGAATAAAATGTTTTCTTCCTAATGTGAGTGATATGTCAGGAAAATTTCTATTAAGAAAGACTAAGTGGGTTCATTTGATATTATAAATGGTATAGTGCCTCAGAAGATCACTGTTCTCTTGGCACCCCCAGGCCTGTTGATGCAGCCAAGTTTTGAGGGATTTCCAGAAGATGAGTACTATAAAATCCTGTAAAAACTACAATTTTCTTTGCTATCTATGTTAGGTTAGCTTTTTCTAGCCACAGAAAGCCTCTTCACATAAAGAGAAAATTCTCTATTGGAGAGCATTGCTATTTACATGTACATAATCGGGGGTATGTAGGAACATTTTTTTCTCTTTAAAAAATGAGTCAGCTCCATTTCTAGTGACAAGACCTTATCACAAATTTCCTTAGAAACCAAATTTTCTTGAAATATTACTGACATTAGGAAGAAAATGTTTTATTCACTGAATATATACCATGTCTATTACATGCTACAGTTAGGCACAATGAGCAGTTACATAAGTAAGACATCAAACTCAGGGGTGTAATCTAAAAATTTTCTTGTGGGAGTGGCTTAATTGGTAGGCGTGGCTTGGTGGTCAGGTAACCCAATAGGCATGGCTGGTGGTCAGATGACTAGGTGGGCATGGCTAATAATAATAAATAATAAAAATATATTAAAAATAAAAAAAATAAAAAAACACAACATAACACAGCTGACTCATACACAATGTAAAAGCAGCTGCACTTGACCCAAAATGGCCCCTGAAACAAGCAGGAACCTCACACAGCCACAAAAAGCTCAAAAACCAAGTTTCACACTTTTTCCACATGAAATGCTACATACAGCTTTGTAAGATTTTGTGTGTTTGTGTAGTTAGAATGAAACACTACAGAAACACACCAAATCTCAGAAAGCTGCACGAATATTTTATTTTATTTTATTTTATTTTATTTTATTTTATTTTATTTTATTTTATTTTATTTTATTTTATTTTATTTTATTTTATTTTATTTTATTTTATTTTATTTTATTTTATTTTATTTTATTTTATTATTTTATTTTATTTTATTATTTATATTTTTAAATAAAAGCAGTTAAATTTAAAACTTCCTTAACTTTAAACTTCTATGTCTAAAATAATAATAATAAAACTCCTAAAAAACCCTATTTTTTTTAAAGCTCAAAAAAAAAAAAAATCCCAGTTATTTACCCAATTGAAGACACAAGGCAGACAGATTCAGTTGCTCACCGATGAGATTGATTGCAGGCAGGCAGATTCAGTTGCTAGCTGATGCAATTGATTCCAGGAATTCCAGCAAGACAAAGCAAGGTTGGAAAAGTGAGCAAGCCGGAAAGAAGCAGCAAGCAGCCAAGTGAGCGATCAGGCGATTGGGTGGGCATGGACAGAGAGGCCAAGGATTTTTGCTACCGGTTCTCTGAATTACCTGCCACCATCACTAATGGATCAGCCAATCTGGTCTGAACCAGGATCAAACTCCCATATCATTTTCTGAATATTTTCAGTTTAAAGAAAACAATTACCATTAAGAAAATTAGGGGCAAAGTTAAACTTTATGAGAAACTAGTTTTTACTTTTCATATGGAACAATCCTGCAACTCTGAGTGTATTTTATTACCTGAGGATATAATACTAAAGTTCCTAATCAGTATAAACATTAAGGATAATAAAAATTAAAGCCCATTTTTTACCTCTTGTCAAGGGAAACAATGGAACAAAATATTTCAGCTCTTGTTTTGAAATCAATATGTGATATAAGATACCCTTTGGTAGTTGCCCTTTGCAAAAAATTCTATAATGCAATTTTTGAACATGTACATATAACATACATAGATGAAATATATATCTGTACCTTTAATTGAGGGAGGGAAGGAGAAGATTACTTTTTGTTAAGATGAATAAGATAATTCATCTTATAAAGCCTGACTGTTCTTTGGAAAGATAGATACTGAAGCTGAAGGTCAAATACTTTGGCTACCAAATAAGAAGAGAGGAATCATTAGAAAAGACCCTGATGTTGGGAAAGACTGAAGGCAGAAAGAAAAGGGGATGGGAGAGGATAAAATGGTTAGATAGTGTCATTGATGCAATGAACATGAATTTGGGCAAACTCTGGGAGAAAATGGAAGACAGGGGAAACTGGCATGATGTGGTCCATGGAGTCGCAAAAAGTAGAACATGACTTACCAACTAACAATAACAACAATTCTACTGGAATCTATTTAGTTCCTTCTCTTACTCAATGTTTGCTATATTAGCCTAGTCCTAGCTTCTATCCATTGAGAAGAAATATAATGGTGCCACCCACCAAATTAGACTGCTTCTTTTCAAGCAAAATGCCAGGCAAACCTCTCAATAAGCCTCAGTTTGAATTCTTAGCACTTTATAATCTTTGTCATACTAAATATGGCCCTCGCAGTATTTAAGGATACCCTGCTGTACTAAGCAGCAAGAATGTAAGCCAAATTTTCCTTTTTCCTCGCAGTCTCAATCCTCATCCACTGTTAGTAGCAAACATACAATTAAGTACAAAAATACATTCCAAGTCCAAGTCATGAACACATTCAAGCTATCAAGACTGAAATAAATACATCAATCGGTCTTTTTAATGTATTTCTCCCCTTCTGTTCCTCAGATTGATCAAACTGTGACAGAAATCCAAGGACGATGCAGTCCCTCTGAGATAGCCATTTGTTGGTATCAAAGCAGGAACACAAGTGTCTTGTTCATGATGGGAAGCAAGGCAAGGTATGTTTTTGTAACCTTTTGCGCAGGAGGCTTTTTCTGTTGTTGTCATTCCATTCTTGTACACAGCCAGCCGCTGTGTATCTTGGCAGAATTAAGTCTGTTTCTGAGGGAACAGAACTATTTCTGTCCTTTAATAAGTCATTCCAAGTTTCCTGTGATGTTATAAATAAGTGGGGCAAGCAGCCAGCTTTATTTTGTTTAATGTGATATGACAGAGGAAGAAAGCAGTCAAAAAACGCCATCAATCTCTACATACTGTAATATCTGGTGCTAGACTCTGAGATTGCTTGCTCCCTTTCACAAGATAAAGTTTATCATAAGCTCTGCCTATCAGCACAGCTGATATGAGACCTTGCCTTCACAGGTTTGTTTATTCAGGAGTCCTGTTCATAGTCAGGCCCAGCATGTTCTGTGCATGAAGTCATCCTGTGCTAAATTTACTTCTGGAAGCTGGCAACTCCTCAGACAAACGTGAACAAATGAACTTGTCCTTCAGGAGAAAAGGAATAAAAGTACCCATGAAAGAAATAGCTCCACCAGTTTGCTGTATGTCAACAAAGGCATCATATTTGGGCAGGACAGAACAAAGCAGTAGTTCTCTAGAATATAGGAATCATTTAAAAGAATGGATAAAATACAGAGGAAAAAATGTGCATTTTTAGAAGAAGTGAATTATCCAATACTATATTCCTGGAACATCAATACTCTGATTTCCAACATAGTGCACATATATGTTTGTGTTCAGCAGCAAACCCCTTGGAATCTATCAACTTCCCTTTCCAACTATGGTATTATTTTGGATTCCTTGATGTTGTTACTGTTATTGGTTTGCTGTTCCATCAACAATATTGTGTCTCAAGACTAATAATATACCTGGCCTCTATCTAATCCCATTTAAAATAAGTTACAGACATTCTACTTCTTGTGGCAATGAATTCCAAAGGTTAATTAACTTTATTTTTGAAATAGTACTTGATATGAAAAAATCCTGACCCTAAAATCCTGACATTCTTGATGTCTTTTGTTTCTACGTCTTATTATGACACAAATAACATTTAACTAAGATAACTCCTGGAAAGAAAGAAATGGGGAATGCTTAATTGTCTAGTGATGTTCTCTGGTTGTTAATCAACTCCCAAAGGTTTGTAATTGTTTTTTAGGTTTTTCTTCTTGACTTATGACCACAATTGGAACAAGAATCTTGGGTGTTGAAGCAAGAGATCATTAAGGAGGATTCCCACATGACTGCTCCATGTGATTGCCCCACCCAGCACTCCAGGTTGTGATCATTAAGTGATCACATGTCTTTTAGCAGGCTAAGTGTCTTGATGGTACGTGGTTAAAATGCAGTATTGCAGGCTAATTCTGACGACTGCCAGCAGTTCGATCCTGATCAGTTCAAGGTTGACTCAGCCTTCCATCCTTCCGAGGTTGGTAAAATGATGGCTCAAATTTGGGGGAGTGGGATATTCTAATCTGTTTAGGGAGGTCTGTAAAGTACTATGAAGTGGTATATAAGTGCTACTGCTTTTGCTAAGTCTCACGTAAGGAATATAGTGTTCCTGGGGAGTAGAAGAAGTCTTGGGAGGCTTTTCAGAAGCTGAAAATCCTCCCTGCCAAAATCCAAGGAAGACTTTCAGCCCCTCAGTGGAGAGTGGCCTCAGTGGCCTATACTAGGCCTTGATGACCTCCCCCACCCTTGAGGCACCCTGTAGTCTTTACCATTCTAAGTCTTTGCTCATTTTAAATTTCCATCCCTCTCATCTCTGAGGAAATCCTGAAAGAGTTGAATGCTAAAAGATTTCAGCTGCCCTTCATGCATGGAAGGGAACTCCTTTGGTGGGGTACAGGAAAGAAGATGAAATCTTCAGGAATTCAGCTGCCTTTCTGCACTCTGCTGAAGAAGTTCAGCTCACTGCACCAGGCAGCCCTTTCAGCCAAGCCCCAGAGACAAGAGGCAGCCCTCTTGGCAAATGACAACAGCTTGCAACCTTATTTGCCAGCTACCCATTGACTTGTAGGGAAACCAGCAGAGAAGATTCCAATATGATTGCAACATGATTGTGAGGTACTTGGCAGCTTTTGAAAATGCAAACCCCGATTGTGATCATATGACTATGGTGTGATAGTGCAGTATTTTGTGATGGCCAAAAGTGGCTTATGAGCCATAAAGCATCATAATTCTAGACTATGTAAACCAATGTCGTAAGTTGAGGACTGCCTGTATACATTTTCTTGCTTGGAAAGAAATCTTGTTTGGTATTAATTAGTTACACAGGAAGATGTTATGTTTTAATCTCATTAATTATCCAGAGTCTCTAGATCAGTTATTATGAATACTTTGCCACTTTCCTGAATTTTACTGTTGCTTTGTCTCATAAAAGTTTTTTTTTTCTTATTTTGGAATCATAATATTTTGCCTATTCCATAAACTGATAACAAATGTCCAAGGCATCATACTGAACAAACAGGATGAAATGTAAACAGAAGTTCTTACTGGTAACTGATTCCCTTGTCTTGCTCAGGAGTATGGCATTGGTGAAAGGTTCTCTCAGGTTTTGTTACTGTTTCATTCTGTTTATTATTGTTTTCTGTTCCTATCCATTCATATTGTTTCTCTTTCAGCATGTTCCTAGATTCACTTTGTCCAACTCAAAAATGTCTTATCTATCCTCATTCATCCACTAAAATAGCTTCTGCTAAACCAGGGCTTTTGCCATAACCAGCATTCCTATGTACCATTTGTACATGTAAGGTTGCAAGGATGTAAGCATATAAAGTATTGTTCCAAATTCATAGCATTTTAGTTCACTACCAGATTTTATTCTCAGGAGTTCTGGACATCTGGACGAGCGCTATCATTTTTCCTGCTGGCCAAAGGGATGCCCTAAAGGTATGTTCAGAACAAGATATTTTTCTTTGAAATGTATCTGGATATATCTGTAGATCAAAGTCATTTGTAAACACTATCCAGATGTATCTCTATTGGAATGTCATTGTTACCATGTTAAAGTTTATCAGAAACATACTTAGAAAATTAGCTGGCTTGATGAGTCATAACACATAATAATTTCCTTTTAAAGCTACAACTAAAACTTCCATTTATTTCATTACTTTTCTCTGGTGTTATTTTCAAGGTGAAAATATAATCAAGATTGGAAAGATTGAACTTCCCATCTGATTCTGCAATATGATTATTCAGGCATTTTTTTTCAACAAAGCTGTTCTTTGATTTCAGAATACTTAGCTTTAGTATCCTGGTAAGAATGAGATCAAGAAGAGCTTAGATTAATTATGGAGTCTTTGCATTTTATGGTCTTCTATAATTATGGTCTTCTGGGTGCACTTCAAGGTGTTGGTTCTCACCTTTAAAGCACTCCATGCTTAGGGCCAGGGTATTTACGAGACTGCCTTTTGCTACCGATAACCTCCCACCACCCAATACACTCTCACAGAGAGGGCCTCCTCAGGGTGCCGTCGGTCAAGCAATGTCGGCTGGCGACCCCCAGGGGGAGAGCTTTCTCTGTGGGAGCACCCACCCTCTGGAACGAACTCCCTCCCGGAATAAGATTGATCCCGGATCTCCGCACTTTCCGCAAGGCCCTGAAGACGTTTTTATTTCACCAAGCCAGCCTGGCCTGAATATGATTTATGGGTTAGTTTTTAATTGTATAGCTTGGGGTTTTAAATTTTGGGAGGCCGATTAATTTAATCTATTTTTAGTAATCTTAATTTTTATATTGTGTGTTATTTTAATTGTCCGCTGTTCACTGCACTGAGTCCCTTTGGGGAGAAGGGCGGTATATAAATTCAATAAAATAAAATAAATAAAAATAAATAAAAAATAAATTTGATATTCCCAAGGTAAACACATTTGCTAAGAAAGCTTTGAACTAATTAATTATCAGACCTAGAAATATTAGCAATTAAACATTTATCCCAAATCACAACATCAGTGGGGGAATCAGAAATCACATTTTATCTATTATGTCAACTAAAAATGAAGAGCATAAAGCAAGAAGGTCCTGGTTGTTCACACAAAAAGCCAACCTAATCCAAGAGTTTGCTTTCCATAATAACGAAAATCAAAACTATTGCCAAGAATGTCTATATCCCATCTAAAACTTTATGTTGTTCACAGATTTCATCTATATAGATCTGTGATGGCGAACCTATGGCACGGGTGCCACAAG
This sequence comes from Masticophis lateralis, assembly GCA_030761175.1. Classification (NCBI taxonomy): domain Eukaryota; kingdom Metazoa; phylum Chordata; class Lepidosauria; order Squamata; family Colubridae; genus Masticophis; species Masticophis lateralis. The sequence continues at coordinate 307,001,378 of JAUDYJ010000001.1, read as the reverse complement.
TGGCACGTGGAGCCATATCAGTGGGCATGCGAGCTCAGCTCCAGCACGCATGCGTGCACCGGCCAGCTGATTTTCGGGCCTTCTGGGCCCACCAGAAGTCAGGAAACATGCTGTTTCTTGACTCTGGAGGGCACCTGGGGGGTGGAGAAGGCCGTTTTTGCCCTCCCCAGGCTCCTAGAAAGGCTCTGGAGCCTGGGGAAGAGAGAAAAATGAGCCTACTGGGCCCACCATGCCATCACGTGCCAAAAGGGGGATGGAGCACGGGGGGCGAGGCGCACAGAATTATGGATGTGGGCACGCATGTGTGTGACCCTCCCCCCCCGGGCTCCTCCTGCTTTTGGCACGAGATGGCAAAAAGATTAGCCATCACTGATATAGATCATTATCCCACCTCATTATTTCTCGTTTACCATTCCTTTCTCTTCTTGCAACAAATCCAGGTCTGTGTTTGTGGAAGGAGAAAGAGAGAGAAAAAGAGAAAAAGAAGAAATGTGGGGAGAAAGAGAGGGAGGAGACACACACACACACACACACACACACACACACACACACACACACACACTGTTTCCCCCAAAATAAGACATCCCCTGGTAATAAGCCCAATCGGGCTTTTGAGTGCATGGCAGTAAGGCCAAGCACTTATTTCAGGGTTATATATATATATATATATATATATATATATATATATATATATATATATATATATATATATTTGCTGATAATTCTATAAATAAAGGGAGGCTGGGGGTGTGAGCTGATTGGGTGGGAACTTGGCTGTGTTCTGATTGGGTGGAGGTGTGTTCTGATTGGTTAGGGGCTTGGCTGTGCTCTGATTGGATGGGGTGTTGGTTGTGCTCTGATTGGCTGGGGGTGTGTACCCACACTGATAATGAGGCACGACCAAGGACCAGAAGCCAGACCACAGCTGCATTATTAGCCACTTTTAACCCCTCCAATCCATACATGAATCAGACCAACACCCACCATGAATATCTCTCACGACCACAAACATGAAGCCAAACAACAACAACGCAGCTCACCAGCTCAAATCCCCCTGCAACTCAGACTAAGCCAAGCACAACCAAGCCCCCACCCAAACAGAACACACCCCCAGCCAATCAGAGCACAACCAACCCCCCATCCAATTAGAGCACAGCCAAGCCCCTAACCAATCAGAACACACCTCCACCCAATCAGAACACAGCCAAGCTCCCACCCAATCAGCTCCCACCCCCACTAGCAGTTAAAAGGAAGGGACAGCTGCAATCTCACATTGCTTCTGAAAGCACGAAGCCGAGAACACCAGCCTGAAGATGACGAATGAGACTTCGTTGAAACATCGCCAAGATACTTCCAATTCTACGCAGGAGAGGACCCGAATAACCAAAGACCTACATAGATAGATTAGATATAGATATAGATATAGATATAGATATAGATATAGATATAGATATAGATATAGATATAGATATAGATATATAGATATATAGATATATAGATATATATATAAAAGTAGGGTCTTATTTTTAGGAAAACACTGTGTGTGTGTGTATGTGTGTGTGTATCATACAAAGAGACATTTGTGCCATTTTGACAGATCATTGCACTGAATTTGAAAAGCACAACTATCTTTGGTGCCTTTCGTAACCTGAGATTTAGATGGGAGGATCAAGCTGGATTCCAATTCCATATGAGACACTAGTTTCAATAAATTTAAGTGGATAACTGAAAATCAGCAATGTAGAATAACAAAAGGTTTTTATTTTAAGCCAAAACTACAATAAGATTAATGATAATAGCTTTTATGGATTCTATTAGCAAGCCATTCGCAAACAACTGTTCATTGTACCAAGGAGGTGAAACTCCCATTTCACTCAAAAAACCCACACCCACTAATTTGTTACATGTGAAACAACGTCAGTAAATTCTTTACCCACAATCATATTAGAAAATGCATTAATCCTGGGACATGAATCAGTGATGTGACTCTTGGGAGAATTCAGAAAAAAGTGAAATAACTTGTGTTGTTTGTTGTAAGTTAAGCACTTATTTCTTGGCTTCCTGAATATGGTTTTAATATGTTAAATTTAGCAACCCTCCGCATCATTTCTGCATTTTATTCCCCTAGGAAAAGTTTTGAGTGTAAGAATTTTTATACTTTAAAAGTAGTAGTTTTAAGAAATGTGTGGACATCATGGTCCAGAGTAATAGTAAATTTCATCTGATAGCCATCAGATCTTATTGACTCTGTGTAACGGCTTGAAATGAAGCATGTGATGGGAAGGCATTATGATAGGCACACAAAGCAATCATGCACTTAGTTGTTTTCCTGGGTCATTAATCAGGGCACTAACTTTTCTTAGCAATTTGATGGTATTTAATGACTTACTTTCATAGCTAATTTAAAGAACAATTATTTACATATTTTTAAATTTGGAAGCTACCAAATGCCTAGATTTTATTTATTTATTTATTTATTTTTATTTTTATTTTTAATTTTAATTTTTATACCGCCCTTTTCCCAGGTGACTCAGGGCAGTGCACAGCCAACAATAAAACACACCTATACACAAAATTTAAAAACAATTTTAAAAATATTAAATAATTTGGACTCAATATCATTAAAAATAAAACAACCATTAAAATTCTTGTTTAGGCCAGTCCAGTTTGTTGAAACAATGACATCTTGAGGGCAGGGCGAAAGGCACATAGGTCAGGGATCATCTGTATCTCTGGGGGCAATTCGTTCCAGAGGGCAGGTGCCCCCACAGAGAAGGCTCTCCCCCTGGGGGTTGCCAGTCGATATTGTTTGATCGACGGCACCCTGAAGAGTCCCTCTACGTGGGAGCATATTGGCCGATGGGAGGCTCTTGGTAGCAGAAGACGATCTCGTAAGTACCCAGTCCTAAGCTATGGAGCGCTTTAAAGATGGTCACCAACACCTTGAATCGCACCCAGAAGACCACCGGGAACCAGTGCAGCTCATGCAGGAGAGGTGTTACATGGGTGCACCATGTTGCTCCCATAATCATCCGTACGGCCACATTCTGGACCAGTTGGAGCCTCCGAGAGCTCTTACATTCGGAGAGAGCATTATAGTAGTCCAGACGAGAAGTGATGAGGGCATGAGTGACCATGCACAAGGAGTCCCGGTCCAGAAAGGGGTGCAACTGGTGAATCAGGTGAACCTGATAGAAAGCCCCACTGGCCACAGCCGTCACATGATCTTCTAAAGACAGCTGCATATCCAGGAGTTGCGTGCTCTCTCTGTGGGGGCCAAGGTCTTACCCCCAATAGTCAGTGATGGAACCAGCTGGCTATACCGGGATGCCAGAAACTACAGCCACCCGGTCTTGGAGGGGTTGAATCTGAGCCTGTTTCTCCCCATCCAGATCCACATGGCCTCCAGGCACCGGGACATCACTTAGAAACATAGATGACTTTGGGAAGCTTTCCTCTCATTTTTGACACTACTGTACCAAGTTATTATCATCTACAAATACTAATATTACCATTTAATTCATGTGGCTATGGAAGATATGCCAATCATATCTTGATATCAATCGTATCAATGATTCTTGATGAATGTATCTTTTATTTTATGTACACTGAGAGCATATGCACCAAGACAAATTCCTTGTGTGTCCAATCACACTTGGCCCATAAAAATTCTATTCTATTCTATCACAAAATAATATAATTATCTTATTCATTTAGAAAATGTATAAGTGGCCCATTTGCTTTTGATCACTTGGACAGAATGGCATGCAAAGGATAAGTTATTGTAATTATTCTTATCAATGACCCTTACACAGACCTTTGGGCCCAGAACAGCTGGTCTTGGTAACACTAGTTTTAATCCTAATTAATAATCTGGTGCACAATTGTTGTGAAACTAGTAAGTGATCTTAATGGTATTAAAATTAGTGTACATGCAAACAGGAAACTGCCTGAGGGGTCCAAAGCATCACATTTTACTGCAAAAGAGGAAAGTTCTCAAAAAAATGATAAGAGGTAGTAAAAAAAAGAGAGAGAGGAAAAGTTGAAGGGAAAATTTCTTCACAATGTCTGGAAGTTACAATTACAATATTTTTTTCAAAAATAATTTTTATTGACTATTTTATATTTTTAAAACCAAAAACATAATAGAAAAAGACAAAGAAAACAGAAAAAGAAAAAAAGAACATACACCTGCGCCAAATGATAAAATGCAAAACATAAATAACAACATGATATAATATTTTACAACTTTCTGCATCGACAATTATCTTTACTTTTAAATTCAATCTTTCTAATCATTCTCTTATTCTTGTGTAACCATACTGAGCATTCTTATAAACTTTATTTATTAACATAGTCAATATTTTATCCTTACCAGTATTCAATACTCTTAGATTCCAATTAATCAAATTTCAATTTACAGTCTTATTTCTTGTTTTGATTACTATTTACTATATACAATTGCAATAATTAATATTCATTTGAATGAATTCCACAATGTAAGAAAGGCTACATCAAAGCCAGAAGAAGGCCACCTTGACTTTCTAGTGATGACCAGGAAACTGTAAAAGTTAAGATTTTATTGCTTAATGCATTGTAAGCCACCCTGAGTCTCCGGAGAAGGGCGGCATATAAATCAAGTTTAAAAAAAAAAGATATTTTTTTTTAACAATAGGAGAAGGCTGTCCCAACAAAGGAAACAAAAGGGAACATAATTTCTGGTATAAGAAAGGAAGGATCTTGAATGTATAGATGATGACTGAAAATGGATGGTCATTTGGCTTTCTTGAAACTGATACAAAGGTAGGTACAACTCTAATCTTGTATTAACTTTAAAATGCAAGGAAATAAGTCAGATCTACCTTTTTTACAAGTGTTTACAATTGCTTATATGAATGTATGGAATTATCACAACAACTTTTAAGATGTAGCTGAGAGAGAGTAAATTTTGTAAAGTGGTATATTTTGTTAGATCCAGAGCTTATTTTCCTATGCTCAATCATTCACTCAGGGAACCTTTCCTGCCTGGAAGTCTCAGACAGATCAGTAAATCAATCTATTATATGGATAATGATAATTCCACAAGTCCAGATGATCAAGTCAAAATGGACTTTTGAGATAAAAAAAAATCAACCTCTTTCAAAGTCACCAGATTGAATCCTAAATTTGCATCCATCCTCACTTACTTTCTATTTCTAATTTCTGTCCTGCACAAGATCCATAACAATTTGCATAATAACAACAAACAGGCATTGTCTATTCATTATCTAAAATCTATATTAATAAACATGCTAGAATTTCAGAATGATACTCTGCCTTCTAAATCCTAAAATATTGGTGCATGGTGGGACAATTTCCCATACCCCAGCCATCATATCCAAAGTTTTTCCCGCTTTCGTAGTCAGGATGTGAGATGGATCTTAATTTTCCTTTATTTGTTCTTCTGTTTTTTTCTCCTTTCTTTTCTTGAAGGTGATAGGAAATTGACAACTTTGTTTTTGCTCAAAAACAAAACAGAGTCAGTTCTCTCCTTATTTGGATAGGTATACCAAAATGGATGTTGGACATCCTTGGAAGAAGGCAACTTCATAATATTCTGAATAGTTGCCATAGATGCCAGGTGGCTGTGTCCATATTGTCATCAAGAGTTAAATTCAAATTTATCTCAATTGATAACAGATAAAAAATATTGTGTGTTGTTTGGTTATACAGTATATCAAGTGGATAAAACAATTTAAAACCCTCCAGCTCAGACTCCATTTTTTCAACGGTGACATTTCATCCTATGATCTTTCTATCTGAAATCTGTTGTGCTTGAATCCAAATTCCATAGGCTTATTATCCCAGAACGCTGAACACAATTTTGGGGATTTAATTTCATTGTGAATTTTTGTAGGCTTTCATCTTTAGTGTTCCTGAGTGGATAGAAAAGAATGGGGAACTTTGTTTACAAACTCCTGGGGTTTCTTTATTATAAAATGCTTTTCGTTAATTTATAGTATGCCATGTGGCCTTCAGGCATGAATGCCTATGAATGACATTTATTATTGTTGTTGCTGTTATGATTACCCAATATATTGTGTCATCCCTTGGGTCATAAGTAATATGCACAATCTTAATGGAAAGGAAATCTATCTTCTACACTGTAGTTCCTAGGATGGAACAAAAATATACAGACGTTTGAATTTTTAATAACAAAAATGTTTTTGTTTTGGTTTTTTACTTGCACAGCCTCCCACTCAGGAACGAACATCACAATTCTTCTCAAAACTGACAGCACAAGGACTTCCGGTTGGCGATCTCTCCGTCACTGGGCGGCTTGCTCGTTCGGCCGCCGCCCCCGCCGCCTGTAGAGCCGCTTTTTTGACTCAAAAGCGGCTCGGAAAGCTTCCCTTTTGAAATAAGGGGGAGCTAGAGTGGGCAGCTCCAGGTTGAGCCCCAGAAGCGCTGCCAGGGTGGTCTTTTGTGCCCTGGCAAGTGCTCCGTGTTTGGGCTCCCTCTCCAAGCTGCTGGATCTCCGAGCGGCGCGGGACCTCTGCAAGACAGAGCAAGACGGAGAGGCAATTCCAACGGTTGAAGCCTATCTCCAAACGTTCAACAACGAGTTTGGTGAGATCTGGAATCTTTTTTGTCAAGTATAACGTTTTTAAATGGACTTTTTTTAACTTTGGAAAGTAAGCTGTCTCAGTGTAAAAGTGTTTGAAAATGGCGGCTGATCAAAGCTGAGTCAGTGAAAGCTGAAAGCAGAAAGCGCAGCAAGAAAGGGAAAGTGTGCCTGCCTGTAATCGCATTGAGTCTATTTACAAGTTTTACAAGTTTTTTTAACTGCAAAAGTTAATGGATTTTACTCCTTTTCTGTAAAACTGGGGAGGACAGGAAAAGGAGGAAGATTTTTTTCTTTTTTTCAAAGATTTAAATCCTGCTCAGGCATGGCTTCAAAGAAAACGGGGGGGGGGGATTCCCCCACACATCAGACAAAGGAAAAGTCAGTGTCAGCCTCAAAACAGTCACAGGACAGTGAGACAGAGGATTTGAAAGCATTTATATTAAATATACACAAATCCTTGGGAGAGCTTTCTGGAAAAATGAGTAAAATGGATGAAAGGATGGGCAAAAATCAAAAGGAAATGAAGGTGATGGTGGGGGAAGTGAAGGAGTTGGTGGAGGAAAAAACTGAAGGATTACATCAGAGTGTAACCAAAGTAGCTACAGCTCTTACTGATGCCCTATTGGTTGTTGAGAAAAAAGTGGAGGATTTAAATTCTGAAGTGGAAGCTAATAAGAAGGAAGCAAAGGAACAGATGTTTAAGGTGGTGGTGCAGAACCAGAGGCTTGAAGAGGAGATCACGATGTTGCAATTTCAGAATATGGAGTATGCAATAAGACTAAGAGGCTTAAAGGAGAATAATAGAGAGAACTTGAGGGCAACTTGTGTGGAGGTGCTGGCTAAGATTTTAAAAGCTGAACCAGACGTGATTGATAATAGAATTGACAAGCTGTACAGAGCTAACTCACGCATAGCGAGACAGAGGAATTTGCCAAGAGATGTGATGATTTATTTTACTGAGAGGAAATTGAGAAATGACATTTTGCAGAGTTCTTTTCATACTATGGTTCAACATGATGGCAACCAAATTGGTGTTTACAAAGAGCTGCCACCAAAGATGTTAAGGGATCGGAAAGAGTTCGGTTTTCTTGTAAATGAGTTGAAAAAGCGTCAGATCCCATTCAGATGGGATGTTCCTGTTGGTATCATTTTGCGACATGAGGATGTAAGATATCGCATTAATTCTGTGGAGAAGGCGGAACAGTTTTACAACAATGTCTTAAAAAAAATTTTAATATCACCTCACTCGTCCACACTTTTACCTATTGAAGATATTTCAGTTGAGAAGGCTCCCGAAGAGGGGATTCAAGGAGTAATTTTGCCAAAAGAAGGTCAGGCAAATCAAGAAGTTCCAAGGGAGGAAATTTTAGGTGCAGTAGGAGGTCTTTCAGAGGATTCGCTAATAGAATTTCTTGAGGTTAAACCAAAGCAATCTAGAGCTACAAGAGAGGTGGAGCCTGATCTGGATTTACTGATGCAAGAACCTAAGGACCAACGTATAACTCGAGCCGCAGGAAAGCAAAGATTGGAGACATATCAGGGGAAGATACCACAGGAAGAGAATGGAACAAAAGGGAAAAAATTATACTCTGAAGCTGTGGGAGGGGCAAGACTGAAGACATCGGCGGTTGGAGAGAGTCTTCGTCAAATGCTCAAAGGGCTTCATTCACTCTCAGAATGACACTCAGATTTTTATCATGTAACGTGAATGGTCTGAACTCACCACAGAAAAGAAGAAAATATTTCACTACTTGAAGCAATATAAAAATGATGTTGTTTGTTTGCAGGAAACCCATATTAGAACCCAGGACCAGAAATTCTTAATTTCAAAAATTGGATCACATTTTATATCTTCTAGTTCAGTCAAAAGGAATGGACTTGTTTTTTATATTTCTAAAAGAATACCAGCTAAACTTATAGAAGCGGATGATGAGGGGAGATATATCACAGTCGAAATAAACGTACAGAATGTTTCGATACTTCTAATTGGCATTTATGCCCCGAACCAGCAGCAGGAAAGTTTTTATAAAGTGTTGAACAATAAAATACTGCAGTGGAATTATAAGTCTTTTTTGATCATGGGTGACTGGAACGGGGTGATTGATGCAACGCTTGATAAAAAGACGTCTGCCAAGAAAGGGAATAAGTTACCATTGACTTTTTTTTCATTGAAAGAAGAATTGGAGTTGAAGGATGTTTGGAGAATTCATCATCCCAAGGAATTGGATTTTACCTTTTTTTCTGATAGACATAAATCTTTCTCGAGAATTGATTTTATGCTGGCTACTACTGATTTACTCACTATAGCGACTAAGACAAAAATATTTCCCAGAACCTTAACGGATCATAGTCCGGTGTGGATGGAGATAAATTTGGGTAAAAGAGAAAGGAGATCTTGGCGTATGAATGAAAATCTATTTAGATATGAAAAGAATATTATGGACCTTAAGAAACATGTTAAAGAATTTTTTGATATTAATTTGAACAAAGCTCCACCTATTGAGATTGTATGGGATGCATGCAAGGCTTATATGAGGGGTGTACTGATCCATATGAATTCTAAATACAGATTAATACGTCAGAAGTCAAGAATAGATCTGGAGATAGAGATAAAGGAGAAAGAGCAATTGCTTATTAAGAATCCGACTGATGAAAAGGTACAATTAACGATAAAACTCCTGAAAGATCAATTTCAAATATTGATGGCGGATCAAACAGCAACTAATCTGCAATTTGCTAAACATAATACTTTTTGTAACGCTAATAAACCTGGCAGATGGTTGGCTTATACTTTGAGGAAACAACAAAGTTCTCATATGATAAACGCTATTGAGTATAAAGGGAAACAAGTGCATCAGCAAAATTTAATACATCAAGCTTTCTTAGCTTATTATTCTAAATTGTACCAAGCTGATAAAATTAAAGAGGACTTTATCGATGAATATCTGCAGAAGAAGAGAGTTACAAAAATTTCAAGTACACAAAGTGATAGATTGAATCGACCTATAACGTCGGAAGAGATTTTATACGCAATAAAACAATTGAAATTATCTAAAGCTCCTGGGACAGATGGTTTGACGGCAGTATATTATAAGACTTTACAAGAAGAATTGGTTGAGCATCTTAAGGATTTGTTTTGTAATATTCAGCAGGGGGGTAAAATACCCCCCTCGTGGAAGACGGCTTTTATTTCACTGATACCTAAAGAAGAAGAATCTGTTAAACCTGAAAATTTTAGACCAATATCTCTCCTGAATACGGATTATAAAATTTATGCTAAAGTATTAGCCAACAGATTGATGCCAGTTATTCAAGATGTGATTCATGAAGACCAAGCAGGTTTTATAGAAGGTAGACATATGAAGGACAATGTCAGGCAACTCATAGATTTGTTGGAATATCTTGAGGAAAAGAAACAGACCTCTGCGGTGCTGGTGTTTTTGGATGCGGAGAAAGCCTTTGATCGAGTCAACTGGGATTTTCTAAAAAAGACTTTGCACAAAATGGATTTTGGGGCACAGTTTATACAAGCGATTTCGGCAATTTATCAAGAACAGACGGCACAAATTATTATTAATGGTAGTTTGACTACCAATTTTAACATACAGAAAGGAACAAGACAAGGCTGTCCATTATCTCCATTACTGTTTATTCTGACTTTGGAAGTGCTGTTGAATGCTCTACGGGACTCGGACAAATTGAAGGGAATCGTTGTAAGGCAAAGAGATTACAGAACAAAGGCATTCGCAGATGATCTGGTTGTTACCCTAACACGACCTTTGGAATCAATCATCCAGATGAAAAATATTATAGAGGAATATGGTCTGGTTTCAGGTTTTAGCCTGAACCAGAAAAAGACTAAGATGATAGTCAAAAACATGTTGGAACCACAAAGGAATGAACTTGAAAGGGTGGCAGGCTTTGAAATAGCTACAAAGGTGAAATATCTAGGGGTCCAAGTTGCAGCATCCAATATAAAACTCTTTCAAAATAATTATGAGGAACTTTGGCATAAGATTCAAAAGGATCTTGAAACATGGAAGAAGCTGCAACTATCTTTGCTTGGTAGAATAGCAGCTGTTAAGATGAACGTTCTACCTAGATTTCTGTTTTTGTTTCAAATGATTCCGGTGCTTAAAAATGATAAGTTTTTAATGGAATGGCAAGCAGGTTTAAATAAATTTATCTGGAATGGGAAAAAACCAAGAGTTAAATTTAAGATTATGCAAGATGCTCGTGAAAGAGGTGGCCTTAAAGTTCCAAATCTACGTTTATATTATGAAGCTGCAGTGTTGACACAAGTTGGAGATTGGATCGGAACAACTAAAGGAAAAATTTTGAATATAGAAGGCCATGATTTGCAATTCGGATGGCATGCATACTTACTTTATGAAGATAAGAGAGACAGTGTATTTAATAGGCATATTTTAAGACATGCTTTGCTGAGAGTTTGGAAGAAGCACCAGCTTCAATTGGATTACAAAATACCTTTGTGGTTGGATCTTGGGCATATTATGCCAAATATAAAGTCACTTGGGGGGTTGTTGTACAAAGAGATACTTCTTAATGATGGGGGCAGATGGCGTTTGAAATCTTTGAATACCCTGTTGGAAGAAGGAGTGAATCTAACCTGGTTGCAGTATTTTCAACTTCAAGCAAGATGGAGAGAAGATCAGAAAATTGGATTAATGTTACATGAAGAAGATTTGGTGACTCAGATAAAATGTAAAGGGCCGATGCATATTAAACGAGTGTATAATTTACTGTTAGAAAGAGATTCAGAGGGTGAATTAGTTAAAGACTGTATGATAAAATGGGCACAGAATTTCGCAGAACCAGTAATGTTGGAAACATGGGAAAAGATTTGGGTCCAGAATGTTAAATTTACACAAGCACAGAACTTGAGGGAAAATTTTTATAAGATGTTTTACAGATGGCACTTAGATCCTAAAAAGTTATCATGTATGTATCCAAATGTTCAGCCTAAATGTTGGAGGTGTGATTGTTTGGCTGCAACATATTTTCATATTTGGTGGACGTGCAGAAAACTGAAAGCATTTTGGATTAAACTTTGGTGGGTAATGCAGAACATTTTGAAGAAGAAGTTGGAGTTTTCTCCTCAGTTTTTTTTGTTGGGAATAGTTAAGGGTTGTTCAGTAACTGACACTAGATTAATTTTACACATGATCACTGCAGCTAGATTATTGATTGGTCAATACTGGAAGAAAGATAATGTACCTACTATAGAGGAATGGATACTGAAGATGTCTAATTTTGTAGAGATGGCTAAAATTTCTGCATACCTAAAAGAAAGGACCCATGAAGTTTTTGCTAAGGAGTGGAAGAAATGGGTAGAATACATGAAGAATAAATATCAAAGTAAGAAGTTTCAATTAGTGCTTAACTTAATTTATATTTTGCATATTCAAGTAATTTAAAAGAGAAATGTATTGAATTTGATAATTTTTTATTTTTATTATATTTTATGTAATTGAATTTATAATTTTAATATTTAGATTTAATTCTAAAGAGAAATGTACTATGATAAGTTTAATATTTAGACTTAATTTTAAAGAGAAATGTACTATGGAATGTTGGGAATTATAGTTAATGTTATATATTTATATTACTTATATGATAACTCAATTTAAATCTTATGATGCTCAAAATTATGTTACTAGATTTTTTTTAAATAGATTGTTAAGAGTTAAGTGTTTTTTATATTTGATTTATGTTGTCATATATTGGTTTAAAAGAAAAACTTTTTTATTACTTAAGGTTAAAAATGGTTTTAAAATAAGGTTATAGTTTTTTCTTAGTTGGATCTCACCTTCAGAAATTGTTAAATATGTTAATGTTAATGTTTGTTTAATAGCGGAAGTCAAGGGGGGGATTGGGGAGGGATAGGGGGGATAGGGTGGGGTTGGTAGGGGGGTGGGATGGGGAAGGGGTTTTAAAAATAAAATGTAATGTAAAACTTTTTCAATAAAAAAAAAAACTGACAGCACAAGGAGGAACTATTCAAATGTAATCACAATTCCCCTTTTATGAGTCTTACTTCTAAAGAATAAAGGATAACTTTACAGGATAAAGTTATAGTTTATTAAATATTTTTGTTTGTTAGTTATTAACCATTTTAATTAAGAATCAGATTAATATAGCAACCTATCTCACTCAAGGAGACTCTGGGCAGCATACAATAGATAAGCAAAGATATAAAAATGGCACATGTAAATATAAAAAAAAATACACCATAGATCCATTAATATATTCAAGTTCTTCTCATGTATACTGTTCTTGAGCCAGATCTTCTCCATTCTATCAGGTTTCTTTTCTTTTCTTACCTAGATGTATGACTTTACACTTCTCCCTGTTAAATTTCATTTTATTAGTTTCTGCCCACGGTTGCAAATTTTTTAATACATAACAGAACAATTGCAGATGTGTGAACTTGTGTACATTAATAAAATATTTACCAAAGAGAAAATGGATGGATAAAAATCTAGAAATGTTGATAGCATGTTTAAAGATATATACGGTCACTTCTTGTACTGAAGAAAAATTTGTTGAAAGAAGTAAAAAAAAAGCAGGCTTTTTAAATTGGGTATTTCCTTCTATTTAATTACATGAAAGTGAGAATAGGAATGAAATATTTTAAAATATGTCTAATAAAATCACAGACAGTTAAGAATGAATAAGTGATAAATGAATGAATGTGGGCTGGATACAAAAAAGAGAGGCTTGTGTGGAAAAAATAAAAAAGGACAGACTAAGGTGGCTTATTTATATTGTGAGAATGAATGAAGACTGCATGGCAAAGCAAATATTTGAAGGAAGGCTGAAAGGCCTGAAGAGCAGGAAAAGGCTTAGAAATTTTGAATAAAATTATGGGATCCTTAGAAAGAGAAAAATAATAATTTTATAGAATTACACAAACCTGAAGGCAGCAATAATGGTTTGAAAAGAGAGAAGATGTAGTGAATAATACGCCAATACTGGTAGTAAACTAGATTTAGCTGTATATTTCCTTACTTGTTTCTGACCTCATGTGTTTTTTCCCCCTTCCTTTTTTTTTCTTGCCATATTTATGCACTATGGTCAATGTTTCTTACCTCAAAAGCAGGGGTGAAATGCTACGGGATTGGATCGGTTTGTCCAAACTGGTACAAAAAAAATTGCTATTCGTTCGGATGAACCAATATTTTTGACAATCAGCCGTGCCGCGCAATTTATATTCACAGGAAATCCTGATTTCCAGTGAATCTAAATTGTGCGGCATAGCTGTTCCCCCCTCACTGTTCTAGTTACCTTCTTAAGCCTCCTTTTACAGTGCTGTGTGGTAGCGCCTGCAGTGCGCATGCACGTGAAGCATGAATTTGGCATGCAATGAACTGGTAGCAGATCTCGGAGGATTTCACCATTGCTCAAAAGGCAATATGAAGACTAGATATGCGTACATGCATATGTACAGCTTGAAATGAAACATGTGATGGGAAGGCATGACTCCTGAGGACGTGGACAGGTTACTGGGGAAGCTGAATGCGACCACATGTTTATTGGACCCGTGCCCTTCCTGGCTAGTGCTGGCTACCCGGGAGGTTACACGTAGCTCCAGAGAATTATTAACGCTTCTCTGAGCGAGGGATTTTTACCTCCCGCCTTGAAAGAGGCAGTGGTGAGACCTCTCCTTAAGAAGCCCTCTCTGGATCCAGCTGTTTTAGCAAACTACCGTCCAGTCTCCAACCTTCGCTTTTTAGCAAAGGTTGTCGAAAGTGTGGTGGCACGACAGCTCCCACAGTACCTGGATGAAGCTGTCTATCTAGACTCGTTCCAGTCCGGCTTCAGGCCTGGATACAGCACAGAAACAGCATTGGTCGCATTGGTTGATGATCTCTGGAGGGCTCGGGATAAGGGATGTTCCTCTATCCTGGTCCTATTAGATCTCTCAGCGGCTTTTGATACCATCGATCATGGTATCATGCTGCACCGGTTGGAGGGGCTGGGAATGGGAGGCACCGTATTACGATGGTTCTCGCCCTACCTCTCTGACAGGTCGCAGTCAGTGTTGACAGGTGGACAGAGATCGACCTCGAGGCCCCTTGCGGGGTGCCACAGGGGTCGGTCCTCTCGCCTCTCCTGTTCAACATTTATGTGAAACCGTTGGGGGAGATCATCCGTGGTTTTGGGGTGCGATGTCATCTGTACGCTGATGACACTCAGCTGTACATCTCCACCACAAACCACCCCAATGATGCCCTTGAAGTGATGTACCGGTGCCTTGAGGCCGTACGGGTCTGGATGGGGAGAAACAGGCTTCGACTCAACCCTTCCAAGACTGAGTGGCTGTGGCTACCGGCGTCCCGGTACAGCCAGTTAGTCCCATCACTAACTATTGGGGATGAGTCATTGACCCCCACAGAGAAAGCTCGCAATTTAGGCATCCTCCTGGATGCACGACTGTCTTTAGAAGATCATATAACAGCCGTGGCCAGAGGAGCTTTCTATTAGGTTCGCCTGATTCGCCAATTGCGTCCCTTTCTAGACCGGGACTCATTACGCACAGTCACTCAAGCCCTCGTCATTTCCCGACTTGACTACTGCAATGCTCTCTACATGGGGCTCCCCTTGAAGTGCACCCGGAAGCTCCAACTGGTCCAGAATGCAGCTGCACGAGTAATTATGGGAGCAATATGGTGCTCACATGTAATACCTCTTCTACGCGAGCTGCACTGGCTTCCGGTGGCCTTCCGAGTGCGCTTCAAGGTGTTGGTTCTTACCTTTAAAGTGCTCCATGGCTTAGGACCTGAGTACTTACGAGACCACCTGCTGCAACCGATAACCTCCCACCAACCAATACGCTCTCACAGAGTAGGCCTACTCATGGTACCATCATTAAAACAATGTCGTCTGGTGGTTCCAAGGGAGAGGGCCTTCTCTGTGGGGGCACCTACGCTTTGGAACAAAATACCACCTGGAATACGAATAATCCCAGATCTTCGCACTTTCCGACGTGCCCTGAAGACCTTTCTATTTCAACAAGCAGGGCTAGCATAAACATCAAAATTCTATGCCAAGGTCTTAGTAGATACACCAAGTTGACTTAATTTATTATTTACTGTTTATAAAATATATTTATATGTATATGAAATCTTAATCTGTTCACCGCCCTGAGTCCTTTGGGAGAAGGGCGGTATAGAAATTCAATAAATAATAATAATAATAATAATAATTATGATAGGCACATCAACCAATCATGCACTTTCCTCTTATTATTGACACTGCTGTACTAAATTATTACCATCTACAAATACTAATATTACCATCTAATTCATGTGGCTATGGAAGATATGTCAATCACAAAATAAAATAATTGTCTTATTCATTTGGAAAATGTGTAAGTGACCCACTTGCTTCTGATCACTTGGGCACAGTTGGTAATGAGTCTTATCAATGACCCTTAAACAGACATTTGGGCCCAGAACAGCTGGTCTTGGTAACTCTAGTTTTAATCCTAATTAATTTATATAATATGATGCACAGATTATATTATCACACAAGTTGTTGTGATTCTTAGAAACAGAAAAATAATAATTTTATAGAATTACATAAACTTGAAATCAGCAATAATGGAAGAAAGATAAAGAAAGATGCAGTGAACAATACACCAATACTGGTGTAAACTAGCTTTAGCTGTATTTCCTTTACATGTTTCTTACCTCATGTCTTTTTTTCCCCATTCCTTTTCTCTTTTTTTTTCTTGTCATATTTATGCACTCTGGTCAATGTTGCTTGCCTCAAAAGGCAACATGAAGGCTAGGTATGTGTACATGGATGAATAAAAGGTGGCAATAACCATGTTCTACAACCAGAAAAAATATCTACAGTTTAGTAATAATGACTTTATTAACTAAATGACACATAGGAGTCCAATGTTTAATAAATAAATTTCTGAATAAAAGTAACAATGACATGGTATAATATACAGAGATTTGCTTCAGAGTCTGTGTTGGATTAAATAAAAAGGGTGAATTAAATTCAGCCAGTTAATATTTACCCAATTAATATTCAGCCAGTTAATATTTAGCCAGTTAGCTGGGCTGGGCTGATTTTACATTGATTTTAAAGTTTGATACTGATTTTAATTGAAATGTTTTAAATTATGGGCCAAATTTATTTAATTACTTTTAAAATTATTTTAACTTTTGTGTACAAATGTTTTTACTCTGGCTGTTCACTGCCCTGAGTCCGAAAGGAGAAGGGCGGTATATAAATCTAATAAAAAATAAAGATAAAGAAAGATAAAGATTTGCTCAAAATTAACATTTTTTCAGATTTTTTTTTTTAAAAAACAGAATGACGTGTACATAGACCTATATTACCTTCATGGAAGGTAATATAGGTCTTGGAAGAAATGGGACATTTCTTACTAATCTGGAAAATACGTGCTTTGTAGACACCTCATCAGTCTAATAAGGTTGATATTAAACTAGGACAAAATAGGAAAATCACAAAAGTCCTAAACTAAATATACAACCAGACAGTGGGTCCAAAAAAGCAGAACACAAGCAAAAAAATCCCCCAAAAAGTCAGGATGAAGATTTGGAATTCCACAGACATTATAGCAAGTACATAGTAAAGATAGTCCTGACATAACAACTATTCACACAGCAAACGTTAGGAATTATGACAGTGCTAAATGCAGACTGATGACATATGCCCAAAGTTACAGCTGTTGCAACATCCTTGCAGTCACATGATTATGATCAGGCAGTTGGCAGCCTGTTTTCAATAAAAGATCAACTGAACAGCATTCTTGGGATTGTCATTAGCAATCTTCCCTGCCACCTTCCTCAGAAAGTCAAAACAAGTAACTGAATTGTGAGCAATCCCCACTAGAAGAAGTGGGAGAAAACTAAGAGAAGAAAATTGATACATACAGCCTTCCTAAAATGCTAGACAGAAAAAGGTAAAGTATAGGAAATGAAAGGAGAGAAACGTTGCCAAAGGAAAATACAAGGTAGTCTTGTATTTAGAAATTTAAAAATGTAAGAATTTGGGGGTGGGGGCTAAATATCAATGTGCTCCAAATGGGATCACATTTCAAGTACTGGATGACTTCTACAGTATCTTCTAGTGCTATGATGTTATGAAATACTGCCTTCATAGGAGGGAGAAAATACCCCAAGACAGTTGCCATTCCAAAATCACTACTTTGCATTGAATCTATGCATTCCATTTCCTGAATTTGCACATTTAATTGGACATCTTACATACAATGTGCTTTTTTGTGATTATGATGATTCATAAAATTGTATTAAACTGAAGGGTTTTTTAATACATTAAATCTCTGTGTATAAATTGCAAGATAAGCTGAATTCTATTATTCTTGACAATATTGAATATTGGCACAGATAGAGCATACAATCCCCCCCCCCCACACACTCATAAACCCTTAATAGATGAAAGGTATTTTTCTATTGTAAAAACAGCCAGAAGTTGATTTTGTAAACAGAGTCTTTGCAAATAACACTATTTTAGAAATTGATGGCTTAGCTAAACCATAATGGAAGATCAGGAAACTTGGGACTGTAATTAATTACTAGAAAACTTAGTCAATAGTTTATGCTATATTTGATAAGATATAACTTACTTTATTATCCAGCAGAATAAAAGGCAAGCTTGCAAATAAAAATACATTATCATCAGATGAATT